>OZ025299.1:112664749-115154749 GCA_964019185.1 Maratus speculifer | reverse complement strand
TAAATAAAGGATACAACTTCTAATAAAAATAAATTTAATTAAAATTTAATTGTTTTCATTACAGTTACAGAAAAGAATTGGAAAGTTCTAATAGGCAAAACAATTAATTTAAGTGGACTAACAAATATATTAATATCATTCTGATTCTTAGATATAATAACATTTCTGACAAAGGGAAAAAACGTGTTATTGTCCATTGCCAAATATGTATTCCAATATTTTTAAACAGCCCTGTATTTGATCTGTGGGTTGATATAAATATACTATATAATGGAGATATTTAGTTTAGATAAAAAAAGCCTAACACGTTAAAATGTCTTTTTCAGCAATTTATAATAATAGCTGGAAGTATACTAAAGTATTGAATACTTTTGTTCTGCCCTGTAGTTTACCTAGTGCCTTTTTTACACGCCAGTATTTAGCTAAAATTTAATTCAAACTAAAATAGTACTCTTAATGCTATTGAAATCACTTTTCGAGAAATTATCATCCATAAGAGACCAAGTATTCAATTCTTTGCGTTACCCTGTACATTATTTTATTTATAATCTACAAACATTTCTTAGTAAACTGAATGCAGTTCAGCGTCAAAATGAATAACTTATTTAAGGGTGTTCTTAAATCACAACGGGCCACTTTGTGACACATGCATTAATTTATTTTTGTTCGGAAATGCATGAAACTAGCAGATGTTGTTATTCAGAAACTGTCTAATTACACTCAATTTTCTGTTTTTTTTTTTTTTAAACACAATAGATTTTTCATAACAAGCCTTCAAAGTTGACGTTTTGAGCACGTTTCCCGACGAAAGCAGAAAGACCGGTCGAAAAGCAGAAAAAAACCGGGTGATCACGTCATCGAAATAGCTTAGAACTGGATAGGTAATTTAACTATCATAAAATGGAAAATTAAGTTCAATTCGAAATCTCTTCCATAGTCAGGCATTCCAATTTTATATCTTTCCGTTAAAAAAGGAATTTGTAAATGTGTCAAAACGTTTTGCGCTTGTTGAGCAGAGCAGTTGAGAACACCCTTAAGTAATTCACGTTTATATTCACTAACGTTTCCAAGCTCTTTTGTGTAGCCCTGTATATAAACTATAGCATTTATACACACCATATAATATGCATAAATTTAGTGAAACTTAAAAGCGCATATCATAATTAAAAATGCATTTCACCCATCCATCAGCCATCATCAATAATATACAGTACTTCGGATAGAATATACTGTTTGAAAATCTTTTGTGTGTCCCTGTAAATACTATTCACTTCGTATTATGCGTGAAATAACTCATATTAAGCCTCAGTGACTTATATCAATTTTATCATACCTGAAATAGCTTAATATAATTAAAATATGTAGCAAACATCCCTTCCCCTTTCCCATTATGTAATGGAATTCTTTTGAGTGACCCTGTAAATGAATTATAGTTATTCTTTTCACCCCATGTTTTACACAATGCATGTTTCAGTGCACTTCGTAAATTCATATACATTTTAATATGTTTGATATAGGGTGTAACATCTTTAAAATTCATTTAAAAGATTTTTTTTTTCACATAGGCTGTAATAATGGAAAAATTTTGACTGTCCCTGTAAAAAAATTAATTATGCTAGAAATTTCATTTGAATTAGTGCCTAACTGGAGGAAAATTTTGGACTCAATTACTTGTTTCAAGATGATAACGACCCAAAGAATACATCCAAGCTCGTCAAGCAATGGCTTTCGTACAAAAATATTTCATTTTTGAAATTCGAGCTAAAACGCCTGATACGAATCCAATAGAAAATCTTTGGAAAGAACTTGGCAAACGAGTGTGGAACTATAAATATCCCAATTCAGCAGAAATTTAAAAAAAATTGCAAGAAATGTGGAAAAACTTATCATAGACTATCTTCAACCGTTGAGTGAATCGATGCCAAATTTCTGCGCCGCAGTACTTATTACTAAAATTATGGCAATAAAATACTAATTATAAATGTTATTGATTAGGTAAACGGAAAAAAACTGACCGGAAAAAAATTATCGGAAAAAAGTGACATAAACTACAAAAGCGGAAAAAAGGTGACACGGAAAAAAACTGACCGGAAAAAAAGTGACAAGGAAAAAAAGTTACCAGAAAAAAAAATTGACAAGGAATTGATTTTAGGGATTTATTATTAATTTTGGGGATTTATTATTAATTTTGGGGATTCATCGGTTAAGTATGAAAGGGGGATCGAAAGGGGAGGCTCATAATTTAGGTAAATGAGTTTTTCAGGCTGAATTAACTGTTTTGGTTCAATTTTTGGATATACGTTCATACTGAAAAGACGCTTGCCTGATTAGTTTTGGGAAGGGACGATTACCTCCCCCCCCCCTCCGCCCTAAATTAGATAAATGGGTTTTTATGCAGAATTATCCAACGAGTGTTAACCCTTTCCGGCACACTGTGCCCGGTCTGGGATACCTAAATTTAATTCAAAACTTGCAAACGGCACCAATAAAATTTTAGTAAAATTTTGCTTTTACAATAAAAGGTTAAATTAGGGGTTTCAAAATATCTGAAACATTCTTTTGTGAATTCTGGTGTCAGTCGATAATTTCTCATTTTACTAACAGATTTTGCCCATGCCGGAAAGGGTTAAATTTGCATATAGGTTCTTTTTTTATAAGGGTTACATATAGTATATAATGCCTGAAGAGTTTTGGGAGTTTAATGGATAAGCATAGAGGGGGGGGGAACGGGGGAATAACCTCTCTTAAATTAAATTAATAGCTTTTTACGCAGAATTATCCGATTTGTTTGGAATTTTGGACTTAGGTTCATTATGATAAGACGTACCTCTGATTAGTTATGGGGTTCTTTTGCTTATTATAAAGGGGGGGGGGCGAGCAATTATCTCCCCCTCAAACTAGATACATCGGTTTTTATGCAGAATTATCCGATGTATTTCAAATTTTAAATATAGTTTCTTTCTAATAAAACCAATCCCTGAATATTTTAGAGGGTTTAATGGCTAAGTATAAAGGGGGGGGGAATGGGGATAACCCCTTTTAAATTAAATAAATGTCTTTTTACGCAGAATTATCCGATTTGCTTCGAGTTTTGGACATAGGTCATTATAATAAGACGTTCCTCTAATTAGTTATGGGGTTCTTTTGCTAATTAAAAAGGGGGGGATAGGTGACTATCCACCCCCTCAAATTAGATAAATTGTTTTTTTATGCACACTTATCCGATGTATTTCAAATTTTGGATATAGGTTCCTTCTCATAAAGAGAATCCCTGAATAGTTTTAAGGGTTTAATGGCTAAATATAGAGGGGTAAAAGAGGGCCCCCTTAAATTAAAAAAAAATGATTTTTTGCTCAGAATTATCCAATTTGTTTCAAATCTTGGATATAGATTCATTATAATAAGGCGTGTCCCTTATTATTCATGGGGTTCTTTTGCTAATTAAAAAGACGGAGCGGGCAATTATACCCCCCTCCCCTCCTTAAAAAAGATATTTTTTTTTTTTCACAAGTATCTGACGTATTTCAAATTTTGGATGTAGGTTCTTTCTGTTAAAGTGAATCCCTTAATAGTTTTAAGAGTTTAATGGCTAAGTATGGAGGGGTGAACGGGGGATAACCCACAACTAATCAAGGATTCGCCTTATCTTAATGAACCTACACACAAAATTGAAGCAAATCGGATAATTCTGCATAAAAATCCATTTATTTAATTTAAGGGGGTTATACTTCGTCCCCCATTCTATACTTAGCCATTAGCCTTAAAACAATTTAGGGTTTTACTTTATTAAAAAGAAAATATATCCAAAATTTGAAATATATTGGATAAGTGTGCATAATAAACAATTTATCTAATTTATTCCCCCCCTTTTAATTAGCAAAAGAACCCCATGAATAATAAAAGATACGCCATATTATAATGAGTCTACATCCAAAATTTGAAGCGAATTGGATAATTCTGCGCAAAAAATCATTTTTTTTTATTTAAGGGAGGCCCTCTTTCACCCCTCTGTATTTAGCCATTAAACCCTTAAAACTATTCAGGGATTCACTTTATGAGAAAGAACTTATATCCAAAATATGAAATAAATCGGACAAGTGTGCATAAAAAACAATTTATCTAATTTAAAGGTTGGTAATAATCACCTGCCCCCCTTTTAACTACCAAAAGAACCCCATATCTAATCAGCCTTATCATAATAAATCTATAATCCAAAATTTGAAGCAAATCCGAGAATTCTGCATAAAAAGCAATTTATTTAATTTAAGGGTGGTTATATTCTATTCTTCTTCTATACTTAGCCATTAAACCCTTAAAACTATTCAGGGATTCACCTTATCAAAGATAACCTACATTAAAAATTTGAAATCCATCGGATAATTCTGCATAAAGAACGATTTATCTAATTTGAGGAAAGATAAGCAAAAGAAGCCATAACTAATCACAGATAGGTCTTATCATAATGAACCTATGTCCAAAATTCCAAGCAAATCAGATAATTTTGTATAAAAAGCTATTAATTTAATTTAAGAGAGGTTATTCCCCCGTTCCCCTCTCTATGCTTAACCATTAAACTTCCAAATCTCTTCAGCCATTATATATTACATATAAGTCTTATCAGAAAGAACCTATATCCAAAATTTGACACACGTTGGATAATTCTGCATAAAAACCCATTTATCTAATTTAGGGCGAGGGGGATAATGGTCCCTTCCCTAAACTAATCAAGCAAACGTCTTTTCAGTATGAACGTATATCTAAAATTTGAACCAAAACAGTTAATTCAGCATGAAAAACCCATTTACCTAAATTATGAACCTCTCCCCCCAATCCCCCTTTCAAACTTAACCAATGAATCCCCAAAATCAATTCCTTGTCACTTTTTTCCGGTAACTTTTTTTCCTTGTCACTTTTTTCCGGTAACTTTTTTCCGTGTCATTTTTTTCCTATATTTAATATCACTTTTTTCCTAGATTCGTTGATTACTGATATTTTCTATTAAAACACCATAATTTTCCAAACTTGCCACAGTGGCCGGAAACTTTAGAGAACGTGAGTTTTGCTTAGTTCTTAATTATCTCAATTATATTTAATGATATTCTTTTATTATTCCATAAGTAAGTTTCTATCTATTATGTCAATAAATGTTTAAGTATCACTGTGAGATTCCTCTTCATATATGTATATACATAAAAATTAACTTTTTTGATGGCCGGGAGCTTTTGACCGCCACTGCATAGATAGATGTACAGGTTAACTCTATAGGTCAGTAGAAATGCATTGCTTTAATGTAAGCACTATTTCCAGAAAGCCGGTCCAAAATTATTATTTTTCGTTGTTGTTGCAGAAAAATAAAGGTAGAAGACATGAGTCACAATTTTAATTATTAAATTTGCAGATTGATTTCAGATCAGATTATTTTCGCTTAGTGTGATTATCACAGATGGATAAAAATTTTTAGGAGCTATCATATAAAATTTCTTTAAGAATAATAGAAACTGTAATAATACTCTTGCCGCGTAAAATATAGCAACAAGCAAAAGTAATTTAGATTTTGTAAGTGTTAAAAATAGAATTTTAAAATAGAAAAATTTACTAAAATTAATTGTAGTAAATTTATTATTCTCATTTTCAACAAGCCCAGCATACATGTAATAATATATTATTCAATTATTTTGCGTATTAAAAAATTTAGACATACATATAAATACAACAAATAGCATACCTACATTTAAAAAAAAAAAAAATGTATAACGTCATTAAAATACATTTCAAGGAACATTTCATCCATTAGAGTGAATTATTTTTCACTTATCTTAATAAGAATCATAAGTATATCACTATATACCATCAGTTTCTTAGCTAAGCGGATATTTTATTCAAAATATTTGCCAGAATTTTGAAATCGCTATTTTTGCTTAGTTTAATTAACAAATATCTATCATTAAATAAAGTAGAATTTGCTAATTTTTGATAGATATTGTGAATAAAAATAAATCGCTAAATTGAGAACAATACGCAGTGCGCAGTTTTAATCATTGGCTATGCAATAGAGAAATATCAAATTAAATGAGCCCGGAAGAATTGAAAATGTCCTCATTATATATTATACAAAGATTGAGCAAGATATGAAGATCAGATGAAACTAAGTAATCATGCTTCCTAAAATTTGTTTTTCGAATTTGCTTTTTATAAACAAAACTAAAAGTTAAATAAAAATTATGTTACAAAAATTCACCCTTCATTTTTGTCTGCTTTTTTTCTTTTTTATTATTAGCACTTTCCAACAAGGTTGAAAAGTGCTTATGCATTCGGTTTGTCTGTCCGTCTGTCCGTATGGCCGGATGGCCGTCTGTCCGCACTCTAACTCTCGTAAATATACTCGGATTGCCACGAAATTTTTGGACGTTATTTAGGTTTACCCTAGCACGAACCATATTCAAAATGAAGTTTCTACCGTGATTAATTTATTTACAGGGACAGTCAAAAGTTTTCCATTGCATTACGGCCTATCGGAAAAAATCGTTTCAAATGAATTTTAACATTTATAACACTTTCCAAAAGTTTGAAAAGTGATTATGCATTCGGTTTGTATCTCCGTCTGCCTGTCTATCAGTCTGTCCGTCTGTCAGTCTATTCTAGAGGTCTGCACGGGCCCGGGCTTTGCCCGTGGCCCGTACCCGGCCCGGCCCGCGGACCGGGCTGGCGGAGTCGTTTCGAATTTGCTAACGGGCCGGGCCGGCAGAATTAGAATGTTTTTTTCAATGGGCCGGGCCGACAAACAAAATAAACGGGCCGGGGCGATATAAAAATTGTCGGGCCTACCGGCCCGTTTTCAAGATTTAAACGTAAACGATAAAATATAAACCTATTTTTAATGAAAATGGTTTTAACGAGAATAAATATAAATGTGCGTCACGAGCCATACTAGTTTGACAGCATCAATATAAAAATGTAACTTGTGCAGTGTAGAGATCGGCATCGGACAGTTACATTGTGTGTAACCCGTTTTAATACTTTTTAAACTGACTCGTGCAGGGCCAAGATCAAAGTTGGAGATCAAGGCATTATTTTTTTACATATAGACTTGCCGGACCGAAAGAAGACTTAATTGTTCTCAAGATCTGTAGGACAGACAACATAATTTGTAAAATTATGAACAGTGACAAAGAACTTATGTTAGCTTAATCTTTGGATATATACTTCTTGATGGTTTTTAAATTAATTTTTCAATAACGCGAAAGTTTGACACATTTTTACATTAATTTTTAATTGTAAAAATATAAAAGTGATAAGCCTGACTACTGAAGGGATTTGGAATCGAATAGCGTTTTTCATTTTTGGTAAATAAAATACTTGTATAACCTTGTTGAGATAAAATAGTTTCTCAAATGGTTGCAGGTTTTTCTCCTTTCCCATGCTATCGCTTCCGGAAATTCTATTCAAAACGCCAACTATGACAATATTTTATTTGCTTGCAGTGTTCTTAAATTGCTTGTATCAAAAAAATCCCTGTCGGCTGGGCCTATAGGCGGAGGTAGATTTCGAAGAGTGCTCATTAAAATAAAATAAAAATAATTAAATAAATTAAAAAATATATATATATGATTAGAGATAAACCCAGTTTAATAACTTCATTTGGCCGTTTATGAAAATTTTTTAATTTCATTTTTCTGCAAAAACTGGTTTTATCAGAATCATCTTAAGAAAAATTCAGCTCAAATGCCCATTTTGACAACATATTTTGAAATAGATTCTGAGTTTAATAAAAAAATCGACCAAAACAGTACATTATACAACTCCTAAATAACAAAAAACTGTCAGTTTAATGCATTTGAGAAAAAAATTGAATTTAAAAATGAGTCATAAAATAACTGATTTGTTGTTTGAATACATCTTTAATTCTTTAATCATGATTGCGTCGGAAAATTTTCTGCGAAATACTCACTTTGACAGCATTTAAAAAAATATATTCTATCTTTATCAAAAAACTGACCAATGCGTCACATTATATAGTTCCTAAATAAGAGGATCTGTAAATTGGATGCGTTTGAGAGCGAAAATGGATTTTAAAACGAGTCATAAAAACGCATTTTGCTATGTGAAAACTTCCTTAAATTTTCAAATCACAGACTTCGGAAAATTCTTTTCAAAATACCCTTTTTGGTAGCCTTTTTTGAAATATATTCCGTCTTTATCTAAAAACTGACCAATGCATCACATTATATAATTCCTAAATAAGAGGATCTGTAAATTGGATGCGTTTGAGAACAAAAATGGATTTAAAAACGAGTCAGAAAAAAACGCAATTTCTTATTTGAATACTTCCTTCAATTTTCAGTCCCGATGACTTTCGGAAATTCTGTTCAAAATACCCTTTTTGGTAGCCTTTTTTGAAATATATTTTGTCTTTATCAGAAAATTGACCAATGCGTCACTTTATACAGTTTCTAAATAAGAGGATCTACCATTTGGATGCGTTTAAAATCAAAAATGAATTTAAAAATGAGTCAGAATATAAGCAGTTTGGATTTGAGGTTTTTTCTGCAACTCCTATTTTTGTTTAATTTCTTTTTGCTATACGAATTGGTCCTATGAAAAACTTGTCAATATAAAAATTGTAGGTATTGATGAGGAGATGTAAAATAAATTTAATTGGATTTGATATCTTAAAAATTGACGGAGTTATGGATTTTTTTCTTTTTACAGCGCCCTTTTTCTTTTCGTTTTTAATTTTTTTCATCGGTAAAAGTTGGTCCTATCAAAAACTTGTAAATACAAAAGTTTTAGATAATTTTAAGAACATTTACAAAAAATTTAGTTGGACTTGATATCTTGAAAATTGACGAAATTATGAATTTTTTTCTCTCAAAATCCCTGTTTTTTTCGCCCCTTGAGCCCACTTCTAAATTTATCAAAAATCTGTCATGCATATACTTTTGGCCCATTTTTAAGAAGTAATATAAACTTTAAACCGATTCGATATCTACTTTAATTAAGAAGTTATGGCGTTTTTTTGGTTTTCACAAAAAACGCCCCCTATTCTGACCCCCTTGGTCCGATTTTGCCCATTAACGAACTTAGCCAAGATTTTATCCCCTTTGATTTTATGTGCAAGTTTGGTGGAGATTGGTGAAGAATTATAGAAGTTATCGTGTCCATAAAAAAGTGATATATATATATATATATATATATATATATAGATAGATAAATATACATATATATAAACTGGTGCGATTGCAATAGGTAGTATTTCTTACGAAATCTACCTAAAATGGATAACGCCATTCGATTATATAGTTTCTGAATAAAGACACCTGCTAATGTTATGTATTTCAGAGAAAAAAAAATGAATTTAGAAATGTATCAGAAAGGAGCTTCTTTGAATTAACGTATGAATTTGGATTTAAAATCTTTAATAAAATGATATAGAAATATTTTTTATAAATCTTCTTTTATTAAACAGTTCAAAAGTTATGATGTTTTTAAATTTCTTTTTTTTCTTTTATTCTAAGCTGTATTAATTTTTTAATTAATCTTTATTTGAATGTTGAAAGTCTAAAGAACCTTAGTAATCATTAATGTTACTAATGTATTTCCTGTGAAATATACTGTAAAATCATTCCATAGATATGTATGCAGTACTCTTTAAAAAAATCTTAATTATATGATAAAAATCTGAATTTTTTAGAAATCGTAGAAATTTTAACGGGCCAAAACGGGCCGGGCCGGGCCTGTTTTCCCTGATTTCTCTACGGGCCAGGCCAGGCCGGGCTCGGGCCGAACTTTTGAGTTTCACAACGGGCCGGGCCCGGGCCTGGAAATTCCGGCCCATGCAGACCTCTAGTCTATCCGTCTGTCCGAGCTCTAACACCTATAATTATACTCGAATTGCCCTGAAATTTCTGTATGTTATTGACATTTACCCTAGCACGAACCCTGTTGAAAATGAAGTTTCTATTATGATTAGTTTATTTACAGGGAGAGTCACAAATTTTCCATTACATTATGGTCTATGAGAAAAAATCGTTTCAAAGGCGTTTTAAAGATTTCACTCTGTCAAACATATTAAAATTTACATGCATTTAAGAGGTGCACTAAACTATGCATTCTATAAAATATGCGGTGAAAATATAGTATTATTCCTTTACAGGGCCACACGAAAGAATTCCATTGGATAATGATAAAGGGGGCAATAGGTGCGACATTTTTAAAATATGTATAACAAAATTGATATATGTTACTGAGGCTTAATATAAATTATACGATACTGTCTTACATAATATGAAGTACATTGCATTTACAGGGACACACAAAAGATTTCAAATAGTATATTCCTTCAGACGGACTGTATATGTATCCGATGATGGCTGATGGATGGATGTAATACATTTTAATTATGATATACGCATTTAAGTTTCACTAAAACTTTGTACATTATAAGGGTGTGAATAAATGTTATAGTTGATATACAGGGCTATCCAAAAGAGCTCGCCAACGTTACTGAGTATGAGCGTAAATTACTCAAAGGTGGTTCTTAAATAAGGTATACATTTTTATGCTGAACTCCATTCAATTTACAAAGAAATGTTTGCAGAATATAGATAAAATTATATACAGGGTCTCGCAAAGAATTGTGTACATGGACACCTATGAATGATAATTTATAACAATGTGATTTCAGTTGTTTTAAGAGTTTTAGTTTAAAATGAATTTTAGCTTCTTACTGCCGTGTAACAAAGGTACACGGTAAACTACAGGGCTAAACAAAAGTTTTCAAGTATGTTTCCCATTTATTAGCACAAATTGCTCAAAAAGAAATTTTAAGCTTTTTTCTTGCTAAACTAAATTTTCCCATTTTATCATATATATATCAACAGCCAGATCAAACACAGGGCTGTTCAAATGTATTGAAATACATATTTGGCTGTATACCCTTATTTCCCTATTAAAGAAGTTTTTTAAAGATTTCATGAAGCGTTGGAAAGTGCTTCATAATCTATGCTTAACGCATGATTTTTCTTACTTGTTTTATTAACACTCACTCATACTAGATGAATTACAAAGGTTTTTATTCCTATACAATGTATTAATAATAGTTTGTTTATTTGAGACTTGTCGGATCGGAATATTTGAGAGTAACATTGAAAGTAGTATTTGAATCTAATATCTGAGACTAGACAGCAACTTCAGGAACACAGAGCGTAGAAATATAAATATTTTGTTAAGAGGGTACTTCACTCGGTAAACGGAAAAAAAAGTGACCGGAAAAAAGTTATCGGAAAAAAGTGACATAAACTACAAAAGCGGAAAAAAGTGACACGGGGAAAAAAGTGACGCGGAAAAAAGTGACAAGGAAAAAAAGTTACCGGAAAAAAAGTGACAAGGAATTGATTTTGGGGATTTATTATTGATTTTGGGGATTCATTGGTTAAGTATGAAAGGGGAATCGGGGAGGGGCTCATAGTTTAGGTAAATGGGTTTTTCATGCTGAATTAACTGTTTTGGTTCAATTTTTGGATATACGTTCATCCTGAAAAGACGCTTGCCTGATTAGTTTTGGGAAGGGACGATTACCCCCCCCCCCATCCGTCCTCAATTAGATGAATGGGTTTTTACGCAGAATTATCCAACGTGTGTCAAATTTGCATATAGGATCTTTTGGATAAGGCTTATGTATAGTATAAAATGCCTGAAGAGATTCTAGGAGTTTAAGGGTTAAGTATAGAGGGGGAACGGGGGATAACCTTTCTTAAATTAAATTAATGGCTTTTTACGCATAAATATCCAATTTGCTTAAAATTTTGGACAAATTCATTATGATAAGACGTATCTTAGATTAGTTATGGGTTCTTCTGCTTATTATAAAGGGGGGGAACGAGCAATTCTCCCCCTGAAACTAGATAAATATGTTTTTATGCAGAATTATCCCATGTATTTCAATTTTAAATATAGGTACTTTCTGGTAAGGTGAATTCCGGAATAGTTTTAAGGATTTAATGGCTAAGTATAAAGGGGAAATGGAGGAAACCCTTCTTAAATTAAATAAATAGCTTTTTATGCAGAATTATCCGATTTGCTTCGAATTTTGGACATGGGTTCATTATGATAAGACGTATTTCTGATTAGTTATGGGGTTCTATTGGTAATTAAAAAGGAGGGCGGGATTACTATACCCACCTTAAATTAGATTTTAAAAAATTATGCACACTTATCCGATGTATTTCAAATTTTGGATATAGGATCTTTCTCATAAAGTGAATTCCTGAATAGTTTTATGAGTTTAATGGCTATGTATAGGGCGGGAACGGGGGATAAACCCCCTTAAATTAAATAAATGGCTTTTTACGCAGAAACAACCGATTTGCTTCAAATTTTGGATGTATATTCATTATAAGAAGGCGAATCTCTGATTAATTATGGGGTTCTTTTGATAATTAAATAGGGGAAGCAGGCGATTAATCCTCCACTCTTTAAATAAAATAATTTTTTTTTTCTTTCACAACTATTCAACATATTTCAAATTTTGTATATAGGTTCTTCCTAATAAAGTGAATCCCTGAATAGTTTTAAGGGTTTAATGGCTAAGTATAGAGCGATGAACGGGGGATAACCCACAATTAATCAGGACTTCGCCTTATCATAATGAACGCCCAATCAAAATTTGAATCAAGTCAGATAATTCTGCGTAAAAAGCCATTTATTAATTTAAGGGGGAGGGGTATCATCCGTTCCCCCAATGTTTACTTACCCATTAAACCTCTAAAATTATTCCGGATTCACTTTATGAGAAAGAACATATATCCAAAATATGAAATATATCGGATAAGTGAGCATAAAAAACAATTTATCTAACTTAAGGGGGGGGGGATAATCACCCGCCCCAATTTTTAATTGGGAAAATAACCCCATATGTAATCAGGGATACGCCTTATCATAATGGTTCTATAATCCAAAATTTGAAGCAAATCTGATAATTCTGCGTAAAAAGTAATTTAATTTAAGGTGGGTTATATTCTATTCCCCTTCTATACTTAGATTTTAAATCCTTAAAACTATTCAGATATCCACCTTATCAGAAATAACCTATATTTAAAATTTGAAATACATGGGATAATTCTGCATAAAAACCTATTTTTCTAGTTTAAGGGGTATATAATTGCTCGCCCCCCTTTATAATAAGCAGAAGAACCCCATAACTAATCAGAGATACGTCTTATCATAATGAACCTATGTCCAAAATTCTAAGCAAATCGGATAATTATGCGTAAAAAGTTATTAATTTAATTTTAGAAAGGTTATCCCCCGTTCCCTCTCTATACTTAACCATTAGAACTCCTAAATCTCTTCAGGCATTATATACTATATATAAGCCTTATCGAAAAGAACCTATATGCAAATTTGACACACGTTGGACAATTCTGCATAAAAACCCATTCATCTAATTGAGGACGGATGGGGTGGGGAGTAATCTTACCTTCCCAAAACTAGTCAGGCAAGCGTCTTTTCAGGATGAACGTATATCCAAAAATTGAACCAAAACAGTTAATTCAGCATGAAAAACCCATTTACCTAAACTATGAGCCCCCTCCCCGATCCCCCTTTCATACTTAAACATATCTCGTTTGTATTTCAAACCTTTTTATTTCATTGGTTAGCTGGAGTCGATCTGTACAAAAACAGTTTTTTTTTTTTTTTTTTTTTTGCATTTTGCATTTTGCATTTTGTTCACTGTTTTTTTTTTTATTATTAGGATACTTTTTCTTAAGAAAACGATTTCGAAAGAAAAAGTAACAAAAAAAAAAAGCTAACTAAACATTAAAACAATTTGAAAAGAAAGTGAAAAAAAAGTGAAACAGCAAAAAACGGCCTTAGTATAAATCAAACTCAGCTAGCCAATTCAAAGAAAAAAAAAATAAAAATCATTCAAAAATATTGAAATGCAAGCGAGGTATTTTAAAAAATTTCTTCCGTAAGAACTAACATTAGTGAAGGAGCGTTTTCACGTGAGTGTAGAAGCTCCTTAAGGCTGTTCTCAAAGCCTAAAGGCAACTTTATGATACAAGTTTTAATTTAGTGTTGTTCGGAAACGCCCGAAACCAGCAAGTGTTGTTCAAACGTTCCGTCTCCCCCCCCCTTTTTTTTTTCAAATGCAACCGATTTCAAAAGATTTCCATTCTCAGGCCTTTCAGTTTTTTATATCTTTCCGTTAAAAAATGAATTTGAAAAAGTATCAAAATGTTTTGCGCTTGTTGAGCAGAGCAGTTGAGAACAACCTTAAATGGGTCTGAAGCCATGAGGCTGTTCTCAACTGCTCTGCTCAACAAGCGCAAAACGTAAATGTGTCAAATTTACAAATTCATTTTTTAACGGAAAGATGTAAAATTGGAAGTCTTGACTACGGAAACCATTTGGAATCGAACTGGATTTTCCATATTTTGATAAATAAATTTTCTATTGAGTTATAAGAGAATTTGATCACGTGACAAAGACGTTTTTCCTTCTTTCTTGAGTGGTTATTCTTATTCTTCTTTGACGCGTAAATTTGGTTCAAAATGCCCATTTTAACAATATTTTATGATAGATCTATTACATTTGCAAAAGAAAAAAAAAAGAAAAAGAAAAAACTGTTCGATTGCACAGTTTCTGAACAACAACGCCTGTTAGTTTCAGATATTTTCGAATAAAAATAAATTAAAATTTATGTCATAAAGTTGCCCTTTTGGATTTGAGAACAGCTTTAAATCTCATCATGTTGAAATGAACCAAAGTTTGTTTGATGGTTCCTCGTTATGATAGGTAAATATTGCTTCAACAGATATAATTATAAAAGGAATAAAAAAGAGCTGCTCTTTAGTGATTATCATATGTATTTGTCACCATGAACTCTGCTGATGCTGGAGTCGCTGTTCCTTTTCGAAGTCACTAATGATTACCTATGATTAAGTAAATATGATTACCATGTTATTCCGATAGAAAGCAATCGATCAATGTTTCCTCTTTTTCTATAAAAGCATCGAATTTTTAAAAAAATAATGACGATTTTTTTAATTTACGTTGATTTTCAGGTACATGCCAATCACAGAAGATTGGTATGAGAAAAGAATCGATTATAATGAAAGATGTACACATTTTACAAAAAAGAAAAAAAAAATGGAACGTTATTCGATTTGCCAGCTTACATATAGCAGTTTCTGCAAATTTCATGCATTTATTCACTAAACACAGACGTGTCCATCCAATTTGTTTGTTAAACGAGGAAAAAATATGAGAATCCTTTTAAGTATGAAGTATATTTTTATTTTATACGGATTTTTATAAGATTGAATTTAAATTTTCATTTAAAAATTATATCTAAGTAAAAAGTTTTTAAAATTAAGATATCACTTTTAAAACAAATTTTAAATACCATTAATTTTGTTTTGTATATTTTTTGGTATCGGTCTCGGGCGGGCTCGGACTTAAAATCGTCGGGCTCGGGCGGGTCTGCGCCTCGAAAAACGAGCCCGAACTCATCTCTAGTGTACCTTGCCCAAAATCATAGCCTAAAGATTGCATTTTATTCCGAACTAACTCCAGACAGAATATCTGGATATCAGATTGAAACAAAAGATAAATACTACAGATGATGTTGCTGTTGCAGCATTTCTGAAAACTCTGAATGAGCGTATTTCTGGGTTCGTCTCTTAATCGATAGTAAGGCAACAAAGAGCGTATATCATGGTTACAAATGCAAAAACGTGATGAAATTTATTACTTAAACGTAATTATACTGATTGTAAAGAAGTAACAGGAATTGTAATTCATTCTTTCTTCTGAAAGAAAAAATGCCCTAACAAGAAATTGACCTAATTGTTGTACAGATAGGTCTTGTGGTAGAACCCAGCCAGAAATGTGCTGGACTGTATTCCCAGATTGGAGATATTCACCCTCACTTGAAATACGTTGAAATTGTCAACTAAAATTCATTGACATCATACTTTTGAAAGTAAATTTACTGAAGATTCGGACAAATAAATAAATAAATAAATAAACTGTAAAAGTAATTTCGTGTTTTTAATGTTCGATCACAAGTTTAAATGTTTATTAAATGGATTTTTTAAAAGAGGCTATACAACTTCCAGAGGCAGTGTTGAATTTCTCCAGTGTGAACTTTTCTCCGGGAAGGATTTCTGTGGCTCGGGGGGGGGGGGGGGTTGCACTTTTTAATCATTGAAAAAACAAAATCTGAAATCTCCCGGGGGCACATCACATTGCTCCGGGATGGGGGATGTCCAACGCTGGCCACCCCCAGAATTCAACACTGTCTAGAGGAGATACCTGAGTCTTGCCTCCCTTTTGTCTCTTTTATGGGCATCCTTGAGGTGATGGAGTTATCCATTTTACTCTTTTTCGCTGTAGGTATATAAATTCTAAGAAAATAGCATGATTTATTATTAGGCGAAGATTTCAAGAAGCAAAAGCAGATATACTTCCCAGCTTATGTTTATAAATGTTTTCAGCAGTGGTGTCTCACAACAATCCTCAATGGCGATTATCACGGAAAACGGGAAAGATATTTTTCGAAAAAATACGTTCTATAGTTTCAGACGCCTTTGTGCAACGCGTCTCTTGTATTGGCAGTTTTTTGTGCATTACCGAAATCTTAGACTAACCCACAAAAAAATTTAATTAGGTGATAACACATTAATTAATATTACGAAGATACAGTTTTGAACATCAGAAAGTAAGCATCCGATAGCGACGGAGTGCTCATTCAAAATTGTCTTATATATGAGGACCCCAGAAGCCAAGGGGTACAAGTGACAAAATTTCGATTTGGAGTAAATTGAGTTTAAAGATAATTCATGTTAAATTGGAACATCAATAACAATTGAGTGGATTGAAATAGGAAATTACTGCTTGTTGCATTCTGGTCTTTGAACTCTTATTTCAATAACTGTTAAAAAATAAAGTACAATTTTCTTTAAATGTATAATTAATTAATATTGTTTGTTTTTCGAAAAAAGTGGTTTGCCTCTATAACTCAGCAAATAATAAGAAAATCACTTATATTTCTTTACCTGAAATGAAAAAAGCATATTTTTAGGTCGTCTGTGTATTTAGTTTATTTTTTTCAGTTTTGTCACTTATACCCCTTGGCTTCTGGGGTCCTCATATATATTTAAGGGTGTTCTCAATTGCTCAGCTGGACAAGCGCAAAACGTTTAGACACATTTATAAATTCATTTTTTAACAGAAAGATATGAAATTTGAATTCCTGACAAAGAAAGCCATTTCGAATCGAACTTATTTTTCCATTTTATGATAGTTAAATTATCTATCCAGTTCTAAGCTATTTCGAACACCTGATCACCCGTTTTTCTCCTGCTTTTCGACCGGTTTTTTTTGCTTTCGTCGGGAAATGGGCACAAAAACGTCAACTTTGAAGGCTTGCTATGAAAGATCTATTGTGTTTCTAAAAAAAACAGAAAATTGAGTGCAATTAGACAGTTTCTGAATAACATCACCTGCCATTTTCATGCATTTCTGAACAAAAATAAAGCATATGTCACAAATTTGCCCTTTTTGATTTAAGAACACCCTTAAAGGCTTTCTCCCCCACCAATAAAGTATTCGCGAGGGCCCTGCTGACAGTTAAATTAGACTGACTTAGATTTAGACTGGCGAACTAATTCCAGTTTTGAAAGATAATTTCATTTCTGCATATGAATGATAAATGAAATTGCATACACTATGCACTATCGAAACACACAAGTATATGTTTGCTATTTGTCTATTTAACCACAAAGTGTATAACACTAAAATTAGCGAAAACAGAACATGTCTATAATTATAAACTATTGGAGAAAGGAGCTTTGAATGTATCTTTGAACACTAACGGAGACGTACTAACGGAGACGTATAAATAATAATAATAAATATGTCCATTTCTCCCCAATTAGATAAAGATATAGATATTCATGAGTAAAAATCCCGTCAATTTATTATTAAAATAGATTAATAAATAGCTTTTCTTTCCTAAAAATTGTTAGTGCACACGCTACTACGGTTCTAATTTTTTCTTTCAAATTTTAATAAGTTTAAGGAAGCTCTTTAAAGACACTTACAAGATAATGGAGACACTTGCAAGCCTATGGGGAAGCATTTTTCTAACAACTCTTTCGCATTTTGACATTTTTGAATAATTTTTTTTTGCATTGGATGGCTGAGGTGCATGCCGACAGCGCACCTTTTTTACTTTTTCGACTTTGGTTGCAGATATTTTTTACAAAGTTAGTTTCACTTTCAAAACCGGTTTCGAATCTGAAAGTGCTTTTTAAAAAAATATCTGCAACCAAAATCGAAAAAGTAAAAAAGGTGCGCTGTCAGCATGCACCTCAGCTATCCAATGCAAAAAAAAAATTATTCAAAAATGTCAAAATGCGAAAGAGTTATTAGAAAAATGCTTCCTCATAGGAATAGCATTAGCTCGCGAGCGTTTCCTCAGGCGAGGACAGGGGTCTTAGTATTTTTGAGTAGATGGTATGAAACGCGAAAATTTCATACAAGCAGGGCATAAAATAACATAGAAAGTAGGCGACACTAGTGTCGCCCAGTAATAAGATATTGTCGCCCAGTGACAGGTGATGGTGCCGGCAGTTTCTTAAAATATAAAACATGGGAATAACACAAGCTGATTCTGTGACTCAGTGAAACTCGAATAAACTGACTTCTGTTATCCGTCATAGCAGTAAAATAAAACATGGTTATAAAATGCTGATTGTTTTGCTATCCAAGTAGATAATTTTACAGAGCATTATGGAGTTTATAATAAGTTTGTTACAACACAATTTGTTTGCAGAAGAACAATAAATGAAATCGAATTTTCTAGGAGAATTTAAATTAAGTAACCGAAAAACAGAAGGCCTCATGAATTCTGTCATAATTGTATTTGATAACTTTGTTCTTGAGAATGACATAAAAAATAAGTTGGCAGATTTAACTAGAAATGAGAGACTGCAAACAGATGCAAGAACAGCGGCTTCTAGATTTGTATGAAACAGTATTTGGATAAAGGCGTGCTTTGGATGTCTTGCGTTGCACAGGTTCGACTTAGCTATGTCTCATTTGGAATTATCAGTTATTAAAGTTCAGCATTAGAAAATAAATAGCTACACTTTATTGAGTTTCTGCCCCACGCTTTGAAGAACTTGCAAAAGCAGAAGTAACAGAGAACAAAAGTACCTTTCGTTTCCCTGCATTTTTTGTAGTTCGTAGAATACTTAAAAATCTTATGACACAAACATTCTCCCATGCAAAGCGTTATGAATCATCAACCCGACTTATAAAAACTGAACAAGGATCTCAACCTGTGTTTCTTCGATGAAATTTTAAAAACACAGTCAGAGGTCTTTCATTATATTGCCTGATATAAATTTCATATAGAATTGTTAAAGAAACATTTTTATGAATGATTTGATTCTTTTCACAGATGGATATCCCGGTGGATACGAAGAACAGTCGGCGAAAATAAATGATACATTAAAGAAAAGAGTCATTTGGATATTGAAGATAATTCTCACAAACGTAAATGTAAAAATTCACAAGTTTCTGTCAAGAAATGCTGGTCTGCAAACGGAAAATGAGAAACTGTATTAAATTGTAAAAAAAAATACTATGGAAGAGATTCAAATGAGCATCTCCAATAAGCTAGATGTTTTCTTAAATGTAAGAAAACATCTAAATGCAATGTAAGAATGTTGGATGCAGCTAAAAAACAGCATCCAACTCATCGACAGCAAGATTGTATTACTTAAAACGTCTCAACCTCATTGAATTTTTGACAAATGCGTGCATTCATATGTTTATTTGACGCCTCAAAGAAAGAAAGAGTTGCATCCATACATGTGATATTTAATTCCAACACAGAGACTCGCAACAAAGTATCAAGGGAAGTCTAAAAATCAAGAATGTCCATTGCTCAGAATGGAACTGGAACATATGTTTTCATGATAAGGGCTACTGTTGCAAGATTCTTAGAGAGCAAAGAAAGAAAGAGAAAGATTCCCGACAACAAAATCTATGAGAATACTGAGTTTGCTAAAAATATTTAGCTAAGGCAGTAAAGCTAAGTAAAAATTAGCTAAGGCTTCTAAAAAAAAAAAAAAAAAAAAAAAAAAAACCTCTTATTGATTTTAATTACTATTGTAGAATTTTGGAATCATTACAAAAATTTAGCATTTTGGCAAAATAAAACTTTAATAAAACTAAAAATTTTCAGATGTAAAGGATAAAATCTTTCTCCTAGTCTGCATAATTCCACTAGAAAATCGTTTATAAAAATTTTGATTTGTTTTTGTAATTAATGGTGTATCATTTAGGATATATTTTTATAGAGAGAGTTTGATTTTTTTTTTAAACACAAAGGGGCTCTGTCCCATACGAACTACACTAGTCAACCGCGTCCCACCTCTATAAATAAATTAATTTGATCGGCTGTTTAAAAAAAAAAAAAAAAAAAAAAATCCGTGACAATTGCTTTATAAACAGGTACACAAAATTCCGTTTCACAGAGGAGGTTTAAGATCGTATGAGCTGCTGTTAATGGCTGTTTTACGTTTGATTAGATAACATTATTTAAACATTTCAGAATCAACTAATATAAAGTGAACTGAGTCGACAGGGTCTTATCTTCTCGGTATTTTTTAACAATGCCATAAAGTAATGGGTTTAAATAAGTTATTCTCAAATATAACGTTTTAAATATGATGTAATTTTCACCAAACTTTTTTTTCTTTTTGCAATATTTACGCGAAAATATTTTTACCATTAGGGAAAAAATTACTATTTTTACTGTCTTATTTTGATTTTTAAATCTGACTCCATTTTTATTAATTTATGAGATTTAACGCACATTAACCCCTTCGCGACGAGAGCCATTTGCTCAATTTTCAATCTTTTATGACCGGTTTTTCAAAACAGAAAATTTTCTGTAACTATGAATCGCGAAAATGCTCTGATTTAATAAGGTAAACTTTACAAAAAAAGGCTGGGATGATTTTGAGCAACTTAAATGGCACGTATACCGGTCGCTCGTCCCCAAGGGGTGAATGAATTTTAAATTGCACAATTTTCTTTCTCTTTTAAAATTCACATGCAAATATAGTTTTATGCTGTAATTTTCAATATTTTCCTGCTTTTAATATGTAATAATCATTTAATTTTAAATTGAAAGTTTTTTTTATGATAATCACGTGTCAATAAATTTTTAATTTGAAGGAACTTTTATTCTTTGCACTGTTTCAATATTTGGCAAAATTTAAAATAACTTTCTTTTCCAACTATGTAAAAAATATCTCTCGAAATACTAAAAATTTGAACTTAAAATTAAAATAAACCCTCATAAAATGAGTCAAATTTAAAAAATAATAATAATAAATGCAGCCTGCACACAGGGAACTTTTAACATATAAAATGATCTAAAAATTTTAAATTCTTATCTATAGCTTTTGCTTCTATAAAACTTTTTTTAATGGAATGATTTTTAACAACTTTAACATTAAATAGCTCTTAAAATAGTCATTCGATTTTCAAACTGTGTGCACCAGTGTATTTATCAAACATTTATCAATAATACCACCAATTTTCATCTTTTTGTATGTAACAGCTCTTTTAATATTAACGAATAAATATTAAAAAATTCATTGTCAGCGGTGGTGACAGCGTTAGTTACTTCTCTTTTTGTTTAGTGTTTTAGTTTATCTGTTTTCTGGTTTAGTTCTATTCTTTGCAAAGTGCAGTTGTACAGTAACTTGCAAAAAGATGTATAATCACTATTAGCATCATTGATTTGATATTTTGGAAACGTTAAAAATGTTAACATGGTATTTATTATTATTATTATTATTATTCCACGGTTTTGAATCATCAAGAGAAATATCTGTTGTCATGGTTAGTTCCATTTTTGGTTTGTAGTTATAGTACTATTTCACTAAAAAAATATTTAATGATTCAGGTTGAATTTCTTTTCAGAATTTATTCGAGTTCTATTTAACTAATAAATCTGACTTTTTATGGTTATGAACAACAATCAAATGCACAACTAATAAAGACTAGCATTTTAACATGAATTCAGATGATAATTTGTCACTTAATATTTTAATTAGGCATGTGAATTCGGTAGATTGGATCTTATATTTGGTCCATTACTAACATAACGATTAACAATTTGTCTGAACTGAGAATGCAGCCTTTTTTTAAATATACCTATAAAAATTATGTAGTTATGTAGTTTATTAACCATCAACAGAAGTACAATAGATATAACTAATAAGGTACAGAAGTTTGTTAGTCATTTAATATTCTTATAATTTAGTTTTCTGTTACCACAGGAGAAGAGGGACTTTATCAACATTTGTTTGGGACAAAAGACCAAGCCTATTATCGCTTTGTCGCCCAGTGAAAATTTCTTAAAATATGCTCTGCATACAAGTAAAAAGAAATTTCAATGCTTAAAGTCGAAGGAAACATTTTTAAAAAACGCATTACGTCAGCGGATGATATGATTATAAGACAATGAGTAATAACCAAATTATTATTTTTTTTTTTCTAAATTAACTTTACATATAATATGAGATTTCGTGATCGTGGAGTCAAAAACTGTGTTGGTGAAACATTGAAAACTTTTTAGTGAGAATTTGTTAATTTTTTTAATCTGGTGCTGCCATCTATTGTACAAAGGCAATATAAGTAGTAACCTCTCCGCAAAACTAACTCAATTAACTGTATACGAACACTTCAATTTAATTTCGTAAAGAAAGCAAATCCTTTTTCGTAATTCTTAAAACTTTATTTTTGTCACACAAACGAATTAATAGTAAACGAAACAAAATACAATCCCATTAACCCATAAATATTTACCGCAGTCTCTTATAAAAAGCGTCGTAAAAAAGCGTATTCGAAAAAATATTTTATTACTTTCAACAGCTCAAAATTTTCTGATACATTTTCAGACTCTTTTTTAAAACTAAAAACATGAAACTTGCGCAAATGATTTTTGAAGAGATGTATAAGAGGCCATGTGATTTTATTTTTCGCTCAATTCATTAGAATTTGGTTTATAAACAATTATTTTTTCAGTATGAGCATGTTTTTCGTTCCCAGATCTCCCGCTTAGTAAAATTCGGCTCTAAACGTCAAGTTTGATAGCATTTTTTTTCTGCATTTATTAAAAATCGACAAGTACGGCACAATAGGTAGTTTATAAATAAGTGCATTTGCCAGTGAATTTAAAAATAAATAAAAAAATAGGCATTTTGAATTGGAATATACCCTTAAGACAAATCCTCAGTGTTAGTTTTTTTTTTTTTAAATCTGGATTTTTTAAAAAAATGAAGTCGAATCAATCAGATAATTCAAATTAATTGTAGTACGTAGCAATGTTAAAAAATTAGAAGAAAGTGGGTGGAAGAATTTCGAAAAGATAGATAACAGAAATCGGAATAGAAAAACATGAGTTTAGAGGACAATGATTTTTTTCGCATAATTGTAATATCAATTGAAAGGCAAAATTAACTTGTAATGTATATTTTGTTGTCATTGGCTTTCATTCATGAAATTATTGTTCATTTTATGGTGGCGCCATCTATTATCATAATAATGAATGTAAATTAGTTAATTATAAAATCTTTAATTTAAAATTTCCTTATAGTTTTCTGCAAATAAAAACGATAAAACTTGAATTTGAAAATTTCCTTACCTGTAGTATAAAAATGTCTGTCGAGTTGTATTTTTTCAATCTGAAATTTACAAATGCATTGTATCATTTTCGTTTAATTTAATAATTACCGTGTGTATTCGCATAAAACCCGACTCTTACATCCGAGACAAAAAAAAAAAAAAAAAAAAAGAAAATGCTTCCTACCAGTATTTTTGTGTAACTATTTTCGCCTTATTTAATTTCAGGAAACTCTGCATTTAGACAAGATGCAGATAATTTCCTTTCGGACTGTTCTCAATTGCTCTGCTCAACAAGCGCAAAACATTTTGATACATTTAGAAATAACAGAAAGATATAAAGTTGGAAGGCCTGACTATGGAAGCAATTTCGAATCGAACATTGTTTTCCATCTTAAGATAATTAAATTACCTATCGAGTTATATCACATGATCACGCGTTTTTCTCCCTTTCTAGGAATGTTTTTTTCTGCTTTCGACGGGAAATGCGTTTCAACATGCCAAGTTTGACGGCTTGTTATGAAAAATCTATCGCATAAAAAAAAAAAAAAAAAAAAAAAAAAAAAAAAAAAAAAAACAGAAAAATGAGTGCGATTAGGTAGTTTCTAAACTACAACACCTGCTAGTTTCTTGCATTTCCGAAACAAAAATAAATTAAAACATATGTCATAAAGAACACCCTTAAGGGTGTTCTTAACTGATCCGCTCAACTAGCGAAAAATGTTTTGACACATTTACAAATTCATTTTTTAACAGAAAGATATGAAATTGGAATGCCTGACTATGGGAGCGATTTCGAATTGAACTTATTTTTCCATTTTATGATAGTTAAATTACTTATCGAGTTATAAGCTATTTCGATGACGTAATCACCCATTTTTCTCCTCCTTTTCGATCGGTTTTTCTGTTTTCGTCGGGAAATATGCTCAAAAGTGCCAACTTTGAAGGCTTGTTATGAAAAATCTATTGTGTTTTAAAAAAAATAGAAGATTGAGTGCAATTAGACAGTTTCTGAATAACAACACCTGCTAGTTTCATGCATTTCCGAACAAAAATAAAATAACGCATGTGTCACAAAGTTGCCCTTTTTGATTTAAGAACACCCTTAAGTAATGGTATGCAGGCTGTTATTTATCTTCAATTCAGGATCGGCTTATATGCGAGTATGTATGGTAAGATGTAAAAAAATAAAAATAAAAATAAAAAGATGTCTGATAAAAAATATTTAATGTATTTTTATCTAAAATCAATACGATAGTTCGCTTTCTTTTCTTAACAACAGAATTTGAAACCTATGAAAAAAAAATAGTTTAATTTTTTATTATTTGTTACTCTTTCAACTTAGTGATTTATAATATATTTTAAATGTGCCACATTTAACACTTTATAATCAGAAAAATATTGTTTGTCATTACACATACTTTTATGAAAGTTGAAAATAAAATAAGTTTTCGAAAAGTTCTAATCCAAATATTTCGTGTTTATAGAATATAGAGGTCTTAATCGCATTTCACCACACTTCCTTGCAAAAGAAGGGTAGAAATAGCCTAAAACAATTAAAAAGTGAATATCTTGAATATTTGATGAAATATGGGCATTGTTTTGAAATAATAGTTAACTGCGCACGCCTGTAAGATTCCAAAAGTTCTTTTATTTCATAATTTAGTAGTCAGCTATTTAGGGCAATTTATGTTAAAAGTCAGTCAAATATCGGGAAAATTCAGAACTCGTCGGATGTGGCAATACCAAAACTTTCTTATGCATGTTCTTAAATAAAAAAGGGCAACTTTGTGACATAAGTTTTAATTCACTTTTGTTCGGAAATGCTTTAAATTAGCAGGTGTTGTTATTCAGATACTAACTAATCGCACTCATTTTTTTGTTTTTGTGCAAATGCAATTGATGTTTCAGAACAAGCAGTCAAAAATGATTTTTGAACCGCATTTTCCGACGAAAGCAGAAAAACCAGTCAACGAAAGGTAGAAAATTGCGTGATCACGTGATCAAAACAGCTTGTAACTCGGTAGGTAATTTAATTATTATAAAATGAAAAACAGTTCGATTCGAAAGTGCTTACATAACCAACCCGTCCAATTTTATATCTTTCCGTTAAAAAATGAATTTGTTAATGTGTCAAAACTTTTTGCGCTTATTGTGCAGATCAGATGAGAACACCCTTAATACTTCTTGAAAAATGCAGCACAGCAGCGCCATCGGTTAGGTGGTTTAAACCAAAATGTGGTCGCAACAATTTATGTCAACTTATAACTGAATCTGAGGTTTGATGAAAAATCCGCTAGTGCTAAATCTTTAAAAAAAATCTGCATAACAGCGCCACATATTGGATGATGTACACCAAAAACTAATCAGGATCAATTTTTTATCAAGTAGCAAGTGAATCTGAAGTTTAATGAAAATCCATGGATTAGATCTTGAGATATATTTATTGCGAAATCGTGAAAAATGCAGCATAGCAGCGCCATCTGAAGAGAGATTTAAACCAAAAACTAAACAATACTAATCCATATTAGGGACTAACTAAATCTGAAAAATCTGTTTTAGAAAAATTCTTGCATTAGTTCTTGAGATACCCGGCAGTTGAGTTCTTGACGGTCCCCTTTAGAGTTCGGGAAAAAAATCTTACCGGAAAATTGTGACCTGTATTGATCTTCTTACACACCTGGAGTTTCAGGATAGTTCCTCATGTATTTGTCTAGAAATTTAACAAAACAACTAAAATCACAAGGTGGTCACATCAATGGACTGTGTATAAAGTATAATGTATATGTAATGACAGATATGCTTAAACTTTTGTTAAAATTTGCAGCATATTACTTTTATTTTAATTTATTTGATTAAACTTTCGCCAAATCCAAAAATTCTGATACAATCAGGAACTCTTTGGGATCATGGCTGCATTTTGATTATTTTTGGTTGTTATGCATTTCGTTTTCCTTAATGCAACAGCTTAACTCACTTAGGCATTCATGCTTCGAATTGCATAATCATTTATAATATGTTAATAATCATTTATAATATGTTATAATTATAAGTAATGTGGAGATTTGAAAACTATTAAGTATTCTTTTTATTCCATTGCCAATTGGGATATCTTAGTTAATGTGATTTTGTGCATAGAAGCGTTTTTATGAAATAAATCTTTTATGACACCCACATTTTACGTTACAATATGTTGTTGCTCCTATCTTTCTGTTTCACGCTAGATTCGATAACAGAAAATTAGAAAATCCATCTTCATTCACCTTTAATAGTCTTGGTTGGTGCGTCTTAATCGGTATACATGTTACTAATTGAGGTATTTTAGTAAGCACATTACATAGCAAAACATCAAAGTTTTGGAAGCAAATTATGATATTCTCATTTTTTTAAACCATATTAGCTATTAGTATCGCACACTTTTCATTTTTGTCAGGTAATCTGATTAAAATTCAAGATTTTACTTTAAGTACTGATTTTTTTTCTCTTTGCTCCCATTTCTGAAAACAATTCAAAAGGTTTCATAATTACGAACTCACTGAGATTGGCAATTATGCGTAATGTCTACTGTCGATTAAGGCTGTTCTTAAATCAAAAAGGGCAACTTTGTGACACATGCTTTCATTTATTTTTGTTCCGAAATGTATGAAAATAGCAGGGGTTATTATTCAGAAACTGTCTAATTGCACTCAATCTTCTGTTTTTTAAAAAACACAATAGATCTTTCATAACAAGCCTTCAAAGTTGATACTTTTGAGCACATTTCCCGACGAAAGCAGAAGAAAAACGGGTGATCAGATGATCGAAATAGCTTAGAACTGGAAAGGTAATTTAATTATCATAAAATGGAAAAATACATTCGATTCGAAATCGCTTCCTTTGTCAGGACTTCCAATTTTATATCTTTCCGTTAAAAAATAAATTTGTAAATGTGTCAAAACGTTTTTCGCTTGTTGAGCGGAGCAGTTGAGAACACCTTTAAGATCCTTCCCATGTAAGTACTTCACACAACAATATCAGTAATCTTATTGCAGTAACACTTTTTTTTCTACATTGTGAATATGAGACAGTAAATATATTGTCATAAAAAATGCGCAAAAATTTTCAATCTCTCACCAAGACTTCTATAATGGAAAATTATTGTTATTATTATCTCATGGAATAAATTGCACTCATATATGTAACTGTTTAATATAATATAATATAGATATAGGATGCATATAACATACATATATGTAAATAGTATATATGCCGCCAGTCGGATGTTATATGCTCAATTAAACGTATGTTAAATTATTGTTTTGTATTAATTTAGTTTTGCTTCTGTATTTCTTAACATGATAAATAACGTTTTATATTTAATAAATGTACATTAAATTAACATTCTAAATGCGATCGGCCAATGAAAATTGTAAATATGACTGGCGATTAACAAATCCGAAGAAACCGATTGAAAAAAGATCCATTATTGAATTTGAATGTGAACTTCGCCAAATAGGTCAGTTCTAGCTAAGTTGGCTTCATTTATGACAACTTACTTTGGTCGCCAAATTTGGTGATATTTCACTAATTGGCACCAAGCTTGGCGACAACGTGGCGTTGACACAGATAAATGTATAGTTTTATGCTTATGATTAGGAAAACGGTTAAAACAATGAAAGTTTATTTGCGAGAAATAACTAACTTTATTAGTTTTTGCCTAATTACTAAAAAAGTACTCAACCAATTTTAATGAAACGGAAGTGGTACCAATTCGAAAGCAACCTGTTTCATTTAACACAAAAACCAGATTAATCAGTTGGATAGTTTCGGAGTAATCAGTGAACATACAAAAAAAAAAAAAAAAAAAAAAAAACTTACGCGTGGATTTGATAACGTAACGTGCTCCTTTTTTGAAGTCGGTTAAAAATATATAACCAAAATAGAAAAGGTAAAAACTAACCCGTCCTAAGCTATCCTATGCCCCCCCCCCCAAAAAAAAAATCATGTAGCGAGATATTCGAAAATAACGGACCCATAGGCTTAACATTATCATCCGTGTCTTTTTGAATGACTCGAGTGGCATCTTAAGGGTGTTCTTAAATCAAAAAGGGCAACTTTGTGACACATGCATTAATTTATTTTTGTTCAGAAATGCATGAAAATAGAAGGTGTTATTATACAGAAACTGTCTAATTGCACCCAATTTTCTGTTTTTTAAAGAAAAAAAATAGATTTTTCATAACAAGCCTTCAAAGTTGACACTTTTGAGCACATTTCTCGCCGAAAGTAGAAAAACCGGTCGAAAAGCAGGAGAAAAACGGGTGATCACGTCATCGAAATAGCTTAGAACTGGATAGGTAATTTAATTATCGTAAAATGGAAAAATAAGTTCGATTCTAAATCGCTTTCCATAGTCAGGCATTCCAATTTTATATATTTCTGTCAAAAAATGAATTTGTAAATGTGTCAAAACGTTTTGCGTTTGTTGAGCGGAGCAGTTAAGAACACCCTTAAGGGTGTATTCCAATTCAAGCTGCTTATTTTCTGATTTATTTTTAAATTCATTTTTGCTCTCAAACACATCAAACTGGCATATTCTCTTATTTAGAAAGCATACCATGTGCCGTGGTTGTCAATTTTTTGAAAAATGCGGAAAATATTGCAAAAAAAAAAAAAAAAAAAAAAAAAAAAAAAAAAAAAAAAAAGCTGCCAAAATTGGCGTTTTGAACAGAATTTTCCGAAGCGGGAGATCTGGGAACAAAGTAAAGTGTCATACTGAGAAAGTAATTGTTTATAAATCAAATTCTAATTGATTGAGCGAAAATTGAAATCACACGACATCTTATACATCTCTTCAAAAATCACCTCAGCAAGTTTTATGTTTTTACTATTAAAAATGAGTCTGACAATGTTTCAGAAAATTTCGAGCTGTTGAGAATGGAAAAATATTATTTCAAATACACCCTGAAAAGGCTAAAAACAAAGCATTTCTTGAGGCGAGGTGAAATGATACCTTAATCCAAAATTATATAGATTTCAAAAACATAATATAATTTAAATTTTGCTTATCATCTATTTTAATTACAGTTTTCCTAAATTTGGATGAGTTTTTTCATGAAAGCTTTTAGCATAATATCTCATAAGTTTAGCAAGGGGTTTATTCTGTAATGAATATAAAAATCTTCATTATACAACTCCCGTTGCGATGAAATGTATTTATACCACTTTTTGCCATTATTCTTTATTGCACAATTCATTGATTTTTAACCGACTTCAAAGAGGAGGTTATGATTTCGACCTGTATGTATTTGTTGTTCACGCATAACTTTTGCAAATATGAACCGATTTTGATAATTCTTTTTTTGTTTGAAAGCGCATGAGGCCCATGTGGTCCCATTCGAATTTCATAAAAATCTGATAATTAGAACTTTTTTAAAAATAAAAACTTTAAATTTCAAATTCATTTTGTAGCAATCGACCAATTAGAAGTGTTCATTTTGCATGCTTTTCTGTTACATTTACATAGACACACGATCTTTTCACTGTTAAAAGGTTGAAGTTTTTTCTGCATCGTCACTCCACCGCTTTTATGGAATATCTCTATTTTGACCAATGAGAATTCACCATAATACAATGAAGTAATCATTTTCTATAAAAGCGATGGATTGACGATAAAGTAAAAGTTTCAAATTTTTAACAGTGTTCAAAGTGCAAAATCCTAACTGGACGAGGGCCAGGATTCACATAAATTTTGCGCTGTTTGCGAAACGAGATTTATTAACAAGAAAATTTATTTAAAACATTGAAAAATTTGCTAAAATTCAGGCTTCTGATTCGTTAATCTGGTTTCGCTAACAGTGCAAATTCTACCTGGATTCCGGACAAGTTCTTTTATGCAAGAAACCGGAAATATAGCATCTAGGGGATATAATGTGGAAATCGGCTATCTCGGGGCGTGTTCAGAGCAACTTACAAAAGTAACCAATGTTACCGACCGATTGTAGGGCAGTACGAAAGCAAATTGTGGCATCAATGAAAACTATTCTGTTGAATTGTAGCTGACGTCACACTTCGCTTTGATTTTCATTTCGTACTTGTCTACACTGTTAAAAATCTGCTGCATTTTGCTGCAACGCACTCCCCTGCTTGTACAGAAAACGGTTACTTGGCCGTGAAATGGCGCTTTCTCATTGGTTGGAATAGAGATATTATATACAAGTGGTGGAGGGCGTTGCAGCAAAATGCAGCAGATTTTTAACAGTGTACAATCGGTAAGTGGTCGGTAAGTAACCGGTAAGTTGTGTTGAACACGCCCTCTGTAACACTTAAAAAAGCGCTAAAATGTTCTATTCTTTAAATGTGCAACAATGCTAATGAAATTTAAAGATAGGCGCGACATCTGCAGGACATTTTCTAAAAATGCAAGAATTATTGCTAGTCTAGATAATGTATCACGAAAATGCCGCAGATGTTGCTGTGATCGACACTTTGGAATTCAGTAGCATCGTTGCACATTTAAAGGATATAAATTTTTAGCACTGCTTGCATTGTAAAAAATTGAACCCTTTTTCTGCGTCGTCACCCCATCGCTTTTATAGGAAACGATTACTTCGCTCTATTATGGAGCATTCTCATTGGTCAAAACAAAGAAATTCTATAAAAGCGATGGAGTAACGATGCAGCAAAAGGGTCAAATTTTTTACAGTGTCGATAGCAGATTTTCACTCCATGTATTCCAGACTCTCTCCTTCGAACAATGAAAAGTTCTCAAAAATGAAGGCTTATGATTGGTCAACCTTGTTTTGCTTAACAGCGAATAATCCTTCTGGATCCTAACCACTGTTGCAGAGATGCTAGTTTTTTTCCAAACTACGAAATCTTAGCTGGAACAATTCTCGTATCCACCAAAGTGAAAGATCCACATCGATCCAGACATGAGAATTCGATATCGAAAAGCTGAAAATTCATCTCTAAAGAGCCTTACACGTTAAAGCAAGAGTGCCTGTGTATCAGGGTGCTTGTTATGCCGGATTCACAAAGTGATTAAAGTACATTGCTATGTGCTAGATTTACATTTAGACAAATATAAATGACGAAAAATTTTGATAAGCTTACCATTAAAGTTAAGCTATTTAACATCTTTCACCCATAAAACAAACTCGTTCAGGCGACTACCGCCAAGTTCTGGAATAAAAATTATTAAATTTTCTGTATTTTGGAAAACCGCGTTTATCAAAGAAAATTCTTAACTTCAAATATTACTACTTTCATATAGACGCATGCTGAATCATGGTGTGATTTTGATAATATCTTCCTTTTTAGTTTTTATGACTGAAAAGAGTATTTTAATACATACGAACATTTAGAATTACCTTGCTATGCATTGAATCATAGAAGCAACTTGACGCGCTCTGATTGTGTACGCGTACTTTAAACTGTAAAAAATCTGACCCTTTTGCTGCATCGTCACTACCCCGCTTTTATAGAATATCTCACTTTTGATCCATGAGAATGCTCCATAATAGGCTGAAGTAATCGTTTTCTGTATTAACGGTGGAGGAACGATGCAGCAAAAGGGTCAAATTTTTAACAGTGTACCCTGTTTAAAATATCTTGAAAAATTACGTCTGTTTTTAAAGACTATCTATTTTCTGACCAATGAAAACGCTCCATAGACGTTTTTAGATCGCTCTCATTAGTCAGAAAATAGATAGCTTTAAAAACAAAGGTAATTTTTCACAATGATTTAAACGTGTACTGATGAATTGTCAGCTTTTGAATGCCCAATTACGAAGTCTGTAGAATTCAATGTGGACCTTAAGGCACTACACTAGTCTCAGAAAAAGACCCTGATGTTAGTGTAAAGACTATGGAGGCGTTCTTTTCTCGCGTATCTCGTCAAATTTTAATATATTTACATGATTATTTTTTCATAGGTTAGCCGAGGATGATCTACAACCTTCCTAGTTTTTACTTCTTCGATTTTGCTTATGTATGTTTTATATAATGATAGTTTCAATTTCAGAACCGTTTAAACCGGTTTTGAAATTTAAAATATATTTTTTTTTAATCTGAAACCAAAATTGAAAAAGTAAAAACTAGGCCGATTGTGGAATATCCTCAGCTATTCTATGGAAAAAAATCACGTAAAAAATTTGAAATTTTATCGAGATATTTGAAAAGAACGCCCCCATAGACTTCACATTATCATCCGGGTCTTTTTCTGTGCCTACACTGTTAAAAATCTGCTGCATTATGCTGCAACGCCCTCCACCACTTGTATATAATATCTCTATTGCAACCAATGAGCAAGCGCCATTTCACGGCCAAGTAACCGTTTTCTATACAAGCAGGGGAGTGCGTTGCAGCAAAATGCAGCAGATTTTTAACAGTGTAGTGTACGGCCTTAAAGTTTGCTGGATGCGATAAATTTCCTAAATGTTAAAGCTTAAATAGACAAGTTCTCGCATCCACTAAAGCGGAAATAGACATCGATACCAATCGACATCCTTAAGTTGTTGAAAAGATGAAAATCCTTTAGTATATATTTTGCTCCGGAGGAAAAAAATATCTCTACATATCAATGCAAAATAAAGTGCATAGATATGTGCAACAAAATTATCTTTAGATTCAGATTTGGTTACATGATTAGACACCAAAATGATTTCAGATTTTGTTCATGTAGGATTCCTCAATGTGAATATGACGTCACATGGAGCACATATACGATTGATTGAAATGATTCTGGACAAAAATGAGTCATCAAGGGGGTCCTTGTGGCCGAGTGGTTAAGACACCACGCTGCTAATCTCTTGAGAGCGTAGGAGATTGTGGGTTCGAATCCCACTGGCTCCGTTGCACACACTCTTTATGTGTAGCTCCCGGTTGTACTTATCTTGTGACGTAATATTTCCTTGTGCTATCTTGTCCTTGTATTTCCACGAATTTGTAAAATAATATGGATTATGCATTTATGTCTGTGTAGAAATAAAGGATCATTCGGCGTACAATCGAATTCTACCAGGAAATCATCATCAAATTTTATAATAGAAAATGCCTAGCATTGCGATACATTGTTAAAAATTTAACTTTTGCTGCATCATCACTCCATCCCTTTTATGGAATATCTCATACATACACTGTAAAAAAAAAAAAAAAAATTACCATTTTGCTGCATCGTCACTCCCCCGCTTTAATAAAATATTTGTCTTTTGACCCATGAGAATGCTCCATGATAGGCTGAAATAATCGTTTTCCATAAAAGTGGTGGAGTAACGATGCAGTAAAAGGGTGAAATTTTTAACAGTTTAGTTGGGACAAAAACGTCCGTGAAAAAAGTATTTGGGGTTTGAATGCTGTCACTCTCTTATAGATGCAGCCAAGTACAGGTTATGATTTTCGGATTCCTCGTCGAATCATCACCGCTCATTTCCGATGCCTTTACTGCATTTATAGGAATTAGATTGTTGCTGTTTATGTATTGAATCATAGAGAGATTTTTGTTAAAATCTTTCTTTTTGCTTTTTCTGACTGAAGAGGGAGCACTTTTGACTACACTAGAAAAGCATTTTACTATTCATTGATACATGGAGTCATTTTGCTGTTTACTCATATATGGAACCGCTTTGCCGCGCGCTTATGTGTAAGGACACTTTACTTGAGTCATTGTCACCTTTCGATAACCACTTCCGATGTCCGTACGATTAGATGTTGACTTTAAGATTTCATGAATGCGGTAGCTTTTCGTCGTGCCATATCTGAAGAAGTTACCACATCCAGAAAACCTAAAGATTCACAACGATACTAACCAATATTGTAAGTGTCTTTTGAAAACTTGACAATCAAACAGTGACAAGTAAAGCGAATACATCAGAACTCAGCAAAGTGCGTTCATTAGTAAAGCGTTGCAAAGAGCCATCATATGTCAGTACACATAATTATGTATTACGGTATAAATAACTAAAAAGTAGGAAATAAATTTAAATTTTTCAAAAAAATGTGTAACCGACTCCAAAGAATAATAATGTATTACGGTATAAATAACTAAAAAGTAGGAAATAAATTTAACTTTTTCAAAAAAATGTATAACCGACTCCAAAGAAAAGCGCTAAAAAGAATTAAATAATTCTATAAAATTCTCTAATGACAAATCGTTATCCAATAACCACACATTGACTATCATGTACAGGTATAAAACGGTTAAATTTAATGTATAGAATTTAATATCCACCAAACATAGATTTTCCAGAGAATATTTTTTACAAGAGATTAATTTACATATTTTTTATTTAATTTTTGAATAGATACATATAAAAAGTAATGAATTACTTTTTGAAGTTGGTGCCAAACTGTCTTAAGTATAGTAAGAATTGTGGATATATTATGTCTAGTACCATAAATAAAATGGGGAAATCATTATCGATTATGATTTTTTGGCACCAACATCAAAAAGTAATTCATTACTTTTTATATGTATATATTCAAAAATTAAATAAAAAATATGTAAATTAATCTCTTGTAAAAAATATTCTCTGGAAAATCTATGTTTGGTGGATATTAAATTCTATACATTAAATTTAACCGTTTTATACCTGTACATGATAGTCAATGTGTGGTTATTGGATAACGATTTGTCATTAGAGAATTTTATAGAATTATTTAATTCTTTTTAGCGCTTTTCTTTGGAGTCGGTTATACATTTTTTTGAAAAAGTTAAATTTATTAGATTGTGTAATCAGGTACAAAACGTAACGTTATGTAATGTTAAAATGTCATAAATGCAAAAGAACATTAAACTACTAACGATGTTGTTCATTAACTGTATTTTATATATGTATACCTGACGTCGCAAAATTGTGAAAGTATCAGATTTAAGGGTATGTGGTATATTTTAACAAAATATTAGGATTTTAATCTTAGCGATAAAAGTTTGCTAGCATGTTATAGGATTCAATGTGACAATGAAAATAAAATCTGTCAACATTTCTCATTAAATTATATAGTTCATATTTTTTTATTATTATTATTTAGGATTATGTTTAGCGATTATGTTTAGAATTATGTTTGGTTTTATTGTTTTTAAAGTACCGCAATTTCCTGCGTAAAATCCGTGGATCAAACAACTCTTTTTGGACCCATAAATATTATTTGGTGATTGAAGGCAAATATTTACGGCGATTTGAGAAGTTACATTTCTTTTTCAAAAAATTCTGGGTCTAAAAAGAATTGTTTGATCCGCGGATTATACGCATGAAATTACGGTAATCTCAAGTTGTTTTAGTTAAGTAATCGTTTCATATTATGTATTCTTTAAATATTAGATTTGTTTGTATATTTGGAATCGTTCTTTTTCTTTTTGTTTCTTTTGTTTTTGTTTTTCTTTTTTTTCACATATTAACATTTGAAAAATCTACTTTGGTTTTGTGAGCACTTCATGCCGAAAAAAATCATTAAAACATTTCGAAAATATTAAAATGTCCTAAATAAACCTTTGTTTCTGATCGTTTATAATACGCTTAAAATATCTCCAGGCGGAAACAAATCAGAGGGGCAGTCAGTATAGACTAAAAAAAAAAAAAAAAAGAGTAAAAACAATGAAAGTGTCAAAAAAGATTCTATTGAGAATTATCCCAAAAATCTACGCACTGTAAAAAAAGATAAATAGTTGTTAATCTATGAAAACATAATATACGCAATTATACAATTACCACTTTCGAGTTAAACATGATTGAAATCTTCAGAAACATTTCCGAGTATCGAACCAGAACATTCAGTTATGAGGTTTTATTCATTCGTTATTAAACATTTTTAGCTGCTTAACTAAATTTATACATGTTGAGTAATGAAGCAATATTAACTCTTGCATTACTATGATGATGGGTTCGTTTCCATATGGACATTTTGTAGTTATTATTTTTTTTTCTCATTTAGAGTATGTATGTCAAAATTATTTTCTAATTATCCTTTAAAATTCTCTTTTATAATTTTGACTACTTAGTAAGTTCGCACAATTAAATTTTTTTGTTTATTTGTAGAAATTTCGAATACGGTCGGTCACGTTAACCCCATCTTAGGCAATCCGGGAATAAATGAAAGCTTTCTAACATTTATCATGTTTCAAGACAAAGACTTTTTGACATCCTGCCAAATGTAGTTCATTTGATGTCGCTATGAATACTGTACTACCATGTAAGCGAATGTAGGCGAATCTCTCATTTCGTTATTTCTTGTTCTTGTGTTGAGCTGTGTGTAAATTTCCCCATTTAACAAAATGAATCATCATGTCATATAAATATTATAATTAGCAGGGGGGGGGGGGGTGGTAAATTATCTTTGGAGTCACTTCTTTTCTATTTTTAGCCATTTAACCCTTTGAGCTCTGGTGGTTGAATTTCTTCCCATTTAATTTAATTCCGAAATGTCTCAATGGCACCGGAATATCCGACCGGTGCCATTGAGAATTCCCAGTGAAAATTTCCTAGGAATTGAAGTCCATCGCCCCAGAATTGCCAACATACTGCTAGGTATATTGAGCACCTGAAGCTTCATTATCTGAAAATTATTTGTGCTGATGCGGTAGAAGCGCTAAATACCAAATTTATTAAAAAAATTATTAATGCATTTTTTTTATGTATATTGTAAATGGAATTTTTTCTTTGCAAAATACTGATGCAAATGTGATATTTGGGAATTTTGAAGAAATTTACCCACCAGAGCTCAAACGGTTAAGTATTTTTTTTTTTTTTTAGTACTGCGAGGGTCAATGCTGATCATTCACGAGATACATTAACAATATTAATATTCTTAATTTATCATGTGATTGTAAAACATGTTTATTGAACATGGAAATGTTTATTTAAGAATTGACAGGACCAAAAAAACTTATGTTCTGGATTGAAAAATTGATTAATATACTCTAAAAGCTACTCTAAAACGTTTCCGAAATTCAGTGCCTGCACAATAAATTTTAATTGTTTTTAATAATTTTTCTTTGAATCCCGACGATATATTACTTTCGGATGTTTCTAAAGATAAAGAATGCTTTTCGGATACATGGTTAACTCGTGAGTGCTTATTACGTATATATTTTTTGTTAGTGGACATTTTATGTTTTCCAAGATTAAGAAACATTTGTATTTTTTACAGGGTGCTTATTTAACCTTTCCTTATTAATTCCTTTTACATTCCGTAAGAAAAAAAAGTTTATTTTGTTTTATAAATGTTGTAAAATATCATATTTATTCGTGCGAAATTTGGACATTTGCTTCAATATTTTTTTAAAAAAAAGCGCGGTGCGCTTACTACACGGTATATTTCCGACAATTTAATTAAGCTGTTCATATTATTACCCGTAAGGCATGGTGACGTCACTGCAACGTCGTTGTGAAATCACATTGTGACTTTGTGACCAGCGATTGTCGATGTGAAGTCACAGTGACTAAAATGTGAAGTCGTTATGGCCGTTTTAGAGCTTTTTTGTGACGTCACATTGTGACCACTTTGTGACGTCAAATGTGACCAATTTGTGAAAAGTGTGTCATTTGTGACTACTTTGACATTGTGACGAACTGTGAAAATTTTTTTTGAAAGTCACATCTTAGTGACAATGTGACGTCACTGAGTGGTGGCATTTTTGTCACAGATATGATGTGACCAAAGTGACTCACAGTGACGTCATTGTGACGTCACTGTGACCATGCATGCTATGAGGGTAATAAGTTACACGTAGATACTGCGTTGAAATTTTGCGAATTCAGAAATAATAAGTAAAATAAGTAAAATGATTGCATATTTATGTGCTCCAGGCTGTTTATTATAAGAAAGTACAAGGTTTTACTTCTAGGTTTTCTGTCAAAATCTCATAAAAAAAAGGGATTTATTTTATCTTAAATTAGCATTAATAAAAATTGAAGTCCATATATCCTGTATCATATATGATACAGGACATATGAAACCGAACGTGGGCTATAGCCCACGTTCGGTTACACCTACAAGAAACATGCAGATGTGCTGGCTAAAGCTGCTGCAGCTCGGTCCCTCAGTTGGTTTGCATATTCTCCTCTTTGAGCAGAGTTTCGTAAAACAGGGGACAGACAGAAACATGAACTCGAGAGTTAATAATTATTTTATTTTATTTTATTTAAAAGAGTTAAGTTTAATATATTTTTCGAACAGATTGCGACACTCCAAACATAAAAGTAAGAAATTTAAGAATATACTACCCAATTTATCCATATTTATACTGTTCGGCCATAGTGCGGTAAGAAAAATGGAGAAAAAAAGTTCGATTTAGCGCTTTTGTTTTCTTTTCATGGTTGCTCCGAAAATATTAAAATTGAGCATACGCGGATAAGTTTTCTGTTTGTAAAAAAAGAAAAAAAAATGCTTTTTAGATCAGTTTTAATTAATATCGTCTAATTATCAAAAAATAAAATTTCTTGGTCTCACATACACCAGGATTAGCGTTGAATTATTCTCACTAGAGCTTTGAGACTTCTAGCTGCGGTAGATTTCGCTAGCCATTGCCGACAGACCGACGCGACGTACACATAGAGCAAAATTTTCTCTTATTAATATAGATATTTTATAGGTGGTTTATTTTATGTAGTAATAAAAGAATACAGTAGAATCCTACTAATTCGGACCTCGTTAATCCGGATCTCCGCATAATCCGGATCAGTCTGGTCAGTTTCTTTTTTCAAAGTTTGAGAAGCGATCGGCAAAATTTCGATAACATTAATTCATTTCATTTTCGTATTCTGAATTAAAAAAGTTTTTTCCAAATTTTTTTCGGAAGAATACCTTAATCTTTTTCATTTAAACACTTTGATGTTGCCTTTCAAAGAAACAACAAAGCATCACTTAAAATCTGGAAGAAGGTTGCTGAGAGTATTCTCCGAAAGTCGTGGAAGAATTTGTGGTCTACAAATTGTGATTTCTTGAAAAACAAGCAAGCTTGAAATAGAAGGGAAAATAGGCGAGAATAAAAGGGAAATTACACTTAAAATTTTGTGAGCATATTAAAAGAAAAAAAAAACTGATGGTTGTTGAGATGTTGATATAAGCGACATTATCAATTGAATGAAGCAAAAAATAATGACGTTTACGCTTCACTTACAGATGATGAAATAATCACTTTATGTACAACTGAAAAAGTTGAAAATGAAAATGATTCAGACGAAAACACTATTATCAATGATGATCAACCAAAAATTATTAGTCATAATGAAGCAACAAATCATTTGCATTAATTAATGGTTTATTTTGAACATCAGGTGGCAGTGTTGAATTCAGGGGGTGGCCCGGGGGGGACAATTTCCCCCGGAGCAATGAGATGTCCCCCCAGAAAATTTGAGATTTTGTGTTTTCAATGGTCAAAAAGTGCAATTTCCCTCCCAGAACTCTATAATGTACCCCCCAGAGCCACAGAAATCCCTCCCGGAGAAAAGTGTCTGATTTCAACACTGTCAGGTGGAGACGACACCCAACAAACTAACTGAGCTCAAGCAGATGCGTGACCGTGCTGCCCGCAAAAGTTATACAAAACTTGCACAGCAGAAGATTTTATAAATAAAAAATAAAAATTTTTATTGTCTGTAAATATTCAATATGTTTAATATAAAGGTGTTCTTCTGTAAGTATTTTTATTTCATTTTTTCTCGTTCTCCGGATAATCCGGATTGGGTCTGGTCCCAATTAGTCCGAATTATCGGGGTTTTACTGTAGTTACAGTTGTGTTTTTCATTACCAATATAAGAGACTTCCCGAATTCCCGAAACAAGGAAAAAAAAAAGGAACACTACAGAACAAGATGAACATTATTTGTTACAGAAACCTGTGCCATAGTCCATTATTTTATCCAAAACAGAGACCTCGTTCTAAATTTGACCAAAACTTTTGCAAACAGCTTTAATATAATGAAGATATCAGGATTAGAGGTCTGAACTAGCTCGGCTCTTGGCCAGATCTGAAGCTCATTTTTTTCAGGCTTTGTTGCCGGTTTCTTTCTCGTGAAAATAATTGTGATTTTCTGCAGAATTTTTCAGAATTAGTTTATTAAATTACAGAAAAATCTTTATAAAAATGTACCCTTTTTTCATAATACTAGATAATAATTGCTTATAATACTAGATAATAATTGTTGTTTTAGATGACTCTTAGTGCGGTACGCAATATTTTTGCACATCTCTTTAAAATTTCATACAGTAATATCTATGCGATGTATCCATATGCATATTGGTACATTTATCTTACGTAATTTATCTTACTGATTTATTTATTCAGGGCCAACACTTATTGGGTCTAAAACTAGGTTAATTTTTCTAATGTGTGTTTATTTTTATGCATTTATGTAAGTGGGGTCATTCCATGGTAACTTACGTTACATTTAGAACAATTTACTGTAGTAATTTTAGTAATGTAACACTAAAAAATATTCAAATATAAAATTAACATGATTTCTCAATGAAACCTATCTAACGGTCCATTAGGATGAAAAATACCTAAGAAATGATAATGAAAATTACATTTTATATGAGAACATACATTCCTTTTTCAGTAATGGCAGTTACCATAATAAATAAAACTACCAAAATTTAACAAATAACACATTAAAATTATGTAAATTTCGTTTAAATTGGGCTTTGAATAAATTTAAATAGCAAACCATGTCAAATTTACATTTTGAATACATTGTTTGTGTGTGTTACATTACTAAAACTACTGAAAATAGTTCAAAATGTAACGTAAGTTATCATGGAATGACCCAAGTAACTAATAAGATTGTTACTCTGTATTACATGGTTTGTGAACAAATAAGCTGAAACATATATAAATACGTATGAAATAGACTTTTAATTGATTGAAAATGTTAGTTAAGAAATATAGGCTCTCTTTTACTAGAAATAAAGTCGGCAATTCCGGATCGGGACCGATTTCCCTGATTTCCGATCGCGCTTAAAAATGCCTGCCCGTGCAACCACCGAGATTACAAATGACTATAGTACTACTAATTTTGGACAATTTTCTCCACTTTATATAATTGCATAACCTGTCACAATTTTTTAAACTTTAAATAACGAGAAGATTAGTGTAAGAAAATGCTAGTACTGAACTCCTTACGAATCCAAAGAGGGTATCCATTCTAGTATATTCTAATGGAATTTCAACAAGTATATCTTATTTTGCAGAAAATGTGATGACATTAAGTGTTGCGCTGGCATCTTGATAATAGTGCCATGACGCCGAATTGTGACACTCTAAATACTAAAAGTGCATGAATCCATGGACTCCTTGTATATGTATTTATTTATTGAAGTAGAAACATAATTGCCGGTCACTTAAAAAGTAAACCTAAAATCATGGTTTTTAATATATAAGGTAACCAATCAGTGCTTTCAAATTATTTTACAATACGTAATTTCTGCTTTTAAAATTTAAACACAAAGATAAACCGACGGTAAAAACTTGTACGAACTTGATAAAAATACTAATTTTACTGTATACAGGGTGGTTCAAATTAAAGTATCCCTGTTTGAGACGCACTAGCAAGAGAAGCAGTGGATGAAACAATTTTATATTTGGAGCATATACATATCAGACCATGGGACACTGATTGATGCAATAAATTTTTTTAGTTCAAATAAAAGCCACCAGGGGATAAAAGGGTGCTGCAATCGGTTTAAAATAAGAAAAATGAAATAAAATTTAAAATTCCCACCGCTAGGTTTTTAGTATTATTCGCCTAATAAGAACACTAATAAAATTAATCGCAGCATATACTAATAAAACCTAAACGAATAATACTATTAAAAATTATTGGTGGGAATCAACAATTCAGCACCAACATCCTTGGTCATGTTGCATTTTTTCTTATCTTAAACCGATCGCAGCGCCTTATTATCCCCTGGTGGCCTTTATCTGAACTAAAAAAATGTTTGCACCGTTCAATTTCCAATGGTCTGATATGTATACCTTCCAAATATGAAGACGTTTCATCAACTGCTTCTCTCGCAAGGGTGCCGCAAACAGGGATACTTTAATTTGAACCACTCTGTACTTTAAAAATGTTCTAAGTACGTAGGTTCCATTTGTAGCTGTTTTTAAAAGTTTTGAAAGTAACTTCTTTTAGGTTTCTTTTAGAACGTAGAATAAATAAATTGTAGCTATGAAGTATAATTTTGAATAAAAGTATGTACAATATTTAAACTTATGTCATTAAAACTAGATGACCTGCCCGGCGTTGTCCGGGCCCGTGAAGTTATTCAGTTTTCAAATAAGTTACCTGTTTTCTAAATGACCCTTAAGGGTGTTCTTAAATCAAAAAGGGCAACTTTGTGACACATGCTTTCATTTATTTTTGCTCCGAAATGCATGAAAATAGCAGGTGTTGTTATTCAGAAACTGTCTAATTGCACTCAATTTTCTAATTTTTTTAAAACGCAATAGATCTTTCATAGCAAGTATCATTTAAAGTATCCCTGTTTGAGACGCACTAGCAAGAGAAGCAGTGGATGAAACAATTTTATATTTGGAGCATATACATATCAGTCTTCAAAGTTGACGTTTTTGAGCACATTTCCCGATGAAAGCAAAAAAAAAAAAAAAAGGTCGAAAAGCAGGAGAAAAACGGATGATCATGTGATCGAAACAGCTTAGAACTAGATAGGTAATTTAATTATCATAAAATGGAAAAATAAGTTCGATTCGAAATCGTTTCCATAGTCAGGCATTTCAATTTTATATCTTTCCATTAAAAAATGAATTTGAAAATGTGTCAAAACGTTTTGCACTTGTTGAGCGGGGCAGTTAAGAACACCCTTAAATGAAACTCAAATTTCTATGATTTAATATCTTTGAGTCTATTTTGTAAGAATTTATATTATAAATGGAAAAATCACGAAAAGATATTGAATTGAAAGCATATGCTTTTTGGTATTTTATTTTCTATACGTAATATGATTTTTGGATTCCATATGTACCGAAAGCGAACGACACCGCGACGGAACACTCAGGTTTTACTGAATTCGTAAAAATTTCCACCCATTTTATATTGTAAAAAATAGTTCTATCCGTACGAACATTTCAAAACTTTGTAAGTGATGTGAATCTGGTTATTGAAATGCTCTAAAAAGATTGTGTTACATAGGGACATTTAGTTGCTTTTAGCACAGAAAAAATATACTCTGCATGAGCCGCGATATATTCGTGTATGCCGGTGTTTTCCAAAGGGTTAAATCTCTTATTTTTTAAAAATCAATTGCACCATAAATTATAAAAATGTTCTACCTTTAAGAATATGCTTTTGGTTTGTCGGTACCTATAGGATTGCACCCTGCAGAGGCAAAAACCCAATGAAACGACCTGGCTTTTATTGATTTCATAAAATTTTTGCACATTTTATTTTGTAAAAAATATTTCTACCCGTCCGAACGTTTAGAAATTTTTGTAGTGGATGTAAATCTTGTCAGTTGAGATGCTTTTAAAAGACCGAGTTGAAATAGGTACGTTTAGATAATTTTAGCGTAGAAAAATAATCCTAACTGTGAGTCGCAAAATGACCCCCATTTGATAGCGTATTTGAAAGGGTTAAAATCCATATTTTGGAAAACTGATTACATCATCAATTAGAAAAAAATTTCAAAAATAATATAATATTTTTGGTTTGTTTATGTCTCAAAAATTGTGCCCTTGAGTACGCCCTCAAATTTCGAGTTGGTAGTTGACGCAGCTCCAGCAGTTTTTGATATACACTTATAACATTTTAAGGCTGTTCTTAACTGCTCTGCTTAACAAACGGAAAGCGTTTTGACACATTTACAAATTCATTTTTTAACGGAAAGATATGAAATCGGAAGACCTGACTATGGAAACCATTTGGAATCGAACTGTGTTTTCCAATTTTTCCTAAATAAATTATCTGTTGAGTTATAAGCGATTTTGATCACGTGACAAAGACTTTTTCACCCTTTCGTCTGACTGGTTATTCTTCTTTGCGGAAATTCGGTTCAATACGCCTACTTTGACAATATTGTCTGATAGATCTTTGTTTGCAAAATAAATGGGAAAAACAGTTCGATTACACAGTTTCTGAATAACAACGCCTGCTAGTTTCAAGTATTTTTAAACAAAAATAAATTAAAACGTATATTATAAAGTTGCTCTTTTGGATTTGAGAACCGCCTTAAGAAAAGTATAAATTCTTGGAGCAAAAAAATAAAAATAAAAATATAAATAAATAAGTAAATAAAATATAAAAAGCTTACATAATTAAATTTTAAAATTATGCAAGTTTTTAGAAGTCCTAGCATAAAACCGTTATAAAATTTGGCGATCTTAATTATGGGTGACAGATATGTCAATATTTTTGGAGTTACCTTGGAAGTAAAAAAATTGGTATGGCACAATTTCAATTCAAAAATGATATCTACGAAGCAGTTTTTCTAATATTTAAATGCCTTTCTGAAGGTCTCATCCATATCATTCAAAAATGCATGTGTCCCCTCCTTTTTCGTGTGCATATTGTGTTATGTGTGTACATTGTACTCTGTGTGCAATTTTATACCCTGCCAGTCATAAATATATATTAAAAAACGTATGAAAAACATACGTCTTTATAAATATATGTAGTTAGTTTTAATATTTATACATAACACACTATCATGGAACACAGAACAGATAATTACGTTTCTTTAAAATCATTTTATTCATCAACAGACATAAAAAGTGTACAAAATAAGAAAAAAAATTCTTTCGGATAGAAAATATATAACACAAAACATTTTGTTTAACCCTAAATTTTATTGTGGCGTTTGTCAAAAACAAACAAACAAAAAAATAATACTTTGTTTGTTCTTGATAATATAAAAAAATACATAAACCCAACATGTCACCAAGAGAGCATTCTCCAGTAAAAGAAATAAACTTTGCTACCCCAAAAATATACACTGTCAATTTTTAGATTGCACATATTTCTGTTTCTTTGAAGTTAATTGTTATATACCATATTTTCCAAAGACTTTAATGATATGTAATCAAACTGAATTTCTCAAGATGGTCAGTTGATAGTTAGACAGTTTTTTCTTCCATAAATACGGAATCTGGACCAACAGAAGCACTGGGCACGGTTGTGACGAGGGAAATTGTAGTACGCAGACCTGTTGAATCATCGTGTTGCTGTTGAGGTGGGTGTCCACCGCTGAAACTCAAAGCACGAGGCCTTTTACACAGCAGAACAGTTTTATATGCTTGACGATATTGTTTATTAGTAATTCCATAGATGACAGGGTTGATACAGGCACTTAAGTAAATGAGCAAATAACCCACAATGTGTAGTTCTGGTCTCTGCACATGTTGGTCGGATACCTGCAACGAGAAACAGAAATGGTTACATTAATTGAAATTCAGTTTAAATCAAACTTGTTATATTTTCGAAATGAAGTAAGGAATAAGAAATTCATCTAGAGATTTATGAAAATTTAGTCGGTATTTCGTGAGTTCGTAAGTATATTTTAAAAGTGACTCGATTCAAGAATCATGAATTTTCAGAAATTAATGCAATGAATTACAGGAATTCGGAAATATGTCATGAGAACTTCATTACCTTTATTTCAACAGTTGCATATGAGCAGCTCAGTTATTTTCTGAGATCTGGTACATATAGTTTGAGGTTCATAGACCTATTATTTTAACCAGTTTCATATGGATATAAGTAAACATAATAATTTTATACATTATTTAAATTCTTATTTATTTTGGTTAAAATTTATATTACTTTTAAATTTAGAGATTCTTAATTGTGGCTTTGCGTAAAATTTGGAAAATATAAATAAAACCATAATTATATTTAATGTTATCATTTTCAAAGTATTGAGACATAAAAAAGATGTTGATTCACCTAAATACTGATTAATAGTATTTTACATGGCGCAATACAGGATGTTCACTCTCAACAATATCCGAGGGTAATTCCTAAACCGTTAGTCATAGACATATAGTTCCAGTTACAACAATATTTTAAACAAGGTAAAAAAATCTTCTTGAGAAAGGCATTTGTATAAGTAAAAACTTTTCTTAAAAAGTTACGATATTTAACATTTTTGTACCGTCCCCCATTCCTAAAAGTAATATTTAGTAAAAATCTCCTGCTACATTAAAAAAAAAGTTCGTCTAACACTAAAATTGATCGAGTTATGAAATTTTGAAATGCACGATTTATAATGCTTTTAAGAACATGATCATACAGATGAGTTTGGCCTTGATTAGAGGGTCGTATATAAAATACTTAAACTATTACATTTAAAGTATTAGAAGAACTTACTTCAGGAATATCTGCGCTTTGAATAAAGCGTTTTGGAAGAAATCGGACAAACATTGTGACTGAATTAACCTCTATTAATGAAGTATCAGATTGGTAAAAATAATTGTATTTTAAAAAATGTTTTATTTTGTATGGATTTGTGACTGTTTCTTTTCATGATTTCTTTTAACAAAAAATATGTTCTTTATATAAACTTTTATTTAATTTGTGCAACGATGATATGTATATCTTTTCGATTTAAATTTTGTACTCGACTTTAACTCATTTTCAACTACCCGATCGAAGTTAAATTTTATATAATGACGTAAATCCAATGACAAAGTAATAACAGAATAGCAGTATAACTGAAAAAATTTCGGATAGATTACCGCCAAAAAGTTCACAAAAAAAAAAGTTTTAGATTAGATAACATAAGACTTCGATGGATGTGTTTTTCAACTTTTATAATTGATTTTTATGTATATTTTATCGCTGAATCCAAAAATTACCTTAATCTTTAACCATCAAATCAAGATTTTGCGCAAATCGTAAATATCAAAGTTAAAAAAAAAAGAAAAATCTGATACTATGAAATAAAGAGGATGATTATGTACACTGTTAAAAATCTGCTGCATTTTGCTGTAACGCACCCCCCTGCTTGTATAGAAAACGGTTACTTGGCCGTGAAATGGCGCTTTGTCATTGGTTGGAATAGAGATATTATATACAAGTGGTGGAGGGCGTTGCAGCAAAATGCAGCAGATTTTTAACAGTGTATTATAACTTTTGAAAATTGATTTTTAAGTACTCAATGCTATGAATCTGAAATGACGTTAATTTTTAACTATCATGTTAGAATTTTTCACAAATCGTGAATTTAACAGTTAAAAAATAGTTATATTAGGATACTATAAAAGTGATGTAGAACTTGTTTTCTTAATTCAATTTTATTTAATTTAATATTTTTTTCAATTTTCAATTTTTTGGTTTATACTAACCAAGAAACTATCCCAATAATGAAAAAAAACAAAAAAATCTAAATAACAGGCAATCGAAAGGTTACATAAAACAAGTTTTTAGACGTATAAATTATTTGCCCTCGTCTCCCCGTTATCGAGACGTAAAGTTTTAAAGTTTGCAAATTAAAACAACTAGCTCTAAGAACGGAAGGCTCCCTTCCAGCCAGCATGCGAAATAATTCATGGTAAAGCAGTAGTAATTTCCATTCCTATCAATTAGAAATTCTTTGGGTAAGCTGTTGGAGTCACGTGAATTTATTAAGTTTTGGACCCGGATTTAAATATAGAACCGATAAACCGGGAGGCTGCAGCACGGAAAAATCATCGCATCGAGTTCACGGTTGAAATTCCAGAATTAGTTAAAACTCGACTCGTATACTAAAATGTATTTGGTCTACCAAGTCATATTTTGGTAGAAAATACCTGGAAACCCAATTTTAGCGGTTGACTTGTAGTTTTACTATTGTGCTTTCCTGCTCCTAGTTCACCATGTTTGCATAACTTTGGGTGCAGAGAAACACAGTGGTAAAACCAAGTCAACTGCTAAAATTGGGTATCCAGGTTCGAAAACCGAACATTTGTAAATGAAAAAAAAAAAAAAAAAAAAAAAAAAAAAAAAAAACCTTGGAATGATTTTTTTTTGTTTTCATACATCACTTATAATTATGTGTAATAGTTTTGAAAACATAAATTTTCCAAATCCGTTCATTCATTTGTGTATCTCTATTATGTGGAGATGATCGCAAATAATTTATGTATGAATAAATTGTATTTCAATATACTCTTTCCACTGCTGCTTGCTGAGATTTTTTTCATTTTTACACTACGGGGTAATTAGTTCCCTGGTAAGATTATTACAGATAATAATTTAGCAATACACAGTTAAATAATAAGGTAATACAGTTAAATAATTTAACGGTAAAAATACATAAAAAAAACAATCATCAAATGTTAAAAACACAAAAATTACATCATATTTTAGGTCTGATTTTCGCTTTTATTATTATTATTGTTATTTTAATTCTGAAATTTACTATTTGCAAAAAATCTCCACGTGATGGTAAAAAAATGGAGATCAATTTCGGATTTAGCGCTACAAAATACAGAAGAATCAATTATCAATAGCTAAAAAACATTACACAATCCGAATTTTGCAGGCTAGTATAATCTAAAGGCATTTTAAAATATGTATTATTTTCTAAAGAATTGAGGCTGATGAATCATTTTATTTAAAAAAAATTCCGTTATTTTTTTTTTAATCTCTTATATTATGTTTAATACAAACTGTATATTTGGTATTAGTTTGTCATAATGATTCTAGATTCGAAATTTATATTGCAATGTGAATTTTATTCTAAAGCATTATTTTTTAATTACCAGATTATTATTTATATTTATATTAAAATTCTGAATGACCCCTATTTCGTATAATAAAATTTTCTTCAATTTTAAACAGTTATTACTCGGTCAGTTTAAATCATCGACTAATGTGACTTTTTTTGGTGTTACTTGTCAGATTGATAGGAAAATTTTACCAAATATAACTTATAGAAACGAAGGCCGAAAAAAAAAAACAATTAAATTTCGTAATTTTTTAAGAAATGTTTTTATTGACCCAAATAGCCCTTAAAATAATTTTCTACTTCATTTAAAACATTTTTGTAATTGGAGTTTTATGCCTATGACTAACAATGTAAGAATTAGCCGTTAAATAGCGTTGAAAGTGGAACCCTTCATAATAAAAATAGATAAAGCAACAAGTGCCAAAAATTATAGCTTTAAGTACATTAGTTTCGGTAGCAATTAGCGTGCGTAGCACTCAGTGGTACATTAAAGCTTTAAGATATAAAATTCTGACGATTTTAACGTTGTTTTACTTATTTATATTAATCTAACTATTAGTTCACATATTTTACAGAAAACGAATATAGCTACATATTAAATAAGTCCTTTTTAATCAATAACTAAGAAAATCTTTTGGAATTACTTATTTTTCATTCATGATTTTTCTAATAAATCTATCAGTTATTAAGGGAATTTTCTAGATGTATAATTTGGATTATAAAAGGTTTTAACTCACATGCAAAATGATGTATGTGTCAGTTAAAACATGAATATCAGTACAACTTTATTCTAGTATAATGAAAGAAATATTCATTGTATTTACTTCAGGGTTGGCAAGTTTTTGACAGTGTGCGGTTTTATCCGGTTAAAACCGTGGTTTAAACCATCATGGCTAAAACCTCTTGGCAAAAACCTCGTCAGAAACCTCAAATACTACACTGATCTGTAAAATTTTACATTAAACATCTGTCACACATATACAACATTAGATGTAATATTAAAAATTCACTTTTACTGTATTGTATATTATCATTTCCGGAAAAAAAAAGAAGAAAAAAAATCTGTCATAAATCTGAAAATTTAGCCTGCCTCCGAAGTTGTCAACTAGCAATGCTTCTGCTATCAAGCCCTGCTAGCACAGCGCCAATTGAGAGAGTATTTTGTAACTTTAGCTTCATACACTCTAAACTCAAAAACCATTTGGATGTAAATAAATGTGCTAAATTGGTTATGTGCTATAGGATGCTGTGGGGTAAAATTGATCCAGATTATTAACTGTACAAAATCATTTTCTTCTGTTTGAACATTCTAAAAAAAAAGTTTAATTGCAATTAAAGTAATTTAATTTTTTTGCAATTAGTAAATTACAGTATAATTAATTTTAAATAAAAAATTACTTAAATCATTCAGACTTATTCAATGTTTCTCTCTTGTTCTTAAAATGTTTAAAGCGCATTACACATTTTTGACTGTTTAAGCCAGTTTTTGACGTTTTAAACCAGTTTTTGACACTTGTCGTGTCAAAAATCAGTTTCTGACGTCAGAAACCCAACCCTGATTTACTTATTTATAACGAGTTATCTAATAACTAATTTTAAGTTCCCGTTTCATTAAAATAAAAAAAGTAAAAGCTACATTAAATTATTAAAAGTTTCTAAATTATGCCTTTCGTAAAAGTAATTTTAAGTTTTTAAATTTGGAAATCAAATTATTAATTAACATTTTTTTTTCTTGCGTTCTGAAATTTTTTATTTGGGGAAAATGCAATAAAATGAATCAAGGCATTTACCCTATTATTTATACATACTTTTCAAGTTGCATGAACTTTTTGGATGACTAATCTTGTGAATTCAGGAAAGTAGGCAATTATGATTTATGTATTGAATTTAAACAAGTTTTTAAAAAGGTTTTTTCGTTTTAATCTTTCTGTTGTCACTTTCACATAATATATACTTTACTTCTATTTACAATCCTTGAGGTAGAGTTTAGAAAAAAATATATTTTATACCTGATAATAATATTTTTTATTGTATAAAAATGTTTTATGTATAAAATAATAATATATTTTATACATAATAAATATGTTTTATACAAAAAGTATGTTTTTTGTATTTGTTTGCAAAAAATGTATGCATTATTTTTTTCTGTTGTTGTTGTTGAAAATTTTTAAGTCTTTTCAGGCGAATCACAGCAGAAGGCTTTGATAGTTAATCTAATTTCAATGAAACTAATCAACACATGTAAAATGGCGTATATTGCTTATAGAAAATATCAAATACACAATTTTTTTTTCGATTGTGTCATTTATAGTTCCCTATATATGAATTTCTGATCCTGCGCCAGAAATTTTGTTATGCATTTCTACCATTAGTCCAATCAATTACTTTATTCTTCCCCTGTTAATGTATAATATTCTCTTTTGTTACAAGGGAAATTTAGAGAATTAAAACTCTTGCTGGGGAATAAAAATTTGTTTCACCATTCTCCATGCATAAAGCTTTTAAATTTATCACTTGATTTTTTTTTTCCTTTTAAGAATTTACTTTTCGGATTATGTTCCTACTTAAAAAGAATGTCAAATTCTTGCTCATTCACAAACAAAAAACAAAATCACTAAGGATGTATTCGTAGACTGTTGCATTGTTTTAAAGCTTATTAAATCGATATTTATAAAAAAAGTTGCCAGAAAACAAATGTTTTAACGACTTGACGCCCTGCAAATTTAAGTATTTTTTCGGGATTTGATTTTAAAGAAATAAAAAATGCTTATAAAAATAAATTTTTGATAAATTATTATGCATACTTTAACATAAAAACTGCATTTTCATTTAGTTGTATGTTAATAAACAACGGCTTGACATCAATAAACATGAACACTTCGATAAAATGTATGGTCAAAAGGCGAACAATTTTTTCATCGTAGGCTTAATCTCGGACAAAAATAAACAGTTAGTTTTTTTTTTTTTACACCAAAAGCTACTGAATTATGTAACCGTTTTAAAAAGTGCACATTTTTAGTGAAATGTAAGTTTTTGACCACAAATTTAGTTATTTAAAGTTACAAAGATCAGCGAAATATCAGTATTTCGAAAAAATCATATAAGGTACCCTGGGTAATAACGCCACGTTAAGGTTCTACCAATTTTCACGGCTTAGTTTTAGATTGTATTTTTCAAACAAATATAGGATCTGATACAGCAACTCATTGACTATCTATATAAAATAAAATAATTTAACAGATATGTATTCATAAAATGTAATGGCGTTTTTTCTTGACCAATGCTATTTGGCGTTAATACCCACCTATATGGGTAATAACGCCATGCAAACAACTATAAAATAAGATGGAATAATGGCATGTAGATTGTCCAATTCTAAAAATACAAACTCTACAGCTCTAGAAATTGACAAATTACAATCTAATATATTGAAAATGTACAATTTTTTGGGGGACTTTGAAAGAAAAAGAAAGTTGTGGTGGTGGCGGGGGGAGGAGGCAAAAGAATATCAGATTCTAAGCTACGTTTTGCTTAAAAATGACCATTTAAATAGAATTATTAGAAACATTGCACGGATTATTTGAATCAGTATTTATATTCCCATGTATGCATTCTATGCGATAGAAAATATTGATTTTTTTGTGAAAGTGAAAGAAAAAAGAGTGAGGGGGAGCTTCAACAGAATATAACACCCTGCGTCTCTCTTTGCTTAAAAATTCCCGCTTAAATATGATTATAAGAAACATTGCATGGTTTTAACCATTCATAAAACCATTCATTTTAATCATGTGAAGTTTTATAATAACTAGAGTTATATGTAATAAATATTTTTGTTAAACCTTAACTGCTGTTAGCGTCTCACATACCGCTGAGTTTTTCAAGTTTCAGAGTTTAACTATAGATACCAGGAAATTTCTGTTTCATTTGGAATCCTATTACTATTTCTAGAGACTTTTGAATAGATGAATTTTATTTATAATAGTCCTGTATATAAGGTTCAATGCAAAAATAATATTCTAAAAGTTAATTTAACATTTTATTCATCGTTAGATTAAGCGCTCTGTCAGGCCGCTCACGGTAAGTTATGCGACAATTTTTGTCACAGCAGTTAAGGGTTAATACTATTATAGTAATCTAGTAAATAGTTTTTAACCCATAACTCCACACTAATGCGGATTCTCCAAACTTACAGTTAAATTGTCGACGTTTTAAAGAGCATGCTTTAATAAATTTTTAATAAATTTAATAAAATTTTTGATTAAAAAATATTATCCCAAAGAGATTTCTTATTCAATTTTATACATAATTCATATGGTTATATATCATTATCTCTGCAACAAAATTAACCTTTAACTGCTGTTAGCAATCTGACTGAACACTGTACCCCCTCCCCCCCCCCCCAAAAAAAAAATAGCGTTTAACTTGTATTTTCCAGTTTAACTATAGTTACAACTGAAATTCTTTTTCGTTTGGAGTTCTCGTAATATTGTTAGAAATATTTGAATAGATTAAATTTAATTAGAATTAATTCTGTACAAAAAGTTTAGCGCAGGAACAGTATTCTATGATTTTTAATCATGGATCGCATTTTAACCTTTAACTAATGTTACCGGTCTCGTAGACCACTATTTTTCTTTTAATTTTTTAGTTTAACTTGTAATTTTCAGTTTAACTGCAAACACTACCGAATTTTTTTTTCATTTGGAATTTTAGTACTATCACCAGAGATTAAATAGGTGAATATTAAGTATAATACTGTTGTATAAAAAGTTTAGTACAAAAACACAATCTTATGAGTTACTCCCGCCTTTTATTCATCTTTCAATTTTGTGGTCTCACAAACCGCATCACATTCATACGTTACAATTTCTGTCACATCAGTTAAAGGTTAAATTTATAAAGTTTTGAAAAACCGAATGCTGAGAAAGCGGACAGTTAAAATTTCGAACTCAATTGAACAATCCAGTGGAAATTTAACAGAAACCTGATCTTGAAGATGTTCGAATTTGAATCTCGAAAACATTTTGATATAGTTTTATTTACAAGAGTTAAAAATTATTTTTTACATTAGTAAAAAATAATAATAATAATAAAAAATAAAATAGAGAGATTATTTTTAAGTATTGGACAACCCCCCCCCCCCCTTAATCTTACCATTTCAAGAATGATGATAATGCTGTCCCATATTAATATACAGGGTGAGTCATAAATATCGAAACAATAGGCTATCTCCTTAAATATTGCCCCTAGACCCATACTTCCAGTTGCAAAAATTCATAAAAAAATGTGAAATTTTTGATAAGATAAATTGCGACTCCATGGGGGGTCTAGCTGGAAAGTTACGAAAATTAAATTTTTATACGGCCCCCGTAGGACAAAAATTCCAATTAGGAAAACTTTCCTTATTCAGTCCTGAATAAGACACAAAAAGTTGCATCTTCATATCTCCAAAATTCGCAAAGTTATAGCCGTTTAAAAAATTCATCAGGTTTTAAGGGATTAGACACAAATTGAAATGCGCACAATTCAAAAAACATTGTTACTTTAACAGTTCTAGAAAACGCGTAAAAAATCTATTTCTTGATTTAGAATTTTTGATTTTTTTCTTTTTTTGTGATGTTGGCCTTATAATTTGCTAAGAAAATCACATTCTAAAATTTCTCATACAATTTATAAAAGTTTCATGTGGTTAGTACTGGTTTAAATGGGACAATCAAAAATCGTTATAACTAGTAACATTATTTAACGGATTTCAATTTCTTTCCATTTAATTAAAGATGAAAATCTGATTTTAGTTTTATTCCAAGGTTTTTTTATATTAATTTAAAACTATTAAAAATGTTTATTGAAAAAATAATATAACTTTTTAAAAAATCATATTTTCAAAAGCAAAAATTTTTTCAAAAGTAAACATTTTTTTCAAATTTGCCGAAACAAAACTAATGTAAAAAAAATCAAAAATGACGTGTTTCAAGTTCTGTTTTCTTTTAAAACTTCTTAACATTTAATAATTTAAAGACAAGAAATAGAGGATAAAAAATTCATTATGCAGAAAAACGAAGTGTATTGTTTAAATGTCCGTCAGTTATTTAAAAAAATGCTTTTTCTAAGATGCAGGTTAAGTTTTTATTTTTTTTTAATTTACCTCTGACAACTTCATGCTTTTTATCGTCCTCCAGAGGATGTTAAAAAATCTGTATTCGGGGCCCAGGTAGGGCCAGGACCGAGATGTTATTTTTTTTGAAGACCCGCCACCGCCAGGCCGGGCCTAGCGTACTTTTCATAAAGGATGGGACTTCCTTCAACTTAGGTGCACTCTGGATGAAATTTCCCCGGTCTCGGTAAAACCCATATTAAAATCACTGTCTCTGACTGACTTAATACGTGCATAAAAAATATTAAAATTCGGCTCAATCGAATTTTTTACGAAAAACATATAGGTTTTGAAATCTTTATTTTACAAAAAAAAAAAAAAAAAAACTTTAAAATTCATTTTTTAAATAGATTATTCAAAGGCTAAAAAAAAATTAAATACAATAAAACCAGTGAAAAAAAAATCTGCCTATGACGAAATTCCGTCTTAAACGGAAAATATGTTGATCCATGCAAAATAAATGCAATAGTACCTGAAAAGAAAATAAGCTCCAATTACATCTTCTAGGGAGAGCATCTGTCTATAACGTATTTTTTCTTTCCTATGTGATTCCGTCTTAAAAAGTTTTAGTGTATGACATTTTTCAGAGTCTCCAACGCATGGGATATGGATTAACGATATTAAAATATAAGTGAAACATTTACATATAAATAGAGATTCATTGATAAAATAAATGTATTACAGCCTTTGGCGCTTCTTTAATAATAAAAAGTATAAATATAAAAAACGAAAAGCTATAAAAGTACATACACATAGCGTATAGTATATTTGGACATAAAATATACTATACGCTGCTATTTTATGTCCAAAGAAAAAGTGGTATCTTACACCGATTTTTATTAAATTGCAATTTGTGAATGTTCCCTAACAAGCGTTGAAATTGAGTCAGTTTAGAGGCAGGGAAAAGTGGTGTAAGTCAGGAATTTTTGAGGATTTTGGTATTTAATATCTCTGTGGGATTTTTAGATACAGAGATGAAATTTGTTTTGTTCAATATAGGAATGGATAAGGAATAATTTCCTAATTGGGAATTTTGCTCTACGGGGGCCGTATAAAAATTTAATTTTCGTATTTTTTCAAATAGACCCCCCATGGAGTTGCAACTTATCTTATCGGAAATTTCACCTTTTTTTATGAATTTTTGCAATTGGAAGTATGGGTCTAGGAGCAATATTTGAGGAGTTAGCCTATTGTTTCGATATTTATGACTCACCCTGTATAAACCCCCTTTGGATATAGTTCGGCCACTATTGGGAATCAACCAGGGTAATAACGCCAATCCCTGGCGTTATTACCCCGGGATACTTATTGCGCAGTAAATCCTAAACTACAAATTATCTCGAGAAGATATCCAAAATCTTCTACAACAATTGGAAAGTACATGAATACACTACAAATTTATGTAATAAACAAAGTATTTCTGGATAAAAAATATAGTCTTCAGATCAAAAACCTTATCTCGCAAATTTTAGATCAAGCGTTAATTTTAGTTGCTTGTAAAAACAATAAGACATAAAAATGAAACAAATTAACTTGAAGCTGTTTTTTGCGATTTATATGACTCAAAACCCTTCTGCGCAGAGCACATGGGTGTCATTTACCTGATTATTTTATAATTATGCAAAATATAAGCACTTGGCGTTATTATCCCGCCTGGCGTTATTACCCCAGGGTACCTTATTTCATTTGGAAAATATATGATTAGTAATTTTTAGAAATAAAGAAGTTGATTGATTTTAAATTTCAGAAGATATTATCCACCAGCTTTGATAATGCTGTTCAGAAAGAAAAAAAAAGCCCTTAAAGTTTCCGCTAATGTTTTCTAGCTTTGGCGCGTGTTCATATTACTATGTAACTTCAAAATTGCCCTTTCTCTTTCGTTATCGATTTATAACGAATAAAATAGGAATTTCGAATTAAATAGGAATATAACGGGAAAAAAAAGGAATTTCGCGTGTATAAAAAATATTTTAAGCATCGAAAAAACTAAATAAATAAGTACATAACAAAATAAAAAAGAAAGAAAAATCGAAAATTTCAACCGATCTAAATAATGTTATCCTTTAACCCCTTAACGCGCAGTGTTGCCGGGTCGGCAACACCTAAAGTTCACACTGTTTAGAGACATAAAAACTCCGTGAATATTTCAAAAACTACTCTAATGGCTACTTTAAATCTTTCTTATGAGTTCTAGATGGCAGCACCACAGAGATCAAACTCTACTGCTTTTAAATAATAGGTAAAATGTTTTACTGTAATACGCGCTTCACAGCAATGCTCTTCTCACTGCGCTTATCAATGCTTTACTTATGGGAGGTTACCACTTCGGCAACAGCTGTATAATTAAAATGGTTTGTACAATCTTTACAAAACAATACCTATGTACTCCTCTAGACCTAAATAGATTGCCTAATTGTTTTTTTCTTTAAATTCCAACTTTAAAGAATAGTGCGCCTGAAAGGGTTAAGTAGATATTTTTGTAAGAACAATCAATTACAACTTTGCATCAATTATTTATTTATTAGAAAAGTATTCGACTTATGTATATTAAGTGAGGGACTTGTCATATTGTTTCTGAAGATGTTATGTAATTGAAAGATTTGTCGCAAAAAGTTTCTTTTATTTTCCAATTTTGATCTTCCACTAGTAAGTTAATGAGTAGAGAAAAATAGATATTTTAATTTCATTGGGATCTGATGATAAATTATATTTTAGCCAAAATATCTAAAATCTTTGTTTATCTATTTATCCCTATTTTAGACTACGAAATATGAATGCACTTATTGAAGTACAATATAATTTTTATTAAAAATAGTGCCCTTAGTTTAAATTTATCTTAGAAGTTCTCATGTAAAAATCGTAATCTTTTTATGTTAGAGCATTTATAAAAAATGAAATCACCAATTGTCTCGCATCAGGATTGCCACTGCATGGCTTCTACATCATTAATCTAAGTTGAAATATTTATTTTAATGAATGGTTTAAATATTTGATGTGCAATCACAGAAGGTAATATTTATAATCTGCTTAGAACAGTCAATGGCCAAGGTAGTTAACTAAAAAATTTAAAGCCGCTTAGCTTTTTTTTTTTCTTAAACGCCTCTTAAATAAGAAAGTGAAATAGTTTTAAAATGATATTTTATCTGTCGATCTGTATAAAAACCGATTTTTCCGGGATATAAAATATTACTACTCATGCTCTTCCAAGTATCACGAAACATAAACAGCATAATTATTAGATAATTATGTTTTGCTTCATGCAAATTTAAATATCCTGTATTAAACTTTATCAGGCTTTATAGTCCATTCCGGATGGACCTAGAAAGGAAATGGCATTAATCTCGACTGGATAACTATAAATATAATAAATAAATTAGCAAAGAATTAAAAGTAAGCTTCTGTGTTATAAGATCAAAGTTCACGGTGAATTGACCCAGCGAGATTTTAATACGGCCCATTAAAATAACAAAAAATCCTTTTTTTAAACATATTTTGACAGCTTCAGCTGGGCATTAGCTGATTTGATTACACACTTTGAAGGAATTTTCGGATTTAGTGAAAAACATAATTGTACATTTTCCTTAAACTAAAAGCACTTAAATTACAAAAATTACTCAAGAGTGGCCATTTTATGATGCTTAAATAACTTATCCAGGATGACATTTCATGTTCGTGATTTAAGACAAAAGAGAAACAGTGAGTAGGAAGTACTAAGTTGCCACTTAGAAGGTTTATTTCTGGAATAGAGAATCCGGGAATTCATGCATTCAAATTTAATGTATACTTTTTGTTTAGACTTTTCTGGCGTGTACCATAAGTTTATAGACTCCTAATCATGCAGAAAGCGAACTATGACTGGGCCTAATAAATATTTCCCTCAATATTTGAATCATATATGGAGTTGGTTTCAGGTTCTGTTTTCTTCGAAAATTTAAAATAACGCTTAAAATTTATTGAATCCCAAAGGATTTTTAAGAGCAATGAACAGTGTTTTAATTTTCTAAGTAATACATCAAGGATCCTGATAAATTAGATCTAACTTGTTCCGAGCTAAATATTAAGAATTATTATTATTATTTTAAATTCAGGTATTTTAAAATAAGGACACATTATTTAATGCTATCACAGTTTTAAATTATGGTTTTATTGTCAGACTAAAATGAAAAAGCTTCAAGCCTTTCTGCTTTTTATATTTTATTTATATTGTTCCAATCTGCATATTTCAAAATTTTGTTTCAACATGAACCGCTTTTATCCCTTTGGAAATGGAATCTGTGCATGGCAATAGGAATTTCTCGAAATTTTTTACTATAAGATTTTACATAGATTAATACTTGATTGTAATGTGGTACAAGAACAGAAAAATATATTGCTATCTATTATTTTAGAATTCTATTTTCCTTCATTTAAAATATTGTATAAAATCATCAACTTTTTTATGAAGGAGGAGCGAATATCAATATTTTTTCTCGATTAGTTTATAAAACATATGATGGCTCAAAATTTTCAAATTTCTTTGTAAACAAAACAAATGACAAAACAATTGTAAGCAGACAATTCTTGTGAAAATAGAAGAAAGTAGTAAAATATTACGTACCGATCATGCAAAATATAAGGCCAAACATTTTTTTAAATGTCACCATAATGCAAAAATTAAAAAAATATATAATAATAATAATAAAAATAAGCGACAGACGATAATTTTAATTATGAATTTATTCGAAAAAGTTTCAGTGTACGATGACTTTTTTTGGCATGTTCTTCCTTTGATTCCTTCCATTTTCATTTTTAGATTTAAAAAAAATCAGTCAATGTTAAAAAACAGTTAAGAAGTTGTGTGTTTTCTAGAATAATACAGAGATGAAGCGAAAAAATACTGGACTTCGTATTCGAATTCAGTTCCAGGTAAATTTCTTTTCCAATATACATTTTTTTTTAAAGTTAAATGGCTAAACTTTCTTTAAATTTAAATAATAATGTACATTTGATAATTCAAAGACAACATGAACTAGTCGGATGTGGCAATTCCAAAACTTACTTCTATCTCATGCATGTCAATACTTCAAAAGTCGCTTCCACAGTGTAAAAATTAAATGATAATCTATGCTTATCTTGAGAATTCTAAAGGCATGAAATTCTATGAATTAGTTCTTGAAATAGGACTATTGCGGATAGCGGGAAAAATGCAACATAAAAGTGCCACTTGTTGGGCATTTCATACCAAAACATGAACAGCAATAATATTTATCAAGCTATACATAGATCTGAAGTTTAATGAATAAATTCTTGCATTAGTTATTGAGATAAAGCTATTGCAGGAATCGGGAATATTCAGCATAGCAGTGCCACCTGTTGGGCAATTGAGATCAACACATGAACAGAACTAGTCCACATCAGGAATTTATTGAATCTGAAATTTGATGAAAATCCATACATTACTTCTTGAGACAGATCTGTTGCGGAAATCGTGCAAAATGCAGCATATCAGTGTCAACCGATGAACGATTTACACCAAAATGTAAACAACATCAATTTATGTGAAGGACTAACTGAACATGAAGTTTGATGAAAATCCGTGTACTAGTTATTGAGATAGAGCTGTTGTGTAAATCGTAGAAAACGTAGCATTGCAGCGCCACATATTGAGCGATTTGTATCAAAGACTAATCACCATCAATTTATATCAGGTACTACTTGAATACATTTTTTGTGGAATTCCTTACATTTGTTCTTGAGATAAAGCGCCCACAAAATTTATGTCAGATACAGACAGAGTCACAGAATCACAGACAGGCATTTTGGATTTTTTTTTTTTTTTTTTTTTTTAAATCTCTGACCTCTAAAAGTTGTAAATCCGTCAAAACCCCGAATTCTAATTCCCTAAAATCACATTGAAATGAGCGCATATTTTGCTCGTATTAGCCATAATCCTTCGCGTTTTAACTCTCAAAAAGCATGAAAATCTTAATATAATGTTAATAACGGTTTAATTTGTTTTTATGAGTTAATAGTTTAAATGACGAAACTTTTCAGTAAATAACACATCTCTTAGATTTCAGTAAACCTTAATCTTTGTCAGTTGTAAGAGTAAGTTACTTTAAAAATTTTTAAAGGTAAAAGTAATTATTCACAACAATGGACCCTTAATGGTTAAATAAATTCAAAATATCAATATATTATTTGTGCGCTATTTTAGAAAAGTATTGTAAATTTATTTTTTATGAGAACATGTTGTTAATATTTCGAGATAAAAAAATCAGATTATTAAAAAACATTAACATATTTATTTCACACTGGCAAGCTTAGTATTGTTATACTATTAACCCTTTCAGGGGCAAAATACTTTAGTTCTTAAAACATTGAAATGACTGATTCACACCAGGATTTAGAAACAAATTTATTTAAAAATAAGTAAAAGCTTTTCTTCACGCACAGTAAAAATGTAAAATTTTATTTTGAAATTCTGGTGTCAATTTGGCATTTTGGAAATAAAATTAAGTGGGATATATTTTATTCCACCGTCCTTCAAGGGGTTAAGAAAAATAAAATCTTTCTAATGCATGTGCTAATGTTTAGTGTAAATTTTTATTTTTTAAATGTATTTTATAGATGGAGCCTTACACAACAATAGTACAATGTCACTAGTCATTGGAATACTGTCACTAGGCGCTAGGGCCCGTTTAACCTCTGAAGATATGGGAAGCACAGTATTCACAGTATTTTTTTGTGGGGGGGGGGGCTTTCATTCGATAAATGATTTTTATGTTTGACATACCTGGGAACTCACCGATGCTACATAGCATGGAGTTCTGTTCACATGTATTTCATTAAAGAACTTTTTTTTTATGTTCCCTTAAATATATATAATTGGATACAATCAAGAGAAATGTGGAAGAATGATTTTGCATAGTGTTATTAGTGTAAAAATTTAAGTTGGATAAAAAGTTTAAATTAAGCATGCATAAAATAGTAATATTTTGAAATAATTCCTTCAATTTCGTCAATAGTTTAAATTATTAATATTTTTACATTGTGGGTATTAACCAAACTATAAAGTGCTAATATTCAGTTATGTAAAATAAACAATCAAACATTACAATTAATTCAATAAAAAGTTTGGAGGCCCTCCGTTCTCTCAATTTTGGGCCCCTTCAAAATTTTCTAAGGGGAGAACATGCTTCTTGTGCCTATTCGGTAATCAGGGCCTGATGACCTCTGTTATTAAACAACCCTCACACAATACTTTCACTTCTAAACAAAGTGACTGCAGTTCAAGCATGTATTCTTGAAAGGAGTGTTGTGAAGCATAAAATAGACTTAAGAGTTTACTTAAAAATCGTTATTTTGAAATTTGTCATTTTAATTGACGGTCCTAATCATACGATCTCTGCAGAAAGGGTATTAACATAAATTCCATTTAAAAGGGCAAAATAGAAGACCGTAACAAATTAACACTTTTTAATAATCATTGATCAAGACATTTGAGTGGAAATGATGGGACGGACAAGTTCTTCAGTGAAGCGGTGTTTTTTTTACACGTTCTCAAGCAAATGATATTTTGATGCACGTGGATCCATTTACGTACAACAAGATACTTGTTAAAAATCTCAGTAATGTTTTATGTTAAATATAGGTTTATATTTGTTCTTCAAAGCGGTTCAATAATTAAATTAAAAATTTTGTGATTTCGTTGTTATTATACTTATTTTATGGTTAAATTACTTATTTTGTGATTTTGTTTTAATTTATTGATTTCAATTATGCAACGAACTATAAAAATTATTAAAGTTTGTTTCATAATTAAATAACATCTGCCAATAAAGGCAGTTCTTTGTCAAATCATTTTCATACAGGCGCCACTTCCTCAAATTAGCAGAGCCTAGATGGTTGCCTATCAATCTCTTGAAAAAGCAGCCAGATCTGAGATCGAGGAGATCATTTGGGCAATTGAAACGTCCCGTTATTTTCTGTAAGTTAGTTAATTTATCGCGTTTAATTTTTGTTAAATTTTTTTAGAAATGTGCTTTACTTCAGTTCATTGTGACTTTAGTTTGCAAATAAATGCTAAAATTACCAAGATAAGACATCCAACCTTATATTTTTGACAAAATAAATAAATAAAAGGATAAAAAAGAATTTCATATGAAAATAAACCGAATATCTGTCATAATAATTTATACCTGCATTCAAAAATCATGCAAAATTAATCATGCACGCAAACTGTGATGTAACAAAAAGAGAAATACAAGATGGATATAAAATACAATTGGTACTTATTCAGAGAGGTCTAGCACTAATACTAATCAAGATATTTCACTGAAACTTGATATCAACGTGAAATGAATCACGGGGATGCGAGGTGGGTTTTAAGAAATAGTTCAAATTTTGATCAGCTGTGTAAAATTCTTTGCTTCTAGTTGAAAAATCATATTCACAAATGCAATTTTGTGACACTAAAGTTTTAAAATCATAACTCTTAAAATTTCTATTCTATAATATGCCAAGTGAATAACATGCATATAAATGAAGCTGGCGAAACACGTACGAGCCCACACTACTGACTGAAATAGACTCGGATAATAATATAAAGTCTATGGGGACGTTCTTTTCAAATATCTTGCTCAAATTTTAAAATTTTAATATTTTGACGCGATCTTTTTGCATAGGATAGCTAAGGACGATCCACAACGGGCCTAGTTTTTACTTTTTTGATTTTGGTTATATTCTTTTTATATTAGGATAGTTTCAGTTTCATAACCGGTTTAAACCGGTTCTGAAAGTTAAAGTATTTAAAAAAAATCTAACATCAAAATCTAAAAAGTAAAAACTAGGCCGGTTGTGGATCGTCCTCAGCTATCCTATGCACACACACACACACAAATAATAATAATAATAATAATAAAAATAATAATAATTATAATAAATAAAATTTGAGCGAGATATTTGAAAAGAACGCCCCCATAGATTTTACATTATCATCCGGGTCTTTTCCAGTCAGTAGTGTGCCGTCTTAACGTCAACTACTTGTGCCGGATTCCAAGCTAATAGAAATTCGAACCAGCTTTAGTCAGGCTATCGTCTACTTCAAGTTGCAAAGAGAATATAGAGGTATACAGAAGTATATGCCATGTACAACCCTTTGCGGCGCAGAGCAAATTCATTGCTTGGGTGTTGAAATTAATGACTGACACCGGAATTCGAAAACAACTTCATTTGTAAATAAGAAAAAGCTGTATTTCACTCATTCAATAAACCGAATTTTTTAACCAAAAATCTGGTGCCAGCGTGGCGTTTGGGAATTAAAATTAAGTGGTTTCACAGATATACCACCGTGCCGCAAGTGGTTAAGAAATTTTTAACCCCTTAAGGTCTGATGGTAGAATTTTCTACCACATAATTTTAATTCCGAAATGTCACAATGACACCAGAAAATTCGACCAAATTTATTTGAAAAAGGTTTAATGCATTTTTTCATGTTTATCGTTAAGCGATTTTTTTTCTTTGCAAAGTACTGGTGCCAATGTGACATTTGGAATTTTGAAGAAATTTATACCCCAGAGCTCAAAGGGTTAAAGGGGTTTCGTGTACCATCTGTTTCTCAAATAAAACTATAGGATATATTCTAGCCATGAATGTTCATGACTCCAGCATATACCCTCCGCCAATAGTATCCTTCTGTATTTATTTTACGATTGCAACATTGACAATTTCGTGACTAAAGTTACTACTGTAGATATATTTGAATGGATTATGTTTTATGGTTGTCTTATTTTTGAGATTTTGACTCTCAAACAGTTGAATTAATTTAAACGTTGTATACATCTTTAAATGCCCATATTTTTACTGTAATAAAATTATGTTTGCTTAATAATTTTCCAAATAGAACTTTAAAAATATGAAATCTTAAAAATAGTTACTTTTACTATGGTGATTGGCAGGTAACAAAGAAGAAAGGAGCAAAAGATGATGAGGACCATTCTGGTAACCCTCCACTCTTCCTTCTTCCTCTTCGCTTCCCGGTCTTTTCTTTGGGCACTCGTCTCAGACGCAGAATGCTTTTGGACCCGGGTTCTGCTCTTCCTCACGACCCAGAAGATTCTTGCATAACAAACCGCTATGGCCAGACAAGGGACGACAAATCCAAACACAAACAAAAATGTCTTGGATGATTGGCCATTAGTTTCTAGAATAGAACAGTTCAGGATGGCTGGATCATAGCCAAATCGTCCCCATTTGCCCAGCAGTGTAGGGAGGATCATAGCTGTCGCAAAACACCAAATGAAGATAACCATGGCAGCAATGTAGCGCTTTCGATATACCTGTAGTGAATGGCAAGATAGTCGATCAGTAACAATTCCTTATAAGCATGCAATCATACATGTATATTTGAAAAAGAAATAAAAAAGACAGCCACTGTATAAAAATTCACAAGCTTTTCCAGACAATGCTGAAAAATGCTAATCAATTGGTAATTTCAGATTCCAAACATATTTCACTTTCGATTAAAAAAAAAAAATCTAGACAAGGTTAATGGAAGGTGATTTGATATCCATGCTTAAGGCTGTTCTTAATTGCTCTACTCAACAAGCGCAAAACGTTTTAATACATTTACAAATTCTTTTTTTAACAGAAATATATAAAATTGGAAGACCTGGATATGAAAGCGATTTCAAATTGAACTTTGTTTTCCATTCTATGATAATTAAATTACCTATCGAGTTATAAGCGATTTCGATCACGTAATCACGTGTTTTTCTCCCTTTGTAAGACTGGTTTTTCTGCTCCCGTTGGGAAATGCGGTTCAAAACATTAACTTTGACGGCTTGTTCTAAAAAATCTATAGCGTAAAAAAAGGTTGCGATAAGATAGTTACTGAACAATATCGTCAGCTAGTTTCATGCCTTTCCAAACAAAAATGAATTAAAACACAAGTCACAAAGTTGCCCTTTTTGATTTACGAACATCCTTAAGAGTTATTTTATTTAAAGTGAAGTTAGTAATTTGAAGTAATTTGAAGTTATTTTTTTTTTATTTAAGCATTTTAAGGAACATTTTTGGCATAATAATAAAGGAATCAATGAAGAAAAATGATTCTATCAAGAAATTGTTCGATTTACCCTGAAAAATTTGAAATATTTAATTTTTTAAAATGTTTACGTAAATTTCAAAATGTATCTTTTTGTACAATTTTGATTATTCTGAGCTATTTTTTTTTAACTATTCATAGAAATGTACAATATAATTTTAAATATCGAGTTTATCATAAGTTAACCCGTTCAGGACCTGCATCCTTTACATGAATTTAAATTTTTTGGCACCACTTTTTGTTAACTATTTTACATAATTTTAAAAAACACGAAAACGACGTAATTAAGTAAAATCAATTTTACTTTTCTTTTTTACTGGTATCAAACTAAAGCGCTATAAGCACTTTTTGAGGGTGCATATATGCACCCATGGTCCCTAAGGGGTTAAGTAGTTTTGGGAGAAAAATATTAATTCCAGTAAAACCTGAATTTATTTTACATTTTTATGAGTAAAAAAAAAAAAACTTTTTATTGTAAATAGGATGCTTAATTTTATCATATAGACCATAAGAAACAAGCAAAAAAAAGAAAAAAAAATTAATCAATTGAAAAATATACATAAATATTTTGAACATTTCTATTCGTCGGAAAAAACCTGAACTGAGAAAAATCACTTTTAACTAAAGTGGATTGCGGAATTTAAAGAGACGGCGATGCAATAAAATCGCTTTAAAGTGTATTTTTATTATTTGGATGATCTTTACGAAACTTTATCAGTACTAGGAATAATGAAGTATAATTTAAGCGAAAAATTCGATAATCGATATTTTCGTCATTTTTCGTCGAAAGAAGGGTACAGAGTCCTCTTAGATGTAAAAAATAAAAATTCCTGAAATCCCCCCCCCCCCCAAAAAAAAAAAAAAAGATAGAAAACGATATGAAAAGTTACATGTCTCTTAATTAATCGATTTCAACAAATGAGGTTTCATTAGCTTTTTGTGAATATTCCGACCTTTATACGGCATTCTCTGCAAATTCAATATAACAAACACAATATTTTAAAATGTTTGAAGAATTTGTTTTTCTTATAATCGAACTGAGATTGGTATCAAATAAAAGGTATTTCTATAACGATTACAAAATATAACTAACATTCGTTTAGATTTAACAAACCTAAATAGACAGAAATTATATTGATATTTCGTATTTATCTACTCCACGACGGACCATATTCTTAAATGAGTAATCATATCACTCGATTGGAAATCATGCCTTCTTTCTTTGTACGTGAAAAATAAATTTAGAGGATCATCATCTCACTAAAATTGTGCTACACTCGAAATTTTTCAATGAAAACTTAATTTTGCCATCAAATTTGGATTTTTCAGTATATTTTATCTCAGGATAATTTGATGATTTAATAATTAGGACAAATGGTTTAGGAATTATAAAAGTTTAAATCTGGAACTCGAAATGTTAAAATTATTTGTAATAAATGCAATGTGTACAGACTTTTAAGCATAACTCAAAAATCTACTTGGCAAAATGCACTGTAATTTTAGATTCGCATATTTAAAGCTTCTAAAAACCAATTTCGATTAAAAAAATTTCTTAGGATACAATTCATGCTTGTTCCGAAAATTAACTAAATATAAATTTACAAAGAATTTTTTTCGAAAAATTGTGAATTCTCTCTACAGTAATTTTAAAATCCTTAATCACTCCAACATTCATATAGGCCAAAAATCGTTCTTTTATGATGCATCAATTTAATAATTATATGACGGCGAATTTAAAATAAATGTGACTGTGCGAGGTAAAGTGTGAGAGAAGCAATTTTTTTCTACTTTTATTATTCTAGTATAAGCAATTATGAATCTTATTATATAAAATATATTTATAAAATTTTAATAGATTATTCATGTTTGTGAGCTTATGGAATTCAAACAACCGAAAATCTTCTGCATTAGTTATTTCAAAAGTCATGATTTTTTTAAAAATAAATATATTTTTTTAATTAATTTGATCAATTTTAGCATCTTACAGAGTTTATGATAAGATGTTTATTCGATGAAAAGTATGGTAGTACAAATTAATTGTATTGCAAATTAACTTTGTAAGATTTAAAGTAAATCTTGAATTTTTGAGAAACATTATGCACATATTTCAATCGTCACATGAGTTAAATTATTATTTATATAAAGAAAGATCATTGATGCTTTAGCCCGCATATTAATTCCTTTTATGTGTGCTAAATTTTATGTAAAATGTGCATTTAAAAAAATATTTGAATGGACATAGTACCCCAGTAATGCCAACTTAAAAATTTTTTGGATGGACTTAAAATTTTTAGAGTAAAATAACACATGTAATACCCCCCCCCCCTTAATATGTATGTGTGGAAAGAGAGGAGGAAGGAACTAATGACTAAAGATGATAATCCGAAATTAAATTATGCTTTACTAATGTAAATTTTTAAACTATTATAATTTAATTGCAATTTTATAATCAGTTTTATTAATTAGATTCTTATTAATTCTTCCTTATAAATATATACTTATTTTAAATAACATAAGAAATGCCAACTATTGAAAAAAAAAAAATCAGGTGTCAAGCATACATTTTAGTCATCCAAGTGCTTTATCAATTCAAGACATCAAAACATGCAGGATATTTTTTCCTTTTTTCCGTGAGAAATTTAACTATGCATTGGCTGAAGGGGTTTTCAGTACTCCTGTATGCCTAATTGATGTCCTTACTATTTTTCAACAAAACTATTTTGATAACGTTAATAAAACCAAAGCTCATTTCAGCGATAAAATAGTTAAAAAAATAAAAAAATTATGAATGTGATGAAAATTATGTTCATAAAAGAATTATGAACAATTGAAATTGGAAAGGAGGAGAGATCAAATTATTAGGTTGACTCGCGCCCCATGGGCCCATTCAAGTTAGCGCCACTGGAGTATACCGATACTGAGTTTACAATGACCAGGACCTGATTACAGCATGGGCCATCAATTCCTTGATACTGAGCCCTGATTTTGGGTTCCCACAAATTCTGTAGCAGTTTTCGTAAAGCTGTTATTTTAAATCTATTTTGACCTTGTATTGATTACCATCAACGTTTTGTACTTTTAAAAAAGAATACGATTTTAAAAGATCTTAAAAAAATTAATTATAGAGACTTTTTAAAAAATAATTTTTTTTTAAATAAATATTTATTTATTTTAAAAAAAGTTTAATCTATACTCTAAGGCATAGAATATGTATAATTTTTTGGTGTGAATATAGGAAGGGTATGAATACTAGGTCCTGGGCTTTTAGATGGCTTGATCGACCCCTAACAATGACTCAATTTTCAGGTAATTTTTGGAGGTTGATAATGAACAACAGAGTCACAATTACAATAAGCTAGATATTATATAATGTGTTTTATTAAAACTCTTTAATATGATATCGAACATTCGAGTCAATTTTACAATGGGCGAGATATATTAATGTATTTTATTAAAACTCTTTAATTTTCACTGTATATGTACTGTATTTTTTCCCCAACTTGCTTTATACTTCTGACGTGTATTATATTTCTTAAGCTTAACTTTCCTTTGAAATTGAAGCAGTTTTTTTATTTTTATTTATTTATTTATTTTATAATACGAATTTTACAATTTGTATTATTAAAAAAATTATAAACGCATTTCAAATACAAAATATTTAAATTATGATTTTTTTAAAACTTAGAATGATTAACTTGTTCATTGCCTGGATCATTATTATTATTATTATTATTATTATTATTATTATTTTATTGTTATTTATAATCACGTATATGATTCTTAATAATCGGGGAAAAACTGATTTATCTTTGAAAGTAGAAGTATATTTGAATATACTTCTACTACTCTCTAATACAATTTGGAATAAAAAATATTGTGTAAAATTTAACTGTGACAGTAAGATTAAAATAGTATATGCCTTTCCATTTTTTCATGTTTTTTACATATAGAAACATACAATTTAAAGTGATAGTATGGCGATTCATCTCAATGCAGCTTTACAACTTCGTAGTTTTCTGCAGAACACAGTCCATTTAGTAAACTAAAGATAATACATCTTACTTTAAATGTCAAATTATGCCATATTACACAGAACTGCATTGATGACGCTATTCTGTAATTTAATACTGACATATTGTTTCGTGCATGAACTCATAATTTGCGTACCAAAATTGCACGAACAAAGAGAAAGCATTTAACATCCAATTCTTTGTGTTACGCATCAGCGGTAAAAAATACCACCCAAAAATTCATATTTTTGACATAAGTAACGCTTTTTGAATCTTAGCGACAATTGGCAATCAAAGTGTAAAATTTTCGAAGCACAATATTTGTTGCTATAAGTTACAATGTCTATCATTAGCATCGCAGGAGTGAACACTTAGTTTCTATGTAAAATTACTCCGTGACAAATCTGACACGATTCAGTTAATGCATGGATAAACAACGAATTTTTTTCTTTCTTTTTTTAAAGTTGTGCGCGATTTTGTTTTTTGGCAAATAAATAAGTAGAATGCTATATTCATCTTTAAAAAGGTATATTTAAAACTGCACTATGTGTAAATTACTTAAAGGTGACAAAAATATTTAAAAGAGTGTTAAATTACATTTATCCTTAGTACTTTCAACTGTAAACACAGCCATCAACAGAGAATATAAAATACAAATATTAACATCTTAATTCTGAATTGTCTCGTAATTGGTGTCAAAAGGGAGTGAAAGTGAAAGTCAATTTTTAGATCCGGAAAACACTGGGAAAATAAAATATAGATATCGAGGAAAGTGGAATATTATTTGTATTATGCTTCTTTAAGTATACTGATCCAAATTCTTGGTATGTTGTAGGATAAAACGTCATCACAAACAATATTTTCTTTGGTAATAATTTTTATTGATTCTCGTATGATTAATTCATGGTCATTCTCCAAGGGATATATAATTTTTGCATCTTCAAAATTAACTTGAATATTTTGCTTCTGGTTGAATCAAGACAGAGCTGTTGCTGGACGATTGTACTTTAAATCTCTCAAATGTTCTTTGATACGATCTTTAAGTTTATGAAAAGTCATTCCTATGTATTCAAGATAAATATTTTTTCTTTTAAGATTCTGTTTTGTTTTACGCCACTCCTCGAGTAAAATTGAAAGATCTAATTAGTTCCGAAATAGACCCGATTCCGAAAGATGGAATTTCTTAAGTATATCTAATTCCACTAAAACAGAAAATATTTATCTCGAATACATAGGAATGCCTTCTCATAAACTTAAAGATCGTATCAAAGAATAGTTGAGAGATTTAAAGTACAATCGTCTATCAAAATTCCTGTCAAGACTCAACCAGAAGCAAAATATTGAAGTTAATTTCGAAGATGAAAAAATTATATGTCCCTTTAAAAACTACCTAAGTTAATCGTACGAGAATCAATAGAAATTATTACTAAAGAAAATATTGTTTGTAATGATGTTTTATACTACAACATAAGACTACTTAAAGAACCACAATGCAAGTAATATTCCACTTTCCTCAATATCAATATATTATTATCCCAGTGTTTTCCGGATCTAAAAATTGACTTTCAATTTCACTCCTTTTTGACACCAATTACGTGTCGGGGGGAGGGGATTAGTGCTAATCTGATGAGGTAATGGTGTTCTACTTTTATTTCGTCACTGATCAGAAAAATATGATTTTTTTTTAATCATTTAAAATATAAAGATTAATTCCAACATTCCTTTAACATAATGTACACTATATGACCATTAATCACCGAACACTTTCAATTTTAGACATTTTGTTAAATATTTAAAATTTTTCTTATTGGACTCTTCAGGAATTTCATGATTATAAAGATTATGTTTGACCTGATATTTATCAACGGACATTTGATAAGGTGGATATTTGAGGCATTTACATGGAAAACGTAGTAAGTCAAGAAAAATCGATTTTGAGATTTAATATAAAATAATTAAAATAATACTTTAACTTCCTCAATCCAGAGAAAAATATTACGAGGAACTACAAAAATTTGTTTAAAATTATTATAAAACATCTCCAAAGATGTATCAGCCGATGAATAAACGTTTATGAAATGAACACGCAGTTATTAAAAATGCCTAGAAGTAATTTTAACAATTCTAGAAGCACTTAAATTCATTTAAAGGTAGTTCTTTAGTGTCTCCTACAGGCGACATCAGAGTTGAGGGGGGTTAAAATAACTACATTATTATTATTATTATTATTATTATTATTATTATTATTATTATTATTATTATTTTTTTTTTTTTTTTTTTTTTTTTTTTTTTTTTTTTTTGTGAAGCTGATATATCTATACATGGATCTCATATGCTTATTTTTTTGTGAATAAAATTTTATCATTTAGCAGAGTAAAACCGTTTCTCGCTTCCCCTGCAAAATTAGGTTTTCTTGACTTACTACCTTTTTCATGTCAATGCCTCATTTAAGGGACCAAAAAAATCAAAGGAAAATAATAATTTTTGGGATCACCCTGCACATTAAAATGCACGAAATGATATATCACTGAAGAATACAAATATGCGGATGATATGCAATACATCTAGTAATTTTTGCATGAATAGCACGCATATTTATGGAAATATAAGATTTTTTTTTTTAAGTTCAAAAAGTGTTTGAGTGTTTTTAGCTTATACCATGCAGGGTTTTCAACCAAATTTAACGTCAGTTTAAGAAAAATAGGGAAAATGTAGTAGGAAAAATATAGTGCAATTGGAATACAAATATATTAACTACACTACATGGCCAAAGATGAACGTCAACTTGCGATTTTAGACATTTTGTTAAATATCTAAAAAATATATATAAGGAATTATTCTGAAACTCCAGGCGTGTAAACAAATAGTACAAGTCATATATTTTCGTGAAGAGTTTTCCCCAAAATCCAACAGGGAGCCGTCAACAAATTGAAAAAGAACGAAGATCTTTTGGATAACCCTGTCAAAACTAATGAAGCAAAAGAGTTCAAACTGCAGATTATGATTAAGTGGCTTATTTTAATAAACTGTGTTCATTTTTATGAATATAACATGTAAACTCTTAGAGAAATTAAGGTTTTTATAAAAACTGTCCCAAATTTTTCCAAGTTTTTTGCTTATAATTTGCAGAGTTCTTAATATAAAGAAAAAAAATGTTCCTTTCTGAAAATATGACAAACAACGTTGTACAGAATACCCTGTAATCGCAATTAAAAAATAATAAAATTTGTATGAAAAATGAGAAGGTTTACTAAATAATTTTTCATTGCGCATGAATGAAGGCTATCAAAATTTCATTTACACATTATGTTAGCTAAATGTATAGAGCAACTTCAGTGAAAGTCTCAAAAACATAGCTTGAAAATTGTGTAAGTGCTCGTCAATAGAATAAGTTTAAAATCCGTTATTCCAAAAATGAAACAAAAAGATGAGGGGTTGTATCCATTTATCCTTTGATTACTGTCAATATAGAATACACAATTTGGCACGATTGGATACAATCCCTCATATTTTTACCTCATTTTAGGAATAACGGATTTTAGGTTTATTCTATCGACGAATACTTTCAGAATTTTCAAGCTATGTTTTTGAAACTTTCACAAAAATTGCTCTATACATTTAGCTAACATAATACGCAAATGAAATTTTGATAGCCTTCACGCATGCGCAATGAAAAATTATTTAGTATTCCTGCTCATTTTTTGTACAATTATTATTATTTTTTAATTCTGATTACAGGGTATTGTGTACAACGTTGTTTGTCATATTTTCAGTGCAAATTATAAGCAAAAAAACTTTGGGACTGTTTTTATAAAAACCTTAATTTCTCTACGAGTATACATGCTATCTACATAAAAATTAACACAGTTGTTTACAATAAGCTTGTTAATCATAATCTACAGTTTGAACTTTTTTGCCACATTAGTTTTGACAAGGTTATCCAAAAGATATTTGGTTTTTTTTTTTTTCAATTTGTTGACGGTCCCCTATGGAGTTTCGCGAAAAAATCTTCACCGAAATGTATGACCTGTACTATTATGTTATGTTTACAGGTTTCATGATAATCCCTCATGTATTTTTCTAGATATTTAACAAAATGTATAAAATCGCAAGTGGACGGTCATCTTTGGCCATGTAGTGTATTTTATGAAATATCAGTAGTTTTATGAAATAATTATTATCTGCGCATATTACAATAACAACGATCTCTTTACGTATTTTAATAGTAAACGCTGTTGGAAGCAACTCATATAAAAAAACCAGCCAGATATCGCAAAAGTTTAAAAAGATATCATCGATAAAATTGGCCTAATAATCAGCTGCTTTCTAAAAGCAGATTAATGATAAGGGATGTTCCACAGATTGTTATTTTTAATTAACTGACTTTTATGTTTTAGTATTTAATAAATATCAATGAGTAGATTTGAATCAAATGTTTCGATTTTTATAGTTCATTTTATCATCGAATAGATTCGTTCTGATAGTTGTCTAAAAAGAACTAAAGCATCAATAAAAAATGAAAAAAATAATAAAATTGAAATTGACATTTTGTGGAAAATCCCTTATCATTCAGCTTTTTTTTTATATAAAGAGAACTAGAAATCAGGTCATTCCTATTGCCGATATCTTCGTGAAATTTCACATAATTTGACTTTTTTTTTTTTTTTCAATGAATTGTTCCATAGAGTTGACTATTAAATTATGTAAAAGATCGTTATTATCACGCACGCGGTGATAAAAATTATTTCATACAACTACTCATATCTATACATATAATAAAACAGTAGGACCCGGTGTGTCTGTACATTGAAGATAATTGACAAAAATGGAGTCAGGGCGATAAAAGAAAACCAATGAAACACAAAAAAAAAAATTTTGAATTTTTTGTCTGTCTGTCTGTCTGTTTGTTCGAGGTTATCTTCGTAACTACTGAATGGATTTTTATGCGGTTTTCACTAATGAAGAATGCACACTCCCGGGCAGTGTATAGGCTTTGTTTCATCAAAATCGGACAACAGACAAAAAAGTAACAAAAAGAAACAAAAGAAACTATTAGGTGCGCTGCTCACGTTTTTTAGTACATAACGTTTTTTAGTACATATAAAATCCAATAGATGTCACTGTGCGATTTTAAAACGCGCTATCGTTATGTTTTCGCCAGTCTACTTAAGTATGAGAAAGTTTCAAGCTGGCTGTCGTTCCATGTGGTTTAGTCGGTAGAACGTCAGTGCGCCATACTGATGGCCCGGGTTCGATTCCCAGCATGGAATTTTTTTTCACTATGTTGGCATTAACGCCTATAAGCAATTAAAAGAATTTGAAATATTGTATTCAAGGCGAATTTTCTCTCTGGGAAAATTTCCTTGCATTAATATGTCAGTGTAATTTTTTTTTCGATTTAATTTTTTTTTTCGAAACTTTGTTTTTCTTAAAAAATTACAGTAAATATTTGATATTTCCCAACGTTTTTTGAATGATCGACTTGCTTTTTTTTTTTTTTAATGTATGTCTGAACCTTATCTAACTACTTCTTCAAGATTTCTTTAGATAAACCGACCAGCGTAGCGGGCGAAGGCCGCTAGTCACATATAATATTTAATATATTTACATTCCATTTGCACTATACTGTTTTTACTGCGTTTTGCAAATTTTTCAAAAACTGGCGTTAAATTTGGTTGAATATTCTGCACGATGTAAGCAAAAAACTTGTCAGAATCGTTTTAACTTATTAAGGAAATCGCCATATATTCATAAATATACAAGCTATTCTTACAAAAATCAGTGAACGTGTTTTAGAGTATCCACATATTTGTATTCAGAAGCGATAGATCGTTTCGTGCATTTTAATATGCTGGATGATCCCAAATATAATTTTTCTTTGATTTTTTGTCAGCCCCCGAATTGTCCTCCTTATCAAGTAGGCATTGATAAAGATGAGGTCACGCATAATCTATATAAAACTGAAGTTCCAAAAGAATCTAACAACTATATTTTTAAATATTCGACAAAATGTCTAAAATTGAAAGTGTCCGGGTCATTAATGGACATGTAATGTATGTAGATATAAAAAACATCTTAATAAATATAAACTACCAGCAAATCTCGGTTTTTGAAATCATACGCATTTTTTTAATGTTAAAGAAACCAAATAATAAATGAAGTGATAAAGTCTTAATCTCAAACAAGTGAAGCAAAATGAAATTTACATAATAAATTGGATAAAAGAATTGACTATGTAGATATCAAATGGTAATGGAAAGATTAATATAATGCTGCACGTAAGTATGTAATCATCAGTCGGCAAGGCATTCCAAAATATGGCATGTCCACAGATTTAAAAGGGTATGTCCAATTCAACATTGAAAGCGTAAGGTTGTCGTTCAAAGCGAATATTGTAGTAAGCATCCCATATGACAGAAAGCAAGGTAAGTTTTAAAAATTTCAAAATTTATGAGCAAAAATCTGTGTTTGACTTGGATACACCTTTATTTTTTAACTCAATAACTGGATATTATGACCGTCTTTTTTATGTAAAAAAATGTATCTTGCCGTGTGCCCTACCATCCCTTAAAGTTTGTAAATCATTTTTTGGCCCTGTATGAAAACAAAATATGGAATTATTATCTTTAGACAAATACAAACTACTTTTTTTTTATCTACAGTGTACGTGAAATGAAAAAACGGAGAAAAAATATATTCAATACACATATCCATAAACATTTCTATTTTTAAATCTACTCGTGTATATGAGATATGAAAATCGAATTTCTGTTTTCTTTTATCTAGGCGGTAGTTGATGTGATTAAGTTTCCATTCCTTTCATCTTTCATCCGCAAAATGCATGTCAAGCAACGAAATCTATAAGTTGTTTTTTTACCCACTGATCTGTGTTACTCCACCTTTTGCTGCTATCTTTGGAAACGCTTCGCTGTCTGCTTTCTTTCTTTCTTTTTCTTTTTCATCTCATTGCCTGCTTCAATTCATCGGTGATGGAATCATGACGATGACAAGGGATTTATGAAATGAATCTTTTACGAGTCAATTGTTCACGAATAAATTATAAAACATATGGTCATAAAGTTTTTTCTTTCATATTTTAAAAAAGAAAAGAAATTTTGAATGAATTGGGATTAATAAGGTTTTTAAGAGACTGCTTTACAATCAATAAAATTACTGACAAATACGTTGGTACTTAAATATATTATTTATCTTATTTATAAATCCATAATTATGTGCCTTATTAAGAAAATTTTTATAAATATGTTGTCTTATCAGTTTTTAAAAAAAAGTGTATTTAGTTTATATCCTTTATTGCAAGTTTCTCTCAATTATTTCAAACGCGCTACATTTATTTTTATCATCTTTCTAATGCAATCCACAATCTTTCATCTTTCTAGTTCCATATTTGTGTATAATTTCGAATCTTTCATCTTTCTAGTTCCACACTTGTGTATAATTTCGAATCTTTCGATGTGTTTTCGGATACCATTTTTTCCCTTTGCTTTCCCAATTGCTTTTACTATATTTTAAGAAAACAAAAATATTTAGATTACAAATAATTTAGAAAAAAAAATTGATAAGCATAAAATGAAATAAATAACAATACCTTAGGGTAAAGTGAAGGGTGCACGATGAGGATGTATCGATTAATGGCGATGGCAGTGATGGAGAGAAGTGATAGGCCTACATTGACGTATCGAAGGAATGGAAATAACACACATAGGGTATCCCCATGAACCCACTTGTGATTTATGAATCTGGAGGCTGAAAATGGTAAATTGATGCAACAAAATATGAAGTCCGCCACACTTAAGCTGATGATGAAGGCTGCTGTAGCGCTACGGACTCGTGGACAACGCACCAAAGCGATGATGGTCAGTGCATTACCCGTAAGTCCAACTATAATGATGACTATGACGCAAAATGCAGAGAAATAGAGAAGTCCTCGCCGTTCCAGTATGCTAGGAAGTGTAGTGACCGGATCCACGGAAGGCCAATTGTCATAAGAGAATGTCATTTTGGAAATCAGTAGAAACCTGAAAAATAATTAAATTTCACCAATAAGCTGAATTAAATAACATTTATTATAATCAAATGATATTGAGAAAAGAACTAAAAAAGGAGAAAGAGATATTTGGGGAAAAACAGAAACTATTTGACTGACTAATGAAAACTACAGTAGAAGATCTTTATAACGCACAACTTTTCAGACGTAAACAATGAATTTTGCAGTTAAGAAGTATCTGCATTCCCACATTGTAAAAAATTGCTGCTCTTTTAGAGGACTAACTATAATACAACTTTATCTCCTAATTTAAGACCTTGTTAATGAAAAAATTGCTACTATTACAATAAACATTTTTGAAAATAAATAATAAAATGAATGATTTGCTTCAAGTATATTTGGACCATTTTTATTAAGTAAATATAACAATGTCTGGAATGATCTACTATCTCTGAAAATAAAGTTCGGTGAATAGTCCTGTAGCACTAATGTAGACGAAATATTAACGAAAGTTACCCTACCATCCTTCAAAATAGTCATCTCCTAATAAGTAATCACCGCTATGATCTGCTATACATGTCCTGAGAAATTCGCAAGAAGTCAGCAATATAGTTAAATCTTTTTCAAAGAGAGTTTGAGTCGTGAAAATAGGAAGAAATATGGAGGATTGAGATCTGGCGAGTATGGTGGATGTTCAGTTTGCACCATCCCTCATGAATTTCTTTCAGTGTCTTGCAAAGCTTAAAACCAAACTTTAAACTGACCTTTTATTCGTTTATTTTCCTGTTCTCAGTTAAGAACCAACACACTGAACTAGCACTTAGTAAAGCACGTCTTACACAGAACATAAACGACGCTTAACTGAACAACGGCGGGGGAAGATAGTCTACACTTGCCTCTATACAGGTGCAGCAATTTGTTTCACCAGTGTTGCCAGATCGGTCTTTCTGAATTCATTCACCGAACTTTATTGTCAGAGATAGTATATTATACAAAACTTTAAAATCTGCATAACTCTTGGTGATAAGAAATACAATATAAAGATACTCTACTGTATTTTGATATGTTTCAAGCATATTTGGATATGTTTACAAGGTAAATTTAATAATACATGAAAAGTGATCCATATAACCCAAAATTCTACACTGTTAAAAAAAAATCTGAAGTTTACGGATATATTTTTTCTGAATTTCACTGAAAAATTCCTTTTTCGCACCAAAAGGGCATTTTCCGTTACAAATCTGAAAACTCCACGATATTTCCTGAAACTAACGAAAAGGATGGAAATAAAAACAACAAACGGAGACACTCCGTTACCCGGGGATCTCCGTGGCCGAGTGGTCAAAACACCACGCCACTAAACGCCTGATAGCGTAGATTGTAGGTTCGTATCCCACTCTCCCCATAAAATAATGAAAACACAAAAAGTCCCTTTTAATTACTTTTTTCTATTTATTTTTCTCTTATTTCTTATTAAAAAATCTTTTAACTAATTAGCCTCCCAAAAAATAAATAAATTGCGCGCGATAATTTCAAAAAATTGTCTAATTATTGTAAAAAATGAATAAAATTTTTTTCCATACATTCATTCAAAGAAGAAAAAAAAAAGTGATTTTAAACAATGATTTTTTTATTTAAGCTAGTTAAAAAATTAAAATTGGTTTTAAAAATAATAAGTATTATGCATCAGTCTAAAATAAAATAAAATAAACCGCTTACGAATATTCTAACGAATATATTTGAAAGGAAATCTTTGAGAAGCGCAACAGATTTTCCCAGTAACTCATAAAAGACATACTTTGTACAGACTGGTATCAGCAGCTTTGGCTGAATCAGTAAGTACTTGTTCCGCTGTCCAAAGGTCCCGAGTTCAATCCTCAGGACGGCTTGAAATAAATTATGCAAATAAATATATTAAATAACTAAAACATTATTTAAATTAAGTATATGGCCACTCGGAAAGTTCGAATTCTTTGACGAATGTGCGGTTCACTAATTTTAAAATTTAAATTGAATTATTATCATTACAAAATCAAACTTTGTAACGGGAAGTTACCGCTTTTCCATACGGAAGTTTTCCTTTCTTTTATTTTCCAAACGGAAAATCTACTAACGGAACGGCGAAAGTTCGGCTACTTTGCTGCCAGTACTTTCACCGTGAATTCTCATATTTATTTTTAACAGTGTATATAACGCACAACTTTGCGTTTTTAGGTTTGCTTTATAAAGACCTTTTCCTGTATATTGTTGCTTAATTATACTAAAATTGAACGTGAAAATTAGTGCTGGACTATACAATATTTAGATCACAAAACTGCATGAAAGAGAATTTTGTTGTTACATTTGACCGGATGTATTTTCTAACTTCTAAGGAATTTTAGTATGAAACCGACAAAATAAACATTTAAATCTTTCTTATGTAATTGAGCTATCACAATAACTTTGTTAGCAAGTGAGAGTGAAAAACACTGATTTGAATACACACATTTAAAAATCGTATACTCACTGTAAGAATAAGGGAGCAGGTAGAAGTGATTTATTGCGCATGAGATAGAATTATCAACTACCATACAAGAAAAACAAAATTTTCCATATATGAAGAAATATATTATCATTAATCAAACGTGGATACTTTTAATCATAATAGCACCATGATACAACATAGTTTTAGAGTTTTCTCTACCTTTATTAGATAAAGCGACAGTGTAATTTTATGTAGTTCATTGCTTGTATTTAGCAACATTCATGATTGAGTGTTTTTGTTTTGTTACATAACATTGTTCACAGAATTGCTGGAAAGGAAATAATTTACGAAGTAACTATTCCAGAATACCTCTGAGCGATGGTTGCCAATCAGCGTTAAAGTAGGAATTAAAAGTTGAAGTTCTTCGATTTATTTCCATATCTACTTATAATAAAATCTGAGTGGAGAAAAGTGTAGGGAACGAACCCGGTATACGAACCTCCGGTGACTCAGTAAAACGTTTATTTATTTCGGGGATTCAGCTTTTGTTTTGGCGGCATTTATTGGCATAAATATAAATGAAGGAGTTTTGGTTTGAAATTAAAAAAGCAAAAAAATGCAGGATGTAATAATGTAATTCCAGTTTATTTTTTCAACATTTCGGTTATATAATTAAAATATATCATTCAATAGGTATAAATAAAATGAATATTTTTATCATAATTTCCTTGACAGAATTTAAATTTAGTTTTATTAATTTTTTCAGAGGTTAAAATTTATCAGCTTATTTTTTTTTCAGTTTTGTTTTATATTATAAAAAAACAAGTTTATTTTTCAAGGTGCAATGAAAAGATTAGATGTTACCATGACCATATTACTAAGACTGTTTTTTTTTTTTTTTTTTTTTTTTAAATTTTGTATCCTTCTATTAAATTACAATTTTGTTTACTTTTCAAAGATTTATTCAAAAATTACTATGCTAAAAATCAAAATTTTATTTGCTTTGATTCAATTAATATATGTAATTAATAACATTGTATATTTTTTATATTTTAATGACATTCGATAAGAAATATAAATTTCGTTTACAATGCAAATAAATTTCAAGTGGATATAAGCTAAGCTCTTAAAAGTTGGAATAATTAAATTAAAATTTTAAGAAAAAAAAATAATAATTTTGGTTTTCATTAATACAGAAGGATTTTTTAAATTTACATAGCTGAAGTTTTTAAAAATTGATTTTTATTTAAATCTATGACTCTTTCTTCTACAAATTTTCTATAAGAAACTATAATTTTACCAAAAAAGCTCTTTCGGTTAGATTAAGGGTTTTCTTAAATCAAAAAGGGCAACTTTGTGACATATGTTTTAATTTATTTTTGTTCGGAACTGCATGAGAATAGCAGGTGTTATTATTCAGAAACTGTCTAATTGAACTCAATTTTCTGTTTTTTTTAAAAACACAATAAATTTTTCATAACAAGCCTTCAAAGTTGACACTTTTTAGCACATTTTCCGACGAAAGCAGAAAAACCGGTCGAAAAGCAGGAGAAAAATGGGTGATTACGTCAATACGAAATAGCTTAGAACTGGATAGATAATTTAATTATCATAAAATGGAAAAATCCCTTTCGGCATGGCCTATAGGCGGAGGTAGATTTCGAAAAGTTTTCATCTCAAAAAAAAAAAAAAAAAAAAAAAAAAAAAAAAAAAAAAAAAGCCTATGAATTATATTCTTACTTTATTTAAAAAATGACCAATATGCTCATTATATAGTTCCTAAATAACAAAAAACTGTTAATTAAATTCGTTTGACAGCAAAATTGAATTTAAAAATGAGTCATAAAATAACCAATTTATTATTTTAATACATCCACAATTCTTTAATCAAGATCGCTTTGAGAAATTTTGTGCGAAGTGCTCACTTTGACAGATTTTTTAAAATATATATTTAGTCTTTATCAAAAATCTGACCAATACGGCACATTACACAGTTCCTAAATAACAAATAACTGTCAATTGAATGCGTTTGAGAGCAAAATTGAATTTAAAAATGAGTCATAAAATAAACAATTTGTTATTTGAATACAACCTCAATTCTTTTATCATGATTGCTTTGGGAAATTTTTTTGCGAAGTGCTTACTTTGACAGCTTTTAAAATATATATATTCACCCTTTATCAAAAAATCGACGAATACGCACATTATATAGTTCCTAAGTAACAAAAAACTGTCAATTGAATGCGTGTCAGAGCAAAATTGGATTTAAAAATGAGTCATAAAATAACCAATTTGTTATTTGAATACCCACAGTTTATTAATCATCTCGCTTTGGGAAATTTTGTGCGAAGTGCCCATTTTGGCAGCCTTTTTTGAAATATATTCTGCCTTTATCAAAAAACTGGCCAATACGTCGCATTATATAGTTCCTAAATAATAGGACCTGTAAATTGGATGGGTTTGAGAACAAAAATGAATTTAAAAATGACTCATAAAAAACGCAATTTGTTATACTTAATCAATTTTTAATGACGATAATTTCGGGAAATCTGTTCAAAATACCTTTTTTGGCAGCCTTTTTAAAAATATATTCTGCCTTTATCAAAAAATTGGCCAAAACGTCGCATTATATAGTTCCTAAATAAGAGGATCTGTCATTTGGATGCGTTTAAAATCAAAAATGAATTTTAAAATGAGTCAGAATATAAGCAGTTTGGATTTAAGGTTTTTACTCCAACTCCTATTTTTGTTTAATTTATTTTTGCTATAAGAATGGGTTCTATGAAAAACTTGTCAATATAAAAGTTGTAGATCTTATTGTGAAGATGTAAAATAAATTTAATTAGATTTGATTGCTTAAGAATTGAGTAAGTTATGGGTTTTTTTCTTTTTCCACCCCCCTTTTTCTTTTCGTTTTTAATTTTTTTCCTCGGTAAAAATTGGTCCTATAAAAAACTTGTAAATACAAAAGTTTTAGATAATATTAAGTACATTTATATAAAATTTAGTTGGATTTAATATCTTGAGAATTGACGAAGTTATGAATTTTTTTCTCCCAAAAACCATGTTTTTTTCGCCCCTTGAGCCCATTTTTAACTTTATCAAAAATCTGTCATGCATAAACTTTTTGCCCATTTCTTAGAAGTAATATAAACTTTAAACTGATTCGATATCTATTTTAATTAAGAAGTTATCGCGTTTTTTCTGTTTTCACAAAAACCCTCCCTATTTCCACCCCCTTGGTCCGATTTTGCCCATTAACGAACTCGACCGAGATTTTAGGCTCCTTGATTTTATGTAAAAGTTTGAAGAAGATCTGAGCATAATTATGGAAGTTATCGTGTCTAGAAGAAAGTGATATACACCGATAGATAGATAGATAGATAGATAGATAGATAGATAGATATATAAACTTTTTTACTGATGGTGGTTTTGGGGTCTAGGAGTCATGATTCGTGTAGATCCGCAAAAATTTTTCAGAAATTCCAACATGGGAGACAATGCAATAGGTAGTATTTCATACGAAATCTACCTAAAACTAAGTTCGATTCGAAATCCCTTCCATAGTCAGGCATTCCAATTTCATATCTTTCTGTTAAAAAATGAATTTGTAAATGTGTCAAAACATTTTGCGCTTGTTGAGCGGAGCAGTTAAGAACACCCTTAACTGCTGATAGATGTCCCAAATCTATATTTAAAAACAAAACAAAAAGCTTCATTAATAGGTGATTAAAATGATCGAACTAAGAATCTATCTTAAATCCATCTTTTGACTATCGTTATTGAGATTCATTAATTATTTATAAAAATAAGATATTTTATAATTAAATTAAACTTCAATATTTAATTTTAATATTTTGTTAAATCTTCAAAAATTGTTTTTCACTTTGCTATTATTATTATTATAATAAATACTGCTGTTTGTTTCGACCAACTGTTCAGCTATTTCAGAAATTGAATACAGTTAAAAAAAAAAAAAAAAAAAAAAAAAAAAAAAAAAAAAAAAAAAACTCATCCTTTGTATTTTGTAGAAATCTATATTTATTTTTAAAACATGTTTTTCTATTGAATAAACATTTTAATAAAACTTGATTCTGTTTGTATGAAATTTTAAGAAAATGAAACGCAGATCACAATTCCGTCATTTTTGACGGGGGTTATATGCTAATAATATAATGATTTCCTTTATTTAAATATAGATTACGTTTGAATGAATAGTCATTTTTCCCTTTTAAATTAATCTTAAATATTAGAAATGCCCAGTTTTAAGGTAATTATTCTCCCAGATTTAATTTGGGTCTACGTCTTCCTCCTCACGCGCACACACATACACAAAAGAGAAAAAACATTAATTTTAGGCAAAATGTGCTTTTTATAGCACATTTTCCTATTATTTTAATGTCGAAGAGGGCACATTTGTGTAATTAAGTATTATTCATATTATTAATGGCTTTTTTTAATGCAGAAATAGTATTTACTAATATTATATAACTATTGTTATTGTATTCGATACTGTATTAGAAACAGTATGTCTATGATTATTAGATAATATTTTATCAATAGTAAATATCTGGCTTACTTAAATTAATGAAATATGTTTAACTGTTGTCAGAAGTTTTTACAATGGTTATTTCTAAAACTTAAACCTCGTTTTTTTCTTTTTGTCTGTTTTGCATTTTTTTTCTTTTTTCTTTTTTTCTCTTTTATTTATTTTTTATGTGTGTGAATGACTTTTCCCTTTTCTTAAAGCTTTTCAATATATATTTGATATAAAATGCTTAATGACTTCTTTTTAACAACAATGTTTGTATCATTTCTTCATGTTATTGTTATACAAGTTAGAGTTAATTTCATATTGGAACATGGAAACTAAAATATGTTTTCCGCTGATAATGTATAATGAAAACTAATTTTATATATTGATGAAAGCTACAAAGTTTTTAATATTTCAGATCGTTCGACACGAACCTACTTGTCTTTAAAAAAAATCACTCCTGTTAACAAAAGTATTGTTACATTTTTTTTTTATTATAACCACACGCGTATTATTTAGCACAAAGCTAATTGTTTTGCCTAAAACTCGAAATTTAGATTAGTATGTGAAAGATAAAACTCTTCAAACTTTTCTATATGTTTCGGTGGTGGAACCCGTTAGTTAATACATCGATCTGAACATTGTCTTTACAAACATAGTAATTAACTTAAAAAAATCAACCTAATATTTTATATACTTCAAATTTATAGTCCAATTGCGAAAGAAATTTTTAATTAGAGAATAATTAAAATTAATTTTATGGTAAAAAAGTAATTTTAATGCAAGTGTAAAGGCACGGGCTTACTATCGCTACGCAGTGATTATTAAGTGGTCGCCCGTCCCGATACCAGGTATCAAACCCGTTCAGCTGGGACAGCACGGAAAGTAGGGGAACTGGTCATCGGTTAGAAAGAATAAAAAAATGCGAATTTATTTTTTGTGCCCAAAAAGATTGAAGATTCATAACATTCAAAGTATCATAGCTCGGTATATTTTGGTCATTAAAAGGATGGGGGGGGGGGGGGGTATGTTCCTTAGATGCAGGACAAGTTTTTTCAAAATGTAAGTTATAGGTAAAGCGGCCGTGTAAAACATTAATTTTCGTTTTTTAATATGTGAACAGCTCCTTGAAAAACAACGCCAGTGTTTTAAGGGAAAACTTTTATTAAACCGACTCTAAAACGCCCTGTATTTATCATGTTCTGTTTTTAATATTCACAACTTATTAAAATATTAAAATATTTATTGCATAATATAATACTGACTTTTAATTATTCTACTGTGTGTATTTTACATATAAATCCCTTTTGGCTGAGCGGCACGTATATGTGACGCATAAAGAGCTCAGAATCTTTGAATATTTCCTTCAGTTATGTTGTATTGTAAATTTTGCCTTATTTAATCAGGGAGCTTTCTCGATTCAACAAGGCAAAAGTTTCTGTTTTGAAAAATTGGTGACAAAACATTAAATATTCAGGAAAAGACGCTCGTCGCGAAAGGGTTAAGTGAATGTGAAGTCGTTAAAACAAGGAATGTAGCATTAGGTAATTCAGCGATATTGACAACTTAAATAAAAATAATACAGAGGTTGATTATAACAGTAAAAATGCCGTTTTTAATTTCTTGAACACAAAAAGCTTATATTTATTGTCTTTTAAATTTCAAGTGTACCGTCAAGATATGCCAATTCTAAGAAAGTGTTACAACTACTTTCTGTAATGTAAGATAAGTTTTATCTTGCTTCCCCTTCTTTCTTTTTCTTTATTCTAGAGAATATCTTAAAACAAATAATCGGAGAATGCTTGAGTGGTCGTTTAGGAATGCTTTTCTTTCTTTTATTTTTTTATTTTTTTAAAACTGAAATGCCTGAAGATATTTAACAAGTAAAGAAATGTTCAGTCTTTTTAAAAATAAGAATACATGTGATTAGTCAATATTTTAGTATACTATCGAATCAATCTCATAACTCTGATCGGAATACTTTATTTACACGTGAAGGAGCAGTACAATGATATTTGTTGTAACTACTATAATTAAGATAAAGGATTGATCACTGAGATAAAAGATTGATGTATGGATTGGAAAGAATTATCGATATCAATCATAGTGTCATTTTTTCTCAGATTTTTGAGCGCCAGTGAAGTCAAGTATGTAAAGATCATAAATCAGATAAAACAATTTTTTACATGACAAGTTAGCGTGTTTTAAGTATAAAAAAAAGTATGATACATTATGATAATTTTTTTCCGAAATAAAATTCTTCAATAAAAAAGAAAAAAAAAGATTTTTTTTGTATGTAAGAATTAATGTTTCTCTTGATCCAAATATTTGGCTTATTATATATTATGGAAAATATTTTCTGAAATGCAAGGTTTTGACGGCACATATTTAGAGTTTAATCTATACATATTTACAGTTAATAATGTCAAATATAAGTTGGAATGATATGAAAACAGATGTATCTTGTTCTTCATTAAAAAAGGAAAAAAAAAATATTTTATAATGATTAATGCATTTGCATAATATGCCAAAAACAGTGGCTCAAAAATAAAATAAATAAATAAACAAAATATATCGAAAAGAACTGTGCATTATGATGAGCTTATTATCAGAGCCGTTTATTAAGGATGTCCTCAATTAGTTGTTTTCCTGGCTTGACAATGCAAATCTTTATGACATACTTAAAATTTTCTTTCTTTTCTTACACCCGAAATTCACTCACACTCAAGGTACAAGAGGAAAAATATGATTTTTTGCAATTTTGATTTATCTTTGATTGTGTATTATCACTTCATGACCGATTTATCGTGTCTAAGAAGCCGGTTCAAAATTCCGATAGCATTTTGAATTTATTTATTTTTTATGTTTTTGTAGAAAAAAAATCTTTATTTCAAAGCTTTGTAATATGACAAAGAATATCTTGAATTTTTATACATTGCATAAAAGAATCAATGTGGAGAATTTAGTTTGAAACTAGGTGCTCGATATGCGGCAAGTCTAAAATTTTCTATTAAAATTTTGCGCATATTTACATACCACTTACATAGAAATATCTTATTAAGTAAACTACATAGTTCCGTAACAGTGGAAGTTATGAATGTTAGTCAATCAACTTACGAATCCCCCCCCCCCCCCCCCCCCGCTAATGATAAACTTTTGAGCATAGAATTCATTCGTCTATTTAAAATATTTCTCCAGGAGATTAATATTTTTAACTTCTTGTTTCTGTATATTCCTAAAAGATATTCTTTTTTTTTTTTCCTTAGTTGCCAAAATATTTCTAAAATCCATTACTTAATTTTATGTGAAGTGTTAAAACCTTTCTCGCAGATCGTTAGCTTTTAACAAATAAAATATGAAATTAGGCATAGATTCAGAAATATTTTGAAGTTAATATTACCGCCAGTGAATATGTTAAATGAAATTTAAAATAAAATATTTATAATACTTTAAAATACTGCCAGAGTATAAAAAGTTAAAACAGATAATTTTGAGTATGATTATTTAAAAAAAAAAAAAAAAAAAAAAAAAAAAAAAAAAAAAAAAAAAACTAATTATAACCCTTCCATTCCATAGTGAAACCATTTTCATTCTTTTATTATTTGTACTTTTATTTCCCTTCCTTTAAAAATGTGATAAGTTAGTAATTTTTATTTCATGTAATAGAGTCGAATCCCGTTAAGACCCTCCCGTTACGCCATCCCGCTTAATACATTTTTTCTTTCTTTTTTTAGATCCCGTGAACATCGCCCGTAAAGTAAATACAAAATTATTATGCGTTCGGTAAATCACGAAATATCGTGATCCAGCAATGCATTTTTGCCTTTTGAATAATTCTTCGTCTCTTGTTTCGTGTAAGATCTTGCTATGGTAGAGATAGATGGACGAATTCAGGATAATCAGATGCATCATAAAAACTGTTAGGTTTAGAGATGAATATACAGGTAGTTAGTCAGGTTTTAAATGTACGTTATATCACTAGTATGTTTTATAATGCATGTTACAGACAAAAATATGAAACTTGTAAGGTTAAACAAATATGACTGCGGTTGTATAGTTATTTCATGTTTTCTACATTTTCTTTGCTTTTTGTTATGGTAACAATATTTTTTACATAAAGATTAAAATATATTTTTTTCATTTATTGAAAAGAAGGACAAATTATAAATTGTACTCATTATCAAAAGTAAACTATTTTAATAACTGGACTGTTCTTCAATGATTTAACATATTTCTTTTCTGTTAAAAAAAAAAAAATACTCTAGCAGAAAAATTATTTTTGTTGTTTCACTTTTGTTTGTAATGTATCAATAGAAAATAAAGTCGCCTTTGAATCCATATTTATTTTAAATTATTATTCCAGTCGGTCCTATAAAAAAAACAGTGAATTAAAGTTTAATGTAGTTAAATTTTAATTTAAATATACGTAAAAGACAGAATTTTCGATCGTATATACATAAATTAAAGTTTAAAATTTTATTTAAACTTTAAATATGCCCAGTTCCTCCATCATTATACAAATCAAATTTAATACGCGACTTTTGTCCACTCCCTTCAAATGCATAACCAGTTTCAATTGCATATAAAACCAATTCTTAGCTCTAAAATTTGAGATGTAGTTGATATAAATGATTAGTTATAAAGGAATTTTAATCTAATATTTAAAATATTGGATATCACATTCAGTGAAATTTATTTAAGGGGAAGAAAGTACAATATTTAAGGGAAATCCCATGGAAAACAAATAATATTGAAGTAACTTTTTTCTCGGAAAATAATGAAGATATCTCAAATAATTTCATTGATAGTTTTTCTTGTAGCTAAAGAATAAATTAATAGTTAGGCAAGAGAAAAATTCAATAACATAATTTCGCGATCAAGGTATTCTAAGTTTTCTTTTACCCCGTAATATGACCGCGTTCCATACCTGAAACTTAAATAAAGGTGAATGTTGTTCAAACAGAGCGCTTAAAAAGACGATTTTATTTATTCCTGCTATCTTCCAATGCATCAGTTAATATTCTTCATAGAATTCTCAACAGGTAGCGATACCGAGTAAAATTTTTATTCTAAATTTTTATTTATCATTTGAGAAGTTTAGCATTGTTATTGCTAAAAAACACTTCGTAAGTTTTGTAAAATTAAAAAACAGATCACATAGGCAAATTAGTATATTTTACAAATTTGTATTCGAAATTCATAATATTTATTGGAATATGCAATGTTCTGTTTATTGCAGATATTAAAAAACTAACTTTTAGTCAATATTTTTTATGTTCTAAATATTTTTAAATTATTTTTTATTGATTTAAAATGATATATTCTAATACGTGAGTAAGTATTTTTCAAATAGGAGCGTTTGAGTCTTACTAATTGTTTTTATTGGGAAAAAAGATTAAAATATAGCTAATTATAAAATCATAATGATAGTTGAAGGTATATTTAAATAGCTTTACTAGATCCCAAATAAAAGATACGTCAATATCAGATGATTTCTATAGGATAGTTCTACTGATGAAAAATCTTTACGTAGATCATTTATACCTGGGATTTCCTGGTAGTAATCCTTGAATTTCCTACCTAGATTTCAGGAAAAATGAAATCTTTATTGCCGCCCCTCCCCTCCTGAATGGTGAAAAGTGGAATGCAGATTTCCATGAGTAACTAAGTATGATTTAATTTTCTGTTATTTGCAAAAACACAGGAAAAGAAATGATAAGAAAGATTTCATGCTCTTGGAAATTGCTAGTTTTCTAAAACAATGCTTTGAATCGATTTTAAATTACAGGTTTATAAAAACCTCTTTCAAGCATTCTTTAACTTGACTGTCTTATTACCCACATCTGCCGAATGTTTTTGTTCCGGTTTATTAATATCCGCATTCAAAAAAATTCATGACCGGCTTTGCTTTCCTACCGTAGGTGGGCAATGTCTTTTCGATGAAATGCGGAATAGAGAAGCACGCTTGACATAAAAAATAAAAAAAATATTTATATGTAAAAATTGGAAGGAATTCAAAGAAAGATTTTGAGTCGTTTTTCCTATGATGCATTTAGTGCTTTTAAATTATGACAGAAATACTGAAATTTTTAGAGTGGGCTACTCAATATTTAAAGATAAATACGATAAAAATGAGTTTGTAAAACAGCTACACTTTCATAAATTATGCACTTATTATATTTCGGTTGAACAGAACAATGTGTATCTATATTTTGTCGTCAAATAAATTAATATTGTTAAAGATTACACAAACAAAATTTAAAAAAATATGTAAAATAAATTAAGTTTCAAAATTTTTAATGTAAATTTTGATTTTCTGTGCATTTGTTATAAGTTTTATTTGTTTGATAAAAATGAATGTATTATCCCTCCTTCCTCACGTTACAAAAATCTTTGGAATTTTGTTAAACAGAGAAGATATATTATAAATTTCGAATATCTATATTTCTATATAAAATAATGTAGCAAAGTTTTCTCAACGTATTTCCCTGATATGATGACATAAGCCTATGGGATGAACCTATGTGCATGCATGACGGATGATAAAAGATAAAAACAAATAAAATGTACACATTGGATCTGAAGTTACTAAATATTACAAACACTCATATGAAGAGTTTCTAAATTTAAATTCTGTTTGGTGATTTTTATTTTTTAAATAATATTTAAAGAACTTACCAACTGGATGAAATCTGACCACCTGGAATTCATATGTTTGTATAAAATACTCCCATACATTCTGGAACAAACATGGAATGCCGTTCTTAGGCATTACAAAATTCACAAATTCAATATGTACTAGCATTATTCACTTGTTTCTGTTTGTATGCCCAACAGCTGAACTATTGATACCCAAAGGGATAAAACATGAAAAAAAAAATGCACAGGTGATAAGACATTTCAGTTTCCTAATCACTTGAAGTGCAGATAAGAGAAAAGAAATAGTTCGGGAAATGACAAAATGTATGCAGTTTAAATATTCATTTACCTTTAATGTGTAGAATGATATGATAATTTTATTTACTTTCACTTTATACCATTTTGCAGAAGAACAACTCTTTATGACACATAATAAAATATTGTTTAGTCTTTAACCCTTTCCAGCGCGGAATGTTGCATACTGTTTGAAATAATTTACTTCCACTAGAATTTATAAACGAATTTATTTAAAAATGCGAACGTTCTTATTTTCAGGTATGCTATAAAATGAAAATTTTAATTAAATATTTTTGGTGCCAGTAAAATTAAAATTAAGTGTCTTTTTTTAAGTACACCGCGCTTGAAAGGGTTAAACCTTGTGTCGATTACCAATTATAACTGATGCATTGACTGCATTTTACGCGATTTTGAAAGCTAGATTTTTTTTTAAAATAGATTTGATTTTATAAGAAAACAACATATTTTTATTTAGTATATAAATTAATGTTTTCATACACTTTGCAAAGAAGTTTTCACTAGCGTGTTTTTAAGTATTTTTAAACATAGTTAAAAGCTGCTTCTTCATTTATGAACTATATATATTAAAAATAATCAAAATCAAAAATACCGTAAAATGGCACTAATCTCTAACAACAACAACAACAAAAAGAAAGAAGGAAACTTACTGATTCAAATTAAATGTTTTTTAAAATTAAAAAAAGTATTTTGAAGCATTCTTTTGTATAAACTTTAAACGGTAGTCATTTAGCACGAACTGAGATCATATTTGGAATAATTTATTGCAATGGTGTTGCACGAAGAACATTGAGATAATTAATTGTATACATAAGCAATGAAACCTCTTTTAATGGAATGGCTCTGGTGAAATGAAACTATTTAATAACCAATGTACCTGCTAAAGAAAAAACTTGTCTAAAACGAATGTTTTCGGTATTTTTACATTACGTTTTAATAGTTTTAAGTTGTTTCATTTTTCAAGTTTTATTAACTAACTACCTTTTATTCATTGGAAAAACTTGAGTACTTATGCATAACTTTGTAAACAGAGTAAACTTTCGATATTCTTAGGAAGAATTTACGATGACTATTTGAAATATACAAAATTATTAATTTTCACAGAACTGCCCATTAATATGAATTTCCATGTTACTTCTTATTTATTTGATAATTGTCTATAATATGTGATTAAAGACGAGTCTTTCAACAAAAAATATGCATTAAGGGATTATTTAATAAATTTGATACTCTATATAAAATGAAAATTGCGACATGCAAAGGATTGAAAATATATTACTTTTAGCTTCTAAAATTCATAATGTTTGTCACATAAATTATAATATTGCGTTATTTTAAATCTTGTGCAATAAATTGTTCTTCATACATAAAGAAAAAGCATTAAAAAGAAGTTAAAAAAAAAAAAAAAAAAAAAAAAAAAAAAAAAAACGATTATTGTGTTAATGTTATGTATTACGAAACAACCAAATTTAATAATTTTTAATATTTTTATACCATCAAATGGAAAAAAAAAAAAAATGTTTCAAAGTAAATAAGTAATTGCATGAAGATAATTTTTATTACTTTAAAATTATTTCTAGTAAAGCAAAACAACGTTTTTATGAATTGTTTTAAAAACTAGTTTTAAAAACCATTCGCTTACATTACATGGTAAGGGATTTGACATTTCAAATAAAACTTTAAAAAAAAAAAAAAAAAAAAAAAAAAAAAAAAAAAAAAAACTATTAAAATGAATTAGCTTGTGTATTTTCTAACTTAGATAATAATTTACATACCTTCTAAAACTATTTAGTAAACTTACTTAGCAGCTTACATTACATCGCTTACAAATATAGTAACAGACTTGACAAGTAACGGACTTGACATTTCAAATAAAACTATTTAAAATTTACTAGCTTGTATAATTTCTAACTTAGATAATGATATACATACCTTCTGAAACGATTTAGTAAACAATATTTAATTACAAAGTGCAAAAATCATTATTTTAATATTAAAATTTACGGTAACAGACTTGACAATGAAAAAAAATACCAACCTTGATAAAAGTTTATTCTTGCCACTATTACATTGCTTCAATATTGAAGAGTAAAAAATGGCAAGTAGTAGTTGCGTGAATAGTTTAACTATATCGCCGAATATTTACAGCTAACTTTTAGGCAGCATTCGAAACCTATTTTGACTAAAATAATCACAAGGTAACGGACTTGACAAAAAGTGAAGGACAAGAGATTTCTGGTAATTTCTTAAAGAAAATATCTTTTGTAATAATTTTTTTCATTAATATAAAACACTAACAGTTCATATTTAAAATAATTAAACCTTTTTATTTAAAAAAGTTAGCTCAAATTAAAAAAACACAGTTAAAAACATAAAACATGGAATGGGACAGGCATTTTTGCTTACAATCAAAATTTTAAAGATTTATATCTCAAACATTTTTATTGATTTTTTAAATTTTTCATGTTAGAAATGTTCAATGTAATCTTCTTTAGCTAATGCATAGCTCAAATCAAACTTTAAAGATAAATTTATGTTTGAAGTTTCTTCTTTTACTCTGGGACAGCATATATGTAGGCAAAATTTGAAAATGGCCCAAATCCTTAAGAAACGAAGAGCAATTTTAAAATTACAGCTATAAAATATTCTACGTGTTTTTGTGATTTTGGTTTCTTATGATACTTATTAGCGACAGATTAAATGCCCATAATACGGGGGAACTTTGTATGGTATTTTTCAAAGCTTAAAGCACAAACTGCGTTTAATTAAGCTATGTTGAATTTGTAAATTAGGAATTTCAGCATGATTCTACAAGATTGATTTTGTTTAATTTGATACTTAAATCTGTGTTTAATCTTTAAATGGGGGCTCGGACAGCATCTGTCCGACGTAGCATTTATTCTCGGATCGATGCTGTCCGAGCCAAGGTTAAAATGATAGAAACAGAAATAATGCGTGTCTTTAAAGTTATTAATTGAAAAAAAACTGGCTTAAGAATAGCAGTATATATTCGAAACAGAGAATATAGATACATGATTACGGAATTTGCAATATACTTTTATGTGGAGAAAATCCTGAAAAATCTTGAATAGATTGAAAACACTTAGCCCCTTGAGGGGCAAAGCACTTACATTCCTAAAATGTTCAAATGATTGACTTACACCAGTATTCACAAACAAATTTATATGATAGAGAGTAAAAGCTGTTTTTCGCGTACATTGTAACAAGAAAAATCTTAATACTAAAATTCGGGTGCCAATGAGGCATAAGCGAATTAAAATTAAGTGGTATATATAATATACCGGTGCCCTTCAAAGGGTTAAGTCATGTTAATGCGATTAAATAAGAGAATTTTACAAACCTTCATAGGTTCAGTAGTTTAAATGCCGAATCTGATTAAAGCAAGGTGCAGTTGAGATATAACTTATTGGTTTGAAGTCACCAAAATGTATTTTAACTTTTCTTAAATCTGACAATTTAATTCAGTTTTCAGCTTTTACTCATTATAATAAACATTTTCTACTTTGAGATTAGAATAAGATTTTTTTAAAAAAAACTGTGTTTATCTAAATGAGTATTTATGCTTTCATATATCTTTTATAAGGCTTAGAAAAACTTTTTTTTTTTTTTTTTTTTTTTTTTTTTTTTTTTTGTGAAAGTGTAAGAAAATGGAGAAGAAAGTGAAGGCAACACAATATCAGGCTTTAAACCTCTCTTCGGTTTAATCAAGTATGCTTAAATTGAATTATTAGAAACATTGCATGATTTTATCTGTTTATAAATGTCACATAATACTTTTTTTATGTGACATTTTATAATAACGCGAGTTATATGTAATAAATATTTTTGTTAAAAATGTTATACATATCTTCCTCTTTTGATCAATGAATTCTACACTAATGTGAATTCACTCCAATTAAAATTTATAATGTTGGCATTATTTAAATACTTTGATTAATTTTTTATTCCGTTAACAAAATAAGATTTTTATAAAAATCAGTATCCTATTTCGATGTTTTATGAATTTTTTAAAAATGAATCATGAGTTATATTTCAATATTTCTATATTGCATTATCCCTATATTCAACAAATTTCTGCGTAAAAAAAATATCTATTTATTTAATAAGAGGCCAAATACACCCGAAATGCGACAAAACTATGGGGAATCGCGTTATTTAGGCGCAATATTACCTTACTTTTTAAAGGATCAATATTAGCCTTTTGAGTTGGTGAAAAATATTGAATTGACAAAAGAATGATCTGTGATATGACTCTCATGTTCTATGTTCATTGACAGTTGCATTAATTTCTGAAGCGATAAATGCATTTAAATTCTTATTAGTTAAATTAGCTCTGTCGTAATTGTTTTCGGTATTTAGTCATTTTTAAATTTCATGTAAACATTTGTCGTTGGTACATAACATACATTTTTTTTTCAATGAATTAAATCAAAACTGATAGAAGAAAAGAACAATGTTCTTTGTTTTCTTGGGTGAATTAGTCATTTAAAAATTTAATCTTAACCGTCTTAATTATTTTCGTTTACTTTAAAACAAAAAGTATTTGTTGATAAATATCTAAGTATTTTTATTTTAAATAAAAAAATGTTCTGTCCATCGTGATTAAAGGATACATATGAAGCGATAAAAATTGGAGATAGGATAAATAAAGAAAATAAAATATTTATTAATAAGAAAATTTTTAACTGTTTTTGATCTTAGACGAGGAGAATTTAAAATAACAGATGTAACTTTATGAAACATTCATGGACTTAAAGAAATGGAAAATAAGAACTTTTCCAGCAGAAATGAAAAGGTCGCAGACTTGTTAAAAACAGCAATTAATCAAAATAAATGAAGTTGATACCCATATCTTTAACACATAAAAGCAGAAGCATTATTAAATTTTGAGATCCAATTTTATCTCAAAATATCAATTATTCTCTTTAATTTTTTGCGAGCTAATAGGAAATATCAAAATTGAAATTAATAGAGTAGTTGCAAAAGAAAAAATAATTATTGAAATGCGAGTTTATTTTATTTAACGCAAAAGTTCATTTAAAATTGATACATTGATGATGGTGATTATTCTAATTTATACAAATATTAATTCTTCATTTTGCCTGAAAAATGTCTCTTATCCAATTATATTTCCATTCTACCTGGGTGTTTTAGATAAATAAAATATTTCATCATCGCAATCTACCTATGAAATATTTAAAAATGGAGGCATCAGTTTTGTTCCTTTTTTTAGTCAAGGTACACCGTAAAAAGAAAATCTGTAATACTACCGATATAAAGTTGCAGAAAACTGTATGCTTGCTAATTTTTTTCTGTACACTGTACAAAAAAAGATACAAATCTATAAAACTAGTTTTTATAATGCTACATAAATCTGTATCTCTATTAAAGAATCTACTGAAATTAATCAATCTTACTAATATTTTATCTGTAACCCGGGTTGCAGTTAGATAAAAAGTTCTAGGCATCCCAGTGTCCCAAAACATTCTTAGTAACCTTACAGATTTTTTGATTTGTAGTGCAAACACGTATCTGTTACATGAACTTTTGTTCTTGTCATTACATAAAAGGTTTCAGAAATCCCACAGTCTCAATGTAAATTTTCAGTAATTTTCCATATTTTTCTTTTACAGTGTAGCTGTTTGAATTCCATGAGCATGCTGTAAGAGGGAGGGAGTGAATAAATGAATGAGTGAATGAAAGTGAGAAAGAAATACAGAGAACCTGCACTCTTATACGTGTCAAAATTTTTCAAATAATAGGGCAAGAATGTAAAGAAATAATAGTATTTTTAGTAAACATAGATAGAGTTTCTCTTATGCGTTACTTCATGCGTTTCTTAAAAAAATATATAACTATTTTCCAAGTATTTTCGAAAGTTTCAAATATTTTTAAACGCAATTTTGTAGCTACTTCTTTTGCTAAATAACTAAATTTTATGCCTAAAATTTCGTATTTTATCCATTTTCTAAATGTATTTTTAAACATTTCTCTTATGTGTACTCTCATGTATTTCGCAAAAAAATGTTTCACAAACTTATATAAGCATGCATTTAATCTCAAAAGTGGGTGTAACATTCGTAAAATAATGAATTTGAACCAAATACTATTTGAAAAGTGAATTTAAAAAATAAGAACCGGATTTGTAACACTGAATATTGAACTGTGATTAAACTAAAAGAATAAATAATGGAATTTTTATGTTACACAATATATTTATATAAATTAATAAAATGCAAAGAAATAATAATTGATAATATGCATATTTGCTTGTCTAGAGAAGCATGATTGCAATTAAATGAATGCATGCGAACAGCAAAATGTCACACATTTTTTAAATATCTTTTTAAATAATAAATAACATCAGATAAAAAAAAGACTATAAGTAGAACAAATAGCCCAAATATTTAAAAAGTAACTGAATTGTTGTTAATAAAAATATATATATGTATATTGGCTCTATGTAGATATTGCATAATTTTAGCACTTTAAGCTGTTATATATAAAGGGGAAAACAGAGCAGTTTTAAAAAGAGCCGAAGTTTGCAATGTCATAGATAAAAGTAACAAAACTAAAATTTTTTTCTCCATGAATAACCCTTTACTATAAGTTGAATTAATTTTTTTCACTTGTATGTCCAGTTTGAATGGACATTATCTTTTTTGCAAAATTCTCTTTTGGTCCCAGTAATAAGGAAAAACAAAATATGCCTTATTTGATTAAAGCATTTTTCATATTGCGTAACTGAAAGTAATTTCTTTTGAAAAAAGGGTGCCGATCGAATAAAATTTTTGTAAGAGACGCCGGAGTCGAAAAGGTTAATCATATCTAATAATAGAGATTTAGCCTCTCTTTTTAGTTTTGAAAAGTTAATGTCTGTGCCTAGCAAGTGATATTTATATAGACAATGTGATTTGAATTAATTACCCAGTTAGATGTTCTTGTCCTTTTACATTGCTTTTTTAAAACAACTTAAAAATCTTAACATCTCTAGAAGACTTGAACGAACTAGACCTAAGCAAAATTTTATTTGTTTTCATTTTTTCATCCCACAACATTGTTTATGTGACAAAAAATATTGTAACCACGAATGTAAGTATGGACAATTGTTTCAGGAGAATTACTATTTTCCAGCAATACAGTGCAACCAAAATAAATGAATTTATGATGCACCAAATGAAGTTACTTCGCAGCATCACGAGGTCTCTAGACGAAAGGTCTCATCTCATTCATTACAAATTCTACTAATATTGCGAATTGCACGTTCCAACTAAGCTTTTAGTAAAATAATGAAAATGGACAACGAAATGTAGCTTTTCCAAAAAAATCGTTAGAGATTAGAAAAATATATTTTAAAAAATTGAGAATTTTTATTTTGTTTTATTAATTGAGTATTAATTAATTTTGTTTTATTAATTAAGTATTAAATTTGTTTTATTAATTGAGTTTTGCTATTTTAAAGAAAATCTTATCTTTTAAAATATATATTTATTTTCTAATAAAACAAACTCTGAGCAAAGTGGAATTTTATTGGCAATGAACAATATATCCCAATAGACAATATTTGATTAAATTTTCCGGTTTAAAAAATATTAAGTGAAAAATCATGATTTACTTTCTATATTAATAAAAGCTGTGTGAAAGTTTTACTTTTTTTGACAACTGAAATCTCTTATCATCAGGAAAATAAACAGATCTTTCATTACTTTTTTCTACCGTTTTTAAATTTTATCACTCTAATTCAATTTATTGAACTCCATTAAAAATAAAACTCTATCTCTATCTATCTATCTTTATATGTACATTAACTCGATGAAAATTGCGTAAAAAAGTGTATATAATGAAAAGTAGTGCATAAATCGTTCAAATATTCATTAGTTTTGTTTATTATAAACTTAATAAATGTAAAAATGAAATTAAACCATATGCAAAATATAATTTACTTGAGTTTAGTTATATAGGTATGTAATTATGAAAAACAACAAAAACCCGATCAAACTTAAAAAAAAAAAAATTATATATATATATATATATATAAACTATTCAAGATAAACAACTTAAAAACCATAATATAAAATTAAACAAACATGATAGTATATGATAAAAATAAATTTTAAGAATGATAAAGAATGTATCTTTTTAATTATACATTATTTTTTTTTTTTTACTATTTTCATATCAAGTTACGTAAATGAAAAGAATATTTAATCAATAAATCATAATTGTTTAACTTGCTTTCAAAATAAATAGAATTCACATTAATGCTGACAATAGTATTTTATTATTGACGCTATGAACTTACTATCGCAAAAATGAATATCCATATTCCAGTGTTTTGAACACATCACCTTGTCCTTGCTATATTCCCATGTTTTGCACGAACGTATCCATTCTCAGTACATACAACTAGTTACATTGTTTTGTACAGCCGAACCTCTAATATACATCATGCAATACACGAGACATGCATTTTTATGAGAACCAACTTAACCCATATGACAATATATAGCTGTGCATTATAATGAGAATCTTGAACCAGTCCTGAAGCGGTTTCTTCGATCAACCATCATACCATCAAGTGAGGGAAATCGAGTAGGTCCGTGTATTTACATTCATATTCGTACATAAACTGGTAAATCCAAAAGATTGTTCAAGAAGTGTAATAACTATGTTGAAACACTGATATTTTTTATAATGTTTGCAGCATGACTGAGACCTGCAAAGCGGAAACAAGGAAACGGTAATTTTTTTCATCTAATCGGGGATAACTATCACTAATTGGCCATTCTCTACATCAGCTAAGTTAATCCTTTAGAACAAAACATTGAATTTTTGAAGTGAAATTCGATAAGCATGGGGTTATAGAAGAACAACCCATTCGGGGCAAGTTCTTCTCCAGTCTATTGTTTCCGAGCTACGATTCTCAGAAACTTCTTTACATGGCTAATGTGTTAAATTACTGGGTATTAGAGAAAACATAAGTAAGCTAAATTTTAGGCAACTTTAGAAAGTAATGTGATTTTTTTATGTATGAGTTTACTGAAGAAGTCATTGGTCATTTAAGTCATCCATGTTGAGTAAATAATAATAGTACACAAATCATGCATGCTTTAAGACATACTTTCAGAGAAAAGTGTTCTATTGCAAATCTCAGACTTTTACAGTGATAGACTTCCTTTCTTTTCATATTTATTTTTGTGAGTATTAATTATAAAGGTCTTTATTAAAATAAATCCTTTTATTCCATTTCATTACTTTTATGACTATATTACTTCTGTTACGGAAAGAGAACATGTATACCGCATATCCTGGTGTATAAAACGCATAAGAAAATTTAACATATTATTTTAGGAGAAAAGAAAACTTGAAAATAAAAGAATGATCTTTGAAAAAAGTAAGACACGCACACATACGCATCATTTTATTAATGTAGGTAAATGTACGTTTTCGGATTCAACAGAACTATAATACAATCATGAAAAAAGAAAAGAAAACTTTTTCCAAATTATCACGAATAAAAGAAATCAAGTTTTACCTACAATGTATGGCCTTTAATGACCGGACACTTGCAATTTTAGACGTTTTGTTAACTATCTAGATTAATACACGAGGAATTAGTCTGAAATTCCAGGTGTGTAAACAAAATAGTACAGGTCATATATTTTTTGGAAGATTTTTACCGAAATCCCATAGAGGACCGTCAACAAATTGAAAAAGAACGAAGATCTTTTGGATAGGTCAAAACTAAAGTAACAAAAGCGTTCAAACTGCAGATTATATGCAGATTAACTGCAGATTATAGAACTTAAGTGGCTTATTGTAATAAACTGTGTTCTTTTTTATGAAGATAGCATGCATACTCATAGAGAAATTAAGGTTTATATAAAAACAGTCCCATTAACAATCCATTATTCCCAAAATGCAAAAGATAGGGACAAAAAGAGGCAAAAAGATAAGGGACTGTTTTTATACATTCATTGATTAGTGTCAATATAGTGCATACACAATATTACACGTTTATTCTATTGACGATAATTTTCAGAATTTTGAAGTTATGTTTTTCAGACTTTCACAAAAGTTCTTCTATACATTTAGCTAACACATTATGCAGATTATATTTGATTGCATTCAAACATACGCAGAGAAACATTATTTAGTAAACCTGCTAATATTTCATACAATTTTTATTATTTTTGAATTCTGATTACAGAGCATTATGTACAATGCTGTTTACCATATTTTCTGAAAAGAAATATTTTTTTTTAAATTAAGAACTCTGCAAATTATAAGAAAAAAACTTGGCAAAATTTGGGACTGTTTTTATAAAAACCTTAACTTCTCTACGAGTATACTTGCTATCCTCATAAAAATGAATGCAATTTATTACAATAAGCCGCTTAATCATAATCTGCAGTTTGAACGCTTTTGTGACATTAGTTTTGACAGGGTCACCCAAAAGATCTTCATTTTTTCAAGTTATTGACGGTCTCCTATAGAACGTTAGGAAAAAAATCTTCGCGAAAATATATGACCTGTAATTTTGTTTACACGCCTGGAGTTTCTGAATAATTCCTAGTTAGGTTTTTTTCTAGATATTTAACGAACTGTCTGAAATCGCAAGTGTCTGGTCATTTATGACCATATAATGTATAACAATTTTGGAAACCAATATATTTTAAGATTTCAAGAAGCATTCTTTTTTTGCTGTCATTGATTTTCGAAAACGTTTCCAAGTCGTTTTTGCAGTGTATGAGTTAGTTTTTTTCAAACCGGAAGCACGTTTTTTAGGATGCTAGTCGTTTTCATTTAAGTATTTTTAGCTGCGTAATTGAATTTATACATGCAAGAACAACAAATTAATACTAATTTTAGTATTAAAGTAAAGCTGATAATTTATTATATTTGGCTGTAAAATAAGTTTGTTGAATATGAAAATATTTACTCGAGAATGAATAGCATCCCAAAAACTTATCTTCTCGGTTGAGCAAATGGATTAATATACTTTAAAACTACTAAAAAACAAAAATATGTGCCATCCCCCCCCCCCCCAAAAAAAAAACTTTTTTTCATGTTTCTTAAAATTTCGAATTTCGGGATTTCTAAAGATAAAGAAAGCTTTTTAGAATCATGAGTAAAGCGGAAGTTTCTACTGTATATTTGCATTCGTTATTGTATTATGTTTTTCTAGATTAGAAACATTAAAAAAATAATGTTTAATATCCCTTATGAGCTAATTAAAACTAAATTTCTTAATTAATTACAACGATAACATTGTATAAACTTACATTTAAAAAAATGTTTTACATTCGAACTTTTTTAACATATAAATATCTAATTAGTGGAATTAATCTACGAAAGTATTAATTTTCTAAACTTAAATAGAAGTCTTCATAAATAAATTATGTTAATCAATGTAACTAATTATCTGGTTTTCTTTTTCATTTTAAAACAAAATACTGGCAAAAGCGTAATTTACACAATATAAAAAAATGTGAAATATCAAAGAGAATGCCAGGAAAAAAAAATAGGTATTTTTAATCTATAACATAAAGTCCATTTTAAAGAAGTATTTTAAGGATAAAAAGGTATGTTTGTTTTATACATTAGAAAATTCGATAACTGTTTTTAAAGAATATTTATAGTTAAAAATAGTGTTGAATTCTTACAAATGCATTTTTGATTTAATCCCTTCAGTGGCAAAGTACTTTCGCTGCTAAAATGTTTAAATAATTGAATGACACCGTGATATACTAACAAATTTATTTGAAAATAACATATATTATAAAAGCAAAATTCTGGTGCATTATGGTGTTTGGGGCTTAAAATTAAGTGGGATAGACATAATATTCCACCGCCCTTCAAAAGATTAACACCTACAATGAAATTACCTGGTTGTCGTCAGTTATTATTATTTTATTAAACGTGTATTCAAATATGAAAATGTCTTTACATTTTTAATCTTCTTTAAACATAATTCATTTTATTAAAATATATTTTAAAATTATTTAACTCTACAGTATTATTATTATTTTTTTAAATATAAGTGAGAATAAATTATACTTGTACACCCTATCAAACATTTAGAAGTCCAACTGTCATTCATCCTAACATAGAGGGGATTTAAATTTCGTGGAAGCAGCCGTGTTTACAAGAATAATCTGACAGATTTGAAAACATATTTTACAAAGTAGTTATGATTGAAGAGACGATCCTCAAGGACTTCGTATAAGATCTATTCAGTTAAGATTCATCATAAGACACATCAGTTAAGAATTCTCAATAGACGACGATACTGAGAGATTATTCATTGCAAAACTTTATTTATCATTTGCGCAATTTTTTGTCGTCATTGCTAAAATGGATTTCGTAAATTTTGTAAAAATAAACGCTGAAGACGGCAAAAAATATTCCTTACTAAGTTAAATGTGCATAAGTTGCAAATTGGTATTAGGGAATGTACGCTATTTATAAGAAATGTGTAATTTCTGTTTATTGCAGATGTGAAAAATATAAATACTTTTTAATGTATTTTTTATAAGCTTAAAATGATGCATTCTATCATCTTTGTAGATATTTTTTAAATCGGAGTTCTTGAGTTACAAAAGGTTAGTTATTAATCATATTGCTGTATAAAATAACATTATTTGTACTTTCTTTTTTATTTTCTTTTAATACTTAATAACAAGGGACTTCTGATTTATATTTTAGGTTTCACATCACTACTTTCAGTTTATATAATCGCTGGACAACTATTTTTTTATTTCAATAAATGAAACCATAAAGCAATACTTTACAAATATTATGCATAATTGGTTCATTATAAAAGAGTAAAATCTGCTTCAAATCATTTTCTTATATTTTTAACGGGTTTCTTTTCTCAAAAGGAAGCACTAAAAGTCATGATGCCCGTGTTACACATTACACGAGATCACAGGATAGGAAAATGTATAGTACAGACATAATCCTCACAAAAAGTGCATCTGCTTTAGTATGGTGTGTTAACTTATTTGGCTCGTGCAAGAAATTGACATATTTAATTTCAATATCATTGTAGAGTGAAATTTTTGGAAAGATTATCAGATAAAGAACTCTTTTGTTTTTCGCTCCCTTCGATTTTCACATGTTTATCTTTTAATTTATAATAGAAATCTTGCCGTAATGAAAAGTAAAATAAATTAAATCATCAACTTATACAAACTTAGCAAACCACTGTGTATTCTGTTGATAACACCCCTTTCTGTTTGTTAAAACGGCAGGAATATTCTAAATAAATGTTGGATGACGAAAATTAGTACTTTTCTATCTTATCAACAGCAATTATTTGCTCACTCTACTCATCGGTTAGGCGACAGTGGAATTCCAATTCAGTTAATTTAGTTCCAAGAAGTCGCGCTCAGTTAACGTAATTAATTAGTTTTTTGATAATACGAAGTATAAAAATAGTAAAGGCGAAAGTGTTTTTCTATTACAAACAAAATACAAAATAATCATTAGATTATTTTGTACTTCGTTTGCAGGAGTTTCAGAATTTGATTTTATTATAATTTTTTTTTTCTCATATTTATTGCACGCCCTTTTTTTTTGCGTTTATGAATAAGATAAATTTTAATTTCGTTTGCATAAAAAATGGGAAATATTTAAAATGAATTATTTAACACACGTTAAAATCATTTGGCTTTTGCAAAAGTAAATACAGAAAAAAAAAAAAAAAAAAAAAAAAAAAAAAGGATAGAAAATTTTTGTACACATTCTGAAAAATGTAGCTTTTAACAATTGCAGCAAAATAAAGAAAAAATTATAGGCTAAAATGTACATTAATTTTTGAGCAGCAGTAATTATATTTTACACTCAATATTAATATTATTTTAATATCTTGATTCTTGAATTATAAATAATGTAATTGCTTAAGGCAGGTAATTTTTTAACAAAAATGAAATTGGAATTTTACAACCCTGCTTTATAATTTTTTACTGATAATGCAGCTGTGAAACAATCATGGAGGTAAAAATTAATTTTCAATGGTCTAGCTTCCAATTAATAGAAGAATAAGGCGAAGAGCATATCGAACAACTTATTCCTTAATCATCAGTAAGGTGTTTGTTCCATGAAGCTCTTTCCCCCCCCTTTTTTTATCATTACTGCTGTTGTCGAGGTAAACATATTCTTGTCTTTTCACTAATAAAGTTGTAGTAAATCCCTGAACTATATTTTCCTTTTGGCTAACAACATTCCTGGTTTAACGAATACATTTTTGGGCTTTCCCCCTGACATTAACCTGAAAGCACCATCTAGCGGCACATTTTGGAACTATTTTTTTTCTTCGCCGAACAAAATTTGATTGCCTCACGATTATTCTGCTGAAATATCAAGTCATTCTGTCCAGTAGTTTTAAAATTATCGATTCTTGAAATCGTAACTTTAATTATAACCATCCTGTATAATCGCCTACTTTTATGTTATAAACAAAATTTCAATAATTAATGTTTTCTGAAGTCCCTACTTAGTTACAAAAACAACAAAAATAAATTTTACATTATATATATTAGTGTGTCCCAAAAAGTTATGTACAATATTTAAGAGGCGATAAAATACGCTAAAACAAACATTTTGTGTGTGAAAAACCAGAGTCTCTCTCTTTTGAAAAACCGCTTTTTCAACCATAATTACAGTTTGTAGCACTATAAGTTGAATTCGGAGTTATTGTTTATAATTGAAAAGCAAAGGAAAAATTAACGAAATATTAAAAAAAATAAGTTTGCTTTATCTAAAATGAGATGAGATCATGGAAATTTTTCGGAAGTGAATTGCAATTACTGCATCAAGCTATTCAGGGGATTTTAGATGTTTTAGTATCAGAAATTACGTAAAGCACAGGTGGCTATATCTGAAGATAGATTTTTTTTTCATTAAATAAGGCAAATATTACTTTGGAAAATTCTAATAAAGTTCTTAGAAGCGTACTTAATCCTGAATTAGGTCGGTGATACTGTATGTATGCTATATTTCGACATATATCTTATACACTGTATTGCCATTGATTATGGGACACTTGCGATTTTAGACATTTTACTAAATGTCAAAAAAAAATACATGAGGAATCATCTCGAAACTCTTAGTGTATAAATATAATAGTATACGTCATACATCTCCGTGAAGATTTTTTACCGAAACGCCATAGGGGAGCGTCAATAAATTAAAAAAGAATGAATATCTTTTGAATAACCCTGTCAAAACTAATGTAGCAAAAGCGCTCAAACTCCAGATTATGATTGAATGCCTTATTGTAATACACTGTGTTCATTTTTATGCAAATAGCATGCACACTCGTAGAGTAATTAAGGTTTTTATAAAAATGGTCCCAAATTTTTCTAAGTTTTTTCCTTATAATTTTCATAGTTCTTAATATAAAATAATATTTTTTTCAGAAAATATGACAAACAACATTGCACACAGTACCCTGTAACCAGAATTAAAAAATAATAAAAATTGTATGAAAAATGAGTAGGTTTACTATATAATTTTTTACTGCGCATGCGTCAAAGATATCAAAATTTCATTTGCATATTATGTTAGATAAATGTATAGAGCAACTTTTGTAAAAGTCTCAAAATCATAGCTTAAAAATTCTAAAAGTAATCGCCTATAGAAAAAGGACAAAATCCGTTGTTTCCAAAATGAAGCAAAAAAATGAGGGATTTTATCCAAATGCAGTAGTACATCCCATATTGTGTATTCTATATTGACACTAATCAATGAATATATGGATACAACCCCTCTTGTTTTTACTTCATTTTGAGAATAGCGGATTTTCGACTTATTCAATTGACGATTATTGTCAGAATTTTCAAGTTATGATTTTGTGACTTTCACAAAAGTTGCTCTATACATTTAGCTAACATAATATGCAAATGAGATTTTGATATCGTTGACGCATGCGCAGTAAAATATTATTTAGTAAACCAACTCATTTTTTATACAATTTTCATTTATTTTTTAATTCTGATTACAGGGTTCTGTGTGCAATGTTGTTTGTCATATTTTCTGAAAAAAATAATACTTTATATCAGGGTTGGAAAAAAACCAGGTTTTTTCGAAAAAACCCAAAAAAACCGGTTTTTTTGGTTTAAACCAGGTTTTTTTGGTTTAAACCAGGTTTTTTTACAAACATCCTTTCTTATTACATATACATGCATATTTACTGATAAAAACAGACATTATTGGTTTATAAGCAGTGTAACTTCATTTAAAATAATTTAAATTCAATAATTATAGTGAATTTGTACTGAAAATTGAAAATTCATTTTTCAACTTAAACAGTTTTAGCAAACAATCTTATGTTGAAAGTTTTATATGTTCTACACAGTGAACCATTGATGACATGTAAATCTTTGTAAACAATCTTTTGATTACTAATAATAAACATTTGGATGTAGTTTGATAAATATTCTTTTCCACAATTATTCAAATAATAAATTACAAATACTTCTTAGGATTTTTTCTTTCTGAGTGACAATTTGAAGTTAACATTTTTAGTCGTTAGATTCAGCAGATAGCAGAGGGGGGGAAAATATTATTGAAATGCTATAACTAGCAACCAGCCTTTGCTTTTAATTCTTCAAGATAATCTCCCAAAAGAAAAATTTATTTTACAGCTTGTGCAAAATCTTAAAACATCATTACGTTACATTATTAATTGCATTAAATAATCTGCATTATTAAAAATATTAAAATATTTTATACTAAATATTGAATCCATTTTATCTTTGATCAATTCATATGTTTGAAGTTTTTTTCTTTAGAGCAATAGATATGTTCACCAATGTGTACTGATTTTAATCCTATGCATAAAAAAAGATGTAAACCCAATATATATAATGCTTATTGCTGAAATAAAGTGTTAAAAGTAGAAATTATTTATATCCAATAATCTGAAACTCGTAAATTATAAAGAAAAAAAGAAAATGTCATTAGATTTCTTCTAAAAAACGAATTGCTTTTTTTAATAGAAAAAACTAATTGGTTTAACCGTATGCATTAAAAAAGACCTAAACCCACTATTTATAATACTTATTACTGAAATAAAGTGTTAAAAGTAGAAAATATTTATGTCTATTAATCTGAAACACGTAAATTATAAAAAAAAAAAGAAAATGTCATTAGATTTCTTCTGAAAAAACCAATTGGTTTTTTTGAGAAAAAAACCATTTGGTTTAAACCGTGGTTTAAACCATGGTTAAAACCAATTGGTTTAAACCATGCCAACCCTGCTTTATATTAAGAACTCTGAAAATTATAAGGAAAAAACTTGGAAAAATTTGGGATCATTTATATAAAAACCTTAATTACTCTGCAAGTATGCATGCTATTTGCATAAAAATGAACAAGGCTTATTACAATAAGGCATTCAATCACAATCTAGAGTTTGAGCGCTTTTGCTACATTAGTTTTGACAGGGTTATTCAAAAGATATTCATTCTTTTTTAATTTGTTGACGGTCCCCTATGAAGTTTCGGTAAAAAATCTTCACGGAGATGTATGACGTATACTATTATATTTATACACTAAGAGTTTCGAGATGATTCCTCATGTATTTTTCTAGATATTTAGTAAAATGTCTAAAATCGCAAGTGTCCCATAATCAATGGCAATATAGTGTATACAATCTGGTTTAATGTTGTTTGTATGCGGGTGATGACCATTTCAAGAATCTTTTGTAAAACCGTCACAATTTTAAGAAAAGTAAAGTAAAACATTAAAACATAGTTACGGTATGTTCATTATTTATAAAATTATGAATAAAAAAGTGGATTTGAAATGGAGATTGTCACCTTTATTTTTACTAAAAAAATGGATTGCGACCAAAGTTTCCAACACAACAAAATATTTGATGAAGTGCGCTCTACCAATTTATAAATTTTGTATTTGACTGTTCGAGATACCCTGTATTTATACATTTTATTGTGAATATATTAACCCTTATCATACGCTAGCTTTTTATACATAATTATATTTTTATATTCGATTCGCAACACTATATTTAAAAAATAAATTTTAGTACATTTCGCATGCACACATTGTCAAATTACAAGTAAAAATGTTTCTTAAAAGGAAGTGGTACAAACCAAATAACATTTGTGTAAGATATGTTAGTCCCGATGTCACGTGGAAAGAGATATAGGACGAATATCGTTGATGACAATACAATTATAAATTTAAATATGCTATTAGTATTCTTTTTTCAGTTATTCTTTTTTGGTTACTATGGCAAAACGTGCATATAATCTAAATACTATTCGAGTGTAACTGTAAGAATGATAACGAAATAATTATTCATACTAATAATTAAACTGGTGAAATAAACTAAAAGAACAAGCACAAACACACACACACTTATATGATATATGCATCATGTAAAAAATCTATTAGGGTTAACCTAAAAAAAAAGAAAATAAAAACTATGAAACCTTACATGATTTCTATTCAATTTTCAGCAGTGAAATTATGCTTGAAATTCTCAAACATTTAATATGTGAATCATCACATTGCTAACTAAACCTAGGGACAACAGAGTGAAAAATGTCCAAACCGGGGATCGAACCCGGAACCCTTTGAACAGCGCTCCTAGTGCTTTACCATTTAAGCTATGTTGCATATTATGTGACTTTACATGCGAAATTGTTTAGTTTTTATTTTGGCTAGAAGTTAAGCAAAATGGCACAGAAAAAAGTATATCTATGTAATTCTGACATTGCGGAGAAAAGAGCTTAGATTCGAGAACAATTTTATTTCTCTCTTTGCAAAGAGAAATACAAACTTGATCACCAGAAGCTAGCAAGCAAAATCGCTAAAATTACACTTCATCTTTCCGATCTTTTAAGCTACTTTTGAATTTTTAAGAAGTTGAGGTTATTAAATTGTTCAATATTTAATTTTATTTTAATAAAGAATAGCATTAAACTTGTCCTTACTGCGTAGTGATTAGAAAAAAAAAATTACTCAGTAACTCTAAACATAGAAAGACGACGAAAAGCTTCCATCGATGCATGTGACAGGGCTCCCAAATGGTCAGCCAACTGAACATCAATATTTTCTTAGAAGATTTTCGTTATATATTTTTCTTGTAAATTACGCAGAAACCGCCTTCGGAGGTTAGTTTTAGCACAAATCCTGTAGAAACTTACTATGAAATTTTCTGTTAAAAAATATTGGTGTTCAGTTCGCGAACCATTTGGGAGCCCTGATGTGACATATGTAAAAGTATATTGACAATTTCGTTCATAAAAATGAAACATCGATTGTTTAAAGGAGGTCTATGTTTTACTTTATTTTTTAACTTAGATTAAAATTAAAATCTCGCATGACAAAGCTAATATTTTTTATTTTGCACTGACAAATGCAGCATTTGTTAAAAAGCCGAAATAGCGAAACTCCACCAGTCATTTTTAAAACAAAACTTGCATTTTCATATTTGAATTCGAATTTTTTTATTTTCTAAACAGAAAAGAAAAAGAAAAGAAAAACGAAAGTATCGTTATTAGTTTCTCCGTGTCGTGTAAAGCGATGAAATGAAAAAACAAAATTTTTTGTTTTTATTGATAATTCAGTGAAATTGAAAGCAAAACACTACATGATTTAATTGAATTAGTTTTTTTAATTAAATAATTCTTCAAATTGATGATTAAAATTTGTAAATTGCGTTAAGATTTGAGATAAAATTTATTTAAAAGCGCATTTTTTATTCTATTCCTTGATGTAAAAGCTGAAATTATGAGATAGTTAGAAACAAAGACGCTAATGGTGAAAACAATATCTATAGCAAAAATGCAATAAAAAATCCCTTCAAATTTAATTTAAAAAAATCTAAATCGAATTACAAAAAATATATATATTCAGTAACTCTAAACATAGACAACATAACCTACATATATGTTTTTAATGTAGCATATTTAAGCTGTGTATTATTTACTGAAGAATAAAGAATCTGCTAAAATACGCGATTGAAAGCGTCAATAAAGAGTCTGTAGAATACATGTTCTGCGGGAAAGAAATCACCGTGTCGTTTAGCATCCCGAGAAAGTAAAGATGCGGAAGGACTGAACCGTGATCTTTCTGATCCCTGTGTAGTAAATCTCTCCGAGTTTACGAAGCTCATCATTCACGTCCGCTTTAATTTGATAATGACGGTGGTTAAAGAATGGATTTTATCATAAGAAATTAAGGAATAAATAATAAGTTGTTAAACAGCCAATTTATTTTGCTCTTTTTTTTTAATTCTACATTTCACTGTTAATTTTAACCGTAAAATTAACTTTAATTAATTAACTTTAATTTTAACCGTAAATTAATAAAACTTTAAAGCGCTGTTTCCTGAAAGAAAATCTAGATATTTTTAAGGGGTTTCATAAGAAGTCGCACACTCTTATACATTTATGTTTAATAGGCATTTTATTTCATGATATTAAAAAATGAATACTAAAAAATACATGCTTATGACACTAAAAAATACTTGCTAATATTCGAGGCAATTAAAAACCACCAGGTTAAATATCAAATGGTGAAAAGACGAAAAAGCCTTATACAATTAAAAAGCTAGAAGAGAAATTTTCAGAAAATCTGGGCATTTTCGCTAAATAAACTAATAAACCAAAACGAGAACGTGAAAATTAATGCATAATTTCCTCTTCAAATACGTTTTAAATGAATGCAATTGCTTCTAATTTATAATTTTGCGTGATTCATAAACAATTGTAGTTTGAAAAAGAGGAAAATATTGTTGCTGATAAATAAAATATATGAAAATTATTTCGCTTTAATGTGCAAAACTAAATATAAGTTAAAGGTATCGCAGATACTATAGTGTGCAATATTTAACATCTTTTATTATAAATTATAATTGAGACTAGATCATATTTATCGCAGATAATTTTTAAGTTTTCCTGGATATTTCATTTGAATTCTCTTCAGTTTTCAACTTGTTATGTTGAAAAGTAAATAAATTCTGCTTAATTAAAAGGAAAAGAATAAAGAATAAGAACTTCTATATCTATAAAAAATACAAAGATGAGAAGCTAAAAAACTAAGTATTATGAATTTCAAAATTCCGATAAAAAAATTCCCGAACACAATAAAAATGCTTATATTTAAAGTCAAGGTATTAAAAATAAATTATAAAAAATATGTTATGCTTTTGATGATAAAAGGGCTTTTATTTTAACTTCAAAGGTAGAATCTCTAAATTAAACGTAAAAGCAAAAATATTTTATTTATTAAAAATTAATTGCCACAATGTTCACACATTGCATTTTTATTAAAACAATTAAATTTAAAAAAAATCATAAATTAGGAGCCTTTTCTTTTCTTCAGATGTATTATGCGTCTAAAATGTGTATTTTGCAATAAAATAGACATTCATTAAAATTATAAAAATTTGAGTATAACTGAATGTAACTTAATTATAAGTACTATTTTAATAATATTTTTATAACAAATACAGATTAATTAATATTTAATTCCACTTACCTAATTTTTGTAGGGAATTTGACTGCGACAGTCAATTAATCAACCTTTGATCCATAAACAAATTATGTATAATTTGAAAAGCATTGATGAAAATTCTGTAATTCCGTGATTCTTTCTTCCAAGGATTTTCTGCAAATTTAATCATTCCTAAAAATAAATCTAGTCCACTAGAAATGCATTTGCTACTTCACTTTGAAATTTGCAAGATTTTAAGCAAATATTTAAGTTTTAATTATGTTGAATAAAATACATAATACTTTCCAAGTCAAAATTCCATCTTTTAATGAATTCTAAAGTTGCAAATCAAATCTCTTTGTATGAATGCATCCTATTTCTTAGGAGTTCGATGAAAGGAAGGTGGTCTTACATGTAGAAAAATAAATTAATAAAACCAGTTTTACTTCATCTTCAATTTGTTTACTGGGAGCTTGATTGTTAACTAACAAAAATTTTTAAACAAATGAGTATAAACTGTCCTTGATTTAATCTGGATAAGGAAGAGCGAAATAATTCAAGGAATTATGCAAGATATATAAGAAATCCGGATACAAGAGAAAAAAATCTTATGCAAAAGTGAAATTTTTCCAAATAACGATTGTGTATTCACTTCCTCGTCGATTTTTATTCCATTAAAAAGTCATTGAAATAAACACTTTCACGGTGAATTCCCGATAAATCGTCTCCTGGCCGATACTACGTTTGAATTTCGCAGAACTGACGCAAAAAAGATCCTCAGATGTGACAAGTGTCCGTGACGTCATATTTCACGGCCGACATCCTACGTAGGGACCGTGAAGACAGGATGCCTGCCCGATGCTTTCATCCGGTGCGAACACCCATGAGAACGGGGCCGACCCGGAGAACACAGATTCGACCTCGCTGCTTAATTAGAGAGGGGGGCCCATTAACGGTTTGTCACGTGGCAGACGTCGCAAGAAGTACAGTCCAAATAAACAGTTTTGTTAGTCATCATTATCATTGGCAGCTTCCTCAACAACGGAACTAGCCGGCTTCTGCTTTGGATGATAAAGAGATGCCAGTTTTTTGTTTATCCCATTATTCACACTTCGTGGACACTTTCAGTCGAGATAGCATTTTCTATTGCTGAATTACATCCGAATCAGGCCTCTATCGCAATTAACCTTCAACAATAAAGCTGGTGCGTGGGTAACGCGTGCCCTTTCTTTTTTAAAATATTTGAATCGGAACTTTGAGCTCACACGTTTTCTTCTTTTTTTCTGTTGTAATTTAAAGCACCATCTTCCAAGTTAAAAATTTCCGGGCTTAGTTATACTTACGAGTAATGCAAATGCAATTATGTATGCTTGTTAAGTCTTTTAGAAAATCTTAAATGAGTAATGAAAAGGTTATCAGATTTAACCAAATTTAATATATATTTAAGATTCATAAACATATATATATATATATATATATTTAATATATCATTAGAGTTACAAAGGGGCGAAGCCCGGAAAGTGAATTTGAAAAATGATTTCGTGCACTAGTAAAATGTCACGTTAAAGGCTGTGCAAATATAACGTTATCAAATGTTTGGTAATTTTGGATCCCCTCCCCCCTTACGTTATCATACGTTATGATTCTTCGACCCCTCCCTCCTATCATGATATCGTTATCAAAGTGTAAAAAAATTTTGATTTTTTATTATTATTTTTTTTTAATTCGAAGTGATATACAAAACTGGTTACACTTATTTTTCGCATACTTTATAATTCAAATGAAGAGAAGTCAATAAAATATCATTTTGCATATGGAAAAATTTTATACCATAAAACACTTTAAAAAAGTAGTTACTATTTAAAAGCTTTTTATAATAGCTTTTTGTTACATAATGCATTCACCAGTAATAAAGTCCTGTTGCACCTGCCCCGAACAGAGAAGGTATGGGGGCCAGATAGAAATTCTTATCAGGAAAACAAGTGGGCAATACACCTTCTCTTTTTCTTTTACTTATTAGTAAACGCAAGCTTCATTTCAAATGTACTTTACCTATGATTTCTCGAACCCCGATTATATATGCATTTACGTATGAAGAAGAATAAGAATGTCAAACGTTGGGGGTATTCCATATTTTGTGATTAAATAATTTTATAATAATTTAATGATTTTAATAATAAATAAGGTACCCTGGGGTAATAACGCCACGTTAAGGATCTACCAATTTTCACGGCTTAGTTTTAGATTGTATTTTTCAAACAAATATAGGATCTGATACAGCAACTCATTGACTATCTATATAAAATAAAATAATTTAACAGATATGTATTCATAAAATGTAATGGCGTTTTTTCGTGACTAATGCTATTTGGCGTTATTACCCACCTATATGGATAATAACGCCATGCAAACAAAACTATGAAATAAGATGGAATAATTGCATGTAGATAGCCCAATTCTAAAAATACAAACTCTACAAACTTAGAAATTGACAAATTGCATTCTAAGCTATTGAAAATGTTCAATTTTTTGTGAAAGTGTAAGAAAAATAAAGGTGTGGTGTGGGAGGAGGGGATGAGGCAAAAGAATATCAGACCGTGAGCTTCTTTTTGCTTAAAAAGGACCGCTTAAATAGAAATATGAGAAACATTGGACAGTTTTAACTGCGTTTATTTGAATCAGTATTTAGGATGTAGCTCGTCCAATGTAGGAAATCAACCGGGGTACTAAAGTCAAGGATTGGCGTTATTACCCCGGTATAGTTATTGCGAAGTACATTTTAAATTACAAATTATCTCGAGAAGATATCCAAAATCTTCAACAACATTTTAAAAGTACATGAAATGCACTACAAATTTATGTAATTAACAAAGTATTTCCGGATAAAAAGAGAGTCTTCACATCACAAAACGTATCTCGCAAATTTTAGATCAAGCGTTAATTTTAATTGTTTGTAAAAACAATAAGACCTAAAAATGAAACAAATTAACTTGAAGCTGTTTTTTGCGATTTATATGACTCAAAACCCTTCTGCGCAGAGCACATGGGTGTCATTTACCTGATTATTTCATAATTATGCAAAATATAAGCACTTGGCGTTATTACCCCGCCTGGCGTTATTACCCCAGGGTACCTTATATATTTTCATAAAAAAGATGACAGGATAAAAAAAATATAACATACTATTTTGTACAAAAAACATGTTACAAATAAAATGAGAAAATTTTGAGTGGATCAAAAATGATAACGATATCAAAAGATTCCCTTGCTAAGATATCTTACGATATCATATACCAGGAATCCCCCTCCCTCCTAAAATGATAATGTTACATTTGCACAGCCCCTTACATTTAAAGAAATGCTCGGTGCAGTGCATCACGAAGTTAAATATTGTTTGAATTATCCCGTAGCATTATTAAAGGAAATGCAGTTCAATTATTAGCACCATCCTACGAATAATAATGGGTCTAAATGATCGGATGATTACAATGTCGAGCTCTTAATTAGTCTGTCTTATGTTCGATATTCTGCCATTAAAACACTGTTGCATATAATAAATATACGTGCACGTAAAATCCGTTGTATGAATAATACTTTTACTAGCTTGGTTGCCAGGTGGGTGAGAGATACGATGCCGTGATATTCCTCCCTACCTAACACACATACATACTTTCAGCAACAATCAAAATTTTTCAGTGGGATCTAGGGAAGGGGACATTTTTGGTTTAGCTCTTTAGGTACAAATTTGAGATTTGGCTGCTCCGCTGAGTTGGGTCAAAACTGTGACTGCAATTCGGAATCTCTAAATTGCGATATAGAATTACGTGGAGCAACTGGGCTATGACTTTACAAAGTAACGATGGCGATTCTAGTAATTAAGCTTCCAAAAGCTAATGTTCACTTTAATTAAAGTTTGAACAAAAGTTTGTATAGTTAGGTTCACCCTATCAGACAGAAAATTTCAAAATTAAGATTTAATGTAAAAAAAAAAAAAAAAAAAAAAAAAAAAAAAAAAAAAAAAAATTGCGTATCTGTAATTTTTTTTTTTTTTTTTTTTTTAAGGGTTTCGTTCATCTGACGAAACCCCATTCCTCTCAATCCTCTGTCCATCTGACCATCACTGAGTCTGTACACAAAAACTGTATAAGTCAGAGACTTCAAATTTTCTGTACATGCAGCTGAATGCCTCGTGTCACACAACAAATAATAAAACTTTGAAAAAGTCTATCATTTCAATTAAATTAAAATTTTCAGTGTCATCCGCTCACTTTTGCTTGTTAAAGTTTAAAAGAGAATCTTAATTTCAACGTTTTTCATGTAGACATCATAGCTTGGAGGTAAAGCATCACGCTAGTAAACAGGAAGTTCTTAGTTCAAAACTCGGTGCTGGAACTGGAAATTTTCAAACTAAAATTAATTTAATAAAAAAAAATGTATTTTTAGCCAGTTTAAGGGCTTATATATATATTCTCATTATCACTTACACTCACAATATTTTTTAGAATTCAATTTTTTTTCTATTTTAAAAATTATTCCCATTTATTGATGATTTAGCATTTAAAATTTTGTTTAAATTTTTTTTCGTTTTTAGAAATTAAAAAAAAATTTTATATCTCCACTATTTTTTTTAATATCGGATTTTCAAAAAATTTGGAATTTTGGATTTTATTTAAATAATTTGATTCGAACATTTTTAACTTGATTAAAATAAATAACTTCTTTTTATAATTATTTTTTAATTAGATTTGTTGGTGCTACCATTTATGTAAGAATTTAATAATTATAAATTAACAATTCGGATTTATTAATTAAACGATAAGTTCTTTTGAAAGAAATACTAAATGAAATCCTGTGCGATCTGCGATCACACTTACTCACTTGTTTGAATTCGGGGACACACACCTAATATATTTTCTTTTATAACTCCATGGAATTTTAATAAAAGATGCATAAGCTATATCTTTTTCTCTGTTGCCATGATCAAAAGAATTTAAAAAAAAAGTGTCAAATGTAGTTTTTACAATTTAAAAATTAAACAAAGTTGGTGCGAATTTTACTATACATAAGACATCTATTTTTAATTTTGAAATAAGATATTTTTTCGAGTTTAAAGACGCCTTTGTATTGGCTTTAATCAAAATCGATTTGCGAAAAAATACAAGTGCAACCCTCGTTTTTTTTTTTTTTTTTTTTTTTTTTTTTCGTTCATTGTATTTATGAATACATGGCATAAAACACGGAAAATTTATCCCTAATCTCAAAAATTTCCTACACACCATTAAAAGAATGTTTAAACCTTTTAACCCTTTAAGGGTGTTCTTAAATCAAAAAGGGCAGCTTTGTGACATAAGTTTTAATTTATTTTTGTTCGGAAATGCATGAAACTAGCAGGTGTCGTTAATCAGAAACTGTCTATTTGCACTCATTTTTCTGTTTTTTTACAAACGCAAGTGATCTTTCATAACAAGCCTTCAAAGGTGACAATTTTGAAGACATTTCCCAACGAAAGCAGAAAAACCGGTCGAAAAGCAGGAGAAAAACAGGTGATCACGTGATCAAAATAGCTTAGAACTGGATAGGTAATTTAATTATAAAATGAAAAACTAAGTTCGATTAGAAATCTCTTCCATAGTCAGGCATTCCAATTTTATAACTTTCTGTTAAAAGAGGAATTTGTAAATGTGTCAAAACGTTTTGCGCTTGCTGAGTGGAGCAGTTGAGAACAGCTTTAAAGATGTTGGAATTTCATATATCCTACTTTATTTTAATTGCCAAATGCCACATTGGTGCAAGAATTTAATAATGAAAATTGAAATTTTCTTTAGGAACGGGAAGAACAACTTTTATCTATTTTGAAATAAATTGTTTTAAAATTCTGGTGTTATTCAATCATTTCAGTATTTTACGAATAGAAAAACTTTTCCCGTAAAAGTATTAAGTTTTTTAAAGATGTTTAATCTTTCACGGACAAAATTTTTGAAAAGAAGCTGAACCGTAGCGGATTTATTAAGTATCGCGTTTGTGTTATACAATTCTATGCTGTCTACAAATCCTTGATATATTCTTGTGTAAAAAAAAAAATAATTTCTGATACATTTTAAATGAAAAATAATAATTTGCTTTCATTGTGTGAGATTTATTTTTCATTTACTTTTTATTTATTTTTCATGTTACTTTACGGTGTTCCTGTTTACAATATGTTATTAGCTTTTTGATGATGAATTCCCGAATAATGACAATTTATGTAATTTATCACAGAAAGATATAAATCGTTTTAAATTTGTGAAAAACCCATTCAAAAACAAAAAATAAGGTATTAAATCCTAGATTTATATATATATATATATATATATATATATATATATATATATATATATATATATATATAAAGATACAAATATATCAACATATCTATGCTACCGTTAAAGCTTATAATTAAGTTATTTCATAAAATACCTAGTCATTTAATGAAATAACTAACCAAGTTCGTTAAAGTGTGTAAAATTATTAGATTTTATGATTTAACTAGCTATTTTATAGAATAACGATTGTATAACCGTTAAAGTTTAAAGTAAACAATTTATCATTTAGAAAAAAATTTGTTTTTTAAATTAACTGATGCTAAATAGTTAAAGGCATTCGAAAAATCCATTTCTAATTATTAATAGATGATTAAGTAAATAATATATAAAAACAGAATATATATAATATAATGCTACTTTTATATTAGTTAAAAATAATAAAAAATAACAGAATGTAGTGCGGGAAGAGTTATGTTTAAAGCTTTATAATTTATGTTTACATAGCTATTAAATTACTTTGTTCTTTGGCAAAAACTTTTGAGCTGCTTAAAAAATATTACAAAAATTTTATCCCAAACACAACATATAAATGCTGCTTACAAAAGAAATAATAATAATTTTAAATGTTATTTTAAAAATGCTGAAAGGAATAATTGTGTTTATTAATAATAACATTTTACAAACTTTTTCAAATTAATAATGCAAGAGTATATTAATTTTAAATTTATGAAATATCAATTTTATTTTCTTATTTTTTACAAGAACAAGGATTGCTGTAACATCACAATTAGAATTACTTTTCATATTATTTTTGTCACTATATCCAGAGGTATAAAAAAATCAGAATATCGCCTGGGAAACGAAATATGACAGGTTTCGCATCTGTTAACAGCACAAATTAATTGAATTTTCTACCTCCCGTAGTTCTAGGAAATCATAAGTTTGGGCTAAACCAAGTCACGTTATAATTTTTCTGTGTTCCTTTGGCATAATTTACTTCTTCTATCTAACTTAATAATTTTTTACGAGTAAGTATAGCACCATTTTTCTTTGTTTCATGTTTATTTAACAAAGATTCCAACTGCTATGCCATTAAAATATTTCTTATTTACCGAATGACCCCTCATCCCTGTAGAACTCAGTGTTAAAAATAAATAAATAAATAAAGTTTGCAAAAATATTTACGAATAATACCTAATGTAAAACACTAACAAAAATACACCGCATACAAATTTATTCAAGTTCAATGCATATCCGCCAAACATGCACTCGCAATGAACGAAGAAAAGGTCTGAAAAATGCGGCATACCAAACCAGCCATAAACAATTCAAAACTGACTAAAATCAGTTATGATGGGTTGCCGTCTTTAATTCTTTAAAAGTTAAATCGTAAAACAACTTGTTAAATGGTAAAATTTAATATAACTTTACACACTTTAACGGGCAATGTCAGTTATTTCAATAAATAACTAGGTAATTTATGAAGCAACGGGTTATAAGTTTTAATGATAACATAGATATAATAAATATGGAAGAACAAAAGAAAAAAAACTATAAGTTCTTACTTTACTGGTTGAATATATAGGGAATCTTTAAATTTGTTTACTGTCTTAAAACGCTTAATACGTGAACTGAATAAACTCCCACATTTAAAAGAATCATAAAAATGTTACCTGAGTTTACTGTCTACTCCATTTTCAATGTTTCAGTATTACCCATCGCTACATTTACAATACACTATACAGAGCACTGACCTCATGAGCTTCACCCCCGCTTTTATTACGTCATCCTTGCACCGGACATTAATTTCACTCTATATTATTTTTGCAATCAATAACTGTTCCTTATTTAGTAGAACAATGAATGAAATTACCCCCTACTTACATCCTAATGGCAAAATTACACCTCTTAATTTGAGATCCCTTTGGAAACACAACGGAACCGCCCAAATAGACAATTCTTCCCACTTCACTGGTTTGACCTTTAAAAATAAGTTTTGGGTTTACCTAAAAGCTTTCTTACATTGTTTAAATTTCTGCAAGAACTCAGTAAATTTCCCTTTATTCTTGGTTAAAAGCATTAGTTCAAGATTTTAGATCTTCAGCTCAAACATTTTAAATACTTTCCAACACAAATGAAAAGTATGATTCAAAACGCTCACATTAATAATATTTTCTGAAAAATCTGTTGTATTTGAAAAAAAAAAAAAAGAAAGAAAGAAAGCAAGAAAAGAAAAAAAGGAGTAGAAAAAATAAATTACGTAGTTTCTGAACAACAAAACCGGCTAGTTTCATGCATTTCTGAAAATAATAATAATAATAATAATAATGTCATAATGTTGTCCTTTTAGATTTGAGAGCAACCTTAAGAAAAATCCTTATTTACTGCTTAAATTAAGTTGGGTGTGTTTTCATTCATTTTTCTACAGGCTGGGACTGTTTTCACTAATTTTAGCACAGAATGGGCCGGGATGTGAACCGCAAAAATACAAACGTACCGTATCTGCGTCTAAAAATTCAGGCCCGAGCACACTTCCCTAACTGGAATTTAATAAAAAATTATATTCAGTTAATCCCTGAAATATATTGATGCTGATTAATTTTTGGTGTAAATCGTTCAACAGGTAGCGTTGTTATGCAGAATTTTTAACTATTTCCACAATAGCTATATATCAAGACCTAATGCACGAATTTTCATCAAACTTCAGATTCATATAGCCGTTGACACGAATTTATGTTTTTTATATTTTGGTGTAAATCGCTCATCAGATGGCGCTGCTGTGCTGATTTTTTTTAGATTTCCGCAACAACTCCATCTCTGGAATTAATGCACGGATTTTCATAAAACTTCAGATTCAGTTGGTCCTTAATATGACATGGTGCTGTTTACATTTTGGTGTAAATCACCCCACCGATGGCGCTGCTATATTGCATTTTTCACGATTTCCGCAATAGCTCTATATCAAGAACTAATGCACGGAATTTCATTAAATTTTAGATTAAGATAGATGTTGATATAAGTTGTTGCAACTTAGGTTTTGGTGCAAATCACCCAAAAAGTAGCGCTTCTATGGTGTATGTTGGATGATTTACGTGATTTTTTTTTATAGTTATATCTCAAGATCTAATGCGCGGAATTTCATAACATTCGAATTTCCATGATGGGTTTAGATTTTCATTTAATTTTGGCACTGTGATAGTGAATTTTGAGCTACTAACATGCTAGAGATAGTTGCCACATTCGACTAGTTTTAAATTGAAATAAACGAAGAGAAATCTTTATAGATAAACTCTTAACTCATATAAAAGGATTTTCGCTTCAGAATACTTATGATCTTCATTCAAATCCTTTTAGTATTTGGTAACGTTTAATAATTAATATCCTTTTATACACGGACAAACTTTCTCCCTTATTATCGTATAGCTGACCTGCTCGGCGTTCAGTGGCATAGCCAGGGTGGGGGTCCAAACGCTCTGAATACCATTAATTTTGTAAAGTTTTGTTCGTCTTATCTAATCAGATAATTTTCTGCTATTAATGAAAATTAAGAAAAGTTTAAAATATTACTGGCAATCAAAGCATTTGGACCTTCTTCTTGGCTACGCCACTGCCTGCGTCCGACCCATGATGAATGGTCCTTAAATAAACCTCATAATTGTATGTTTTTATATTGTTAACTCCATTTTGTCTGAATTTATATTGTTAAATGAATAAATCGAGAAAAAATATTGAATTCAAAGTATATACTATTTCGTATTTTGTTTTCTGCATAATTTGATTTTTAGAGTCTACGCATACCGAAAGCGGGCGAAATCGGCAAGAAATACTCAAGGTTTTTTTTTTTTCCTGATTTCGTCGACATTTTCACATTTTATTTTGTAGAAAATATTTCTATACGTCCGAAAATTTCAAAATTTTTGCAGGTGATGGTGATATAAATTTCGTCTATTGAGATATTCTAAAACGATTGTGTTAAAATAAGGACGTGTAGTTACTTTCAACGTAGAAAAAAATATCGTCTCCGTGAGCCGCAAATTTACCTGCGTTCACTGGTATATTTGATAGGATTAAAATTCACATATTTTTTTAAAACAAGCATACATTGTATTAGAAGAAGATTTCAGCTTTAAGAGTATGTTTTTGGTTTGTCGACATTTTCTAATATTGCGCCTTGGAGGGACGTTAAAATAGGGGGGAAATTTTTCAGAAAAACAAACCTTTTTGAAATTTTTATTTTCAAAAGATTAACTGCGATACTTTTTCAAATTGATTGCTACATTTCAGACGTAAGAGCACGATTTTTCGAATTTGTCTTTCAATTTCAATTGTACAGAGTAGTTTGTTCAATTTAACTTAAAACTTACTATTAAAAAACACAAATAAAATCAAGAGTAATTTCTTCGCTAGCTTCTATGCGTAAATGGGTTTGTGCGTGTGCACAAGAGATATATGCAATTGAGTATCAAATAAATGAGCTTTTGACGAAAGTGAGTCGCGATGTTTAATTAATAACTCATCTAATTATTAGAAATTTAAAATTATGAGTATTGGGCACATCAGGAGATACCTTGGGCTAACCTCGCAAAAATTCCCCTCTCGAACTTACCGTAGATTTCGGTAGCTATAGCAGACATACAGAGAAAACTTTATTTTACTAATATATATAGACATTTGAATGAAGTCAAAAAACTAAAATGACCCGAGAAAATGTTTGCTTTAGATAGAGACTTGAAGTTTATTTTCAAAAGCTGGTACTAAAAGCTGTGTAGAAGTGCATTTTTTTCTCTATATGATAATTATAAAATAAAATTTAGGTTTACACATTTTAATCTCCAATTAATGTATTATGGTTTATATTTAAATATGAAATTTTAATATTGAAATATCCGAATATAAATTTCAGAGTTTAATATACATTAGAGTTTAAGGTAATGAAACTTAAGAACAAATAGAAAAAATTAATAAAGTAACATTCAAGAATTATATGTCACTTTCATCCTTTAATCCATATCGGCATGTTGGATTTGATTTGCAAATAAAATATTTATAAAGAATTAACTCTCTTGTAATGATAAAGCTACTGTCTAAGAATATATTGTTACAACAGTTTTCACTGTCCATCGCATGGCATTTATTATTTATGACAAGAACTAAAGGTTTTTAAATTATTCTTTTAAGCACTTATAAAGATAACACCATTGTATAATTTGGTAATGATCTCCACTCAGACGATTAACATATATTTCAGCACATAGCTGATTCTAATCGACTGTTTAGCTTTTTCTGTAACATAATCGTTTTATGAAAGCTTTTGCAGACTTTAAGTGGTACGTAAATGTTTGTGCAGGTTTATATATTGTATTTGTCATTTGTCAACTCTTTATGTCCTAAACGGTACTTTAAAATGCCATTAACAAAACACGTGTTATAAAACAACTTTATAACATCGATTGGCATTAATGCACTTTAGGACAAATGACAGATATTTAACTACATATGATGTTCTAAAAGTATTATTCGTTGTACTTAGAAAAAATATTTTAGAATGGATAATTTCTTGTACAATTATAACTGTTAAGCATTTTTTATGTTGAAAAACATGTAACAGAAAGTTTCACTTCTTAAAATTTCATATATTAATATTTTATAAGGCAATTATATTTGTGCATTTTCTAATTCGATAGAATACTAAAACCAATAATTTAACCTTCCTACCCTGAATGGGTCGAATCGACCCATTTCTATCATATATTTTATTCAGTTTGAACCAGAAATTTCTTTATACACAAAGTTAAATGACAGATTCAAAGAACTAAGTTAAATAAATAAGTAAAATAACTTTAAATAAAAATTCTGGTGCTGAATGTTTTTATCAAGTTTGAGTAATTTTCAGCAAGGTAGGAAGGTTAAAAAAATTGAGTAGAATTGTTAATATTCCATAAAATTCCTATAAAATTTTACAGAAAATATCTAAAGATCTGATTAAGTGAATTTTTATATAGATTTCGCAAGAAGTACTATCTATCACATTCTTCAATTTATAAAAACATTTGGCAGATCTACGCCTATCATGACACCTAGAGCCCAAAATCAACCCCAGTTAAACACTTTGTGTCTATCTACCAATCTCTCTCTCTCTCTCTGTAGATATATATATATATACACTATATTGCCATTGATTATGGGACACTTGCGATTTTAGACATTTTACTAAATATCTAGAAAAATACATGAGGAATCATCTCGAAACTCTTAGTGTATAAATATAATAGTATAAGTCATACATCCTTGTGAAGATTTTTTCCCGAAACTCCAAAGGGGACCGTCAACAAATTAAAAAAGAATAAATATCTTTTGAATAACCCTGTCAAAACTAATGCAGCAAAAGCGCTCAAACTCTAGATTGTGATTGAATGCTTTATTGTAATAAGCCTTGTTCATTTTTATGCAAATAGCATGCATACTCGCAGAGTAATTAAGGTTTCTATAAAAATGATCCCAAATTTTTCCAAGTTTTTTCCTTATAATTTTCAGAGTTCTTAACATAAAATATTATTTTTTTCAGAAAATATGACAAACAACATTGCACACAGTACCCTGTAATCAGAATTAAAAAATAATGAAAATTGTATAAAAAATGAGTTGGTTTACTAAATAATTTTTTACTGCGCATGCGTCAACGATATCAAAATTTCATTTGCATATTATGTTAGCTAAATGTATAGAGCAACTTTTGTGAAAGTCACAAAATCATAACTTGAAAATTCTGAAAATAATCGTCAATTTAATAAGTTGAAAATCCATTATTCTCAAAATGAAGCAAAAACAAGAGGGGTTGTATCCATATATTCATTGATTAGTGTCAATATAGAATACACAATATGGGATGTACTACTGCATTTGGATAAAATCCCTCATTTCTTTGCTTCATTTCGGAAACAACGGTATTTGTCCTTTTTCTATAGACGATTACTTTCAGAATTTTCAAGCTATGATTTTGTGACTTTTACAAAAGTTGCTCTATACATTTAGCTAACGTAATATGCAAATGAAATTTTGATATCTTTGACGCATGCGCAGTAAAAAATTATATAGTAAACCTACTCATTTCTCATACAATTTTTATTATTTTTTAATTCTGATTACAGGGTACTGTGTGCAATGTTGTTTGTCATATTTTCTGAAAAAAATATTTTTTTTATATTAAGAACTCTGAAAATTTTAATGGAAAAACTTGGAAAAATTTGGGACCATTTCTATAAAAACCTTAATTAATCTGCGAGTATGCATGCTATTTGCATAAAAATGAACACAGTGTATTATAATAAGGCATTCAATCATAATCTAGAGTTTGAGCGCTTTTGCTACATTAGTTTTGACAGAGTTATTCAAAAGATATTCATTATTTTTTAATTTGTTGGCGGTCCCCTATGGCGTTTCGGTAAAAAATCTTCACGGAGATGTATGACGTATACTATTATATTTATACACTAAGAGTTTCGAGATGATTCCTCATGTATTTTTCTAGATATTTAGTAAAATGTCTAAAATCGCAAATGTCCCATAATCAATGGCAATATAGTGTATATATATATATATACAGGGTTGTTATAATTAAAGTTCGCCTATTCAGAAGGCTCTGGAGCCGGTTCTATTGCTCCAAACGAAACAAAATTTCACTAGTACGTAGTTGAAGAGATGCGCTCTGCGAAAATCGAAAAAAAAAAATAGTCAAATTTTTTGTCACTAGGTGGCGCTGCGCCAATATTTAAAGTGATGTTTGCAGATTCATTATTCAATATCAGTCATCCAGACGAAACACACAAATTTAAAAGTTTCAACAAATTTCGACGAACTGTGAATTGTTATAATTAAGTTCACCTAATCAGACAACTCTAGAGCCTGACCTATGACTCCAAACAATACAGAAAAATGAATATCATTTCATGTGATGTAAACTGCATCGATAAAAATAAAACATGTCGCTCGGCAGTAAGGAAATAACGAAGAATAACATGATGCACGCTCAATGAATCTTCTGCCATTTTTAATAATGCATTCCATTCTCAGAATTGTGCTTTCTACAGCATTGCGTAAACTGTCCTGTAAGATTGAGCGAATGCGAAGTCTAATACTGTCTTTCAGATCAGAGATTGTCTGACATCTGTCTTTAGATACAGAATCTTTCAAAAATCCCCAGAAAATAAAGGAATCCGCAAATATTGGCGCAGCGCCACCTACTGACGAAAATTCTAACTATTTTTTTTTTTTTTTTCATTTTCGCAGAGCGCATGTCTTCAACTACGTACTAGTGAAATTCTGATTTGTTTGGAGTCATAGAACCGGCTCTAGAGCCTTCTGAATAGGCGAACTTTAATTATAACAACCCTGTATATATATATATATATATATATATGTGCAGGGTGAGTCATAATTAACAATAGACTATCTCCTTAGATATTACCCCAAGAACCATACTTCTAATTGCAAAAAATCATGAAAACAAGGCAAAATATAATGGCATAAATTGCAACTCCATGGGGAGTCTATATGAAAAAATACAAAAATTAAATTTTTATACAACCCCTGTACGGTAAAAATTTCAGTTAGAAAAACTTTCTTAATTCATTCCTGAATTAAACACAAAAAATTGTATCTTCATATCTACAAAACTGACAGAGTTATGATCGTTTAAATAATTCACCAGGATTAGACACAAATTGAAATGAGTGCAAGTCAAGAAAAATGTGACTTTAAGAGTTCTAGAAAACATGAAAAAAAAAAAAATACTTATTGAGTTACAATTTTGATTTCTTTTCTTTTTTGTGATGGTTAACCATATAATTTGCAAACAAAATCACATCCTAAAATTTCTCATAAAGTTAAATTTTTTTTTAAACCCATTAATATTTTTTAAGTACGGGAACTTAGAATTGTTATAACTCGAAACATTATTCATCATATTTCAAATTTTTTCATTTAATTAAAGAGGAAAATATCATTTTAGTTTTGTTTGAGGATTTTTTTAAATATTAATTTTAAAAATACTAACAATATTTATTTTTAAAAAGATGTAATTTTTTTTTCAAAAATCGTATGCTCAAAAGTAAATATTTTTTTCAAATTTGGAGAAACAAAATTAATGTAAAAAAAAATTCCAAGTTTGTACCTTATTTCATTAACGATTCTAGAGTTAATAATTTAAAGACAAGAAATGGTGGGAAAAAAATCATCATGCAGAAAAACGCATTTAAAGTTTTAAATAAAGATTGGCTCCTAATAAAATGTTAAGTGCTTTTTAAAAAAACTGCATGTGAAAAAATAACTTCTTTCACTAGCTTAAACTTCCGATTCATTTTAATTTTTGCCGTTTTCACCTCCTTTCTGTACTATTTAAATGTTCGTCAATTATTTAAAACAATGCTTTTTCTAACATGCCGATTAGGAGTTTTTAGCCCTCACAACTTCAGGCTTTTTATCGTCCCGACGGTATAGTTCTGGCCGATATGGGACTTTCTATGGTGTCTTAAACATGCTTCAGATTAGAGGTAGAAGTGGTTTACGGGTTCGCCACCGCTTGTCCGCGGATGTGTCGTTCTACGCGTGATGACCATAGAATGACGTTCTGGCTACACCGGCACCCTCGTACTCGCCACATTTCCTCGTTCCCATCAAATCCGCAGCCGGTGTACAGCAAGGAACCTAGAGGAGTATTACTTTTTTTTATACTTACTATACTTACTTTTACTATACTTATCTTGGGTGTACAGTAGACACATCCAGGTATGTTTCAACTGCTATTTATCGTATGTACTAACCTGCCGTTCTCAGCCCAATCATCATGTCCCTCGTAAAATCTTCTGCCTGCTGTAACTGCTTCCGTTGACGGTGGTGGTTTGGCCATTCTCTGATTTCTATGATGATTTCTCTAGCAAAAGAAACGGTACGTAGAGTTGCAAAAAGTCGGTTTATTCCCGGGTTTATTTCCAATAGACCAGGTTTATTCCCAGGTTTATTCCCAAAAAACCGAATTATTCCAAAAAATCCCGGGTTTTTTCCAGGTTTATTCCTAAAAACCCGGTTTATTCCCGGGTTTAAACCGGGTTTTTTCTAGCCTTTGCAACGCTAACGGTACGAACATTGCCCACTCTGCAGGTTTCTTCCCTGAATTCTCATTCAACGTGTGCTGGAAAGCTACGCATTTCACGCGTTTGAATAACTCGGTGACTTGCATTTACCCTGAAATTTGCATAAATTTCTGGCCACTTCTTGATGTTGCATTTTCAATGTCACGTAGTGTATTTCTACCTGTGCCAAATGTTTTAAAGTTTGTTAAATGTTTTAATCTTTTAAAGTTTCATTTATGTTTACTTTACTTGTGCTTTTTATGAGAGGAGTGAAGATTATCAATTATTAATTTAGCCTGGTTATTTTTTCAGTTTTTGTAGTATTTTTTATAAACATTCTTGTGATGTATTACTTATTTATTTTTTAATCTCTTATGAAGCTTTGGGTTCATTCTTTAGTTATTGCTATATTGGTGGCAAATGGAGATAAATCATCAACGATTGCATCTCGTCAAAAAATACTACTTCGAATAATGCAGAAAATTGTTAAACATTGAAAAAAAAGTAGGAAACATTGATCCAAAAAAAAAAAAAAAAATTCAGGCCGATCATCTTCTGTCAATACCCCAAGAATTCGCAGCATTATCAAGAAGAGAATTATTGAAAACGATGGCAAAAGCCTAAATTCCATTGCAAAGAGTCTGGATATTTCTCGTGAAAGTGTTCAAAACATTAAAAAAAACTCTCTTGGACCCCATAGTTACCGTCTTTACAGAGGACAAAATTTGTCAAACGATTCCAAGTGAAAGAGACTAACGAGATGCAAGAAAATACTCCAAATTTTCAAGACACACCACCTGGAAGATGTTTTGTCATAGGATGAGAAAATTTTCACTATTGAGAAGACACACAACCGTTAGAATGATCGGTAACTGTTAAATCCAATGCAGAGAAATGTTACAAAAACAAAAATGTCACACCATCTCATTTTTCAGAAAGGATTAATGATTTAAGCAAAAGGTACTGTCACGGAAAAAAATCCTTTAATTTTTATTCATAAAAACATGAAGATTAATGCAAAAAACGTACCAAGCAAAATGTTGACTAAGATTGCATCTCATTTAATCAAAATAACCCTAGTGGAATCTTCCAGCAGAATTGGGCAACTACACATGGGATCATGAACGTCATTGGCCTTCCTCGATGACTACATCCCTGGATAGTTAATAAAAGATAAATAGCCTTAGAACAGTCCGGATCTCAGTCTACTCTACTTTTCTATTTGGAGCTCTTAGGAGAATATTTAAAGAGAAAAATTATTCAATTTGAATTTCTCTGTGATGCGAACTTATCAAGGCTTGGGATGATTTAGATGAGAGTTAGCTGCGGCGCATGTGAATTCTGCGATTCCCCGTTAGAAAGCCTGCATAAAAGTGAATGGCAGAAATTTTGTCTGATTTGTTTAATAAATTTTGTTTCTTATTTTTTATTTTATCAGAATAAAAAAAAGTCATTAGATAGCGTATATTTTCAAAAAAAAAAAAAAAAAAAAAAAAAAAAAATAGTGCTTTTCTGAGCGACAGTACTTTTCAGCCAGTAGAAACGATAGAATAAGTCAGCGGTTCCCAAACTATGGGTCGCGACCCATTCGTGTGTCGTGGCGGCTATTTTAGTGGGTCGCGAAAGAATCGAAGTTTGTCAAGAAAATATATTTTGTATTTCACCTGTTAAAAAATATAAAAATTTCGATAGCAAATAATATTTGAAAGGAGATTCATTAGTTTCCACATGAAAAAATATACGAGAAGAATATCCAGAAACATCTTGAGCTTTGAATTCCTTGATGGAGTTCAACACAATATAAAAACTTATGCCTGAACATACTTTTTGTACTTGGCTGTTTTTGAAAAACAAGCATAAAAAACTGTGTTTGAAAATGAATTAAGGTTGAAATTAACCAGTTTTAACCCTGACATAGATGCTTTCATCGGTAAAAATCAGAGCCAGAAAATGCTATGTTATATGATATACTTTATAACACTATAAAGTTATGTTTTGATAGTAAATAAATGTATTTTTCATTATTGTTCCACTTATACAGATTGGAATTACGAATTTTTGTTTTTGCAGATAGAGTATCCTTTGTACAGAATCATTTTTCTTATTTCGTAGGATAGGATAGCTGACAGCTTATAGATCTAATTATAGCAATTTCCTTTCTGATATACAACATTACATTAAGTGGGTCTCGAAATTTTTTTTTACTTAGAGGTGGGTCGCGTACCAATAAAGTTTGGGAACCGCTGGAATAAGTAAATGGAAAGAAGGTTCTAAAAATGAAGAACGGATTAAGAGGGGATAATTTATTAACAACGTATCGTGCAAAAACTTCAAGGGGCTTGTACCGGTCCTCAAGGGGCTAAGGTCTTAACTGGAATGTAGTACGGCATAAAGGAATTATTTAGTATCTTTTGAAATAATTGGAGAATACTAGAATCCTTAAAAAAAAAAAAAATTAAAAAATATAAAAATAATTAAAAAAAAAGGGCAGAAAGATCGTATCATTCTTAAAGAATCAGCAACAAAGGTATCAAGAAGACTATTAATATTCAAAATTGGTAGGACTAAGGAGTTATTAGAGACAAGTAAGGAAAATCGTGCGTTAAGCATAGATTATGAAACACTTTTCAACACTTCCTGAAGTCTTTAATAAAACTTCGTTATTTAGGGAAATAAGGTTACTGTATATAGCCAAATATGTATACCAATACTTTTGAATAGCCCTGTATTTGATCTGTCGATTGATATATATACTATATAATGGGAAAATTCAGCTTAGTGAGAAAATGCTCAGCAGGCTGAAATATCTCTTTCTGCAATTTATACTAATAGATGGTATCATACTTGAATTCTTTTGTTTAGCTCTGTAGTTTACCTATTACCTTTATTATACGCTAGTATTTAGCTAAAATTTATTTTAAATTAAGATACTAGGTAAACAACAGGGCTGAACAAAAGGATTCAAGTATGATTCCATCTATTAGTATAAATTGCTAAAAGGAAAATTTAAACCAGTTAGGCGTTTTTTAGCACTTTTCAACTTTGTTGGAAAGTTCGGTTTGTCTGGCCGTCTGTCCGCGCTCTAACTCTCGTAAATATACTCGGATTGCTATGAAATTTTTATACATTATTGAGGTTTACCCTAGCACGAACCCTATTGAAAATGAAGTATCTACCATGATTAGTTTATCTACTGGGCGAATCAAAAGTTTTCCATTAAATTACGGCCCATGGGGAAAAATCGTTAATATACTCGGATTGCCATGAAATTTTAGGACGTTATTGACGTTTACCCTAGCACAAGTCCTATCGAAAATGAAGTTTCTACCATGATTAGTTTATCTACAGGGCGAATCAAAAGTTTCCTATTACATTACGGCCTATGGGGAAAAATCGTTTCAAAGGAATTTTAAAGATATTATACCCTGTCAAACATATTAAAATATGCATTCTATAAAATATAAGGTGAAAATGTAGCTATTATTCATTTACAGGGCCACACAAAAGAATTTCATTAGATAATGGTGAAAGGGGGAATTGTGTGTGACATATTTGAAATATATTAAGCTTTTTCATCTATAATAAAATTGATATATGTCACTGAAGCTTAATATAAATTATACGCTACTGTCTTGCATAATAAGAAGTACAAAGCATTTACAGGGCCATACAAAAGATTTCAAATAGTATATTCTTTCCGAAGTACCGTATATGTGTCTAATGATGAAATGCATTTTAATTATGATATTCGCGTTTATATTTCGCTAAATATATGCACATTATATGGTGTGTATAAATGTTATAGTTGATATACAGGGCTACACAAAAGAGCTCACCAACGTTACTGAATATGAGCATAAATTATTTAAACGTGGTTCTTAAATAAGCTATGCATTTTTACGCTGAGCTGCATTCAATTTACTGAGAAATGTTTGCAGAATATAGAATAAAGGGATATACAGGACCACGCAAAGAATTCGGTACATGGACGCCTATGAATGATGATTTATGAGAATGTGATTTCAGTTGTTTTAAAAGTGTTTTAGTTTAGAATAAATTTTAGCCTAATGCTGACTTGTAATAAAGGTACAATGTAAACTACAGGGCCGAACAAAAGTATTCAAGTATGTTTCCATCTAATAGTATGAATTGCTGAAAAAGAAATTTCAAGCTACTGGGTATTTTCTTGCTAAGCTAAATTTTCCCATTATATGAACTGACATATGAAATACAGGGCTGTTCTAATGTACTGGAATACATATTTGGGTATATTTGGCTATACACTATTATTTCCCTAAATAACAAAGTTTTGTTAAAGATTTCATTAAGTGTTGGAAAGTGCTTCATAATCTATGCTTAACGCATGATTTTTCTTACCTTTTTTTTTTTTTTTTTTTTTTTTTTTTTTTTTTTTTTTTTTTTTTTTTTTGGCTAAACTAAATTTCCCCATTATATAGCCTATATATCAACCGACAGATAAAATACAGGGCTGTTCAAAAGTATTGGAATACATGTTTGGCTATGGACAGTAATATCTTATTTCCCTGGATAACAAAGTTTTGTTAAAGATTTCAGGAAGTGTTGGAAAGTGTTTCATAATCTATGCTTAACGCTTGATTTTTTTATTTGTTAAAGTAATCGAAGGACTCTAAAACTGTTTTATAGAAAATTGCAAGCAATTCGGATCATTTTTAAAGAAGCTGCAAAAAAGACCCTTAGTAGGTGATTAATACTCAAAATTGGCGGTAGCTAAAGTCTGTGACATTTTTTTGTCGATCAGGTAAGTAGCTGGTGAACCTAAAAAGTTGAAAAAAAAAGAGAGTGAAGCAAACCATTTGTATGGGAGCTAGGATAAGGGCCCTCAATAGGGGACAACTGATATTTAAAAGCAGCGCCCTTACAGGAAAGCATATTAAAATGTCTTAATACTTAGCGCTTTAGATTTTCAATTAGTCAAAATTAAAAATAAAATGTGAATTATTCGTTAGAATTATAAAGTACACAAAAAATGAGTAAAAGCTTAAAAAAGTGCTCTAGGGCCCCAATAAAAATATGAGAGTGTTGGACCGGGAAGGAGAGTCCAAGTCTCAATTTTTAAATTATACACCGAGTAAGTGATAAAATTAGGATATGAAAATTGCATCGCGTACAAAAAGCTCAAGGGGCCCTTAACCGGGACCTACGTCACCATAAGGGGACCCGGAGCTTTAACTGGTATATAGAAACGTGAGAATAATTGAATGCAAAAAGGAACGCAAAAATAAAGTGGTTTAGAAGGGGGGCAATTTATTAACAATTTAGGACGAAAATATTCAAGGGTCCCCGTATCGGACGAAATGGGCAGGGAGTCATAGAGTTGGGTATAAAGATATTTTTAGTAGTTTTAAAAGTAATCGGAGGACTCTAGAACTACGTTAAAGGTAATTGCAAGCAATTTGGATTGTTTTTAAAGAAGCTGCAAGAAGGGACCCAAGTAGGCGATTAGTATTCAAAATGGGCGGTAGCAAAATCTGTGACTTATTATTATTATTATTATTATTATTATTATTATTATTATTATTATTATTTTGTTGATTTAGTAGCTGGAGGACCTAAGAAGTTGTTAGAAAAAAAAATAGTAAATCGGACCATTTTTAAAGAAGCTATAAAAAGGGGCCCAAAAAGGGTTAAAAGTTAAAAGCAGGGCCCTTACATGAAAACATATTAACCTCTTCGCTACTGGCGATTATTACAGTATTTTTAATTATTACTGAAATATTTCTACTCTCGTTTGACTTCAGAGCGAGATTTTTGTTTTATTTTCATTAGCTCGAATCTTAGAATTCGAAACATATATCGAATATCGACATATATCGAAACACATTCTTATATCGAAATTTCATTTATATTTGAGTATCATTAATAAAATGGGACAAAACTGATGTACCTATTTGGGTACTCAGGGACTGAAGAGGTTAAAAGATGTACTTAGCTCGTTAGATCTTCAATTAATCAAAATTAACAGTAGGGTATGAATTATTGTTTAGAATAATATTTTAAAGAAATGCCAAAAAAGGAATAAATATTTAAACTAGTTGGATGTGCCAATCCCAAAAATTATTTCTAGTTCATACGTACATTTTAATATTTTAAAAAATAGTTACACATGTTAATGCTTTAATAAATTTAATTCAATATTATACAAACTTTGATTTTCATCTTAAATTTCTGCTTCAGTCAATAAATCGGAGTAAAAACGAGTTTCCGTCTCTGCATGAGCCGATGGACAATAGAATGATAGGCAGATTTTTTCGTCAGGGGGGAACCTACTTGCCATACTCAAAAATAATCATAAACAAAAATTTTAGTTCAGTTCTATGAACTAAACTTCAACCAATAACTTCAAACATTTTTTTATGGTAAAATAATGAAAATGGCACAGACATCGTGATTATAGCGCCCCATTCCAGCGGATCTTTTTCAAATTCAGGCAGAACCAACTAGCCATAGCCATACACTTTCACATAAAATTTGATTCAGTTCTATGCATAACTTCATACACCTTTAGATGGTACAATATTGAAAATGGCACATAAAATCACTATTACAGCGCCCCCTTCCGGTGGATATTTTTCAAATTCAGGGAGAACAAACAAGCCATAGCTATACACTTTCACAAAAAATGGTTCAATTCTATTCATAACTTCATACACTTTTAGGTGGTACAATATTGAAAATGGCACAAAAATTGCTATTACAGCGCCCCCTTTCGGCGGATTTTTTTTCAAATTCAGGGAGGAACAACAAGCCATAGCCATACACTCTCACAAAAAATTTGGTTCAATTTGATGCATAACTTCATACATTTTTAGTCGGTACAACGTTGAAAATGACACAAAAATCGCTATTGCAGCACCCCCTTCCGGCGAAATATTTCAAAAATGAAGGAGGACCTGCTTTCCACAGCGAAAAACATTCACAAAAAATTTGGTTCAATTCTATGCATATCTTCATACATTTTTTGATGGTTGAATGGCGACATACTATAGACGACCATACACAGACAGACAGCCAGACATTTCGTAAAAACATGTTTTTTGGAATCTCTGACCCCTAAAATGTTTAAATCCGTCGAAAACCGGAAATTGAAAAAAATTCGATTACAATACTTTCTTCTATTGAAGACAGAAGAAAGTAAAACGAGTCCCTAGAGCCCCATTCAAAATGTGTGGTTGTTGCTCCGGGAAGAATAAACCAAGTCTAAACTGAGAATGTGAAACAATTAGAGCAGGGATGTCCAACGCGGCGCCCGCGGGCGCCATGGCGCCCTTTGAAGATATTTTTGGCGCCCTTTTGAAAGTTCCCTGTGATTATACTTTTTAAAAGTAAAATTCCATTATAAAGAAATTTTTCTTTAAAATCATTCTTATTTCCATTAGAGATATTTTCAAAGTCTGCGAAAAGATATTAAAAAACCAGAAACATACTTTGAAAATTTAAGCATCCATATTTTCACGATTTCTAGTTGTTGTTTATAAAGTGTTATAGAGATGTTTAAATTTGGTACTAATTGGAAATTGCAATTTTTAATATTAAGAAGTAAGAGAAAAATTTCCCTTTTTCATTTCTCCCCGTCCGCTTCTTTGAAGACACATGTGTACGTGCATGAAATTTCTTTCTTTTTTTTTTTTTTTAAATCTTGTTGTTGTCACACTGGGCTGGCTGTTTTATACGAGGTATAAAAGAACTTAATTTTTCCTTCTTGACTTTTGAAATTTTATACTTTTTCTTTTCAATTTGTTTAGAAAAATTAATAAAACAGTGCAAAATGATTTCCATCTACGAAAGCCCTTCCAGACTTTTTCTCTGGAACCATAGCCTTATGAATTGGTCACTATCATGCTTGTTTTTCTTTTTGTACTTTTTATAAATCTAAATTCACACCTTCAAAATGCATTTTGGCATCCTAAAAGAAATCTAGAATAGTCTTTGATCTCCATGTTTATTTATTTTTACAATTTGTTATTGTTTTTATTATAGACATGTTTAAAGTTTTTGGTATCTTACCCTACAAACATTTTTAAGGTAGAACTTACGTACACTGTCAGAAAAATTCGTCAATATACACTAAGTTATCGTTATTTTTTCACAAATAATTTCTGTTCTCCCAGAAAACGTATTTGTTCTGTGAGTTCATTCCGAGCGTCGAAAAATGAGGAAAAGTTTCCGTTTCTATCCAGCACGCATGCGCATTGGGTCTGTTAGTAATAAGTTCGAATTTATTTTTAAAATGAAAAACAAAAATATTCTATTGATTAAAATGTCTAATTTAGTTTTAAAAGACAAAAATGTTTTCGAATTTAAAAATAAATAACAATTACTTTCTTTATTCGTTCAAAAATTCTCACAAATAGAACATCCATGTTTTTTCTCTAACATTCTACGTAATGTATTTAAAATTCACATTTTTATACTATATTAATACTAAACGTAAAAAAAACCCAGCCACAGTTTCATTAAAGATGAAATCTTTCCGAGATTAACTGCATAATTAAAAGCTTTTTAACGAAATACACCAACCCACACCATATGAAATGAAGAGTTCTATTTTAACGCACAATCATCATGAGCAGCCGTAGCGACGTGGATTAGCGTTGGTCTGGTAATCCTGGGGTCCTTGGTTCGATCCCCGCCTCTTCCGCATTGATTTTTTCCAAACTTTTTTCAAGTGACGGATATTTTTCCTCTTTTGACAGAGAAAAAAATAAACAGAAAATCGTCAATATACAGACAATTTCTGGCAGCAGTGCTGCCAGTGCATTTTCTGTGAAAAGACGGAAGTTTTTTTGAGAGTGTAGAAAAATGGATAATTTGAAATTTAACATATGTAACTTCATAAACTTAGGTGCCTTTTGTCTACGATCTTAAGGTTCATCTCCACATCATTAAGATGTGCATGTATACTAATACTACGCAATAATACAACCGCATGTTTTGAGTCATATGAAAAATGGCGCCCTTCATTGAGTACCAAGAGCTGACGTGCGCCCCTGTTCGCCAGAAGGTTGGACAGCCCTGAATTAGAGGATATAAAATGTTTGGCGCGCAAAATATACAAGGGGCCCTGGACTAGCCCTGTAGCACCCTAGGGTACCCCGGGTTCTGAACTGGGATGTAGAAACGGGAGAGTTACTAAATGAAAAAAGGATCCCAAAAATGAAGATCGGATGAAAAGGAAGCAATTTATTAACATTTTATTTGCTGTCAAACTTCAGGGGATCCTGTATTGGACCCCAAAGCGTCAGAGTCTTAAATGGAAAGTAAAAAGGTGAGAATAGCTAAATTTAGAAAGGTCCTCCAAAGCAAAGAAGATTGGATAAAAAAGGGAAAGTTATTAAAAATTTAGTGCATAAAAACTTAAAGGGGCCCATGTGCCCCGGCCCTTAAAAAATTGAAAATCTGAACCTCAGGTACATCAGGATCCGTCTTGAATTATCCTCACCTAAATTATCATACTTCTACGTGCGGTAGATTTTGTTAGCCTATGCTCACAGATAGAGCGATACTTTATTTTATTAGTATAAATAAAGATTATTTTTATTTTCCAATCGAACACCACGAAAATAATGTGATTTTTGCCATATACATCGGATTTTGAGGACTGATTACCAACGGGGTAAAATTTCATCAGCAAAAAGGAATAGAAATTTATGTCTTATTCATGATAAAAATCTTGCATGAAAAAGGCGTTTAAATAAGGTAAAATTTTCTATTAAAATTTACCGGTGGAAGTTTGCTCGTTTGGTTATCGTGTCCTGTTCCGATAGGAGCAGCGAGTGCAGCTTGATGTCCCTTAGTGCTAAAGCCATATTTTATTATTTTTATTTATTTAAGTTTTTCAAATTACAAATAATATTTAATTACTAAATTAACAAATGTATTAGTCGGTTAAAATTCGAAAAAAAAAATAAAATAAAAATAAGCTATTTTTGGTAAGAAGTCCGAAAAAATTGAAAAATACGTTAAATTGTACTATCAATTAAAAGTTTTATCATTTATACAGATTAACTCAACTATACAGATTGATAAAGATATAATAAGAATAAATTCCCGAAAGGTTATCTGAGTGAATTGGTTTGGCCGGTTACCACTCTTAGCAGTTTGATAGTCAAAGCATTGCCAATTAAAGCCAGGCGTTGAACTCCCAGCGTGCAGTTTTTTTTTTTCACTCAGTTGGATAAATGTCAATTCGTATGTCAATGATGTAGTTAAAAAAAGAGAGAGGGAGTGTACGCTATATAGGTTTATTTGAGAAACAGAGGGTATACAGAGCTTTTTAAAACAACCACGGGAAATATAGCGTAAACCACCCTACGCTTTCCACTACAGTCTTAGTAGATGCGAAATATAAACTCGCATATCACGTGATGAAAATAGTTTACAACCTCTTCAGCCTGATGTTCCCTGTAGGAGACACTGAAGAACACCCTTTAAATTAATTTAATTTCTTCTAGAATTGTTAAAATTACCTGTAGACTTTTAAATAAATGCGTGCACATCATAAGCATTGATGTGTTGACTCATACATCTTTGAAGATATTTTATTGTAACTGGAAATTGTTTTTTGTGGTCCTGCATAATATTTGTCTCAGGTCTGAGGAGGATAAATAAATAGATTTTGATACAATGTTCACTATTCTAAAATATTAAAGTTCTTAACCTTCCTACCCTGTTGAAATTTTACTCAAACTTGATTAAAATATTTCACGCCAGAATTTTTATTTAAATCCATTTAACATACTAATTTAACTTAAATCTTTGTGTTATTTATTTAATTTAATTTATGAAAATTTTTCTGGTTTCAATCGAATGAAACGCATTATAGGACTGGGTCGATTAAACCCCTTCAGGGTAGGAAGGTTAAGGGGATTTTTCTCTCATTTGAAAACACCCACTCTGTAATATTTATAATATGGGCTGGTTGTTTTCAAATTTTTCTTTTAATTTTGAATATTTTAAAAAGATTTCTTATTGAATTGGATAGTTGAGCTCGGTCTCTAATATGTTTTTTTTTTTTTTTTTTTTTTTTTTTTTTTTTTTTTTTTTTGTTTAGGTTGCAAATTTTTTTTTTTTAAATTAAAGTACTTTCAAAACCGGTTTCGAAAGTGAAAGTAACTTTATTTAAAAAATCTTCAACCGAAATCGAAAAAGGAAAAAATAGTCATATTAGACACCGAGCTCAGCTATCCTATGTAATAAAAAATCATTTAAAATATTCAAAATTAAACGAGAAATTAGAAAACAACCTGCCATGGGATTAACATTACGGAGCGGCTGTTTTCAAGTCAGTGAAGACTCCCATTAAACTCCTTTCGGGATGAACATCTCGTGCACAATTTTTATTTTTATGGTACCAATATTTCCTAAAAAGAAATCTTTACCTAATTTAATCGCAGAAATTTTTTGATTAAATAATGCAAAAAACTCCTTTTTAAAATTACTGATATGACAAAATCAAGAATTATTACAAAATCAATAATTAATCTATGCATCACGTTATACGTGACATTCAATGTAAAGGGGTTAATAAAATACGCACGGTGAAAAAAATACTAATATAAAAACAGGAAGTGAAAATTCTACTAAAATGGCGATTACCGTGTAAATAAAGGGCGTGTTTATAAACAAATATATTCTGATTAGATAGTGCGAAAAATTACTGTTTTAAATTACCACATAATCAAACATTATACGCATACGTACCCTATACATAACGTTATATGTGACGTACGTCTCAAAGGGGTTAATGAAATACATATGGCGGAAAAACACTAATATAAAAGAATGAAGTGAAAAGCGTAACAAAATGGCGCTCGCCAAGTAAGTAAAAAGCGTGTTTATAAACAAATATATTCTAATTAAATAGCGCGAAAAATTAATGTTTTAAATTACTGCATAATTAAGCATTAAACGCATCCTATACATAACGTTATATGTGACGTACGTCTCAAAGGGGTTAATGAAGAGCATATGTCAGAAAAACACTAATATAAAAGAATGAAGTGAAAAGCGTAACAAAATGGCGCTCACCCAGTAAGTAGTAAAAAGCGTGTTTATAAAAAAATATATTCTAATTAAATAGTGCGAAAAATTACTGTTTTAAATTACTACATAATCAAACATTAAACGCATCCTATACACAACGTTATATGTGACGTGGCGGAAAAACACTAATATAAAAAAATGAAGTGAAAAGCGTAACAAAATGGCGCTCACCAAGTAAGTAAAAGGCGTGTTTATAAACAAATATTCCAGCAACCATTTTCACCATCTTTTTCTTATTAATACTTTTTCAAAAAGTAAAACTTAAACTCATTATTACTTATGCACAAATCATGAGCATCTAAATTTTTGTCCTGGACGCTAAACAACGAGTGTTTTTCTTTTATTTTTGTCGCTTATGGGATGTTGTTCTTATAACCGCAATTTGTACCTATAATTTAAAAACATAATACTTAAACAAGCACCAATATCGTGTTTAAATCTGTTTTTATAAACTATCTGATCTTTATACTTCGATAATTGAGATTCTTAAAGGGTTTATGCATGGCTTTATTGAATAGCGAATAACTGAATTCTGAATCGAGGTAACCAATAAGAATTAAATTTAATTCTGACATGATTTGTGCAATAAATAAATACAGTAAAGGAAAACTATAATCTGCCTAATAACATAATTAAAAAGAAAAAAGAATAGTAAACACTTTCTATTAGCCGTAAACGGGTTTTTTTAAATGAAACATGCCTTTTTTTGAATAAAAAAATGGCGACTTACTTAAAATGGCAAAAAGCTGCAAAATACTAACTCTACCTTCAAATGGAAACATCCAAGTAAGGTGTGAGAATCTAGTCTGATTTTAAAAGTACAACCCGGATATGTATCTGGTGACTAGTCTCTAGTGACGTAGAAAACAAAAAATCCCCATATTCCCTATTTTCTCGCCGTTATTTTTCCGACTTTTTAAAACATAGTGCGAGAAAAATATCTGAATATTTAGTATTGTTTGAAGCTATTCTCAAATCAAAGAGGACTACTTTCAGGCGCACTTTTTAATTAATTTCTAATCGGAAATGCATGAAATTAGCAGGTGCTTTTATTCAGAAACTATGTGATCGAAAAACGTTATCTAGTTTTTGTTTTTGGTAAATGCAAACTATCTTTCAGAAAGTATTGTAAAAGTTAGTGTTTAAAACCGAATTTCTGGACGTAACGAAGAAGAAAAGAGAAAAATCGGTCATCGCGTGACCAAAATCGCTTATAAACAGGGATACTGCAAGCGTTGCGCCAAAAAAGACTGGTACCTCAAAATGGTACCACTAAATTTTAAAAGTATTTCTCGTCTTATCTAATAGTTAGATTTCTGCGATTTAATAAAGTAAAGAATACTATTAATTTTTAGTTGTTAAATTCAACCACTTTGGCACATCGCACCCTTTAATTTTAATGGGGACCTTGTTTAAAGCATTTATTCAGTATTTTATGCATGTCTTTGAAATATTATTCTAATGAATGATTCATATCCTAAGCTTAATTTTGACTAATGTAGATCTAAAGCGTTAAGTACTAAGATAATTTAGTATGTTTCCACGTTAGAGTCTCACTTCTAACTATCAGTTGGCCCTTTCTGGTCTCTAATTATAGTCCCCTTAAAAATAATCCGATTCATTAGCTTTTTTTCTTTTTTTTAACAACTTATTTCCTCAATTTAATACATAAACGACAAAAAGAAAAAAAAATCAAAGAAAATTAATCGAATTTTTGGGCCATTGGTGCAGCTCTTTTAAAAATGATTTGAATTGCATATAATTATCTTTAACATAGTTCTAGTGTCCGCTGATTATTTAAAAAACCACTAAAAAAGATCTTTATACCTAACTACAAACCAGTTAAGTTCCTAGCACATTTGGCACCGGTACCGGGCCCTTTGAAGTTTTCGCACTATAGTAAAACTCTTAATAAATTGTCCCCTCTTAATCCGATATTCATTTTAGGAATCGTTTTACCATTTACTTATTTTCCCGTTTTTAGATTACATTAAAATCCCGGGGCACCTTACAATCACATTGGGGCCGATCCGGGACCCCGGGACTGAACATTTGTGCGGCATGAATTTTTCATCTGCTAATTTTCTCGCACTCTCAGTGCAAAATTTTAACGTTGCGTTTTGAATATCTCTACCCAAACCAAAATCCTCATTTTTTTTTTTTTTTTTTTTTTTTTTTTTTGGGGGGGGGGGGGTCGTATAGGGGCCTTTTAATTTATATAAATGTTTTTCATGCAGAATTATCAGTTTTCATTCAAAATTTAGATATAGGATCATTTTGATGAGGCACCTCCGTGATTAGTATTAGGTGTTCATTGGATAAGTATAAAGAGGAGGAACGAGGACCCCGGAGCGAGGACTGCATGATCATTTTCATGCAGATTTATCAGATTTCATTCAAATTTTAGACATAGGATCATTCTTATAAAGCACCTCCATGATAAGTTTTTCGAGTTCGTTGGATAAATGTACGAAGGGGAACGGGGGAGTAATGCCCCTCCCCATTAATTTATATAAATGGGTTTTTCATGCAGAATTATCAGTTTTCGTTCAAAATTTAGATATAGTATCATTCTGACAAGGCGCCTTCGTGATTAGTATTAAGTGTTAATTGGATACGTATAAAGAGGAGAAACGGGGGGGGGGTAATGCTCCTCCCATAATTTCTATAAATGGGTTTTTTATGCAGAATTATTAATTTTCGTTCAAAATTTAGATATAAGACCATTCAGATGAGGCGCCTCCGTGATTATTATCAGGTACTTATTGGATAAGTATAATGAGAGGAACGGGGGGGCTAATGCTCCTCCCCATAATTTATATAAATGCGTTTTTCGTGCAGAATTATCAGTCTTCGTCAAAATTTAAGATATAGGATCATTCTTATGAGGGCACCTCCATGATAAGTTTTTCGAGTTCTTTGGATAAATCTAAGAGGGGGGAAATGGGGAATAACGCCCCCCCTTAATTTATGTTAATCGGTTTTTCACACAGAATTACCGATTTTCTTGAAATGATGGATGTAAGTTCATTCTGATAAGGCGCTTCCCTGATTTGTTTTGAGGATTCATTGGATAAGTATAAGTGGAGAATCGGTGGGACTACCCCTCTTAATTTAGGTAATTTTTTTTTCTTGCAGAATTTACCGATTTGCTTCAATTTTTGGATACAGGTTCATAGTGATAAGATGCTACCATTATTAGCTGTGGGGTTCTTTTGTTAATTATAAAGAGAGTATGGGCGATTATCCTCCCCCCCTCAACCATAAATTTGATGAATGGGTTTTAATGCAGAATTATCCGATTTGCTTTAAATTTTGGATGTAGGTTCTTTCTGATAAGGCGAATCTCTGAATAGTATCGAAGTTTAATGGTTAAGCAGAAAGGAGTGGGATAACTTCTCTTAAATTATATAAATATGTTTTAATAAAGATTTATATGATATTCTCTGAATTTTGGATGAAGATATTTTATATGATAAAGCATATCCCTGATTAGTTTAGGGGGTTCAATGATTAAGTATAAAAAGGGGAAATGGGGGGGAGCTATTCCCCCCCCCCCATCCTTAATTTGTTTTTCGAACAGCATTAACCTTTGAAATTATAAGGCTGTAATATACACTCTTAAAACGAAAGAGGGGATGACTTCTCAGGAAAGAGCCGTAATTTAGTGGATCGTGAATGAGTTGTTTTTTAAACATTTTACTCATATTGGTTCAAATTGTTTATTTAAATTACTCATCCGGATTTAAATTTCTTAAAAACATGTCGTTCACTCGAGTTATTTCAATTCTTTACGAGAAGCTGACTTTTAAATTGAACTTTCGGCTCAACTTGAGTTATTTTGTGGCTGACATTTTAAGAGGGTACAATCAGTATTCGTAGCATATGAGCTCAATGCCAGCAGTTTAACTGGGCAATATTCTGTTAAATTCAAATATCGTATTAATGTTAAAAGTAACTTGCGAAACTTACAGGGGAAGCACCTTCCGCCGTTTCGGGGTGGATTTTTTCCTCGAATTCTAAGGGCCTAATTTCAATGGGATTTATTTCATTCAACTTAGATCACGATTGAATATTAATTGCCCATTCGGGGCCCTTGTTACAACTTCTTTAAAAATGATCCGATTCTCTTGCAGTTTTCTTTACAACAATGTTTGGGTCCTCCGACTACTTTATAAACTGCTAGAAAATTTCTTTATATCCCAGCTACTACCTTTTTTAAATATTAATCTTTTCGGGGGGCATCAACTTGCGTTTACTCACTACAGCCCTAAATTAAAAATCGTGTTGCTGTTCAAGGTAAGTCGTTTAACTTTAATAGGGGGGATTTTATGCGTGAATTAAATATCGCGCTAATCTTAAATGTAATTCGATAAATTTACGGGGATGGCGCCTTTCAGCATTAGGGTGCATTCTTTCCTCGGTTTCTATGGGCTCGATTAATATGGAATTTGGCTCATTCAACTAAATTTTCGATTGTCTAAGGTGCTTGAGGAGCATTTCTTATATATGCTGCCTTAGGCAGCGACAGCCCACGTCATAGGCTGTTAAAGAAGTTTGTTCGGAATACACTAGACGCTGCCAAAGCCATTGGCTTCCGTTAAATAAGTTGATTTGAAAAATTCCGAGCTGCTGAAACTGAGTTCATTTGGAAGATTTTCTGAAAATATAAAATCATATAAATTTTATATTTGTTTAAGCTTATTATTACGGGTTCGGGTAGCTAATTTCCGAACCCTCAAGCTCAAGCGTACAACAACTTGGCGGAAGACGGAAGATGCCAAATGATTTTACGAGAAGAGCATTTTCCGCACGCAACTACATTATTCTTAATTAGTTCAAATTAATGGCGGATCGTCAGCGTGCATGTGCAGCTATGGGAGATTATTTTATCCTAAATAATGCCATTTATAGATTATAAAGAATAATAAACCATTAGGATAGTTCATTAAACACAATTCAAGCGAATATTTAGTTAAAATACAGCTATGCAAAATGTTTTCAATATTTTGGCATATTTTCTTATACTTTCTAGATATTTTGTATTATTATAAATGGCTGCATAATGCAATTTCAAGATAAGGCATAGCTTTGCAAACTTGATATTGATAATAGAAACTTTAATCTCGTGAAAGTAAAATGATTTCCCACCAAATAAACGAATAACTGCTTACCTCTTATTTAATTATGATACATCTACAGATCATAGTAGCTTAATATTATTTAAATTCTTTTATCTATTCATTTTTCTCATGTCAGGTCACAATTTTAATTATTAATCACCAAAAAGTAGTTTAATGATGCATGTAAAGTTAACGTAAAGTTACAGAGTAGGGCGAGACAATATTGATACTGAAGATATAACACACCACCTTGGTAATGCTAAATAGGTGAAAAACGATACTGCCCCCTGTAGGCAGTAAAAGAAGTTAAAAAAATGTGAAAAGTAAATGAAGTTACAGGGAAGCGAGAGACCTTTCTGAGGATGTACCAGACTACCTTGCTAAGGTGAGACCAAGAAATAACAGTACTACCCCCCCCCCTATAGTTACCAAAGTGAGTTAATTTTGAAATTGTAACTGGAGTTGGAGAGTATAGGACGTGATCTTTCCAACGATGCATGACAATCCCCAATTGAAAATATTTTGGATTAGGAAGACCTAAAGCTCCCCCTAATCGAGCTAGGGCAAAATGGATCGCACCATTAGAATCCTTGCCCCCAAATTAGTGCGAATAAAGAAGGTCATCTTAACATCTAGGGTAGAAATTTTGAAAAATTTGGTGAAAAATAAAAGAAGTCACATAAAGGGTGAAGATAATGAAGGTGACGCCAAAAGGGGGATACTATATAATAATAGAACAAAATAGGAATGACAGCTCGAAAATGGGAATCATAATGGTTAAAATTCGGCATGTGAGAAATTATACTTAAATTGTATTAGGTCTCATAAAGGGTTAAATAGAAGGGCTCCTACACTAAACAATCCCCTATGGGTTAAGTTAAGTAAGATCTTTTTAGAAAACAGTTGTAAAGAAATCCGATAAAAAAAAGAAGAGGCTGACTATTGCCTATAAAAACGTGGCTTAGCTGTTATGGGACAAATAAAGGTTTAAGATATAAATATAGCAACTAAATATCGATACTGGATAATACTATCCGACAGCAAAAAATACCCATGATGCATCTGGACAGGGATAAATACATAAAAACATCGTTTTTATCATGATCAAAACGTGGCTTAGGTAATAACAGAGTCATATAATACGTATGCCATGGAATAAACGTTACTATTCCCGCACCAATCAGTAAAAGAATAAAATGCGGACACCACAAGGATTCAGATATGTCTTAGATATATTCAGATATATCTATTCTCGACCAAAAACATTCGAACCGGATTTCGGCTCAACTTGAATTATTTTGTGGCTGAAATTTTAAGAGAGTGACATTTTAGTGTGCATAGCCTGTGAGCTCAATGCCATCAGTTTAACTAGGCAGTATTCTTTTTATTTTAAACGTTAAATACTACTTCCAAATAATGTAAAATATTTTCTGGAAACAGAATAATATTTGAATCGACATGAATCCAAATGCACCGCCAGTAACTTCAGTGTCAATGAGTGCACGCGCTCAAAGCGCACATTTCGAAAAGTCATTTGGCAGATCCCGTCTTTTGCCAAGGTATTGTAGAGTTGATGGTTTAGATATTAGCGTCCGGGTAAGCCCGGGGATGATCAACTAGTGCATACTAGTAAAAGAAAGTTTTGACATATCTGTGTTTGTGTGTGGTGTGTGGTTTCTAGCGAAATCGACCGTATGTACAAATCTGAAAATTTAAGTGAAGATAGTCCAAAGTGCATCTGAGGCTTAGATTTTTATTTTTTTAAACCTTGGTTCAATGGGCTCCTTTAAGATTTTATGCCCTAAATTGGTAATAACTTGACCTTCTTTTATCCGATTTTATTCGTTTTTGGAGAACTTTCTCCATTTTGCCAATATCGCTTTTCTATTATCCAATTAAGACCCTGGTCTCTTAAAGTTTTGTTCAAATAAATTTTTAATAAATTTTTCTTATTTTAATCTGATATTCGTTTTTGAAACTCATTTTTTCATTTAGCTATTCCCCTTCTCTATATTCTAGTTAAGATCTAATTACCCCCCCCCCCTCAAGACTCTGTCCAGGGCCCCTTGACCTTTTGATGCGGAATACATTTCTCACTCCCTACTTGTGTCACTCTCTCACTGCATAATTTTAAAGTTGGGTCTTGTACTACTTTCCTCGAGACAATACCCTTATTATTATTTTTTTTATTGGGTCCCCTTTTTTATTGGGTTTTTTATTATGACATCAAATTTCAGGGGGTGGAGGAAGTTGATTTTTTTTTGGGGGGGGAGACACTTTAAACCGCTACAGTTTTCCCTTTTTAAGCCTTTTCCTACAATTTTTAGCACCTTTCTATAAAATTTTATTGAAATCATGCTTAGTTTTGACAAAATGAAGAACTAAAGTTCTAAGTATCAGGACCTTTTAAGATGTTTTTATCTTAGGGCATTGCTCTCAACTATCAGTTGGCCTTTTTTGAACCCCGTATTATAGCTCCTTTAAAAATGGCCCGATTCACCAACTTTATTTTAACAACTTCTTAGGTCCTCCAGCCCTTATATAAATGACAAAAATAAATTCTCAGACTTCGACTATCACCAATTTTGAATATTGATCGACTACTCGCGGCCCTTTGTCCAGCCTCTTTAAAAATTATTCTATTCTCAATAAATTTTCTTTAATATAATATATTTAGGGTTCCCTGGCTAGTTTATGAACTACTAAATATTTTCTTTACACTCAACTATATTCCATTTAAGACCCTGTTCCTTTGAGGCCCTGTGCAGTGCTCTCTGAAGATTCACTGCCCTAAATTGTTAATAAATTTTCCTCTTTTAATCCAATATTCTTTTTAAGGGGCTTTCCATTCGGATATTTCACCGTTTCTACATCGCAGCTGGACCCAGCTCTTTAAGGTTTGGTTAGCGAAGCCTTTGAATATTAATCGCCTTCTTAGGACCCTTGGTGCAACTCTTAAAAAGAAATAGAAATGCTTTGATGCAACGCGAATCTAATATATCTATGGGTAGATTAAAAGGAAGAAAACTGACGAACAGATCAATTTGGAACTTTCAGTTAGTTTATAAAATATAATAAAGATTTTAAAAAGTAAGGGCAACAACTTTTCGTAGAGGAGTATTTTTTATTGAGGGGGGGGGGGCGATCAAATATTTAACCATTGAAAACCGTACAGTTTTCTACCGTTTTAGATGTAATTTTTTGACGGAGCCCTGGATTATATATTACATATTTAATACAAAATTCACAAAGGTGTACTCACCACTATTCTTTTTGAGGCACTTCTTCCATTTACTTATCTCCCTTTTTCTACATTTCCAGTTAAGTAGCCAGGGGCCTCTTTAACATTTTGTGTACCATGCATCTTTCACGACCTATTCGTATCCTCTTCTCAATGCATAACTTCAATCTTGAGTCTTGTACTACTTTATCAGGACCAACAGCCTTATATTTTTACTGGGGTCCAATGGCTTTTTTTAAACATATCCATCCGTTTTCTTTGCATTTCTTTAAAATTATATTCTAATGATTATTTTTTATCCTATGCTTATTTTCGACTAATTGAATATCTAAAGTGGCAAGTACTGGGACCGTTTAATATGTTTTCATCTTAGGGCCCAGCTTTCGACTATCCGTCGGCTCCTTTACGGCCTTTTATTAGAGCTCTCTTAAAAAATGTTCGATTCACAAGGGGTTTTTCCCTAAGAATTTCTTAAGTCCTCCAGTCAATTTAAGCCCTCCTTAAATCTTCTTCGCTGGAGGACTTAAATCCAACTTAAGTCCTCCAGCTAACGCCAACTTTTAAATATATTGGGTGGGCTCAAAAATTTTTGAATAAAATGTGAGTGTTTTATATTTCGTTTACAGAGACACACACGGCAATCCCCTCACATTATGGTATATGGGGGGAAATCGTTACTGTGCATTTTAATAAAGTTATGCTACATTTAACATATTGAAATTGTTGTCATTTTTGACTTTTTCTCTGTTTATCCAATAAAAAATTATGTTAGTTAATAGATGGAAATTTATTTCTAATTTCAGGCAATGTTTTGATCAAGCTGGAATATATGCAGTTCGGCCAATGCTTTTCAAACCGCCAAGTTTCTACAGGTCGCCATACTCTACGCCATCTTGAATTTTTTTGGAAGTGATAAAACTGTATGATTGAATTCTAATATATTAATAGACATTTGTAAAAAAAATGTATATGTTTTTCCGATTTTCGCAAAATAAAAATCCTAAATTTGATCTATTTTTCAGGCATTTATAAGTAAATGTTTTTTTAAGTATGAATCTTGGTTCAAAATATGTTTGATCTGCGACTCATATATGTCAGTTTTTAGGGTATATAATATGTGTCACGCGTATAGAACAAATTACATCGAAATTATTCAAATATGGATATTTTTTATGTCATTTAAAATGGAATCTATATTTTTAATTTATGTGCATGCTTAAGACTTCCCTCATTTATATTTTGTCATTCACCAGAAGCCTTTACCCTTTTTTTTCGATTTTTTTCGATTTATTTTAATGAGGACAGTTTCATTTTCGGAATCGGTTGTGAAAGTGCAAGCATCCTCATAAAAAATCTGCAATCAAAATCGAAAAATTAAATTTTTGATCGAGTTAGTTGATTCAGCCATTCAATACAATAAGAATCATTTAAAAATATTGAAATGCAAACGAGATATCTTTATGAATTTCTTCATTGAATAACATTAGCGAGCGGCTCTTTTCGCTTGACTGAAGTAGCCCCTTAAATAACTTTAAAATTTTGTTAAATATTATAAATAATTTAAATATTTTTAAAATACATTCAGTTTTCAAGTAAGTTAGTTTTTTTGTTATTATAAGCTAAATTCGTTTAAAATATGAGCTAAGTCGATTTTTTCTTGCCAAGGCAGAATTGTCTTTCATTGATAATTACATATTCTTGTGAAGAACATAATATTACATTTTTTTTTCTGTTTTAACCCATTCCTGTCATTAGCGGGAATTTATTTTTAATTCAAAAATTCTGATTCCTTACAGAAAATTACGAAAAGAAGATTTTTTTTTTTTTTTTTTTTTTTTTTTTTTTTTTACTGTAAATGATCACAAAACATCTCTCATCAAAATAAAGTAAAAATAACTATGCAGAATTTCTCAATAAAACAGAAATCCCTGTTATGGAGGCATATATTCATTTATAATGCAAATGGTAAAAATAAAGACATTCTAAACTTTATTTTTAGAGGTGTGAACAAAGGCGAACTGCTACCACCCCCACTTAGTAACGGTTGCTTATCTCGTCACTCGTAATAGCATCCTATAATTACTATTTCGAAGGACTCGCCTGGATGATCCCCCTGCTTCTCTCTTCAGTTAATAAGCAGTTGTGGTATAATTTTTTATTCAGGGTATTGATAAAATAAATATATAGCTAGTTTAGAAAAAGTGTGAAGCTATAGATTACGTGACCGTAACCAACAGAAAAAATTAAAATTGCTGCTTACACTCAAAAAATGAATTTTGAACTGCCTAAGTCTTTTTTCTTCTTTATTTTTTCTACTTTAACTTGAACAACTTCTGTTATTCAAGTTTTTCTGCTGTCTAAACTGATTTTCTGCTTTTATACCAATTAGAAATAAAAATACGACTAACATTTATTTATGAAATTCTGTTAAGGGATTAACCCCTTAAAAGGTACTTGTCTAAAATTTACATTACTGAATTTTTATTCTACTCATAATGTATTAATAAAACTTCGCAAGTATATTGTACATTAATAAAAAAATTTATTTATTTTAAAATCCTTTTGTTCATTAATTCTGGTGTCGATCAACTGTTTTGACAATTTAGAAACAGCCCCCGTAACTTAGCCCCCGAAAGGCAGCGCCGTGCGAAAAGAGAAGGGGGCGAAGGGGGCGGTCACCCAGGGCGCTAAAATTTATTGGGCGCCAAATTTATGCTACCAACGTCCTTTTTGGGCTGTTACAAGAAAAAGTTGGAGGAGGGGGCGCCAAACTGATACTTTGCCCCTGCCAAAAGGATTAACCCTTTGCACTTGAGAGGTGATTCTCACTGACCACTTAGAGTCCCGCGTAAATGAGTGCTCCAAATGCTCTTTACACCAGTATTTTAAACTATTTTTTTTCGTCTAATCTAATGACCGAATAATCTGTGATAAAAAATGGCGAAATAAACTGTAAGATATTAGTGGTGTCTAAAGCATTTAGCGTCCCGATTTACAAGGGACACCTGACAACATTAGTAGTGAGTCGGAGTCACCTCTCGAGTGTGAAGTGTTAAAAGTAAACACCGCAGTATTTACTACTACAACTAATTACTATTTACTACTACTACTACTACAACTGCAGTATTACTACAACTTTAAGCTTTAACCATTTGAAGGGCGATAGTACATTATTTATAACACTTAATTTTAGCTAAAATTTATGCTAGATTTTTTTAAAATAAAATTTTCCTTTTATAATTTAGGTGAAGAATAAATAAACAGCATTGATTTCTTTTTAAATGAAATTATACGAACAAGATATAAGATGACTTTTCAACATCACGGAAACAGAATTACTTTTAACAGAGTGTTTTCAAAACTTTCTTTTTCTAAAAATATTTGCACCAATATCATGATATTTCAAGTAATAATGAAAACAATTAAATGAGAATTCCAGAGAAAACTTTTGTCAATGAAATAAACAACAAGATTTTATGTAGATAAATTTTTTATGAATATTTTGGTTGAAGAAAAATATAAATATAATAATAAAATAATGTATTTGTCCACAATCATTGGTATTTTCTTTTCATTATAAAAATTCTCTTCGATTTTTACGCATTATGAAGAATACTATCATATGTAAATTATGTATAAAGGAAATAAATATAGTCGTATTTGAACTTATTATTAGGTGTTCCCATTTTTGGTAAAATTTTATTAAATTTAGTAGAAATCATTCATTTATTTTTTATGTATGATACTGTTAGTTTATTATTGGTAAATTTCCTATTTTTGTTTATTATTTACCTAAAAACGTGGAAAATAAATTTAAAATTAGAGAAGGCTATCAAAAAACAAAGCTTAGTTAATACCTTAAGAAGTCTAACAATTTTTTCGGTCGGTTACAAACGTATTCATGTTTATAAAACTAAGCGCATAATAATAAAGACGTGAACGGAATCCTTAGTTCCACCTACGCAATTTTTATTATGCAAGATATTCATAATTTTTTATCTATGAGAATACGTATTTATATCGTGCAGATGGCCATATTTTATTGGACTGTAAGAAATTACAAATAAACTCAATATACTGTAAAATGTTTATTGGTACATAAACTCGAAAAACATATCTATACAACCAATGTTTCAAAGACTGTAAGCAGAGTCAGGGGCTTCTCTTAGAATTGGACAAAATATAGAGAAAATTCATTTTAGATACAAAATACATTTGTTTTACAATTACTAAAATACAAAATACAAAATACTTTTCTGAAGTAAAAATTTACAAGTACAAAATACATTTCGAACTTTTAAAAATCAATGTGTATAAATTTCATCACACAAAATCATATTGTTTTCTCAAAAATTATTAATTTTTTGAAATTGTAAATTTGCAAAATAAGTACAAAAACCTGATTTAAAACCAAAATATCAGTATGTAAAGGAGCATATTTTATATAGTAAACAAAAAAAGATTTACAGATAAACTTTGAAAATATTTTCTGAAATCTGAAAGACTTCATGGATATAATTCAGATTCATTTAAAGCATACAAATAAAATGTTATAAAAAATAAATCTTCAGTGCTAAATTACGACTAGAATTATGATTAGCTTTCAACGCAACTCATTTTTAAAAATTGGGAATCGCTCAATGAATTTCATTCTGAGGAATTTATGAAAGAGTTTTAATTTACAAAAGAAAAGACTTCCAATGGAACGATCATTTTACATTTAAAGATGAGATCTTTCGTCGTAGAGTAAGAAGTCAATAGTTTTAGAAAAATCGATTTATTAACCAGAAGTTGCAATATTTCAATTTCTACAGCATATAATAGGGCTTCGTGATCATTATATATAAATCAAACATCATTTGCTGCAACAATTTATAGAGAATTATAAAATAATCAACATAGTATGAATATTTTTGTAGAAATCTCATGATTATTATGTTGGCAGAAATCTGACGTATAGTAGTATCACCACATCAAATAACATTGTTCTTATATATGTTAATTTGGTTTCTTTTATAAAAAGAACAAATGCTTAATAAATTAAAACACGACGCTTCCCATCTATCTCTCAATTAGTTTCTATTTTAAACAATTCCTTCAGTACTGCATAAATTACTATATTAAAATTATATAAACAGTCATAACATGATGAATATCTTCAGAAATGATATTGTAAAAATATATTTAAATATATTGGTTCCCAAAACTATGGGAAAAAAATAAACTTTTTCTATTTCCACACGCCTTTTATTTTATTTATTTATTTTTTTTAATATGTGGCATCAGGTACTGCTTTAAATGATGTAAATAACTTAAATTTTTTTAAGCCAGGCAGAACATGCAAATAATATATCAACAAAACGACGCTGTAAGGGAAATTTTTTGCTGTCAAATTGTCTAAAAAAAGCACCAAATGTGAAGTTATTGGATTTATTTATTGAAAAAAAAAATAAGAAGCAAGTACATATATACTTTAGTACAGGTAAAAAGAATTAAAAGTTAGATGAGTATTTTAGAAAAAAAAATAAATAAGCGAGATAAATCTACGAACATAAGTATGGTACATAAGTACAGTACCTCATTTTCTTATTTACGTCAATGGAAATTCGGTAAGGTTAATAAATCTGTGGAGAATGTAATCGTGTTTTTATATTAAATGAAACTATTTTTATTGGTTTCGATGATTTTCTAATAATGAATTTGTCTTATGTTTCCCCTCTTAATCTGTATCGTAAAATTTCGAGGTTTAGTACTTAAAAAATTTGGTTTAAAAACTCGCCTGCATGCTTTTTAAAAATTTTACTATGCAATTTTAATAATATATATTTTTTCCTTTAGTGCAAACAAAAAACAATAGACAAATGCTTTTTAAAATTTTTATTATGCAATTTTAACAATATATATAATTTCCTTTAGTGCAAACAAAAAACAGAAGTCAAATTAACTTTCAATTCCAAAAAAATATTTATAACTGTTGGGGTAACTGGATCCTGCATCGTCCAGTTACACCATCCTTGAAAAAATTATAGGGCAACTGGAACACCCGCTTTACATTTGAAGCATGAAGTAAATATGAATAGATACCAAAGAATATTAATGTATTTATATGCCTAATCTTTAAGAAAGTGATTTTTTAAATACACTACTGGCCATTAAAATTGCTACACCAGGAAGAAATGCAGATAACAAAATGATATTTATTGGACTAATATATTATAATAACAAGTGATTAAATTTTCAAGAAATTTGGGCGCATAGATCCTGAGAAATCAGTACCCAAAGCAACCACCTCAGGGCAGTAATAACAGCACTTACATGTCTGGGCATTGAGTCAAACAGATATTAGATGGCATGTACAGTAGGGTGGAGTGAAAAAGACCCAAAAAAATTTTTTTCGGAATTTTTTCTTTGGATAGGTCTAAAAAGTTGCCTTTTGACACACTGAATATAAGGTTAAAATTTTATTTCGTTTGGAATTCATCTTTAGTCCCCTACCAGTTCCAGAAGATTATGCTCTTTATATGCGAAAATCAAGATTTCACTATGTAGTGTAAATGACCAAAAAACATTTTTCTTCGGAATTTTTTCTTTGGATAGGTCTAAAATGTTGCTTTTTGGCACACTGAATATATTGTTAAATTTTCATTTCATTTGAAACTCATTTTAGTTCCCTACCAGCTCTTAAAGATTATGCTCTTTTTATGTGAAAATCAAGATTTCACAATGCAGCGTAAATTAATCAACTTTTTTTTATTTCAGTAAAATAACCCCAAAAATGACTTCTTAAAGTATTACTTTTGAACGATCTAAGTATCTTTGCGTTTTAATTCTTTGAATCGGGAATAAAACCCTAAAATGTGAATCGTATTTTGCAGAGAAGAGAAAACACAATAATTAGACATGCTTTCACTTTTATTTTTCGAATGCACATGAAAGATAGTTTCTAAATATAAAGGAAATGCAGTTTTCTGAATATATAGTAATGAAATGAAAAGAATATATACGGTATATTGTTAAACGGTCTTTCATTTCATTCCAATTTATATTTGTCTTTGTTATCAAAATAAGGTATTACCTTTCGTGATTTGATTTTTGCTCATATATATCCGGTTCTTGCTTCTACTACTACAACCGCTAATGGCGCTTCAACAACTAAGTTTACGCATCTTTCAAATACTTTAATCTAACAGAGAACTTTTTCAATTGAAAAGATGGGACTTTCGATTTTTTCTGAGAATTTCCAATTTCTCTCTTGGTACACTTTTAAGAATGAGGGGTGATTTCACATTCTTGCCAGTTAATGATGTCTTTATAGTTTGTAACACTGAATTTCAATATTGGAATATGAAACTGTCTTATTGTAGAACATATAATATCCTTCATCTTCAATATTCTTCGGAATCCAAAGTCTCCAACATGATTTTCTTTTTATCAGTTATCGTTCCAGTAAATTTTCATCTCAATGACAGAAGTATACATTTTGTTGAATAACGGGATTGAGAATTTTCTTTAAATATTCCCTCAAATAACAAAAGATCTTAATTGTTTATAAAAAACATTTTAAGCTCAATTGTTGCAAGAAGAATCTTTTTTGAAGTGAAACAACATAGACGAATGTACCTATTACAAATTCAGCCATAATCTTCAGATTTTGGGATGAATTCTGACTTCCAGTCTGCAAACCAAGTACTCAATTGGCAGTTGTCAATCATTTAGAGTGCGACATTCTTGCTGGATTACAATTTACCAGATTTGAGGAGCATTAATCAGATGCAAATGTTTGAAGATAATTTTGGTCTACGCTTAACTCTCCATAGTTCATTTCTGTGTTATAGGAGCAGATATTTTTAATTTCCATAACTGTCTATTGTTCACATTGATCCAACGACTTTCCAATTAGAACAGGAAAAGCTCATGAGCCTTTATTTTGTTTATCAAGTTCAATCAAGTTTATCAAGTTAGCAGCAATTCGTTTGAAGAGAGCTGACATATTAACCACTAAAACGGACGACTAAATCTTTGTTTCAAAAATCTATTACCATGATTTTTTATCTTACTTTTTACAGTTGTTCCGTCACAACCTATTGCCATGAATTTATCAAGGTTTAAATGTTTTTCAGTACAATATTTTGATACTTCCTGCAATGATCTTTCCTGGTCCACAAGATGGTGTAATGTGTCCCAAATACAATTCATTTGACTCTTAAAATCCGAAATTGTGTTTGTAACTTATAGTTCTTTCATATATCTCCAATTTTCCATAATTTCCTTTGATTTTGGGGAATTGAATAAGCTTCTGATATTCAGAATTTTTTTTATCTATCATTTGATCAATACGTCTTTGGGAAACTACAATAATTGATGCCTTCGATGTTTTCTCGCAGGATTTTTTTTTACTTGTGATTTTGGCGAAACTTTACAATTACAATGCGTTTTATTTATTGTTTTGTATAATAATAACATTTTATAGCATTATGCTATTGTTTGCAAAACAGATTTATTTAGTTTTGAAGAATCACTAACTTCTAGTAATGGTAAACTTCGATTTGCTTACACACGTACTCATTTTGACTGTAAAAATGACAACATACAATTTTTAAAACTCAATAAACCGTTTCAAATATTTAAAAATATAGACTTAAAGTTTGAAAATGATGAAAGGAAATACACTATACATTTTGAATATAAAAATATCAAACAATATTACCAAAAAATCCTGTTAATGTACAATTTATGGTAAAAATCTATCGTATAAATCACTGAAAATATAAATGGCCTGGTAGGGGACTCAAGAAGTTTTTCAAAATTAATAAAATTTTGCACGTTTATTAGAAGTACAAAAAGGCAATTTTTGGCTGCTATCCAAAATCAAAATTCCATCTTTCGATTTTTCACTCCACCCTAATGTACAGGTACACATGCCTATGTAACGTAGCTTAAACACAATGCCACAGTTCATCAACCGCAGTGACTGGCGTATGGTTATGAGCCAGTCGCTCGGCAACCATTGACCAGACTTTTTCTATTGGTGAGAGATCTGGGGAACGTGCTGGCGAGGGCAACAGCCGAATATTTTCCAAATCAAGGAAGGTCTTTACAGTTCCGGAAACGTGCAGTCGGGCATTATTCCGCTGAAACGTAATGTTTCGCAGGTCTCGAATAAAGGGTAGAGCCATGCTTCGTAAAATATCATAAATGTAACGTGCACAGCTCAAAGTGCCGTCAGAACAAACAAGAGATGACCGAGACGTTTACCCAATGGCACCCCATACCATCATGCCACGTGATGGGCCAGTATGACAATGACGAATGCACGCTGTCAATGTGCATTCACCACGATGCCGCCAAACACGGATGTGACAATCATGATATTGTAAACAGAACCTGGATTCATCTGAAAAAATGACGCATCGCCATTCGTGCACCTATGTTTGTCGTTGATCACACCATTGAAGGCGCTCCTGTCTTTGACGCAGCCATAGTCTCCGAGCTGAGAGTCCATGCTGCTACAAACATTATCGAACTGCTCCTGCAGACAATTTTTGTCTTGCAAATGACCCCACTTCTTGACTCAGGGCTCGTGACGTGGTTGCACGATCCATTACGACCTTATGGATAACATGCTTGTCTTCTAGGTTGCTAGTGATAGGGAGCCGTTGAGATCCCGTATAGCGTTCCGTATTACCAGCCTGAATTCATCGATTCCATATTCTGCGAAAAATCATTGGATCTCGACAAACGCGAGCAGCAATACTGCGATACGATAAACCGCAATCCCGGTAGATCAACATTTATCAAAGTCGGAAACATGCTGGTAGGCATTTCTCCTTCTTTCACGAGGCATCACACTAATTTTTCACCAGGCAACAACGCTCAAATGCAATTTCTGCGTGAGAAACCGGCTGAACAATTTCCTCATTTAAACGCATTGTAGGTGTCGCTACCTGCACCTGCTTTGTCAGAATGCTCTGAAAAGCTAATCATTTGCATATCACAGCATCTTCTTCCTGTCGCTCAAATTTCCCGTACGTAGCATGTCGCCTTCATGATGTAGCAATTTTAATGGCCAGTAGTGTACTTGCCGCATTTTAATAAAAAGCCGATAAAGTTCAACCGAATTGACGTTGTTTGTAAAAAATAAAACCTGAATTTTCGGTAGTTTATCACAGCAAAGACAGATCTTTGATTGAATTGATACACGTAGTTTCAAGAAGTAGAGGTGGGGTGCAATGTTGACAAAAGTTAAAACTTAAAAATCATTAACGGCTTTTTAAAAAAACGCCTATGGTCCAGCTATCTCGCGGACCCATTTACTCTTGCTTACCTTATTACAAAACAAACATTTTATTAAATGGGAAATATTTTTTACCCAGAAATAAACAACAATAATGCATGTGTTCAAGATCAAAATTGAAACAAAAGTGACATGGTAAAGATATAAATTTTTCTTTCTAGCCTCTAATCCGTTTCATCACTGAGCTTCTACTTGTAGCTTGCATAACTTTGCAATGTCTCTTACTGACAAAATGGTGGCTGTCAAAAATGCTACATTGTTACCAGATGTATGAATCAGAAAATCCATTGCAAAATACTTCAACTAAACTTTATATTATACACTAAGAACTATATAAGCTTTAAAAAGAGTAGCTTTTGCTTAAAAATTATATGATTTAAATATACAGGGGGCCCATTCTCAACGGTGTTAAATGGCTAATTCCTAAAGAATATACAGAGCTGCCAACTTCTACGCTTTTTTAAATCATATAAATGTGTTTGAAACCACAAAATGTTTTTAATAAAATGTATGTTAAATGTATGCGGTGATACGTATTATAATATGTATTGTCACTTATTAGGTAAAATTTCTGTTTTGAATGTATTTATTTGACTTTGAATAGCCGTAGAAGTTGGCAGCCATGAATATATAATTCATAACTAAAAAATTTATTAGACATATAATTCCAATTACAAAAAATATTTTAAAGAAATAAAGTAATACTTTAAAAGCGATTTCGGTCAATAAAAACATTTCTTAAAAACTTACGAAATTTGAATGTTTATACAGTCCCTGTGTCCTATGAGTTATAATTAGTAAAAATTTTTTGTTTCACTGACAAGTAAGTCAAAGAAAGTCGCGTTATTCTGCGATTAAAATTGACCAAATAGCAGTTGTTTAAAGTTGGAACATATTTTTTGCTACAAATTAGGAGTCATTCACAAATTCAGTAGAAATATGATTTCACCAGATATATTAAAAATGATTAAGGATAAAATTAACATTACAATATAAATCTGAAATCTTTAATCAATCTGATATATTAATTCAAAATATACAATTTTTAATAAACATATTAGAAGGAAAGAAAACAGAATTTTTGTTGAATGAAATGATGAAAATTAACAGCCTCAGTTCTTTACAGAATAGTACATACTTTAAAATGTTATTAGATTACATTAGATTAGCCTGCAAGAGTTCGGTTATATCATGTTTTTGATACTATAAAATAGATGTGATTTTAGTATGTTTAACTTTTGATAATTGATTTTAATTTATATATTACCGCTGAATCCGACCATTATTTTTAACCATCACGTCAGGATTTTTTGTAAAATGTAAATTTCAAAGTTAAAAATTGAATATCCCCCCCCCCCCCAACTTCATCAGATGCCTCAGCTATTTAGTAGTAAAAATATCAGCATAAATAAAAAAATTAATAAATTATTGAATTAACTAAAATAAAATACGTTTTACATGTGTTTTATAGTATCAGATTTTTGCTTTAACTTTGAAATTTACGATTTTCAAAATATCTAACACGATGATTAAAAATATATTCATTTTCAAATCCAGTGCTAAAAAATACATAGAAATCAATTATCAAAAATTGAAAAACACAACTACCCCCTTTATTTTACACAATCCGATTTTTGTTATTTTTTCATCTTTGACAGTTTGTGATTTGCGAAAAATCCTGACATGTTAATTAAAAATTATGGTAATTTTCGAATTCCATGCTAAAAATACATAAAAATTAAAAAACACAACCACAACAGTCTTGTGTTATCTAATCTAATTTTTTTTTTTTAACTTCTTGCGTTAATCTATCTGAAATTTTATGTGTTATCATGTAAAATACGTATAAATGGTAAGCACCAAAAATCATAATAATATTAGATTGTCATCGGATTTACGTCATCAGTATGTAAAATTTAATCTCGATCGGATATTTGAAAAGGAATTAAAGTTCGAGTACAATTTTTAAACTAGAAAAACATACATAGGATCGTTGAAGTTAAATAAAGACATAAAATAACATAATTTTTGTTAAAAGACATCATGAAAGGAAATACTATTCTCATATTCTTACAAAATGAAACATATGTTAAAATACAATTATTTTGTCAATCTGAAACTTAATAAAAGTTAACACCTATACGATTAAGTTAAATATACGATTTTTTTAAAAGCGCAGATACACATAAAATAAGTTCTTCGAATACCTTAAGAGCCCACAATAGTCACAGAAAAAGTACACAAAAAGACCCGGATGATTATGTAAAGTCTATAGGAGCGTTCTTTTCTAATATCTCGCTCAAATTTTCATGTTTTTACATGATTTTTTTTGCATAGGCTAGCTTAGGACGATCTACAACCGGGCTAGTTTTTACTTTTTCGATTTTGGTTTCAGATTTTTTTTTAAAAATATTTTAACTTTCAAAACCGGTTTAAACCGGTTCTGAAATTGAAACTATCATAATATAAAAAATATATGAGCAAAATCGAAAAAGTAAAAACTAGCCCGGTTGTAGATCGTCCTAAGGTAGCCTATGGGAAAAAAATCATGTAAAAATATTAAAATTTGAGCGAGATATTAGAAAAGAACGCTCCCATAGACTTTACATAATCATCCGGGTCTTTTTGCGTACTTTTTCTGTGACTATTGTGGGCTCTTAAGCGCTTGGTATATGATTCCTCAAAGCATGCCCAAACTCATTTGTGTTCCGAGCAAAAAGTTGTATAAGTCATGCATATTTAAAGTTTCATAATTCGCGTTATATGAAAGGATTTTTTTTTTTTTTTTTTTTTTTTTTTTTTTTTTTTGTCTTACTTGTTAGTGTAATAGGAAAATTTTACTAAACATAACTTATGTGGCCGAGGACCGTATAAAAATTTAAATTTTGTAAGTGTTTAAGGAATGTTTTTATTGATCCAACTTGCTTTTAAAATTAATTCTTGACCTAATTATTATTATTATTATTATTATTATTATTATTATTATTATTATTATTATTATTATTATTGTAATTGTAACGTTATGTCTGTGACTAACAGTTTAGGAATTAGCCATTAGACACCCTTGAGGGTGGACACGCTGTATATTATCATAAATCTAAAACAATAAAATTGTATAAAATTGTCAAAAAATGTCAAAATGAATGGTCATTGAGCATCATCTTCTTGTAAGAGCTACACTTTTAGGAGAGCAATATTATTGATAAATGAAAAAAAATGGGATGTCTTGATTTTTATTTTTTAAAAAATACTTTTTTTAACCACAGTAATAGACAAATTACGTTAAAAAAATTTCTGCTGAAATAATTAATTATTTATAAAAAGCGGTTACTTATTATTATTTTTTATGGATATAATATTTTCTTTAAAAAAAAATAGTTTTCTTGAATATTTTTTTGATTAACTTAAACGTCAAATAATAACAATCAAACTCTTTTTTTACAATGAACACTAATCTCGATTTTTGCATTGTTTAACATATAAATAACTATGTGATTTAATAATGAGTAATTAATTTTGATTATTATAAAAAATATTAGTCATAAATCAATACGAAATAATATTTTAATAATATTTAAAATTTTATTTTAAACAAACTCATGCACATACTCTCCATTAGCATTGACAAGCGTAATTTTGTGTAATGGTATAAGTTTATTAAAATTGTTAAACTAAATTAATAATGCAATTTTTATGTATGTATCTATTAATAGCTTAAAATTTCCTTCTGGGAAAATTTCGCTTTCGGTTGGAAATCGAAAAATTAAAGAAAGGTGCTTTATATACAAAGAAAACTTCTTTTGACCAGACACTAGTCAATATCAACATTGCGCGTTTCACGTTGTTGAGCAGAAAATAACTTTATTGAAATAGCTTGCTAAGCAACGTTTTACCATAATTTTAGAGTACCATTATAAGAAAGGTGACATACGCACATGGCACATAGCACCTATAGTCCAGGCATTTGGTCGAAAATAAATGCAAGTTTTGGTGCAGTTTTGAAATTTGGTTACCTTTATGTTTTTGCTTCGCTTATCACGAATCTGGTGTTATCCAACAAAATTTCTCCCCGAAAACACGTTTTTTTGGCAAAAAACGTGACTTTTCTTTGTTTTTTCTAAATAACTTCAAAATTATGCATTTTACATAAAACTCCTCAATACATAAAATAAAGAGGACAAAATTTCCTAAATTTTATGTGCATAAAGTTTTTTTCTCTGATTAATGGTTTAGCCATGACAGTGCCGCAAAAATGGGTGTGGAAAGCAAAAAATTCTGAAAAACGATAATTACGGTACTGAACGTCGATGAAACGTGAAAAAGAATCATTCTACGCAAATTTTGACCACTTAATAATACTAAATATAATACTATTGACTATATTTTATAATCTGATGTTCTTTGTTTCCTTCATAACTAAAAAATAATTAACAAGTAAGAAAAATCATGCGTCAAGCATAGATTATGAAGCACATTCTGACACTTCGTGATATTTTTAACAAAACTTCGCTATCTAAGGAAATGAGGTTATTGTATATAGTCAAATGTATATTCCAATACTGTTGAACAGCTCTGTTTTTGATCTTTCGGTTGATATATAATATACTATATAATGGAAAAATTTAGTTTCGCAAAAGAAAAAAAAATGCCTAGCAGGTAGAAATTTTTTTTCAGCAATTTATACTAATAGATGGAAACATAATTGAATACTTTTATTCAGCCCTGTAATTTACCTTGTACCTTTATGCTCTAGTTTCCTTCATAACTAAAAAATAAATAAAAATTAGCATATCTGTTATTAAAATGTTCATTTGCTATTACAAAATATCCAATGAACCAGTGGACCCAATGAACCAAAGGAAATAGTCATGCTGCAAGGTATCAAATATTTGCTATTAAAAAAACTTTTATTTTATAATATTGGTACTACTTAAAACACCCACTAATCCCATATGTCTATTTTCTGCTTTGTAGATGTAGGTGAAAAGTACGGACCCTCAAGTAAAAGAAACTAGAAATAGTATTTTTTTTTTTTTTTTTTAAGTAAATGTACTTACTAATGTACATAATTATTTATAATTAAATAATGAGTTGTCGTATTTATTGTTAGCAACTTCATTGTAAAATGCAGTCAATCATATAATATTTAGTATTATTTATAGTCAATCTTTGCCTAAAATAGTCAGTTTTCATGTTAAATCTATGTACAATGCCGTAATTCCTGTTTTCCAGAATTTTTTTTGATTTTCACACCCACTTTTGAACTTTAAGAACTAAAGTCCGTGTCAGCTTTTATCAATTAAAATCTGTTTTAGTTATTTTATTTATATTATTTAAAAGCCAAGTAAAGAAATGCTTTATTATTATAATTTTCTAATTGTAAATGAAGATTTCGATCACAGATATACTAATTTTTAGCACTTTCCAACTAAGTTGAAAAGTGTTTAAACATATATTTTGTCTGTAAATCTGTTCGCGCTCTAACTCCTGTAAGTACAATCGGATTGCCCAGAATTTTTTGGAAGTTATTGACGTTTACCCTAGCACGAACCCTGTTTCAAATGATGTTTTAAACACGATTAATTTATTTGCAGAGGTAGTCAAAAGTTTACCGCTACATTACGGCCTATGGGAAAAAAATCGTTTCGAATGAAATCTAAAGATGTTAAAACCCTGACAAACATATTAAAATTTATATACATTTACAAGGTGCACTAAAATATGCATTCTGTAAAATATGCGGTGAAAAAATAGTTATTATTCATTTACAGGGCCACACAAAAGAATTCCATTCCATAATGATAAATGGGGAATTGTGTGCTACATATTTTAATTATATTAAAACTATTTCATACATAATAAAATTGATATATGTCGGCGAGTTTTAAAACGAATTATACGATACATTCATGCATAATATGAAGTGCATAACATTTACATGGACATACGAAAGATTTCAAATAGTATATTCTTTCCGGAGTACTGTATATGTATCCGATGACAGCTGATGGATGGATGAAATGCAATTTAATTAATTCTAATTTCACTAAATCAATGAACATTATATAGTGTGTATAAAAGCAATAGTTGATATATAGAGCTACACAAAAGAGCTCGCAAACGTTACCGAATATGAGCGTAAATTACTTAAAAGTAGTTTTAAAATAAGTTATGTATTTTTATGCTTAACTGCATTCAATTTACTAAGAAATGCTTGCAGAATATAGATAAAATGAAACAGAGAACCTTACAAAGAATTCGATGCATGGACGCGTAGGAATGATAATTTCTGAGAATGTGATTTCTGCTGTTTTAAGAGAGTTTTAGAATAAAATAAATTTTAGCTTAATACTGACATGTAACAAAGGTACAAGATAAACTACAGGGCTGAAAAAAAGTATTCAATAATGTTTCCATCTATTAGTATAAATTGCTGAAAGAGAAATTTCAATTTCCTAGACATTTTCTTGAGAAACTAAATTTTTCCCATTATATAGTATACTTCAACCGACAAATCAGAGCTATACAGCAGTATTGGAATATACATCTGGCTATATGCAGCAACCTCATTTCCTTAAATAACGAAGTTTTGTTAAAGATTTCATGAAGTATTTGAAAGTGTTTCATAAACTATGCTTAACGCATGATTTTTCTTTCTTGTTAATTATTTTTTAGTTATGAAGGAAACAAAGAACATCAGTTTAGAAAATATAGTCAATAGTATTATATTTAGTATTATTAAGTGGTCAAAATTTGCGTAGAATGGTTATTTTTCACGTTTCATCGACGTACAGTGCCGTAATTACCGTTTTTCAGAATTTTTTGCTTTTCATACCCATTTTTGCGGCACTGTCACGGCTAAACAATTGATCATATAAAAAAACTTTCCATACGTAAAATGTAGAAAATTTTGTCCACTTTAATTTATGTACTGAAGACTTTTATGTAAAATGCATAATTTCGAAGTTATTTAGAAAAAACAAAGAAAAGTCACGTTTTTTACACGTTTTTTTTTTTCCAAAAAACGTGTTTTCGGGAAGAAATTTTGTTGGATAATACCAGATTCATGTTCAGCGAACCAAAAAACATAAAGGTAACCAAATTTCAAAACTACACCAAAACTTGCATTTATTTGTCCTTTTTGAGCACCAAATGCCTGGACTACTAGCACAGATTGGAAGATATAAAGGCCAAAATAATCCTCTCGACTAATCAATATTTTATTTTTCCTTTTCTTGTATGTCGCCATTTATATATAAATTCTTTCTATTATAACTCCAAATGAATCGCATGATTTTTAAATTTAATTTCCAGTTAAACTACATTTTAAGTATAATTTCTCCCATATATTAAGAAATCTAATTAAGTTGATATTATAAATATTTTTTTAATGTAGAAGGAAAATAAGTTTATTTTCCCCAAAAAATCGGAAGATGTCGCATAATGTAAATTTGACAGATCAAGTTTTTTATGTAGCTAGTTAAAAAATAAATACCCATAAGAAATTAAATAAATAGACTCTAAACACAATTCCGCGCCAGGAAAAGATTTAATTTAAAGATTGTATGACGAATTAATCCGAGAATCGTCTTGGTTTAATCCTTAGACGTAGTAATCTAAGGTGATGTATACTTACTAAAGCACAAAAAATCGTAATGCATCATGGAAACAAAGGAAAGTGACGGGGGTTTGATAAAATAAATCCTTTTTAAAGTTAAATCATCCGCTGGAGCAATATTGTATCAGAAGCTGGACTGACCTTTCATTTTTTTTTCTATTTTAGTAATGTTAGCTCGACCTCAACGATGAAGTGATCATATGCTTGACACGATCTGGTTACTTCAAAGATACGATCATATACAGTGGATATGGAAAGATCTCTGATGACACACGATAAAAAGGAAACCATGATTGAGTTTCACAGGATGTAAAAGTTATTTGAAAGGGAAAAAAATCTATAAGACTCATCAACAGTCGTCCACACTTGAAAAGAACAAATAAGTATAGTTACAGAATTTCGTCGACTACTCTTCGCAAAGTAATATCGTATAGATTCAGAATGTGGATTAGAGCAGAGTCCCTTATTTGAATTAAATTTATAAATTAGCCTCCGGTCCCCTTACATCTCTAATGATGTAACTTTGTTTTAAAATTTGAACAATCTTCGCTTACGTTAATTTGTTCATCATAACATGATACAACAGTTACATAGATAAAGTATAATAAATATATTTAATATTGACAATACCTGATGTATGTATTGGTAATGGTGCCAATCTGCTACTTTAATTATTATACATTTTGTTTGATTGGTGTCATTTTTTAAAAATAGTCATAGCTCGCTTTATTTTCACATTTTTAAACTGGCATAAAATAAGGAGAATATTTGTATTTCAAAAAAAAAAAAAAAAAAAAAAAAAAAAAAGTGGTAATTAAGAAATGTCAATTTTATAAAAAGTAGATAACAACAATGCAGAATGACGCTATCAAAGATAATAAAAGAGAATAGGTATTCAAGATTTGTTTTCAGCACAGTCTTCTATAGAATTCAGATAAAGAAGCTTCAAAAATAAAAATACTTCGGCGGGTCTAGAAATTGATTTCTTTATTTTGATTTTTATTGAATGACTATATCAAAAATATTTTTGTTAATTCATTACAAAGCAGATAAATCCAATAAAAATGTGAAAATTAAGAACTATTTTTTTTATTAGAATTTTTAAGGAGGTATTCTCAATATGTATATATAAGTAGGGTAGCTTGAGGTGAGATGCCATGTTGTTCAAGATGGCGTATCACGTAGTTTTCATACGCGTAAGTGCAAGCGCTGTAGGGAAACACCGTACAGTTGTAAGGAAGACGGTTCCCTTCTGATACTTTAATTTCCGCTTGGGTTCTTTTTTAATTTTTTTAAGTGGTGCTTTTTTATTGTTATTTCCTCTTAATACTTCTGGTAACTGCACAAAATCTTTTACGTAACTTCTTTATTTGCCTATATAAATAATAGTTTAAGCAACAGAAAAATAAATCTGACTTTTTAGAGAGTACTGGTACTTGACCTTCCCGCTTTTTCACGCCATTGAAGGGATCAGGGTCTTGTCCATTATTTTGGGGTGAGTCGGCAAAAATTTTCGGGAGTAAGATGCTGATTGTTTACCTTTAAGTAATATGCAAGGAAACAAAAAGATGAGGGGTATATCCAAATATGTACACGCAATATTGTATATACTATATTGACACTAATCAATGGATATATGGATGCATCCCCTCATCTTTTTGCTTCACTTTGGAAATAACGGATTTTGAGCTTCTTCTATCGACAATAATTTTCAGAATTTTTAAGCTATGTTTTGAGACTTTTAAAAAAGTTATTCTATACACTTATATAACATATTATGCATATTATTTTTTGGTTACATTCACGCATGTCTAGTGAAACATTACTTAGTAAACTTGCTCATTTTTTATACAATTTTTATTATTTTGTAAATTCTGATTACAGGGTATTGTGTACAATATTGATTGTCATATTTTCTGGAAAGAACATTTTTTAATATTAAAAACTCTGCAAATTATAAGCAAAACACTTGACAATATTTAGGACTGTTTTTAAGAAAACCACAATTTTTGAACAAGTATACATCATTTTATCCTCATAAAAATAAACACAGTTTATTACAATCAGTCACTTAATCATAATCTACAGTTTGAACGATTTTGCTACATTAGTTTTGAAAGGTTTTCCACAACATATTTGATTTTTTCAATTTGTTGACGGTCCCGTATGGGGTTTTGGGAAAAAAAAATCTTCGCGGAAATATGTGACCTGTACTATTCTGCTTATACACCCAGAATTTCATCATGTATTTCTCGAGATATTTAACAAAACGTCTAAAATAACAAGTGACCGGTCACCTTTGGTTATATAGTGTAGTTCAAGCACCGTATTTATTTTTAATAACAATAGACCTTATCAGTCTTACGTCACTGAATGGAGAATAAACTCAAATCTGTCATCAGTGTCGTTACCGTAGCAATCTGCTTATTAGATTATATACTTAAGATTTTATTATTTTTCTCTATAAATATTTTAATTTATTTATGTTTCTTGTAATTTACATTAATTGAATGATAAAATGTTATATAAGTTTACTTGAAGAGTCTAAATTATTTGATAAATAAATAATAATTGCTGAAAGTATCCATTATTATTGTTTAAACTATGTTGTCATAATGATTTAAAAAATAAGTGTGGTATTGTTTCTGTTAACGAACTACTTTTTTGATTAACAATCATTCCCTATAAGAATCACTCTCATGTGATTTTTTTTTTTCTCAGTTAGATGATCATTTCACCATAGAAGATCATTATTCATTATAATTTCACCATTAGAAGAAAGAAATCCAAAATAGTAATGTTGTGGGACCATTGGTTTAAATTTGGTAGTGGTGTGTGTGTGTGTGTGTGGGGGGGGGGGTCAAAGGTCAATGTCCCACACAGAAAAATAAAAAGGATAAATTTGAGGCCAACAAAAATTCAAATAAAAACAATAATGCGTGGGCTCGTCCTATAAAATAAAATGCACGAAATGACTTATGGCTATGGATTACGAATATATGGGTGTTAACCTCTTCAGACCTGAGGTGCACATTTGTGTACCTCTGATTTCAACTGCGTATCTCACTTAATATTTGAAAATTTTTTTATTGAGACGAGAGGATGTTATTTGTGTACGTTAGCCTTTTCTAGTTTCAGCAAGAAATGGCGCTAGCAGTCTTAATTCATATGATTTTTGAGAAAATAAACGAGCAATGGCGAAAAATACAAAACTTCGAAAAAGTAAGTACATTTTTATAATTAGAAAATTAATATTTATTCATAATATTTTTTAAGAATGCTTATAAACTCTTCAGTATTGCATAAATCATTTAAATGTTTTAGCTAGATCATAATATCTATTTAAATTAGATGTAATTTGTAAGGTACACGTATGTGCACCTCCGGTTTCAATTCTGTGTTTTTGAAAAGAAGTCATCGCACACAAAAAAATTTGTACTGAATGGTGCAGTGCTAAAGTTGTTGAATTATTAAAAAAATATACTTAATTATAAATAAGAATTCATTTTGTTGATGTTTTAACTTAAACATTAATTTTTAAAAATCATAATTATCATATCTTTGTAAGAGTAAATAAACTGATGAGGCCAATGGGGATGATGAGTCTTCTGGCAATGAAAATTTAGATGACACAGATATAACCGCTGAGGATATTGTTCCAGTTCCTACCCCGAATCCATGTAACAATAAACTTTAACCTAAAAGGCCTTTCCAAGGAAAGCTGAAAATAAGTAAATATTTAAAACTTGTGTTACAGCACACTAGAATAATAAAATCTTATCTTTTCGCTAATATTTATTTAATCTTTTTTTCTTCTAATAGTATTTCGAGGATCATTGATTGATGAGGATTATCTAAAAGCAGATTTTACAGCATCGTAATTCCTTTTGAATCATTTCTAGATTAGTTAAATGAAGATTTTTGGGAAAAAGTTTCATGTGAAACCAATTCCGTTCAAACATTTCCAATTCCGTTATATTCCGTTCAAACAAGAAACCGTCGCTCAATAAATGCATCTAAATATGAAATTATAAAAGTTGCAGGCGTACACATACTCGTGGGAACTTTAAAATATCTCCAAGCAAGGTTCTACTGGCAAAAAGACTTGTCAGTACTTAGAATTGCAGCTACTATGTCACGTGATCGATTTTTTGAGATTAGAAAATTTCTTCATTTTGCAGATAAATCAATTGATCATAAAGCAGATGACAAATTATGGAAAGTAAATCTTATCTTTAATGCAGTAAGAATAAAATGTTTGTCCCTGCCCCGGCCAAAGCCTTTATCACTAGATGAACAGTGATCATTAGATCCCATTTGCTGGACGTTGTGGATATAGACAGTTTGTGCCGTTAAAACCTACTCCGTTGGGATTAAAAAACTTTATTTTATCCGTCAGGGATGGCCATAGCCTTGACTGCCAAATATATCATGGAAAAGGAATTGTAACAGCTGATGATTCAAAATAATTATTATTAGGTCTAGGTGGAGACATTGTCAAATTGTTTTTTAAATTTATACTAAAAGACAACACACGGGTGATTTACTAGGACAGTTTTTTTAGTAGTGTAAAATGTGTCGATTTTTTATTGAGGAACAATATCTACCAAACTGGAATGATTATGAACAAAAGACTAGGAGGAGCAGATAAAAAAATCAAGAATGATCGAGATTTGTATCACGGAGAGTGGGATGAGAGACTAAGGGAAGGATATGTGTATACTAAACTGGAAAGATAATAAATGTGTAACTTTGCTTTCGATTTGCATCGATAGCGATCCCAAGAGCAGTTGTGTTAGGTGTTCTAAAGATCAAAACTGTAAAATTAATGTAACACAACCTGCAATTGTGAATACAAAACGTGTATGGTGGTACAAATTTAAATTATAGGTGTTTAGCTTACTACCGTTATTCTATTCACACAAAAAAGTAGTTAACAAGAGTTTCATATACATTTTATAGATTTGGTTATTACCATTTGTTGGATAATGTATATCAGAAATCGCACAACAGGTGAAGTTCCTCGAACAGACAGATTGTGTCTCTTGTGGTATTTTTAGAGATTGCATAAGTACTGATGAAATATAAGAACAAAGTAAGTGAAGAACGACGACCATGGAGACCACGCAAAATTTATTCATCTGAAAATTATTCTGAAGACGATTCCGCAAATAAACCACAGCGACAACAACGTAAGGGTATTTAGATGCCAATTCACTATATTAGATACGACAAAATTAGACAGTTTCCTCGTTCAACAAATGATAACTTTGCTTCAAAATGCAAGTATGAAGGCTGCAAATCAAGAACAAGAATTATTTGTACAAAATGCAATATATATCTCTCTCTATATATAAAAAGTATTCTTTTCGAAAATAGCACGTAAAATAAGCTTATATGTATCAATTGTTCATCAAATTCCTCGTTTAAATTTTTTTTTTTTTTTTTTTTTTTTTTTTTTTTTTTTTTTTGAAAAATGAAGTGTTTTTTTTTTTTTTTGCAGTATGAACCCGAGGTGCACATATGTGTACCTGCTAGTAAATATAAACTAATAATAATTATTTTACTTTTTATTACAAAATTATGTTTCTATGCGTATAAACAGATGGAACAAACTGTGAAATAATTTTTACGATGGCTTAAAATGTGTCAGGTCTGAAGAGGTTAAACAATATGTGTATTCATTTGCGGAAGAACAGAATGTATATTCATGGAGATACATCCATTTTTTTAAGTTCAAAAAATTCTTACATATTTTTTGGCTTTTTAACAAGTTTTAACCAGTTTCAGAAAATTTGCCAAAATGTAGTAGAAATAATATAATGTAATTTGATTGTAAATGCATTAAATATTTGCCGAGTAGTTGTGTGCAATATTTTTAATTGGCGCATGTACGCAAGTTATAAAGTGTATATATATATTTCATGATTTAATAGTCAACTCAGCGGGCAATTAATAAAAATAAACCAATTGTGAAAAATATCGTGAAAATTTAGAGCGATATCGGCAATATAATCAGCAAAATTTTAGTTGCTCTCTAAAAACTGCTGAATTATAAGAGATTTTCTATAAATTGTCATTTTTTATTATCTGGCTTTCAGCAAAGGAGGATACTTATTGGATGTCAAGGAACAGATTAAGAAAAAATGCTTAGATTTGGATGATCTTTTTTTTTTTTTTTTTTTTTTTTCCCCTTCCTTGGAATAAGCTCTATTCTGGTAGTTTTCCCAAGAACTAAAGCATCAATAAAAAAGAATGTTAAAAATATAAATAATTAAAGACTATAATTTATAGAAACCCCTTACATTTAGCTGTTTTTAGAGAACCACTAATCAGCTCTATTTGTCACCGATATTTTTCTGAATTTTTACGATATTTTATTGGCTTTTTTATGAGTTGTTCCATAGAGCTTACTATCAAATCAAGAAAAAATATATATTTATGGTACACGCATAAAAAATATTTCATACACTGCTCATATTTCATCAAGTATTTAACCCCTTCGTGACGGGAGCCTTTTACGAAATTTTTAATGTTTGATCACCGGTTTTTAAAAACAGAAATTTGTGCCTTTTTAAATCCAGAAAATGCTATAATTAAATATGGCAAATTTTACGGTAACATTTTACTAGAAGGGATAAACACGAATTCCTAAGCCCTTTTTTCGGCACGTATACATGTCGCTCGTCTCCAAGGGGTTAATAGATGTACATTCTAATTGCACTATAGTCTTTCTAATACATTTTGTCAAATTTTTAGAAACTAGCATTCAATTTGGTAAAAAACCCGGCATGATAAAAATAAAAAATATGCAAGAATTTTTTGAACTTCTCAAAAAAAATCGATATATCTCCATGAACATACGTTCTATTATTTCACAAAGGAATAGACACATTGTACAATACCCATATATTCTTAATCTAAATATTTTTCTTTGATTTTTTTTGCCCTCCCCCCTAATTGTCTTTCTGATCAAATCGCCGTTGATAAATATGAAGGGAACATATTTTTCTTATTTCTAAAATTCTAGAATAATCTGAGAAACATTTCTTTAAATATTTGGCAAAATGTCTAAAACTGAAAGTGTCCGCTCATTAACGGCTATATAGTGTACAGTGAATATTCAAAGTATGATCAAATCTCGGTACTAAGATACTTATATTATGAAAATTACTTTAGATGCGAGTGGTTTTAAAGTGAAGTAGATGAATTTGCTTGAAATTTCTTTGTAAAATATGGATTGTAAGTAGCGTGATCAGGGTTATTCTATAGCGAGTTCAGATTGTATATGAATATTCGCACCCCCTGACCCCAATAATGTTTACACCCATTAGTTTTTTGACTGAAACAAATTATGTTAGACAGTTTAAATAATCTTTAAAACATACAAATGTCTCAGTGTGCTTACTTTATGTATATTATCTAATATCTGAAAAAAGCTTCTAAATTTTGAATTTATTATTCCGGCCTCAAGGTACCTAGTCTCGTTATATTAAAGAAAAAAAACACTATATTTTACAATTAAAAAAATTTTCGTGTTTAGTTGTGCATAGAATTGTTACGTTTTAATTCTTTTCCTTAATTTTAAAATCATCCGACCAGTCATTTTATTTAACATAATGAGACAAAAAATTTGACTTAAATGTATATATTTTTTCAATGTCGTGAAAATATTTAAGTGAAAAAAAAAAACTTTTATTATTTAAAACTGATTTTGTTTATTAGATCGTGAAAGATAGCGATGATATTATAAATGACATATATGAATATGAATATATGTATGAAAGATAGTAAATATTAACTATCTATTAAATATTATCATTATATAAAATTCGTTTGTGCCTCTAAAATTTATATTCAATAAAGCAATTTATTCTAATGCATACATAAATTAAATTTGCAACTTCTATTTCTTTTTAGGAATTGAAACCTTAAAAAGAGTTGGTTCGATTAATGAGAGATTCATAAAAGGAACGACAGCTGTAGTTTCAAGAAAGGTTGAAAACGTACTCACGATTCAAAACTATTTTATTACATTCTTGAAATTTGAACAATAGTTAAATAAAACTTAAAAACAATCACTGAAAAAGAAATTAAATTACTCGACTCTAGAGTTAGACTGGTTAGTAAGGGTAAGCCGAAAAATTTAAAAAATTCATTTCAATTCGTAATATCGCGGAAAAGTTGCAAATTCGAGGGACTAAAAATTAGGTAAACAAGAAGGTAAGTGTGATCGCAGATCGCACAGAGGGTTTCGTTTAATATTTTTTTCAAAACAACTTATCCTTTAATCAATAAATCCAAATTGTTAATTTATAATTAATAAATTCTTACTATCACCAATAAATTTAATTTTAAAATAATTATAAAAGGAAATTATTTATTTTAATCAAATTTAAAATCTTCAAATCAAATTATTTAAATAAAATCCAAAATTCCAAATTCTTTGAACATCCAAAATTTAGAGAAAAAAAAATAGCAGAGATATAAATAAAATTTTAAATTTCTATAAAAGATTTTTTTAAACGAAACTTAAAATACTGAATCATTAATAAATCGCAATAGTTTTTAAAATAAAAAGAAAATTAAACTAAACTAAAATTATGAATGCCAGATGAACAAAACTCTAATGATATAAATCCTTGAATTGGCAAAAAATACAAAATTTCTTCTAATTAAATCCATCATCTTAATGTGAAAATTTCAAGTTCCAGCATCGGGGTTCGAACTAGGAACCTTCTGTTTACTAACGAGATGCTTTAGCTCCAAGCTATGAGGTCTATGCAAAAAACGTTGAATTTAAGATTATCTTTTAAAATTTAAAACGCAAAAATAAGCGCATGACGTTGAAAAAAATTATTCTATTAAAGTAATAAACTTTTTCGAAATTTTATTATTTGCGTGTCCTGACTCGAGGTATCCAACTGTAAGTACACAAAATTTGAAGATTCTGACTTATACAGCTTTTGTGTGCGGACTCTGTGACGGAGGACACAGGGCAGAGACGAAGTTTCGTCATGAAAGAAACCTTAAAAGAGAAATAGAATCGCTTTATATTTTCCAGTCGTGCATGTGCTGTAAAGTTTGCCGGAATGTGGAAAAATTCACGTAAATAATATTATTTTTTTAATGAGCCTCTTCACGAACGTAATATCTAAAACGCTTATGTATTAGAATAACTAAAATAACTAAACGTAATGTTGAAATATTATTTTAATCCACCAACAACTTCCGGTCGCACATGTGCTCTAAAAATGTAAAGAATCACATTTTTACGTTAATCTTTTATCTCACTTGGCTTGTTAATATTTACGTATAATAGCTCTTTTCAAATTTGGATAACATGCGGAATCAGAAAATGTTGGTGGATTAAAATAATATTTATGTTTTGTAAACTAACATTATAACTGTAATGTAACATTATGTTTTGTTATTCTAATACATAAGAATTTCAGCTTTTACATAAGTAAAGAAACAAAAAAAATTTGTAAAAGTGTGATTTTTTCCACATTTCACCAAACTTTACGACACATGTGCGACCGGAAGATATGAAACGATATTATTTCTTCTTTTAACAACATTTTTATCTCCCAGATTCGCAACTTTTCCATGATATTACGACTTAAAAACCAATTTTTGAAATTGTTCGGCTCACCCTACTGGTTAGTCAAGCCGTTCTAAAATAGTCGTAACCACGATTTTACGCAGGTATCAAATGAATTATTCAAATAAAGGAAAAAAGAGGACAGGATAAAAAAAAATTTGTATTTAAATTTAAAAAATTATATTTTCAAATCAATCTATCATCACTTCATCTCTCTTGAAATTCTTTTACTAAACCGCCTTATTTCTATAAATATTCACATCAGACCATAAGATAGGAAGTAAATGAGACTCAAATCGATATTTCATTAATGTTTTTAACCATGCTCAAAATTGCCTTCTCCAGTATTCGTGAATATTTATCGTAGAAAAAGGGAAACAACATTTCATCCGTGGTGTGAGGAGTTCTGAGATGTTATCTCTTTCAAGGGTTACTTCATTCTTCATTCAAGACAGGCTCGCGCCAAAAGCAAGCAAAATTTCTCGTCTTCCAAAAGCCTATTTACATGCAGAGCACCAATTTATTGTCTCTTCTGTCTTTAAAATGTCAGCATTGTATGTGACAGCGGTCTTCAAGGGGGTGCGTTAGCTGGTGCATGGACGCACATAGCCGGGAATCACACCTCACTCCATGCATAGCCACTCATTCGGAGCAATCTACTAGGAAGGATTCTTGCGTGCGTTCATTTCCCGAATACTAGTTGTGATATGCATTGCTTTTATACATGACACTTTTCAAACATATGGTTAACAAATAATAAATAAATTATTTGAACGGGGTAAGATTTTATCGGAATCCAGATTGCATCATATAAAAATTGTGAAGGAAAGGTATAGAATCAAGCGTAACACTGATATTTACGAGTGAATTCCGTCAATTTTACTTCCTTCAAATTATGTCTACGTTAACTAAATTGTGTTCTATAACGCACTTCTTTAGAGATATGTAAATTTATTATTAAATTGAAACATTTGTGTGCAATCTAATCCGAAATTATCCCTTTCATCTATTTAAGAAAGATTCAAATACTTTCATTTAAATTATAAATTATTGCTGTAAAATTGACGTATTTTTCACAAGTTTTTAGCAAGCTTTGCGGACTTTAGTTTATTAATAATCTGCAATGATTTATAATATAAACACCGCGAATCACTGACTGGTTGCCTAACGCTCCATTGATTGCTGGACAATTGTTGGAAACATCGCCATTGTTCTAACCTTTTTTATAAGTCTTTTGTAACATTTTTATCAGCATTCTTGTAACCATTTTTATAACTATTAATGTATTCACTGCTGGATCGTTGATACCATTGTTGTTGTTTGGATCATAACAAACTTCCCATTCCTAGTCAATTTAAGAAAACAAAATACAGAAAATCATTATTAACTTGAAAAAAAGAAAGGATTAGAAAAATATTAATCAGCCCTTTTTTAGTCATTTTAAACGTCGTATGACCATTTAAAACTGAATATAAAAATTGCATTTCTTTACGAAAGTGAAAAATCAAATGATCATTAATACAATAATAGAAAGAGAATTATTTTTTCATCTGCATTGCCCAGGATTGACTCAAACTTGAAGTTATATGCATCGTATGACAGCAGATAATTAGTTAATAATGTTGATATTATTTAATTTACAAATGGTAAAATCGAATATACGTTTATTTTTATCTAACAATCAAAAATACATATCTCTTCTTCACAACTTTAACCCCTTAACTGGTTAATTCTTTTCCGTTCAATAAATTGAAAATAGTGGATTCACACTTCTATTATTTAAATAAAATATTCGTAAAATTTAGTCTAAACATTTCCGCCTCTTAATAGTATGAAAAATTTCTTTAAAATAATAGTGGTGTCAAAAAGCTTTAAATGATGCAATAAGCAAATTCGTCTTGCCCGAACACCGTTCGGGCAAACCAGTTAACCCTTTGAGTTCTGGTGGGTAAATTTCTTCAAAATTCCAAATATCACATTGGCATCAGTATTTTGAAAAGAAAAAAAAAACGGTTAACGATATACACGAAAAAAAAAAAAAAATGCATTAAACCTTTTTCAAATAAATTTGGTCGAATTTTCTGGTGCCGTTGTGACATTTCGGAATTAAAATTATGTGGTAGAAAATTCTACCATCAGAACTCAAGGGGTTAAGGGGTTAATTCGTACACCTGTAAAAATTGTTGTTTTATGCCAAAAAAAAAAAAAAAAAAAAAAAAAAAATCAATAATTATTTATGAAATGCGCATAGCATGTTTCATTCTAATATTGCCTGTAAGGGGCTACTTCACTCTCGCCAAAACCCTGCTCACTAACATTAATCCTTCAGGAGAATTTTTTCAAAATATCTTGTTTGCATTTCCATATTTTAAATGATTTTTTTTATATATAACTAAGGTCGATGACCGTGTTTTACTTTCTCGATTTCAATTGCAGATTTTTTATGGAGATACTTTCGCTTTCGAAACCGGTACCGAAAGGGTACCTTCCTAAAAACCTTCAAACAAGATCGAAAAAGTAAAAAACGTAAATTGCAGAGATCCACCTCCGTTACTCAATCAAAAAAAAAAAAAAATCGTTTAAAAACACGGAAATACAAACGAAATGATTTTTAAAATGTCTTCCATATGATTAGTTTTAGCGAGCGAATGATGGGGCTATTTCACTCGCGCAAAAACGGTTCCGAAAGTAAAGAGTGAAATTTCTTTGTATTCAAAACTACAGACGATAATGAGCTCTAAATGCATCTATATTTTCGATAGCACTGATGCTTTTTGTGTAAAAAGTATGTAATTCATTTTTTTTTTTCAAATGAGAAATTGTTAATTTTTATAATTAGATTTTAGAATTAAAAAATTGATTATTTTATGTTTAAGTCATGCCACTGTATTTGGATATTAAAAATAACAATTTCATGAGAGGATTTCTTTCGAAAGCTATAAATTGAAATATGTCAAAAAAATTTATCACCAATATCCTCAAATTTTGCTGATCTCGTAATCAATTAAGAAAAATGATCAATTTTCTCGGGTAATATTTTCCCTCGCTCAGCCAATCCAAAAAATTAAGTAGTTGTCATTTTTTATAATTATTGGTTATTAATAGAATAAAGTGTAGAAGACTGGACCATTGGATCATTATTAGATCATTGTTATTTCGTTGGGCAATGTCATCCCTCAAACTTTGACATCAAACTTTGACTCAAACTTTGAAATTATGGGGTCACTTTGACCAACGACTAAAAGTAATATGAAGATTATCAGAAGAAATCCATCTTCAAAAATTCTACAGAAATCGAAAGACCATTTTGCAGTTTACTTTCAAAATACCTGAAGAATTTTTGAAGAAATTTTGCAGATATGTTGAACAGTCGATTTTTCTTTAAAATATTTGCAGAAATTTTGAAGACATTTAACAGACATTTTGCAAATTTGATTTACCTTTTAAAATGTCAGCAAAACTTTTGAAGATACTCATATGGGAGAGAAAAAGGTGGCAAACGGCAGCGTGGACAAGACGATGGCAATCTTTCGAATGCAACTTTCGATGGCAACCAACTCGAATAATTCATAGGAAACTGAACTCGATGGCGGTCCTAAATAAACCCTAGCCACCGACTATGGTTTCAGCAGTCGAAGATATCATATCGGTGAAAATATTGGGAAAAAAGATCATGAAATATTTCATGGCAAGAATAATTCATTTATGAGGAAGATGGTGATTTTGAAGTTTCCTATGTGAAAACTTTGAAAAAAGGGGGAAATTATTTACTTTCACATTTCTGAAAGACGAAGCAAGCATTTCATCAGCTCATATGGTTCTCGACTATTTACCATTTAAAGGAGAAAAAAGAGGTGAATACAGTTTTGAGGACAATCTTTCAGCTTTATTGTAATTTTATTTTGCAGCAGTATGTTCAGTCTGTATTTTTAATTCTGTTCAGTATTTCATGCAATATTTCCTTGAAAAAAAATAACTATTTGTGTCATTAAACAAGCTTTTTAATGAGATCTGTTGTCATTTTCAAAGCAACTTAGGTTGACTATACGAAAGTGAAGAGTGAGAAAAAACGAAGGGTGAGAAAAACACGACTAGTTAGAAAATAACTTTGAGCGCCACTAAGAGAGAGCAGAATTAAAATCGTAGCTACGGCACGTCTGCCATATGTATGTGATTTTCTTTATTAATGAAAAATATGGAATGTTTGCTACATTTTCAAATTAATCTGCTTTTGGAACAAAGTGACCTTCCGGTTGACTGCATATCATTTCTGTTTTCAGGGGTTTTCATCTTTTTTTTTTTTTTTTCTCATATAATAATGGTTCAAATTAAAGCTCCCTTGTCAAGAGCTCGAGCAGAAAGTAGAGGTCTGTTACAGAGATCAGATGGGCCCCTGCATGTTCAGTATATACTATATGCATAGGTGCCAACATCTCTTAATTATTCAAGAGCCTGATTCAAGACAAATGTGATTCCAACATAAAATTTTATTTTATCGAAAATTTTAAAAATAAAAATGGAAAATATTGTCAAAAAACAAGAAACCAACTTTCCAGTTTTAAACATGTTTGTGCTGGATAAGACTCCGGAATAATTAAGAGATGTTGACATCTGCGTGTATATATATACCTAAAACAAAATTAGTCTCTCACAGGGACTCTTATCAGCTTAGGGCTCTCACAACTGCACCCATTATAGCCCACTGTATATCTCTCTGTCACTCGCATAATGAGATTTTAGCCAAAATATTGTTTTGCTAGTCATATTTCGAAGACGTCATGTAAGTCAGTAAATAACCGATTGCGTAAGGTATGCTGAATACAGTGAGTTCCAAGAATGTCTGTACTTTGGGACTGTAATTTTCTAAATCATGATTTGATGACTCTTGGGGCAATATTCCATATCGAATACACTTTAAATTGATAATGGGTATAATCATTTTGTACATATAAAAAGTCTTTATTTATACTTATTTCTTATTTTTTTATATTATGTACTCATAATTTTCGAAAAAAAAAGAATAAATCACTGTGTTCTTGTTGATGTTTTTCCCTTATTCTTCTATCTACAGGGTGTTTCACTACCAGACCAAAAATAAATTATTGAAATAAATTATTTAGCTTAAGCATGTAATTTTATTCTTTTCTTTTCTTTTTTCGTTCATGAATGAGACACTTTTTGATACATTCTAGAAGTCATTTAACAAGTAAATTCATTAAATTGATGGAAATTGCTATTAAAATGCTTAAGAATTTAATAACGTTTTCATTTTCTCGTAAATTTGATACAAGTTGAATTATAATAATTCCTCTTTCTTGCACTACCCTGGCTAAAATTTTAGCCTGAAATGCTTACTTTAGATTTTCAGAAATATCATTTCCCTTTTTTTAAAATAGAAAATTTTATTTGATTTCTTAGTAACCGAATAAGAATAGCTGCAAATTTTACGAATTTACGAATTAAAATGAATTTATGCATTTGTCAGAAAGAAGCCAGTCTGATTTTGAAAAGAGCCTTAAGACGTGATATACTAACAGTAAGGTTGTTAAATAAATTTTGAAAAATTAAACTCATGTTCTGAATACAAATGAGCTTGTGTTATAATGCTTTACTATGACCAATATCATAATTATTGTCAATATGAAGGTTAATAAAAAAAAATCACAACTTAAAGAAACTTAAAAGCATCTTTACAGCGTCAACAATATTAAAATTTATTTATAGTCTTTTAAAATACAATTTTCGAACATATACAGATGAGACACTCGCAACAGGTTTATGCCAATTAAATTTGCTGGTTACTCTTGACCCCCCAAAAACAAGAAAGTTATACATATATTTAAACAAAGATAAGGATATGTTAAAGTATGTCACGGCAAATAGTGTGCTCTCATCAAGAACGTTTTTAATTCATACTTGCAAGGAAGACTATATTAACGTTATCTATTTGATTTAGAGTTCGAAAATGATGAAGCAAGGGGTCCACAAATTATCATCGGTAACACAGGAAGAACTAATATAGCGGATGCAATTATTCAATGGAGGGCTGGCTTGGGCGCTTTTTTGGCTACAACTGGTAGCTTTTCTCCTTCCAGATATGGATTCAGTGGCTGAAAAAAAGGAAAACTAAATTTCAGATATCAATCAATATTATACATAACAAAAAAGTAGCTAAAAAGTTTAGGAAATTTGCTTTAAAAAATATTTTACATAGTTTTCTTTTTCTTCTTCTAAATATTTTTCATATATAAAATGCAAATAAAATATCTTGTGGTAAAATATCGTTTCTTCTTTAATATTTTTTATACGATAAATATCAAATTATGTTGTTAGCTAATGAGATATGAAATAATTTTTATCGTTATCAGAAAACGACAATCTTCGAGTTCCCTTTAATATATGCTTCAAACATACAGCAAGAAAAAAAAAATAACAAAAAACTCCCCATTAAGCAAATTTAAAATACAGTCATAAAAAACAAGTAACCTTTCCTTTACCTAACTAAATCATCATTCAAACATGATACTAAAAAAAATTGGTACAAATTGATTGAGGATATCGTCTACTAGGAATGTTATGTATGGATTTGGGCTTGGGAATCATATGCATATTAAAAATTGTACGTAGTACTTCATTTTTTCAAGGGTTTACAGCCACTTTGAACATTACATTTGAATTTCTTCGACAAATCTGCCCGGAAAAGTGCATAGTTTATCAATGTTTTCTTAAATTTTCACAGATCTAAAAGAAGTCGAAGTTTCAAGATGCAAATTATCCGCTTAACCAACTTTCATTTATACCTTCCTAATAAATCACACAGTTAAAAAGTTTCTTTCTTACTGAGATGTAATAGATAGAACAAAATTTAATCTAGATTTCTTATTTTTCGGATCCGAAAAAAACATATTTAACTATAAAAATTAATAAATTCACAGTTAAAAAATAATGAATTTCACTAACGTTTGCACAAAAATACACCCAGAAAAAGACATTTATTAAAACTACAAAACATGTTGTGTTGTGTACATTTTGGTTGTTTTAAGCGAATATTTTAGTTAAAGTAAAAAATCGGTTTTGTTGCTCAGACAAAAAATATTGTTAACATTCTCATAAAATTTTAACAAAATTTCATAAATTTTATTGGAGCCTTACTGAAGTCTTGTATTTTCAATTTGTAATGCCAATAAAATTTTGTTGTTTTTGCAAAATTTAAATTGGTATGCTTTAGCCTTAACTCTCTCACGTAATTTTGTTTAATTGACCTATAAAGGATTAACATAGTTTTTTGATAATAAACACTTTTCAAATTGAGACGGATTAATGACGTTATTATTACGTTATTATGCATTTCGGATGAAAATTGTGGACGAAAAATTGAAAAAAAAAATCAACAATATGTATATATATATATATATTGTTGTTGTTTGTTTATTCAAACAAAATTTCCGTTGACCCATGTTTAAACGGTAACAAATTTTTGTTGATTCAACAAAACTTTTTCTGGGTGCAAATATCATCCAAATTATAACTACGTAGATTTACACATCATTAGTTTTCGAGATACAGAAAATTTCAACTTATCGAGAATCTAAAAGGATCGTCTGGAAGAAAGTAAGTTAATAAAATTTTACTTTTATTTAATTGATTTTTATTTAATTTATTTATAAATTTCCTTTAATATAAAATTGATTTATTTTACATCTAAAGTTTTATACATTTTTCTTTCAGGGATCCATTGAATGGTTCTTATACACTATATAGCCAAAGCTGACCGGCCGCTTGCGATTTCTGAAGTTTTATTAAATGTCTCGAAAAATTAGCTTGCTACATTTAGCTGACATATTATGCACATTACATTTTGATTGCATGCGCACATGCGCACTGAAACATTATTTAGTAAACCTACTCATTTTTCGTAAAATTTTTATTATTTTTTAATTTTAATTACAGGGGGATTTTGATGTACTTTGTTGGTTGTCATATTTTCTGAAAAAAAAACATTTTCTTATATTAAGAACTTTGTAAATTATAAGCAAAAAACTTGGCCAAATTTGGGATTGTTTTTATGAAAACTTTAATGTTTTCTACGATTATACATGCTATACTTATAAAAATTAGCACAGTTTATTACAAAAAGTCACTTAATCATAATCTACAGTTTGAACGCCTTTGCTACATTAGTTTTGACATTGTTATTCAAAAGATGTTCGTTCTTTTTCAGTTTGTTGATGGTCCCCTGTGGGGTTTCGGGAAAAAAATCTTCGCAGAAATACATGGCTTATACTATTCCGTTTACACACCTGAAGTTTCCGTATAATTCCTTATGTATTTTTCCATATATTTAATATACAAAATGTCTAAAACCGCAAATGACTGGTCACCTTTGGCCAAATAGTGTAGGAGTAATATTATTTAAAAAAGACAAAATTTGTACAACCTTTCATCTCGTGGTGAAGTTGCATAGTCTTACCAACAAAATATAATTGAGAAATGACAAGAGGGGAATCGTCCTCGTAGCTTAAATGGTAGGAACGCTATTCCAAGGGTTCCGGGTTCGATCCCCGGCTTGGGCATTTTTTCACTATGTTGGTTCTACGACTTGTTAGCAATGTGATAGTCACATATTAAATGTTCAATAATTTCAAGCGTAATTTCACTGCTGAATATTAATTATAATTAAATGATTATATAGATGTATTTTTCTGTCAACGTAGTAAATCGAAGAAATTTTTGCTGTTAACATTGCCAAGTACTCAAATAGTGTATTCCCTCATATTATGCTTTTTGTCTCATAATTAATTGTCGTTAATTTTCTAACTGAAGTGCTTCATTTACTTATTATTATGGTACTATTGATGAAATTATAACAATGGTGCATTAAAATGAATTTCAAATTGTTACTGAGCACTTTCTTTTGAACTGATTTTCTCAACAAAATATTTTCGAAACAACCATGGTTTATTTGAAAAAAATGTTTTCCGGTATTTTTAAAAGCATATGCAATTAGTTGATATATTAGTTACAATCCAGGGTGTCCCGAAAAGATTGACTTGTGCATTAATATTTTATATGAGCGTTAAATTAGATAACGTACATTGCAAAAATATTCAAATAAAGTAGGAATCAGGATTATGTTGACGAAATAATATTTCTATTAAATTTTAGAAAGTTGCACTTATTAAATTTTATACGTTCCCTACGTCAAGACATATTTAAAAAATTATTTTCCATGGTCTGACGAGTACAAAACTTCTGCTCTTATACGACTAAAATTAATTTAGTTATGACAATTTAAATCTTATGAAATTTTAGAGCCTTCCGGCACTAACAACAAGTTAGATGATTTTTTAACGCGGGAAAATTCTAACTTTCATAAACTTCAAAAAATTCATAATCCAATGATTTTTCGTTGTAGAAGTATGGAACTTTTACTGTTGTACTTATCAGAATATGAAATTGTTTTTTGTAAGTAATATATCGTGTAAAACTCAGGTACCTTATAAAAATTTAAAGAGTGAATCTTAAAAAATAATAATGACAGAGCCGTTTCAATCTTTTTAGGACACCATGTATAATTTCAAGGTGCATTTTTATAAGCATTTTTTGTGTTACTTCTATGAAACATGCTTTTTACATATAACTAAGCACAAAGCATCATCCCAGATTTCACAATGCGGCGAAACAAAACAACATTAAAAGCTTTGCAAACAAAACAGACAGAATATTATTTACCTTCTGTGAGAAAAATTTCTTTGCCACAAGATTTTTGTGTTCCCCCTCAATCTGCAGGGAAAAGAGAATGAAATAAAAATGAAACAAAAAAGAAAAAGATTTAGCTTTCTTCTAATCTACTGAAAACTTCATGTAACTCTTCTTATGTGTATTAATTTTTATAAATGTATATAATAACTTATTCAACTACTATCTGGTTTTTGAAATAAGCGTAATTTTCCTAGATATGTAGTAGATCTATAAAAACTGTTTGAAACAAAAATGACTTATTTCTGATATATGCGATATTCTGCTATATATCGATATCTACCCTTGTTAATTTCTGTTATAAATTACCTATAGAGAAAAAATCAATACCAAATAGATTGTGACTCTTGTCTTTGAAATTTGCACTCCACCATAATATCGGCAAAACCCAATACACTTTTAGTAGTAAAGACCATTTTCCCTTTATTTTTAATAAAATTTTAAAACATTTCAGTTAAAGATTATCTGAATTAAAAGTATTTTATGAAACTATTTCGCAAAAATACAGAAAGTGAAATTACAATAAGGTTATCAAAAGAGTTGAGGAGTATCGAAAATACAGGTTTTTAATATACATTTTTAAAATATATATCTGTTTTGCATTTTGGTAATGCATTTTGTGTGCATTTCACTTGTTTTATACTTTCTTTCTTTCTTTTTTTTTTTTTTTTTTTTTTTTTTTTTTTGTATTTTTGTAATACTGAAATACATTTCTCCAGATTTTAATCTGTTTTGGCACTGTACAAATTAATTATTCACAATTGTTATGTTTTTATTGGTCAATTATTAGCAACACATTTTGCTATTTAAGCTAAACTGAAATACTATATAAAATATTTACTAATGATCTAGCGCGATGGCTTGCTTTCATCTATCAGCTTGGAAAACTATGGATCATTAATCTCAACTTAGATGATGAGATTGAAGCAACTATTATTGTTGTATGCACCCATTCGGTATTTAAGGTGTGCTTATCGCCGTCCATTTTTCTTATAGATTATAGAAAATGTATTTGAAAGTTTTTAATAAAGTTAACATTGAATTTGAAGAATTAGGCAGAAGAATCTGGCGAAACTAAAACTACTACAGATGATGATTGGCTCATATATGAAGAATGCCCATTTTCGTCAGAATATCATAGATATAAAAAAAAAATTAAAAACACTACAATATTAGTCTTTCTTCAATTATTCTGATCGATATATGATTTTGTTTTGCGAGCATTACAAATTCTCAGAAAAGCTATTTATTGAACGATTAACCATTTCAGAAATGGACTTTGTTGCAAATGAATCATGATTTCCGATCTTAAATAAATTACGGGGTATTTTTCATTTTTATAACACCTTATTTGTATTCTTTAAATTAATGTTAGCTATTATACACACAAATTTTCATATTTCCTTATAGATTATTTTATTTTATTTTTAAATAGTATTTGTACACTCTATAAAATTATTCCTTCCCAGGCCAATTTATTTTCATTATAATTTTCACTTTGTTATATCGAGAGTTTACAATTTCAAAGAGTTTAATCAGTTTTTTTTAAAGTAGTTCGCGTTCGATTATTGCAGCATACCAGGGCTCCCAAATGGTCCGCGAACTGAACATCAATATCTTTTAACGGAAATTTTCATATCTTTCTACAGATTTTGCGTTAGAATTGACTTCCAAAGTTGGCTTCTTGGCAATTTGCAAGAAAAATATAAAAGGAAAATTTTTCTAAGAAAATTCTAATGTTCAGTTGGCGGACCATTTGAGAGCCCTGGCATACACAATAATTAAAAAAATCATAAAAATGAACTTAAAAATGTATGCATTTTGTGTTTAAAAATATTTAAATTTGAAAAGTATTTTGTGTTTTAGGTTTTAAAATTTACATATTTTGTGGGAAGAATTCCATATCCTATTCCGGTTAGCACGATTGGCGAAAGAAACCACAGTTACAACAAATACAGTTACAACAAAGTATGAGTACCATTGTTTCTAAGTGAATGCATAGTTATGATTAATAGATATAAGGAGTAATATGGCAGAAATCCTCTAAAATTTGGATGTAAAATGTAAGGTAATTAAGAATGAATTAATTATATTGATTTTATTACATTACCTCCATGGTCTTGATGAGTCTGTCGAGTGCTGCTTCAGCTAATCCTTCATTTTCGAATGATCTTGCTAAAGCATCTATTTCATTTTCTCGAGTTGATCCTGGACAGTTAAACATATGCTCCGAGTCACATATGCATTCTTGTGAAGCCTGATAATCTCGACTGAATTTCGCTGTATTCTCAAATTCTTCTAGACATCCATCTTCGGCCGTATACCCCACGGGACAAGGATTGGGAGGACTACAGTACGCAGGCAACGCCCCATCAGTTTTCACGATTTGCATGTTCTCGATTGATCCATCTGGACGAAGTCTTTGCAGGCCTTCGCCGGCTCCACCTTCCGAAAAAATAAAATAATAATAATAAATAATACATACATGAAATTCACTTTAAAGTAAAGGGAATTAGAGTACAATTATATGTATCACAGTAGTGACATACTTTCAAAGCACATGCTCACATTTGAAATTTTCGCCATTACTACGGCATAACGCAATTTATATTAACTTACATTATGAAACTTGTCAATAATAAACACTAATTTGGCTATAATGGTAGGCTTTCAATGTCTGTTTTTATTCAAAATTATGTCGACTAATCAACTTTTTATTGTCCATATGTCTATTCTCTGCACTATGAAAAAAAAAATATAAATAAATAAATAAATCATTCAAATTCATAAATAATCTCTTTATTAAAATCGTTATTGAAACTAAAACAATAATTGCTCAGGCTTAACATTCTTATTACTTACAGCGAAAAAATAAATAAATTAATTAATTAATTAAAATTTAAATAAAAAAAAATAATAATAAATTGTAATTTGACAAATTACAGCGACTATTTGGAAAATGATATTTTCAAAGACTAAATTTTAAAGACTTATAAATAAATTCCATATTTTAATTAATAATAATAATAAACATCATTTTTATGATGATCGTAACGAGTCATATATTACGTACGTCAAGCATGGAACATTAATATTCCTAGACCAATGATAAAAAACAGTAGTTTATAGATATACAACTTTAACTGTTTAAAATGTGCATTTTTATTTGATGGAGTTAATCTGACTGACTTCTGAACGCCTCATATTACGTACGACATGGATTAAACATTAATATTCCTGGACCCATCATAAACAAATTTTAAATAAAATTTCAGTTTTACAATTTTCGGAACTGCAAATTTTTAAATTTTTAAACTTCTAAACATCGCACATTTTAAATTTTTAGACCCTTGCGTAAAGAAAAAAAAATGTTCTTTTAAATGAAATTTGTTTGAAATCTTTATCACAATTTGTTTTCAAATTATTATTTTTTAAAAAAGGGTTTATTACTTTTTTGTCATTGTGGCAACAGAAGTATTCCTTTTTTTGGACATTAAATATGGACCAATCAGAAAATGAATAAAATAGGCAACAGAAGTATTCCATTTTTGGACAAACGTGGGCCAATAAGAAAACGAATAAAATAAAATAAGTTGCGAAATTCAACAAATAAAAAGATTCAGATATACTTTAGATTTCCCAGATCTCTACCGAGGGCAACAGCTATTTTCCATACATAAAAAAAAAAAAAAAAAAAAAAAAAAAATGGAAACGTTACTTTATCCAGTGTGGGCAGTAATGTGGCCCAATAGTTCTGTTATGTTTCCGTATATTTTAGACAGATTTTTGTAATTTTTATGTATATTTTTGTCAGATTTCGTAATGTTTCATCATATTTCGGTCAGGTATTTGCAAATATTTCCGCATTGCTCCTTGAAATGTTCGTTGTTTTCGCATACTTAAACAAGGTATTAGGAAACTTTTCCGCGTATTTCGGTAAAATATTCGGAAATGTTTTTAGTTTATATTTCGAATATGTTTGAGTATATTTCGTAAGGGTTTCTGTGCATTTAGGTAACCTTCCTGAATATGTCATATATTTTTTTATTTAAGGGGGCACAGGACCTTTGATTTTGTCTAAACAATCAAAAGCATCACTTTTTCAAAGTAGCAAAACACACAATAAATTTGAAATTATTGTATTTTTTCCCATTCTGCCTAAAATATATGTATATTTTAGTACATTATCCAAAAAAATAAATGTTGTATGTCGAAAATTATTAATTAAATTTTAAATTTAAAAATTTATCTCAGTAATGCGTCATTTATTGTTGTGCGCATGATAAAACTCTAAATTATGCACATAGAAAATAACTTTGTTACAAAATAGAATCATAACAAACCTACTTCTAACTTAAAACCAAAATATACGCAAAAAGTTTCGTTTAAAGTTTAATTTTCGCACAAAATAAGAAAACTTTCAAAACTACAAAAGTATTTTTCAAGTTTTGAAAATACAAAAGATAAATAACCATGTGACTCTTTTAGCATGTAGACTATAAACAAAGGCATATTTGGCTATGTTTTATTTTTTTATTTATTTATTTATTTATTTATTTTTTAGCTGCAGCTTATTATATAGTTTAAAAATAACAGTGCCCGCAAACTTCAAATTTACTAAACTGGCTAATCTGCGAAGTTTCAATATCTATAGAAGTTCAGTTATGGTGACTGTCTATAAGGGTGATTCTCAAAATAGGGGACTATTTCAAAAATGAAATCTTAAAAAAATTACTGTTAGCAAAATTTCTGAAAAAAATAGGTGTTGTTAATATAGTATTAGTTATACTTTCCATGTAGTCAGCAGAGCTAATTATTTAAAAATTAATTTAAAAAATAATTACTATTTTTTGAGCCATGCTAATGACAAAACAAATTGCATGGAATAAATATATTATGAAATTTTTATTTTCTTCCTGTTTAAATATTTTTTTTTCTATATTTATTAGCCTTCCTTTTCAGCAAATGGTTTCCATTTTTACATATATACATATAAGGAGAATAAAAACATTACCAAAGAGCAAACTTTGTTTACATGAGCAACATTCTGACACTAACAATGTAAGAAGCTGTCAGTGATTTTCTGACAGATTTAATGCATATTTTAGGGATAATAAATTTAATACCTAAATTTATATGTAAAATTAAACTTTATAAAAGATACAATACAAGCAATGGTTACATTTATGCACACAGGAGTCTTTAGCATGGACAGAAAAACCATGCTAATGACACTGATATTTGTCCATGCTAATGACAAATTTTAATTTAAATAAGATTATCAGCCATAATATAATCACAATGCAATGGTCCTTTCTGGGGCTTTTTAAAACACAAAAGTCCTATGCAAATAAGTAAAATAAAAATTTTAATTATAAAATAAACATGAAAATTATTATCCATTCTAATGACATGCAAATGATGTACGCCCCTAATATTCAACTTCTATTCTTAAAATACAATACATGCTTCTATTTTCAGGCTGGGATAAAATGGCTACTTGTGTCCACGGAGAAACTTTATATTTTCAAACTATTGTCATATATGAAAATGAAATTTTGATTAATAACCAGCTGTTATAGTATGACCTTGTTTTGAAAATAGAATATGGAGGGCAAACTTTAATTCTTTTTTTATATACTATAATTTTATTTTTAAAAAGAAATTTATTGGATAAATCATCTCCTTGATTAATTTAAAGAAAGAATAACATTTGTTTTATTTTATAAATATGATATTAACTCTTGAAAAAGCTAGTATATACAAGGCACAGCTGCTGTGGACATCCATGCTAATGACATTTTGAACATTTATTCTGTTATTTTAAGGTGTTTTTAACTAAAAAGTGAGTAATTCTTGAATGCAAATAATGAATAATATTAAGACAAACATATCTAAATATAAAAACATGACAGAAAACCTCTCTTTTTTTTTTTTTTTTTTTGTATGCCGAAAGACATAAATTGTCCCCTATTTTGAGAATCACCCATAAATGATTATATCTCAATAAATACTGCAGATTTTTGAATGCTATTTTTTGCATATTGTTGAGAAATTGTAAAACATTTAGAATAAATCAAAAACCGAAAACTGATTTTTTTTAAAGGTTTTTTGCCCCTTTAAGAAATTAATAAGCTTTTTAAAAAGAATTAATATTATCCGATGGAATTTTAATGCATAATTTTTTTAGATTTACTTTTAATCATTTGTTGCACATACAAAGTTAAATAACTCGTTCGAAATGTATACTCTTGTCTATGAATCTATGATTGACAGTGACAAATGGTTAATGAATAAAGATGTAGTTCTAGTATTAATAAAGTACAAATAGCACTGTTTTTATGGGGTTTTTTCTTTTTTTTTTTCTTTTTTAATCTTTTCGTTTTATGTTCTGATTCACAATTTTTATAATGATGAAATGCATCTTATAAATGACCGAAGGAATTGATAAGTTCATTTCTACTAATGCGTTTTATCCTCGTTTTTAAACTATATATTTGTAAAAAGATGATATTGAAAATTTGATTTGTACATCTATAAATATTTCTTTTTTAAAGTGCGGTCTCGTGAGCTCTATCGGTAAATAAATAGTTTATGAAAATGTATAAAATAAATTAAATAAACACTTTATGAAATGTTTAATTTCATTATATACAAGTAGATGAATTTTTTTATACCTTTAAATAATATGTTTATGAAAAAAAAGAAACATTTTTTCAAAATAATTAATGTCTGCGATAAATTATTTTATTTTCATGAATATTTATGCTGCAACACATGCCCTAATGTAAGGGATGGATGGGGCATATTTTTAAAATGAAAATTCATATTTAATTTTCAAAAATGTGGTGAAAAAATGGCAAAGATATAGTGTGACATTTACATTCTTAAGGTTTATTTTGGATCACGACATTTAATTTATGCTATATTATATTTTGTAAAACGTAAATCAAATGAAAAATATGTTTGAACGATTAGAGACGCCAATTAATTTTAGTGGATGGAGATTTGCAATGCTGTCTTTTTCATCGATGATGGAACAGTCAGTTTCTTTTTGGAAGAAAAAATTTCTTTTTCCATTTCTCCTGACAAGTAGTGTATTGCTATGTGAAAACAAAAATTTGCTGTTCGAGTTCAATAATTATTTCAGAACAGTAATATTTTATTTAAAAAACTAAGAAAATGGATATTATGGAAATAAATATAAATGTACTAATGGTTGATATTGATAAATAATCTCTTCAGACCTGAGGTACACATATGTGTACCTCCATTCTTTTACTAATAAAAACTAAACTGCTCGAATTTTTTGCATTTTTACTTGACTTCTATACAGCTGAATCTTTTTTGCTTTAAAACAAAATCAATAAATGTCAGTACTGATGAATATTACCTCATAAAATAAAAATTACTTCTATCCGAGATTCGAAAATATCTTCAAGACATTGTGGCCTAGAAAGTAAGAAATATTCACGATTATTTAACTCAAATGCTTTACAATAAAAAAATTTTGAAGCTTTGCTAACCATTTACTTGTTTAAGGACCTTAATTATGTTATTGCACAAGTTTATATTACTGATAGTTAAACTGATGTTTTAAAGAGTTTAGTACTTTTATATTCATATTTGTAAACCTAAATTACCAGTCCTCTAAAGTACTAATTTCATAAAAATGACTCTTTTTGTCATCTTTGATATCATTTCGATTATGAGAAAGCAATAAGTATTTATTTAAAGAATTATTTTATGCTCAGGTCTGAAGAGGTTAATGCATGATCAAGAAAAGAAAAATTTGCAATGCTTTATTTTTTCAAATTTTTAACTTGTAAAATAATAAGTTTTATTTGTTACACTATTCAATTCCAAAACAAGATATAGTGTTATAAATATAAAATAACAAAAAAATTGTTTGTAATTAAACATAATTATTTGGACAGAGATATTATTTCGGAAGGTTGGAACATGTTCCATCCCTCCCTGAGTCGTATGCAGAAAATTTCTGATTACATAAGGCAAAATTTCCCGTGTTTAACTTACTGAAAACTGATAAAAAGTACTGATACTTCTCCTCGAAAATTCCCTGAAGCGAACGAACCCTGTATATTCATTTTTATAATATAAAAGCGTGGACTTTTTAAAATTCTTTACGTGCAGCAATAACTCAATCGTATGAGTTCATATCCGCAAAAGTACAATAAAATATCAAGCTTATTTTTTTAATTAAACAAAATAATTTTTTCGTTTCTAGATGGGTTTTTTTTTTTTTTTTTTTTTTTTTTTTAATACTTTTTGTCCAACAAATCTATTATTGATACAATTTAAATTAGAAAATAACTTATTTGACAGAATCAAAAGCTCACAAACGTCTGTGATTTTTGCGTTTGTTTCGAAAAATATATAGAGAAGCTGGGAGCTTATGTTCTTTGATTTCGTTACAATCTGTTTGTGTAGGGGATCAAGAAAAGTTTCATAGCTTTTATTTTTTTATATATAACTGGGATTTGGATAGATTTGACATTTAAAAAAAAATCCAACATAAAAGAACCGTTCGTACTGAAGATAATCTTACCTCAACTATTCATTATTAGTAATTTTAGTATGATGGTGAACTAAAGAAAAAAAAAGTAGAACCGAACGATTGGCGAATAACGAATGTATATCATTTTCCATGAACGAATCTATCTAATCCAACAACTCAACCACGGGCCACAAAGCTACCACTATTTCTGAATTGTGATATTCGCTTTATTTAATGGTAGAAATTCTGTGATAAATAAAGTGGAGACTACTATTCAAAATGGTGGTTGCTCTACAGCCCGCCGTTGAGTAGTTGGAATGACCAAATTTATTTATTTTTAAATATAAGAACTAATAAGAAACTTATTGCCATATTTTCTTTAGACTTTAAGTGTGTAAGACTACCTTTTAGTGTTTCTTCGTTCTACCAAATTCTAAATCATCACTTCTTAATTTATTATTATCGTTAAAGCCATAAATCTTCCTATGGTGGTGACATTTAAAAAAAAATAGCGCTAATATTCTACTACATTCCAGAGAATTTCAATTCTGATAACTTTTAATGGAGGACGAGCTTTTCTGATGTCATCCAACTTCACGATGATACTTTGCTAATTCAGTGTCCACGATTGCTCCTCACAATCAATCCTATACGAATAATTCTTTATAAACACAGGCACGAGCTCCGCATTGTGTGCATGGTTCATTTGCATATGTCATAAGTAATTGATGGAGATTTGATGAAACTATTGAAATATTAATCAAAAGGTATTAATCAATGTATAAACCTGTTCAAAATAAAACAATGTACTCCTCATTATTCCAGATTAGTTTATAATAAAATCAAAAAATGATCGAACTTAGATTTTTTGTACAGTCACCTGAATCACTGTACTAAAGAAAAGAATTGGGATATATAATAACTAGCTTCGATATCATAAGAGAAAATGACAACGTGTTTCTTATTTGTTCTTCTATTTTTAAAAAATGATAGGGTAACTAGTCTTCTTGATAAAAAAAGAGAGATTTAGCCGTAATTATCCTCAAATAGTTAACATTAGAATCACGATAAAGATATTCATCGGATTTTAATCACTTAACAGTTCGGATAACTAAAATTTATTCTAATTATACTTGAAATCGAGTGAAACTTAGCGACACTGCGGTCACTCTGACTATACAATGCTGCACTGTAAAAAAATTCTATAGAGTTACTATTTTTTTTCCTAGGAAACTGGAATTTCTAGAATTTTTCATGTACCGGTAACAGCAAAAATACAACAGAATAGGTTGCATGAATTTTTGCTGTTACCATTACATAAAAAGTTCTCGGAATCCCAGTTTCCTAGAAAAAGTTTAGTAACTTTACTTTTTTTTTTTTTTTTTTTTTACACTGTATACAGTAGGTTTGTGTTCAAATAATGCATTTACATCTTACCTGCAACAAATTTATGGCCAAACAGAGAGCTATGTTCTAAATATTCTTTATCTCTAATACTTGGTTCTTTGCTAAGAATTGAATCACGACGAGCTTCAAATGGGGCTTTAAATGGCACTGAAAAATCTGAAGGCCTGTCTTCATCAGTTGGAAAATCATCTGGTTGCATGCGATTTATTACTTCATGCAGAAAATAGTCAGTCAGTGAATCCAGATCATAGTTATTGCCAAATACAGGTAAAATAAAAGCCAAGAATGTGCCAACTGATAATAACATCCTGAAAGAAAAAATATACAGTCGGTATAGCTTAATTGCATACATTTGGTTCTACTGAATTTGTATGCAATTAAGCTGGGTATGCATTTAAACGAGGACAGCAATTAACGTTATTAGTATAGGTTATCAATTGATTCTATACAACAGATATGATAAATATTAATGAGCAATAACAATTTACACAATAATTTAAAAATTAATTATTGTAATAATAATTTTAATTAATAATTTATTATTACTCTATCTATAACGATGTACATACCAAACTGTGATGTATTATAATACTATTTACGTTACGTGATTTAATTTTTCATTGTAATTTATGTGATTTAAGTGAAAATTAAAATAACAAAACTAAAATAGCAAATTTTTATTTTCAAAATAATAACTTTGAAAATATTAATAAATTTTGGTATAAATTTATTCATTGTTTGCAATTTATCCTTTATTTGTTGCCTACAAAAAAATCTTCAAGTTTGTTTTTTCCTACTTCGGACACAGCATTTCTCCACTTCCGGTGCTAAATATTGTTCTTTTATTCTCTGACCGACCTTATTGTTTTTTCCCTCAATTCCAGGATTTTCAGAGAAGATTCACTGGCATATTGAGTCGCTATATATATAGCCAGCTTTAAAAGAAAGTCATGCCTTTTCAAAATCAACATTCCCATGCCCACGTACTTCCAAAAATTAAGAGAATGGAGTCCATTCTTTCACTACGATTTCTGCTCTTTGATTTTATAGATAACAAACCTTTATTACAAAAGAAAATATTTCTGTTCTTGATTTTTTTTTTTTTTTCCATTCATGGAACATTCACAGGAATTCGCAAAATCTGGATTACTAGACTGAGGATATTTTATGCAATTAACCGGGGATTGTTATGCGATAAAACGAGTATTTTTAACATTAACCTTATGGGAACGGTTCCGTGGCACTCTATGCATATAAGCGAAGTATGCAATTATCAGTTACCCAATTAAAAGGGGCTGACTGTATTATTTTATATTATACGCCATTTTACTTCTTATTTGATAAAGAAACTTTGGTGATAGGACAATTACGAAGATCAATCACTCATTCTATACGAATACTAACTTTTATTCTAGGTATTAAATTACCAAGAATATTTATACTTTCCCTTAAATTATTTTATTTTCAAAGCGCTGTAATGTTTTTAAACAACATGTACTGCTCTGTACTGCACATTTCCACACTGATACAAATTTACTGTTGGATTACGAAAAAACCGAACTTTTCTTTTTTTTCTTTGCACTGAGGAAGGGGATCGAGGCATCCTTGAAACGGCGTATGTGATTTTAGGGGTCTTTGTTTTTTCACGAGATTTGTGCGTTAAAACGGTGTTTGCAGTTTTTAATTTGTGTATTAATGATTTTACTTCGTTTATAGAGCTATACCGCATAGCTAAGGTCACAGAAGTTGGTGAAGTAAGATTGAGGAAGTGCACAGAAGAAAGAAGTTTAAAACATTAATTTTCTGAGGAGATATGTTTTAAGTATACAAAAGCATTCTACGCCCATAAGTCTAACATTAGCGAGAAGAGCATTCAGAAGTTGATTAACTGTTTTCTTTAACTTCGGTAGACGATAGCAATGACAATCTTGGCTACAATGTGTAGTGAAGGAACAGTTCGCTGTCAGAAAAATTCATTTTTATACGTTAAATTATTCGTCATTTTTCAACAAATAATTTCCGTCCTTCTAGAAAACATGCTTTTACCGGTAATTCTTCCCGAAAGTCTGATTAAAGGAGTAAATTCCGTTTATTCCTTGCACGCATTCGAAGTAATTATATTAATACCAAAGTTTGAATTTATTTTTAAAATGAAAATTAAATGAACTAAAATTTCTAATTTATTTAAATAGAAATAAACAAAAATAATGGTTTTGAATTTAATTAGGCAGTAATTTTCCCATTCATTTAAACTTAATTCGCAATTTAGTTTTTAGAGCAGTTTTAGTTTTTAGTTCAGATGTAAAACATATTATAGACGAACACATTTAAAAAATATATAGTAGTTCAATAAACTTAAAAAATCGATTCTATTGAAAATACCAAACATTTATTCTCAAATTTAATTAAAAATATAATATTCACGTAAGATAAAATTTTAACACAATTATTCAATTGGTAAATAATTCATAAAAGCTGTAAATTTCTAAGTGGGTATTTTTTCACCCATTTCAAGATTTAAAACTGTTATATGTTTTACATCTAACAATCAAAATTTGTCTTATTGAAAACGTCTAATGTATAATAATTTTTATCCTTTATTATTCCATAGGTATTAGGACACCAACTATTACAAGCACTTTCGTCTAGAATAATTCTGTCACCATTCCTCATAATAATTTCATATTTATAAACAATATTTTAAAGAATAAATAGGATTTAAATCTTTTTGAATTATTGTTCATAATTAATAATTTTCGTAACAGAAAGTAATTGTTTTCGCAGGCGTATTTCTAAAAATAAAAGCGTAGGGGAAGAACGTGTTATGTTATAGTTAATGGGATATGATACCTTTAAACTGTCAAAATTTGCGATTTTTTTAATGCATATTTTGATTTCGTAATCATTTCTGAGCAATAATGCAAAAAAATGCATTAAAAAATTCCCATTAGTTTACTAATTATGACAGTTTTATTAAGATTACATATGTGATGTGAAATGTAATAATAAAACTCTCAGTCGTGTTTATTCAAAATGATGAATTTTGATACTACGAGCAGTGTTGTTAAAAAATTATGCATGACAATCAAAAGAAATTTTTACCACATATTCATTTCTGCGTTATCAAACCTAAAACCAGGAAAAGGTAAGATTTTATTATATTTTTTACTTTGTACTCTAGAAAATGTTTTTAAAAAAATTATTATTATTATTTTTTAATTATTAAATTAATTTTTTAACTTAGTCAATATTTTTTACAAATATTCTAGTTTTAGTATAAAGATGACACTATTTTGTATATATTTTCTCCAAAATGTTTTCTTTATATGCATATTTTCAGATTTTATCATGCGCGCAAAACGTGTTTTTTTTTCTCTTATTATCCTAAGTATTTATAAACTTATCATTTCAATATTTATTTATAAATTTATAAGTACATATATTTTTTGAATATTAATATCAATATGAGCTTTATATTTAAATGAAGTTTGGTTTTTATTTTTGACATATTACACGTTTGTTTGAGGTTTTGAAGTTTGGAGTTTGGAAGTTTGGAAGTTTGGAACATAGTGATATTTTTTTTTGCTTTTTCGACGTATTCAAAAGTATCCTGCCCCCTTAAAAAGTACTTTTAATTTATGGATGAAAATGTTATGAGGTATTCTGCATATCATATAGAAAAACTGAAATACTAAGATTCCAATTTACTAATACTATTTAACATTTTAACAATTAACAATTTAAATTATACTAATAGTTTTTAACATTTGAAAATTAAATATTAATAAAGTTGTCTGACAGGGTTTAGTACCCCTTGTTAACATTTTAAATATATTCTAACAAAGGAAAATAAATCAATAAAGTTCCCAGTAAAAAACTTTCACTTTCATTTTCTCGAAATTTTATACTTGTTAAACAACATCTCCATTAAGGAGACACAGTGCGTTTAAAAACATATCTTCAATTTTGAATAGCATTGAAATATATGTGGTGGCACAATACTTAGTACTAAAAATCAAATAAAAAAATTAAAAACAAAATCTTGTAGAAGAGTGTGTGTTTTTTTTTATTTAAAAAAATATCAAGAGAAAGAAAGTGAGAGATCTAGCTCAGAGGGAATTAAGATAAAAGTATCACAACATACCTACACCAGAAAGGAAATTTATATAAACTGAAAAGTCTATCTTCATTTTCAGACTTTTCAGTTTATATAAAAAAATTACTTTAAAAAAATCCCTACTATTTTTACAAATATGAATATTTTTGCTTTGTTTTTTTCCTTCCTTCATTAGAATATACTACAAAAAACTACGTATGGATTTTTAGATGTATGGGATTTTACATTAAATATGATTTTTTTTCTCTCTCATGTATATCAAACAATGAAGAAAATTCAACAAACTCTCAATTTAAATATTTTTTTAAATAACTATAAACTCCAATATTAAATCCATACACAAAAATATTAAATACACCATGGAAAACCAGTAAAAAAAAAATTCAAACATCTGTCTAAATTAGCAAAAAAAACTTTAGTACTTTTCGAACAAGCAGATTATAAAAACATGAACAGGAAGAAAAATCAGTTTAAAGTTTTTATTTGTATAGGTAATTGCGCTGGATCTATTAAAGAAATTTACACTATCTCGCGATATAATTGTCATATAGGTAAAAATGATATGTCAAAATATTCACAATCAAGGGAGCTTTCAGTTAATATTAAAAAAAGAAAATTGATATTTTGACCAATTTCAAGTTACTGTGTCCTCTTAACAGGGTTGGTACGGGTACCGTTCTTTTCCAGGTCTTACATCAGTCTTTTTTTTATTTAAAAAATTTAATTTAGTTCAAACGCTAAAAATTTCGCCTTATTTAGGGAGAGATTTTCAACAGAAAAACACGGGAGATTAAGGTTTTCAAAAAGTTGATTAAGGTTTTCAAAATTTTCAAATTAAATTATGATTAATTTACTTACTTTAGAAAATAGGAAATTTTATTTTTCGAAAACTAAATATTATTCACATAAGCTAGACATTCATACTATAAGGTCAGTGTTCCTAAATGTGATTGACAAATAAGTGTGATAAAAGTTATTGCACCGAAACTCCTAACGTGAGAATCATGTATAAATGTGACATAGTCAAATATCGACATTTCAGGAACAAAACCTGAAGCATGTTATTTATTGCATTTAACCGCTTCCCTGTCTTTTTGCTTAATATCTATAACTAATCATTCTTAGATGCTAGTTCTTACATACCATTCAATAAAACATTATCAGTAGATTTACACTCAGATAGATTCTTAATTAGCAAAAACAATTCAAGTATTTAATATTGCAGACACGCATACAATAAACTTAAAAATATCTTTCAATTACTCAAAAATCAACCTAAATCATAGTTAAAAAAAAAAAAAAAAAAAAAATAGATAAAAGTAAAAGTAAAGATAAAAATAAGTAAAATTAAACAACATGTTGAAATTAATATTATAAAATAATAATCCCAACATAATACAAGCATTAGGCAAACTAAAATTATGAGCAAAATTAAATTTAAATCTCCTATAATCATAAAACCAATAATAATAATGTCAAGCATTACAGATGTAAAAGGGATTTAAACTGCAAAAGCATGCAGAATTCAATTGAAAGTTTTATTTAAAAAGGAAACCTTTCAGAAAAATAATTCATGATCAGGGTTGGCTGCGTTTCGAAATGTTCAAAAATATTTTGTTTAATTTCAAGCGCATATGTGTATGTATGCAAATGTTATATATATTATTTATACAGTTTTCTAAACATCTGTCCCGATACATTAAAAATATTTTAATAAATAAAGTATTAGAAGTTAATAAAAATTATATTTTACAGCACAATTAATTTTAATTTAGGTCCACATATGCATAAATTTCTTTCAAAATTTGTAATTCTCTTTCCAAAAAAAGAAAAAAAAAAGTACTGTAAAAAGTAAAATTAGTTACTAGAAAATTTGAATGATGACTTGTCAGGTGTCAAATACATATTTTCTAACACTTTTTATATTATTTTTTCTTTAAAAAAATATCAGTTTTGATTAATTTTGATTCAGATTTGCAAATACATTCTCCTAAAAGTTAAAGAGCATTTTTTAAAGGATAAATGAAGAAAGAAAAATGAGTTATTGGAAATTTTTAATGACAGCTCATCAATGTCAAAAAATCATGTCATCTATAGTTTTTTTTTTAGTATTATTTTATAAAAATCTTCATATAACATCGACATCAAAATATTAAGTAATCTTACTTAAATCTTCCTTTTACTATTTCGAAAAACTATAGCAAATCCTTCATTCACGTTTAACGAGATACATGACAAGCGGTTAAGGCCGTACCATGTTTTTGCTTTGAATAAGATTGGATCAATATTTCTTTAAATATAATTTACACGCAATTCATGCTGCAATTTTTTTATGAGCCAAAACTTCAGTCTTATTTACAGGAAGTACTATTTGAAATGCAAGGCAGAAAAAACATCATACCTGTCTCTTATGTTTCTATGCAACGAATAAAGCGGTAGGACCAAATATGGCGATTTTGTGGTTTTGCGCTTGCGCGGATCGATAAAGTCACAGCAACTTGTGTTAAATTCGCCAACAATTTTCATAATAATGCGGGTCGCGTGGAAATGAGAAACTTACACAAGACTTTTAAATATCTGTCAGAAAGTAAATAATTTTGTTATAATATGTAACGGAGGAGCGGTCTATTTTGGGATGAGAAGCATTAATGGGAAGCGATTTTATTTTTCAGTCATATGTAATAAAAGTAAAGAAATAAGATAAAAATGAAAAAAAAAATGTTTTTTAGTATGGAAGATTATAAGGAAATTTTGATTATCCGCTCCGATTATACTGTTCAATTTTAGTAAGCTTAAAGTATTTGGAATAATGTTAAATAGTGGCAAAATTTACTGTAAGCTGTATTTTGTTTTGTAGGATGTCAAATAAAAGAAACATAATAATTTCGGAATAAAACAGTATTTTAAGGCAATCTCGTAAAAAAAGCATAAAATTGAAAAAAAAAAGAAAAAAAAAGAAAAAAGAAAAAAAAACGAAAATGTTTCCCTCCCCCCTTTCTCTCTTCCGGCCAGCTTTCCCAATTTATATAAGAATTGTAAATTTAGTTTCTGATCTGAAATTTAAAGTCCTTTTGGATTCAATTAGCTCACCATACGAAAGAGAAAGCAGTATTTATAAATATTAGCCATTCTTCTTGTTTTTAACCCTCTCATGGGTAAAATAGTGCCCATAAACATAAAATTCTGAAATGATTGAATAACACCACATTTTACAAATAAATTTATTTGAAAATAAGTAAAAACTTTTCTTTGAGTAGGGGAAAGTTGGATAAAACCGGGTAGGTTGATAAAACAGGGAAACGGGCTTTGTGGCTTTATTTTTGACGGTATCTTGCGGAAACTTCTAGAATTACTTCTAGGCGAGCGACATGCCAGCTCCCAGTAAGCAGAAGTCGTGTAAACGAACTCATTTCGCAGTAGTGCTTTTTTAAAGATTTCACGTCACAAAGTTAGGAATTCGATGTCTGCAATATTACGTTACCAATCCTAAATACCTAAAGATTTGGTTTAGATAAGTATTGCGTATGATAGTCTATTATTTACTTGTTATAGTTTAACGTTTTGTATTGATGTCTATGAGTTATCTGAACGACGCTAAGAGTAATATTTCCTCAAAATGGTGTGGTCGGACAAAACCGGGATGCAGATGGTCGAACATAACCGGGAAGTTTCCGATCTTCTCAAAGTCTGGGCAGAGATATCAAGCGTTCTTTTGCAGTCTCACCACACGATATAAAGCCTATTCCAGTACAAACGGATCCTAGGGCAATAAGGAAATCTGACGAGCGACGAGGGAAAACAGTTATCCTTATTTTAACCCCCTACAAATTAGAACTTGAACAAGAAGACAGTGAAAGGAGGGAAAAACAAGACAAGAAGAACTTAATCCTGAAGCGAAAATTTTCCATGCAGGGACGTAGCTTTAGGGGGGGGGGAGGGGGGGGGAGCCTCCCCTCCCAATATGTTCAGGTAGTAGGGCGTCAAAGAAGGCTTAAGGGCGCCGTTAGGCGCCCGGATAAAAAGGCTTTGTAAGTAGTAATAAGTAATTATAAAATAACTTAATTTGAAATGTAAAATTACAAAATAAATTACTATTCACTTACAAAACATGAAAAAGGTACTTAATTTTAGACTTGTTATTACCTCTATTCCCCCACTCCTATCCCGAAGAAAATTTATGCATCCGAAATAAAAAATTTCAAAAACAGGCTTGTAATGAATTCCAGGATAGATGTACAGTTATTTCCTTCTTATAATAGTTGTTGATCACCCTAGAAATAGATAGAAAGGGAAAAGAAGTGTGGAAACGACTGTAGTGCGTTTGAATGGTTCTATAATATGTTTTAGTAGTAGGGCGCCACAAAAGGTTTAGAGCTGCAGTCAGGCACCTAAAAAAGAGGGTTTCAAAAAGGGCGCCATGGAAGATTTAAAGGCGCCGTTTAGGCACCTAAAATTTTTATTATTAATGTGGCTTTCGTAGATCATTTTTTACACACACACACAAAAAAAATGAAAAAAAAAATAATGAAATAGCAGTAACATGATTTGGAATTAATATTATTGTAAATTTATAAGAAAATAAATTATGGTTTCAAAAAAATATAGGCAATCCATTACATTTGAGACATTTTAAGATTACTTCTAGGCGCTATCCCCAGTGCGAAAACAAGAACACATTCAGGAAATGGACATTGTTCGATCACTACATGTAATGTGATTTTTCGGAGAAAAGCTCTCCCCTTATTCCAATTCAAGGTTGGTGGTTCTCGACAGGGTCATCTGACCTTAATTATTTTAACTCCCCTCTTATGTCCTTCCTTGTGTGAGGTTAGATAATTTCCCGGCGTCACCTACATACATATTTGTTGTCCAGTGTCTAGTGTTGACAGATTTTACTGAAGCTAATAACGCGACTTTTCAAAACTAGCGATTTTTTTCGTTCAATTTTTAAAATAAAAATAAAAAGCTGTCTTTCGTAGTCATCCAGAGAGAAGAAATTGAGTCATGAATGATGACTGAAATAAAACATAAAAATAAAAAACCAGGAATAAAAGAGAGAAATAAGTTATGAAGCGAAGAAATGACACAAATTTATGAAAAAGTGGATGAAAAACGATGATGCAGTCGAAGGTAAAAAATGTACATATTTTCCTTTAATTAAGCATGTTCTTAAAGTACAATGTTTATATTTCTGACGCAATTGTGAGTTCATTTATTATCAATCATTGCTATTATTATAGGAAAAAAATCGAATAGCATTCTCAGTTTTCCGGTAAATTTAAGTTTTAATGATTTTTATTATTTATTTCCTAAACAGATAGCTATTTTTTTTTTATTAATGATGATTTCTGAAACTTTTAGATTATTAATAATCGACCTAGTTTTAACCCAGGACTGGGCAGGAATGAAGCTTTCCCCAAAAATTAAAAGACATATATGTTTAAGGGTGTACTCGAAAACATGCTTTTCTACCTTCAACACCTCGAAATTTTCTGATAGAATTTCAGACTCATTTTCAAAAATAGAAGCATGAAACTTGCTGGAGTGATTTTTGAAGAGATGTACAAGGTGCCGTATGATCTTATTTTTCGCTCCATTTATTAGAATTTGATTGATAAACAATCATTGCTTCAGCATGGTTCTTTTTTTCGTCTCCAGGTCTTCCGCTTCGGAAAATTCGGTTCACAACGCCCACTTTGACAGCATTTTCCCTTCTATTTTCTGCCTTTATCAAAATATCGAGATTTACGGCACCTTGTATAGTTTCTGAATAAGAGAATCTGTCAGTCTGATGAATTTGAGAGCAAAAGTGAATTCAAAATTAAATGCGAAAATAAGTAGTTTGGATCGGAACACCATTACTTACAAATGTTTTTCGAAAAAGCAATCGAACATAGTAAGATGCAATCGAATGGAACCAAACAAATATTCAGTTTTACATGATTTATTATTATTATTATTTAGGTTTTTGGTATCCACATACTGCATTTTCACAGATTTTATTTTATAAAACACTGTATATTAAATTGTAACATTATAGTTAAAAATGCATTGTTTATGATCAAGTGGTACTGATTTCATTCTTGCAAGGGTTACTGATCATGTGGTAAAAAAAAAATGCTTTTCAAAAACATTTTCAACTGAGCAATATTTTTTTTTTTTTTTTTGGCTCTATTTTTGTTTTATAATATGATTCCTAAATATAATTTTGTTATGTTTTATCAATTGTACATATACATTTCAAGTTGTTGTCACTCTTCTGATGGGTCTTTTTTCTGCCTTGCGGTGGACATTACAGCTTAAATTTGATTTATCTGAAAAATAATAGTTTTCAACTAACTATATAAACATCACGATGTACCGACGTGCAAAGTGAACTCTTCTATCTGAAATTCCAAAATATATGTGTATATGTCTTTATTTTAAATCCAGATTGAAATATTCTATGCATCTGAGTTTTTTTCGTCGCTAATTGCTATTGTGATAACTTACTTTTGACGAAATTTAATGATATCCGGTATTCAGCATACTATTGCTAAATTGAACATGTCGCTTAAGGGGTTAAAAATGTTTTTGTTCAAGTGATTGGATAAAGGGATTTGGAAATAATTGATTTTTGCTTTTAAAGTAGCCATTGTCAAAAGAGAGAATTAAATTTATTTTGAACGACTGTCTTTTAATGTTAAAAAGTGACAGGAAAAAAGTATTCGTTAATGTACTGTATAATTTATAGAATAATCGCGCAACCGATTTAAAAAATGCACATTAGAAAAAAATAACTACTTTAAAGTTTTGTGTTACAATTGCAGTCCAATACAGGTTATTTTTTACTTATCTGTATTTACTGGGGAACTAAGATTATAAAGGGAAAAAATGTTATTTCATTTTACAGAACCTGGAATATTCAGTATATTTGGTGTATAGACCACCGTTACTTCCTTGAAAAAGGGTCGAATGTTCATCCAGAGATTTAACATTCCTTTTTTACATAGTTCCTTTTTTACTACTATCACTACTACTATCACTAACGCTACTATCACACGCACCACATTGGTGGGAGTGATAGTAGTGGGCCCGATCTCGGAAGATGTCACCAGAAAAAATTGAAGGCTAAATTCAATTATATTGACCAGTAAGTTTCGGGCGGAAGCTGCGGCTTTGAAACCACTATGACTCTATTGTAATTAACTTTGTGTTCTGTATTTTTATTTTTCTTCCAAATACAATTGTTCTTATCATGTCAGGAAAATGAATTTAAGGATCCAGGATTCGGATTCTCTTCAAACATTCTACATTGCCTTTTTAGACCTTGAAAAAACAAGAGCTGGGAGAGATATTTTATCAGCACATGTGCATGCACGCTGGAAATGGAAGTTTAATCATGGCTGCATCACTTATATCACCTAAATAGATGCCATTGCCATGAATAATTAACTAAACATAAAAAGTAGCATAACTACCCCCCCCCTCTCCTAGAAAATGTGCAAATAATTCAAGGGCGCCAAATTTTGGTTCTCCCCCCCCCCCCCCCCCCCAACAAAAATTTCACGCTACGCCCCTGTTTCCATGATGACAGAAAAGAAAAGAAATGTAAGAAAGAAGAGTCCAAAGAAAAAAAATATCCTTTGACATCAAACGAGGAGAGGAAGAAAATGAAAGTGAAGCATGCATCTTTTGCAACGGCAATTATATGAACAATCTAAACCTAAGGAGAGTTGGATACAGTGCCTTAACTACAGAGGGTGGGAATATAAAGCATGCAGCAATGCAAATGAACAAGATCGAACTTTCATTTGTGATTTTTGTGCCTAACAATTTCAAATCTTAAAGTATAACTAAACTCATTGTTATTTTATGTAGATTTGATATAGATTTACATTCCATAAGAATAAAATGTCAATTTTCCTTCAATACATAGTATTATTGCAAAGTTACAATGTATTTTTAATTATTTTTTCAGTTCCCGGTTTTGTCCGACCTGGTCGCACAAAACCGGGACATTGCACACTTCCAGAAAAAGTTTTGTTATGATCTTAATTGCTATTGTTCGCGACTGAATGAATATTTTTTTTTATTCGCAAGGAATCAATTTATCGTTTTAATATAAATTTTGACTGTTTTGTTTACATAGTGCGCAATATTAAAAAGAAAAGCATTAGGGTCCCGGTTGTATCCAACTTTCCCCTACTTGATAAATGAAAAATTTTAATTTCAAAATTCTGATGCTAATGTGGCATTTAGAGATTAAAATAGTGTTTTAGATGCATTATGTATTTTGTTATTTAGCATTTCAATTTCTCCTGAAAAAATATTTTTAAATTATTTACTAAAATCGTTACATGCAAATACTTAAAATTTTGTAAATCGTATCTTGATTAAAAAGAAAAAAAAATCTTATAATGTGTTTTTTTGCCGTGAAAACAAATTTTACATAACCTAAGTAAATGTAATTAATAAAAAGTATTACTTCACTTATTCAAAAACATTTATTAACACGTTAAGTGCCACGTCAGTCTCCGGTGACTGACACTAAACTTTCCGTATAGACTGCGTCTTTCACCCATGACTGACAGTCTAAAATATGATGTAAAACTAAATATATATACTGTTTTAAGTAATTACTGAAAATTTATTTAAAATTTACTTAACTTTTATTTACTACAGGATTATACGTTCTTAATAATTACATAAAACAATATAATTCTTTTAATTTTACAACATATTTTACACTGTCAGTCACAGGTGACTGAGGTGGCCTAAACGGAAAGTTTAGTGTCAGCACCGTGACACTCAACGTGTTAATGGTGATAAAAAACGGTGAAGCACTTTTTGACGGTGCGTATGCATCAATAGACCTCAAGGGGTTAAAGTTATAGTATGACAGTTGTAAACAGACAGTGTTGCGTGACAATATTACTACTTTGCAGTACGTTTTTCAGTATTATTGACAACAGAAAGCTGAATTTTCTACTAGCTTGCAAAGAATTTGTAGTACTTTAGTCATGACTGAACTAAATTTTCTACTATTTGCCGTTAATTAAACAATAAATTTTATAGAGCAAGGGATTGACCTGCATTACAAATTAACTGCAAATTCAAAGTCTGATGACTTCGGCGTTTGCGTTTTCTTGCTGCAGTCTTCTTGTAAATTTCCAGTCTTGTCGTGCCAAATTTGCTCCAACTTTGTAGGTTGCAAAGCAAGACTGCTGCAAATTTTCTGCAAACTAAAATTGCTATATGAGGTGTCAAAATATTACCTTTAATCTGTAATTCATGTGTGATCGCAGTTTTTTCTTTAACTTTTTATTGTGACAAGAAATGTTTACATTTTCATAAATGTAACGTGAAAACTAGTATTTCGGGGCTACTTTGTGCCAGACCTTTTTTGGTCCGAAAATAGCTCCAATTACTCAGAAATACCTTTTATACAACCAAGTCTCTTAAATGTTTTAAGAAACACTTTTTTTCAAATGTTACATTAATTATTTTTGTTCCAGTTGCTCAGGATAACATGACGAAAACTATTTCTTTAATAACTTGTTCCTTTAACATTAACAATTGGTTTATTGTATTTAAATGTAAATATATATATATATATATATATATATATATCGAGTTTGCAGTGTTAATTTATTAGCAGATGCTACTGCAAGGGGGTTTCAATAAAAATTTTACAAATGAAATGCATTCATTTTATATGAAAATAAGTTAATGGATCAAAGAAACTCGCAGCAGCTACTTTGTTTCAAAATTTTAAAAATTGTTAAAAAAAAAAAAAAAAAAAAAAAAAATCCCCTTTAAAACCATGCAGTTTGCTTCATTGTTCCATATTAATTCTTTATAACTAAATTTCGACATTGAAATATCATATGTTATACATTTAAATAATGGAAATGTGAGTGGAATCAAGAAAAAGCGGCCCCGATTGACGCTACTCCGGACTTCTTATCCGAAGTGTGATAAAAATCTGACTTTAGGTTCAACTTTAGGAATCTGACATTGAATGTATGTCGTATAACTAAAGGTGCACATACGTAAGAAAAACTAGGTTAGTTTATCTTCAGTTTGATGCATGCGAACAGTCTAAATTAAACTGTTGTAATACACCATTAAAACTGTAAAATTCTCATATGGATATCCCGTATTTCAGTTGACGAGTGCTTCTAATATTTCATGAGTAACAAACATTCATAACATTCATCTCTTCTAACCGTGATTCCAACCATAGTATTTATCATCTTTATATTTTTAACTCCAAAGGGAAGTAAGCACCAGTGTTCTGTTTAATCTAAGAAAATAAAGCTATAACAGCAAAAAGGCCGCTCAAAAATTTTATTAGAAAATAAAGCTATAACAGCAAAAAGGCCGCTCAAAAATTTAATTAAGGGTGCAATTCGATTCAAACTGCTTATTTTACGATTTATTTTTGAATTCATTTTTGCTCTCAAATACATCAAATTGGGATATTGTCTTATTTAGAAAGTACACAAGGTGCCGTGATTGTCAATTCTTTGATAAAAGCAGAAAATATTGCAATAAAAGCAATCAAAAACGGCATTTTGAACCGAATTTTCAGAAGCGTGAGATCTGAGAACGAAAAAGAGGGTCATACTGATAAGGTAATTGTTTATAAATCAAATTCTAATGAATTGAGTGTAAAATGACATTACACGGCACCTCATACGTCCCTTCAAGAATGCCCTCAGCAAGTTTCATGTTTCTACTTTTAAAAATGTGTCTGAAATTGTATCAGAAAATTTCGAGCTGTTGAAGGTGGAAAAGCATTTTTTCGAATACACCCTTAAGTACAACTTCATCTATGAGTTTTTAAAAAATTATAGCTATTTAACTTTTAAAAAATCTTTAAATGTGTAACGAAAGTTACATATAACATTAACTAACATTCAAATTAACATTAAATCTAACATTCTTTTATTTACTTGATGGTTTGAACCGGTCACGGATCCACAGGAAAGAGGTGGGAGCGATTGAACCCTCCGCATCAAATTAGTTTTAAGCAGACGGATTTTCTAGAGTGCTCGAACGTTTTTTTATAAAAAGGTGCGATAATAAGAAATAAACGGAACAGTTAGGAGTTTTGTTGTTGTTTTGCAATAGAAAAAGCATTATAGAAAAAAAAAAAAAAGAACGCATTACATTCCACGATTGTTATGGAACATTTTTTTCGAAAATTAAAACCCAATGTAATATTTAATAAAAAAGAATATTGTCCAGTTAAACTGACGGCATAGAGCTCACAGCCTATACTTGAACGAAATCTGATAATTCTGCATGAAAAATCCATTTACATAAATTAAGGGGAGGGGCATTAGCCCCCGTTCCCCTTCTTAATACTCATCTAATAAACACCCAATATTAATCATGGAGGTGTCTCCTAAGATTTGAGCGAAAACTGATAATTCTGAAAGAAAATCCCATTTATATAAATTATGGGGTGGAGCATTAGCCCCCGTCTCGATTCGTATATTTATCGAATGAACTCTCAAAACGAATCATCATTTATCATAATAAGCCTATATCTAAGATTTCAAATAAATCTGATATTTTTATCACGAGTTATCGCGTTACGTACGCCCGTACATACATTACAGAATGGGTGGGTACATAAACTCTCAAGCTTTGATAGCCTGTGAGCTAAAAAATAAAACTTTTTATTTATTTTACTAAAAAGTGTTAAAAAATTAGTGAAATAGGTTTGTTAAAAACATAAAAAATATCGAGGATATTAAAACTCAACAACCTAACGCTTTCAACTGTTTCAAACAGTCGTCATCAGGAGAAATCTATGAGGTGGGATTGTTCGTCAAAATGACCATGGATAAATATCTGGAGACGAGTCTGTTTCAAAGGAGAAGGGGAAATATATTCAAATTCACCAGAAACATTTAGTGTGCTATACCAGATCATATATATATATTGTATAAAAGCATATCGTTGCAAATGTTCCTTCCTTGAGTTAAAATTTCCAATGAATTTGGAATATTTATTCCTTGAGTTAAAATTTTCAGCGATTTTCCGATGCAAAAAGATGAGGAGCGGTATCCAAATATAGTAGTGCGTGCAGTATTGTGTAGACACTAATCAAAGGAATATGCATACAGCCCCTCATTTTTTGTTTCATTTTGCGAATATCGGATTTTGATCTAATTCTTTCGACGATAATTTTCAGAATTTTAAAGCTATGTTTTGAAACTTTAACAAAAGTTGCTCTATACATTTAGCTAATACAAAATGCAAGTGAATTTTTTATAGAGTTGACGCATGTGCAGTGAAAATTTATTTAGTAAACATGCTCATTTTTCATACAATTATTAATATTTTTAAATTTTGATTAAAGGGTATTATGTATAATGCCGTTTCTCATATTTTCTGAAAAGAACACTGTTTTTTATTAAGAACTCTGCAAATTATAAGCAAAAAAATTGACAAAATTTGTAACCGTTTTTATAAAAAAAAATCTTAATTTGTCTACGAGTATACATGCTATTCGCATAAAAATGAACACAGTTTATTACCATAAGCCACTTAATCATAATCTGCAGTTTAAACGCTTTTCCTACATTAGTTTTGACAGGGTTATTCAAAAAAATATTCGTACTTTTTCAATTTGTTTACGGTCCCCTATTGGATTTTGTAAAAAAATCTTTTTGAAAATGTATGACCTATACTATTTTGTTTATACAATTGGAGTTTCAGAGTCATTCCTTATGTATATTTCTAGATATTTAACAAAACGTCTGAAATCGCAAATGTCAAGATTTTTTTTTTGCTGTGACTGTAGACTAGCCTTTTTTGAGCATGCACAGTTCATTCCATGTTTCTATGAAACATAATACATATGAGGAGCCCAGAAGCCAAGGGGTACAAGTGACAAAATGTCGATTTGGAGTAAATTGAGTTTAAAGATAATTCATGTGAAATTGGAACATCAATAACAATTGACTAAATTGAAATAGGAAACATCTGCTTGTTGCATTCTAATCTTTGAACTCTCATTTCAATAACTGTTAAAAAAATAGAGTACAATTTTCTTTAAATGTATAATTAATCAATATTGTTTGTTTTTCGAAAAAAGTGGTTTATCTCTATAACTCCCCAAATAATCAGAAAATGACCTATATATATATATTTTTTTTTACCTGAAATGAAATAAAAAGAATACTGCCCAGTTAAACTGATGGCATTGAGCTCACAGACTACAAATACTAATTGTACATTAAAGCCTTATATTTTCAAGGGTTAATTCCGTTCGAAAAAAAAATTAAGAAGGGGAAACAGCTCTCCCCTTTCCTCTTTTTTTTATACTTAATCATTGAATCTCCTATACTATCAAAGACATGCTTTATCATATAAAAAATCTATATCCAAAATTCAGAGCAAATTAGATAATTCTTAATAAAAACCCATTTAGCATTTATATAATTTAAAAGGAGTTATCCCCTTCTTTTATACTTAACCATTAAACTTCCAAAACTATTCAGAGATTTGAACGAAATCTGAAAATTCTGCTTGAAAAACCTATTTATATAAATTAAGAGGGCATTAAGAGGGGGGGGGCATTAGAACCCCTGTTGCCCCTATTTATACTTATTCAATGAACACTTAATAGCAGTCACGGAATCGCCTCATCAGAATGATCCTAATCTAAATTTTGAACGAAAACTTAATTCTGCATGAAAATCCCATTTATATCAACTAACGGGGGGGGGGGGCATTAGAACCCCTGTTCCCCCTATTTATACTTATTCAATGAACACCTAATAACAGTCACGGAATCGCCTCATCAGAATGATCCTAATCTAAATTTTGAACGAAAACTTAATTCTGCATGAAAATCCCATTTATATCAACTAACGGGGGGGGGGCATTAGAACCCCTGTTCCCCCTATTTATACTTATTTAATGAACACCTAATAACAGTCACGGAATCGCCTCATCAGAATGATCCTAATCTAAATTTTGAACCAAAACTTAATTCTGCATGAAAATCCCATTTATATCAACTAACGGGGGGGGGGATTAGAACCCCTGTTCCCCCTATTTATACTTATTCAATGAACACCTAATAACAGTCACGGAATCGCCTCATCAGAATGATCCTAATCTAAATTTTGAAAACTTAATTCTGCATGAAAATCCCATTTATATCAACTAACGGGGGGCATGAGCCCCCCGTTCCCCCTCTTATACATATCGAATGAACTCCAAAAACTAATCAGGGAAGCGCCTTGTCAGGATATACCTATATACAAAATTTCAAGTGGATCCGATATTTTTATCATGAGTTATCGCGTTACGCACATACGCACATACATACAGAACGGGCGGGCACATAAGCTCTCAGGCTATGATAGCCTGTGAGCTAAAAAGCATATTTCCAGATACCCTGTGCACTTAACTCAATTTTTTCAATTTTGTCACTTATACCCCTTGGCTTCTGGGGTCCTCATATGAATATTAGATTTTTCAATTTTTGAAAATTAGAAGACATATTAATTAAAAGCCATAATGAACATTGTAAAATGATGAGCTTCTTTAATTCAGGGAAAATTTCACCTGTGTATCAGGTTTCACAGTCTCTCATGCAGATGAAAGCAAAACGCTTGGTTCTTTCTGCATATTGAAAGAGTGATTGCTGGGTCTCCACACACAGCTACACAACAAACATGAAAAGACAGTGCAATTTAAAGGTATTAATAGTAGTAACCATTTCAAAAAATCATTTTTACTTGAGCTGGAATCGTGGCAGTGGGGACCCAATATTAGATGTGTTAGGAAATATTTATGTGTTTAAAAATATAAAATGAGAATAGACTGTGCCATCCGTAACATGCCCATAGTACATTGTCAAAGTCTGTCCAACCTCCAAGTTAGTTTGAAAATACTTCCCATTTAAAATATAAAATCATACAAGTTTGAGAGTACACATTACCAAAGACAGTGGGGCTCGCAATATTACATTCATTTGGAATTTTTTCGTTTAAATCATATAGCAATGATTTTAGGTACATGTAAAGTTATAATCAAGGGCTCAGGGTACACCAGTCTTCTATTTAAAAACATACCAAAGCATGCATAGCATGCCTGGTGTATGCTGCTGAAAGCAACAGGAACACCAACTCTTTATCCATTAAAATAGAATTTTTTTTTAATATGAAATCTTTCAACACTGGTTTCACGCATATTTAAGCTTATTATTACTGGGTCAGTCAACACTGATGGGTCAGGAAATTCATATAATAAAGAATAGAACTTCATTATACAAGGACGAAAAAAAATCTGTGTTGTTACTTAATGAATAATCATTAAAAATGGACAATTTATTAGAATCATCAAGAGCATCGATGTCTTTAAAATTTACATTCAGTTCATGTGTCTGTCGAGCTTTGCTTTGCATCTTGTGCTGTTTATGCTACAGGATCAGTATGTAACAATGTCTATAATTTGAATATAAACCAAATTGCCACTTTAAACTACAAACGATCTATTCTTTTCTTAGTGTCCATAATTTGCACTGAGCATTTTATTGATAAAATATGTTACATTTTATAAATAATGAATAATATCATATTTAGCTATTTTGTATTATTTGTTTTTTTGGTGCAAGCCCAAGTGCGACTGCAACTGCCGAACACCCTAAGAACGGCCTCTGGGTACAAATCAAATAGCAATAACATCCAATAATTAATGGTAAATTATAACCAAATGTTTAAATATCAGTAGTAGTCATATAGTTTTCAATACTAAACCTAATTTTGATATCATATTTTGATTCTTTAGTAAATTTCACCTTTGGATAACTTAAATCATTGCAAAACATACTGCAATAAGTGTAGTTTTTAAGCATAACACTAAAATTATTTACCAGAATGAGCTATAATATTATATTCACATATTCAAAGCTTTTAAAATTGATTTATGTTAAATATTTTTTCAAAATAAATATGTATATGTATTAAAAAGGAAATAGAATAAGAATTAAAAGTAAAATTTACTGAAGATAAGAATCCAAATATGATGTCAAAATTACGTGCTATATCATTGAAATAAATGTTTGAAAAATTTCTATATGTGAAAGACCCATCAGCAAAATAATATGTCATTAATTAATAAATATTATTTACTAATCAACTGATACCAGACACATTGTTTTAGGATAATTTGCATCAAAGTTAATAAGGAGATTATTTTTTTTTTCTTCCCTGCACTGCAAAAAAAAAAGGGTCGATCTACTAAAAAAACTTTAGTGATCCTTGTAATTACTAAACAATTTTTAGTAATCTTAGTCGGTTACTAGAAAATCTGTAAGAATTACTAAAAAAAAGTTAGCAATGAATAAGATTTAATAGTTTTATATTTTTAATAGCTATTACTAAAACTCACTTGGTGTGGCCTTGATAGCATAGTGGTTATAGTAACGGACTCCAGGCTGACAGGTCCCGGATTCGATGCTGGACACAGCCAATTACGCACCGAATGTATGTAGTGTAAGTATTCGTTAATAAGGGGATTATGAATATCCTGTCGGAGGTGGTAGCAATGTTTGGTGCTGCCATCTATTGCGGTTTTGCCGAAAATCTATCGCTTCAGAAGTCTGGATGCAGCTCGAAGGAAACTCTTGCCCTTCGGGCGCACGTATAGGTTATTAAAAATCATTTTGGAGCTATTACTAAATTTTGCTTGGTGGTTCATACTAAAAAATTTTAAGTTAGTTATACAAAAAATTCTTTTGTTCAGTTTACAAAAGAAATGCTTGTTTCACTTACAAAAAAAAGTTTGTAATGGTTACTAAAAAATTCTGTGGAATACAAATTTACTAAAAAATTTTTAGCAACCTCTTGAATTTTTTTTTACAGTGTGGACTGTACATCCAATATTTTTAATCAAACTTCAATTTAAATAACTTAACTTTTCTCTGTTCCAAACTTTTTTTTTTTAATTTTGTGCTAAAATTCCATAAAATGTTGCAATAAAAATTTATCATATGGATTTTTTTTTTTTTTTTTTTTTTTTTTTTTGCAAATTTTGTTACGAAAAATTTAACGTTGCATCTTGCAAGTATATTTAATTAAAAAGAAAAACAAAACAACAACAACAACAAAAAAACCTGGTTGATAAGATTTATTGATGATAATAATGAGAGACTAAGAGAAAGCATTTATACTCTCTTTGAATTTTCAGATCGTTGATTAAATGATTTTACAGAAAATATACTCTAAAAAGTGCCACTTTAATGCTTTAACTGTCTGACTTCTCCTACTGAATAATGTTGAGTGGTCACATTAGGAAAAATAAATTATGAATCAAATTCATCATTACAATAATTTCTGCAAATTGAAAATTCATAATAGTAAAACAAATTCCATACCATTACATCTAAGAAAAGATTAAAATTCACCAATATTTTTGCAATTTAAAGATTACTTCAATAGCTGTACATTATTACAAGTGTAAACAAAACTTTATTAAAAGCAAATACTCAGTTGGTCAATTTGAGCAATTACAATCTTACATGGGGCTATAAAAATGAGATAGATGTACCCATTATCAGCCACTGATTTCAAAAATAGACTGAAGGAGACTCCAACACACTACTCACTCCAACTGGATACACAGCCAAAATTTGAACATTGGCGTATTTTCTATAGGGGAGAGTGGGGGTGGTGTGGGACATTTTTTACAAAAGTAAGAAAATCAACTTTGTTTGAAAAAAATAATAATAACAATTTATAAAGTGTAAGGTGAAACACTTTTTAATCTCCCTCAACAATATAGAAATACATGAAAAACCTATTTCGTAATTAAAGAAATTGTAAGCTCCAAAATATGTCCCATACCTCTTCACTTACAGAAAAGTATGGGACAGCAATAAAACAAAGCTATAAGGTACAAATAGTCTAGTGTTGGCTAGATATACAATTAAACAAAGATCGTAGGTGATAATGTATGTGCCACAATATAAAATTCCAGTACCTTCATGATTGGAATGAAATTCCAGGATTGTCAGTCAGAGATGACATTAAAAAATCATAACTTCAATTTATTTACATTTTGAAGTAAATGAATAGATTATCAATGTATGGCTATCTAGGGCAAGCCAAAAATCTGACTGAAAGCTTTTTTTGCCCCATAAACATTTAATGAATTAGCTAAATAACGACAGGCGAAAAAGAAAAAAATATTTTTTATTTTTTCACATTTCACAAACCTGCTACTGTTGCATAGAAAAAGTAAAAAATTCTCATACCATGTCTTTGTCCACGCTGGCAACTCTCTTTAAAACTTGTCTCCTGCTCTTTGAGCGAGTACCTTAACCCTTTCCGGCGCAGTGTTACCACTGTGGCAACACTGCACCTAACTTAAATTCCAAACGGCACCAGAAATATTTTATAGAAACTTCGCTTTTACAATGAAAGCGTGAATTTGGGAATTCTTAATTTCTATAAAAGTCGTTTTTAAATTCCGGTGTCAATCAACAATTTCTCATTTTATGAGCAGAATTTGCCTGCGCCGGAAAGGGTTAAGGCCCCTGTCCCTGCGAGCAAAGATACTTACGAGCTAATGCTATTCCTATAGTGAGGTTATTTTCTAATAACTCGTTTGCATTTTGTCATTTTTAATTTTTTTTTTTTTTTTTTTTTTTTTTTTTTTGCTTTGGATGGCTGAGATCTCTTTCTACATCACTCTTTTTTCATTTTTTCAGTTTTGGTTGCAGATATTTTTCATAAAGTTGTTTTCACTTTCAAAACCTGTTCTGAAAATGAAATTGTAATTCTAAAAAATATCTACAACCAAAATCGAAAATGTAAAAAAGGCGCAATGTAGGGAGGAATTTCAACTATCCAATGCAAAAAATAAAAATAAATAAATAAATAAAATAAAAAAATAAAATAAATAAATAAAAATGTCAAATTATAAACAAGTAATTAGAAAAAACCTTCCCTAGAAATAGCATTAGCTTGTGAGTGTCTTTGCTTGCAGGGACAGGAGCCTTAAAACTCCTGACCCTATTATGTGAAGGCACTCTTGAGATAATGCTAAATCAATAAAGAGGTTATTTGCTATTATCTCATTTGTATTTCAATATTCTTAAATATATTTTTTTTCACATTGGATAGCTGTGGTCCATCTCTACATTGTCCTTTTTTACTTTTACGATTTTAGTTGTAGATATTTTTAAAAGTAACTACTTTCAAAACCAGTTCTGAAAAATAAAGTGTCATTAAAAAAACATCTGCAAAATATTTAGCATTAGCTCATCAGTATCTTTGCCTGACGGGGACAGGAGCCTTAAATACCATCCCTTGACTACTAGGCCTGAGTACTGAGGCAAAAATGACAGCTGTTTCAGGCACATATATTTTTTAAGAGTTTGTACAAACCCTTTATATTTAGACGTCATTATTTTTCAAAAATTTTCTTTGAATTATTTAATCACAGGAAAATAAAACTGAAAAAAGTATTAAATATTATTGGTATTGAAGTTCAATGGACCCTACAAATACTGAAAAAAAAAAATCCACCTATGACAGCTGCCTTTTTTGTATCAGTGCTCAGGTCTAATTGCAGCAGGCCCTGATTACTGAATAGGAACTGGAAGTAGGTGCTTCCCTTACAAAATTTTGAAGCGGCCCAAAATTGAGGAAACATGAGGCTCTAAATTTTATGTTCAGTTAATTCCATTTCAAAATGCTAATGTCTTTTCAAATTATCAATCTTACAATATATATTAAGAACAAGAACTGTTTTACAAAAATAGTTTTCATAACAAATTAATTTATTATGTAATAGATCAAATTCAGTACCTGATCGCAATTCTTCAGCTTGTTCATTATTTTAGATGTATATTTATTTTGTATACTGAGTTTAAGTAATACTGAATTTGGCTTGTATGAGCAACATAAAATATTGATAATTTATTGCCGAAATTGCGGTTGAAATTTGAAGAGTACAGTAGACTCCCTCAAATCTGCACAGCTTGGGACTAAAGGTTGTGTGGATTTTAGAATTTTGCAGATTTCTGGTCATTGCTTTGTTTACTTTTTTAAACGGTAATTTGAATGTAATTAATAATGCAGTTGAAACTATAATGAATGCTTACAATATAATAAAATATTAAAATAAGTAATAAACTAAAATAATAAAAATTTAGGTAATTTTCAAAATGATTAAAATGGTAAAAGCAAAAGTCAAGTTAATAATCAATAATGCTAATGCATGATTAAATATTCATTATAAAGATGAAATGTATTTTTCCTAAATTATTCAGTAAAACTTGCCTCATAAAAGTACATTACTAATTCATGTTGAAATTATAAAATAAGGAAGTTTTATTTCAGGTTTTGCCAGATTTAATAACGAAAGAAGCTCCATTAATACATAAATATATTTGGTACGAAGATTGTAATTACCAATGATATGAGCAATATTTTGAATTTTTTCAGAAATAAATTTATTCTCCTTTCATGAAAAAACATGAATTCAATAATATTAACAAAAATTACAAATTAAAATACATATGGAATTGATATAGAACTAAAAAAGTCAAATTTTGTCACTATATTTTAATCGAGTGTTTTATTGTTTACACCTGCAAATTATGTGTGGATTTTAAGGTTGCAGTTTTGAGGGAGTCTACTGTATTTCAAAATATTGATATTTTGTGTTGTGCATACATTCTGAGTTCAACCTTTCTATCCAACTTGCATTTTTAGGCTCATAACATGTAAAATCCTTTTTACATATTTTTCTCGATTGTATACAATTGTGTAAGGAAATCATAAAAAATAGTTGTCTAATGAAATATATATGAATTCAACTGAGCCACTCTTTGGAATAATATTCGTAAGTATTGGTAAATTTCCAGATACGTTGAATTTAGAAAACTCTTCTCGAATGAAGAGGGGCCCTGAAATGACACTGTGCTTCCCATAGCTTCAGAGGTTAATCAGACCCTGGAATGCAGTGGTGTCACACAGCTTGATGTAAATCCAGTATATAGCATGGCGAAAAATAGAAATTGTATATGTGCATGAATATTTGTGTTCACTCTGAATTATCAATGTATCAGATGCATCTTGTATATGTTTTTCAGATTTAAGTATTTGCTTCTTAGTAACGCGGCAAATGAAAGTGATGAAAAGTTTAGTATGTAATGGTACAGAAGAAATTAAGGTTTTTTTTAATTCCCACTTAAAAAAAGAAATTGAAATTGTTCAAGTGGTTTCTGGCTATCAAAAAGGGCAACTTTGTGACATATGCTTCAATTTATTTTTGTTCGGAAATGCATGAAAATAACAAGTGTTGTTATTCAGAAACTGTCTAATTGCACTCAATTTTCTATTTTTTAAAAAACCCAGTAGATCTTTCATAACAAGTCTTCAAAGTTGAGGTTTTTGAGCACATTTCCCGACGAAAGCAGTAAAACCGGTCGAAAAGCAGAAGAAAAACGGGTGATCACATGATCGAAATAGCTTAGAACTGGATAGTTAATTTAATTATCATAAAATGGAAAACTAAGTTCAATTCAAAATCACTTCCATAGTCAGGCCTTCCAATTTTATGTCTTTCTGTTAAAAAATGAATTTGTAAATGTGTCAAAACATTTTGTGCTTGTTGAGCAGAGCAGTTGAAAAATGAAACTAACTGATAGTATTTTTTTTATTCTATAAAAAAGGCATTACTGACGTTTTCCAATGTGACTTCCTTGTATAAATTTTTTGGAATGCTTGTGTTGTCCATAGCAGATTGTGAAAAAAGATTCAGTCTCATGAATGTAACAAAAACTGACTTGAGAATAAACTGACTATCAAGAATTTAAGTAACGTAATAATTTGGAAAGGACAATTTGAAAAAAAAAAAAAAAATCACTTTTTCTAAAATCATTTTATGCATAAATCTCAAAGGGTCAATCTTAGAGAGTGATGTATTGTTTGTATGTTGCATATTTAAAAATATACTCATGTATTTAATTTTTTTTTTTTTTTTAAATAAATGAAACATTTTTCTTTTTTTTGGCTGAAGCTATTTAATTTGGCTAAAAGTTCTTGGCTGTAACTAGCCAAAAGGGTCATTCTATGCCAAATCAACCAAAAAAATTCAATATTCAACCTGACCATTTCTGATTTCAATGAAACTGCCAGGGATCATTCTCTATGATGATATAAATTAGAGCATATTTTTATTTTTTGTTTATCGCTTTAAATTTTCATACAGTTAATTATTTAAATTTTGAAAAATCATCATTTTTTGACTTGCATAAATATTTTCAATTTTCAATTTCTCAAGTTCTATCAAACATAGAAAATTTTTACCACTCATTTTAAAGTGGAGTTTATAAGGTTTAATTTGATATACAAGTTGACTATGCATAGTTTAAAAAAATTTAATTTTTTTAAAGTTTAAAATTTCTTTAGATAGTCATTTTTAAAAAAAATTGAAAAAATGTAAGTTTGTTGTAATATTATAAGCTTAAAATTCTGAAATTTTTAGAGTGGGATCTCAATGGGATCAGGAGTTATGAAATAAAAGCTGAAAATTACCATACAAATCATAAAAAAAATAACAAAATAGATAGAATTAAATTGCTATTTTAATGGTAATTTTTGCTTTTATTTAATAAATCCTGATCCCATTGAGATTCCACTCTAAAAATTTCAGAATTTTAAGCTTATAATATTACAACAAACATACAGTTTTTAAAAAAATTTTCAAACTTAAAAAAAATTAAAATTTTATTTATTTTAACTATTCATAGTCAACTTGCATATCAAATTAAACCTTATGAGCTCCTCTTTGAAATGAGTGATCATAAAATTTTCTACATTTGATAGAACTTGAGAAATTCAAAATTAAAAACATGTAAAGAAGCCAAAAAATGATGATTTTTCAAAATTTAAATAATTAACTATATGAAATTTTGATGCAAAAAAAAATCTTATGAAAATATATTCTCATTTATATCATCAGGAGAACAATTCCTGAGAATTTCATCGAAATCTGAAAGGGTCAGGTTGAGTCACTGGTTGATTTGGCATGGAATGACCCAAAAAGTAACAATTCCTCCCTCCTTTTCCTAGATTAAAAACAATCAATGTTATAATTTATCCACTAAAAATGTTTGCATGTTGTCAATTTACATTCATCTTATTTTTTTTAAAAAAAAGGAAATAGACATGTTCCATTCCTCCCCATTTCCTTGTATGAACAAAAATGTTGCTTTTAAGCTTATTTTAAATTATGGATAATATACAGTATAATGTTCTATAATTAGGGAAACTATTACATTTACGCACAAACAAGTCAACATACAAAAAGCATAAGAAGTATATGAAGCAAAGTTACTTTTGATTTTTGAAAAAAATCTTTCCCTTTATACAATTGCAAGCTTATACAGATAAATTAAAAAAAAAAAAAATCAACTGAAGATTGGACTACCATTGCATTATTTTGTGTGTAATTGAAGAAATGTTTAGAATGAGAAATAAAGAGAAAAGCCTACTGTCCCATTCCTCCCATTGTCCCACTCCACCCTATTCTTCCCTACATTGAACTTTGATCTAACAGCTCTTCTGCAATACTTCAAGTGAAACAAATTCCTACATATCTACTCATTAAATTTTTTAAAATTTTGATCATGATAAGCAAAATTAAATGAAACGAGATGTTCTATGTGGGCATAAAAATCATCATTGGGCCCCACTTATTAACCACTTCAATGGCTGTCCCAAGATAAGTCGGGGGTTAAAGCACTGTTTCCCCATACCCGTCGCCGGTTAAGTGGTTAATAACAATGCTAAGATGATTAAATGATTAAGCTGCTATCATATTCACAAACATTTCGAAAGACTTTTGAGCCAACACTTGATTTCCTCCAACTTTTTGCGAAATATCCTTCCAACACCCAGTGTGATAGCAAGCAGCAATGTTTCCCCAACTTTTTTCCACAGTTCCAAAAAAGTCTGGGCTAGCCAAGATTTATCATCCAACATTTCAATGAATCAGAGATAAGAGACTGATACGAATAGGCAATAAATATTAACAGCTGGTACTAGTAGCACTGGTTTTCCTGCTTTAACTCCAACTTTTTCAAAGACAATTGTAACCTTTTTCTCTCTTTGAACAAGAAAAAGTTGGGGTTAAAATCGGCTGAAAAGTTTGTCGCGCATAAAGTTTGTGAATCTGTTAACAGCTTTATGCATAAATTATTTAATCACTTATGTTGTTTTCTAAGATTTCCACTTTGAAATTGTCACCTTTTTTAGTTGTAAGGTAAACATTTCAAAGATAATTTAAATTAACTTAAAACTTTAGAGTTTTTTGGGGAAACGTTAAATGTGTGCCCTCTTTTGCAAATATCCCCTGTTTATTTCTCAATGATATACATCATGAACTTTCATATTACCATGTGATCAATTAACAACATATATTTTAAACATTTATACTACTTGTTTCATGAAGAATGTATTTTTTTCCATTATACAACATAGTAAAAATGTAGAATAATTCAATTTACTTTTTTAATGTATTTATATTATTATGGAGCAAAATGCATACAGCACATTCCTTGAAATAAATCAATAATTTATCAGATGTAATGAAAATAATAGTATAAAAACTGTATGATGTAAAAATTTATAAATGATATTGGTCAAATATATAAAAGTAAAGTCCAACACATCTACATGACTTAAAAAGTACTTAAATTTAAAGCCCCCCCCCTCTTTCCATATCTTAATGTCACTAATATCTGGAGTTTAAATAAACTCAAATAAAAAAAATCAAGTTATAAATTTAATAATAGTGAAAACTAAAATAAAAGAATCTTAACTGATTTTTTTTAAACATGTTATTTTATAAATTTCATTTCAGTGAAATTTACTACTGTAATTTCTGTTCACATTACTTACAATCTACATATTTCATTAACTTTCAAAAGCAATATAAAAAATAAGGCTCCACTGTAATTCATTAGCTAATTTATGAGTTTGGAGGAATGTATTCACTCTATTTCAAGACAAGCCTGAAAGAAATTAAAACGTTATGCTTACAATTCAGTTCTGTATTCAATCTTTTATGTAAAAAAGATTTTTCTGAAATTCATTAATTTATAAGTTTGGAGGAATGTATTCACCCCTTTCAAGGCCAGGAACATGTTCCTGAAAAGAAATTACTATGTTACGTCTCCGATTCAGTTCTGGATTTGTTCTTTTATTTTCTTTAAAATCTTTAGTCTTTGAATCCATTGTACAATGTGATTTTCTTGAAGAAGAGGTCGGTCTTTCATCTATTCTGCAACTTCCCAAACTATTTTGGAGAGAGGTATCAATATTTTTTTGTATTGATATTGAAGAATCAGACACGTCCTCTGAAGAACTTTCTAATTGTTTCTTCTCATTTGACATATCGAATTGTTCTGAAAAAATCTCATGGTAAGTTTCAATCCAATCTTTTTCAATACCATGTCTGAATGATGAAAAATGTTTTATTACATTAAGCCGACGTATTTTTTCTTCTTCACTAATGAAATTAGCTCTTGAATTATATATATCAACATCAGCATACATTTTACAAAAGTAGCATTTTAAAAGTAGAATAAAAAAGAAACTAAAAAATGTATTTTGCGCATGATCCTTTTTAAAATAAAATCTAAAATTTAAGAGCATTTTTAAAGGTGAAAAATAAAATATTTAGTCACGAAAATATCAACACAATATTTTTGTTTTGTGTTTACTTTCATGGATACACAAAACGAACATTTCTATGGTTACGCCGGGGAATTCCCCTTCCTTGATGTCATTTTGACGCTACGATGACGTCGACGTTTGTTTACATACAAAAAGATTGATTGAGTGGTTAATTACGAGCTTATAGACCCCTTGCATTGACGTCACAACAGCGGCTGTTCCTCTTATCTGGTGCACATGACGCCATGTTCTGGAGCCCAAACAAACCATCATAACTCCCCGTTTGCCGTTTAAAGCAACTGTGGTCTTTCTGTTTAATTTTGATTTTTCTTATTCTTGCATTATTTTTCTAAATACTTAAAAAATGAAGCTCAAATTACTATTTTTATAAATGTGAAAACACCACATTTGCCTTATGTTTGGGCGCCAGATGAAGCATGTGACGTCACGTGCAAGGGGTCTATATTGAAGTCACCGTTGTATTTGAATTGCTCTTCTTTTGCGGAATTCGTACTTACTTTCATGCGGAAAAACCAGCCAACCAATATTTCGATGATTAGAATTGAATCGAATTTGTATGTCTTGTTTGTTGACAACAGCAGCAGGATTTATTAGGCGTCAATATACAATGAAGAAAAACTGTGGAAGAAAAAACTGCCCCTATTATGCTTGTGTAAATGTTTACATAACTGATAAATACAGTTCTTCCATAATATTTAATAAAAATTATGAATAATGATCATTCAAAGATTGGATCAAAATATGTGGAATTCTGTGATTTAAACCAATATTTTTTTATTTGCTGTCATTGTAGGGTTTTTAAAAATTCAGTTGTTGGATAAGCTACCTCTTGTTATATTTACATTGCATTAGAAGATTAAATGAATTAATATCATACATAATGCGTTGTGGCGAAAATGGGTTTGAATATCCCCCTCACACATTCCACTATTCACCACATACATCTTCTACAGGTATGTTACTTTTAAAATTTCATAGTTTAAGCATTTTATAAGGTTACCTACATGCTAAGAAAAAAATTTTCTTGTGAAATATAAAAACTGAAATTGTTATTTGATGTCTTTTTTTCTTAATTCTCTAAATATATACGAACATTTAATGAAAAATGGAAAAAAATGTTCTATGCATAACACTTCCTGAGATACCTATATCTATTAGCTTATAACTTGTTGAAAATGTAAATTATACATAAAAAATAGAAAAAACTCGTAGAGTTTCACATTTCTATCTAGTTGTTTTCACTTGAGGATATAATTGCATTGTTAAAAAAGCAATAACCCAATGGAAGAAACTCTTATAGCTATCTGCAACAAGCTTTTAAAATTTCATAATTTATTAGCAAATTTTGCATGTAATTTTAATGAATAAATCACACGTTATACTAGGAATATTTTATTTAAAAACATGGTGGGGCACATGATGCATTCTCATTAATTTTTCTTTTACCATATCTAACTTCTTGTAGGATTTTTTAATAGGGAAGGATAAGCAGAACCATACATAGACAATAAAGATGCTTTTAAAAGCCTTCAAAATAAATAAATAAATTTAAAAAAATGCCATGTTGAATACCACTATTTTCGAATAGTAATTTTTGAAATTATAAAATTTACAAAATTAATTAAATTTATAAAAAAGTAATGCTGTGTGAAGTAGGGTAACATCCCCAGTAATTGGCACTTTAAAGATTTGTCTTTAAACTTACTTCTATTTTCATTACCAAGAAATAAAATATTTACTTGCAAATATTTTTAAATCAGAGAGTTCATATCTGTGCATCTATTTTGCCCACTAAAAGCACAAATATTTGAAAAAGTATTTTTATAAAAATATATTTATAAAAAGTTGCTGTAATCACCAGTAATTGGCACTTAGACTTTTACATTATTAAAGTAATCCTTTTCAACTAAACAAAACTGTTGTCAATTAAAATTTAAAATATACTATAAGTCAATTAATAATAAATTGAAATGCATGCCTTTCTTAAGCCAGAGAAGTAGCATTTGCAACAAAAATGGCTAATTTGATACAAGCCATAATTGTTTCTCTTTCCTAGACACTATTGTCATTTAGTAGCATAAATCAAAGTTATAATCTGTATAGTAAATGAGCATATAACTGGTATATGGTCTTGCATTTTTAAAAGACTGAATATAAATCTTATTTTAGGACATTTTTGTAGGATGTGCCAATTACTGGGGATACCCTACCACTATTTTTGAATTGTAATTTTTGCAAAAATCTTAGATTCTTGTTTTAAAGCGCTGGGCCACCACCTGGACTAATATCTCTATGGCTAAGTTGTTTAACAGAGTTTCATTTAAATACTGTTTTGTTAAGAATATACAGTTGACTCCCTCAAATCCGCACTCCTAAAATCGGCAACTCTCTAAAATCCGCACATAATTTACGGATGTAAACAATGAAACATTCAGTTCAGATGTAGGTGCAAAATTTGACTCTTTTTTTTTTAGTTTTATATCAACTCCATACATTTTTTAATTTGTAATTTTTAGCAAGTTATTGAATTCATATTTTTTCATGTAGAAAGAATAATTTTTTTCTGAAAAAATCAAGATTTGCTGATATCATTGGTAATCATAGTCTTACCAAATACATTGATGTATTAATCAACCTTTTTTTAGTTATTAAGTCTATCTAAACCTGAAATAAAAAAATCTCTTATTTTATGATCCTGATGTGAGTTAGAAATGTACCTTAATGAAGCACATTTCATTGACTAATTTAGGGGAAAAAATTCATCTTTGTAATGAATATTTAATTGTACATTATTGATTATTAACTTGACCTTTGCTTTTTGTATTTAAATCATTTTAAAAATTATCTAAATTTGTATTATTTTAGTTTATTACTTATTTTAATATATTGTTGACATTCATTATACTTTTGATTTCATTATTAATTACATTCAAATTACTTTTAAAAGAAATATAAACAACATAATGACCAGAAATCCGCAAAATTCTAAAATCCGCAAAACCTCTGGTCCCAAGCTGTGCGGATTTGAGGGAGTCTACTGTAGTGTCCTATCTCAAACACAGTGTGTCTGCAGCATGCCCACTATACGGTGCCCGGTTCGAGTTATGTTCATTTTGAGATTTGCAGGTTCGACGATAGTTCGCAAGGCCTTTCAAAGAGAAAACCATGCCCGGGGCAAAGTTTAAATTTGGCACTCCTCACGCCCAACTTTTTCTTGTGACAAGCCAAAAAATGACATTGGTAATATAAATTTGGCACTTTCTTAATTTCTACACCTGCAGCAGCCACCCCTTTTGCCCACCTTTTTGCACGGCACGATGGTTCAGTTCAAGATTTGCATATAAACTAAGGATTCATTTAAATGAAAAAGCCCAGTAGTGCATGCACAGCATACCTGCTATACGGTGGAGTAGGCAGCTGGGACTCAGTTTGAGTTTCTTTTGGCTCCACATTTTGTCAGAACTACAATACATATTGCAGATTCATTTAAGAATATTTTTAGGGGACCGGGCAGAGCAACTAATAGTAAATAAGAATATATACATATCAAAAATATCTTAATAAATAACACCTACCAGGAAATCGCAAAATGTTTTTTTTTTTATATAAATGTTATAAACTAGATTTTGGAGTCGTGGCTGGTGACATTCTTTGTTAAAAAACTCACACATTTCATTGAAGCATTTCTTTATTGGGCATAGAGGACATATTACACGGAGTGGCAGTCATCCAAGACCGTAAGTAACTTTAGGGATCAGTCTCAGCAGTCCCAATCCAGTGTCTGTTCACAAGGGCTGCTAATAGCAACCTGCATGAATTTAAAATTCTAAGACAAGTTCAGCACTTGAAAAAAATTAATTTATTATAATATACAGAGGTGCCAAGTGTTATGATTTATCCATATAATTGTTACGGATACATAACAAAAGTTACAATGTTATGGGCATCTGATAAAAATTAGGCAGACAAAAAATTAGGAGTTTTGTCACAAATTTTTGTTTGAAAAAAAAAATGCAAATTTCGACTTAGGATCATGAGAAAAAACATGAAATTTCGTTAATAGATTGTGTTAAAAAAATGTAAATTTTGTCAAAGTGTTGACAAAGTTTGTCCAAAGGATCCCATTAAATACAAGAATTTCACCCAAAGTTTCAGTAAAAGATACGAATTTTGACAAAGGTTCGTCTAAAAGCGAGAATTTAGTAAAAAAAATCATGAAAAATGGATACTCTTTGTCTACAAATCATAAAAAATGCAAAAATTTCATCAAAAAATCATGAAAAACACAATGTTTGTCAAAAGATCACGAAAAACATGCCATTTTTTTTTTTTTTTTTTTCAAAATGCAGCAAAAAACCTGCTATTTTCTTTAAATTATTGCAAAAAAAATGCACATTACATCAAAAAATTGCTAAAATGAATCAATTTTTTCAAAAAGTTGTGGAATAAGCTAATGAACTAACTTTTGAAAATTTGGGTTTACCCCCCCCCCCCTTCCCCATCATCTCTCCTGAAACTCTGGTTACTGGTAACTTTTAATGAAACTTGGCACCTCTGACAAAGATACCAAGTGATAGGAAATAGCTAATGTCCATTTCAAAGTGTTATATTTTAATCTATTACAATCTTTTTAACTGTTGTCTTACATTTTGTTTACAGTAAATATCCTTTACCTTTTTTTTTTTTTAAAGAAAAAGAAAAACTATTTATCTTTATTTTATTTTTTACTTACCGTTACTAAAACACTTTCATTAAATACTCCTTCGTCTTTCTGTTTTTCCACTGTACTTACTTGATCGCCAGCAGAGATGTTTATTTTCATTTGCGACTCTCACTTCCATGCATATAGTATTCAATTTACGAGGTGTACTGAGGGATTCTGACAGATACTGTACACATCTCTTTCCTCCTGGGTTTCTCTCCTATAACTGTACATCACCTATTGGTCTTTTCTGCACTTTCTCTTTTGGATGTGATGTTACATAATTGAAGTGAGGCTGCGTAATGATATGCATTTCATCATAAACAGAGTATAAATGCTGTTGCTCTTAAGGGTGCAGTAGTTTCAATTTCTTCAGAAACCATTTGAATTGTCAGCTTTGAAACTAAGGTGGTATGGTTAATGATCTTTGTTTCTGCTGTATTTTATTTTCTATCCATTATTACCAGTGATTTCAGTCTATCTTGATTTTTTCCAGAAATAAATATATATATAATAGAAAATATTAAATACGGTACACTCCTTCAAATCTGCACTGCTTGGAATCTGAGGTTGTGAGGATTTTAGAATTTTGTGGATTTCTGGTCATTGGTTTGTATACATTTTCTATACAGTAATTTGAATGTAATTATTAATGCATTCAAAACTATAAAGAATATAATATAATAAAATATTTAAAAAAGTAATAAAGTAAAATAAAATAATAAAAATTTGGATAATTTTTTAAATGATTAAAGTATTAAAAGAAAAGTTAAATTATTAATCAATAATGTTTAATTAAATTTTAATTATAAAGATGAAATGTATTTTTTCTAAATTGTTCAATGAAACTTGTTTTATGAAAGTACATTTCTAATTCATATCAAAATTATAAAATAAGGAAATTTTACTTCAAGTTTAGCCACACTTAATAATAAAAAAAACTTGGTTAATACATAAATATATTTGGTAAGAAGATTGTGGTTACCAATGACATCGACAATATCTTGAATTTTTAGAAATAAATTTATTCTTCCTTCGTGAAAAAATATGAATTCAGTAATATTAAAAAAATTACAAATTAAAATATATATGGAATTGATATAAAATTAAAATACTCAAATTTTACCCCCATATCTGAACTGAATGCTTCATTGTTTACATCCGTAAATTATGTGCAGATTTTAGGGTTGAGGATTTGAGGGAATCTACTGTATATACTTCCTTCATTAAAAACCACAAGTTCACTCATTTTATTGAAAATTACATCTTAAAATACTTACAAAATGATATAAAACTAAAAAATCTGTAATTGCACCGCTATATCAGAACTGAAAGTTTCATTGTTTACACCTGTGATAATGTGCCGATTTGAGGAAGGCTACTGCCTATTGCTAGCATTTATTATAATGTTAAATGCATTATTACATTTAAATTATTCTTTTAAAATTTGTAAACAAATCAGTGACCAAAAATCTATACAACCTCTGGTCCCAAGATATGCAGATTTGAGAGAATTTACTGTAGAAGCAAAAAAATATATATATATGTTTTACCTACAAGAATATTTTTGGAACCATTTATTAATTTGTAAAAAAAAAATAAAATGAAATAAATAAATTTAAAAAAAAGGGGTGGGGGTCTTAAAAATGAACATATACTCTGGGATAGTAGAGAAATGCATTGTACTGATCAAAATGCAGGTTCTTTAATTTGCTGATTTATATGCAAGTGAGCAGCTATTTTCTTTAAAATCTAAGGTTTGATTTTAATCTCACACACTGTTTCACCTGTTTGTCTAAAGCCTGAATTTTACACTGCTAATGCATACATTTAAATCATTATATGAATTTTAGTTGAGGGATAAATTTTGTATATTAATAAACATCAGTGTCTGTGTAAGTAGAAATAAATATTCATTAAATGTATTTACTTTTTCCTAGAAAATGATAAAATTTTTATTCAAAACATTCTTTTGAATGAATGTTCATATTGACACCACTGTAAATATTTATCTGTCAAAATACTTCTTTAAGATTTTTTTAATTTCATTAATATAATTTTTGCAGGTCCATTGCAAATAAATGATGATAGAATACCCGAATGGGAATTACCTAGATCATATCCTGTTGGTTATAGAAGTGTTCATCCTGAATATATTCCTAGGCATCCATTACCATCTCAACCTTCTCAGACATGTTATCTCCCAAATACACCTAATGATTGGAACAGAGATACTTCTGCTCAGAGATCACAAAAGCTTGTAAAAAGTAAGTGCAAACTATGCAGTAAAGGTGAAAATGATTATTTTAACCAATTCCATAACAAATAACACTAGTCAATATTATCACACCAAGGGTTTACAAAATTTTAGAATTTAATTTTTTCATACATGGTAAAGTACAATAAATGTTAATTATAATTTACATTCTGTGGTTAAATAATAAGGAAATGGATGACTATAAAGTTTAAAACATTTAGTTGGATGCATTCTACTTTAAAAAAGTAATTATCAAAACATTCAAGACTGGCTGTTATCTAGGAAGACATCATTCTGTTTTGAAAAATAACATTGTTAATATTAACATTATGGGCTTTTGTGCAACAATTTTGTGATCATATTAGTTCATAGTTTGTGTTACATAATCATGGAAGCTTTTTTATTCATAAATGTTGTGTTTTGTTTGCATTTCAAACAATTTTTGTCAAATATTTCACTTTTGGTTTTATGTAACTGCTCTGTATTTAGTAAATGTGATGTGACTGAGATAATCTGATTATTCCACTGAATTTAGCACCCTAAAATTAGTTAAATGTATTCTTTACAAGTCAGAGACGGGGGGGGGAAATGACTAGTGAATTAAAGCTGTTGTCATTTTTGTGGCAGTGTACAACTATGCAAAAAAAAAAAAAAAGTATTCATTCTGTATTTATTTCATAATAGTGTAACTTTTATGCAATGATTGATGATAATAAAAGCCTTGTAATCATACCTTTATTTGATTTTGATTAATGATGTTTGTATACACTCATGTTCAGGGGTGTAGTCGTAAAAATAACAGAGGATATACGCTCTAAAGCAGAGGATATATGCTCAAGGCAGAGGGTACACCCTAGAGTGTGCATACTATAGCTTTCTTGAGAAACAGAGGGTATATCGTGTTCCTTTAAAAATTCCAGAAGGTAACGACATATACCCCCGTATATCCTCCATTACATCCCTGCTTATGTTTGTGAAAATTAATTATGAGACCATGAAGGAACATTGCAAGTGAGTTGAAAATTTCAGAGAATCCATAGTGTGTTATGCAACTGATTCCAATTTTAGAGTCACCCTGCATGCAAAACCATATACAGTCGGCTCTCGTTAATTCTAACTCGTCGGGACCACTAGAAATATTCGAATTATCCAAAGTTCGAATTATGGAAAATATGAGATAAGAACATGCTAATATGGTACTATTACAAAGGAATTAATGTTATAGTGTTTTTAAATATATTTCATCTGTTATCATTAGAATATGATTTAATAATAAATTAGAATGTATAAATACATAAATTAATTAAAAGATTAGAAACAAGCACACCTGAAGAAAAATTTGAAATGTCACTGATGGACAGTGGGGCACTAAGAAAGTGGATATCAAATGCATTGGATTATATATATACTCGTTCGGAAAGAAAGAAAGTTATTCAAATGATCTGAAATCTGTGAGAAAGAAAAGAAAAATGAAAAATCTGAATTCTCGTTTGTTCAAATTAAATGAAGTCGAGAGAAAATGAGTTCAAATTAAAGAAAGTTTTTAATGTTATTCTGCCATTGAAATTTTCGGGACTTCATGTTTAGTTCGAATTAAGCGAAAATTCGAATTATCCGATTTCGAATTAACGAGAGTCGACTGTAAATAGACGGCTGTAGCAAGACATTGAGAATTGTCTATAGTTGTTTGATAATGGTAAACATTAGATGAGACATAACTATACCTCTTCAACAAAAAATAATGGCTTTTCAACAACTGATGGAGCTTGAGTTAAAAATTATCGATCTTCAGGAAAAAGGATTTTCCTATCATGCAATATCAATTCATGTGCAGTGTAACAGCAGCAGAGTGATGTGAGTTTAGAAGCAATGTGCCAATGAGGATCGGACAGCTCAGAAATCTGATTGTGGACACTGCATGGTGACACCAACACGCAATGATTGATACATGGTTTACTTGGCAATGATGGACTGTACAGCTTCCTCTAGATAGTTGGTAGAACATTTGTCAACTGCTACAGGTGTATCACAGTCTACATCATCAATTAGTTGACATCTACCGTAACATGGACTGCATGCAAGACTTCCCTTATATAGGATCCTCCTCTCATAGGATGGAAAACCATCTATACCTGCAGCTGTGATATGCTCAGGAAGATAGAAACTAGCAGCCAGATTAGCAACAAGCTGTTTTATCTCATCTGACAAAATCTTCCTTTAATTTTTGGTACCATTATGACCGCATTCATGTTAAACACTATGCTACCTTCCTGAGTGCATTATTAAACATCATAGTTGATGAACCCCAGGAATTATGGTCTGTAGTACAATTGCATATCATGGATGATCATAGCTGCTACGAATTATAAATAATCTGAACTGTAACAGGTAAATCAGAAAGGTGCTGGAGCCTGAAATCATTTCTTTCCTTCAAGGCATTCCTGGAGCTATATTTCAATAGGATATTGTCTGCCAACATCAGTGGTGTAGGAACTATGAAAAAATAGAGGGAGCCGGAGCATCAATTCTGTGCGAAAGGGGGGGGGGTTAAGGGGCCGGTAGCCCCCAGCATGTAACTTTAAGGGGCGCCAAATTTACACTACCAAACCCATTTTTTGCTTGTCAGAAGAAAAAGTTGGGGAAAGGGGGTCACCAAATTGAGACTTTGCCGCGGGCGCAGTTTTCTTTTCGCACACCCATGCGGACCATATTGTCAAAAGCTAGTGGCGAGGATAATTTCATTCAATTCATTTCAGATGACTTCTTTTGTTGCACTTTTCACAAACAAGAGTATAAAATAGAAGCATATCAAAAGATCGCCGACTTTTTAATATAGTTTAAATAATTTGTATTCGATATACTTGATGACACTTAATTTACGGACGATCCCGTATACAATATTCAAATTTCAGGCTTTTCCTACTCCCATTTACCAAAAGTGAAAGTATTTTTCCTGTTGTTTTACTTACAAATTCTTTACAAATCTCTTCCAAAACAGTTTTAAAGGCTTCCTCTTTATAAATATGCAATAGCATCAAGTGATTGGGTTTATGTTGACCCAGTGTTTGATGGCGGTATATCTGTTTGAAGAAGAGCATTGAAAGATCTCTCAGCTGTCACTAATGATACCAGAATAACCAATATAAATTCTGCCAAAAAGTAAACATAAGAAAATATTTTTTTTTTCTTACTAATTACTGCGATGACACCATTTTAACTATGATCGATAACGGATTTCTGTCAGTTTCGTTCGGGACTAGTGTTGGTAGAAGTAGAAATGTCAACTTTGCAGAAAGGTTTGTCAAATCAAAATCATCAGCATGTATTCTAAGCTTTTGTTTCATATCTTCTGACCTGGTTTAAGCTCAATTTGTGAATATGGATAGTGTTCACTCTAGAAATAAAAAGGGCACTATTGCAGCACAAAAGGGCACTTTTGCAAGAAAAATTTCTTATTACCTTTAGAAAAAGTAAAAAGAAAGCGGCAAATACATAATTTTTAAGTAAGAAAATCAAGTAACATAAATTTTGAATGATTTTATGATATAAAAATTAAAAATGCAATTAAATTAAACCATGATTGAATAGTTTGATGTTCTTTCTTAAAGAAATGAAAAAATTCTTTAAAAATACTACGGAATAAAATAAATATTTATTAAAAATCTCTGGGTAAAACCAGTAGTGCATTTTTCTACTTTTAAAAAGGGCAGGGTGCATTTTGCAAACTTGAAAAAGGGCAGGGTGCTGCACCCTTCAAAAATGGCCTAGAATGAACACTAAATATGGATTCGATCTTCATGAGAGAGTCAGAAGTTTTATGGTTAACACGTTCGCTGCTGCTCACGCGAAAGTGCGTGATATAGCGCCAATGTTAAGGCGCGGCAACGCGGTATGTGGGGTGATGTCTAATAGCCAGTCACGCGCTGGCGCGGGAAAATGATTCACTGATTCCTTGTAATAAAAAGTAAATCGGCTTCTGGGAAACCCCCACTTCTACAGTGCAGCATTATCTAGCATCACACCTTTACGTAAGCGGCAGCGAACGTGTTAAGTCGTTTTACTAATTCATTGGTAGTAAGGTTCAGTGCTTCGCTGAAAATTCTCAATTTTTCTTATTGTTTGAATTGTGTTGGAGTGGAGGGATGGCTTGTCTGTACATATCTTATTAAAACTATCTTTAATTTGGAGATTTTTATTTTTTTTTTTTTTCTGGGGGAGCTGAGACTGTCTGAAATATCCCAGGGGGAGCCAAAGCTCCCCCAGCTCCCCCGGTTCCTACGCCTATGGCCAACATGTAACGAATGTTTCAGACTTTTTATCTGCAGAACACATTGAGAAGACTGGAGCAGAATGAGGTACAGAGATGAGATTCGTCTGCGGTTCCGCGGTTTTCAGCTTTTTTGTTATTTTTAAATTTCAAATTTTCTGATTTATCAAAAAAATACAAGACGCGTAATTTCGTCAAAAAATCGCGAAAAAACGGCAAATTTCCTTAAAAGATCACCAAAAAACGACTAATTTCCGGCCAATTTTGTCAAAAGATTCGCGAAAGGATGGTTAATTTCGTCACAAAATACCGAAAAAACGGCAGATTTTGTCAAAAATCGCGATAAAACGACAATTTTCGTCCAAAAATCGCGATAAAACTGCGAATTTCGCCAAATGTTTTGCGAAAAATCACAACTTTTGTCAAAAAATCAGGATAAATCGGTAGATATCATCAAACGATCGCGAAAAAACGGCAGATTTCGTCAAACGATCGCAAAAAAAGGTAGACTTCGTTAAACCAGGGATGCCACTCTTCCGCCTTTTGGCGGATTTCCGCTTTTTTTAATTTTTAAAAATTCGCGATTTTCGTTAAGCAATCGCGATAAAATAACGATTTTCGTCGAACGATCGCGAAATATAACAGCCTTTTCCATCAAACGATCGCGAAATACAACAGTTTTTTCGCCAAGCGATCGCGAAATATAACATCGATTTTCTTTCAAAGATCGAAAAAACGGCTATTTTCATCAAACGGTGGCGATATAAAGCAGCAATTTTCATCAAACGATCGCGAAACGAAACGGCGATTTTCGTCAAACGATCGCTAAATAAAACGGCGATTTTCGTCAAACGATCGCGATGCAAAACGGCGATTTTCGTCAAACGATCGCGATGCAAAACGGCGATTTTCGTCAAACGATCGAGATGCAAAACGGCCATTTTCGTCGAACGATCGCGAAACGAAACGGTGATTTTTGTCAAAGGATCGCGATGTGAAACGATGATTTTTGTCAAACGATCGCTAAATAAAACGGCAATTTCCGTCAAACGATCGCTAAATAAAACGGCGATTTCCGTCAAACGATCGCGAAACGAAACGGTGATTTTTCTGAAACGATTGCAATGTGAAACGACGATGTGGAACGATGATTTTCGTCAAGCGATCATGATGTGAAACGGCGATTTTTGTCAAACGATCGCTAAATAAAACGGCGATTTTCGCCAAACTATCATGAAATAAAACAGCTATTTTCGTCAAATAAAAAAAAAACTGCAAAATTTTGCTATTTACTTGTGGAATAATCATTGAATCTATTGCTGGGTTACTTGAATTGGTTTAAAATGATGTGATACATAAAATTCTTCACTGAACCTATTGCTGGGTTACCTTAACTGATGTAAAATACTGTGAACTAAAGAAAAATCATTTTTACTTACACTTATAAATTAAAAGTTTACAACAAAAGAAAAGCTGTAATTCTTTATTTAGTTTATTATAAACAATATAATTTTCAAAATTCACACGTAAAGTTGTGAAAAATGTCGTAAATTTTACTTTACGCATAATTTCCTCTTTTTTGCTATTTTCTGGGTGGCATCCCTGGTTAAACGATCGCGAAAAAACGGCAGATTTCGTCAAAATATTCGCAAAAAATGGCAAATTTTTGAAAAAAAAAAAAAAAAACTTTGAATTTTGCCGAAAGATTCCAACAAATGACAGATTTCATGAAGAGATAGTGATAAAACAAAAAATTTCATCAAAGGGACTCTGAAAAAAACTAACCCAAAAATTAATTTTCAAAATTATTTTTTTTTGCTACTCCAAATACAGACTTTCCTGCTCCAAAATCCATTTTTGACACCTCTAAATCTTTCTGAATGAATGTGACTTCTGAAAGCACCCATTCATTGAACAAAAAATATTCTTATATTCAACAAAAGTATCCTTTTTTTCAATAAATCTGTCTTGCCCTTTTAAAAAAGAAATGCAAACAATAGTGATACAAGTTATCTTCTAGACTCAAATAAGCATTAATTTATAATTAAATTTGTATCTTGCACATTTATTTTTTTAAAAATAAATAAAATTTTTCACAATAGTTTTAAAAAATAATATTGATTTTAATTATTCATTAATTATTGTTAAAACAAAAATTATTGCATTTCAGTTTTTTTTTTTTTTCCGAATGAACAAGTTCAATTTTTGCATCTAAAAATGACTTATCAGTGAGGACCCACTTTTGTAAAAAAGAGAACCAGAATTGAAGTTCTGGGTCCTGGAGACCCAGGATTTTTAAAGTCCAGCGACATCACTAGATATCTTTAATGTGTAATATCCAAGAAAAAAGCAGGAGAAAGAAATTTACCTTGTGCAAGAGCAAAGTTAAAAACAAAGAAAATTTCTATTTTCTTTTCCCTAATACTTAACCAAAAGTGTCTTACTGTTAGAAAATTTCAATAAAAAAAATATTCATGCCAATAACAGGGTTTTATTAATGTACTGTATTAAAGGGCAAAATTAGCACTAGCCATCGGCCACAGGGCCAGTAAATGATAAATAGTGGCCAGTGAAAAATTGTCTGTCAGTGGCCACCTTATGGCCACTTTTTTACAAGGAGATAATATATTTTACTTACATTTTATCAACAATTCTACTTTTTTGGGTTCCAATATATTTATATTAACATACTTGTGCTATTCAGTCTTACATTAATACTTATAGAAATTTTAACTGTTTAGTACTTTTAAATAAAAAAGTGGCCACTAATTTAAACATAGTGGCCATTTGAAAAATTAGTCTTACTGGCCAGTGGGCACTAAAGAAATTTCCCAATTTTGCCCTACATGCTGTATCTTGATAAACTAAATTTTCATTAGAGTAAGTATAAATAATTTCTGCAATTCACGTTAATAATTTCCTTTTAATTTAATTTACCAAAAGCTAAATTGTATGATATATATTAATACAATTATATTTGTTGCGATTGACATTCCTGTCATTGCTCAAAAGTCGTTCGCGCAGTTTTGAGCTTTTTTGTTTTTTGGTCAATCTCATCCCTGGAGGTACCAGAGTAGTACAAAATACAGCATTCATTTCCTGTCAGTGGTGCTAGAGTAGCACCACAAAGCTTCATGAACCTCAGTTGCATGCCCGAGCGTAGAATTGGCATAATGCTGCAACACATGTCGCAGACTCTTGAGGAGTCTGCAGACTATTTTTAAATGTTAGCAAAAAATTTTTAGATTTTTTTTTTTTTATGTGCCATACTAATATGATCAACATTACATGCAATTGACGACGCTCCAATTCCCATTAAATTATGAAACATTTCGAATTTTCTGAAAAATTTAGACAGTTATTCCCCCCTCTCCCCCCCCCCCCAAAAAAAAAAAAATACATAATTCAGAAAATTTGGACATAAAATGTGTCACAAATTTCAAAAAATGGTCACCGAAAAAAAATTATTTTATTGATCATTTAAAGAAAAATCTCCAATTTCAATCATAGATCGCAAGAAAAATGTGAATTTTGTCAAAAGGATCGAAAAAAGAATGCACATTTTATCAAAGGAAAGTGATAAAATACTAATTTTGTCAAATGATCACGGAAACAACTTAAATTTCATCAAAAGATTGCAGAAAATGACAAATTTCGCCAAAGGATCGAGAAAAAAAGGCTAATTTTGTCAAAAGATCACAAATAAAGGGCAAATCTCCTATAAAACTGCAAAAAATGGCAAATTAAGTAAAAAGAAATTGTGAAAAAACGTTTTATTTTGTCAAAGAATGCTGAAAAATTTGGCAAATTTTGCCAAAAGATTACAAAAAACAGCAAATTTCGTCAAAAAGTGCTAAAAATGACAAATTTTGTCAAAAAAAAACTGCAAATGTTGTCAAATGAGCATGAAAGAAAAAACAATAAATTGTAAATTAGCAAATTGCAACGACTAATTGGAAAATGATATTTTCAAAGACTAAAATTTTAGACTTAAAAATAAATTCTATATTTAAAAAAAATAATAATAATTTCTCAGTAGTTTGACATGAATTCTTATAAAATTGTGAATGAAATCTGCCATGGAAATATATGTTATGAAATAAGTTTCATGACAGATAATGATCATCGGCCAGCAAAATGAATAAACAAACATGAAAATAAGACCTCAAATAATTGTAATTGAAATGTGTCACAGTATTTTATTGCTTTATACATAGCACCATATCCAGTCTTTGAAGACAAAAACATTTCATGAAATGTTGTTTTTAATTGATAAATATTCAGATGTTTTCTGCTTTTGATAGTATTTTTATTCATTAAAAACATATTAGCAGATCTGTCTGGGCCTTGGATAATAACCTTAAGGCTATTCTCAACTACTGTGCTCAACAAGAAAACATTTTGATGAATTTACAAATTAATTTTTTTAATGGAAAAACATAAGATTACAAAGCCTGACCATGGAAATGATTTGGAATATGAGTTTCCCATTTTTTTAATCAATAAATTACTGAGTTCTGAGCCTTTTTGATCACCCGTCAAGATGTTTTTCCACCCCAGTTTTACTGGTTTTTCTTCTCTCGCCCAGAAAGTCTGCTCAAAAACGCCCACTTTGACACTATTTTTTTTTTTTTTTAAATCTATAGTACTTGCAAAAAAAAGGGAAAATGAGTACAATTTAATAGTTTCTGAACAACAATATCTGCTAGTTTCATCCATTTCCAAGCAAAAATAAAGTAAGACTTGTGTCATAAAGTTGCTCTTTTTGATTCGAGAACAGCCTTAAACATATATTAAATTATCTTACCTTTTCACAGGATTCCTTTAAATTTATCTCACTATTCTAGTCTTTTTTATTTATTTATTTTTTTTTCTAACTAAAAAAGTGTCTACAAGTTCATGTACATCATCACAGCAATGTATTTTGGTGATAAGAGTTATTTAAGAAGCCAGTGCTGGTATTTTTTTCAAAAATGCAACTCTGCTGCATTTCAGGTGGAAAAAAAAAAAAAAAAAAAAAAACTTGCTGCATTAATTCCAAATAAACTTTATTGAAAGAGGACTAAATTGATTACATTGGCCTAAAAGATTGAATGTGGATTGCTTTTATGTGTAGGTCAAAATTGCCAGTAAACTTAGAAAATCAAGGAAATATGCAATTTGTTCTATTTAATAATAAATAAATAAAAATAAATAAATAAAACAAAGTCTGAATTTCATGTACATTTAGACCTGTCTTTGTTTATCTGGAACCAAATTTGCAGATACGTACTTTTGATAGATTTTCCTAGTCATTACAAATGAACAGAGAGATGAATGCAAACAAAAACATTTGTTTTATTAATTTAGATGGCCAAGCATAACTTTAAAAAACATTTTTTTTTCTATTTCGAAACTGTGCTTTTTATGTGATGATCATGGAACCTTGTGTATGTTGAGTTCAGATTATTTATGACAACAGTTATTATTATTAATATTATTTGTGCCTGGAATTTCTCTGCTTTTTGTTTGTATTCCCTTGTGATCTCAAGTGATGTGAATAGTAAATCTTCCAAATCAATTTTGTTATTTTTAAAAATTTACTTTTCAAGATATTGTTTTCATTTTGACAATCATCAATATAACCTATTTTTAATTATATGTACCTTATTCATTTGTGTATATTTAGAGGAAGATATATGTGTCATGTTGATGAACAAAGTAGTTCTGTGTGTAGAATCTGAAAATCCAGCTCAAGCTACTGTTCAAGAACTTATGGAACTAATTTTACAAGATGATCAAGATCTTTCTTTACCAGCAAGTGCTAGAGATGTTTTTTCTTTGTGGCTTGTGTCTCCTATGCTTGGTGAGTTGTGTGCTTTTTGCTTATGCATCCCTCCCCCTCCTTATAAAAACTTCAATAACAGTGCTTTATTTTTTTTTAATAGAGCTGCAGTTAGCTAGTCTTCAAAGACCTTATCATACACGACAACAGTGGATGACACTGCTATTGAAATATACCTCTGCCACAACGAAGCATTTAGATAAAGGTACTTTTAATTTTGTATTTCTGTTTTACTACACTGGGTTTCAAGATGATGTGAACACCTTGTAATTTTGTGATATCCTTGCATAAATAATTATCAGAAAACTCTATTCTTAAGTTATAGTATAGTATTTTTAATACAGTAATTTTACATAATACATAGCTGTAAAAGAAATATCATTATATAAATCTGTAAATTAGTTTAGCATATAAAGATATTTTGCAGACTAGGAAATTTCCAAACTTGATCGCTAAGTGAGTTCTAAAAATATGTGTTGTAAAGGGGATCAAGTAGTTTTGAGAAAGGGAAATTATGTCTTTTAAGGATGAAGAACTTTCAGTCAGAACTATCTCAAAAAAAAAAAAAAAAAAAAAAAAAAAAAAAATCTGGTGTAATATTAAATTTTCATTGATTAAAAGAGGTTTATGGAGCAAAAAAGTCTCTGGGATGCCTCCCAAAGCTGTCCAAAAAGGGAAAAAGAACAATTATAATAAGAATGAGCAATGGGAAAACAACTTTAGGCAAACTTTCAAGAGATCCACTGATAGTACTATCAAAAATTACCTTGTTCAGAGTAGTCAAGAACTCTAAGATGATAAGGTATAAGAAAAGAAAGTTCCAACAATATAGGATAAAATGCATCTGCAAAAACACCTGAATTGGGCAAAAGATCACTTGTCCTGGAAGTTACAATATATAGGAGTAATATCTTCTAATGAAAAATAAAATTCAATTTGGATGATCTGAACGGTTTTTCTTATTATAGGCATGATTTATGCAAGAAACCTAAAACTTTTTCAAAATGACAGCAGGGTGCACATTCACTTATGATTTGGGCTGTATTTAAATTTTATGGTAAGATCAAGGTTGCATTTCCCTCTGGCAGAATGGGTGCATTAACCTACCAAGATCTACTTGAAGAAAACTTGCTGCTATTTACTGAGGAAATTAGCAGACCTTTCTGGGTGTTCCAACAAGACAATGCATCCATTCACATAGCAAACCAGCAACACTGAATTGTTTCTTAATAATGATGTTCATGTAATCTCATGACCATCTGTTTCTCCTGATTTAAGTCTAATGGAAAATATATCAAGCCTACTGGTTAAAGCTGTTTACACAAATGGAAAATAACATGCCACCAGTGGCGTAGGTAAGGGGGGGCGTCCGCCCCGGGTGCCGAGGCCTAGGGGTGCCAAATTGAGAGAAATTGTTACATATCTATATTGGGGTGGGGACGCAAAATTTCTTGCTGGCCCCGGGCGCCAAAAAACATAGCTACGCTACTGCATGCAACAATTTCAGAATTAAAAGTTATCCTCTTCTACTGGAATAAATCAGTCAAAATACATTAAAGCTCCTAGCCCTGAGAGCGACGACACTCACAAGTTAGTGCTATTCCTATGGGAAGGTTATTTTCTAAATACTCATATTTGTATTTTGACATTTAAAAAATATATATATATATATATATATATATTAATTGGATAGTTGAAATCCCTCTCCATATAGCACCTTTTCCACCTTTTTTTAATACTCCTTTTTTACTATTACAGCTCAAATTTTAGAAAATTGGATTGGATTAGTAAAAATTTTGTAGCGGGAAAAATAGTGATGATAATTAATAAAATTTGCCTATTTATAAAGAAAAAAATAAACAGGAAAACTTACTACATTTTGAAATTGTTAAATTGATTAATAATTAATTAATAAATAACAAATAAACTTTCATTTTAAATAGTTACTTGTTTGTTATTAATTTTTTTTTAATTAAGAGTTGGTACTACTTATATTCTAGTTTCCAAATAAGATGTTTAGAGAAATTTAATACTGTATGTACTCATATCTAATGTACTTGCATATATAATGCACATCTCATCCATCTTTTATATGAAAAAAAATTATCATGTACAAATTATCATTGACAAATCCTGAATGCCAGGTAGGTTAGCATAGAACTGAAAGTATAGTTTTGCACTTTATTTTTTAACTTCAGTATTTAAGTGCAATGTTCCTTTGCCATATAGTTTTTGTTAAGCCTGATCTTGTATGTATTTTGAATGATAAGAAACAAGATAATTCTTCATAAAATTGAGTTCCCAGTTTACTTTGATTCTTAAGTATATTTAATCCCAATCAAATGCAAGTGTTGTCAGATTAAATACCTTATACATCCAGATGTCAAGCAAGTTACAGAAACATCCAATACAAAGGCAGAATTTCAGTGTTATCCATGTCAAGAACCTCTTGAGAAAGTAGGTTTAATTTAATCAACCTTTTCATCATTGAAGTTGCAGTCTTAATAATTTGATATATATTAATAGGACCGAGGTTTTGAACTATTTAAAGCATTGAACAACTCTTTTTTTCAGTGTTCAAACTAAAATCATATGCTTGGACAAAAAACAAACACTGTACTTTGTAAAATTTATTGCTTTCAAATAATTTAATTTTTATTGCCTTCAATTACAATTTATCTTAAATAGATATACATCAAGGTAAGTTCACAAGTTTTATAAAAGATTATCTGTAATTGTAGAACAAAACATCTTGGCCTGTGTATAAAATTGTGGTTATTAGTTCAAAAGAAAATTTCCTGAGCCTTGCTCATTATAATATGCATCACATTAATTTAATGACAAAATATCTCTGAATTTGAAAAAAAAAAAAAATCTTTAGAAGGGCTCTTAAATAAAATATTAATTTCTGTATGATGATGTTTAATTTCTAAAATTTTGTCCCGCCTTTTTTTTTTTTTTTTTTTTTTTTGTGAAATTTGAATTAATTTCCTTAAAATGTATTCCATCTTAATGGCTGTAAGTGTATTTGCTCAAAATATATTTTAAGGGGGAAAAATACATGTTAAAGTAAACGTCATCTATGTTTACTATCACAAAGAATTCTTTAATATTTTTTAAAATTCTTAGGAGTAGGGAAAGGACTATCATGTAACAAGAAATTTGCCTTCTTTTAACAACATTGTTGATAATTGTAAATGTCAGTATGTATTAATTTTGTTTTATATAATATACCTCATACTTTTTCTTCCTTCAGATGAACCTGAACTGTATTTAAAGAGAAATGTCTTTTATGACAAACAGGATGAAATGAGAGTAAGTAATTTTAATATAAATAGAATTATTTTTTTTTAAATCTAGTTCAGTTATTATTTTTTATTCAAATTTTTCACTTATTTAAGCAAAACAAAATGAACTATTTATTCTTTTTTTATAGACACCAATTTAAAATGATATTGGGCTTGTATGGGTGATTCTCAAAATAGGGGACGATTTCAAAAATGTAATCTTAAAAAAATTACTGTTAGCAAAATTTCTGAAAAAAATAGGTGTTGTTAATATAGTATTAGGTATACTTTCCATGTAGTCAGCAGAGCTAAATATTTAAAAATTAACTTAAAAAAATAATTAGTATTTTTTGAGCCATGCTAATGACAAAACGAATTGTATGGAATAAATATATTATGAAATTTTTATTTTCTTCCTGTTTAAATATTTTTTTTTCTATATTTATTAGCCTTCTTTTTCAGCAAATGGTTTCCATTTTTACATATATACATATAAGGAGAATAAAAACATTACCAAAGAGCAAACTTTGTTACATGAGCAACATTCTGACACTAACAATGTAAGAAGCTGTCTTAGTGATTTTCCTACAGATTTAATGCATATTTTAGGGATAATAAATGTAATACCTAAATTTATATGTAAAATTAAACTTTATAAAGGATACAATATAAGCACTGGTTACATTTATGTACATAGGAGTCTTTAGCATGGACAGAAAAACCATGCCAATGACACTGATATCTGCCCATGCTAATGACAAATTTTAATTTAAATAAGATTATGAGCCATAATATAATCACAATGCAATATTCTTTTCTGGGGCTTTTTAAAACACAAAAGTTCTATGCAAATAAATAAAATAAAAATTTTAACTATAAAATAAACATGAAAATTATTATCCATTCTAATGACATACAATTGATGTAACCCCCTAATATTCAACTTCTATTCTTAAAATACAATACATGCTTCTATTTTCTGGCTGGTTTAAAATGACTACTTGTTGCCATGGAGAAACTTTATATTTTCAAACTATTGTCATATGTGAAAATGAAATTTTGATTAATAACCAGCTGTTTTAGTATGACCTTGTTTTGAAAATCGAATATGGAGGACAAACTTTAATTCTTTTTTTATGTACTATAATTTTATTTTTAAAAAGAAATTTATTGGATAAATCCTTTCCTTGATTAATTTAAAGAAAGAATAACATTTGTTTTATTTTATAAACATGATATTAACTCTTGAAAAAGCTAGTATATATAAGGCACAGCTGCTGTGGACATCCATGCTAATAACATTTTGAACATTTATTCTGTTATTTTAAGGTGTTTTTAACTAAAAAGTGAGTAATTCTTGAGTGCAAATAATGAATAATATTAAGACAAACATATCTAAATATAAAAACATGACAGAAAACCTCTCAATTTTTTTTATATGCCGAAAGACATAAATTGTCCCCTATTTTGAGAATCACCCGTATGTGTTGCTATGATTTTTGTACTTGACTTGATTATTCTTTTGACTTACATTGAAAGTTTGATTGTGTACAATTTTCTTCATAAATGCACCTTTTTTCTACTGTATTATCACTGATGTTTGTTTCGGTGCCAGTTACTGCATGTTTTGTCCTCAACTATATACTTGTGAAAGTAATAAACAGTTGTTCAACAAATTTTAAGTTTTTCATTCTTGAAATGGTAAAAGATTAACTTTGATTATATTGCTTATTTTTCCTTCTATGTTTCTAAGTTATATTTTTTGTGAGATGCTGTTGCGTAATTGTTTTATTAGGCATTTTGATCTAGTAATCGATAGTATCTTATAAAGATAATATGATTTACAAATGTATGAGAGTTAGATGAAATAGCATCTTAATTGAGTTGTGCTTCATCCTGTAAATTTTATTTTTGAATATGTATTTTTCTGAGGAGAATTGCATAGACTAAGTCGCTCCAAAGGAATAAAGAATTAAAGATGTTCTGCATGAATTGTTGTTAGGATAAAATGTAAACATAAATTATTTTTTAGATCTGTATATATATACATTTAAACTGATATTTTAAAAAACACTTTTATCCTGTACAAATTTAAATTATAAGTATCACATTTCTATTTCATGTTTTTTTCCACCTATGTACAATTGTGATCCCTGATTCTGGCCAACTGATATATATTTTTCTGTATGTAGGTATGGCTTAGTAAATCTCAAAGCAAATTTGTTTTAGAAATTTATGCTAAGTTAAGTATTAATTTAAATCTTTTGGTTGTGAACTGGAATTTAAAATAAGTATGATAAACTTAGTTTTGCCTATATTCTCAATCAAATTATATTTTATTATTTTGTGTATTTTTATTAAATTAGATTTATAATTCATTATGGTTGTTACATTCTTCTTCAAACACATATCCTGAGTGGGGTATTTTGAATGATTGCCTGTAGAATTTTTTTTTCTGTTATGTAGTATAAAAGAGGTGAAGTTAAGTCTGAGTTGGTTAGTTATATTCAACACAGAGTTGTATGTAATTGTGTATTATTTCTTATCTCATTTTTTTCCCTTAATCCTTTATGGCCCAATAATTTTGTTGAAATACCACAATTTTTTAAATGCACTTAATATTATCAGATATCAAATGTATTTAAATAAAAGTAGTCTTCAAACTCTACTTTTTATGAATAAATGGCTGTACTACTGTAAAAATAGCTTTTAAAAATCTGCAATGATGAATTTAAAGCCACCTTATTATCTCTTGTAATTTTTAACATTTTTAAAATAGAAAGAATATAATAAAGCAAAAATAAGCCACCTATTTCTCTTGTTGAATATTCTCACCTTATATACAAGTAGAACAAAATAACACTAAAACAGTTTTTTTTTAATTGCAAATATTTATCTGATATACGAACAAAGCTTGCACTCATCTAAGGCTTTGCTTTTCTTCCTGCAGAAATCTCTCCTGGTGAAATCAACACTGTCCATAGTAACTTAATATCCCATCTCCTTGCTTTATGATTACTCTCTTGCACGTTACTTAACTATGTTGACAGAGGTTGGTGGGAGAATTGTGTATATTAAAAGAGGGTGCTGGATTAATAAATATCACATGCACAGATAACATCAGATTCCAATACCAGAAGAAAAAAAATGTTCAGTCTAGATTTTTTATTTAGCTGTGCATTGCCTTTTTACCTGTAAACTGTGTTCCAATTCAATTTATTTGTAAAAAAAAAAAATAAATAAATAAAAAAATAAAAAAATACTATTATATAATTTTTCCATATGATTCAGCATAAATATTTTAAATGTGAATTAAAATTTTAATTTTCTGTTAAAAATTATGCTGCATAAAGTACTTAGCAAATCTGAAGCTTTAGCTTTATTTGATGAACTTCCATGAGATCTAGAGGCTGAAATATCAGATGAAGAAAGTGGTGATGCAGACAATATTCCTTCTATATTTCAAGGAATTATTTAATCCATTTCAGAAAGCAAAGATGATGATATCAATGCTCCAGGTCCTTCCCAAATTAGGGAGGTGACGTGAAAAAAGAAAGAGAATATTTTAAAATAAATTCCAGATTTTTTTTTTTTTTTTTTTTTTTTTTTTTGAAGTGCAAAGACCAGCAGAAGAAATCATGTCCATCAAGAATCCATCTCTATTTGACACATTTTTGTCAATATTTACGATGAAATTTATAGACTATTTGGTCTTTCATTTGTATGCAACTCAGGAAGGTAGAACATTTAACCTAATAATTCTTGAAGAAATAGTGATTTTTCTAGGACTTAATTTATTGATGGGAATAAAAAAGCTTCCCAGTTAATGTGATTTGTGGTCTTCAAATATAATTTTGTATGATTCATATGTGTCCAAACAAGTGCCCATAAAAAGATTTTTCTGGATGTTAGGTCATTTCTATGTAAATGATAACAGCTTACATCTAAGAAGAGTTGTTCCTGGTTTTGACAAATTATATAATACTGCTATTGCAGCTTTTGCCAAAAAGATTTTTGAATATTTATCATCCTAGAGAGAATTAATTAATCAGTCAATTGATGATGCGATTCAAAGGACAAAGCTCATTGAAACTATATATGTCAAAAAAAAAAAAAAAAAAAAAAAAAAAAATCCCCTATAAAACAAGAATACAATATGGAACCATTTATCCGGAAACCAGTTAACCAGAAAACCAGTTATCCGGAATGATATTTCTAATAGACTGATGTTAGAATCTTTTTAGAAAAAAGTGTCATACACAATCAGTTTGACATATACATTGCTTGAAACAATTGTATAGTTTGATAACAGCATCTAGTATTTGAAATAGAAGCATATAATTTTATTATAGATTAATAAATAATATTATAGATGTTTTCAGTTTTATGCCGAGAAAACAGAAGAATTTTTGTTCAAGGAGTTCCCATAAATTATCTTCTTTCAAACTAACAATTGATCTTACTTGCATCAGATTCTTGGTTCAAGTAATCTAATAATCAATTTAAAATTAGAAGTAATATCACAACTACATATGTTTCACAAAACTTATCAAATGGATGCTGCTTTAATGCCCAACTAGTTAACCAGAAAAACCAGTTATCTGGAATACATCTGACCCCAACCATTCCAGATAAATGGTTATGTACTGTATAAAGTATGGATGCGATGTGATGAGTCAGTATTTGTGTGTAAATTTGAAGTATATACCAGAAAAGTTCAAAATGTTGAAAAAAATCTTGGTTAAAGAGTTAAAAAAAAAAAAAACCTTTCAGCTTCACTGCATGGAAAAAAATCATAAAGTATGTATCAACAATTATTTTATATTCTACAAATTTTTTTGTTTTCTTGAAACCAAAACTGTCTTTTGTTGCAGACAGAGTTAGAAATTGAGAATTTTAAGTAAAGCTTCAAATGATGCATACGATTTTTTTTATATAGATACTAAACTGCATTTCATGGTTGCAATTTTATGTTATAGCATACTTTCTTATTACTTTTTGCTACTATGTTAACAATAATATTGTTTTCATTTTTATATGTTAAATGCAGTGGGTAGGGTTGTATATGTTAAACACGTTATCTCTGCATTAATCACTAAAACAAAATAAAAAAGCTTTCTATAAAACTGCAAAACTTAAACTACAACATATGGATTGTAGCAAAATGTTTAACCAATTCTTTTTATAAAGCTAGATTATCAAGCAGTTATGTCCATTGAAAAAAAAAAAAATGAAAATTTAGATACAATTAGTGATAAGCCTAATTATTAAAAAATCCTGCAACTGAACTAACAACTACTAATTTCTAACTCTGGTTACAGAACCATAAATATGAATAGGAAAAATTTACCAAAAAATCTTTTGGAAGATGAAAAACTAAAATGGGGTGAACTATGTCTGGGCAATCAGCAGTGATGGTATGTACTGCATAAAATGGAAAGACAAAAGATGCATCAGCATATTATTAAATATAGAGAATCCAGTGAAAGTAAGTACTGTTCAATAAAAAAAAAAAGAGAGAGGGAAAAATAGAAAAATAATTGTTGTTAACTGACCAAAAACAGTGAAGGGTTATAATAAAAATATGGGTTAAATTGACTATTTTGACCAAATGGAAAGTACATATGAAATTGATCAAAAGAATAAAAAATGGTGGCACAGAATATTTTCCCATTTTCTGGACATGATGGTAAAAAACTCTTTTCTTTTATATTGCATATAATGAGCTGAAACTTTAAAAAAAAAAAAAAAAAATCTTTAATCAGACAACTAATAGCTATGAGCAATAAAAACATTGCTGAAAAAAGAAAAGCTAGAAGTCCTATTCGAGTAAAAAAGCATAAATTGCACATGCGTGATGAAAAATGATTGAAAAATGCAGAAGTCAGGAGAACCTCTTCACGGTGTGCAGCATGTAACACTGCAGAAAACTCTGCCATACAAAATGGATGCATAAAAAAGACAATGTTGCACTGTGCATGCAACAATAATATGTTTCTTGTTTTCATAATTTTCACTCTAAATAAATGGAATGTAGCTTTTAAAAGATAACATTCAGAGTTAATTCCAAATATTTGTTAATATTAAAGAAAATAAACGAGAATTAGTGTCAAACAAAAAAATATTAAAATAATTTTCATATTTTGCACCAGATGTTCATAATCTTATAATTTATTGTAGCCTGCATCTTTAAAATAATTATTCATAATCAATATGGAAATAGTTTAAATGAAGAGAGCTGCTAATTTACAGTCATTTTCAAGGACAATCCTGAAGTACAAATTAGTATTTTTTATTTTATTCATTGGCTTAAGTTTAAAATACATACAGTCTAAATAAAATTTATTACTATAAAAGCATTTATATATTTTTTGCCAATTTCTTTGCTCAACCAATAACCAGGGATGCCACTTTTCCGCCGAATGGCGGATTTCCGCTTTTTTTAGTTTTTAAGAATCCGCGATTTTCGTTAAGCGATCACAAAATAAAATTGCGATTTTCGTCAAACGATCGCGAAATAAAACAGCGATTTTCGTCAGACGACTTCAAAGTAAAACGGCGATTTTCCTCAAACGATCGTTGTATAAAACGGCGATTTTTGTCAAACGATCGCGATATAAAGCGGAGATTTTTGACGAACGATCGCGATGTAAAACGGCGATTTTTGTCGAACGTTCGCGTTGTAAAACGGCGATTTTCGTCAAATTATCGCGTTGTAAAACGGCGATTCTCGTCTTACGATTGCGATGTAAAACGGCACTTTTCGTCAAACGATTGCAATGTAAAACGCCACTTTTCGTCAAACGATCGTTAAGTAAAACGGCTATTCGTCTAACGATCGCGATATAAAACGGTGATTTTTTTTCAAACGATCACGAAGTAAATCGACGATTTTCGCCAAACTATCGCGATATAAAACGGCGATTTTTGTCAAAAGATAGCGATATAAAACGACGATTTCTGACAAATGATCGCGATATGAAACGACGATTTCTGTCAAATGATCGCGGTATAAAACGGCGATTTTTGTCAACCGATTACGAAATAAAGCGGCGATTTTCGTCAAACGATCGCGTTGTAAAACGGCAATTCTTGTTAAACAATCGCAAAAAAACTGCAAATTTTTGCTATCTATTTGTGGAATAATGGTAGCCTGGTTATCTAAATTAATTTAAAATGATGCAATGCATAAAATTCCTCAATAAATCCCTTGCTGGGTTAACTTAATTGATTTAAAATATTGTGAACTAAAGAAAAAATCATTTTTATTTACTATTATAAGTTTTCATGCACAATGAATTAACAGCACATGCAAACTTTTTGACAAATGCACATTTAGAAAGACTTTTGTTAAAAGTTTACAAGAGGGGGGGGGGGATGGTTTCTTTCTTTTTTTAAAAAGTAGTTTCTTATAAATTTAATTTCTTATTTAGTTTATTATAAACAATAAAGTTTACAAAATTCCCACAATAAATGTCGTAAATTTTACTTTATGCATAATTTCCTCTTTTTTGTGAATTTCTGAGTGGCATCCCTGAATAACACTTAATGTTTTTCAAAGAAACAGTAAAATTTCAATTACTTGTTTAAAATTGTGGAAATGTTTAAAGTTTATTTAAATATGTATTTAAAGTATCAATATATTATTTTTGAATGTTAATTACTTACTGAAAATAAACTGGACTTTATTTGCAGTTGTACAATGTATGTACTTTTACTAGCCTGTCTTGCAGCATCACAGCTTGCTGTGTTTACATTGTAGTTATGGTTGGTTGAATGAGTGAGTGGCAAGTAAACCTTTTCATGTCAGTTAACCTGCAGTTAATTGCTTTTGTAGCTTCTCTCTTATCAGTTAAATTTGCATATTAATTTTTAGCTGTATATTTTAACCTCATTTCTTTTTGTATTTAAACTTGGAGATATTGTTTCAAGGTGGGGGGGGGGGGGGTGTAGGTGCATATGGCAGCTATTGATATTGCCCTGATTTGGCTGTTTGAAGCTGATGTTTACTAAGTGCAGGCTATCTGGAACAGTCATATTTTTAACTATTCTATCATCCACCCAAGTTGTCAGCTATACCATAGACAGTTTGGTTCCAGAAGATTAATGTTTTTACTAACCATTGTTTCACGAAGTTACTTAATCTTGTTATAAAAGGATAAATATTTTGTAATTCTACAATTTTTGTTTTACATTATGGCCTTATACACCCAGTGTACATCAGAATGAGATGAAAAGAATTTTAGCAGAGTCACAACAAAATCCTAGAGCAGACCCAACATTTTTTTTTCCTACTAGCAAAATTATAAGAAGGCTTAGATGCATGCTGGTTTTGGTGACATATCAGCCCCTCTCATTAACAGAGGAGGGGTGATTTTTTATGCATATTTAATCAACACATTGCATCATAACATTGAATTTTATATATTATTTCATTAAAATATGTTACTAAAAATATCATACCTCTGAAAAGATTAAAGGTTTTAAGTTTTATTTCGTGGAATTATTTTTCTATATAATCTCACATGTTTAATTGAATGCCTGTTGTTTTCTTTTCTTAAGATTTGTGACATGAAAATTCTGGAATTGCTTTATGAGGAAGCCAAATATAATGTTCTGAAAGGTCGTTATCCCTTTGAAAATCAAGATTGTGATGTTTTAGCTGGTATTCAAGCTCGTTTGGAACTTGGGCCATTTAATCCTCAAATCCATACTGCTGAATTCTTCAGGTAAAAAGAAGAAATCTATCAAATTTCATTTTCAAGTTTATATAAAATTATTTTGATAGCTGTCATTTTTATAACTAAATCTGAAAGTAACTTAGAAAAGCTTCACAAAGAAAACAATTGTAATTTATCCAACATTCCCACTATTCTTAGAAAGCTCTTTTAAGTCCTTATATTTATTTTTTATTTCTAACTACTATTTCATTTTAAAAACATACTTTTCACCAGTAAATGCCTTTATTTTTTTCTTGAAAATACAATGCAGATTTTAAATTATCCATTTTTTTTCTGATAGTTTATCTAGTAGTGCCATGTTGTGATAAAACAAAACTACTTACTGGAATATAAGTTTTTCATTACAATCCTCTAAGTGGTTTGCCCATATTTTTCCATTTCCTTAAGACAACATAAATCGGTTGTACACAAAAATTATTTTTGCGGAATTGTATTTTAAAATGCATTTTAAGTAAAGTGGCATGAAGTATATAATCAAAACTAACCGGAAAAGAAAACTTAACATGCGTTTTATAAGCATTTTTATGGAATACAGGAAAGCCCTCAAAATGCTTAACGTGTTAAAAATGTTATGTAAATATATGTGATTTTTAAAAAGAAATTTTGTACTTATTATTTTTTTATTTTTTTAAATAGCATTGATGAGTTTCACTTAGTTTGATTGACAATTTTTAATTTCACACACACAAACTTGGTATTCTAAAAATGTCATAACATGCTGTATAGGCATCAATAACAAAAGTTATTTCCAATTGACACCAGCTCAATTATTAATCCAAAAATGAAGAAAAAAAGAAATAGCAAGGATTGTACTACACCTCATAATGATGATCTCAAATGTCAAATTATTAAATGGCTGTAATAATAAAAGAAAAATTTTGTCAAATTCTTACTAAATAACTTTTTGTGTGCGTGTAAGAATCAAATATGAAGATTATTTCCTTCTTTTTTTGTTTCATAGCAAATGTCAGCATATATTTTATTTATTAAAGATTTTTCAAGTTGAAAAACTAAGGCAAAATTTAGTAAACAAAGAAATAAAAATAAATAAATAAATAACTGCAACATGAGATATTATAGAAATGAATTATAGCATTTTCATGTAACCCAATAGTTTTCAGTTATAACTAGTTATATAGAAAATATTAGTCTTTCCTACCTACTCAAATAACAACTATAATAGGAAAATTTCAAATTGTTTTCATCAGTTGACTGTGTTGAAGTTCTTGGTCCAACATTTTCCTCACTTTTACGATCATTAACATAAAGAGGTGGTGATTTGAACTCTAGATAAAACATTAGAAGAATTTCCCCACTGCCAAAACGTGATTGCAAAAGTAGTATACCATCAACCAGGGTGACTTTGTTTCTTGTTGTCTTTAAAAATATAAAAATTATTGAAATTTTTATTTAAACAATTTCTGTTTCTTTTTTCCTAGTTCCAAGATATCAATTATAAATTTTTAAATTCACATTTAGTATTTTTAAAGAATAATTTTGTTTTATTATTCAGGGATGTCACTTTTCTGCCAAATGGCGGATTTCTGCTTTTTTAATTTTTAAGAATATGCGATTTTCGTTAAGCGATCACAAAATAAATTAACGATTTTCGTCAAACGATCTCGAAATAAACAGCGATTTTCGTCAAGCGACTGCAAAGTAAAATAGCAATTTTCTTTAAATGACCGCGAAATAAATCAGCGATTTTCGTCAAATGATCGCGAATTAAACCGGCTATTTTTGCCAAATGATTGCGGTATAAAACGTTGATTTTTGTCAAACGATCGCGATGTAAAATGACGATTTTCATCAAACGATCACGATGTAAAACGGTGATTTTTGTCAAACGATCGCGATGTAAAATGGTGATTTTCGTCAAATGAAGATGATGTAAAATGGCGTTTTTTGTCAAATGATAATGAAGTAAAACGACAATTTTCGTCTAATGATTGAGGTGTAAAGCGGCGATTTTTGTCAAACGATCGTGATGTAAAATGGCGATTTTTGTCAAACAATCGCGATATAAAATGGCGATTTTTGTCAAACGATTGCAATGTCAAACGGCGATTTTCGTCAAATGTTCGTGATGTAAAACGGCAATTTTCGTCAAACGATCGCAATGTAAAACAGTGATTTTCGTCAAATGATCGCGATGTAAAATGACGATTCTTGTCAAACAATCACTATTTTTAAAAAAAACTACAAATTTTTGTTATTTACTCGTGGAAAAATCATAGAATCTATGGCATAGTTACCTAAATTACTTTAAAATGATGCATAAAACGATGATAAATAAATGATACATAAAACTCCTCACTAAATCTGATGCTGAGTTACCTTAATTGATGTAAAGTATTGTGAACTAAAGAAAATATCTTTTTTCTTTCCTCTTATAAGTTTTCATGCACAGAGTTTCAAATTTTTTGACAAATGCACATTTAGAAAGACTTTTGTTAAGGGTTTACAAGATGAAATAAAAAAGATAGTTTCTTTAAAAAAAAAAAATAGTTTGTTATAAATTTAATTCTTTATTTAGTTTGTTATAAATTTAATTCTTTATTTAGTTTGTTAAAAACAATATAGTTTACAAAATTCCTGCATAGGTGTTGTGAAAAATGTCCTAAATTTTACTTTACACATAATTTCCTCTTTTTTGTTAATTTCCGAGTGGCATCCCTGATTATTATTATTATTAAGTGGAAAAAAGTCACCTTGTTTTAGAATGACTTTGTCTCATAACTAAAAAAAAAAAGAAAAAAAATCATTGAATAAGTCTTAAAAACATTATAGGACAACCACAGTATTATGATAGAGTAATAAAAGATACATCAGTTCATCATTTAAAAAGAACAAACAGATTTTTTATAATTAGCAGAAAAACAATTTTATTCAAAAATGTAAATTCTATTATGGAAAACATATAATAAAAAGAGTATTGCCCAGTTAAACTGGTGGCATTGAACTCTTAGGCTATGCATACTGGTTGTACATTACAGCCTTATATTTTCAAAAGTTCATTCCATTCAAAAAACAAATAAAGGGAGGGAAACAGTTCCCTCCATTGTTTTATACTTAATCATTGAACCTCTTAAACTAATCAGGGATATGCTTTATCATATAAAAATTTTATATCCAAAATTCTGAGCGAATTGGAAAATTCTTAATAAAAACCCATTTATATAATTTAAGAGGAGCTATTATACTTAACCATTATATTTATATTTAGCCATTAAACTTCCAAAACTATTCAGAGATTCGTCTTTTCTGAAAAAACCTATGTCCAAAATTAAAAGCAAATTGGATAATTCTGCAGAAAAACCCATTTATAATATTTAAAGGGGGGTAATCACAAGTATCCCCTTTATACTTAATAAAAGATCCCCACACATAATTAGGGAAGCATCTTATCACTATGTACTTGTATCCAAAAATTGAAGCAAATCGGTTAATTCTTTCAGAAAAAACATTTGTTTAAATTAAGAGGGATAATCCTGCCGATCCCCAATTAATAATTATCCAGTGAATTCCCAAAACCAATCAAGAAAGCGCCTTATCACAATGAACCTATATCCAACATTTGAAGCAAATCGGTAAATTCTGCATGAAAAACCCATTAATCTAAATTAAGGGGGGTAACCCCCCATTTCCCCCTCTTAGACTTATCCAATGAACTCGCAAAACAAATTATGGAGGTGCCCTCATCAGAATGATCCTATGTCTAAAATTTGAATGAAATCTAATAAATTCTGTCTGAAAAACCCATTTATATAAATCAAGGGGAAGGACATTAGCCCCCTGTTCCCCCTCTTTATACTTATCCAATGAATACCTAATACTAATCACGGAGGCACCTCATCAGAATGACCCTATATCTAAATTTTAAACAGAAACTCATAATTCTGCATGAAAAACCCATTTATATAAATTAAGGGGAGAGACATTAGCCCCCGTTCCCCCTCTTGTACATATCGAATGAACTCCAAAAACTAATCAGGGAAGTGCCTTATCAGGAATATACATGTATCCAAAATTTCAAGTGAATAGGATATTTTTATCATGATCTATCATGTTATGCACATACATACAGTATGTACAAAACCGATGGACACATAAGTTCTCAGGCTTTAATAGCCTGTGAGCTAAAAACTATTAAAAATTAAGACACTTTAGATTAAAGTTTTTCAAAAAAACAAAATTTTAGAAATTTTCACATATTTCAGCTACTGAGAAAACATTTCTTTTTTAAAAAAGTGCATCTTGGAGGGATAACTTTTTTAGGGCATTTTAGCTTATTTTTTAAGTAGTGATTGAAATTAAATATTCTGAGTGATTTTTTTTCTTTGGCTTCATGCATGTTATATACATACCATTTTCTGAAGAGTTTCATCAAAGTAATTTTTATAATTATGACTGCAGGGAATTTATTCATATGTGGCATTATTGCACCAGCACTTGTGCAAAAAAAAAAAAAAAAAAAAAAAAAATTATAAATATGTACTAGAACAAGTTTTATATTTGCTGTAAATGCTTGTTTTGTGTTTATATTTCCAGAAAAATTAAGTGTAATAAATAAATTTGTGATGATTTTCTTCCGAGACAATCTTATAAATTAGTGTAAAATGTAAAATATTAAATTTTACGTAATATATATAAATCTCATTGATTTTTAAAGTAAACATATCAAGAAATTAAAAAAAATGTATTTACCACATTAAACATCAAGCATAAATAACTTTTTTGAATTAAATTTTTCTCCCCCCCCCCCAATAAAATTATGTGCAAAAAAGTAAATAAAATAACAATGAATGTAATACCAATCTCATTTTGTTAAATGCTGAATTAAATAATTCTGTTTAAGCTGCTGTTGTAGTATATATCAGAATTTGGGTTAGTTAAATTAATTATTAGTTAAATAAATTATTAATTTTTATTGTAGCAAATTTTATTTACTACATGTTTTGCCTTTACTTCAGGATAGGACAAAGTCACCCCAATTCATAGTTTCCTTACAATACAGTTGAAAAAACAGATTGGAGTTACCATATAAAAATTACTGCTCTTTTTGCTGGTTGGATAAGCAGTTCTCTCTTTTTTCTTTCTTGTGTACAGAACACAAGCTTACTATGTTTGATGTTCTCTGTGAGTTCAGATAGGCTTTGGGTGTTTGAAATTCTATTTCCATTCTGCCTCGGTTGCTGAGTGTTGCTTGGCTCTTGGCAATTTGACTTTTAATGCTAATTGGCTTCGACTCTTATTCATGATTCTTGCCCTTCATCTAGCATTGCTTTACAACATGTAGCTGTTGTGGCACTTGATAGCTTTCTTTGATTCTTGTTGTGGTGCTGAGTTGCAATTTTTTCACCACCTTATCTCATACCTGTGGTCTAAACAAAGCGTTCAGAACAACCGTAACACACGTTTCGCTCATGTAGGCCTCTAAGCAAGATACTTGGAATACTTGATTCCTGGGGGTTGGCCACATCCTCTCAAAGCACAATACTAGCAACATCTAGGATGAATGTTGCTTTCAGAATGGAGGAGCAATTTTCATTTCACCCTGTTCAATTATATAGGCATCTAAGCAATGTTCCTCTTGTACATGGTGCTTTTAGTAACCGAGGGGGTTGATCATGTCTTCATAATGCAATGTTACTCTTTGTATGCAGAACATAGTAAAGAATGATAAAGTATTAAGAATATAAGTATAATATTAAAGTATTAAAATAATAAAATTATATTACAGTACAACTAAAATATATAATAGTACATATTTTTAAAAAATCATCAAATATCATGATATAGCAGTGGATGCCATCAGAAAAGGTATATTTATCATTTGCATACATTGAGAATGTCATTGCTGTGGAGTATATGAAATTAGTCGGTTTGTTTATTAAAAGTTTTTGAGACTTTATTTGTTTTTAAAAATGTAACAGTTATTTTTTTATATATAATATATATATAATAGTGATGTCAGTATGTCATTTTGTGAGAGTATAAGAAAGTGAGTGAAAGATAGACAGACAGGCGCATTCAGTTAAAAGATTTACTTGTATTTTTTTTTTAATTATTGTTATTTCTATTTTAGGAACAAAATAACAGATTATTTACCAAGTTATGCTTGTAAGAACCGTTGGTCATTTTTAAATGTTACCACTAAGCCTGGCCCAGAGCATAGACTTTTAGATCGATACAGAGGCATAACAGTTAATACCACTCGTTACAAGTTGCTTAGGAAATACATGGAATTTTGTTGGGCTTTGCCATACTATGGGTTAGTATTTATGCTTCATTATTTGTATTTTGCTAATCTGTTTCATCAAAGACATTCTTAAAAATTTTACTAACACTAAAGTTAATATTTTATTTTAAAGTACATCTCAGAAACTCAAATTTAAGAAGCAGATAAAAAGTTGAGTTTGTCTTAGATAATTTAACAGTTCATAGTTTCTTTTAAAAGTTGTATATGAAAAAGTTTCTTTTAAAAATTCCATAAGGGAAAAGAGCAACTGAAAAGTAGTATTAAATAAATGGATAACAAATTTAATCATTTGCTTAAAATTTTTAAGTTTGTGTTAAATGTTTTGTTATAAATTAATGGAATAAAAAAATATTTTTTTAACTAATTTTAATTTAATGGTTTGCACAAGGCATCAAAAGTAACATCAGTAGGAACAAATTAAAAATTATCTTCAGCATTTTTGTGAAAAAATTGATCACTTTGTTAAAAACCAAATATAGCTACTATGGGAATATAGAAATATAGTAAATATTCATTTTTTGATATTTCTGTTTTTTCTAATGAATGTTATATGTTGATCTCCAGTTTGTGGATAGAAGACATTGTTAGTTATGTGAAGAAGTCATCTGCTCAATTTTTTTAAGATAGTGTGTGGTCAGCTAGCTAAAAATAGTCTTATCACAAGCTAATGCTGTTAAATGTACGGCATCTTGGAATATGGTTCAAAGACTTTGTAAGCTATTTTGATCTGATAATTTATTTAAGTTAACCCATTTCATGTTATTCATACAGTATAACACTTTGTGCCCTATTCCGGTTCTTTTGGTATAGATGTGTTTTCATTATATTATAGATGGGTTTAGCTCAAAAAGGGAAGAATATTTACGACTTTAATACAAACATATCTTCATAATCATGGCCAGTATGCAAAAAGACCAACTTTTTGTGTCAAGTGACTATCCTATTTTGTAACAGAGCATGACACTTTAACAAAATAAAACTGATTTCTGTATACATTACAGAAATGATCACATTTACCTTGGAGAATAATTCAGTTTATGGTATAATTTGGAAATAACAAGTTATCATGTACTATCAATTGTGTGTCATTATACACAATTTTAAAGAAAACAATAGTTCAAGTTGGAATTTTTCTTGATGATCATGCTGACCTTCGAGTGTTCTATAAAGGAACTCTTGACTGTTAAGAGATTTCATGATAAAATCTTTGATCAGTATTAATGGTATTGCTCATGATTTGTAACAAATGATGATAATGCCTGACCTCATCAAGCCTGTGTTGTCAAAAAATAGCATGAGAATGAGAATATGGAACATTTCTGGCGATTTAAGGATGCACTTGAAAAAATATTTTTCCTCTCTCAACAGCTTGAAATTTTGTGATACATTTTGAAATCCATTTTTAAAAATAAAAGCGTGAAAGTTGTTTAAGTGATTTTTGAAGAGATGTATAAGAGTCAGAATTAATTTTTCGCTCAATTAGAATTTGATTTATAAACAATTATTTTCTCAGTATGACCATTTTTTTCTGTTCCCAGATTACCTACTTTGGAAAATTTGGTTCAAACATAAAGTTTGACTTTTTTTCAATATTTTCTACATTTATCAAAAAATGGACAAGCACAGTACATTATGTAGTTTCTAAATAAGTGAATTTGTCAGTTTGATGCATTTGAGAGCAAAAGTGAACTTTAAAATAAGGAGTTTGAATTGGAATACAACCTTAACTCAATCAAAAACAAGCTGTACAGTTGGCCAGAAAAAATAAAAAAAAATATTTTAATCACCAAAATTGTCCCATAAAAATGAAAATTTGATAGAAAGTAGTCTTCTTCCAATTAAATTTTAAATAATGAACGTTTCGTAATGAAATTTTACTAAACTCAGAAATTTTCCATATAAACACCTAATTTTGACATATTTAGCTTTTTCAATCAAATTTACCCTAGAATATCAGATAAAAAGTCATTTAGTCAAGTTGTTTAATAATTATGAATGTTAAAAATTTTAAATTCCTAATTTAAACTTCTTTTTATTGTTGCAAAACAGATTTTAATAAGTATATGTATTTTAAAGCATTATTCAAAAACTACTTGACAGGATGGGATGTAAATTTGGATTAATATATTTGAAGTTTCTAAAAACAAATTTATGTTTAAAAATTCATCCATTTTTTCTTTTTCAAAAATTTTATATATGCATTTTAACTTGTGAATTTTTTAACAGAAATAGATTTCTAAAAGCTTCAAGTATATGAATGAAAAATTACAGTTTATTGTGGCAAGTAATTTTTGAGCTATACTTAAAACTATACACATTGCAATCTGTTTTCAATGATTACAAATAAATTTAACATTAGGAATTCCATGCCTTCAGCATTCATAATTCCTAGATGACCAAATAATCTCTGGTTGCATATCTTAAGCTACAATTACAAAAAAAAAAAAAAAAAAAAAAAAAATTCCAAATATGATGTCAAAATTCTAGAGTTTAGTGCAATTTCAGTCCAAAGACTACTATTGTTTGGTTTTTATACAATAGTAATGTTTTTATACTATGGTAGTACAGCAGTTTCTTTTTAATTTTCTTTTGTAGTTCAGCCTTTTTTCATGGTCAAATTGAAAAACCTATCAAAGGACTAGCAGTTTTGCTCAACCACTATGACAAGAAAGTTTTAGTTGGAATAAATCGTGAAGGGATACATATTATTGATGCTGCTGAGTGTGTATGTATTTTACTATGTTATTACTGTTTTGTATAAATATTTTTTCATTCATTAGTATTGCATAAATTTCTTTGATTCATGTTTTATTAATGAAATTATTTTTGCATGTGAGATTTATTTTTAAAAGTCTGGATAACTCAATAGTGCTGATTAAATCTAGAGCATGTGTTTTAACTAAATGTATGTTGGAAATCTAGAAGTATGAATTTCTCATTTTCAAAGTATTTTTTAAAATATAAATACTAATTAATGTTTCATAAAAAAAAGTGCATGAGTTTATTTGTGATTTGTTCTTACTTAAAAATATTCAGAACCATATTATAGAAAGTGTCAAATATGTTGCATATATATTTGATAAAATGTTATTGGCAGGCTTTAGAAACCTGGGACTCAATTAAAAAACTGGGATTTTTTAATAAAAATAGGTCTTCATTTAAAAAATAAGACATACTTAATGTATTTAATTCAAAATACATCTCTTTTTTCATTTTTCTAAGAGAAAAGTGCCATGTACATATACTTTATACACTGTATATCTTTATGTACTTATACAACATAAAGGACTCACTACAAGATATATATATATATATATATATATATATATATATATATATATATATATATATATATATATATATATATATATATATATATATATATTTAATGTATCTCTTTTCCAATTTTTTGCTTTAAATGATGCTCTATAGTACATCTTTGGTATCACTATACTATCTTATAAAATTTGTGGAAAACTTAAACATTAATAAAATATAATAGCCAATGATTGAGTATGATCTTGCTCACATATGTCTTACCACAAAACTTATAAAATTGTGAGCTCTCTTTTTGAACTTTAAATCATAGAGCCCATTACAAAAATATTTAAGCATATGAAAACAATTTCCTTGACATGTTAGACAAATTGAAATTAATTGAAGATATTAAATGTTAACCCTGGACCATTCATTTTGCCCCATAAAACCATTTGAATGTCTGTCTCTCGTTCTTTATAGCTTACCATTATGGTTAAACAAGTCTGTTTTACATGATATTTTAATTACCAACATTTATTCCAGCATGTAGCATGCTCTGACATTTAACATGCATCTGCAGTTTGAAACTTCTATCTATTTATCCTTTTTCTATTTTTAGGCATATTTATCTTATTATATACACCTTCTTCATATTAATCTTTTCTATTGCTATAGTTAATCATGAAAATGAGACGTCATAATAATAAAAAATCACAGACATTTTACTTCAATGCTTAGGTTTTTGCCATTGATGTTACAGTAGTCAGACTATGCTAATATCTTTGACACAGTTACATAGAGTAGCACATACTTCAAATTTAGCTCTTTTCTCACTATTAGCATCTGTTCTTCTCTTAAAGTTTCTGATTTTATTCTTTTTTTACTTGAATTATCAGATTAATTAATAGATGATCTGTATAGTAAGTTCATTATTTCTGCATTATTCATAAGGTTTTTGCTTAATTCTTTAATTATTGTTTTCCATTTTCAAATTAGATAGATTCTATTTTATGCAAAAAAAGGCATTAATTCTATTTTGCTTGTTTACTTAGCCAGCACTATGAAAGTAGTTAAAATTGGACAAGTTTTTCTTTTTCCATGCTTTGATTTGAACAAGTTTTATTGTATTTTCAAAGAAACTTGCATATTATTTCTAATGACAGCATTCCAAAAGGTTTTGAACAGACTTTTGATATAGTACACTTACACTTTAATAATAATAATAATAATAATAAATGCTTGCTTTCAATTTATTTGCTTTAAAATTGTAGCTGATTAAAAATTCTGAAAAAAATGTATCAACAAATAATTTCAATAATCATAGTTTGAAAGCCTTGCATTAGTCCTGGTATTTTCCGCTTTGGAATTTGTACACAGCAAATACAGAAATCAATTAGGGATAGATTAGGCTTCAAAATTTTTATTTTAATTTCAAAACATTAAATGCCAAATATGCCCACTTAGTGGATAATGATGATACTTAGCATTTTGAGAAGTTATTATGGTTGGCAGATGTGAAACTAATAAAATTATCTATAACTACTAATTATAACTGAATTAATTAACCCTTTCGTGGTTATAAGCGCGTATACGCGCCCAGAATACCACTTAATTTGAATTGCGAAATGCCATACTGACACCGGAATTTTTAAATGAAAATTTTAATTTTACAAAGAACGAAAAAAAATTTATATATTATGAAATAAATTTGTTTTTAAATTCCGGTGTCATTCAATCATTTTAGTATTTTATGAATAGAAGTGCTTTAACAGTCAAAGGGTTAAAGCATAAAAATATACATTATGTTCTTTAATTACCATATTATAGGTTTTATTGATTTGAAAACCTACAATTCTTGACAGCTATTATGTGTGTGTTTAGGAAAGAAAGACATATTTATAAAACTTTATGAGGAAGTCATATCTGTAGGATTTATTAATTGAATACAATCACATTTTTTTAATTAAATTAATTTATTTAATGTTAGGGAGACATACAGTATTGTCAAGAGACTGCATTAGTTTTACTGTATATATTTGCATATAAGTTGACCCCCTAACTTATGTAGTTAAAAATAAGGAGAAATTCAAAACCCATGTATAAGTCAACCCTCCCCCTCCCCCCCCCCCCAAAAAAAAAATAAAGCCTATTATTTAAAATTTTTTTCTTATTTTTTTGTGTAAGAAAAATAATTTATACATACAAACAAAAAACAGAATTTCTGCATATCAAGTGCTGACATTAAAAAAGAAAAAGTTACGTAAAACACCATTAGCTGAAAAATACAGAATGCATGTCGAATGTCATGATGTCAAACTTCCAATCGACTGCCGTGAATAACAAATAACAGGAAGTCTGACAATCACAACTCAGGAACACTATGAAGTCGCATATTTTGAAGTATCAGCATGCCAACAGTGAGAAGTAACGTAGTTTGCTGTTGATAAGGAGAGGGTAAAAACAACAGTATGTCATGTTACTTATTTTAAACTTACTTTGTTTACTTTAATCAATACTTTAAGTCATCTTGACAACAGTTTTTATCCGAAATTCAGAATAATCGAGGTTTAGAGGATTCTGGATTTTGTACTATACAAATGCAATGAGAGTGCAGCAGCACTGATTCATTAGCAAACTATTTTCCGATATTTTATTTATTTATTGTTATTTTTATTTTTTTAAGGTCTCACATATAAGTCAATCCCCCCACTTTAAAGTTCTTTTTCTGTTTAAAATTTCTTGACTTATATGCGAGTATATACGGTAATTTACACATAAGTAAAGCAGGAATCACCAATACCATAATCAGAGCTCCTTAGAACCAGCAGTTAGTCATAGAATAATGAACATTACTCTAAAGTTGTTTAAAGAAAAAGATTCTAAATAGTTTGCTTTGAGAAAATGCTAGATGAAATGCTGGATAATTAGATTCCACCACCCTTTATATTGAGGGTTGAGACATTAGTTTACAGCATGAACTGTTTTTTGGTATGAGGTTCAGTTTAATTAAATTGTTAATTTTGGTTGAAAATAGGAATCACCATATAACAATTAATTTAAAGGCTAAGAGGAAAACATATTAATTTAGTAGGTTGAGAAAAAGGTGGGCTAAAGGCTGTTTATGATAAAAAGTTGAATGCAATCTCTGCATGTGTCTTATATGTATGTGCCTGCAGCAGTTAAATTGTTAATATTGGTTAAACTATGAATTTACTAAGAAAATATTATTTAACATAACTTAATTCTTGCAATTTATATAGTTTTCCTTCAATATTTTTTTTTCTAATTTTACAATTAGTGTCTTCTTCTAAGTATGAAATTCAGAAATTTGTCTTGGGATTTTGCTGCTGCAAACCAGCCAGAAAATCCCGATTGTCTTCCATGCTTATTTGTGCAGTTCAAGCTTCAAAATCAACGAGCTAGAGATTCAAAATTGATTCAAATTTTTTCACACCAGGTTGGTATTTATCTTTTATAAATGTATCATATTTAAAATTTAGCAAGAAATAAATTTATTATTTTTCATAATTTTTATCTTATGATAAAAGATAGATATTTGATTAAATTTTGAAAGGGAAAAATTGTCTTCCTTTATTCAATTTGTATAAGTTATGACAGTTAATAAATTTTGAGCTGAGGTATAATTTCTTGCATCTCTAGCTTATGCTGAATGTAGTGAAATGCAGTTTGCATTAGTCTAGATTTCAAAAGAAGATTAATCTTCTTATCTATTAGTAGTCTATAAATAGTGAAATTAAATTGCTACATTAGCAGTTTAAATGCAATAAAATAATGTTAATAGCCTCTTTTTAGTCTTCATTGAAACCAAAACACATATGCAGTTTCTTTGTGGTTTAATTTAGAATAACCACTCTCTCACTTGAACTTACTTTGAGTATATTGATGTAAAGAACTGAATTATAGAAAGTTACATGAAATAAAAATCAGAATCTTTGACAGAAAGTAAACTTTAATGAAAAAAATAAAAAAATTAGATTGAAAAACATTCATACAGAAGAAAACTCCAAGTTATCTTTGAAATATTTTCAAAAAAATAAACAAATAAATAGATGATAAAAAAAATAAATATATATTGAAATTTAAAATAATGAAAAGTTTATTTCCTGCATTATTGGTAGTTTTTTTTTTCTTTTTTTCTAAATAAGCTTGAAAAAAAAGGCACAGTAAACAACTATTCAAATTCTTACTTGGCAAGGTTTTTATTTTTTTTTATTATGATATCTTTGTATTAAGTAACCATTCCATTATGCATAGAAATATACCAAGTTAAAATTTGACCCTGTGTATTCATTTCTTTCTCTTTCATACTTAATAAAAACTGAAATTTCAGTTAAATGCAAGGGAAAAAACTTGTCACTATTGTCAAAATATGTCAGTTTTTAAGTATACCAAAGCAGAATACAGTTTTATCAGTTGTCAAGAGGTTAAATGTTAAAATCAACAATTTTTGAATTTTTTTTTTCTCAGAACCTATCCAAGAAAACTGTTTGGCAGAAAAAATATGTGTTTAGCAATAAATAATAAGCAAACTTAATATCTAATTATTTTCCCAGTCTAACATAAGTTTTGATGGCAAGCTTTGAATATCTGCCAGTAAGTGTCTGCTATAGTTAATGATTTATTATCATCAAATGTATGAAAATAAATTCAGAATGCTATATTCTAATGACAACATTAATAGATCCATGAAATTTCATATCTTAAACTCAAATACTTTCTGAAATAGAAAGAGATAAAAATAGCTTGAATCAGATCATATAAACATAGTGCAATTACATACAGTACTACATGGCTGCCAACTTCTACGCCTTTTTACAGGCAAATAAACACTTTCGAACCAGAACTTCTATTTAAAAAATTAAAAAGTATTCAGTACTAAAAAATCATGAAATAAATTCACGTCATATTATTTAATAATTTTTCTGGTTAGAAACATGTTTATTCCATTTAAAAAGGCGTAGAAGTTGGCAGCTCTGGTACTAGGTAAACAAGGCCTCACTCGACAATTTATTAAACTTTTTAACACATCATGGTGTTTTATATGTAAAGATAGATCAATTCTAATTGATTTTTAACTGCCATCCTGATGCCAAAATTACGAGAATTGTAACATTTATGTACAAAAGGTGTGTTTCTGATGACCGTACAAAATTTTAACAATGCTCTCCAAAGTTCTGGTAAAAATATAGGAGGTGGTTGAGGGGCTACAACTCATTGGCTAATCATGTCCCACGCATGCACTATCGGATTCAAGTCAGGTGAAAATGTTGGCCATTCCATATAGGTGATATCCTCAGATTGATGGCATTCATTTTTGAAATTTGCACTGTCAGAATGGCCGTTGTCATCTATAAACACAAATTCTATGCCATGGCACCCCCAAACAAATATATATGTTGTTCCAGAATGATGTCCCAATAAATTTGACCTGTCATGGTTTCAATTAGAACATGCAGATTTGTTCTGGAGCTCCATATTAGTGTCATTCAATGACGTCTTGGTACCTGGCATTCTCCATATAAAAGCCTAACATGAATCAGACTACAAACCTAAACCTTCACTTGTCAGTAAACATCATCCAAGTCCACTGAGATGATTTCCACATTGCATGTTTTCTATAACAGGTTAACTGCAGGTGACAGTGAGTTGCCACGAGTAGAAGATATCTGACAGGCCTATCAGCATATACACCAATATCTCCCAAATGTCATTACACGGTTTGCCTTAAAACAGTCATACTCCAGGCTGAAGATAGCTAATGAGACAGGTCTGATGCTGTGATCCGTCTGCTTCTTTTGCAGATCCTGCCAAATATTGGTCTTCATTCAGCATTATAACTCAGGGACGTAACTGTACTGTAGCATCTACTAACATTTTCATCATCTTGGAATCATTCTAAAAGTCTAGACATGACTCTTTGAGCAATTCAATGTTCCTTGGATACTTCCATCTGAGTACACCTACATTTCAGATGCCTGATAATTCTATCATGTGAAAAAAACATTCACATGCATTCTCTATGTCATAACTATTTGATTATGGAACTGAGCAGCTTATATAATGCTTATTAACAATCTTACTTCATTGCCATCATTCCTTATATATGCCTCTTTTACATTTCACTTTATCATTGTAATGTACTATCGGTGCCGTTTGGTGACTTTCTGTAAATTGCATATTAGTCTTGAAGATTTGTGAAGTACTTCTACAGATGAAATGTTTTCTTAAGAGTTAGATTTCTGTGTGATTTGGAATTATCTTTAATTTATTCTAATTTTAATCATAATTATGTATCCTTATAGAACAAATATGTTTCCTCTCTATTAAAACTGCAGTTTTCCTTTGGGAATGTAAATCTTTTTATAATATGTAAATCAAAATATACCATTAAAGGGGTTTTTTATGACATGTTTACTTTGTTAAATATTGCAGATAAATGAGTTCGTTGAAGTAAAACATTTTTCTACAAACATTAGATAGTGATCATGTGTGCATCATCTTTGTATTTGTTCTTATGTTTGTTGTATTCTTATCTTTGCTTATAATTTTTATTGTATTATCATATCATTTAAAATTATAATCACTTGTAAACATTTTAAGATGTTTAACCCTTTCCGGCATGGGCAAAATCTGTTAGTAAAATCAGAAATTATCGACTGACACCGGAATTCACAAACGAATTTTTTTAGATATTTTGGAACTCCTAATTTAAGCTTTTATTGTAAAAGCAAAATTCTATTGAAATATTATTGATGCCGTTTGCAAGTTTGGAAATAAAATTAGATATCCCAGACAGGGCACAGTGTAGCGGAAAAGTTAGAAAAAAAGAGTAAAATAAAATGCAATTCATGACAAAGTAAGGTTAATTTTTTTTAACTTCATGAATTTTTACTTAGGCAAATATGATGGATAAACTGATATCTAAGTTTGTTGATGAACTGAAACAAAGACCATCTTGGTGTGAAGATCAAGTGGACAGTTTTATATCAGTACCTCATGAAGAAGACGATGGTGAGTAATACATATACAATGAAATTAGTTTTTAATGGAAGTAAGTTTTTCAGTCTAAAACCAATTTTTTTTTTTTCCATTTTTCAGTTTTGGGCAAATATGAAAACAAAGTTCTCACAGCAAAAAAAAAAAAAAAAAAATAATAATAAGTTAACATGTTCATGCATGCAGAATTAGTGTTATTTCTTTATTCACAAATACACATATCTATCCACAAAGACACATTTTTACACATGTGCATGTGTAAATGGAAAACATGTATGCCTATGTTTATTTTACATAAAAACAAAAATATTTTCACCCATTTTTTTTATTATGTTTATTAATTCACTTGAGTCATTCCATGTCAATTCATCAGTTTCTTTTTTTTTTATATGGTTTGTAATCTGACCAACAGGGATTTGGATGAAACCTTGTGTGTTAACTCTATCTTAATATTAATCTATGAGAAATTTCCTTTTGGAGACCTCACAGTTTGTTAAAATAGCAAATAAAGCCTTTGTGCAAAAAATGTTTAAGGATAGAAAACCAACGGTTATAAATGCACAAATAAAATATGAAAGGGGAGCAAACAGCCGTTTCGAATCTACTATGGAGATTCTTCATCAGTGCAAAACTCAGCGAGCTAGAAAAAGCAAAACTGAGCAAAGAGACAGAGAGATGCAGGCTTATATACCCGCTATGGAAACAATCCTGCCTAAAGAGAGGCAACCAATGAGAAGAGAGCAGCCAGAACAACTGGGTGGACAAGTAGCAACATCTACTGGAGAACAAACAAAACAAAAACAAAAAGCGAGGAAAAAAAACTATTAAAGATTTCCAAATGCTAGGAAAATAAGGAGTACTTGATAAGTCATTGACTAAGGAGTGAGAATTTTTAATGATGTGGTAAGCTTCCCAAAAATGACAAGAATCTAAGATCAAGAATGGAAGGACACTTTTGGATGATGGTGGCTGAAGAAAAGTTAAACTTATGTTGTAAAGACCAACAATGTTGAGCAATAGAAGAGCGTTTAAGCTCTTGATTTTTGACATACCTTTTATGTTCCGTTAAACGAAATCTGAGAGCACGTTTAGTCTGACCAATATGAGAAAGACCACATTGGCAAGAAATTTGGTAAATACCCCAGTTATCTAAGCGATCAATGGGATGCTTAAGATTTGAAAAGGCAATTTTATTAATAGGAGAAAAAATAACATTGAAATCGAACCTTTTTAATATTTTAGCAACTTGCTGACTGATTTTGGGGAAAAAAGGCAAAAACAACCAAAGTATTGGAATTTGAATTAAAGTTTTTTCTTTCAGATTGGGTGGATTTTGTCAATTTTCTATGAATTGAATCTATAATATTAGGGGAATAACCACCATCAACAGCAATAGCTTTAAGATAATTAAGCTCATCACTGAATAACTGAGGAGTTGAACAAATATTGGAAGCTCGGAAAACAAAAGTTTTAAAAACTGCAACTTTCTGGTTAGGAGGATGAGAAGAATATCTATAAGATGGAAGACTGACCACAAAAGGCTTACAAAAGACAGTAGTCTGAAAATTATCTTCATCGCAAATAACAAGGACATCCAGAAAAGAAAGGCAATTGTTCGATTCAACTTCAAAAGTAAATTGAATGTAAGAATCAATAGAATTCATGACAGAGAGAATATAATTTATATCTGAATTCCCATCAACTAAAGCATAGATCTCTCTAATAGAGATCTCTCTCATAGAGACCTCTTTAATTTAGCAGGAATAATGTGTAAAGGCTTAATAGCAGATTTGATAGTATCAATTTCACTAGAGGAAGGGTCTTTGTGGATATCCACATAGGGACCATCATTAATTAATTTCTGGGATTTTTCCAAATAAGTAGACTTGTCAAGAACAACAATCTGACCACCTTTGTCAGCCTTAGTTATGATCAAATTCGGATCAGAACATAAACTTTTAAGACTATGTTTAACCGAACTATTAAGAATTGACTTATAAACATTAAAATTGAAATCGACAGTATTGGCAATGAGATGCCTAATAGCCTGTTTTTTGAGAAGGAGAAATAGCACTATGCTTAAAGGCACGTTCAATAGGAGCAATCAGATGGGGTAACGAAGGAGTGGCAGATACAGAGAAATTGTTATTTAATTTGAGAGCATTAAGCTGATTATTATTTAAAGGGACACTAGAAAGATTGACAACAGCATTTTGATTAACAGTAGGTAAATTGTCGGAGTTGTTAATGAATGTATTATTACAAAGTGTACTAAATTTCTTTTTTAGAACTGAGTAATGAATTGAAGGAGCTTTGAGGACTCTATTCCATGAAATTCCGGGAATTTCTTTTGTATGACTGATGGTTTGGCTATGGGTAACCCTCTCAGTCTGATTTTATGCGATTTTTACATGCACTATTTTGAAATAAAATTGTTTGAAGTCTTAAAATTTCAGTTTTATGTTCGTTACATAGAAGATATCTATGCTTTAGTTGATGTGAATTCAGATATAAATCATATTCTCTCTGTCATGAATTCTATTGATTATTACATTCAGTTTACTTTTGAAGTTGAATCGAACAATTGCCTTTCTTTTCTGGGTGTCCTTGTTATTCGCGATGAAGATGATTTTTAGACTACTGTCTTTTGTAAACCTTTTGTGGTCAGTCTTCCACCTCATAAATATTCTTCTCATCCTCCTAACCAGAAAGTTGCAGCTTTTAAAACTTTTGTTTTCCGAGCTTCCAATATTTGTTCAACTCCTCAGTTACTCAGTGATGAACTTAATTATCTTAAAGCTATTGCTGTTGATAGTGGTTATTCCCCTAATATTATAGATTCAATTCATAGAAAATTGACAAAATCCACCCAATCTGAAAGAAAAAATTTTAATTTGAATTCCAATACTTTGGTTGTTTTGCCTTTTTCCCCCAAAATCAGTCAGCAAGTTGCTAAAATTTTAAAAAGGTTCGATTTCAATGTTATTTTTTCTCCAGTTAATAAAATTGCCTTTTCAAATCTTAAGCATCCCAATGATCGCTTAGATAACTGGGGTATTTACCAAATTTCTTGGCAGTTTGGTCTTTCTTATATTGGTCAGATTAAACGTGCTCTCAGATTTCATTTAATAGAACATAAAAGGTATGTCAAAAATCAAGAGCTTAAACACTCTTCTATTGCTCAACATTATTGGTCTTTACAACATAAGTTTAACTTTTCTTCAGCCACCATCATCCAAAAGTGTCCTTCCATTCTTGATCTTAGATTCTTGTCATTTTTGGGAAGCTTACCATATCATTAAAAATTCTCACTCCTTAGTCAATGACTTATCAAGTACTCCTTATTTTCCTAGCATTTGGAAATCTTTAATTTAATACTTTTTTTTCCTCGCTTTTTTGTTTATGTTTTGTTTGTTCTCCGGTAGATGTAGTTACTTGTCCATCCAGTTGTTCTGGCTGCTCTCTTCTCATTGGTTGCCTCTCTTTAGACGGGATTGTTTCCATAGCGGGTATATAAGCCTGCGTCTCTCTGTCTCTTTGCTCAGTTTTGCTTTTTCTAGCTCGCTGAGTTTTGCACTGATGAAGAATCTCCATAGTAGATTCGAAACGGCTGTTTGCTCCCTTTTCATACTTTATTTGTGCATTTATAACCGTTGGTTTTCTATCTTTAAACCTCACAGTTTGTGTAATATAGGGAGGAGAGGGGGGCTAAAATTTTTTATTTTTTTTTTCAAATTTCACATTTCTGGGTGTATTTTTAGACTACAATTCCATCTTCAAAAAACTGTTTCTCTGTATTTAAAATATGAATCCACTTAAAAATATCACTGTAAGTAAAACAAAAAATGCTGATACTAATAAAAAATGTTTAATAGATTAATTTGATACTTACGACAAAAAAACAAAATTGAAAATTATGGTCATTTTACCAAATTTTTGTCATTTTATAAAAAAGGTTTACTGCAAAAAAGACAAATTTCCATTTTCTTTTTGTTTTAAAGAATAGTTTAAACTTTGGGTTTTCTAGATATGAAATAAAAATTATTGTGTTTCTCATGGGTTATGCAGAAATTTTGCCCTGTTATATGAAATTGCACCAGTCAAGGAGAAAAAAAAATCTCTCTGCCTATTTTTATCGGTGGTGCATAAATAATTACTGTGATTCCCATGACTTGTTGAATTTATTCTTACTTAATAATTTGTTTTTTCTTTTTCTTTTTTTAAGTAATGGTAATGCCTTGTTGTTTTCTGAGTAAAAAGAAAAGGAAAGTTGATTGCAATATCCTCCCCTCCATCAAATTTTGTGCATAATCCTTAAATTTCATTTATTTATTATTTTTTATTTATTTATTTATTATTATATTTTTTTCTAATTCAAACTATTTTCTAATTTTGTTTTAACAATGTAACTGAAAACAAAAAATCTTTTGATGATATAGAATAAGAAAATAAATGAATGACTTTTTACTTTACACATTTTCAATGTGTTTTTTTTTTCATGTGCATGAATTAAAATATTTTAGTTATTTGCATTTAATTTTTTCTTTTGTCAAAATTGCATTTTATTTTTGAATTCTATTATCTTGGGTAGTTTTAACCAGTTTTGAATATGTTTAAGTATATTTAACAAAGCTAAGTTGATTTCTTCAGATTGAAACATACACATTCTGACAAAGGCAGTATATTCTTTTTAATTAAAGGCAGGTGTTTTGGAATCTGTTAATCAAGTTATTCTTAGTCTGCTATTTCTCATAATAGAATCTTGATCTAATCATCCTTGTGCTGCAAAATGCATTCTGATTTTCTTAAATTTTGTAGCTTGCTATATGTTTTCTTTTGCTTTATTGTCTTATTTTGGAACTTGATGTTTAATCTTCAAATAGTCTACATGATTTAAGCATTAGAATATTGGTTGATTTAGAGTGTCACAAATCGGACTCTGTATGATTGCTTGTGAGATTTCTTCACACCAAAACTACTAAACTTCACTAATTTTTCTGCAGCCGATAATACTTGCTAGCCTCTGAAACCTTGCAAAGACATGAAAAGAAGACTTTTGACTGGCTTCAGTTGTTAATTAATGACTTTGATTCTTCTAGCTTTGGTGCATCATAACCAGCATTTAAAAATAGACTTTTTTATTTGAAAGAACATTTAATGCTCTTTATTATTACTATTATTATTATTATTAAAGAAAAAAATGAAAAATTTATTTTTATTATAGTTTTAATATGCATTCGTAAAAAACTATTAATTCAATTAAAAAAAATACTTTGCTGGTAATGCATTTCAAATTTAACCAGGACTTTCCATTAATCTGCTACTACATAATAAATTATAAAACACTTACATTGTTACTTATCCTAATATATTATATAATGCTCATCTCTAAAATGTATGCTCTGTTCTTTTTTTGACCAACTGTACATGCTTAAACACAATAGAAATAAATTGTGAATAATCGCAGGAAGATTGTTTTTTATTAAAAAGATTATTTTTTTTAAATAAAAAAATATATGCTGTCCATTTTTTACAAATCTACATAATTGTTTCAGCACAATTTGATCTATAAAATTTAGATTAATTTACTTTGTTTTTTTTTTACTGTAAAATAATGCGTTTTTTTTTTTTTACTGTTGTAGAAAATTAATTTTAAATGTAATGAATCTTTTATTTTCAAGTTATTCCTGTCACCACACGTAGATTGTCATCTGAAGCATATATGGAAGAAAAACTTAAACGATTATCTTTAACTACTTTTACTGAATCAGGTATGGTAATTTTATTTACTAAATAATTTTGAATTGTATGTTTTACATTAGTTGCATCTTAAGTATTGTTTGGATAGAAAATATGAATATGTGAATAAGTAATCTTAAAATCCTGTATCAATTCTTATTAATAAAATTCTTAAGCAAGAGAATTTAAATGATATTCTTTTATTTTAAAAATGCATATTTTACTCTATTAAAATTTTTGCCAAGATTTTATTTTCCTTCTTAATGCTAGAATGATGAATGCTTATATATGGTAAAACTCCAGAATGGAGAAATATCTCAAGAAAAAGATATTAAATAGAAAAACAAAACAATGCATGTCAAAAACTTGCTAAAATTAGTTACTTCCAACTGCTCCTACCTTAAGCAGGTAATGGGTGGGAGGGGGAACTTTGATATTTCAAGAAAAACCCTTATTTGTTTTTGCTGATTTGTATTCTATGGAACAAAATACATTAATTTTACCTATTAACTTTTTAAAAATCTTTTGTAGATGTATTGTGAGTGTCTCTTGAAAAAACACATCACAACCAAGGGAAAAGAATGCTTTGTTATTATTCTGATTATTTTACTCAGAGTAATTAGTCTTCAGAAATTCAATGAAAGTAACTGCTTTTAGCATAACCAAGGTGTAATGATATACTAGTTTTCTATTTCATTTGGGTCATGTATAAAGTGGGGTCCCTTGTTTTTCCATGTATGCCACAATATATTAAAATTGACTACCAACTTACTATTGGCAGTGTGCTAATTGGAAGTTGAGCTGTTGAGAAACATTTTCTAATTATATCTGGTATTATTCAGTTTGAAACATTGTGTATTTTTTCTTTCAGCTCCTCATTATATTTGGCCTCATAAGTCTTACTCTTCAAATATCCCAGTAAAAGAAATGAAAAGGTCAAATAAGGTGACATTGGTTGTTCTACTGCACCTCTTTGACCAATCCATCTTTGCAGGAAAGTGATAGTAAACAGTTTGCATGCAGTTGTGCACATGAGTCCCATTTGGCTAGAATCATACATATCCTATAGTTTCTCATATTGCAGATATTTCAGTATTCAACTAGTCAACATACTTTTCAGCATATAAATTCCTCTCAATAAAAAATGATTTTACTATATAAATACACAGAATTCTAGGCCATACATTAAGTTTCTTTCAATACCAAATATGACAATCTTTTATCCAGTGGGTATTTTCATAAAGCAAGTACCTCATATTATACTGATTTACAGATCCATTTAATTAAAAAGTAGCTTTATCAGGAAAGCAAGTCCATAAAAAAGTTATTTATTATTGACACATCACTGCATTGCAAAATTCAACTCTGCAATCAAAATCATTTCCACTAAGCTCTTGTACTAGATTTTATATGGATGGTAGGCATTATTTTAAGAGCAGAACCTTGACGTATTAGGACATTTCTTCTTGGTGTATGACAATTATTTTGAAGATGCAGTAATATCTCAAAAAGACTTCCTTAATTGTAATAGTTTAGGTATTCCAAATTTTGTTTAATCTTTAACTGAACCAGTTTGTTCAAAACCAAACCATTGGCTATTCTGTACATTACAGATACAGAAATGGGATTGTGACCATTGAAAATGGCATTGAATAAATGTGCTACTTCTCACAATGATCTAATTCCTAATCAAAAAAGAATAGTTATTCTTTCCCTATGAGACAAATATATCATTTTGAGTAAAAGCAAATTATTCAGAACTTACGAGTATATGGAGGAAAACAAATTGAAACAGACCTCACAAAATAGTAATAGGTTTTTAAATCAACAGATGTATCTGAAAGCTATTTGAAAAGTACAAATAGTTTGACTTTTTGTTATTACTGTGCCATATTACAAATGATTTTAAGAAAGTTTATGGACAAAGTGTATAATTTTTTTCTGTAAAATCCCAATTTGCAAAAAACAAATGGAGGTTCCAATTTGAAAATTTGAAGTTGTTTTCCACTGCACCCTAAGGGGGTGAAGTTGGCTAATTTTGGCACCATTAAATAGTTTTCAAAAAAATATTCAACATCTACTTCTTTGGGGTTTTTTTAATCTAATGCCTATTTCTCAAGATATTATAATATTCCTGACTTTTAATACATCTCATATATTTTGTTCCATTTTACCCCTCAGTTAGATAAATGTTTAAGTACTTTATTTCAATTTTTGTTGAAATATTATTTACATATGATTATTTTAAAATATGTTAATTCTTCATCTCATTCTAGGTAAACCTGTGCAACCAGCCAGAACCTGGTCATTCCGAAAATGATTTGTTGAACATTTTTTGTTTATTTTTTCCAAGAAAATCATTTTAAGGTATTTTGAATAACTTATGTCACTATAAACTTTGTAAGTTTTATATTTTATTCATTCCTATATGTAAATAATTGTATCAATCTTTATGTATGTCATTTTTATATTGAAATATATATTCAAAGAACGTATTGAATCACTATCATTATGAAACTGACAATGAAGTAAAACCTGTTAAACATTTTTGTATTAGTTTTGAGAAAAATAATCCTTTGTATATGTCTGTAAACTTTCAAACTTTTGTTAATAATAGAAATGTATGCAATGGGATGAGTGATATTGTGATACTTCTATTGCCAGCACATTATTGATGCAGCAAAAGGACTCAATTAGGCATTGTTAAGCCAGCCAATAAAGTGTATAAAGAATTTTATATCTAGTTTATTTTTCAATTTCTTTTATCATTCATTAATATTTAACACTTTTTCCTACTGATGTCCAACCAAAGTTGCAGAGATGGTTATCAGCAATTTTTGTTTTAAACAAGAAAGAAAAATCATGTATTAAGCATAAAATATTAAACTTCACAACACTTACAGTATACTTTACACAACTTTGTCGTTTAATAAAATAATGAAGATACCTAAGAAAACCAGATTTCAACAATTACCACTTGACTTGAAAAGTACTTTAATTCCTTTTTGTTGTATAAGATCTATAGATATTTATGAATTCTAAATATTACATTACAATTTTTTAGTAAGAAGATGTATATCATGGTTAAAAAAATCATCTTCAGCCATTTCTATCAATATATAGAAACATACTTAAATTCTTTTTCGGAGCCCTGTATATTACCAACAAATTTTTATTGATGCCATTTATTTATTAACATTTTATTCAGGCAAAAACATGCTTAAAGCTACTAGAAACACACTTCCAGGAATTACTATTCATAGGCAGCCGTGTATCCAGTTTTTTTGCATGACCCTGTATATGATTTTATTTATATGCTAGAAACATCTTTTAGTATACTAAATGTTGTCAAGTTTAAAAATGCATAATTCAGAAAACATCTTAAAGCAATTCTCACTCATTCTCAGTGAAGATTACAAATTATTTTGTGTATAACCCTGTATATTGTCAATAGAATTTATGCATCCTATATAGTATGCAAATTTTTAGTTAAATTTAAAAATGCATATCATAACTGAAAAATTGCACTTTCACCAATAATTCTTAAAAGACAACACTTTCAAAAAAAAATTATTTGTTTAATAAGTGATTTGAAATAGTGGAATACAAAGTGACCCAGCCACTTCCAATTTTAGACGTTTTGTTAAATAATCTAGAAAAGTACATGAGGAATTATTCTGAAAATCCAGGTGCATAAACAGAATAATGCAAATCACATATATTTGTGGAGATGTTCAACAAATTGCAGATTATGTCTAAATGGCTTATTGTAATAAACTGTGTTCATTTTTATGAGGATATCATGTATACGCATAGAGAAATTATGGTTTTTATAAAAACAATCCAAAATTTTGCCAAGTTCTTTGCTTATAATTTGTAAATCCTTAATACAAAAAATTGTTTTTTCAGAAAATATGATGAATAATATTGTACATAATACCCTGTAATCAGAATTAAAAAAAAAACTAATTGTAGGAAAAATGAGCTGGTTTACTAAATAATATTTCACTGTGAATGCATGGATGCAATCAAAGTATAATTTGCATAATGTGTTAGCTAAATGTACAAAATATCTTTTGTGCAAGTTTCAAAACCATAGCTTGAAAATTCTGAAAATAATCGTCGATAGAATAAGCTCAAAATCTGTTAGTCTCAAAATAAAGCAATAAGATGAGGGGTTGTATTCAAATATAGAAGTACATGCAAAATTGTGTATGCTATGTTGACAGTCCAGAAAAAAAAATCTTTGCAGAAATATATTACCTATACTATTCTGTTTACACACCTGGATTTTCAGAATAATTTCTCTTGTATTTTTCTAGATATTTAATAAAATGTCTAAAATCACAAGTGGATGATCACCTTTGGCCATATAGTGTATGATTGAAATATACTTAAAACAGTTTTCCCTTGTAGATCATTATATAATAGAACTATATAATAGTGTGTGCCACTGTAAATGAATGATAAATGCTTTTCACCACCATATTCTACTAAAAGTATGTATTAGTTTAACTCAGAAATTCATGTCAATTTCATCATGTTTGTAAATTAATACCATCATGAAACTACACTGCAAACGATTTTTTTTCCCATAGATCATTATAACTGAACATTTTTTAGTTCTCCTGTTCACATACTCTAAGTAGTGCACCTCAATAATAAATATAGATTTCACTATGTTTAAAATATTGTAACACTATTAAAATACACCACAAGTGATCTTCCTTTCAGAGACCATAATTTAACAGTTTACTTTTGAGTTGCCTGATAAATGAAATATAAATGTTATATACTTCATTTTTAAATCGATAGGCAAATGAAAAAACAAGTCCTAATTCATAAATACTTTTCAACTATGTTGGAAATGTTAAAAATAGTTTTACATATCTGCAAAAATTTTATTTTAGAATTTCAATATGATGTGTTATCTGAAGGACAACGAGAAAAAGTGTCTAAAATAAAGCATAAGTAAAAAAAAATAATCATTCAATAAAAAGGTTGAAATTGGATGATGCTGCTGTTTCTTGATAATTACAAAACAGTGACAAAATTTTAAACTGAAAATTTTCTTGCAACCTAATTCAGCAATAGCATTGTTGGTTTTGGACCAACAGTGTTAAAATTGCATGCAGATTTCTTTAGTTCCTATTGAAACTGCAGTTAGTACACAGTATGTTCCAGAGTACTTATGTTAAATCCATATATCAAAATTGTATTAAGGTTATTCTCAAATCTAAAATGGCAACTTTATGACATAAGTTTTAACTTATTTTTGTTTGGAAATGCCTGAAACTAGCAGGCATTGTTATTCAAAAACTATGTCATCAAACTGTTTTTTCAGCAAATGCAATTGGTCTTTCACAAAATGTTGTCAAAGTGGATGTTTTGAACTGAATTTCTGTGTTAAAGAAGAATAACCAATTAAGAGAGGGTAAAAGTGTCTTTGTAACATGATCAAAATCACTTATAACTCAAAAACAGTTTATTTTCAAATGGCTTCCATAGTAAGCCTTCCAATTTCATATTTTTCCATTAAAAATGAATTTATAAATGTGTCATTTTTTTTTTTTTTTTTTTTTTTTTTTTTTTTTGTTGAGAACAGCCTTAAATACTTTTTTAAAAGATATGTTTTAAACTTCTAGATGCAAGTAAATTTAATAAAAATATTAAATAAAATTAAGATTAAAAGAAATAATAATAAATAAAATCTTAAAATAACAGCATTAAAGAATTTTCCTTTCAATACGTTTTCATAAAAAAGTAAAATATCAAGGGAATCCTATGTAGCATCATAGAGTATTAAATTCTTAACATTTGTAATTAAAATTTAAAAGAAAGTAAATCAGTTGAACAATTCATGAACAATCCAAGCGGTGAGGTCCAGTTGCATAAACAGTGCTATATGGCAGTGAGTGCTGCAGATTGAGATATTAAAGAAGAAATTCTAATGCTAATTTTGCTTCATACTGTACTATTTTTTCATGTAGAAGTGATGGGATATCTGTAATAATGTTTTAAAGTAAGCTTTATTTTATGACTCTTCCACCAGATAACCATTTCATTATACTCACTGCTACAAATCTTTTTTGATGCAAACTACTATGAGTTTGTGATTTAAAAAGACTATCCTCTTCAGATGCGATACATTTTAAGCCATCATAAACAAAAAATTGACAGTTTGTTCCATCTACACTATATGGCCAAAGATGACCGTCCACTTGCGATTTTTGACATTTTGTTAAATATCTAGAAAAATACTTGCGAAATCATCCTGAAATCTAAACATAAGACAAGTCATTCATTTCCGTGAAGATTTTCTCCCGAAACTCCATAATTGACCGTCAACAAATTGAAAAAGAACGAATATCTTTTGGATAATCCTGTCAAAACTAATGTAGCAAAAGTGTTCAAACTGTAGATTATGATAAAGTAGCTTATTTTAATAAACTGTTTTCATCTTTATGTGGATAGCATGGATACTTGCAGAGATATTAAGTTTTTATAAAAACAGTCCCAAATTTTTTCAAGTTTTTTGCTTATAATTTCCAGAGTTCTTTTCCTAAAATACCATAAAAAAAACATTGTACATAATATCCTCTAATCAGAATTACAAAATAATAAAAATTGTATGAAAAATGAGCAGGTTTACTAAATATTTTTTCATTGAGCATGCGTCAGTCAACTTTATCAAAATTTCATTTGGATATTGTGTTAGCTAAATGTATAAAGCAACTTTTGTTAAAGTCTCAAAAGCATAGCTTGAAAATTCTGAAAGTTTTCGTTGATTGAATAAGCTCAAAATCCGTTATTCCAAAACTGAAGCAAAAAGATGAGGGATTGTATCCATTTCTCCACTGATTAGTGCCAATATATAATACACAATGTGGCACATACTACTATATTTGGATACAACCCCTCATAGGTAGTGATCCCGAGAACAGTTGTGTTAGGTAGTCTAAAGATAAAAACAGTAAAATTAATGTAAAACAACCAGCAATTATGAACACATATAATACGACTAAGTGTGGTACAGATTTAAGCATTTGGTTTAACTTACATACCTATGCAAGTTTAAAGTAAAATTACACATTTGTTACCTTACTATGCACATATCCTTCACTTCCTTTACTCTCTCATCCCATTCTCCATGTTGCAGATCTTGATCATTCTTAAATTTTTACCTGCTGCTCCAAGTCTAATGTTCATCATTTGCTCCAAAGATTTGTTGTTCGAAAGATATTGTTCCTCAATAAAAAGTTGGCACATTTTACACTACTAAAAAAACATTCTGTGTAAATCACCCTTGTGTTATGTTTTGGTATATTTTTAGAAAGCAATTTGACAATGCCTCCACCTAATCAGAGTTCTTTTAAATCATCAGTGGTACAGTTCCTTTTCCATGATATATTTGGAAGTCAAGGGCAAGGCCATCCAAAGCAGATAAAACAATATTTTCAAACTCAACAGATTAGGTTTTTACACCGTATACTGCCAAAATCCCCAATGCCCAGCAAATCAGATCATTTGTTCATCCAATGATAAATGTTTTGCAGTGACAGAGATAGACATTTTTAACTGCATTCAAGATAAAGTTTATTTTCCATAATTTGTCATCTGCTGAATGATCAACTGAGTTATCTGCAAAATGAAGAAATTTTCTAGTCTCAAAAAACGATCATGTGACATAGTAGCTGCAATAATGGGTATAGACAAATCTTTTTGCCATTAGAGCCTTGCTTGGGGATATTTTAAAGTTCCCATGAGTATGTGTATGCCAGTGACTTTCATATTTAGATGTATTTATTTAATGATGGTTTCATGTTTGAATAGAATATAAATTGGCTTTATATGAAACTTTTCCCCAAAAATTTTCATTTAAATATTCTAGAAATGATTCTAAAGGATTAACAATATTAAAATCTGTTTCTAGATCATCTTCATCAGTCAGTGGACCTCAGAATATCTGTCTTAAATAAATAAATATTTGTGAAAAGATTAAGTTTTATTATCAACATTATTATTCTAATTTGCTGTGACATAAGTTTTAAAAATGTATTTACTTTTTAGCTTTCCAGAATAAAAAATTTTTAAGTTCAATTTTATTGTCACATGGATCCAGGATAGGAACTGGAGCAATATCCTCAATGGTTATAGCTGTGTCATCTAAATTTTCATTGTCTGAGGACTCACCATTACCATTGGCCACATCAGTTTGTTTACTCTTACAAAGATATATTATGATTTTTAAAAATTAATGTTTAATTTAAAGCATCAACAAAATGAATTCTTATAATTTTTGAATCATTCAAAAATTCTAACACTGCACCCAATTAGATATCATTCAATACAAAATTTTTAGCAAGACAACTTTTTTCCAAAAACATTGAATTGAAGCCGGAGGTTCACACGCATACACTTTACAAATTACATCCAATTTAAATAGATATTATAATCTAGTTAAAAATTTAAATGATTTATATATTACTGAAATGTTTATAAGTAATCTTAAAAATTATTGAGAATAAATATTAATTTTCTGATTATAAAAATGTACTCTTAATTTCCTGCAAAATCATAATTAAGACTGTTAACACCATTTCTTGCTGAAATTAGAAAACGCTAATGTACACAAATGACAACCTCTGGTCTCAATAAAATTATTTCAAATAATAAGTGAGACATGCAGTTGAAACCAAAGGTACAAAAATGTGCACCTTGGGTCTGAAGAGGCTATTCTACAATATCAAAAGTAATTAACTACTCAGATTTTTAATGTAGATTTTCAATCTCATTCTTAATTGTTTTTAATGTTTTGCTAACTCAACAATGTCTTTTATAAATGAACAGTTATGTGTAAAAGCCACATGCTTGTTATAACCTCCCCCCCCCCTTTTTTTTAATTGTTGCTCCAAGGAAGGTATGTGAAATGTCCTATCCCTTACAAATGATATCTCTATACAAATAATTATGTTTAACTACACGAAAAGGTTTGGCATTTTATATGAGACTGAATAGATAAGAATTATTGTTTGGAATTGAATAGTGTAACAAATAAAATTAATTATTTTTTAAGTTAATAAGGAATTTTAACTACTTTTATGACTTTTGAAAAATTAAAGCAGTGCAAAGTTATCTTGTCTTACTCATGCATTATTTATCAATATCAACCATCAGTATTAAATATTTATTTCTATGATATGAATTTTTTTTAAATAAAATATTACTGTTTTGAAATAACTATTGAACTTGGACTGCAAACTTTTATTTTTACATGGTAATATACATTATTTGTGGGGGAAAAAGAAATTTCATCTTCCCATAAGAAACTGGCTGTTCCATCATTGATAAACTAGGCATAATTGCAAAGTTACATCCACCAAAACTAATTTGTGGCACTGGCCTATTTTTAATTTGATTTGAATTTTGCAAAGTGGAATATAACATAAAATAATGTCACTTTCTTATCACATTTTTTTTTAAAATTAAATGTGAATTTTCATTTTTAAAACACGTACCATCCCTCCCTATTTTTCTTGTTAATTTAATTGGGGTATTAATCTGTAATTCTAATAATCAAATTTCTGTTTTTTAAAATGTTGTCCTTAAAATTTTCATTTTGTACTAGTGTAACATAATTTCTGAAAAATATTGTAGTTAAAATTATGCCATCTCTCCTTAAAAGCTTGTTTTGTCACAGATAAAATCCAGTTTGTAGAATAATGACATAGAAAATTCTGGTACTGGACACCCAGTTGAAAGAAATATTTCGTGAAAAATGTGCTTGCTTTAAATCTGTCTCCAAAAAAATGTTGCTGGTTTATGTTTTGAGTGCTGCAAGCATTCAATGAAAATTTTTGCTAGTTGGATTTTTTTTTTATATCTCACCCTTTTTCATCCAAATTGGGGCATGTCCTGTGCAATTGTTGTATTTAAATGCATAAGCTACATCATTAGTCTCTTATGTATGCCATAAGATATTGTTTTTAGAATGAATATATCTGTATCAAGTTCAGACTCGGATTTTTGTTTTCTGTAAAAATTTCTTTACATCTATCTATTGAATAAATCACCTGAAGCCATTTTCATTACTATATCATCGGAAAGTATATGGAATCATCATAAACCAAACTTCATATATAGATGCTTTCTATGTGACTCAGTCATGATGTTTTACTTGGAAACTGATTCCAAACAAACGGTTGCTATGTTTTATTTCTTATTAAATACAAATCTCAGAAAATTTTACCACTGCATTTTAAGCATTAAAATATATATCTGTGAGGTATAGCTATAAAATATAATAAAAATTGAAAACACAGCATAGCACAGCTTGTTTGGAGTCTGTATATAAGCAAAATATCATATCTAACATCACGACTGAAAGTGTCAATAGGAGGAGGTATTGTACCTTGAATATATATGTACCTTGGACCTGCACAGGTTTTAGCTCTATATCTTGGATTTATATAAAACTAATCAATGTAATTTTGAGATATACATTATATGGCTAATGATAACCAGTCACTTGCAATTTTAGACATTATGTTAAATATTTACAAATTACATAATTATCCTGAAACTCCAGGTGTGTAAATAGGTCAAATTTTCTCCCAAAACCCCATAGGGGACTGTCAACAAATTGAAAAAGATTGAATATCTTTTGGATAACCCTGTAAAAACTGACATACCAAAGATGTTTAAGAGGCTTGTTGTAATTTGTTCATTTTTTATGTTAGCATGTATACTAATATAGAAATTAAGGTTTTTATAAAAACAGTTCTAAATTTCAAGAAGTTACTTGCTTATAATTTGTCGAGTTTTTAATATGAAAAGGATGTTTTTTTTTCCTGAAAATATGACAAACAAAATATTGTACAAAATACCCGCAATCAAAATTAAAAAATAATAAAAATTGGATGAAAGATGAGCAGGTTTACTAAATGTTTCACTGTGCATGCCCAAATGCAATCAAAATATAATCTGCATATGTATTAGCTAAATGTTAAAGCAACTTTTGTGAAAGTCACAAAAATATAGCTTGAAAATTTTCATCAATAGAATAAGCTTGAAATCTGTTGTTCTCAAAATGAAGCAAAAAGATAAAGGGCTGTATTCAAATATAGTATACACAATATTGCATGTACTAATATATTTGGATACAGCTCCTCACCTTTTTAGTTCATTTTTGGGAACAAAGGATTTTGGGCTAAGGTTTAATAGTGTTTATATATGAAAACCAATGGACACATTTTGAGATTTTTTGCAATTTACCAAAATTTGATATTTGAGGAAGGCAAGTTTTGAAACTCACATCTTCATATATACCGTAATTTCGGGTGTATAAGCCGCGGATCAAACAATTCTTTTTGGAATCTTCCAGAAATCTTATTTAATGATTGAAGACAAATATTTACGGCGATTTAATTAGTTATACTTATTTCTTAAAAAATTCTGGGTCGAAAAAGAATTGTTTGGCCCGCGGCTTATACACCCGAAATTATGGTACTCTTTAGAAATAGTATTTCATAAACTACATTTTCAATAGTAAAGCATTGAAGAAAATATTTGTAGAGTTTGAGTTTGATGCTTGGATAAATGCAAAAGTGATAACAATGAGATTTTTTGGAAATCCATATAAGAATAACTTTAAAAAAAAGATAGACATAAGAAAAAAAAAGTCTATATTCTTTAATATAAAAATAAAAGAATATACATCTGAGATTAAAACTCCGCTATTCTTATATATTGTCAGTTGAAATATAAGAGAAGTCCATTAAATACAGCATCATCATATATTCATAAAAAATACATAAAATTAGCAAACAATAATAAAAAGGAGCTCTCATAATGTATTTTTACAGGTCAGCATAACTGAATATATTGAATCAATGGTAAAAATAAATGCACACAGATTAATATAATGTCTATGAAATTGCAAAAAGAAAATTCATAAAATAAAGAAATTATATTTCATAATATAAGAAAATTTAGCATAATGAATTTTCTAGAAAATGATTACATAGGAGTGTAACATTGATAAAACTGATGAATTTTTATGAAAGCATTTAAAAATGACATCACCCACAGTAAAGTATTTGTAAAATTAAAACAGTTTATAAAGTATGCATGTACACACATATACAAAATAGAAATAAACTTGTGTTTGTAAAAATTGTAACACCATGAAGGAATCATCCAAATTAAATGGAATTTAATACACAAACAACTGGTATTGGTACAAACAAATGTTTGCATTTTCAAAGAAAAAAAAAACTATTAAGTGTCTGAAATTAGTATTTGGTGTAGCCATCACTTGCTGTAATATCTGCTGCTATACGACGTGGCATGGAGTGAAGCAGATTTTGAATATCTGCCTGGGGAAGAACATTACATATTGTTTGTATACATACCAAAAGGTCATCTATAGAAGATGTATGACAAGGATCATCAGCAAGATGCTGACCAACAAAATCTCACACATGTTCAATAGGCAAAACATCTGCAGCCATAACAGAAGTTGTATGTGATCTGCTGAAAAGAAGTCTTGGACATTTCTTGTAACATATGGGCAGTGATACAGTTATAGCAATAAACCAATGTGCTGGAAACTCTACATGAAGCTGCACAGTCCATCAGTGCCATGTGGACCTGATGTCTATAATCACATGTTGACATCAACTTTTATAGTCCACTCCTAGATTTCTGAATAGTCCCATTCTTGTCAGTTCACAGCTTATAAACATGCATCACCATGCTGTTGTTACACTGCACATGAACTCCCATAGCACCATAGGAAAATCATCTTTCAGGAAAAGCCAATGATTCTTCCCCCTTCAAACTCCCTCAGTAGTTGAAATGCATCACACTCTTTCATAGAAGAGGCATAATTATGTATCACCAAACATTTCTGAAAGTTGAGTCATTTGCATAACAGAATACCTGTTGCATTTTCAAAAAATTTCACTTCAGTCGCATCTTTTCTTCATAGTGTTGCATTTTTCACAAACAGGAATATAATGTACAGTAACAGAAAACCTCATTTATACATTTGTCAGCTATGTTAGACTATGCTGTATTACATATGACATAATTTTAACAGAAATACATTAGCTACTTCACATTAAAAAATTACTATTCGCATATCAGCTTAATTGTGATTGTCAACTTTTAAATGATAATGTACTTTTGTTTAGGAGGTTTTGTAAAATTAAAATTTGACAAGTAATGTTTCTGTTCTGAAGTTACTCTAAAAAGAAACACCACATGTTATAACATGATTCCTTATAAAATATTTAAAAAAAAAATTAAAGTGCTAAAGTAAAATAAGCAATTCAATTTACAAGCTATGCTTGTGAAATAATTTCCTTTTTTAATATTCTATGGAATAAATTCTCTAAACAATTTCAAGAATATCCTCATTTATACAACATACTTTTTTTACATAAAAATGGAGCAGGTAAGATTCAAATAAGAAGACAAATTATATAAACTGAGCTCTAGAAAATTTAGATTTATGACAAGTTTTAACAGTTTGTTATACTGAAGATAAACAGTTAGCTTTTTCACAAAAGAGACAAAATACAAAGTGACAGTTCTCTAGAAATTATATGGCGTGAATAATTTTTTTACAGTAGTCCGTAGAATATCATGCAGAAAAAAAAACTGCTATGTGTTCAGTCCAAGTTTTTTTTTAATATATATGTTATCAGGCATGAGATTCTTCTGCTTTTTTAACATTTATCGCTTTTACGGTTTTTTTTTTTTTTTTTAATCGTCAAAAAATCGCGTAAAAAAGCGAATTTCGTCAAAAGATCGCATGAAAAAAATATATACAATTTTGGTCAAAAAGTTGCGAAAAATGCTATTTTTGTCTAAAGATTGTGAATAAATACTATTTTCATCAAAAGATTGCGAGAAAATCGCGATTTTCGTCAGAAGATCGGGAGAAAATACGTTTTTCATAATAAGATCGCGAAAAAATGAGTTTTTTATCAGAAGATAGCGAGAAAAACATGATTTTGTCAAAGATCGCGAGAAAAAGGCAATTTTCGTCAAAAGATCGCAAAAAACGCGTTTTTCGTCAAAAGATCACGAGAAAAATGAGTTTTACCTCAATAGATCACGAGAAAAATGCGATTTTTGTCAGAAGATTACAAGAAAATGCAATTTTCATAAAAAGATTGTGAAGAAAAAGCGATTTTAAGCTTAACATCTAAAAAAAAAAAAAAAAACGCAAGTTTCATCATAATATTACAGAAAAAACGTAAATTTCATGAAAGAATCGCGGGAAAAAGTATTGCAGAAAAAATGCAAATTTCATCAAAAAATCATGGAAAATTTGCTGCAATAGTAATGTTTTCAACACTTTTTTTGTAGATGAGTGGCAAATTAAACATTAGCTTGCCATGTTAGTTAAATGATCTATTCAGTGATAATAGAAACTTTCATTTCAGAATTAGAGTGAATCAATTTATGCAAATACTACTATGACCATGACCCCCCCCCCTCTCCCCAAACAAATAACAAAAAATATATAAAAATAAATAAATACATAAAATAAAATAAAATAGAACATAAACAAAAATATTGACAATTTTATTGCTAATAAAATAATTTTCTTGCCTTTAATGTGCATTATTTTAAATAATTTTCCAGTTCATGCGCTTTTCCTCTTTTTAGGTAGATTTCGTAAGAAATACTAAATATTGCAATTGCACCAGTTTATATATCTATCTATCTATCTATCTATATCTCACTTTTTTATGGACACAATAACTTCTACAATTCTTCACCAATCTCCACCAAACTGGTACATAAAATCAAAGGTGTTAAAATCTTGGCTAAGTTCGTTAATGGGCAAAATCGGACCAAGGGGGTCGGAATAGGGGGCGTTTTTTTTTTAACCGAAAAAACACCACAACTTCTTAATTAAAGTAGATATCGAATAGGTTTAAAGTTTATATTACTTCTTAAAAATGGGCCAAAAGTATATGCATGACAGATTTTTGATAAATTTAGAAGTGGGCTCAAGGGGCGAAAAAAACAGGGATTGTGAGAGAAAAAAATTCATAACTTCATCAATTTTCAAGATATCAAGTCCAACTAAATTTTTTGTAAATGTTCTTAAAATTATCTAAAACTTTTGTATTTACAAGTTTTTGATAGGACCAACTTTTACTGATGAAAAAAATTAAAAACGAAAAGAAAAAGGGCGCTGAAAAAAGAGAAAAATCCATAACTCCGTCAATTTTTAAGATATCAAATCTGATTAAATTTATTTTACATCTTCTCAAAAATATCTACAACTTTTATACTGACAAGTTTTTCATAGGACCAATTCGTATAACAAAAAGAAATTAAACAAAAATAGGAGTTGAAGAAAAAAACCTCAAATCCAAACTGCTTATATTCTGACTCATTTTTAAATTCTTTTTGATTTTAAATGCATCCAAATGGTAGATCCTCTTATTTAGAAACTGTATAAAGTAACGCATTGGTCAATTTTCTGATAAAGACAGAATATATTTCAAAAAAGGCTACCAAAAAGGGTATTTTGAACAGAATTTCCGAAAGTCATCGGGACTGAAAATTGAAGGAAGTATTCAAATAAGAAATTGCGTTTTTTTCTGACTCGTTTTTAAATCCATTTTTGCTCTTAAATGCATCCAATTTACAGATCCTCTTATTTAGGAACTATATAATGTGATGCATTGATCGGTTTTTTGATAAAGACAGAATATATTTTGAAAAAGGCTACCAAAAAGGGTATTTTTGAACAGAATTTCCTGAAGTCTTCGTGATTTGAAAATTTAAGGAAGTTTTCACATAGCAAATTGCATTTTTTATGACTCATTTTAAAATCCATTTTTGCTCTCAAACGCATCCAATTTACAGATCCTCTTATTTAGGAACTATATACTGTGACGCATTGGGCAGTTTTTTGATAAAGATAGAATATATTTTTAAAAATGCTGTCAAAGTGAGTATTTTGCACAAAATTTTCTGAAGCAATTTTGATTAAAGAATTAAGGATGTATTCAAACAACAAATCAGTTATTTTATGACTCATTTTTAAATTAAATTTTTTTCTCAAATGCATTCAACTGACAGTTTTTTGTTATTTAGGAACTGTATAATGTACTGCTTTGGTCAATTTTTTAATAAATTCAGAATCTATTTCAAAATATGTTGTCAAAATGGGCATTTGAGCTGAATTTTTCTTAAGATGATTCTGATAAAACCAGTTTTTGCAGAAAAATGAAATTAAAAATTTTTCATAAACGGCCAAATGAAGTTATTAAACTGGGTTTATCTCTAATCATATATATATATTTTTGTTGTTAAAATGAGCATTCTTCGAAATCTACTTCCGCCTATAGGCCCAGCCGACAGGGATTTTTTTTTTTTTTAACTTTTTGCAATCTCATGCCTGTGTTATAAAATTGATAAGATGCTTGGTAATCTTTTTCAGTTAATATACTTCCCCCTTAGTTGCTAACTCAATTTTTTAGAACCCCTTAAAAGGTGTTATCAAGTTTTGCCTTTATATATATATATATATATATATATATATATATATATATATATCAGATCATAATTATCAGATCTCGGATATATATTCTGTCATGACACATCTCAAACATCATACTTTCCTTGCTATTTCAAATCCCAATTAAATTAATTCTAAGTAACTCATAACACATGGCCCAATTATCAAGTATTTATAATTTCTAAACATAAGAGGAGCATGAACATGTAATTTATACTTAAGTGATAGCCAGTTATCCAAGATTACTCACGGCAACCAATATAAAACCATCTAAGGCTATAAAATGTAAAAAATTAATTTACATCAAGTTGTGAGCTTCACAGAATTTTAAATTTCGGCAGATTTCTATGAGCCGCCCTGAAGAACAGACAACAGAATTAGGATTATAAGATTGGGACTTTTCAGACTGATTCCGGTAGGTATTGTCTAGCCATGGCCAACTTTATTAGACGCCACAGAAGCTTTTGCTTCTTTAGGTGGGTCTTAGGACGGAATTAATGATGTAATCTCCATCTATCCAATCTCGTAAGAAAGTTGTCCTAGCAAGGGGCACTACAAACAAGATCTGTCTTTGCTGATTGGTTTGGCATGTCATGAATCCCAACCTAACAACCAAAAGCTTCCAAAGCCTTTACTGAAGTTGGTGGTCTAGCTAAGATGCTTTCTATGTCCAGCAAAGTAATATATGAACAAACGGTGTGTTTTTTTAAGTAAGGACACCACCCACAATTCCAGAACTTAGTTATAATACATGTATACTATAGGATCAAAAGTCACCACAGACTTTTAGTATTTTTGTTGAATATCCATGAGAAATACTAGACAGATTTTTCTGAAATTTTTGAATATATAACAGCATATTTAACTTCTCATTTTTCTGGAAAGATCTGATAAACATGGAATTTGAGGGACCAATAAAAATTGAGTAACGAATATTTGTGATCACATGGCAAAATAAAATGTTCAAAATATTCTGTACCTGTAGCACATGACTATATGGAAAATCTTATCAAGCTACTTTTAGAAAGCAACTGAAGTTCAGACTTTGATATATTGATTTGTCTTTGATATATTTCTGAATTTTCACAATATTTGACTGGCCCTTTTTAAAAAAAAAATACCTCTATTTCACAACTAAATTATGCAAAAAATAATTTGTTATCATATCTGCAGTTAAAAGTTATTTCATACATATGTACATATTTCATAATACACTATCTACCAATAAGTATCTGGAAACTTTGAATTTTTGACATTTTGTCAAATATTTAAAAATATACTTGTCGGATTCTTCTGAAACTTCAGGATTATAAAGATTATGTCTGACCTCATATTTATCAACATCTATTTGATAAGCAGGGCAATTAGGGGGCCGACAAAAAATTAAAGAATAACAGAAATATTTGGGATCACCCTGTACATGAAAATGCACAAAACGATTTATTGCTGCAGAATACAAATACGTGAATACTGTACAACATGTACACTGATTTTTGTAAGAATAGCATGTATATTCATGGAAAAAGTGATTTTTTTTAAAAAAATTAAAAAATTATGTACGTTTTTTGTTTATATCATGCAGGGTTTTTGACCAAATTTAACGCAAATTTCAGAAATATTGGCAAAATCTATTTGAAAAAATATAGCGCAATTTGAATATAAATGCATTAAATATTTTATGAAATATGAGTAGTTTTATGAAATAATTTTTATCTGTGCATGCGTGAATGATAAAAACGATTCTTTTACATCATTTAATAGTCAATTCTATGGAGTAACTTATAAAAAAAATCCAATCAAATATCGTGAAAATTCAAAAAGATATCATTTTTATAAGTAAGCTGTTTTTACATTGCTCTGTAAAAACGGCTGAATGATAAGGGATTCTTCACAAATTGACATTTTTATTAACTGACTTTTAGGAAAAAATTAGTACTATTTAATGAATACAATATCTAATACAATATTGCTGCTAATAAGTATCTTGACACCTGTGATAGGAAAGGAAAAGAGCTTTTATTCTTTTCTATCATAGATCGCAAGATACTTATTAACAGAAATATTGTATACATTAAATACTAATTTTTTCCTAAAAGTCAATTAATAAAAAAAGTCAGTTTGTGCAGAATCCCTTACCATTCAGCTGTTTTTAGAGAGCAATGTAAAAACAGCTTACTTATAATAATGATATCTTTTTGAATTTTCACGATATTTGATTAGATTTTTTTTATAAGTTACTCCATGGAATTGACTATTAAATGATGTAAAAGAATCTTTTTATCGTTCACGCATGCACAGATAAAAATTATTTCATAAAACTATTCATATTTCATAAAATATTTAATATATTTATATTCCAATTGCGCTATATTTTTTCTAATAGATTTTGACAGGAAATATGAGTATATTTCCCTCCTATTCTTGTTCCTCCATTCAACCACTCATGCTTTCATCCTATTCTATCTCTAACCTTTATCATTAAAGTTTAAAACTATTTTTAAAATAAATTCTATTTTATTTTTCCATTTATTAAATACCTAAGTTTACGTAAATTAAAGTTTCAGTTTAAACATTCTTTTTATTTATTTCAATGTTTAAACATCAACTTAAAATAAAATCTTTACTTCATTACTTACTTATTTATTACGTGCTGTCAACTTCATAACAACTAGCGATATTCGAGTTGAGCATAGTCCCTTAACCTGTCTTGTCAACAAACGCCGATATTACCGAAGTTCATAATGACAGATTGCCAGGAGCATCGATAGATGGCGTAACGTGTCTGCTACCTCCGACGCGTGCCTCTCCTTCACAGCAGCATACCATTGGTCCGTTTTCCCCGATCCTTGTAGAGATCGGATGTGACGTATGACCAGAAGGTGGAAGTCACGTGAAGGGGAGTTGCCCAAGACAGGAGTATGAGCTATTTATATTCCCGGCGGAACTTTCGCTTTTCAACTTTGACGGCGGCCAGTATTGACATGTAAGAAGTATATCTTTTAGTAGAAATGTCCTTTTGGAAGTGCTAATGAGAAACATGAAGCAGTGTATATTCTTAGGGAAAGTAGTAGGTTATATTTTAATGTTTTTATCAAAAACTAAAATAAGTTTTAATTAGAATTTGAATCTTTTATTACGACTGCTACTATTCTGCTGTGGACTTGGACTTAGTCACGGAGCTCGTATTAGAAGAATGAAATCTTCCGAGAGGGATGTTTGGCTGTAGAAATGGAGTCCATGTGAAAGTGTAAACATGGGAGGTCAGCCACCGGCAGAGCAGGTTCAGAAAGGCCCTTTTATATATTTTTCAATTCTTTTAAATAGTTTTTCAAAATGTTTTTAATCTCTCTTCTTTAAAGTCTTTTACATTCCAGTTTTTAATCTGATGTCTTTTAAATAAATCTGGCCAACTCAGTTTTTAAGTAAATCTCTTTCTATGAATGTTGTTAGACGGTTCCAAAGGAACCGGAAATATTTCTTTCCGTCTCTGCGTCACGATATCGATATAGGCAATGGTGGTCTGGGATCTAGGACATGGACGACCATGCCAGATACCTAGAGTTGTTTATTGGCAGTGACGCATGAGATTCTTTTTGGTTTTCTATCTTTCCTGAACCCGAAAGTCGGAAACCGCTATGTGGTTCATTGGAAATAAACTTTATAGGTGGGAGGTTCACTTAGTTTTTCTCCTTCCTCCAAATGAATGTTGTGGCAGAACATGAATTTGGGAATACTCACTTAGTGGCAGGAAGTGTTGTATTAGGGAAATGCTAAGGTGGCAGTTTGGCATTTCAAGGAGACCAGTTAATAATAGAGTTGGCTTGACTAAGGTCTTTTGATAAGTCTTTGGGAGAGAGAAATTTAACTTAAATAGAATATTTAAATTTCTTTTTGGTCTTTAAAGTGGCGTCATTGTGTTTTAAATGTGTTTGGTCAATATGATGAATTGGGATGGATTGGTTAAGGTGTTTAAACAGTTTTTCATTTTTTTAATAGATATTGCTTTTTGACAATTTAAAATATCATTTCACATACTTAAAGTAAATTAAACTTCAAGTTAAATTTGATTTAAAGTTAATTAAGTTAAAATACATTTACATATATTTTATATATTGAAATAACTTTTTCTTTTTGGTGCTCTAGTTCATTGAACATTGATATAGAGTAAGCAATGGTTGTTGGATTTACATTGTGAAGAACTTATGTCATGTTTAAGAAATAGATTTTAAATATTACATTTTCTGTTTACTTTTAATGCTACTCAATACAGTTGTTATTTGTTTTTAAACTTGCTTAGTTATTGTATTAATACACTTTTACATAAAATCCTTTTTCATAGTTGGAACAAATTTTATAGGGCTATCTAATTCAGCTTTCGCTCCATTGCCGTGGAAACTCTGCAAAACACTTTTTAACACGATAGTAACACCTACCTTTGGTGTTTACTATCAGATTTTGCCAATATTTCTGAAATTTGCGTTAAATTTGGTCAAAAACCCTGCATGATATAAACAAAAAAGTACCAGAATTTTTGAATTAAAAAAAAATCACTCTTTCAAAATGAATATACATGCTATTCTTACAAAAATCAGTGTACATGTTGTGCAGTATCCACATATTTGTATTCTGCAGCCATAAATCGTTTTGTGCATTTTCATGTACAGGGTGATCCCAAATATTTCTGTTATTCTTTATTTTTTTGTCGGCCCGCTAATTGCCCTGCTTATCAAATGAATGTTGATAAATATGAGGTCAGACATAATCTTCATAATCCTGAAGTTTCAGAGGAATCCGACAAGTATATTTTTAAATTTTTGACAAAATGTCAAAAATTGAAAGTTTCCAAATACTTAATGGTAGATAGTGTATTCTAATTGCAATATGTTTGCACTGTACTTAGCAAATTTTTTTAAGAAATATTAAACAGCTGCATATTATGAAAAACACATACAAAAATTTCTTGAATTTTTCGAAAAAAAAAAAAAAACATTTATGCCTCCATAAACATATGTTCTATTCTTATACAAATGATGTACAAAGTCCACATAGTTATGTGCTAAAGCTACAGACCATTTTGGGTATGTTATTTTACAGTGTGATCCCAAACAGCTTTTCTTTAATTTGTTGGCACTCCTAATTGCCTTCTTGAACAAACATGCACTGAAAAATATGTCAAAACATGTTCTATATGTTCTAGAAGGACATGTCAGCAAATCATCTAAAAATGAAAATGATTGGTGACTCTACAATATAGTGTAATGCAAATTATAAATCTAACTCTAAAAATCATTGAAAGATAACTCTGTGATTTTTAGTTTGCATTAAAGTTACAGTGGAGACTTAGTGTTACTCAGGTATGTCACTCAGAAAATAAAAAAGAGGAAATTACACGTTAAAGTAAAATTCATGACATTTTCCATATCATTTATGCATGCATTTTGAAAACCATATTGCTATTAATAAATTAAATAAAAAATTAAATTTATAACAAATAATTTTTAAACTATCTTAACCCCCCCCCCCTTTTTTTTTGTAAATCTTTAACACTTTGCAATTGTTTAACGAAAATCGCTGCTTTATTTTGCGATAGTCTGACGACAATTGCTATTTTATTTCGTGATCGTTTGGTGAAAATCTCGGTTTTATTTCAAGATAACTTTTGATGAAAGTCACTGTTTTATTTTGTGATTGTTTGATGAAAATCACTGTTTTATCGCCTGATTGTTAGATGAAAATCAGTTTCATTTCGCGATCATTTGGCGAAAATAGCTCTTGTATTTCGCAATCATTTGACAAAAATAGCTGATGTAATTCACGATATTTTGGTGAAAATTGCAATTTTATTTCCAGATAATTTGTGACAAAAATTGCTGTTTTATTTCGCAGTCATTTGCAAAAATCAATGTTTTAGCTCCCAATCGTTTGATGAAAATCGCAGTTTCATTTTGTGATAATTTGGCGAAAATAGCTCTTGTATTTCACAATCATTTGACAAAAATTGCTGATTTAATTCACGATCTTTTGGTGAAAATTGCAATTTTATTTCCAGATAATTTGTAACAAAAATTACTGTTTTATTTCACGGTCATTTGACAAAAATCACTGTTTCAGCTCCCAATCGTTTGATGAAATCTTAATTTTACTTCGCGATCATTTGGCAAAAATATCTCTTATTTCACAATTGTTTGATAAAAAGTAGCTCTTTTATTTCATGATCATTTGACGAAAGTAGCTCTTTTATTTTGCAATCGTTTGACGAAAATCACTGTTTTATTTCGCGATCATTTGATGAAATAAACTATATCTCCCAGTCGTTTTATGAAAATCACTGTTTCATTTCACGACCATTTGACGAAAATTTGACTCTCTTATTTTGTGAATGTTTGACAAAAATTGCTGTTTAGTTTGCAAACATTTGATGAAAATCGCGATTTTATTGCAGGATAATTTTTGACAGAAATCACTGTTTTATCTCCCGATCATTTAATGAAAATTGCTGTTTTATTTCGTGATCATTTAGCGAAAATAGCTATTATATTTTGCGATCATTTGATGAAAGGAGCTGTTTTATTTCACGATCATTAAATGTAAATCTGTCTTATTTCATCAATCTTGGATGAAGATAGCTCCTTTACTTGCCCAATTGTTTGACGAAAATATCCGTTTTATTTTGCAATTCTTTGACAAAAATTGCTATGAAAATCGCTGTTTTATTTCCCTGACTGTTTGACAAAAGTTGTGGATTTTTAAATATTTTTAAAAAGTGCAAATTTGCCATTTGGTGGAAAAGTGGCATCTGTGGTTACAACTCACAGTGGAGAGTGAATTTTTTATTCAAAATAAAAATAATATACTATGAATCCACAAATATACCACTGTTCAATGAATATTCAAAACACTTGGAAAGGAAAAGATTATTAATTTTAGCCCATTCATAATGAATTCCACATCATGTATGATGTGTAGAATGTTCTTAATAGAGTAGTTATGTTCTTGTAGAATTCTTAATTTTTCCCTTAGTAATTTCAAATAGAAATTTTTGTCTTATTTAATGACAGAATTTCTCCTATAAACTGATCAAAGGTTTTTTTTTTTTAAATATTCCTCTCTAAAAAATAAAATTTCATACTGAACTTTGGTTTAACATCCATTTTAATGTGCTTCTTATAAATGCATGACCAAACATCAGAGTGGAGAGTAAGTTTGTTTCTAATGGGGAACAAAAGTATATATTTTGTAATAGATTAAAAAAGTAATGAATTTTAATAATTGTATTAAATATATTCAAAATATGTATATATGAGTTTTAAGGAAACTTTTTACAAAAAATCATATATACAAATTATTCTACAATATGTCTCCAGAGTCTTCTTTTTAAACCAATCTAATTTTCAGTTATTTATAATTCTCTAATTTATTATAAAACAATACTAATTTTATAAATCTCTAATACTGGTTTAAAATTATAAAAATTTGTATTTTATATTTTTTTCATGAAAAATTCAAGTGTGTAATATATTTATGATGATATTACCTCAGAACCTTTTTTAATTAGGTTCAATGGTTCAGTTGTAATCTGTAGATGATCACTTATCGTGAAATAAACCAAATATTCCTATAAGGAATTTTCCCCAAATCAAATCAGTGCTTTTGTTATTTTACTTGTATTTATTAGAATTGAAATTATGCATTGCATTCAGGTTTTTTTCTTTTCTTAAAAAAAAAAAAAAAAAAAAAAAAATAGAAATAGAATCTGCATTTGTCAGCAGATAGCATGCACTCAGAATTTCAATAGGATTTGAAAAAGAGAAACATATCAAATTGTAACAAATAGAATGCATGCAGAACATTCAAGAATCGCAGACCTTTTCTAATGCATGGTGCACTCTGATAAATGAATGAAAAAGCTGTATCTTCAAATTATATATATATATTTAAATAATCAGTCATATGTACAAAAAAGGAACTTGGCTCAGTTTACATAAATATTGCACTACATCACAATACAAAAGTCTAAAATGAAGAAGTAATACTGATCTTTTACAATACTGATTTTATAAAATATCCATCAAATTTTACAAAATATCATATCACAATATTTCATAAGATTCTAATCTGTACTATTAGGATTAAAAAAGAACAACATTATAAGAATTATAAAAGGTATTAGAGAATATATAACAAGAAGCATTCAAACTTAAATTAAACTGAGTTAGCCCGAGGAGGAGAGTGTTTTTTACGATATTACTAAGAAAGAAAAGGGCTAACAACTTTAACAAATTGTTTGATAATTAAAAGTATACAGTTCAATTAAATTGAAAGGAAAAAAAATTCACATAAAATTATTTAGTATCAATTATGTAAATGAGAAAATTATGCTTAGTAAATTAATTTAAAAAATATCACTATTCATTAAAGCTATTAAATCAGCAGAATTGAACATTTTTTTTTTTTTTGCTGTTCCCTGTAACTACTGTCGGGATAATTACCTTAAATGCTATTTCCACACTTTCTTAATTATTTCAGAAAATTCAACACACTTTTGCCGGCATTTTATATAATGTTAATGTGCCATTGATTGCCGTTTGTATGATTTTCTTTTATTATTAAGACATATGCACACATTACAACCATAACTATTTTATAAAATCTTTTTCTATACGGCATTCTCAAATTCAAAGGGTTCAACTTTATGACATAAATTTCAATTTATTTTTGTTCAGAAATGGATGAATACTTTAGGTGTTATTCTGAAACTATGTAAACAACAGTTCCTTATTTTGTAAACTCAACAGATCTTTCAGAAAAAAAAAAACCAAAGTTAGCCTTTTGAATCGAATTTCCTGTCAAAAGCAGAAAAACCAGTCAGCAAAGAGAGAGAAATGCTTTCTCATGTAATCAAAAATGCTTATAATTTGCTGGGTAATTTATTTATCAAAAAATTGAAAAATAATTTTAATTCCAAATTACTTCTATAGTCATGTCTGCCAATTTTACATCTTTACATTCGAAAATGTGTACTTTATTATGTCAAAAAGTTTTGCACTTGCTGAGAAGCCTTAACCTTTTATTCACAGTTGACTACAGCAATGTTCTTTATATAAAACATTTAAAAAAATAATATATATATTTAATTAAAACTTATAGCATATGTACTTCATAAAAATCTATTCTAAACAAGTTGATAAATATCAAATAATTATGCTTGAAACAATTTAGCTGTTGCTGGTAGACTAAAAAATATTGCTGTTTAAATTATATAGTTTTTAAAACAATAAAAAAAAATGCTACCAGAATAAAATAAATAACATTAAATAATAGAAAATTGCCCAGCAACAAAACTTACATTCTCATTCAATTAATAGCCCTTTCTTTTATTACTGGTGTTTTTCAGACTAATACTCAAATATAATTGTGTTCAGTGCCAAATTACCAAATAGTCAGTGTAATTACCTATGTGTCCTGTGGCCTGAGAAATTCAAATATATTTGATTTCTTCTGTAGGTTATGTTTTACAAGAAATGTAATGTAATTGTGAAATATTATAAATAAAAATAATTAAAATGTTTATCAAGTCTACATACCTCCAAGTCCAAGCAATTGTTGATTAAACAATATATAAATTTTCTCCTTGGTGTTGCATTATTTATTATTATTAATAGGTTTAGATAGTACAAAGTTTTACACTATTCACTTGTGTAAACAGTCACATAGTTTAAATTAACAACTTTTTGAATTTTTGTAGCATTTTATTGAAAAGGATTATTTTTTCTTATGATTTTTTTTTTTATACAAGTCAATAAGTCCTTCAAAATAATTTGTAATTAAAATGATGCACTGTTTATTATTATAATATCTTTTTTTTACTAATGATAGTTTAGTATTATTAAACCAGATTTAGATCTCCAAAACTAAACTTTTAATTTGACAAATATTTAAACAACATTTAAGAAACATTTTGAAGTGAAATTTTAAAAAAACTTATCCATTAGGGATAACTTAGCCAATTAAAAAAAGGAGGAGGGTGAAAATTAACAGTAGGTTTTAAAAGGAGTACATAAGATATTTCACATATTTTCTGATATAAGAATTAATTCAATTAATAGTATCAATCAGTATACAAAAGGCTAGTCATGTAAACTTAACTTTTTTTTCCCCATATATCTTAGCTGTAGTCATTTTTTAAAGATTGTGAGAAAGGGCTAAGTTTCAGTTAATATCATGCAGAATGAAGAAAACAGTGTGTATTCCAGCTCAACAACAAATTTCCCAGACTTTTCCCTATGGATAACATAAAAAATTCCAGATGTTCAGCTTTTTATATGTTATACTAGTACAGTAGACTCCCTCAAATCCACACAGCTTGGGACCAGAGGTTTTGCGGATTTTAGAATTTTGCAGATTTCTGGTCATTGCTTTGTTTAAATTTTTTAAAAAATAATTTGAATGTAATTAATAATGAAATCAAAAGTATAATGAATACATACAATATATTAAAATATTAAAAAAGTAATAAACTAAAATAATAAAACTTTAGATATTTTTTAAAATGATTAAAATACTAAAAGGAAAGGTAAGGTTAATAATCAATAATGTACAATTAAATATTCATTATAAAAGAGGAAATGTGTTTTCCCTAAATTATTCAATAAAACTTGCCTCATAAAGGTACATTACTAATTCACATCAGGATCATAAAATAATGAAACTATTTCAGGTTTAGACAGAATTAATAACTAAAAAAGCTTGATTAATACATAAATATATTTGGTAAGATTACCAATGATATTCGCAATATCTATTTTTTCAGAAATAAATTATTCTTTCTTCATGAAAAAACATGAATTCAATAACCTTAACAAAAATTAAAATGTATGGAATTAATATAAAATTGAAAAAAATCAATTTTTGCACCAGCATCTGAACTGAATGTTTCAGTGTTTACATCCGTAAAATATGTGCAGATTTTAGAGAGTTGTGGATTTTAGGAGTGCAGATTTGAGGGAGTCTACTGTATATAACCCCGTCAAAAATGACTGAATTTTCACTTGCACTTCATCTTTTTAATACTTCCTACAAACAGACAGAATGCAGAATTTATTATTGCCTTTCACTCTGTAGATGCTACCTTTTAACTAATGTTAAGTCTACTGGCTCTTAAATAAATAATTAGCAGAGTATGATGATAAGTACAATAAAATGTTCATTAAAGTTTGAAAATGAAATAGGGTATTCACAATAAGTAGGCATGAAGTTTCCTTGGAAAACAGTCTTTATTGTAGATCTTTAAAAGGTTGCAATTCTTGAAACAAAATAAATTCAATATTTCCAGAAGATATACAATGTCATCTTTAGCACAAAAAAAACTTTACTTTTTATAATATTTGACATCAAACCAACACTAACAAAGTTCATTCCAAATGCTTTCACCATCACATAATTTCTAAATGGATATCCTACTAAAATCAAGAAACTGACACTAGTCATAATTTCTCATACTCAAGAGACACATATCTCCTTCCAAAAAGTAAATGCTATTTAAATGCCCACTGAAGCCTTCCAGCCAATCATGAATCATTCACGAAAAACTCTTGATGTACGCAAAACAGATGTTTTGCATAAAATAAATTTGCCTACAAAAAGATCCTCTAATAATTTACTTTTAAAAATAGCTAGATAATTTAAACATTTAAAACTTAAATCAATCAAAAATAAACTTAATAAATTAATACCTATTAAAAACTCATTTCATAACTTGTGAAAACTAGATGAATCACGATGTCTATGAAGTGAAGTGAAGCAATCAAATGTTTTGATCTAAAAACATGGCTGCTCCCACAAAATTAGCGGTGTGTTGCTACTGAAAACAAAGTAAGTAAAGAAAAATAAAAATAAAATAGATGACATGGAAATAAATCAATCCCCTGAAATAAATAAGAAATGAGCAGGAAAAAAAAAACAACAAAAAAAAAAAACAGGCATTACAAATTGCCCCCCTTTCCTGCACATTACTAAAAAAAAAAATTATACATAAAAACTAAAAAAAAAACAATATTTTGCCTCTGGCGACACAATTACATTCTTCTAAATCTGGAACAGGCTCACAGTCCTTAAATTCAAAGTCTATAACGTTCTAGTCAAAGTTTTTTTTTTTTTTTAATCACAGTTCAAGATGAACAGAAATAGACTGACCAAAATTTTAAAAATAAATCTTTTGGCAATGCCTTCGTCAATATATCAGCAAGATTTTCCTTCGTAGAAACATGAAGTACATCTAAGACATCAGTTTCAACTAGATAACGTACAAATTTGTACTTCAGGTCTATATATCGATTTTTAATGGTTTCACTTTTATTCTTCATAAAATGAATCGCTGCAGTATTATCACAAAGTAAAATCGGTTTTTGGAAACCAAGCAATGAATGCGCAAGATGATTCTGCAGTTCTTGGAGACAGGAGCTGACATATTTAATTTCTTTGCTGGCTTCACATGCAGAAATCAGTTCTGCTTCCATGGGTGACAGGGCCACATATCATTGTTTTACAACTCGCCAGGTAACAGGGAGACCATTCAAGAACATGGCATAAGCTGACCACGATTTTCTGTTGTTTGGATCACTTGCCCATGAGGCATTGGCATAAGTTGTGAGTTGGAGAGGAAGACCTTCAGGAGCTAGTCGGAGACCCCAATCCTTTGTCGAAGAGAGATACATCAGTATTTGCACCAGTCCTTTCCAGTATTTTGGTCCAGGCTTTTCAGCGAATTGAGACAGTACAGCTACGCTGTAAGCTATATCAGGGCGACATCGGCTGGCAACATACTGCAGGCATCCCAGGAGACTCTGGTAGGGCATATCCTTCACAGGTGATTCTGCAAGCTCTTCGTCTGTCAGTTGGGATGGTGATGGCACATATCCAGGGGGCACATATGCAGTCCAAACTTTCCTTTCTAACATTGTTTTTATTTCTTGATCCATAGCTTTGATCCAATGAGCTGACTCTGGTAATTCTTTTGCTTCTTTCGGTGATTTCGGTATGATTAACTCAGTTACCATGGCTTCATTACCTAATGATGCCCAACTTCTGAAATTAATTTTAACTCTATAGGTCCCTGATAGTCATTCTCATTTGAAAAATTAGCTTTAGAATTGTCATAAATTATGTTATTTTCTCTGCAATATTCTTTTAAATCTGCTGTACTTCTTAGTCTCTTACCACAAGGAGCAATAATATAAATATCAATTTTACCTTTACTTGCACCTGTTTTTCTTACTGCAATATACCTCACAAAAATGACGGTCTTCTCATCCTTCTTTTCATGCTCTTCTGCTTTTGTAGAGTCACTCTTTATGTCCACTTGTAGTTTCTCAGCCTCACTAGGTACTGCAGATGTCCTTGGCATTATCAATTGATCTCTATGAGGGAGGATAGAACCTGAAAAACCAAAATCATAATCAAGATTAGTTATCTTATGTTGGGGATTCTCGAGCTGTCTAGCCATCAAAGATTCATCAAAGGTCACATGCTTGGATTCATCAATACTATCATCTTCCGGAAACCAAACACGGTATCTGCTTGAGCCATATCCATAGCCAACAAAAACACCTTTCCTTGCTCGAGCTTGAAATTTATTTCTTTTAGGTTTTGGCACATGCACATATGCTACACAACCATAGCGTTTTAAATGTTTGATGCTAGGCTTCTTATCGTACCACCTTTCAAAAGGTATAGCATCAATGCTGGTATGCAGTATCCTATTTCGGATATAATTCGTGGCCATTACTGCTTCGATCCAAAGACAGTTTGGTAGGTTTGCTGCTAAAGAAAAAGTTCTCATCCCCTCAAATAAAACACGACTATAACGTTCAGCGCACCCATTCATTTGTGGACTAAATGTTGAAGTCCTTTCATGTTTGATATCTCGTTTGTGCAGCATATTTTCTATTTGACAGTTGCAGAACTCAAGACCATTGTCAGTGCGAATACATTTTATCTCTTTGCCAGATTGTTTTTCGACCATTGTTATGAAATCTCTTAATTTATAACATACTTCGTCTTTAGTTTTTAATGGGTAGCAGAAAGCACGTCGGCTAAAATCATCTACAAAAGTTAAAACATACCGGTAACCTCCTTTAGAAGGTACTGGGGCTGGACCCCAAACATCTGAATGAATTAATTATTAATATTTTTCAGTTTAGGATGAGTAGCACGCATATTCTTTGCAAGAATACAAACTTCACAGTGAGTTTCTTTACCCTGTAGAGTCCCACAATTTTCTAGCAAGTTTTCTCTGAACATCCTTTTAATTATGTTTGTATTACAATGCCCCAAACGCTCATGCCATAACATAATGTTATTTCTTTCAGTTGCATACGTACTATTGTACAGGCTTTCATTACTGATATTTTTATTTTTTAGTTCATCACAAGATGAAAATTTCTTTGGTTTAATTGTTTTTAATGCATAAAAATTATTTTTTTAATCTTGCAGTATACAAATATCTCCATTCTGGAGAAAAAACTTTGAACCCCTTATCCATTTTAGCATGCATTCCCACTTTGTCCATTTTGCACATTGCAATTAGATTTCTATGTATACTCGGGACATACAGAACATCATGTAGATTTACTGTATTAATTTTTCCCCCATCCAAAATCTCAAAACTTACATCTCCAATACCTTTTACTACATGAGGGGTTGTACCCATTTGTACTACTGCACCAGGAGCAGGGTCTCTGAGTGAAGTAAAAAATTGTTTGTTTTGACACACATGACAAGTGGACGCAGAATCTAATACCCAGTCCCAATCTTAAAGGTAAGGTTTCGTTAAAATAACACTGTTCTCTATCCATAAATTCAGTTACAAAAGAACCCATATTGTTACTGTTTTCATTTTTACAAGTTTTCATTCTTTCTTTACAACTACATACTTTTGAATTATAATCTTGCTTTCTACCCAAAGCACAGTTTTCTGTGTTAGAATCATGGGTAGCAACAACTGCATTGGCTATTAAACTTTCTGGTTTCTGTCTTTCCCTAAGATTGCGTCGAGCAGTTTCTTTTAATATTTCAGACTCAACATAGTCAAAAGTAAAATTTTCCTCTTTCAAATTATCAAATTCACGAATGAGATATTCAAATTCATCGGGTAGACATTTTATTAGCTGATAACAGCGATGTGCCTCAGAAACAGTTTCCCCAGAATTTACTACTTTCCTATATGACTCTTTAAAGCGAGCAATAAATGTGGGGAAATCCTCATCAGGATTTGGTTTCATATTACTAAATTCATTTATATAAAACGATTTCAATCCCCTCCCTGGAATTTCCAAGGCTTTCTTTAGACTTTCCCATATTTCAGCTGGGTCAGATAAATGACCTACAGTTAATTCAATATCTGGACTACAGTAACTTTTAATTAAACCTGCAGCCTTTTCTTTACTTTGTTCTAGTTTGAATATATCAATCTCAATTTATCAGTTTTAGGCCATTTAGATTTATTTATCCAAACTTTTAAACCCTCACATTGCAAAACTCTAGTTATCTGATGTACCCATGCTCTATAGTTATCTCTAGTCAACATCATAGGGGAATTTACTAAGATGGCCATTTTCAAAATTTAACACAAAATCTTCAATATTTCAAACACACTAAACTTATTTACTATTCAAAACATAAATACAACAATTTTTAGCATGCAACTTATTTCTAAAATCATATTCAAATATGTATATATCATGCAAGTATATAAAACAACATCTTCATAAAATTAACTATATTCAAAATTTCAAACATAATAATGTGCAGTGGGCAAGCTTGTCTGAGTTTCATAATCCTCTGTCTCAGTCTTTGCTTCCGCAGTGTTTGTATTGTAGAAAAGCGCATTTTAAAAATAGCAATAAATTTCTACAAAAACAAATGATTTTTTTTTAATTTGATATTTAGTTTTTGAACAAATTTTAATTTCAAAACAAAGAACAGTATTTATTACAATAATAATTCTAATTGGTAAAATAAAACTCAATTTCTGAAGATTTCACAAAACTTTTAAATGAAATATTGAATTTTTTTTAAATTTTAAAATACATTATCTTTATTAAAAGTATGATTTGGCAGTGGTTTTAGTCGTGGGTATATGATAGATTCTTAGTTTGATGCTTTTAGACATCGATTATGAAGCTTTGTGTTTTGTTTTTAAATTTGGATTTGGTGCCATCTATACGTCATCTAATATATAATATCAAACTAAATAAAAATCATCAAATTTTGATTTATTTGCATGCATCAAAGTAGATAAAATTTTAATTTAAGAGCATGTGAAAAAATTATTTTCAGTTATAGTAATGCAGTCATGATGATATCTTATATATCCATAACAACTTGAAGGAAAAAAAAAAGAGCTTATTTTATTTATAATAGAAAACAAAATTTAAAAAATTAAGCGGATAAATGCTAGCATCTTAAAAAATAATAATAAAATTAAATTTAAATTTATCTTAATCTTTTATAATATTCCCAAAAAGCTTCTAAAATAGTTCATAGATGGCAGCACTAAAGTTGTGAGAGACGGCGCTGGAGTCCATAAATAAAACTTATCTTTATGTACTATAATTGGGTATGATATACATGTTTTATATGAAAATATGCTGAACAAACATTATTTCAAGTGGAAGAAATTTTAGAAGCATCATTTTAGCATCTGTTTTCAACTAAGCTTAAAACCTAGCAACAGTTGAATTCCAGATCAGAATGGTTCGTCCTGGAACCTTTCCTACACATTTCTCCAATTGCATTTTATTATTAGTAGATATATATTATTCTATATTTTGATGTTAAATTGTAGTATTGTATAATAGTTTTATATATACAGGGTGTTTCACAAAGGACCCCTAACTTTAAAAATCAATAACTCGGAAATGGTGATAGATAGAAACATGAAACTAGTGTTGTTTATTAAAAAAATTGTAAGAATCTTGTGCATAAATATCAAAATTTAGTTAAAAATAGCACCGATGGATGGCACTGCTGTAAGTAGGTTGTATCACATTAAAAGTGGTTCTAACAACTTTCATTCAGAACAGCTTTGGCAGTTTGACAACATTCTGAGAAGGCGTGTTGTTGTTTACTAATATTTTGTTAAAGTGAGATGTGAAATCAATGCTCGAATGGTTATGGAGCTGAGCTTGATTCGGGAGGGTACGGGTTCGAATCCCTTACCTTTCTAGTTGATTTTTCAACTTTTCATTTAAAAATATTTTATCAGTTGCTTTTTATTTTTCATGATAAATAGAATACATTTCAAAAAAGTAAATTTTGATATTTATAATAATTACAGATGTTTTTCTATGACTAAAATAATTATTTAAATAAGATAAATTGAGCTATTTCACCATTAAATTTTCACATTACAGTGAATACATTAGTAAACAACAACACGACTTTCCAACTGCCAAAGCTGTTCTGTATGGAAGCTGTTTAAATCACTTTTAATGTGATACAGCCTACTTATAGTAGCGCCATCTATCGGTGCTCTTTTTAACTAAATTTTGAGATTTATGTATAAGATTTTTACATTTTTTTAAATAAACACACCGCTGGTTTCATGTTTCTATCTATCACCGTTTCTGAGTAATTGATTTTTAAAGTTAGGGGTCCTTTGTGAAACACCCTGTATATACAAATACATTAAAAGTTATCAAAATTTAAAGTTTCATTTTCTATTTTTGTTATTCATTTTTACAATTATAAATTTTAACTTTTTATAATGTTTTGACTTTTGAAAGATGTATTTAGTTATATGTAATGTATGAGTAATTAAAAAAAACATTTGAAGGAAATATTCATTAAACTATTTTATTTACCGTTGGTAGTTTTATCTTATAAAATTGCATAAAATGACTATTCTGCCATCATCAGTAACTGACAACTTCTGATGGCTCTGAGACACACATACATTTGGACAAAATAAAAGCAAAAAATTTGTATGTAAATTAAGTCAGGTTTAGCTGGAAGTGCGAGTTTGTTGCGAGTGTCCCTGGTAAAGCAGATGAATGAAGAAAGATAGTATAAATAAGTAATACTTTATGTGTTGAGTATAGTAATCCAAGTAAGTATGAACCTCTAGAAAGTCAGGAGTCATGCCAAAAATAATCTATTTTAGTTTTTTGTTCCTCATAAGTTGTTAGTGTATTTCTTGAGATATCTGTTTTTGTCAAATGAACTCAACAAATTTTCAAGATGTATAGTTAGATTGTTTTTTGTGCTCTATTATTGGTATTATTATTAGTTGTTGTATTATTAAGGCATTTCCTGTTTTATTTTTTTAAAAATTATATTTTATAAAATAGTTTAAATTATTGAAACATGTTCACCTTTACAGTGAATCTCGAAACCTGCCTATCTCGAAAACCTGCTTATGTCGAATTTTTTTTAATTTCCCTGCATTTTATTTAAAAATCAATGTATTTTCCAAATTTATCTCAAATTATTTTTTTTCCAAACCTGCCTATCTCGAATTTTCGAAAAGTTTTCAAGATCTGACATTTTATATTTGTAAAAAAACATTCCATTGCTGCAAGAATAAACTTCTTAAATCACCAGTTCTAATTTCCGTGACATTCCTAGAAGAGGGACATCCTTGCCCCTCTCAGCGCCGCGGGTGTTGCTGAGGGACTGCACGTGAGTTTCCAAGATGGGGGATGGGAGATTTGGATTGAAGGAAGAAAATGAAGGTCCAAATTTTTCTCCAGGAAAACAACTGGTTGTTGGTCACTTAGAAAATATGTGATCAAAAGCGCTAAGATAAAAAAAGGGGGGGGGGGTTGAAATGCATGGGAAATACTTGGGCGCTATTGGCCGAAATGAAAAACTTCTCCTCTGCACTTCGCATAGAGAGAGAAAGAGCTGGCCACTACAGTCATTCAGTTAAACGAATACAGCGCATTTCTCTGTCTAATTTTAGAGCTAAAATGTCAGGCACAAAAAGAAAACTAAGCGTTTTATCGATCGAAAAAAAGATGGAGATTTTGACATTTTTGAAGGAAAAACCTTCTATGATGAAAAGTGTGGTCGCATCAAAATTTGGAATTCCACCCAGTACTCTATCCACCATCATAAAAAATAAAGATTGTATAGAAAATAACTTTGAAAACAACAATAAAACCATGAAAAAAAACGTGCATGCTTTTTTCCCCGATGTGGATAAAAGTACAAAAAAATGTTTTGAGCAATACTCTGGAGAAGGAGTTCCTATCAGTGGCTTAATGCTTCAAAAAAAGCTGAAGAATTTGCGAAAGAATTGGGACGTAATGATTTTAAAGCGAGTAAGGGCCGGCTTGAAAGCTTCAAAATGAGAAATGGCATTGTCTTCCGAAAAGTTTGTGGGGAAAGTGCGTCTGTGCCAACAAGTGTTATCGAGGATTGGTTAAAAGCACTTCCATCTTTGTTGCAAGGATATGATCCATCTGATATTTTTAAGGCTGATGAAACCAGCCTTTTTTTCTAATGTTTGCCAAACAAAACAGCAGTTTTCAAAGGAGAGGAGTACAAAGGTGGCAAGCAGAGTAAAGTGAGAGTAACTGTGCTTCTAGCTGCTAATCAAAATGGCAGCGAAAAACTTCCACCAATAATGATTGGCCGTTCAGCAAAACCAAGATGTTTTGCAAAAGTAAAATCATTTCTGATTCTCTATAAATCAAACAGAAAATCTTGGATGACCAGCGAAATTTTTGGCAAGTGGCTAAAAAAAAGTCGATAAATCAATGGGCTTGAAAAACAGAAAAACTCTGCTCTTCATCGATAACTGCAGCTCTCATAAGAATCTTCCTTCAACAAAAAATGTCACAGTAAAATTTCTACCCCCGAATACAACTTCAAAACTTCAACCGTTAGATCAAGGGATTATTCGGAGTTTTAAGGTTGAATATAGAAAAGAACTTGTTCGAAAACTGATCAATGCAATTGAAGATGGTGAAAAACTTCCTAACATAACTGTTTTGGATGCTATGAGAATGATAGACTATGCTTGGAGATGTGTCACGGAAAAAACTATAAGAACTGCTTTAAAAAGGCTGGATTTGGGCAATCATGTACTGTCGAAGAACAACAGTTTATAGAAAGAGAGAAGTTACCGGCTGAGGAAATTGATGAAAACTCAAAGGAATGGAGAATTATTAGAGATGAACTAAATATTGATAGCTCATTTAAGGATTTTGTAAACGTTGATGAATCATTGGTAATGAGTGGAACATTATTAACTGATTCCGAAACCTTAGAAAGCATTCAAGGAACTTCTGATGAAGAAAAAAATGATAATGAGGACAACATAAATATAGAAAGAGTGGTTATGCCAAAAGAAGCAGAAAAGCTGTTGAAACATTGAGAATATTTCTTGAATCCCAGGACAATATTGAACAGGATGGCTTCTCTGCTGTGGTAAAATTACAAAAAATTGTCCAATCACTAACAGATTACTTTTCGTAAGGTATGTATATAAAACATAGTATTTTAAATCTTCAGTCTTTTGTATTTAGTTTAAAGACATTTTTTTTGTCTGTTTATATAAAACCTGTATATCTCAAAACCTGTCTATCTCAAATTTCTTTTTTGCTCCTAAGAGATTCGAGAGAGACAGGTTTGACTGTATTACTAAATAAAAATATAAGATATTAAAATTCTGATATGTAACTTACTTAAAAGGTGCAAAAATATACATAATAAAGTCTTTATAGCATAAAAGACTGTCAAAAGATGTTAAAAATAAAATGTTTACTACTATCAATAGTCAAGTATAATTTTGAAACATTTACATTTATAGTATATTTTTCAACATTATTTCCATGAATCATGTAATATTATTTTATGAAGTTTTATTTTAATAGTGTCATGTTTAGAAGACAATATATTAATGATAAAGAAAGAGATGCTTAACCACTTCACAGGTGACAGGTATAGGGAAACAAAACAGTGCTTTTACCCCAGACATATCTCAGGGCAAACGTAAGGTGGTTAAGCAGTCAAACCCTTGCCAAAGTGAAAACAAATAAATGAAACTCATAAATAAACCGACAGCAGTCACAAAGTAAACAAAGTAAGCTATGACATCTTTTGTGTTTAGACATCCAGTCTATAATTATACCTATAGAAAAAATATTTGGAGATGTCATGAGGTTATTTTAATTTAGTATATTTAAACAGTCTTAAGTTCACAAATGATATTTAATTGTTTAGCTAAGCAAATTCTAGCAATTCTTGATTACACATCACAAGATTATATAGTATAATGACAATTTATTAAAAGAAAAAAAAAAGGTAAAAACTTTAAATATGTGTGTGTAATCATGAAATTTGGATATATTGTTGGTTAATAGAATAGTTTTCATAATGGGACTTCATTTCAAAGCAAATCAAAAATTTAAAATTTTGATCTATAACTGAATGAAATATAAAAAAATATATGAAATTTAATAAAATAATACCTAATGTTCAAGGAACTAGGCAGGTAATAATGCACTAAACACAACTACAGTTAGTGAATCAATACAAAATAAAACTTTAAATTATATTAATAGGAAAATAATTGACAGAATTAAAAATCCTAAAAAAATCTTCAGAAAACAACAAATATGCTTTGATGATGATTTATTTAGATGTTTTTTATTTTATTTTCTAAACACTTTATGCTAATTACGTTTAGCACAGGCACTGATCTTAAAAAATGTATGAGATAAAATATATCTTTCAAACAAATTCCCTCCTAAATTGAAAATAACAAAATAAAAATATTTTATATGCAAGTTGGTAGAAATTTTTTATAACTGTATACTTTAGCTTTATCTAAACGTTATTAGAAATAACATCAAAAAGTAAAGTAGGTATAATACTGAAGCAGCACACTTCATAGAATTCCTAACAATTCCATAATAATTTAAAAGTTACATTTTTATTATCTATATTTTTTAAATGAGCCATCTTAGAAAAATGCATTTAAAAATGAAAAATCACATCTGTATATAAAATAATTCATTTAAGTACATTATTTACTTTATAAGTAAATGAGATTAAACCGACATATAACTAATATGGGCAAAGACACTAATTATGTTGATCATATTTGCATAATTCAATACATAAACATTTAACAGCAAAATATATAAATGCTAAAAAGTATAGAAATATACATAAATTCTATAAAAGAAACAGGAATACACAAAGTTTGAACCTATTAATAATAAGAGAAAAAATTACATTTAATACTTTTGAATCTGAAACAAAAGCATACAATACGTCATCAAAATATTCTAAACAAGAATCAAATACAAAATATTAAGATAATTTTAATACCATGTGTGTAAAAAACTTAAGTATCACATACATTTTTAAAAAGACAGACATAGAAATGGAAGTCTGATATACAAAATGCATGTTTTAAAAATAGATATGACAATTGCATAAAATATATTGGCATATAAATGTATCTTAAATGTAATTATATACATTATCAAAAATATAGCATTTTCTTGCTATTCACCTGACTAGGAACGTAGAAGAAAATTCCATGTATCATCTCCACTGAGACAGCTGAGCACTGATTTGTGCTAATAAAGTTTTGCACAAATAAATGGCAAAAAGCTATTTAGAAGAAAAAAAATGCATACATATAAGAATATTAAAATAATTAGGCTACAATATGAAATTAAATTTACTACATATCATAAAAGGTACAAATGTATCATAATAATATCAGCTATATCACATCATGAAATGTATATTTTTGTTTGTAAGTAAGAAGTCCATGAACTTTTGCAACAAATACGATGGATGATGATGCACAGATTGACAAACAATATTTGCAATAAAACCTTAGGTCACAATTCATTTGTTCAATGAAAATTACAAGATGCCCAATTCTAATCTTAATTTTGGCTTTCATTCATATTTTTTAATGAAAGGGAAAATGTTTCAATACAATTTTTAAGAGTAAATATATTTTGAACATTTGTTATACGAGATCTTTATACAAATGTTACTCCATATTCAGTATATCACCTGGATTTATGTTTATAAATCAAAGTTTAAGAAGGCTTCCCATGGCAAAAATGTCATATCTACAATTAAATGCCCAGAAAATTCATACATTTCAGTACAATTAAACAAAATGGCTTAAATTCCACAAACTTTCTGTTTGTAGTTTCTTTCCCAAAATTTTTATTTAAACTATCTTTTCCAATGGTTAAAAAAAAAAAACATTCTCTTAATTTTGCAATGAAGAGTTTTATGCAAGCAAAGTTCTTTAATTAGCACAAGTTGGGGAAAAGGTTGTGCAGATAACACAATATTGCGAATTATAGAATGAATTGATATGATACTGTGTGGATTTTGATTCATCTTGTTTTTCTGGAGAACATTTTAATACCATATTAAATATAGTATAAGATGAATATGAAATCTAATAATTTAATATATTATCTCATAAAATGTATTTTTTCAAGTTCTTTTATTAAAGAAGTTTTACAGTTAAAGTGTGATTGATAATTTGATACAATATGAAATTTTTTTTTTTCGTAATCTGTTGCTGAAATTCAAGTTTTTACGATGTTCAATTGACAAAATTGGCAATGCTTATGACCATTTGTCGAAGTTCGCACTATTTTTCAGCAACAATTTGACAGAATTAGCAATGTGATTCTGTGATTTTTTGACAAAATTAGACATGTATTTCCACATTATTTTGCTGAAATTTGCAAATTCTTCCTCAATTATTTACCTAAATTCACGTTTTTATTTTCAGTGATGGTTTCACAAATTCATGATATTTTTCCTCGATTGTTTATCTAAATTCACTTTTTCATTTTCAGCAATGGTTTCATAAAATTTGCAATTATTTTGCAATCTATTACCAAAATTCATATTTTTTCTGCAATCATTTCACATTTTTTTCAATGATAGTTTGGCGAAATTTGTGATATTTTTTCCTGACTATTTGTTGAATTAAGCAATATTTTTCTGCAACAGATTGGCAAAATTTGCTGTTTGATTTTGCGATGTTTTGATAAAATTCTCGAAGAGATCTTCTCGTGATTTTTTTATGAAATTTGCAAAAGATCAATTGCTTACTGAAATTGTGTGTGTGTGTGTGTGTGTGTTTTTTTTTATGATCATTTTATGACATTCATGATTTTTCCAAAGACTGGTTGACAAAAATTGCAACACAGTTGTTTTCTGTAATTTGCATTTTCCCCCACAATTATTAATCAAATTTTGCGATTCAACAGTAGAATGGCAAAATTCACAATATTTTTGCTAAGGAATGCAGATTATAGAAATTGTGGATAATGGATGTGCAGATTATTGATCCTTGGTTGAATATTATATTATACAATGTGAATATAAAAAAAATCTCAAATATCATTAATTTATTATTTAATCTTGTTTAACCCTCTAAGCGTTTGGTCCGTAATATTCCGTACACTAAGCTCCAGGTTTCACTGCAATATAAGCAATGTTTAAGATATTATAATTCTATAAATTTAATGAATTTTCAAAGTATTGAAGAATGATTAAGACTCTCAAGGGTTACATTTATATTCCTAAATGAGATTTTTTATGTAATATTGAAATAATCATATTTTATTAGCATTTAAAACAAAATGCAGTGAAAACAACATTACAATTTTACCCATTTGCAAGACGCTTGGAGGGTTAATTTACATTACCAATTAAGATTGTCCATACCAGTTAAGATTATATTTAATGCTTAAAAAAACTTTTTCAAGCAAAGACATATTTATTTTTCACTTTTTTATGAACAGAATACAAAAATAAAAATGATGCATAGAAAAAAATGTTTATGATAATCAAATAAAAAAATTGGGAAAGTGACTATTTTAGTTCTAAAAACTGTAACATTCAATCTCAGCAAGATAGAATTCCTTCAGTTACCAAAATTCCATTTCTGTCATAAAGGGGGAATTTCCAGAATTAATTGGTATTGCACCCTTTTTTTTTTTTTTCGGCGATTCTAATTGTAAAAGACCTATGCTAAGGAAATAGTTTTGCTTATAAGCAGAATACTGCTGGAGTTCTTTACATTACTTTTTAATGAAATTAAGGAAAAACTTATTTTAAGCTCTTTATGCCTTAAAATGCATTAATTACAGTTGTGTTAAATTCATTTTTTCTCCTGCAGAATATTTTGATGTTCCAGACAGTTCAAGGAATAAGGGGGGGGGGGAGGATCACCTTTTGGGCTTTTTACATAAGACAAAATTTTGAATCTTTCAGAAAGGGAGCATTTTATTCTTTGGTTGAGGGATGGATGACTTTTACACTGTAGAATGTAAAAAATATATAATTTTCAATTAAATGTTTTACATTTGTGTACAAGATTTAGTTCATACATATATTTAAATTTTCATAATAAAACTAATGACAGCTGACTAAATAATTACAGTAGACTTTTTGAAATCTGCAACCCTAAAATCTACACATCATCGCAGTTGTAAACAACGAAACTTTCATTCCTGATGTAAGAACAAAATTAGACTATTTTTTATATCATTCCATTCGTACTTTAATGTGTTATTTTAGTTAATATGACTGAACTCGTGATTTTTCCATGAAGAAATATAAATTTACTCCTTAAAGAAGAAGAAGAAAAAAAAAAACAAGATATTGCTGACATTATTGGTAATTGTAATTTTTTTACCAAATATACTTATGTATTAATCAAGATTTTTTATTTATTACATCTGGTTAGATCTAAAATTAAACTTCCTTACTTTATGATTTTCACGTGAATTAATATGATTCCTTTTATGAGCAAGGCAGATCCAGCCCTTCAATTAGAGGAGGAACTCATTCATAGCTTTTTTTGGGGGGGGGGGGGCACACATCTTAATAAGCATTTTTTATACATAAAGATGCTCCAATAACCAAACTGACTACTTTTGCGAAGTCATTTTCATTTATGAATACAAAAAAATTGCATTAATATTTGCAAAAATATAAAAATTATAGTTTTTACAGTTAGAAAAAAAAAATCCTAATTTTTTAAAAAGCAAAAAAAAATATTGAGAAATTGAGCATTTTAAACCAATTTTTAGGTCCTGATAGTTACAAATGCTATTATAAGGGAGCAATTAATTGTCTGATGCAACCTGAAATTCAGTTTTAAACTCCACATTATAGGCAGATTTTTGGAAAATTCTTTGTTTATATTGAAAAATGGAAAATGCTAATTAATCAAATTTGTTCTCAATAAGGGCACTGGCAGATGTGTGTCATCTGAGGTTGAAAACTCTTTCATAAATGTGTCTAATTACTCACTTTTGATTTTTAAAGAATCAGATTCTCATTGTTGAACAAGAGATAAAATTGAATGAATTTAATATATATTTAATTTTTTAAATGTCCTTTAAAATTTTTCTTTGTACAAAAAGGGAGGTCATGACCACTGTAACCTACCTCTTGAATCTGTCATTGTTTATGAGGCAAGTTTCATTGAATAATTCAAGAAAAATGTATCTTATCTTAATTATACTATTATTTATTTACTTAATCTTAACTTTTAATAATTTAGTAATAATCTTTTAAAAAAATCTTATATTTTATTGTTTTAGTTTATTAATTATTTTACTATACAGGGTGTCCACTTTCAATGGTGGCCAATGGCTAATTTCTAAACCATTAGTCATAGACATATAGTCCCAATTGCAAAAATGCTTTAAAAAAGGTAAAGAATTATTTTTCAAGCGACTTAGGTAAAAAAAAATTATTAAAAAATTATGAAAATTAAATTTTTATATGGTTCCCTGGTCCTATAAGTGATATTTAATAAATTTTTACCACTATTCTAACAAGTAATACAAAGAAAAAACCCATTCCCCTGCGATTAAAACTAACCGAGTAATAGCTGCTTAAAGTTGAAGCATCTTTTTTACTGCAAATTAGGGGTCAGTCACAAATTTACTGGAAATAAACGCAAGATATAAAATTTAACATTAAACATTGAGAGTAAAATACTTTTTACAATATTATTTTTAAATTTATGTAGATGATTACATATTAAAACAAAATTTGTGCTAAAAATATAAGTAAAAAAATAACAAAGTTCATTAATTTAAATTATGAAAAGCAACAGTCACAATTCGTAACAAAATGACATATATTTAAAATTCTATTAGATTGCTTAACTTAACAGAATTTGGTGTAGTCCTATAAAATAAATAAATGGGATGCACCTAAAATTGTATTAATATTGCATTGTCATTGGATTTAAATAAGTGTGCAAATTGAACCTAGATCGGATATTAGGAAGTGAGTTAAAATTTGAACAGAAATTTTGAACTAGGGAAATATATGTATGAATGTTTTAAGCAAAATAAAAGCTTATCAAAATAACACCTTTTTAAAAGAAAGTCGTGATTTCCCAAAATTTGATTTTCTCAATAAAAAGAATTTTAAAACTCATGTCTTCAACTATTTTAACTAATCTAAGTTAATTAATAAAAATGAACACTACAGTGGTAGCACCTTCAGTTAAATTCCTTTAATTTTTTTTTTATCTCATTTGAAACATTTTTGTAATTGGAATTATGTCTGTGGCAAATGATTTAGGAATTAGCTATTGGACAGCGTTGGAAATGGATACCCTTTATAATAATTTAAGCACTTAATATACGTTCTCTGAAAACTTAGTCCAACTCATCCATTTTCAGCTACAGAAAAGTGGTTTAAGTCATGAAATTTAAAGTTTAATAACTCGGTCAATTTTAATGTTAGATGAATTGAAGATGGATTAAAACACCTTATCAGCAATTTTTGTATTGCTTGATAGGGTGAAGGAAAATTTTTACTAAGCATCACTAACAGGACCGGGGGACCGTATAAAAAGTTAATTTTCATAATTTTTTAATCAAAAATTTTTTTTGACCTAAATTACTTGAAAAACAATTGTTTACCTTTTTAAAAGCATTTTGTGACTGGAACTATATGTCTATGACTAATGGTTTAGAAATTAGCCATTGGCCACCGTTGAGAGTGGACACCCTGTATTATAAGCATTTATTAAACCCTGTTTCCATATGCATCTTGTGGAATTTTTTTTTCAAAAAGGTAGCTGTGTTTGTTGCAAGAATTAACAATTTTGGAAGTGAAAAGCCTTGTAAAAGTTCTTGTACTCTCACTAGAAATAGCTCTAGACTGATATATATGATAAGACGCATATTAACATTTAACATTTTGTATGTAATGACAATACTGTAAAATCCTGTTAATCCACCCTACCTGATTAAATGCCCCCTCCCCACTTTATAAAAAATGTGAAATTTTCAAAAAATCCTAAAAAAGCCACCCCCCCCATTAATGAATTTTGCTGAAGGATCGCCAAAAAGCCCATGTTTTGTCAATAGATTGCAGTAAAAATGCCAATTATGTCAGATCTTTAAAAATGCAATCAAAAGATCATTTAAGTGAACTGTCAAAAAAATCCCTAAAAAAAATAACGTGAATTACGTCAAAAGATCGCGGAAAGATCGTGAATTTCTCAAAGGATCACAAAAAAAAACCCCACACACATTTTGTCAAAAAATTGCAAGAAAAAACACAAATATGTCGTATCTATAAATAAACAGTTAAAAAAATCTAGAAAAAATTTAAATTCTGCCAAAAAATTGCAGAAAAATGCAAAATTTGTAAAAAAAACCCAAAAAAGCACAAATTTTGTTAAAATATCTTGAAAAACCACACATTTCATCAAAGAATCATGAAAGAAATGCACATTTCCACAAAGAATTGCGTAAAAAAGCACAGTCAAAAGATTGCGGGAAATAATTCATTTTCGTTTAAGAATCGCAAAAAAAAAAAAAAAAAAAAAAAAAAAAAAACACAAATCTCGTCAAGTATCACGAAAAAACTCTGCAAACTCATCAAATATCGTGATAAAACCTTGCAAATTTCGGCAATATCGCAAAAAAATTCCCACAGATATCTCACAAAAATGCAAATTTTGTGAAAAGATCGTGGAAAAATCCTGTGTAAGCACCCCTTCTGATTATTTTATGATTTTTCGTCACGTTTGGGGGGAGGGGGGGGGCAGAATAACAGCAATTTTGCTACATTACATCAGTTTTTTTGTCTTTATGTGTACAGATACACAATGAAAATCATTATAGTGAACCCTTTTTTCAACGCTTTTTACAAATGAAAATGTTCATCTAAAATTAAAATATTTACTTTATATTATATTTTTTTTAATTTACATGACAGTCTAAAATTATAAACAGCTTAAACAGTTTTAAATACTGCCATTTTTTCCCATAAATAAAATTATGTTTACCTTTTTTATATTTTTTAAATGTAAAAAATGGGACTTACATGCAATAAACTGGAATGCAAGTTGTTTTATAGTTTCTTACTTAAAGTTCAATAAATCTGAATATTGTATGCATGATGAAATAAAAAAAATGCTGTATATTTATTTAATCAAATCCTAATCTAGTATCCTAGAAGCTATATAATGCATCTCTTATTATTAACAAGTTCTATAATACGGTGCATAAATTCTAACATAAAAAAGATGTTATCTAAAGTTAAAAGTGCAATAACTCAACGTAATCAAATTTACAATATAATTTTTAACATAAACTAAACACCAAAGAAATTCATACATAAATAAATTATTTACCTGAACAAAAGATACACTTAAAAAGATACCGGCAACTAGATGTAAATTTCTTATAATATAATCCTGAACTGCTTCAATACAACCTCGTGAAAAAATGAATTCAGCAGCATTAGTAACAGACTAAAAATTAAAGAAAAAATTTATGTAAATATTATGTAAAAATTACTTTTCTATCACTTTGTTTTATGTTTTATATAAAATGCACAAACAATAAAATTTAAAATTTATGTAGTTAGTATGAACATAAGAAGTATCATACAGAACTATAGTTAAAAAGAGCTGCAGCTACAGGCTAGCAACAGGCACAAGTGAATATGTCACAAATCCTGAATGGTTGATTTGTGAAACTATTTGTAAGATATGGTGAAGAGATGCAAAATTCAGGTATTGTTCTAAAAATCAATTAATGTAACATTGCATTAATAATTTTACTCAAAAGTTTCAATATTGAAAAGGCTCTAGAATTCAGGTTTTGTAATGCCTATCATAATGTGAAATAAAAACACTTTATTGAAAATTATATATATGTAAATCTTCTCTTTAAAAAACCTTTTTACTCTACCATCATCTCAGAAAACTGTAGCCTATTTCAGATTTTTGTTTATTTTCATTAACTTTTATGAGAACAATAGTTGAAAGAAGAAAAAAAAAATCATGCAAACATGTATTTAGAAAAAGGTAGTAATGTGTTCAAATTTTTGCTAAAAACAAAAAGATTCTGACTTGAAGTTGAAAATATATGCTATCTTAAAATCTTTAATTTATTGTCCTCCTCCTGCACCTCCTAAGAAATTGTGTTTCCTTATATTACACATAAAATCTAACAAAGAGTAGCATAACAACCTTTTATAAATAACAATGAAAAAGAAATCCAATAATTATAAAATCACTTCACTGTGTTTTTTACTTAACTACACTTGGTTCTTAACGCATGCATTTCACCATGATTATGAAGTTCTAAGGAAAGGAAAATAATATATTAAATATTATCTAAGACTGCTTATATAAAGATGATTAACCACTTAACCGGCGATGGATATGGGGAAACAGTGCTTTTACCCCCGACTTATCTCAGGGCAGACGGTTAAGTGGTTAAGAGAGGCAAGAAAAGAAAAAGTTGACTGACCAATTTTTTTTATTTGTCTTCTATTTATAGATTTTGAAAATGAAAATAAAAGTTACTATGTAATCATTTTTCATATACAAATAAATGTACACAGTAAAAGAAAGAATGAATATTCAGAAAATCAAATATGAAACTAAAGATTTTGGGACATATATATGTTATCAATAAATCTCAAAATGTTTATCAAGGAAATATATATTTAACTACAGAACACTTCATATTGAAACAGCATTTTTTCTTTAACAATTATCAAACATTTCATGGGGAAAATAAAAAAATTAAGACATTTTTAAGCAGATTTTTTTTAAATGTTGAAATTATACAGAGTGATTACTAAAGTTCACTTTGGCTCATAACTGGTGAATAAAAGGTAGCTACTGCTATCAATATTGTATCTAGGTACAGTAAAATGGGTATGTGCTGCATGATGAGATATCTGGCAGCTTTCTCTAGTAATAAATTCAGGAATTAAAGCAGTATCTCAGAAATTGTAGGAGATAGAACTAAAACTTAAATGATGTGATGTTTGAGGAAATAAATGCCAGAGGATAAATTTATTTTGCAATTTAAACACTCACATTTGCAAATGAAAACACCCCAGGTCTAAATAATGAGTTTTCTTTTTTAATTTGGTAACCAGTTATTGCATTATTTCCTTGCTGGTATAACATCAGTTTCTTCTTCACATTGCATATATTCTGAGTTAATAAAATTGTATTTGTATATGTTAAAACAGCTCTGAGAGCATTTTTCAGGGAAAATATGTCTTTCACCAGAGTCAGATATTTTAATCTGTACAGGCAACTATTTATCATATGTGTAAACATATGTCTTTTCCTATTAAATTGATGAAGCTCTACAATTTCATCATTGAACTTATGGCCATAACTAACAATTATCAACTTACAATCTCTAAATCTAGAAATTACCATTGGGGAGGGGAGGAGGCACAACAAGGCACCTCATCCTGCATCACATACATGTTTTGCTATAACTAAACACCATATGCATAATTATAGCTAGTTTGGTTCACTTGTAATTTGATTCAAAACAGACAAAAGGAATTACCCTGTAGTAAAAATTTAATTCAATCAAGAAAGGTATCAATTCTTGCTTATGTGTATATATATATATATTTATTAATAAACATTTATAGAAATAAATATGAAAATTATAATGGATGAAGTTACAGATAAGTTTATTTTTGCTGAATAAAAGACATTTAATATTAAACTTTAAAGCTGGAAGTCAAAACTTAAAAAAAAAAGTTCTCAAAATTTTATGTATTATGAAACATTGAATAAAAAAATTTTAACATGTTATATTATGTATGATATAAAACAAATACTAAACTGACACATATTAAAAAAAAAAAAAAAATGATGACTGATTAACGCATGCATACATTTTTGAAAAATAAAATAAATAACAGCTAATTTCTATCAGTTTTGCCAAGTTTTAAAAAAGGAATTACTTACTGATGCATTTTGCATTTGATAACCACACATTACATTGATTAATCCACTCTGAAAAAAATATAAAATAAAATTTCAATTTAATAAATAGAATTAATATTTTTTTGCTATATTGCATGAAGAAAAGATCACACACTTTAAATATTCATTGATTTATATACTTTTTAAGAATTTAAATGTTTCATTGATTGCATTTCATTGACAAACTTGGCTTTCTCATATCAAAATTAATATTCATAATACAACTTATGTTTATTAAAATAAAAGCATAACAGGAATCCTTTTAAATTTCTTAAAACAAATCATCTCTCATCTTGAAAGTGTCTGAAAGAACTAAATATTACATTTAAAGAAAATAATGGAAACAATGTTTTTATGAGAAACAGGTATTATTGCATCATGAAAGTAAAAGATTTATTGCTTAAAGGTGTTGTCAACTGCTATGCTCAACAAGCGCAAAACGTTTTGACACATTTACAAACTCATTTTTTAACGGAAAGATATAAAATTGAAATCCCTGACTATGGAAGCGATTTCGAGTTGAACCTATTTTTCCATTTTATGATAATTCAATGACCTATCGAGTTATAAGCTTTTTCGATGACGCGATCACTCCTTTTTCTCCTGCTTTTTGACCGGTTTTTCTGCTTTTGTCGGGAAATGTGCTGAAAAGTGTCAACTTTGAAGGCTTGTTATGGAGACTCTATTGTGTTTTTTAAAAAACAGAAGATTGAGTGCAATTAGACAGTTTCTGGATAACAACCCCTGCTAATTTCATGCCTTTCCGAACAAAAATAAATTAAAGCATGTGTCACAAAGTTGCCCTTTTTGATTTAAGAACACCCTTAAGTATTTTTTAAATTTTGGAAAAAAGGATTCGATTCAAGATTATTTTTTTAATATATGTATTACTTTTTGTGAAAAGAAATAAAATATATTTAAATACAACAAAACAATACTTCAGATAATATATGACAGAATGCTGAAATAAAAAAAAGGTAAAGAAATATTTAAGACCATAATAAACATGACAAGATATATACCTCTATATTATGAGGATTCTTACAGCAGGAGAATGGAACAGCACATCTTTCGGGACTTTGATTCTGAATAGTACAATTAAAATACATATTTTTGGACCAGTCTTTATAGCCTTCATCTGTTACACCACAGCACTGAAACTATATTTCAAATCATGTAAAATACTTAACATCAAGAATGAATTATAGTTTTGAAAATTCAACATTTATATTTTATGAATATAAGAGCATAAAAATGAAGTATCGGCTGAAACAGGTTATTAATGCCAAAACAGAAACCGAATTTCAATGATCTTCCAATTTTCGGCCAAAAACAAAAAAAAAAAATACCCCCAAAATTCTTTTAAATACTCAATACAGTAGACTCCCTCAAATCCGCAAACCAGAAATCCGCAACTCTCTAAAATCCGCACATATTTTATGGATGTAAACAATGAAACTTTCAATTCGGATATTGCTACAAAATTTGATTTTTTTAGTTTTGCATAAATTTCATATATTTTTAATTTGTACTATTCCTAATAATACTTCATTCATGTTTTTTCATGAATTAAGAATAATTTTTTTGGGGGAAAAATTTAAGATATTGCTGATATTACTGGTAATCACATCTTCTTACCAAATATATTTATGCATTAATCAAGATTTTTTTGGTAATTAAGCCTGGCTAAACCTGAAATAAAACTTTCTTATTTTATGGTTTTGATGTGAATTAGGAATGTACTTTTATGAGGCAAGTTTTGTTGAATAATTTTGGAAAAACACATTTAATCTTTATAATGTGAATATTTAATCATACATTATTGATTATTAGCTTGAACTTTGCTATTAGTACTTTAATCATTTTAAAAATTATGTAAATTTTTATTATTTTAGTTTATTACTTAATTGCACTCAAATTACTATTTAAAAAATGTAAACAAAGCAATAACCAGAAATCCGCAAAATTCTAAAATCCGCACAACCTCTGGTCCCAAGCTGTGCGGATTTGAGGGAGTCTACTGTACATACATAAATATACATAATTATTAATTAATTATATTTATTTATTAAATATGCATAATTCACAATTAATTATATGTATTTATTAAATAAACATAATTATTAATTAATTATACATGTGGGCAAATTTGGCCCCTTGTGCCTTAAAACACAAAATTTTTAATTTTCAATACAATAAAATGTGATAAATTCATCAATAACACTGAAAGATTTTTCAATATGAATTTTATTCAATTAAAAAATATTTTAGTTTTAGGCACAGACAACTCGATTTGTCTTTTATAATGATTTTTATGAATGATCATCTATTATAGTAATATTTTCTCAAAGGGTATTCAAAATACTTCTGTAGTTTCAAAGTAAAAAAAAAAAAATATTACTGTTAAGTCTGCAGCTTTTAATGAGTACAAGAGAAAGTTTAATCATGCATTGCTCACTTTATAACTTCTATTGACATCTTGATTCAGACATGGCAGATAATTATAAACAATGAGGTTCATAGCAATAAATAGTCTCATTTGAACAGATACAGCTTAAATCGATGAATAATGTTAAAAATTTCTGAAGGAAGAAACGAGATTTTTGATATAGTTTCAGTCCAGCCAAATTTTTAGCAGCTTTTTTGCAGAAAATGAATTTTTATGAAACTCAGATTTTGGACCAAAGATGAAGCCAAATTTTTGATCGATCTCTAATAAAAATATAGAGAAAGATAATTATGTTATAAAATATGTACTTAAATAATTAAAAGGGACCATTCCAATTTATTCAGCCAATTCAGTATGATGTTCAAACAACACTTTGTATTTGACTATAAATAAAAATTATGTTTCACTATCCCATGTATGAAAGCAATCAAAATATAATGTGCATAATGTGTTAGCTAAATGTATAGAGCAACTTTTGTAAAAGGCTCCAAAACCAAGCTTGAAAATTCTGAAAATTATCGTCAATAGTTTAAGCTCAAAATTCATTGTTTGCAAAAGGAAGCAAAAAGATGAGGGGCTGTATCCAAATATAGTAATATGTGCAATATTGTGTAAGCTATATTAACACTAATCAATGGATACAGCCCTTATTTTTTTGGTTCATTTTTGGGAATAACAGATTTTAAGCTAAGGTTTAATAGATATTTATATTCAATTTAAGTTTTATAATTTTTGTTCATATTTCTTTGATATCTAATTTAATTATATTATGTAAATTTGTTTCATTAATTTTTTATTCTTATTAATGTAAAGTACTTACCGTAACTTCTGGGAGATAAGCCGCAGCTTATATGTGTTTAAAAGTTAATTTTTTTGTCGTCCTACACAATGAACATTCTTTTCAATTGGGTGTTGCACGCAAAATATCACATGAAGATGCAAAAAAATAACAGATTTTATAAAATCAATAAGGAAAAAATAGTACATTTTCAAAAAACTAGAAATTAATTTTAATTAAAGAAATGGAGGGAAAAAATGAGATGTTGCAATTTTTAAGATATTTTAAGAAATAAACTTTAGTTATTATTTTTAAAAAGATAAGGTAAGAGTAGTTTGTTTTTAACTGATAAATTCACACTTTGCATAGTCAATAAATATCGAAGATACTAAGGGATGATTGATCACTTCTTAATAACTCCATTACAATACTAAATTTAATTCAGCACTAATTTTTATTTCATGCCACCGTCAAAAAATACTTTTCTTAGAGATCGTATGCTTGGTACCATGTCACCACCCACTTAATCCCCACACAACCACTCTAAGGTGTTAGATTATTTTCAGACTTCTAATGTTTTGTCCCATTTTCTTATCTGAGACTTGATTATACTATATCCTATTAAATTATGCTTACAATAAGAATATGGAATTGTCAGTACCGTGCCTTTTTTAGAGCCATTTTCGAAACAAAGCATTTGTATTAATTACGAAAAAGTAAAATGGTTTTCTTTTAGTGCAATTCATCACATTTTGCATATTCATGCCGTCAAGTCTGCAATATTATAGTTCATCTTTTAGACATTAAAACACATTTTAGAGTGGTTCTTTTGGAAGATTCATCGCTTTTATAAGAAAACGAGAAAATGACATCTGATTTCTTAGTATGGAATTTCTAACAGTTCCAAGTTTCATGCATTTACGAATAAAAATGTCTTTGTGAATGTATCAGAAAATAAGAAGCTTAAATTTCAGAACAGCCTTTAAAAAGGGCATTTCATTTATATTCAGTTTTCTAGTCTTTCTGGTATTTCGACATTCTGATTTTGGAAGTTTCACTATAATAGCAACATTTCATTTTGCTCTCAAATCTGAACTCACTACTTTTTTCATATTCATAGTCATTTTTATCTTTTATAATGCATAAACATTTTAAGTATACTTATATTCAAATAATATAAGATTCTCAAATCAACTACTCAAAAACATGAAACTTTCTAACACACTTGTTTTTATATAAAAGGTTATAATCATTAAATCTAACTTTTGAAGTGATTTGGAATCAAATCAAGTACCTTTTTTTTAATAAATAATTTACCAAGTTATAAAAGACTGATTGCGTGATAATAGTTTTTCTCCTGTCACGAAATATCGTGATGTCTTTTGTCTTTACATCAAATCTAACTTTTGAAGTGATTTGGAATGAAATCAAGTACCTTTTTTTTTATAAATAATTTACCGAGTTATAAAAGACTGATTGCATGATAATGGTTTTTCTCCTGTCATGCAATATCGTGATGTCTTTTGTCTTTACCAAAACAATAAAAAACATCTTTCAATTATATATAATTTAAGAATAAGAACACCTGTCAATTTTGTATGTTTTTTTGTCCCAGAAAGTATGTTTGAGCTGCATATCTGAACAGAAAATCATGCATGTTCATACTAAAGAGAAATCTTTCATGTGTGTAATGTATAACAAAGCATTTTCTGAGCAATCTAATTTAAATATCCACCTTTTCCTTCAAACCAACAAGAAACTTGTCTCATGTGAGGTCTGTAAGAACTTTCTGAGAAATCTCATTTCAATACCCACCTCCACATTCATACCAAGGAAAGAATTCAATTGTGTAATAGCGGATTTTGTCAGAAATTTCGTCTACATGAGCACTTGCACATTCATACTAATGAGTAAAAAGGAGTGTTTTCAAAAGAAACAGGAAAAAAGACAAACATATGACTTTTTCTTTATCTCTTTATTTTTCACCAAAAGATACTGAAAAATTCATTTTATCTTTAAATCAATATAATTTTTAAATATTTCATCGGGAAACATATTATGGGGACGAAAAATCTTTATGGGACTATTCTACTTTTCATTAGCATCAATGTTTTTTTAGCCTATTTGCCTTCAGGTTAACGACGCACAGGAAACGACAAATTTTCGGCCGATTTCAACAACCATTTCTACAAAAGGGCATTTTGGATAAAGGATTAAAAGGTTTTATTTATTGCACTTTCAGCTCTAAAATGATGAGAGTGAGAGAGCTATAATTTTAGAGAGTGTAAAAATAGAATAGTTTTCTCTGTCATCTGGTCCTTAGCTCAAGGTCGTGTTGAGATACAACAGACAGTTGTGGTTAATAAGCACAGTCTCTTTTTTCGTTTTATCACCCAACGTGATGTTTAAGTTTTATTTATTTATATATTTTATATGTTTGTTTTCCTTTGAAGCCAGGAATATGGCTCCATGAAAAAATTTATATTAATAATTTTCAGCTTGTTGCAATTGAAAAAGATTGTTTAAATATATTTTTAGTAATTTATTTTGATTTTCTTTTTCAATTCTATCTAAAAAAGCTAAACTACAGCAAAATTGTTCTATTTAATAGATTATGCATTTTCGTTTGTGTGGCGTATAAGCTGCGGCTTATCTGATGAAAATTGAATTTTTATCTCTCGTTTTTCAATGGTGCGGCCTATACAACGGTGCAGCTTATCTACCGGAAATTATGGTACAAGGAAAGTCTTCATACTGGACATACTCAGAATTTTTTTAAAAAAAATACTAATTAAACTACTCATGCATGTAATAAAGGATCAGTCAAAATTAGCAGTGGAATTACAGTAGAAAAACTGTAAAAAATAAAATACTTTCAAATATTTGGTGTGAAAAGACGAAAGTGTCACGTGATTTGGCGAGTAGCATTTATCCCTGCCAAAAGCAAATGATTTTAATGCAACTGAAAACTTTTGGATTTTTAGAATGTGTGTAAATGGTATTTAATAAATTTAAACATAAACAATGAGAGAGTTTAATATATTATATACACATATATATATATATTGTATTGCATATACAGTAGAACCCCGATAATCCGGATCGGGTTTTTCACTTTTTTTTCAAGTTTGAGAAGCGATTGGCTAATTTCTTTAACATTAACTTGTTGCATTGTCATATTCTGAATAATAAAACAAAAACTTTTTCGCCAATCGCTTCTCAAAGTTGAAAAAAAAATTAAAAAACCGATCCGGATTATCGGGGTTCTACTGTATATATTATTTGTTGCTGTAGTTATATTTTATTTACCTCTGGAAAAAAATATTTTCAGATATAAAAAATTCTTATTCAGAAAAATAATTTTCATACATTTAAGCGTATTCAAAAATAAAAGCGAGATGTTTCTATAGCAACAAAATCGAATCCACAATGCTCAACTGAACTTTGAACTTGAAACAATTTAATTAGTTTAAATTTAAATTTCGTTTTAAATCTCAAATTTTGATGGTTAAATTTGAATATAAATACATATAAAGATCTGTATTAACAAAATTATACTTAAAACAAACTAAAACTGGCAAAACCAAAGATATTTAATCTATGTAAACAAGTTGAACATGGAACTTTTTTCCTTTAAAATGTGGTTGACATAAAAAGCATTTTTTGAAATTGCTTTTCATTGCCAACCGATGATAAATCGCCAAATAAAGAAATTTTCATTTTTTTTTTTTACGTACAGAGGTTCCGCCAAAAATTTTTTTTAGAAACATATATATCCTCATGAGAAGAACATTCGGTAATTTTTTCAGATTTTTCGGAGTATGCCCATATGGAGACCTTCCTTGTTAGTTTTTATGGAAAAGAATTTTAAAACTAAAAAATGTTAATTTTATCTGATTTTATTTTGCTTTTAGATGAACAAGTTGCAATAAAAAATGTTCCATTTAAGAATAAAATATAACTATTTCATTCTTCATTGTTAAGTGACAGTCATTAAAAAGCAACATGTAAATATAATGTTATTATTTTAGAATTTAAATAGTATGAAATAAAAAGAGTATTATGGAAGTGAAATAATAAATGAATAGTTATTAAGAAATGTAATTACCTCAGTCTGAAAAGCATCAATAACATTCTGCAAATTTACATCATCTCTGTATTTTGCAATAGGTTCCTTAGATAAACCTTCTTTTACAGCATCAACAAATTGATTTGGAAATACAAAAGCAAATATTGCAGCAGCCATTTCTCCAACAAATAAAAGTAATAAGGTGACAGAATACTGAAAAGAAAAGCACCAATATGTAGTTAAATGCACCATTTTGATAAATATGACACAGAAATATAAATTCATAAAAATAGCAAATTTAATGTAAAAATACAGAAATATTGTACAGTCATGGGGAAAAAAATATCCACCCCTCTCTAATTCTGCCACTAAACATCACATAAATGATACTGCTACCAGCCAACATAAAACAGTCAGCTTATTAGCTACAGAAGCTAATGCTACCCTTGCAGAAGTAGCAAAGGAATTAATGTGGTTAAAGACATCTATTTAAAAATGAAAATCCATGGCTGCCAACTACTACGCCTGTTTACAGTCAAATAAATACATTAGAAACAGCAATTTTAGTAAAAAATTAAAAATATGTATTGTAATGCCTAACATTAAACATATATTTTGTATACATTTTACTAAAACATTTTTGTGGTTATAAACATGTTTATAAGATTTAAATAGGCATAGAAGTTGGCAGCTCTGAAAATCTAAATTTGTGGTTAGACAAATACTTACTATGCTATGACAATCAAACAGCTATCGGACTTTCAGTTTATCTTATAGGAAAAGCAAGAAGAAGCACATCAATATTAAATATCACTTTTTGTAACACTTAGTTTATAAGAACATATTTGAATTACATTTGAAGAAAGGTTAATCCAGTAGATATTTATACTGAACTTATTTATACTAAATAAGATAAAATTTTGAAGTTTTATAGAATATTTTTTTTTTATTATTATAATTTAATGTGAGTTGGTTAGTTAAAGTTTTAACATGTAATATCTGTTTAATTAAACAATTTAATATTAATTTAGAAAAGAAAATAGGACACTTTAAGGTTTTATTTATTAGTGCAGATTCAGTTAGTATAACTTTTTCCAACTTGATGAGGTAAGTGATTGTGGTGAGGAAAATACACCACATTACAAGGTCCGCGAAAGATAGTGGTTAGTATTAATAAAGTAATATTATTAAGATAATATCCCAATCCGCGTTGTGAAAGATTGTTCTGGATATTACCAAAGAGAAAATTGTTTTTTTTTAAACTTCGCAATAATTTAAATAAATGAACATCGCAATAGCTCAGATTCCACTTATTTAACGTTTAACTTGGCAAATTTAGGATTCTATTGGGTTACATAAAATTAACAAAATAAAAGAATTCTGATCGTTATTATTAAAGGTTATTAATCTATTAATTCACTGAAAATAAATAGAGTAAGAGAAATCATGGAAAAAACACAAATACATACATACACTCAAACATTTATTCTCAAAATTTACAAATGGTAAATACAAATAACAAATAGCAAGATTCACCAATAAAAATCTATTTACTTACTACACTTAATTTTTTTGTTTTAAATTCAACTTAAATACTGTATATTGTTAAATGCTCATAGCACAATCATCGGGGCTATTCACCCAAAAAAATATTCATTAGTTTTATTTTATTATTATTTTAATTAATTTTATCAATTAAAACTTAAATAGTGAATTTTTTTTTTTTTTTTTTTTTTTTTTTTTTTTATTATTCACATAAAACAAAATATTTTTTTTTAAATGGCCTTATCACTTGGAAGGATTATAAAAAAATTTCTCACCATAACCACGGCATCCGGCAGACTTGATAATCATGTCAGACAGTCCTGTATGATTAATGAAGTGTTTCTTGCAATAAGCACACCACTCATCCATGTAAATATTATTCGTTAATGTTCATAGAGTTGTATGTTGTTGAAAATCACACTAAGTCCTTTTAATAATGGAAAGTTGCAGAGTGGCATAAATAATAATCTTGGAGAAGGTCTAAATGAGGAATCATATCGGACCTGATGAGAGTCATGCGGAGTCAGTTTAAATGGGCTATCACATATCAATTGAAAATCATCACATCGAGTCCATTCGGCACTGGTAGGCTGCGGAAAGGGATAATAAATAATCATGGAGAATGTCGAAATGAGGAATCATATCGAGCCTGATGAGAATCATGTAGAGTCAGTTAATAAATGGACTATCACGTATCAATTGAAAATCATCACACTGAGTCCATTCGGCACTGGTAGGCTGCGGAGAGGCATGATAAATAATCTTGTAGAATGTCTAAATGAGGAATCTCTTCTTAAGTTGCATCTCGTTCCAGAGTCCCTTCTTAAAGTAAAATTAAACACATTTTTTCTTCTTCCACTGATCTCCAAAAATGCGAAAAACAACATCTGAGAGAAAAAGAATTTTTTTTTTCTCTCCATCTCTCTCTCTGTCCAGATGACTCTTCTTTCATTGGTTACTCAAAAAGAGATTTTAATCGTCCCTTGTAATCCCAAGCAGGTCATTGGTACCTTGACCGTTGGGGAGGTATGTCTTTTTATTTTTTCCACCCCTTTCTCTTTTTTTTGTTTATTTGGCTTCTTCCTGCCGTTCAACCCCTCATGATGCTGCGGCTTTGTGTATGACTGTCGACCACCCGCAATCCTTGTGCCCTGGTTGTAAATAATTGTTGAAAGCCCCATAAATTCTGCGCTTGTTTCTTCGATTTTTTATGTCAAAGGCTGGCGACACACTATGTTTTATAGTTTTATTGCCCCATCTTGTCTGTCTGGGAATTCGTGGTGATAATCCCTCCAAGACTACACACGTGCATTATTATTATTATTATAAATAAAATCTTGCAGTTTTTTTTACTGCAATTAGCTTTCGACTTTACCTAATAATTAAAAAAAATATTATAATTATTATTCCTTGGTTAAAGCTAAAATAAATTCAAAATTTTATTTCAATTTTTATATATGTATTTATATATATATATATATTTTTTTTTTTGATTGTGCTGTTCACTTCCTTTTTTTTTATACATATTTACTTAAGCACTGTCGTGACGATTTCGTCACTACAGGCTTACCTCCCCTTTGTTTAAGAAAAAAAAAACATCTCATACAATACAAACTAAAATATATATATACAGATTTTTCATATGATTACATCGACATTAAGAAGGTATCAAAATACTTTATCATTTTTTTTTTTTTTTTGCATATATGTAATAACAATAAACAAAGTAATACTAAATTATAAAATAATATACACATTACATTATAGGTGAGAAAATAATCATTCCATTGAATTGGCCATTGAAAAATACCGAAAATATAAGACATATATGCCATTACGATATCTATATTTTTCCATCATTTCTTTTTATCTTATTTTTATGTATATATATATACATCTGTATTATAAAATTCTAGAAATGGTTGTGTATTTTACTTGGCATGTTCTATATTTCTATGGACTATGCCTATGAACAAAAACAAACTTCCCCAACTAGCGAAATTTTGAAAGTTTACTAATCTCTGAAATAAGAGAAAATTTCTCCGAAACTACTCATTTTTTTTTTTTTTTTTTTTTTTTTTGAATCATAAAAAGTGTTTTTGTTATTCTCATCAACAATATTTGAGAGAAAAAAATCTTCATCCTAATTCACTTCTGCTTTCCTTTTTTTTTTTTTTTTTTTTTTTTTTTTATATATACGTTTATCTATGTCGTATATTAAGTTTTTGTCACTGAAACGTTCTCTCATTTGAATTCTTTTTAATTGACTGTCTATTTATTTATTCCTCACTGGCTTTATTAATATTTTTATTAGATTATTGTGTCTGGTTGTTATGTAACCGCTTTTATACATATTGTTACTTTCTTCATCGAATGAGAGTTGTAAAAAATGAATTAATTTTTTTTTTTATTATTTTTTTTATTTATTTATTTATTTATTTATTTATTTCTAGCATATGAGTATTCTAGAGTTTGTAATTAATAGTTTCTTTATGTATTTCAAATTTTGTTCTAATCTAATTTTATTGCTATATTAATTAATGAGATATGATTATTTATGTAAAATCTTTATGACTAATATATTTACTGTGGACAATCTCATTTACATATAATCTCAAGAAAAAAAAATATCTTTTGTACAATGCAAACTATCGACCAGCAATAAAAATTTGCATCCCGGGCTGTACGAAATATATATTTCCGATGAGATTATAATATAACCCCCTTTTTTTTTTTTTTTTTTTTTTTTTAATCTATTTATTGTAATAAATATTTTATTCTGTTTTATTTAGTTATTTAACTGTTATTATTGTTCATAGTGTTTTAAAATCCATTTTTACGCTGAATATTAATAAAAAATTAATCAGCCATGAATTATCCAATTTTATTTTATTTGTTGAATTCTATATTTATTAATCATGTGAGATCATGAGGAAAAAAATTAACGTTTAGTTTTGTATTAGAGATATTTCTTTTTGTACATGAAAGTCGAACATTTTTAGAAGTCATTAGTATTTAATTGTAAAAGTTTAGAATTTAAGCCAATATGTTCAATGAATTATGATCATTATTTATTTATTTATTTTTATTTATTTTAGAAAACTTTGACGGTTTCAGTAGACAAGTGAATCGGTTTTAATGAATCATTTGAATTATACATTTTTATTTATTTATTTGTTTTATTTATTTATTTGTTTTATTTATTTATTTTAATTTATTTATTTATTTATTTATTATTTAATTATTTATTTACGTACTTGTGTTCTCTAACGAATGATTATTTGTTTTAGTTTTGCTTGCCATATTGGGCGCAAATAATTTAGAAATATGAATTCTAATAGGCTTTAAATCTGGTCTATCCTTGTTTTTAATGAGATAGTTGTCATTCCTGAAAATTCTCTCAACATAATATGGGCCTGAAAATTTCTGATGTAACGCTTTAGGTTTTATGAGCAGTTTTAAGTATACTTCATCGCCTAATTGTAATTCCTTGTGTTTTGCTTGTGAATTTTTATTTAATTCCCTATCTGCTATTTCCTGATTTTTGATAACCTCTTTTCTTATTTCGTGCATATGTTTTAATTTATTTTGAACGTATTTGCTATAAGAAGACATGTCATGTACTTCAAAGTTTGTGAAAGGCGTTTTTATTTCTCTTCCAAAAAATAACATGCTTGGAGAGAATTTTGTTATTCTATGTACAGTTGAGTTATGCATCAAAATAAAATATTGAAGTTTCGTATCCCATTCATAAGTTTTATTACACATAGCTGCTATTGAAGCTTTTAAATCCCTATTAATCCTTTCCGAAATCGATTGGCTTTGAGGGTGATAAATTGATGAGGGGATTAGTTCGATATTTAAATTTTTCATGTAATCTTTAAAATCCTTCGATTTGAAATAAGATCCATTATCAGTGGAAAAATATCTTGCTAATCCGAATGCGCTAAAGTAACCATTAAGAGCATTGATTATGACCCTAGTGTCCGTCGATTTAAGTGGAAAAGCTTGCAAATAGCGTGTTGCAGTGTCTATGACTGTTAGTACAAATTTATTCCTATTTAAAGATGGAATTAAAGGTCCAATTAAATCGCATACCAGACGTTGACCTGGGAGGTAATTTTTATCCATCGTTTTAAAAGGAATTTTTATCGTTCTATGTTGTTTAAATGTGTTGCATGTTACGCATTTTGTACAGAATTGTTTTATCTCTTGATACATTCTGTACCAGAAAAATCTTTCTTTTATAATACCATAAGTTTTTAAGAAAGCAAAATGTGGGACATGTGCACTGTTTAGAATGTCTTCTTTTAAGCTCTGCGGTGCGATATATAATTCCGCATTATTTGAATTATGTGAATTTTTTAGAATTAATATCCCATCTTTATTTAAAGTATACTTTTCATATTTCTTTATTTTTTTTTGTTGTTGTAAGGCCTCAATAATTTCTTTTAATTTCGGGTCATTTAATTGTTCTTTTTTTATATTATCTTCATTTAGCTTTTTATTTACCATGAAAAGATGTTTGTCCAAATTATCTGCTATTGATAGAGCATTTACCGATCTACTACAGAAATCAGCGGGATTATGGATACCTGCAATATGTGATACTTCAAAATCATAATCCTGTAATTTTGGTAACCATCTTGCTACAATTTCAGGCTGCTTTTCTAACTGTAAATGGTACGTTAATGCCTTTGAATCTGTTAGCAGAAAAAATTTTCGTCCTAATAGAATGTTTCTAAAATATGTTATGGTTTCATAGATTGCCAAAAGTTCAATCTGCATGCTTGGATATTTCTTTTCTGAGTCTTTTAATTTTCTTCCCGTAAATTCAATTGGGATCATTTTATCTCCTTGTTTTTGTGCTAATATACCCGATGTTGCGATTTTCGATCCATCTGTAATTATATAGAATTCTTTACTAAAATCTGGGGGGTGAATAGTAGGTTGTTCCATTATAATTTTTTGTATTTTTTCAAATGATTCTTGTGCTTTGTCATTCCATTTGAATTTTGTATTAGCTTTAGTGAGGTCCGTCAGTGGTGCTATTATCTCCGCATAATTATGTATAGTTGCTTTAAAATATGTGCATAATCCAATAAATGCTCTAACTGTTTTTTGAGATGTGGGTACTGCGAAGTTTGTTATTTTCTGGATGTTTTTTTGTGAGGGCGCATATCCTTTTTCACTAATTTTGTATCCCAAAAAATCTATTTCCGGCATGTATAATTTTAGTTTAGTCGGTTCAATTGTAAGATTAAATTTTTCTAATTGTTCTAATACTGCTTCTAGTATTATGTGCATTTGTTGTACATCATTTGAACCAATTATTATGTCATCGATAAAGTATTGAATATTGTATTTTTTCTTTAAGTCTCCTAAAACTATATCAATTAAACGAGCGAATTGATTCGTTGAAATTTTTGTCCCAAAAGGCATCCTTGTTATTTGAAAATGATTATCTTCCGTGATAAATGCTAACTTATGCTTGTCCTGCTCATTTAATTTTATTTGAAAGAATGCAGAATGCAAATCTAAGACAGTGTATAATTTTTTTCCTGCCATATTTTGTAAAATTTCCTTTGTATTAGGTACTGGGTATGGGTCACTTTCTAATATATCATTAAGAGCTCTAAAATCTATAGCCATCCTAAATTTAATTAAATTCTTATCATTTGTTTTTGACGTAGAATTTTTCTTTACGAAAATTACTGGGAAAGCATAACTTGACTTTGTGGGCTCTATGATACCTGCATCCAATAAATCCTGAATTTCTTTCTCCGCGAATTTTTTTACATCATGTGCTAACTTAAAGGGTTTCGTTTGTATTGGAAAGTCGTGCATTAGTTTAAAGTTCGGTTTTATTACATCTGTTTCTCCTAGCGTTTTATATGATTTGCTGAAAGCAGTAGCATGTCTCATTAAAATTGTCAGTACTTCCTTTTGTACCTTTGGTGTTAAGTGATCAACTTTAAAATCATTCTCTGAAAGTTCTTTCTTTCTTAATTCTCTAATTTGTGTGATATTTAAGTTATTTACTTCATAAATATTATCAGTATTTGATTTATTTTGTTTTTTTTATAAAAAAATCAGTGGTAATTTTTCCCATTTCCTGATCTTTGTGAAGTCTCAAGTATTGTTTAGATTTATTTTGTACTAATATTGTGAATAAATTATTTTCGTTTTCCTTATTTTCATGAACTGAATTTTGGATTACTAATTTCCTGTTGTTATATTTAGGTTGGAAAAAAAATTGTTGTCCGTTTTTTAGTTTGCCGTCAAAAATTAAGTTCACTAACTTCGATTCTCTGGGTCTCAAAGTAATGCTTTTCTCTATGAATACTCGTGTATTAATTTTCGGAATCTTATTATACTGATAAGAGTGAATTTGTTTTGGTATTGTTTGAAACTCGTCATTTTGTTGTATCGACTTAATTTCATTTACCTCAGTAATTTGATCTTCGTTAGAATTTAATTGTATAATTGAGTTATTGAGTTTAAAAGTATTATTTTCAAAATCCATAATTATTTTATTATTTTTTAAAAAATCGTATCCTAAAATAATTTTGTAATTACGATCAAATTCTTCTTTAGTTACATAAAATGTGCCGTTTAAGAAAGTGTTGTTAAATCTAAACTTAAATTTTACACAGTGTTTAAAAGGAATCGATTTATTTGATAAAGTTGTAATTTTTATAGCGTTGGCTAAATATTTAATTTTTATATCTGTCTGTTTTATTTTTTCGAAGACCCCTGGGGATATTAAACTTATACTCGCCCCACTATCAATAAGGCTGGGTATAATTATATCTTTCTTTATTTTTAAATTCCATATTGGTAATTCATTGTTTTTACCCGAATTACAACTTGCAATTAATTTTTCTTTAATTATCTTTTTTTTTGTTCTCATTTCTTCTTATCTCTGTCTTTTTTGTTTGTTTTTGTTTAATTATTTTTAGTTCCTTGTTTGCTTTATATTTTATGTTATAACCCTGTTTTTTTTCAATGGTGCGGGACCTACGGGCTTGTATTTCTCTCAATTTTGTAAGTCCCTTTACCGGTTTAAATTACTTTGTCCTCTGTTCCTGTTATGATTTTGCCTATCCCTTTTGTTTCTGTTTTCATTTGGAAAGGTAATTGTGGGCTGATGTTCCCTGTTTCTCTCATTATTTTGCAGCAAAAGATTTTGGCTATTTTGCGTATCTGCGAAATTGTGATGCTGCCCTGTATATGCGATTTGTGTATTGTTTCCCTGTGTTGGGTCAAAATTTTGCATTGGAACCATGTTTTGCATATTATAATTTCCATGATACATTTGATTAGGTCCTATCGGTGATTGGTGCAAATTTTGCCAATTTGGCATCTGATTGTGCATATCATTAAATCTAATTTGATTGTTATGAGGTCTAGCAAAATCGAATGTTTGTGGTGCTTGAAAATGTTGTGCATAGTTTTGTGGAAATCTTGTAAAGCTTCTATAATTGTTATTTTGATAGTAATTCTTGTGAAATCTTGGCCTAACATTGTTTTGTGCTCCCTTCGGTTGAAAAAAATTCGCACTTTTTTGATTAAAATAACAATTTTGTGTCTGGTGATTGGACTTGTTGCATATATGACAAAAATTTTGTGTTATATGATTTATTTCCGCTTTGTTTTGTTCACTTTCGTTTTTGTCAATTTGTAAACTTTTTATTTGTTCTTTCAGCTGTTGTATCTCTGATTTTTGGTCTTGTGACATGCTAATAAGTGCCTCAACTAATTTATTTTCACTTGTTTCCGTCAAATTATTTATTTCACCTGCACATTTACTGTTTAATGCACTTTCGATGTTTTTAGCTTTTTTTACCGCATCTTCGAAATTTGTAGGTGGGTATTTTTTTAATTCGAAAGAAATGTCCGGTCTTAGCGCCTCAAGATATTTTGTTAGTTTAATAGTTTCTAATAATTCTTTGGCTCCATTCTTTTGTTCATGTCCTAATAAAGCAAGATATTTCTGTGCTTCTATATTGAATTTTTTTGTGAATTCCTCAATAGTTTGATTAGCTGTTTGTTTGGCATTTATAAATTGCAACTGAGCATCCGCAAAAGATCTTTCTTTTTGAAATTGTTTTATCGCATTTTGTTTAAATGTTTTATAGTCTTGTGCTTTATGCAATTCATTTGTGTTTCTCATAACTTCTCTCGCTTGCCCTTTGAATTTTGATTTTGCCAATACCAATTTTATGTCGTCGGGAAATTGTGCCGCTACAGCTAACTCATCAAATTCTTCAAAAAAATGTGTTATGTTTTGATCCGGTTTATCCTCAAAATTTTGTAATGAATTTATCAGCATATCCACTCCAATAGTGAATGATTCCCTTTCGGGAGAAGCCTGTCTTCCCTTTCTTCCTGTCATATTTATTTATCTGTTTTGAAAATCTCTAACAGATTGATGTTTAATTGTTTTTCTTTCTTTATTTTTTTTTAAACTTTTTTTAGCACTGTGAATTATTATGTACTGTACTCTCAAAATATAATTTTTTTTTTTTTTTTTTTTTTAGGTATCAAAATTACACTCACATAAAGGAAAAGAGAAAAAAAAATACTTCATGGAAATTTCAAAATCCCCCTAACTATTTCTATACACACAAAAATCATCACAAAATAAATTTTCAAAGTACAGATATATATATATATATAAACAAATCTTTAGTAACAAAGGCTTTTTAAATAATGTGCTGTGAGCTAAACCCTTTCTCCTCTGTATGTATTCATTTCATACATATATTTATTAATTTTGTTCATTATTATAAATTTTTCTAGAAATGCATAAAATATCAATTTTGTTTTACACAATATAGGTAAGTGATGTTTTGTTAGTAAAAGAAGAGAAACAGAAAATAGGTAATTAAGGAGAAAATTTTATAATACTGAAAATATATTTTTATGTATAATTGAATGCAGAAAAAAATAAATTTTTAATCCTAAATGCAAATTAAACACCTGGTGTTAGCACCATTAAATTTTAGTAATGTGGTGAGGAAAATACACCACATTACAAGGTCCGCGAAAGATAGTGGTTAGTATTAATAAAGTAATATTATTAAGATAATATCCCAATCCGCGTTGTGAAAGATTGTTCTGGATATTACCAAAAAGAAAATTGTTTTTTTTTAAACTTTGCAATAATTTAAATAAATGAACATCGCAATAGCTCAGATTCCACTTATTTAACGTTTAACTTGGCAAATTTAGGATTCTATTGGGTTACATAAAATTAACAAAATAAAAGAATTTTGATCGTTATTATTAAAGGTTATTAATCTATTAATTCACTGAAAATAAATAGAGTAAGAGAAATCATGGAAAAAACACAAATACATACATACACTCAAACATTTATTCTCAAAATATACAAATGGTAAATACAAATAACAAATAGTAAGATTCACCAATAAAAATCTATTTACTTGCTACACTTAATTTTTTTGTTTTAAATTCAACTTAAATACTGTATATTGTTAAATGCTCACAGCACAATCATCGGGGCTATTCACCCCAAAAAAATATTCATTAGTTTTATTTTATTATTATTTTAATTAATTTTATCAATTAAAACTTAAATAGTGATTTTTTTTTTTTTTTTTTTTTTTTTTTTTTTTATTATTCACATAAAACAAAATATTTTTTTTAAAATGGCCTTATCACTTGGAAGGATTATAAAAAAATTTCTCACCATAACCACGGCATCCGGCAGACTTGATAATCATGTCAGACAGTCCTGTATGATTAATGAAGTGTTTCTTGCAATAAGCACACCACTCATCCATGTAAATATTATTCGTTAATGTTCATAGAGTTGTATGTTGTTGAAAATCACACTAAGTCCTTTTAATAATGGAAAGTTGCAGAGTGGCATAAATAATAATCTTGGAGAAGGTCTAAATGAGGAATCATATCGGACCTGATGAGAGTCATGCGGAGTCAGTTTAAATGGGCTATCGCATATCAATTGAAAATCATCACATCGAGTCCATTCGGCACTGGTAGGCTGCGGAAAGGCATAATAAATAATCATGGAGAATATCGAAATGAGGAATCATATCGAGCCTGATGAGAATCATGTAGAGTCAGTTAATAAATGGACTATCACGTATCAATTGAAAATCATCACACTGAGTCCATTCGGCACTGGTAGGCTGCGGAGAGGCATGATAAATAATCTTGTAGAATGTCTAAATGAGGAATCTCTTCTTAAGTTGCATCTCGTTCCAGAGTCCCTTCTTAAAGTAAAATTAAACACATTTTTTCTTCTTCCACTGATCTCCAAAAATGCGGAAAACAACATCTGAGAGAAAAAGAATTTTTTTTTTTCTCTCCATCTCTCTCTCTGTCCAGATGACTCTTCTTTCATTGGTTACTCAAAAAGAGATTTTAATCGTCCCTTGTAATCCCAAGCAGGTCATTGGTACCTTGACCGTTGGGGAGGTATGTCTTTTTATTTTTTCCACCCCTTTCTCTTTTTTTTGTTTATTTGGCTTCTTCCTGCCGTTCAACCCCTCATGATGCTGCGGCTTTGTGTATGACTGTCGACCACCCGCAATCCTTGTGCCCTGGTTGTAAATAATTGTTGAAAGCCCCATAAATTCTGCGCTTGTTTCTTCGATTTTTTATGTCAAAGGCTGGCGACACACTATGTTTTATAGTTTTATTGCCCCATCTTGTCTGTCTGGGAATTCGTGGTGATAATCCCTCCAAGACTACACATGTGCATTATTATTATTATTATAAATAAAATCTTGCAGTTTTTTTTACTGCAATTAGCTTTCGACTTTACCTAATACAGTAGACTCCCTTAAATCCGCAAACCAGAAATCCGCAACTCTCTAAAATCCGCACATATTTTATGGATGTAAACAATGACATTTTCAGTTCGGATATTGGCACAAAATTTGATTTTTTTAGTTTTGTATCAATTCCATCAATTTTTTAATTTGTAATTTTCTTAATAATACTCTGTGCTTTGATGTTTTTTTCATGAAGGAAGAATAATTTTTTTGAAAAATCAAGATATTGCTGATATCACTGGTAATCAAAATCTTCTTACCAAATATGTTTATGCATTACTCAAGATTTTTTGGTTATTAAGCCAGGCTAAACTTGGGAAAAAAAAAAAATCCTTATTTTAAGATTTTGATGTGAATTAGTAATGCACTTTTATGAGGCAAGTTTTGTTGAATAATTCTGGAAAAATACATTTAATCTTTATAATGAATATTTAATCATACACTATTGATTATTAACTTGACCTTTGCTATTAGTACTTTAATCATTTTAAAAATTATCTAAATTTGTATCATTTTAGTTTATTACTTATTTTAATATTTTATTATATTGTAAGCATTCATTATAGTTCTGATTGCACTATTAATTGCACTCAACTTACCTTTTAAAAAATGTAAACAAAGCAATGACCAGAAATCCGCAAAATTCTAAAATCCGCACAACCTCTGGTCCCAAGCTGTGCGGATTTGAGGGAGTCTACTGTAATTAAAAAAAATATTATAATTATTATTCCTTGGTTAAAGCTAAAATAAATTCAAAATTTTATTTCAATTTTTATATACGTATTTATATATATATTTTTTTTTGATTGTGCTGTTCATTTCCTTTTTTTTTTTTATACATATTTACTTAAGCACTGTCGTGACGATTTCGTCACTACAGTGATTTATGATTTTATTTCTTTTTCAAAAGATACAAGTCATTCCAGGAGTTGTTTTGGAGAGGTTAAAAATGTAAGAAACCAGATTGCCTTTCCTGGAAGATTTGGGCAACTTATTATGCATATCATCAGGTTTATCACAGGAATATGTTTGAGATTTAATTAACCAAGTGTCCTAGTTTTTTTTTATAGCAGAACCTCTTTTCGATTGACAATGCCTTCGTACTAAACATTTTTTTTTTTTTTTAAATATGGTAGATTTTTGCAAATGCCTAAAATTTGCACATCTTTACAGATGTAAACAATAAAACTTTGCAGATATAATATTTCAGATGTAGAGGCAAAATTAAGAACTTTTTAGTTTTATTTCATCCCACATGTAATTTAATATGTAATTATTAATAATGTGACTGAATTTGTGATTTTCCATAAAAAAAGTATACATCATCATCATCAACCGTTTTCGATCCACTGCTGGATGTAGGTTTCCCCCAGATTTTTCCAATGTTTCCTGTCTAGAGCTTTCGTCATCCAATTTACACCAGCCACTTTTCTAATTTCGTCACTCCATCTTACCTGTGGTCATCTTCTTGGTCGTTTTACATCTCTGGGATATCACTGTAGTATATTTGTGCTCCATCTATTGTCTTGTCTTCTTGCAATATATATATATATATTAAATCAAACTGTTGGTGATGTCACTAGTAATCATAATCTTTTTACCAAATATATTTAGGCATTAATCAAACTTTTTCGGTTATTATTGTGATGATGATTTTGATGTGAATTAATACATAACTTTTCATAAGGAAAGTTTCATTGAATAAGTCAAGGAAAATGTATTTCCTCTTTTATATGCATGTTCAAATATGCATTATTAATTATTTACTTGACCTTTACTTTAAATATATTAACCAGTTTTTAAATTATCTTACTTTTCATCCTTTTAAGTTATTATTTTACTAAACAAAAATTATTCATAATAATTTTTATTCATTATTGCATTCAAATTAATATTTAAAAAGTATAAACAAAGTAATGACCAGATATTCACAAAATTCTAAAATCTATACAACTTCTGGTACCAAACTATGCTGATTTGAGGGAGTCTACTGAATTAGAATTTTAAGGTCAGGGTTGCAAAAAACAACGGTTTTTTTTTAACATCCTGTTTTATTACATATTCATGCTTATTTATTCATAAAAATAGTCATTATTGGATTATAAGTAGTGTAACTTCATTTTAAAATTATTTAAATTAAACAAATACAGCGAATTTATTTAAGTACAAAATTGAGAAAAATCATACTTTAACTTAAACAGTATTAGCAAAGTCCTATGTTAAAAAAATAAACTGCTCTACACAGTGAGGCAATGATACTCACACAATTTTTATAACAATCTTTTGATTACTAATAATAAACATTTGGATGTAGTTCGATAAATATAATATCCTTTTCCACAGTTATTTAAGTAACAAATTTCAAATACTTCTTGGGATTTTGTTTTTTGAATGACAATTTGAAGTCAACATTTTTTTGGTCATTAGATTCAGCAGGTAACAGGAAAAAAAAATTGTTAATAAAAATCCCTATTAGCTTGGCCTATAGATGAAGGTAAATTTCGAAGAGTGCTCATCTCAACAACAAAATATAACATATGATTCGAGATAAACCCAGTTTAACAACTTTATTTGACTGCTTTTGAAAATTTTTAAATTTCAATTTTCGGTAAGAACTGATTATATCAGAATCATCTTAAGCAAAATTCATCTCAAATGCCCATTTTGACAACATATTTTGGATTATATTCTGACTTTATTAAAAAACTGGCCATTACGTCACATTATATAGTTCTTAAGTAAGAGGGCCTGCCATTTCTATGTGTCTAAAATCAAAAATTAATTTAAAAAATGAATCAGAATATAAGCAGTTTGCATTTGAGGTTTTTTCTTTAACTCCTATTTTTGTTTAATTTATTTTTACTATAAGAATTGGTCCTATAAAAAACTTGACAGTATAAAAGTTGGGGATATTATTGAGAAGATGTAAAATAAATTTAATCGGATTTGACAGTTTAAGAATTGACGAAGTTATAGATTTTTTTTCTTTTTCTACCCCTCTCTTTATTTTTATTTTTTATTTTATTATTATTTTTTTTATGGTTAATGTTGGTTCTATCAAAAATTTGTAAATACAAAAGTTTTAGATAATTTTGAGAACATTTATAAAAAATTTAGTTGGATTTGATATCTTGAGAATTGACAAAGTTATGAATTTTTTTTCTCCCCAAAACCCTATTTTTTCACCTTTTGAGGCCATTTTTAACTTTATCAAATATTTGACGAGCATAAACTTTCGGCCCATTTTTTAGAAGTAATATAAACCTTAAACTGATTTGATATCTATTTATTAAAGATGTTATGGCATTTTTTCGGTTTTCACAAAACCCCTCCATATTTCCACCCCTTGGTATTTTGCCCATTAACGAACTTGACAGAGATTTTATTCCCCTTGATTTTATGTATTAGTTTAAAGGAGATTTGAGCAGAATTATAGAAGATATTGTGTCCATAAAATAGTGATATATATATTTATATATATAGAGAGAGAGACTGAGAGAGATAGATAAACTCTTTTACTGATGGTAGTTTTGGAGTCTAGGGATCATGATCGGCATAGATCTGCAAAAATTTTTTCAGAAATTCCAACACAGGATCGATCACAAAGGTAGTAATTCATACGAAATCTACCTATAAGGCTATTACTAGCACCCAATCTTTGAAAACTCTCTTATTCAACTTCATATTTTGATTTTAATTCTTCAAGATAATCTTCCCAATCAAGAATTTCTTTTACAGCTTGAGCAAAATCTTAAAGATCATCGTTTTATGTTATTAATTCCATTAAGTAATTTGCATTAAAAAAATATATATATATATATTTTATACTAAATATTGAATATTTTTTATCTGTGATGAATTCACATGTTTGAAGCTTTTTCTTTAGATCAATAAATATGTTCACCAACACATACTGATTTTAATACAAAAACATAAAAAATGAGCTAAATCCACTATATTTAACACTTATTGCTGAAATAGTGTTAAAAGTAGAAATTATAATAATAATAAATATAATCTGAATAATCAATATAATAAATAACCAATAATCTGAAACACATAAATTATAAAGAAAAAAGAAAATGTCATTAGATTTCTTCTAAAAAAACCAATTGGTTTATTTGAGGGGAAAAAAATAGTTTAAACCATGGCTAAAACCAATTGGTTTAAACCGTGCCAACCCTGTTTGAGGTTAATATTTTTTTGACATATTCAACATACTTTTGAAATGATCTTTTTTATTATTTCTTTAGAAATATTGAATGTATTTTCTGTGAGCAATTTTTTTTCAAGTAAATGTTTACTGACCCTTTCCAGTATGGACAAATTCTGTTTGTAAAATGAGAGATTATCGACTGACACTGGAATTGACAAACAACTTTTTAGAAATTAAAAACTCCTTAATTTAAGCTTTCATTGTAAAAGTGAAATTTTATTAAAATAATATTGGTGCTTTTTGCAAGTTCAGAATTAAAATTAAGTGTGCCCAGAGTGGGACCACTGTGCCAGAAAAGGTTAATGTATTAAATGCTATAATATGTTTTAAATAAATGTCTGCATTAAACTTTTTGGAATATGTACTTTACTTTGAGTAATACAAGCTCAAAAACATAGTAACTTTATTGTTGTAAAAAAAACGATATATATCATAAGAGATGTTGAAAAAATTATCAAATCATACTATCTTTTTGTTACAGTTTAACATTAATATGTGATCAATGTTCAGACAATCATTTTCTTTCATTTCATTAAATTTTCATGCATATAGAGCTATTTAAAATATTGGCTGAAAATCAAAGCAAATTTTAAGTAAAGTTTTTTGTCAAGAAAGTGGTACCGGTATTTTTATCATGTATGCAGCAAGATAAAAGTTAGAGGTGACTGAAAACAATATAAATTAAATTAACTGTTGTTTTACTTATTCATGTACCATATAGAGATGTATTAGGTCAGATGATGAACCACATTAATGAAATTAAATAATTATATCCAGTTCAGCAAATAGAAACATGGGGATCATCAATTTTAATCAATGACTTTTTTTTTTTTTTTATCCGATTAAAACCACAATTTTAATTGCTGATTTTAATTATTTGAATATGGAAGCATGATGATCTTTGGATATTTGGAAAAGGAACACTGTTTTCAATCTTAATTTTTTTTTTAATTGCTTTTTTTGAATTACATTTGTTGTTTTTGTGCTAATTTTAGCTTCTTTTTACTTTCCAAAGCTATAACTATTGATATTGTCTTTGTGCTGATTATATTGTGACCAATCAATTTTTAAGATCATTTTTTTCTGCAATCATTTGATGAAATTTTTGAATTTTTTTAGCAATTATTTTATGAAATTCATAATTTTTTTTTCCAAGATCGTTTGACACAATTAGTGTTTTTTCTCACAGTTGACAGACAAAATTAATGATTTTTTTCATGATCATTTGCTGAAGTTTTCAATATTTTTCAAAGACCATTCGATGACATTCAAGATGTTTCTATGTAATCATTAAATGAAATTCACAATTTTTTTCATGATCATTTGAAGAAATTTTCATTTTTTTCCTGTGATTTATTGATGAAATTCACAATATTTTTCAGTAAAAGATTGACAAAAATTTGCGATAATTTTCATCAGTCTTTTGACAAAATTTGCTATTTTCTTCCATGATCTTTTGATGAAATTTATATTTTTGCTCAGTTGTTTACTGAAATTTATTGGGGTTTTTTTTCTGCAATCTATTGATGGAAATAATGTTTTTTTCCCCGAATCATTTGTCAAAGTGCATGGCAATTTTTAAAAATGGATTAGCAAAATTTGCGGTATTTTTCTGTGATTGACTGACATAATTTGCTTGGTCATTTCATGATTGTTTGAATGACATTTGAGTTTTTTTCTGCAATCATTTCACATAATTAGCAATTTCTTTCCATGATCATTTGGTGAAATGCACATTTTTCCCATGATGAATTGGTGAAATTTGTAGTTTTATCAACGACCATTTGTTGAAGTTTGTGATATTTTTTAGTGACAGATTGTCACTGATCTTGTCAAATTAGTGATATTTACTTTTTTGGATTTAAATTAGATTGTCAAATTAGTGATATTTACTTTTACTAAGCAGAACAGATTATAGAAATCACAGATAGTTGGTGCAAGGATTTTCTATCCTTGACTGTATGGAAATTATTTAACTTTGTTCAAATTTGTTTTGTATAATTCTGGTTTAAATGAATTAAAAGGATATGGTTGGATACTATATACATATTACAGTAGCCTCCTTCAAATTTACAGCCCTAAATCTGCAACACTCTAAAATTTACACTTAATTTATAGATGTAAACAATGAAACATTCAATTAATTCAGATGTAGGTACAAAATTTGACTTTATTTCTGTATCAATTCCATGTATATTTTAATTTTCATTAATATTATTGAACTCGTGTTTTCATGAAGGAAGAATAAATTCATTACAGAAAAAAAAAAAAATCAAGATATTGCTGATATAACTGGCAATCACAATCTTTTTACCAAATATATTTAAGTATTAATTAAACATTTTTTGTTATAAGTTCTGACTAAACCTGAAATAAAGCTTCTTTATTTTATGATATTGATGTGAATTAGTAATGTATCTTTACGAGACAACTTTCATAGGAAAAATACATCTCATTTTTATAATAAATATTTAATTATACATTATTGATTATTAACTTGACCTTTGCTTTTAATATTTTAATCATAGATTATCTAATTTTTTATTAGTTTGTTACCTATTTTAATATTTTATTATATTGTAAGTATTTATTATAGTTTCGATTTCATTGTTAATTACATTCAAATCACTGTTCAAAAAATGTAAACAAATCAATGACCAGAAATCAACAAAATTCTAAAATTCGCACAACCTCTGGTCTCCAAGCTGTGTGGATATGAGAGAGTCTACTGTATATATATTAGATTTAGATCTAAAAAGACTTTTTCTAAAAAGTTAAACTATTTGGCTTAAACCATGCCAGCCCAGTTCCCATTGTAGGGTCAATGAAATATTTACATTAAGACAGGTTTAATTTTCATAAGGTTTACTGCATTATGTCCTGATTTAGAAGCTACCTTCTTACATTTTTTTTTCTCTGTCCCAGTTTTTATGATATTGGATCTAGCAACACTAGTCATACTGCCTTTGGTAATAAATAGGTGTCATAAGGTTGGAATTATTTTTTCCATTAATTTTGATTTGCATTTACTGATTATACTAATTAGTATAGAGCTGAGCAGAACAAAGTTTTGTTTACCACAACTTCAATATTTTTTGCGACTCTACTCCTCCTAAAACTATTCAGTCAATCTAATTAAGAACAGTGACAGATACCATGGCCATTTTTGAAAAAATAAAACTGACAAAAATTATGTCTTTGAGGAATAACTATAGATCATAAATACCAAAGACTTAACATTAAAAATCCCTATATATATATATTTTTTTTTAAATCTCCTTATTCATTTTTTTTCTTTCCTGTTTCACAAAAAGAAGCTTCATATGACAACATCATAAAGCAAAGATATATACATGAGTAATAGTGGTATTATGTAGATAATGCAAATGTATAAATAATAACTTTTAAGGCAAAATAATAAATTGCTTGACGAAATTCTCTGCTTTTTGGGCACACATCAATGCAACTTTTTAATGATTCCACAGAAATCACTAATCAAATTAAAAAAAAAAAAAAAAAAAAAAAAAAAGCAGAAATCTGAAAAAAGTAGCATCCATGGAAAACATGTGCTGTGTTCTCAGGTGATTTTCAAAAGAAAAATACAATTAATATGCAGTTGTCGCATCTGTTTTTTACATGGGTAGGACGGATTATGACTTCACATGTGAATCATACATACCAACTGTATTTTTGTTAACCAAAGTTCACAAATTTTTGCCTAAAGAAAAAAAAAATGCAAAATATTTTTGAAAAAATATAAAGGGGGCAAAAAAGATACTGGGAAAAAGGGTAGTGTGCTTTTTCCATGTCCAAAGAGAACAGTGTGCATCAGCATTTAAAACATGAAGGTCATGGCCATGGCACCCTTTAAGAACTTCAAACAAGAATACTTTTAATATACATTGCTGAAAAAAAATAATAATAATAATAATAACACTGTACCTACCACTAAGCCAGAAATGCCCCACTAAGAAAATTTTTAACATTTAAATTTATATGCGCCACAGTGCTTTTTCATGAAAATATGGTACATATCAGCATATAAGAATCCTAAAATGGTTTATATATATATATATATAGTGTTCCCGCTAGGCCATTTTTGAAGGGCGCAGCGCCACGCCCCTTTTAAAATCTGGAAATCCCGCCCCGCCCTTTCAAAAATCAGCAAAATGCGCCCTCCTTATATTAAAAAATAGTCAAATGTGCCCAGAATTTTCCCCAGCAATCGCTGCGATTGTTCATGATTTTCCTCAATCCATGAATTAGAGAAACTCCACTTTAAAACCATCCTGTTTTTTTCCCCATCAACTTGTCATAGCTTCCAGCTAAATTACGTATACTTTCTATTTTACGAATCCCCTTTTCTGGTGGGTGGAAACCCTGGGTGGTCACTGGTCGGGAAAGGATTCGAAGGAAAACGGCAAGGAAATAAGATATCTATGGCAAGTTAGAACTGGACAATAGCATTGTTTGAACTGTGCCCCCTGTTCCTTGCACTGTGATGCTATCTTTGAAATCCAATTCAGTATTCTTATTTTACAACTTTTCTTTTTTATGTCCATTCTTTTCTTTCCACCGCTATTTCAGTGAGCAATCATGTCGACGAGCTGTTCTGCCATTGTACAAGCATAAACCAACAAAAACAAACACCCCCCCCCCCCCAAAAAAAACGTAGTAGGTGACGATATTTTAATTCCCGACTAGAGTAGTTAAACTCCCACCATACGCAGGAGTGTGCGAATAAAAAACTGCGCCCGGGGCAAAGTCTCAATTTGGCGCCTCCTACCCACCTTTTTCTATTAACAGCCCCAAAATGACGCTGGCAGTATAAATTTGGTGCCCCCTAAACTTCCGCGTCCGGAGCGACAGCCTCCTTCGCCCCCCCCCTTTTCGCACGGCGCTGACCATGCGTCCCTGCTTCTTTCTGTGTTCTTTTATTTTGCAGAATTAATAAATACCACGTGAATGTCATCAAATTTGAATCTTCACCCGAAGGAAAAAAATGTGAGAGATAAGTAAAAGGATAATAAAAAAAACTTCAATCGTATCTGAAGTAAACACAGAAAAAGAAACCTGCCCTGTCTATATAGCGTTAAAATAATACTAATAATTGTACGGTCAGAATCGGCCTTCTTAAAGTGATCCCGGTACAAGAAACATTTTCGGGGTCTTGAATTTTTACTATATATATATATATATATATGTCTAGCCCAGATACTATCATTCTTCAGAAGTCCTTTTCTATTTAAACGCATTTTAGTCTTTTGGAGGATCCCTATAAACGCGAGTTTTGCGTACTTTGCACTTATCGCACCTTTTGTACGATTAGCCTAATACATACAAGTAATTTCGAAGAATTATGCAAACACGCCAAACAAACTATATTTTTTTAATTCTCTTTGTTATGCAACTACAAGTGAAGTTTTAACCTTTTAACCACTGAATAAAAAATTTGATGTATACACTATTATATAAAAAAAAGAGCGATGCGGTAATTGACATGAACCTTCGAAAAAAAAATTTTTCAGCCTGCAACTCATTATACTTTTACCGTTTCAACTGAACTCAAAAAATATTTTCTCTCCCCCCCCCCCCCCACCTCCGAAAATTAGAAAATTAAACCAAAAAGTGGATTTTTCCCCAGCCCCTTGACCTCTTGCTTAAAAAAAAAAAAAAAAAAAACTACTAAAAAGAGAAATGTGAACAAGAGCATCTTTCTTAGCACCCTCGCCTTAACTCCGACAGTCATGTCATGCCTTAGTATTTGAGAAAATATCAATGGAAAAGAAAACCTATCATCACAATCGCTCAAGTTTGAGATAATAAATAAATAAATCTTTATTCTTGCTTTTTTAATTTACAGATGCACATATTATACAAACATGAAACTACATTAGTGAATTATGTATGTTGCCTTACTTTTGAATGCAATCGAAATTTGACAAATGCGGAGAAAACACAGCTGTTAGATTGTTTATATAAGGAATAAGACATGCCTTATTTTGATAAACAACGTAGAGCCAAAGTGGCTAAACTAACACATTCAACTTTGCAGCTTGTCGATATGTCCGCAGTTTTATCATAATTAGCAACTTATATTCTTTATTTATGTATTTACATATATACACTTAATGACACCGGATTAGATGCCTTCATGAACCGAAATTTCCAAGACCGGGCCCTCGCGGCCAAACCCGACCCATCGAAAAAAGTGCAGCTCGGATCCGGCCAAAAAAAAATAATAATAATAATAATGGCCGGTATGAAAGTTAAAAAGTTCGGTTATGTTGGCACGAAATCTAGAGGTCTGCACGGACCTGTCTCGAAGCCCGTACCCGGTCCGGCGGAACGTATGCGCATTTTCAAAGAGGCCAGGCCGGCAAAAAATAAAATAAAATAAACGGGCATCATTGCCGGGTCGATAAAAAAAAATTTAGCGGGCCAACCGGCCTGATATAAAGATTTAAGCAAAGGCGATAAAATATGAGCTATTTCCAATGAATATGGCTTTAACGAGAATAAGTATAAATGGGAGTCACGAACCGATGCTACTTTGACAATATCAATAAAATGTAACTTGTCCAGTGTAGAGATCGGCATCGGACAGTTACAATATGTCTGACCCGGACTTAATATTTTTGTTAGCACACTCGTGCCTGGCTGAGATCAGGCTTGAATTCTTTTTCTACATAGTCGAGCTGGGCCGGAACTGGACTTAATTGTACTTAAGAAGTGTAAAGCAGGCATTATATTTTGTAAAAATATTAATAGCGTTGATAAATTTCTGTTAATGTAATCTTTGGAAATATATTTCTTGGTGATTTTTATAGGTGTGGTTCTTAAATTCACTACTCAACAGCGCGAAACTTTGACAAATTTTCTGACTAATTTTTAACTGTAAAAGTATAAAATTGACAAGCCTGACTATTAAATGGATTTGAAATCGAATAGCGTTTTCCATTTTTGATAAATATGTTATTTGTCGAGATAAGAGATTTTTCTTGTGTGACTGTACACTTTTCTCCCTTCCAATGGTGTCGCTTCCGGAAATTCGATTCAAAACGCTAACTTTCATAGCATTTTCTTAAATTGCTTGTATCAAAAAGTGGATGACGCCATTCAATTACATAGTTTCTGAATAAGAACACCTGCTAATCTTATAAGATTTCGAAAAGAAATTAATTCAGAAATGTAGCAAAAAGTAGTTCTTTAGATTTGAGGAGATCTTTAATAAATGATATCAAAATATTTTCATAAATCTTCTTTCTATTATACAGCTTCAAAAGCTATGATGTTTTTAACTTTTTTTTTATTTTATTTTAAACCATATTAATTCTTTAATTAATTCTTATTTGAATGTTGAAAGTCTGAGAATCTAAGTAATCATTAATGTTGCTATTGTGTATTTTTTGTAAAATATGGTGTAAAATTAACCCATTAATATGTGTGCAGTATTCTTTAAAGGAATCTTATTTATACGATACAAATTTGAATTTTTTCTAAATTCTAGAAATTGTGTCGGGTCTGATCGGGCGGGGCTTGTTTTTCACTAATTTCTTTAAGGACCAGGGCGGGCCTAGAAATGTAAAAATATAAACGGACAGGCCGAGGCCTAGAAATTCTGGCCCGTGCAGACCTTTAAAGAGACCGACCCGGCAAAAAATAGATAAAAATCTCGGCTCAGCTGAATTTCTATAGAGCACGAGGTTTTTAATTCAATATGGTTAAAAATTTATTCATACGAGGAATTCTGACCAAAAATACTAATTTTAGCTTTCTTTTATTCGTGTTTATAATCTTCATTTTTTAAGAAACAGCCAAAACCAATACATATTTACGATATGTATTATTATCCTTCTCGCTTACTTAGGGCCCGATTATGACTAATTGGGGCCCCTGGGCAAAGATACATTAGGGGGCCCCTTTCGAATCATTGCAGTGTTATTCAAATAGAACTGATGATTACTCATATGTGTATGAGTAATACATAAACATATTTTCGCACCTTGAATATAAATAGAAGAAAATTCCTGGCTCCATCAATTCTAAATTAAATACCTTAATTAGTAAAAGTACATTTTTTCCCCTTAGTACAGAACGAAACTCGTTTAAATAACTTTAGCAATTTTTCATATTACTTTAAGATGAATTATTTAACCCTTTACGATGAACATTACTTTAAGAGGAATTTTCTAACTTCAATATTTGGAAGAATTGGAATTGGAAAAAGAAAGTAAACATTTTATAATTTAATGTATGGATTTGGGGGCCCCTTAAGGTTCGGGGCCCATGGGCAAAGTCCCGATTTGTCCATACGGTAATAAGGGCCTGCGCTTACTGTTACAGTCATTTTGCATAGATCGACGCGTTTTTCCGCTTTAGAATCTACTTCAGTCACGCGAAAAAACCCACTTGCTAATGCTCATTCTATGGTAGAAATTTAAAAATATATCTCGTTTGAATTTCAATGTTTTAAAGTGATTTCTTTTTCCATTCCATAGCACAGATCTATCTGTATAAAGACTGTTTTTTAATTTTTTTGATTTATTTTCAGGTATTTTTAAAAAGGACAGTTTCACTTTCGGAACCGACTTTGAAAAAAAAAAAACATTCTCATTAAAAAAAAAATAAGAAAAGAAAAGAAAAATCAGTTGGAAATATTGAAATTAATTAAAAATTTCTTTCATAGGATTAGCATTAGCGTACAGGTCTATTCGCGTGATTGGCCGTCACAAGCAAGTTCTTTTTCACAGATTTTACTTTATTTTGAGACTATTTAAAAATGTGTGTTTTATGCCAAAAAAGTTTGTGCCGAGCTAAATCTTACTGATTCTTTCATGGACCAGGCTGAGACAATGATTTTCATATGGGCTGAGTCGAGACCGGAACTGGATTTTTGTGACATTCTTTGCCATTTTACACAGTTTAGTTTTTTCTTTCTTCTCCTTCGTTTGTCATGTTTGTTTCTTTTACGGGGCAGTATTTTCATGGAAGTGGGGGCGGGGTTTAGTCGGTACTACAAGTCTGATTCCCCCCCCCCCCCCGCCTCTATACACAGTACATTGCATCTTCTTATATGCACAATAAACGGAAGGAATATAAAGGAAGGAAATTTCAGTGATTGGGGTGATGGGCGCCTGTAATCATTCCTCAGTCAGTAGCGCTGCTTTGAAAATGCTGTACATCTGGTAAATTCTGTGTTTGTTTTTCCGATGATAAAAAGCTGAAATGCTGTCTTATGATAAAGAAGGAAGAAAGCTGTCAGCAAAAAATGCTTTAAACAGAGATAAGTTATTTTTTTTTATTTTACTAAATAGTAACCAATATTTTTATTGTTATATTTTGTTTTAATGGTAGAGGTAGTTTAAAACCTCGACAATGTTAAAATTTAACGAAAATTCTGAAGCGTGCAAATTTTACCGTTTATATCGGTGCATACGAGGTCATTATCATTACTAATTTTTCGTATTCCATGAATGATGTACATTATATTATGATTAAAATTCTATAAATAAGAATGCTTCGAATAATTTTAATTTTAGGTAGTAATGCTCGAGAAATATTGGCAAGTTTTTTTTTTTTTCTTTCTTTTTTTCTTTAAGAGTGTTGAATCTCCTTAATATATTATCCATTCTGTAGGGTTTTTTTTTTTCTGTCTTCGGCAGTTTTGTTTTATAATTTCAGTTGCATAATATTTATTTGAATCGGATATCAAATTAAATGTTGATAATAATTTGAAATTTGTGAAAATCGATATTTATATCATGGGGCGATCAATTAAGATATTTTTTATATATTATAATAAAAGATGTTAAATAGTCTTCAATTTTATTTTTTATTACAACTTGAAAAAATTATTTATAATATCAACTTTTAAATCTGTAAATAAAATATATTTATCATAAAAAACTTTTTTTTAAATAAATTTTCTAAATTAAACTTATAAGGAAAGAAGTTTGGCTATCAACATATCGTGTTCTTGGAGGGGGGGGGGGGGAGCTACACATAGAACTATAAAATTTGGTAGAAAGATAATCCCTATTAATGTAGTTATGCCTATCAAAGCTAGACTTTTGATTCGATTTTTTTTCCACGTTTTGCACCGATTTTTTGACATTATTAAAATGAATAGCAACTTTTAGCCCAGTGTAGTTAATTTTGCCCTCTTTTCAATTAAGTTTTTTGTGATTTTTTTAATGCGATTATTAATAACTTTTCGCGCCCCGCTTCGTTTTTTTTTTTTTTTATTTATTTATTTATTTATTTTTTGGTAAAAGATATTTAATTTTAAACTTTTTGCTTGATATAGTAAATTTTGTCTTCCACCATTTTTAATTCATAACAATTTGAAATTTGACTTTTAACGCGATTATTGGCGTTTTTTCCGCAAAAAAATCTTCATTAAGATTTATTACAATTTCAAACTTTTAGAAGTCTATAATAAATGTTTTTATTTTATTAAGATCTATTGATATTTTCAGCTTTATTATTATTATTATTATTGGACATTTATAAAAGGAATTCAATTTCAAACTTTTACCAAATATGATAACTTTTGCCTTCTGAATTTTTAGCGATTTTAAAACGTTTTTGATTTTTTTTCCACTTTCGTTAAAGGAATTCAGTTTTAAACGCTTTACTTAATATAATAAACTTTATCCTAGTTTTTTTTTTTTTTTTTTTAATAATTTTAAATGAGATTCTACTGTTTTTTCGACATTCGTGAAAAGAATTGGGTTTCAGACTTTTAGCCTACTAACTTTTGTCCTCTAACTTTTTCAAAGTTTTTTTTTTTTTAAATTGTCATTTTCACCGCAATGTAATTTTGTTGTTAAAGGAATTCGGTTTAACATTTAGCTTAATATAGTATTTAATATATTCTGTGATGTCTTAATTGTAAGCAATTTTTCATGTTTCATGCCTTTTTTTTTTTTTTTTACATTTGTGAAACAATTTCTGTTACAATGTTTCAGTTCACTGTACAAAATTTTAAAATCTGTGATTTTTAATCGATTTTTTTACGCGATTTGCCCAATATAGTAAATTTAGATTTCTTTTCAATAAAGTTTATTCGGAATTACTGCAGAGATTTTTAATTTTTTAGCGATTTCGTAACCGGTTCGGGCATCATCAGGTTAGTCAGCCAGTTTAACAAATAAAAATACAAATTGCATTCATATTTTTGCCAAGCTGTATGTCCCAGACATGTTACTTTTCCGCGGAAACACGGAATTCCGCTTTTTCGGCGATGAATTTTAGTATCCCTGGGATCGATGCAAATATGCATTAAAATTTGTCGACATTTTTATGGGGGGGGGGGGGTTAACGGATGAAATACAACAAAAACGCGAGTGCAAACCGCTTCAAATTACGCAAATTCCTTCAAAGAATTGCAGGAAAAAACGCAAATTTCTCCAAAAGATCGCAAAAAACTATAAATTCTTTAACAATCGTGGAAACAATGCTATTTTCATCAGAGGATCGCAGAAAACACGATTTCCGTCAAAAAATTGCAGGAAGAGATACGATTTTTGTTAAAGGATCTCGAACAAGACGCGATTTACGTCAAAAGATTGCGGGAAAACGCGATTTTCGTGAACAGGTTGTGGAAAAATACTCTAATTTCCTCAAAGAATCGTGAAAAATACTTCAATTTTATCGTAAGATCGTGGAAAATATTCGAATTTTGTAGAAAATTGCTGCGAAAGTACGCGAACTTTGTCGAAAGATCGGGGAGAATATGCGAATTTTGTCGAAAAATCGGAGAAAATACACGAATTTTGTCGAAAGATCGGTAAAATACGCAAATTTTGTCAAAAAAAAGCGAAAAATAGGCTATTCTTATCGATAGATCGTGAAAAAAACGAGAAATTTGACGAAAGATCAAGGAAAGTAGAAAAATATGCGATTTTTGTCGAAAGATCGCGGAAAATACGAGAATCTTGACGAAAATTGAAGAAAATAAACATATTTTGTAGAAAGATCGCGGAAAATAAATGTATTTTGTACAAAAACCGCGGAAAATATGCTAATTATGTCGAAAGATCGGAGAAAAATCGCGAGGTTTCTCCAATAGATCTAAGAAAAAAAGGCATATTTTGACGAAAGATCGCGGAAAATATGTGAATTTTGAAGAAAGATTACTGAAAATTAGCGAATTTCGACGAAAGATCGCGGAAAAAATGCAAATTTTCACGAAAGATCGCGGAAAACACGCGAATTTTGAAGAAAGATAACTGAAAATATGCGAATTTTGGCGAAAAATCGCTGAAAATATGCAAATATTCTGGAAAAATCGTGGAAAATACTCGAATTTTTTATAAACATTGAGGAAAATAGGCGAATTTTCTCAAAAAATTGCAGAAAATACACAAATTTTCTAGAAAGAGAGAGAGAAAAACCTTTAATTTTGCTAAAAGATCGGGGATAATTGCAAAATTCATTGAAAAGACTGAAAAAAGTGCGATTTTCATCAAATGGTTGCAGGAAAAAGCTAATTTAATAAATTGCTGAAAAACGCAAATTTCATCAAAACGCTGCAAAAAAATACAAATTTCATCAAAAGTCTGTGATGCCGTGAAAGATCAGCTTTTTTCTTGTTGAGCCTGTACCATGTCTGATGTCCTCCTCCGCCTCCTTCAAACAAAGGGATAATTTCTAGTCCATAATTTATGCAAAATCTGGAAAAAAATTCTCGCTTTTACATTTCTATTATTTCTTAATCTGGGATATACAACCTTTTATTTCTTAAATGGATGTATCTCCACCCCCCCCCCTCCTTTTTGAAATTTATTTTCTTGTTTTTAATCAGCTCCACAATTCAATTAAATGTTTAAAATTATTTACTTTATATTTTTTCTGTTTTATTTTTTGTTTTATTGTAGGAAAATTTGAACTCTTAAAATGCTACAATTTTTTCTATTTTAACTGTAAATTTTAATGTATATATATATAGGAGAGACCGGGGCCTGTTGGCCCAGCTTTTTTTATTTCATTTTTTTCAATACTTAAATTTTGTTCATTTTCAAATTTAGTATTTTTTTTACAATACCTAGTACATTTAACTAGTAGGGAAAACGCTTATTTTTAGTTAATATGAAATTTTAAGAACTTCATGAATTTAATTATGGTGTGATGTCATGTGGGACTGGTTTGAAAATTAAATCGAATTGGCCAACCTACCCCTATGGCCAACGTGCCCCGGTCTCCCCTATATAGAATAAACTCCCGCAACTCTCTAAAATCCGGACATAATTTATGGATGTAAACAATGAAACATCCAGTTCAGATGTAGGTGCAAAATTTGACTTTTTTAGTTTTATATAAATTCCATACATTTTTTTTTCTTTTTTGTAAATTTTGTTAAGGTTATTGAATTCATGTTTTTTCATGAAAAAAGAATAATTTATTTCTGAAAAAAATCAAGATATTGCTGATATCATTGGTAATCACAATTTTACCAAATATATTTATGTATTAATCAAGCTTTTTTAGTAATTAAGTCTGGCTAAACCTGAAATAAAGCTTCGTTATTTTATGATCCTGATGTGAATTAGTAGTGTACCTTTATGAAGCAAGTTTCACTGAATAATTTAGGAAAAACACATTTCATCTTTATAATGAGTATTTAATTGTACATTACTGATTATTAACTTTAGTTTTGCTTTTAGCATTTTAATTATTTTAAAAATATCTAACTTTTTATTATTTTAGTTTATCACTAAATTTAATAGTTTATATATTGTAATCATTCATTATATTTTTGATTTCATTATTAATTACATTCAAATTTCTTTAAAAAATATATATACAAAGCAATGACCAGAAATCCGCAAAATTCCAATATCCACACAACCTCTGGTCCCAAGCTGTGTGGATTTGAAGGAGTCTATTGTATATATATACATATATATATAAAAATCTGTATAAAGTATTGAAATAAATATACAGTACATACAGTGTGAATAATCAATCATCCAATCTAATCAACCTCTTCTCTCCTCCCTTCCCCCCCAAACAACTTTTTTTTTTCTTGCAACTCTTGTCTTTTCATTGTGACAATAAATCATCTAAATTTCGCTTCTCTGTCTTTATCAAGCACACCAAATTTAAAGTCTTATTTTTTAATATTTTTTCTATCTTTATGTTAAAATTTTTACTAATGATAAATAATAATGTCCTCCCTCTTCGCTCCCCCCCCCCCTCCAAATAAAATAAATTGCTTTTAGCTTTTTGCTCCCCTCCCTCCACTGCTCACAAGGCATATAATTTATATTTGGTGATTTACAGTAATAAAAGACATCTAAATTTTATTACCACTTAAAACATCTGTCGTATCCATAAAACCGATAGTTTACATAACTAATAGTTTTACAGTATGGGTATGTGAACCAAAATTATTTCCTAGATCTTTGAAACATCCAATTAAGAAAAAAAATATATGTAATTTATTATTAAATGTGATTATAAACAAAGATGAGTATATAATATAACATTTTTATATCAATTAAGAAGCTCTATACATTCTAAAGACACAATGCCCTTTTTCGCTGAAAAAGTGCCCCTTTTCAGCTTCAACTGTGCCCTTTTTCGCTGAAAAAAGTGCCCCTTTTCAGCTTCAACTGTGCCCTTTTTTTTACTAGCACCCTGCCCTTTTTTTTTCTAGAGTGAACACTATATATATATATAATGATTATTTTAAGATTCTTATATGCAGATATAGATAGCTTTACTTTGATGCTTTAAAGAATATTATACAATAAGATCAAGCAACAAAAATGAATTTCTTTTTATCAAAACTGAGTAGGTGTCAAAAGTTGCCTTTATACTAATACATAAACTGCTTGAAATTCTATTCTATGAAGATTCTACAGATTTACTTTTTTTGAAAATATGTAAAATTTTACCCATATTTCGATTTTTAGACCAAAAATGCAGATTCAAGCCATTTTTTTTTTTAGCAGTAAAATTTAAAGCAGTTGGAGTACTAGCAAAAAGGCAACTTTTAGTATCTTTCTTTGCTCCACCCTAATACACAAGCATTCCCTAACTAAATATTTTAACTTTTATGAAATAATCAATCAACCGAAATAAACAACTATCTTCTTTACAATTTATAAAATCTATTTAAGTTCAAATATAAAGTTACTATTATCCAAAACAGAGCTATTTAAGTCTCATATGAAATATTTTACAAGAATAATCACAAGTAATTTAAAACCAATCTAAATCCAACATCCTTTAAAAATAAATAAATATATAATAAGAAGAAATAAAGTGTTTTCACTCAACTCAAGAAAGCATACAAGAATTTAAAAAAAGTTAAATGAAAAAAAAAAAAGGGAATCATCAGGAACTTGAAATATACATATATGCTTTATTATTATTATTATTATTATACACTCAGCATTTCAACTAAAGTGTTTATTTCCCAGGAGCTTGGTTAATATTGGTAAAAAAAAAAAAAAAAAAAAAATTGTCAAAAATTTTTTTAGTGCTCTGTGAATGCATTTTTTTCTTTATCCTTTGGGAAAAGATTTACTTTAAATCATCTCTGACCTCTCGTCTCTCTTTTTCTTTGGATGACACAAATACAAATAATTTTTTTTAAATATATGTATACACATACAAGAAAAGAAAAAAATTTAAACTTACAAACTTCAAAAGGCACCTATTTTCTCTCAAGGCACCAAGACAACCTGCAAAACTAATTATGAAGACAACTCCTCCGATTACCATAATAGCAAGAGATATATTAACAAAAAGTTCAAATGCATTATTCACTTCTGGGAGACCTTTGTAATTATATTCCTCTAGAAAGGACCATCCTCCAATGCCAACAACAGCTCCACCTACAAGCTAATTATTTAAATAAATTAATAACTAATTGAAAGTAGATAAACACTATAAAATTCCAAATGAATCACTAAAAATTAATTTTTAAGAAATTGTTTATCTTTAAATTAAAGAATATTAATTTTCTCATTTAGAATGAAATTTTAAAACTTTTATGAAAACTATTTTCTGTCATGAGTCACAACAGAATAAAACTTTAATAAAAATTATACTCCTAGTTTTAGAGAATAAAACCAGTTTAATCATTTAACAGATGTTATAAAAATCATCTCATGAGCAGACATGCTAATAGAAAAGCTAAATATTAAAATAATTTTCAGCTATTTTTATTAAGTAAGTAGACAGCAACTCTATGAAAATCAATCAAAAGAGTAAGCATATAAAGTTTGCTGTAAGGTTTTAAGATCCTGGTCATTTAATTATACTTATGTTTTAATTTTTAAAAGAAGAACTGAATATTACATAATTTTTTTTTTCTTTCTTTTTTAAGAATAAGCCAAAGTTAACGCTGAATTTGGATTGAAAGAGGGAGGGTCTACATGTAAAATCAAAGAAAAATGTATTCATAGAAATTAATTCCCAGATAACATACATATTACATAACTAAACACAGAAAGATGGTTTTAGTGCCAGAATCTGCTGGAAGTTCATAAAATTGACAATATTATAATTTGGTAAGTTTTGTCTACAGGAAATGAATCTTTTTTTAATGTCCTTTACATACAGGATGAAATTTTTCTAAATCTAAACTGTAAGAAAAGAACGTGTATAAAAAATAAATATTCCACACATTATTTTAAATTAATACATACACAGTTTTTGTAAAATAAATGTCATGTCTAGATTGGTTTGAATCAGAGTTTGAGTTCTTTAATATTGGGACAGATCCCATTTTATTTTAAGATGATTAAATGTCTGAAGAGTCCTTTTCAGGTATGAAAAAGTTTTGTGAAGGAACATTTTTAAGACAACAAATTTTGTAAAGATTCTGTTAAGAGATGAAAAAAAAATGTGAAGGATCCTTTAAAGGAATTCCAAATTCTTCATAAGCAGATCCATATAAACATATTAATCCTCAGAGCATGTTGGGCCACCCGTGTAATTCCTGGTCAACTTTCGAGGGGAATTCGTGGTCATAGTACTTTTCAGTATTTGAAAATGTCCTCACCAAAAAGAAAAATATCAGAGATACTCTAAAACTACATTCTTTAGAATTTATTATTTAATAGTATAATTTCTACTTTAGTTTTTGGGGAATTTTTTTTTTTTTTTAAATTGCTTGCTAAATTTTTGTAAATTAACATTGATTTTAGTTATGGCACATTTTTGCAGAGGTCTGTGTGACAACTTAAATTTTAAATATTTTCCTTTCCTCTCTTTTTAGTTCAATTATAAAATAGTCAATTAAAAAATAGTCTTGAAATTTACCCCATTTGTGGAATAATTCTCTGGTCACTTAAAAATTATAATTATTTCTATTATGTTATAAATGTATACATATTTAAATAAGCATTTTATTATATAGCCATTGAGAATGGTTATTTTATTGGGAAAAAAAAAAAAAAAAATTACCTTGTTTAATAGTTTTTATGATAATTGGATGTGGATGATTTTCTTTACCAGAAATTACTACAGGTGACCCTATATCAAAAAAGATGCTGATTGATAATTAACCAAGAATTACCCTGTTTACAAGGTAATTCTTGGTCACTTAAAAATTATAATTATTTCAATTATAAGGGCATATATATTTAAATAAGCATTTTATAATATAACTATCGGAGGGGCTTATTCCACAGAAAAAAAAGAACAATAATATCAAGGATATTTTTTTATTTATGGTGGGGGTTCTTAAAGCAGAATAATGAACTTCCATTTTAGGAAAAGTTATGTGGCCAGTTTTTAGTTGAAAACACATAATAATGTAATTGCAAAAAATATTTTTCATCCTGTGCCAGGTTCATTCAGTACAAATCCAGATTTCTGGCTATAAAATGCAGCTGTTGGAAAGGGGGCCTGCTACATTTGGTCCTTACAGTTTCAGGATGATGAGAAAAGAGATGTCATTACAATTCTGAGAGAACTGGGTTATTTGCAAGGAACAATTTACAAAACATCCAAACCAGTAGATATCTGGCGAGAAATAAGTTGAAATGAGATACGTGTGTGAATTTCCATTAATGGATTGTCAATGAGGAGCATGAAAGAGCAAAATATTACTTTTAATGCAAAGAAGATAAGCAGAAAGTATAGACTACAGAAAATCCCAAGACCGCACTTTACAGGGAGTTACCAAACCATGGGAAAAAGCCACAGCACAGCTCCATTGATGCAAGGCATGTGCAATTAAAGATATAAAAGTTTACATGTAGGGAAAAATATGCAGTAGCTGTAGAAAAATAGACAGTGAATATAGAAAGAAGGTACAAGAGAGATACCGCCTAGTGACCAAATTATGAGTAGTTACTATTGTTACTGAGCAAGATAAAAATAGGATGCCTCTTTTAATCTAATACTGCCTGCTGCAGTCATGAGAATTATAGAGAGAAAAGAGTATACTTTAATAAAGGAAGTGAGCGATGGAAACAAATTTAATTTAGGTTTTAGTAATGTTTTTGAGGAGGGGGGTAGGAAAATACAATTAAAAAGAATTTGCGAAGGAAATATCTTTCACGTACACTCTTAATGTTTTTTATAATAATTGGATGTGCATGATTTTTGACGAGGAATTACCCCAAGTGATCCTATAACTCGTATAATAACAGATAAACATTGAATACATTATCACACTTTGATCTGCCATTAATTTTTAGAAAATAGTAAAACAAAAAGAAGAACATTCAACAATACAAAAATTCATTCAAAATCCGTTTAAAATACCTTAGTGTCATAACCGGAAGCGAAAAGATGTCCACCGTTTTGGGGCACCGTTTCTTATTTAAAATTTAGGAAAGTAATAAAATAAAAAGAATGTACGAAGCAAAATGGATCAACAACAATTATTAATAAAACAAAATTTTTATTGTTAAAGCAGTAAACAAGTAAACTTAAGAAGAATCGAAATTCACAATATAAACAAACTAAAGAAGCAAAATTGATAAACTATAAGGATGATAATTACCCAAAAAACGAAATTAAAAAAGAATAATGAGTATTTGGTGTATGGACTAATAAACTCTTCTGAACGCCTCATCTTTCCACGAACCATAACTTAAGTATTTCAAGTAAATAACATTTGTATTTGCTTGGTTGGTTGAATGATCGATTGGCCTGAGATGAGATGGTAGAAGTATTCAAAACAGATGATGTGGCTAGGGATATGTTCAAGATTCACTTGCGCCGCGCTCGCTCAGGAGGCGGGAGCATGGAGTGAGTCTTTATGATAGCGTTCAGTGCGCTCAGGAACAGACCATGGACAGATCATGAACAGATCACGGATTTAATTGCAGTACTAACATAGATTGGGTACTAATTATAATCTGTTTCAAATGAAGATGAGCTAGATGGCTGAATGGAAAGAGCACTGAACTCGAGGCCAGGGGTTGTGGATCCAAATTCTTCGCGACCCCAAATTGTTTTTGTGGGATTTTTATTTTATTGACTGCTCTATATTAATAAATACGATATTTCTGTACATTTCATTCCTTTTTTTTCCATAAAAAGCAAGGAGCTTAAACCATGGAGAAGCCGTTGTTCCGCGTTTTTGAAGCTAATGACCACGCCCCCTCATACACCCAAAACATTGGATCTCCTAATAGGAAACTGTGTAAATTTTCAAATTCAAAAGCGCCTTATTTAGATATTTTTTCTCATTTTCCGTATTTTTCTTTAGTTTAATCTAAAGCTATAGCTTTAAGCATAACTTTTATTTTTGTTCTAAGATGTTTTCGCTCTTTTTTTTTTTAAATAATCAATATTCTTTTAAGCAAGTGTTGGTGGTTGGACAATGGACACAGATCGTAACGGAAAACCTTTTCTGTGTTAATAAAATTTGACCTTAAACTTAAGAGATATAAATATTACTAAGCCTTTCTTTTAAAATGAAGAGATTGATGAGATCTATAATACTTAAATAAATAAAAAAGATATATATATATATAATATTAAAAATTTTTGAGACATTCTTTAATTTTTAAGATTTTGAGTAGCAGTACATATTTATAAGAAGGAGAAAGTGTCTACAAATTTGCCTAATTCTGTGTTTTTCATTTCAAAAGGGTTTTTTTTTTGGGGGGGAGGGGGGGTTGATAGCCTTATTTAATAAAAATAAGCTTTGCAAAAACAATATTTTCATAACAGAAATCGATCTATTAAGTTTGAAACATTTTTGCTCATATTGTAGGATATTTTTCTTATTATCTATTTAAACCAGAGAAATTTTAATATTTTTTTAAATCGCATTCTTACTTCTAATGTTTGTAGAATAAGTGAAAATTGTATTAAATCTAATGTTAGCCGTTTAATAAATATTAAGATTGATATGAAATAAAAATAAAACTTAGTACATGCTGAAACAAAATACTTTTTCCTAGTAGTATAAAAAATAATTTTTTTACAATAAAAAGATTAAACTTCAAATATAACCAGTTTTTTTTAAGTATAATCATAGCAGTGTTGAATTCAGGGGGTGGCCCGTGGGCGATATTACTCTCCAGAATTATCAAATGTAACCCTTGGAAATTTTAGATTTTGTGTTTTCTACGGTAAAAAAGTGTAATCCCCCCCTCCCGGTACTCTTTTGTGTCCCCTTCCCTAGAGCCACAGAAGTCCCTCCCGGAGAAAAATGTCTGAATTCAACATTGTAATCATAGTAAAAAACATATTTTTTTTTCACTTGGTGTTTAAGAAGTATGTATAAAAAAAATTTGAAATTTTACGATAAAAAACAAGATAATATGTATAAACAATCTTCTATAAACGTAAAATCATCGAAGAAACCTGATCCGGACTCTAAAATTATTTTTATTCAAAATTTTCGGAACTCATTTTTCAATGTTTCGGTATGCGTTCTTCAATGTTTTGGGTGTATAAGGGGGCGTGGCAGGCTTCACTTTCCTAGCATTGCGCAGCGGAGCGTTGTCTCCTCCATTAGTTTAAGCTCCTTGATAAAAAGACATAACTGCGAACTAACCTTTTTTTGCATTAACACTATTTCTAAATCATAATCCTTGAGGCCCCTGTCCTCGCTCAAGGAAACGCTCGCGAACTAATGCTATTCCTATGGGGAAGCATTTTTCTAATAACTCTTTCGCATTTTGACATTTTTGAATATTTTTTTTTTTTTTTTTTTTTTTGCATTGGATAGCTGAGGTGCATGCCGACAGCGCACCTTTTTTACTTTTTCGATTTTGGTTGCAGATATTTTTTACAAAGTTAGTTTCACTTTCAAAACCGGTTTCGAAACTGAAAGTGCTTTTTAAAAAATATATCTGCAACCGAAATCGAAAAAGTAAAAAAGGTGCGCTGTCGGCATGCATCTCAGCTATCCAATGCAAAAAAAAATTATTCAAAAATGTCAAAATGCGAAAGAGTTATTAGAAAAATGCTTCCCCATAGGAATAGCATCAGCTCACGAGCATTTCCTCGAGCGAGGACAGTGGCCTTAACATAATTAGTCGCAGGATTCTGCGATTAATTAACACTAAAATTACAGGCAAAGAAGGAACGATAACAAAAAATGTTTTATAGAGGGCAGCTAAATATATTCTGATAAATATGTTAATTATTTTTATTTTGCTAAAAAAAGTTTTAAATTTTGCAAATAATGTAAGAAATATAAATACACAGATTGGAATTAAGGAGGGGGGAAGGAGAGGTATGGTATATTTGTTTGTATGGATACCGCCCTCCCCCCTTTTTTTTTTTTTTTTTTGTATGTGTTAGAAATTAAGTTCAGATGTTACATATACATATTTTTTTGTAATTTATTTAACTATTAAGGCAACTTCCCAGGGCCGAAACTAGAGGGGGCTCTTGCCCCGGGCGCCAAACTAAGATTTTCTTTGGTGTATTTGTTATAAAGAATGCATATATGTGGGGGATGGGGGGCACCAAAATCCGTGTTTGCCCCGGGCGCCGGCGCTGCAACTTCCATCCAAATATTTGGATCAAAAATCCAAATCCAATAGTACTCGCACATATTTCCAACTATTTTATTTTACTTTTCCATATGTTGGAAAGTTAAAATGATGAAGATGATATTAGGTAGATTTCGTATGAAATACTACCTATTGCATTGTCTCCCATGTTGGAATTTCTGAAAAATTTTTGCGGATCTACACGAATCATGACTCCTAGACCCCAAAACCACCATCAGTAAAAAAGTTTATATATCTATCTATCTATCTATCTATCTATCTATCGGTGTATATCACTTTCTTCTAGACACGATAACTTCCATAATTATGCTCAGATCTTCTTCAAACTTTTACATAAAATCAAGGAGCCTAAAATCTCGGTCGAGTTCGTTAATGGGCAAAATCGGACCAAGGGGGTGGAAATAGGGAGGGTTTTTGTGAAAACAGAAAAAACGCGATAACTTCTTAATTAAAATAGATATCGAATCAGTTTAAAGTTTATATTACTTCTAAGAAATGGGCAAAAAGTTTATGCATGACAGATTTTTGATAAAGTTAAAAATGGGCTCAAGGGGCGAAAAAAACATGGTTTTTGGGAGAAAAAAATTCATAACTTCGTCAATTCTCAAGATATTAAATCCAACTAAATTTTATATAAATGTACTTAATATTATCTAAAACTTTTGTATTTACAAGTTTTTTATAGGACCAATTTTTACCGAGGAAAAAAATTAAAAACGAAAAGAAAAAGGGGGGTGGAAAAAGAAAAAAACCCATAACTTACTCAATTCTTAAGCAATCAAATCTAATTAAATTTATTTTACATCTTCACAATAAGATCTACAACTTTTATATTGACAAGTTTTTCATAGAACCCATTCTTATAGCAAAAATAAATTAAACAAAAATAGGAGTTGGAGTAAAAACCTTAAATCCAAACTGCTTATATTCTGACTCATTTTAAAATTCATTTTTGATTTTAAACGCATCCAAATGACAGATCCTCTTATTTAGGAACTATATAATGCGACGTTTTGGCCAATTTTTTGATAAAGGCAGAATATATTTTTAAAAAGGCTGCCAAAAAAGGTATTTTGAACAGATTTCCCGAAATTATCGTCATTAAAAATTGATTAAGTATAACAAATTGCGTTTTTTCTGAGTCATTTTTAAATTCATTTTTGTTCTCAAACCCATCCAATTTACAGGTCCTATTATTTAGGAACTATATAATGCGACGTATTGGCCAGTTTTTTGATAAAGGCAGAATATATTTCAAAAAAGGCTGCCAAAATGGGCACTTCGCACAAAATTTCCCAAAGCGAGATGATTAATAAACTGTGGGTATTCAAATAACAAATTGGTTATTTTATGACTCATTTTTAAATCCAATTTTGCTCTGACACGCATTCAATTGACAGTTTTTTGTTACTTAGGAACTATATAATGTGCGTATTCGTCGATTTTTTGATAAAGGGTGAATATATATATTTTAAAAGCTGTCAAAGTAAGCACTTCGCAAAAAAATTTCCCAAAGCAATCATAAAAGAATTGAGGTTGTATTCAAATAACAAATTGTTTATTTTATGACTCATTTTTAAATTCAATTTTGCTCTCAAACGCATTCAATTGACAGTTATTTGTTATTTAGGAACTGTGTAATGTGCCGTATTGGTCAGATTTTTGATAAAGACTAAATATATATTTTAAAAAATCTGTCAAAGTGAGCACTTCGCACAAAATTTCTCAAAGCGATCTTGATTAAAGAATTGTGGATGTATTAAAATAATAAATTGGTTATTTTATGACTCATTTTTAAATTCAATTTTGCTGTCAAACGAATTTAATTAACAGTTTTTTGTTATTTAGGAACTATATAATGAGCATATTGGTCAATTTTTTAAATAAAGTAAGAATATAATTCATAGGCTTTTTTTTTTTTTTTTTTTTTTTTTTGAGATGAAAACTTTTCGAAATCTACCTCCGCCTATAGGCCATGCCGAAAGGGATTTTTTTTGAAATGAAATGATGATATTTTTCAGAATATCAACAGCAGTTTCTTAGTGTAACAAAATTAATTTTTCAAATGTAAATGCATCACAATTTTTTTTAATGATATTTCTTCCTTTTTTTGTGTGTGTGTGTGTTTATGTGGCGCCACATTAAAGATCAAAAGTGCACACATTTGATTGTCCTTGATAAATTGACAATCTAATAAAATAAATAGTCTAATTATTTTTTCTGATTCTAACAATGAACAAAGTGAAATTAACTGAAAAAAATTCTATTAAAATTTTATTTATTTTTTATTATTTTTTATTTATTTATTTTACTTTCTGATGAACTTTTTAAAAAAACATTTATAAAGTATAATTGTTTTTAAAAAGTTTTCATGTGTAGCAAGTTTTCATCACTTTTTAATATGAAAACTGTTTTTTTCTAAGTGGGAAATATAATAAGATTGCATAGTATGCAGACTCCTTCGATATTTTAAACAATTTTATATCTGAAAATTACAGTAAAGATACGGTTTATTTCTTGATAATACAGACTTGTGAAAATTGTTAAAAATATTTATCTATAGATTGTTTAATATTACTTTATGATAAAATATTAAAAATAAAATTATCTTTTTTTTTCAAAAATTTAAAATAGAATCCATTTTTTGTGAAAGTAAATGTTAAAAAAAAATATACAATAAAATTTCGTGAAAAATTATATTTTCACGTTAGTTCTTTTGATATTTTCTTCTTCAAAAATGTCATAAATTTCATCATTTGCTAATAGTTTGAGTTATCGTTATTAATAACCTGAAAATTTTGAATACCGTATATATTCGTGTATAAGTCGATGAATTTTAGACAAAATTTGGGAGTTAAAAATGGAGGTCGACTCACAGTGACAGACAAAAAAAACTGCATCACCTGTGGAAAAAAAAAAATAAATAAATAAACGGAAGAATGTATAAATAACATGTTTTACGCTTGTGTTTCATGTATAGATGATGTTATATTTGGATACAACCCCTCATTTTTTAGCACTTTCCAACAAAGTTGAAAAGTGCTTATGCATTCGGTTCCTCTGGCCGTCTGTCTGCGCTCTAACTCACGTAAATATACTCGGATTGCCATTTAAATTTTAGGATGTTATTGACGTTTACCCTAGCACGAGCCCTATTGAAGATGAAGTTTCTACCATGATTAGTTTATCTACAGGGAGAGTCAAAAGTTGTCCATTACATTACAGCCTATGGGGAAAAATCATTTCAAAGGAATGTTAAAGATGTTATACTCTGTCAAACATATTAAAATTTATATGCTTTTAAGGGGTGCATTAAAATATGCATTCTATAAAATATAAGGTGAAAATGTAGCTATTATTCATTTACAGGACCACACAAAAGTATTCCATTAGATAATGGTAAAACGGGAATTGTGTGTGACATATTTTAATTATATTAAACTGTATCATGTATAATATAGTTGTTATATGTCAATGAGGCTTAATATAAATTATACGATACTGCCTTCCCTAATATAAAGTACATAGTATTTACAGGGACATGCAAAAGATTTCAAATAGTACATTCTTTCCGAAGTACTGTATATGTATCTGATGATGGCTAATGGATAGATGAAATGCATTTTAGTTATGATATGCGCATATAAGTTTCTCTAAATTTATGCATATTATATGGTGTGTATAAATGCTATAGTTAATAGGGCTACCCAAAAGAGCTCACCGACGTTACTGAATATGAGCATAAATTACTAAAAGGTGATTCTTAAATAAATTATGCATTTTTACACTGAACTGCATTAAATTTACTAAGAAATGTTTGCAGAATATAGATAAAATTATATACAGGGCCACACAAAGAATTGGGTACATGGAGCCCATGAATGATAATTTATGAGAAAGTGATTTCAGTTGTTTTAAGATTGTTTTAGTTTAAAATAAATTTTAGCTTAAGACTGCTGTGTAATAAAGGTACCAGGCAAACTACAAGGCTGAACAAAGTAGTTAAGTATGTTTCCATCTATTAGTATAAATTGCTGAAAGAGAAATTTCAAGCTACAAGGCATTTTTTTGCTAAACTAAATTTTCCCAATATATAGTATGTATATTAGCTGACAGATCAAATAAAGGGCTGTTCAATAGTACTGGATTACATATTTGGCTTTATTACCTTATTTACCTAAATAATGAAGTTTTGTTAAAGATTTCACGAAGCGTTGGAAAGTGCTTCATAATCTATGCTTAAGGCCCCTGTCCTTGCTCGAGGAAACGCTCGCGAGCTAATGCTATTCCTATGGGGAAGCATTTTTCTAATAACTTTTTCGCATTTTGACATTTGTGAATATTTTTTTTTGCATTGGATAGCTGAGGTGTATGCCGACAGCGCACCTTTTTTACTTTTTCGATTTTGGTTGCAGATATTTTTTTAAAAAGCACTTTCAGTTTCGAAACCGGTTTTGAAAGTGAAACTAACTTTGTAAAAAATATCTGCATTCAAAGTCAAAAAAGTAAAAAAGGTGCACTTTCAGCATGCACCTCAGCTATCCAATGCAAAAAAAATTATTCAAAAATGTCAAAATGCGAAAGAGTTATTAGAAAAATGCTTCCCCGTAGGAATAGCATTAGCTCACGAGCGTTTCCTCGAGCGAGAACAGGGGGATTAACGCATGATTTTTCTTACTTGTTTGCTTCATTTTGGGAACAACAAATTTTGAGCTTATTCTATTGAAGATCACTTGCAGAATTTTCAAGCTATATTTCTGAGACTTTCACAAAAGTTGCTCCACACATTTAGCTAACACAATATGCAAATGAAACTTTGATAGCCTTCACACATGCACAGTAAAAAATTTAGTAAACCTGCTAATTTTTCATACAAATTTTATTATTTTTTAATTCTGATTACAGAGTATTATGTAAAAAGTGGTTTGTCATATTTTCTGTAAAGAACACTTTTTTATATTAAGAATTCTGGAAAATTATAAACAAAAAAGCTTGGCAAAATTTGGGACTTTTTATAAAAACCTTAATTTCACTATGAGTATACATGCTATTCATACAAAAATGAACCCAGTTTATTACAATAAGCCACTTTCAACTGCAAACCTCTTTTCAATTCCACCTGCACATTAAAGGGTTTCCACTTAACAGAATGGCACATTCATACCTCATTTAGAGATTGCATTTAAAGGACACCACACAGCTCCTAATAAAAACTGCTGCCATTTATTAATAATGATTTTTAGAGTATGATTTGGTGTTGGTAGCAACAAATTATATAATAATTTCTGGCATATAATCTGCAAATAAAATGATTGATGTTTGGTTTGGTTTTTATTTATTTTATGACGGTCGATTATCAATATAAGGGATATAGGTCCAAAGGGGGTTAGCCCTTCCTAAGGGTCTTTCTAAAGGAACCTAACCGTATTTACACAAAGAACTCTAAGGTTCAAAGAAAACCACGAAAAGTTTTGAACAATTAGTTCGACGGTCGTGATTGGGTTCGAACCCAGCACCTACAGTCTACCAACTTCGGAGGCAGACCCTCTCAGCTACTGGTGGGGCCAATTAATGTTTGCACCCAAAAAGATGCAATCGTTTTGCAACAAATGGCTGATTGCTACCTTTAACTTTTAATAGTGTTCATCTTATTTAATGACAGATTTTTTTATTTAATAAAGTGAAAAATACTATTAAAATTTAGTAGTGAAAATTTAGTGGTAGAGTTGCTAGGGATGCAACGGATATCCGGCTAATTTTTCAGTATTCGAAATACCGTCGTATATCCAAATCACAATCACCGGATATTCGACTTCTCTATCGGGTATCCGGCACAGCGTGGCAAAGCAAATATATATGGATAGCAATAATCGTTTGACCCCAAACACTGTCAAAAAACTTATGAAATATTATAATAAATTTCCTATCGATGAGTAAAAGCTAATTCTCAAAAGTTTAAAGAATTGCCAATTTTCTTAATATTGATATTTGAGCTCTGTAATAAAATAAAAAATTTACTTTTATATATTTTAGAAAATTGTATTGTTACTCTCAGATTATAAAACAAAATTTTAAGTTGTCTATTTAAGTATGAAAGTACGCATAGAATTGAACCAAGTTTTTTTGTGTATGTTTTAGGCTATAGCCAGCAGGTCCTCTTTCAATATGGTTACATTTTGTTCGAATGCGGCACTGTAATTGCAATTTTTGTGCTATTTTCATTATTCTATCATCAAAAACTGTATGAAGTTATACATAGAATTTAACCAAATTTTTTTGGGCATGTCTCTGGCAATGGCAGGTCTTCCTTCAATTTGAAATTATTTCGCTGGAAGATGGTACTGCAATAATGAGTTTTGTAAAATTTTCTTGATTTTTCATAATCCTGTTTCCAAAAAATCTTTTTCTGATATCGATTGGCAGATGGGTCATTCCGTGTCAAGTGTCCTAAATTTTGGCATGGTTCCCGCTCGACCCCCTTCGATTTTTATGAAATTGATACAGAATATACATGTAGGTATATGATGAACATTTAGAAACTGTTTAGGGCAAAAAGTTGTATAGTTGGAGAACCAGGGGTCCATCTGTACCAATCACTATTTCATGCTTGTAGAAGAAACGGCCAAATCATGAAGTTTGGCATCATATTGCTCATGATATATGAAACTTTACTTATTGAAAATAGGTGATCTAGTACAACTTTTTGTGCTAAAAATGTAATTGCAGTATTAAAAATCACAAATCAAAACTATCGTAAATACTAGGCCTCAAAGTAGGCCGTACGGCCAATCTGGTTGAATTTTACCCTTACTTTAACATGCTGTAACTACTGCAAAAATTATTTAAAAAAATTTCTCGCTTTACAAACTAATTACCTATGAATATATCGTAAAGTCGCTGTAGTTGTTTTTTGATTGCTTAAATATTCATTAAATTATTGATGTTCAAATTCTAAAAAAAAATTAAAATCGTCGATTTTGTCCCATATTCAGAAGCGTATATCTCAAAAGGGACACTTCTGATTTGGTTACAATTAGTACCACTGGAAAGAGCATGTCTTAATTTATAAAAAAAACTTTATTTCATTTTGGGCCTCTTTGATACAGAAGTAAAATAATAAAATTCAAAAACCTGTTGTACGAGATAATCCAGATACATACAAGAAAGGTATATATTACGACAGGGTCTTTTAACATATTTTGAACCATTCTTTTTTATTAGAACGATTAATGCATATAATAATTATCAATTTTTCTGGTCACAGTTACTTCCCCTTTACCATTATGAGTGATTTGTAACCGCATTGCCAATGAGGTTTATCCAATAACCAGGCAAGACTACCTCCTGGTTTGGTATTGCATGTTTAACAAGATTTATAGAAAAACATTCCTTTTCTATTTCAGTTTATGCTTTTAATTACTGTTAAAATATTCTGTATCAAGATTTTAGCTCTATGGATTCTCATGATTATGATCAGAGTCAATGCAGCATTGGCTGTGCTGATAATTCTCAGTGCCATTTGACGACTTATTGTGCACAAAAAGGTTTTAAGCTTTTTAAAGAATTTTCCTCTGAAGAACAGGAGTTAATTAATCTCCGAAGTTTATTGCATCTTGAAGAAAATTCTCAAATATGCTTTCATCACGAACATTGCTTTTGCATAAATTTGAGTTTCTTCAGCGAACATGCTGTAATCATTTCACTAAAGACAATCATTGCGTACGAAAATCTTTGGAGTCCATCAATTTAGAAAGTTCTAATCATTTGACAGACTAAGAAACTAAGAAAAATGTCAAACCAGACCAAAAAAAAATGTAGATCATGCAGAAAAGAATTCGAAGAAACAAGAGCAATATGATCCTCTTCTTCAAGCGAATTGGAGCAAAATGAAATAGATGTAAAAGAAACGTTGAACAAAACTCTAACAGGTACTGATTTATCGCCTTTAAAATTTCAACAAACATAAACAAGAGATATTAAAAGCTATGCAAAGCGAAAGATAAGTGAAACTGAAGATGTGATTCCAAAGAAAATAGCTATTGTTGCTGGTATAGATCCATGTAAATTAAGACAACCTACTACATGCAACCAATGCCTAGACTGTTTAGATTACAAACAGTTTATTAAAGAATTGAAGGAGAAGTTACAGTTGTCAAAACGTCCAGAACAAATACAAATATTAACAATGGCACCTCAAAGTTGGACAATAAAAGAAGTTATGGAAGAGTTTGAAGTTACAGAAAGAATGGTAAAAGCAGCGCGAATATTAAAAGCAGACATCGGGATATTGGCTTTACCTAGAGCAAGTTAGTTTGATAAGAAGTTGCCAGAAAACATAACAGAAAGAGTTTTACCGTAATTTCGGGTGTATAAGCCGCTGATCAAACAATTTTTTTTCGACCCAGAATTTTTTAAGAAACAAATATAACTAGTTAGATCGCCGTAAATATTTGTCTTCAATCACTAAATAAGATTTCTGGGTCCAAAAAGAATTGTTTTATCCGCGGCTTACCTGAAATTACGGTAAATTTTTTTCAAGATGAAGAATTTAACCCTTTCCGGCACAGACAAATTCTGTTCGTAAAATGGGAAATTGTTGACTGACACCGGAATTTACAAAAGACTTTTTTAGAAATTAAGAACTCCCTGATTTAAGCTGTCATTGTAAAATCAAAATTTTACTAAAATATTATTGGTGCCGTTTGTAATTTTGGACTTAAAATTAGGTTTTGCCGGAGTGGCAACACTGTGCCGGAAAGGGTTAATTTAATATGTCCAGGAATAAAAGACTTCATTTCTGCTCGGATAGATGGAAGGAAAGTTCAGATGCAGAAGCATCTATCACTAAGCAATTTCAAACAAATGTTTGCAGTCTATCGAAGTAGTAATGGACCGGAAATCGGATTCTCCATATTTTGCGAGTTAAAACCAAAATGGTGTGTGACTGTCGTTGTAGCAGGTTCACATTCCCAATCTGTGTGTAAAATGCATCAAAATGTGAAGTTGATGCTAGCAAGCTGCCCAACTGATGTAGATTATAAATTCCTTATAAGTAAAACAGCTTGTGACTTGAATTCTAAAGATTATCTTCATCTCTGCGAAGAATGTCCTGGAACAGATGATTAAAAAAAATTTTTGGAAAGTATTTTCGAAGATAGTGATCCAGAAAACGCCATTGAATTTAAACAAAGGGTTCACACAGATCATGACACGTTAGAAACGAAGCAGATGACAATTGAAGATTTTATTGAAGAATTAATATTGAAAATCTCAGCAACGATGTCTTAATAAATTGTATGCACCCTCATGGACCTTCGAAAACATTTTATTACCCCTTGTTAGACAAGACCTCTGTTGGATTCCGGAAGAGCATATAATTATTGTTCCATTTCCAATAAAAACAAAAATTAGTCAGCAATAAAATTTACCGAAAGCTGTTTCAATCGCAATCAATAAGAAATTTGACAAACTGAACCAATGAGTAACGTTTTTATAGATTGGGGATCAGGAATCAACATAATGGGAACTTGAAATAATCAAAACATTTAGTCTATAATAATCTATGGATCCCGTTAGGTACCAGCTTTCAAAATTTAAAACATGCAATACCCAACCAGGAGCTAGTCTTGCCTGGTTATTGGATATAACTCATTGGCAATGCCGTTACAAATCATTCATAATGGTAAAGGGGAAGTAACTGTGACCAGGAAAAGTGATAATTATTATATGCATTAATCGTTGTAATAAAAAAGAATGGCGTGAAATATGTGGAAAGACCCTGTCGTAATATATACCTTTCTTGTATGTATCTGGATTATCTCGTACAACAGGTTTTTGAATTTTATTATTTTACTTCTGTATCAAAAAGGCCCAAAATGAAATAAAGTTTTTTTTATAAATTAAGATATGCTCTTTCCAGTGGTACTAATTGTAACCAAATCAGAAGTGTCCCTTTTAAGATATACGCTTTTGAATATGGGACAAAATCGACGATTTTAATTTTTTATTAGATTTTGAACATCAATAATTTAATGAATATTTAAGCAATCATAACACAACTATAGCGGCTTTACGATATATCCATAGGTAATTAGTTTGTAAAGCGAAAAAATTTTAAATTAATAATATTTGCAGTAGTTACAGCATGTTAAAGTAAGGATAAAATTCAACCAGATTGGCCGTACGGCCTACTTTGAGGCCTAGTATTTACGATAGTTTTGATTTGTGATTTTTAATATTGCAATTACATTTTTTAGCACAAAAAGTTGTACTAGATCACCTATTTTCAATAAGTAAGGTATCATATATCAAGAGCAATATGATTCCAAACTTCATGATTTGGCCGTTTTTTCTACAACCATGAAATAGTGATTGGTACAAATGGACCCCTGGTGCTCCAACTATACAATTTTTTGCACTAAGCAGTTTCCAAATGTTCATCATATACCCACATGTATATTCTGTATGAATTTCATAAAAATCGAAGGGGGTCGAGTGGGAGCCTCTAGGCCAGTTGACATGGAATGACCCAGATCTCAGAGTTTTTCTTATGATAAGTATACAAAATTCATGATATTTTTCCTGCGTTTGACTGAAAAATTATGATTTTTCTCAAATTTTTCTTCTTTGATGAATTTTTTGATTTATTTTTCCAGGAGATCAATCAGCAAATTTCACATATTTTTTCTCTCTCAGCCAATTGACAAATTTAGAAATTTTATTCTGTGATTGATTGGCAAATTTCCTTATTTGTTTTTGCAACATCCTGATGAAATTAATGATTATTTTTCTGCAGCCAGCTGAAAAAGTTGTGTTTTCTCTATTACAGGCTAACGAATTTAATGATATTTCCTCGTGACAGACCAACAAATTTCACAATATTTTACCTTGGTCGATTGATGAATTTTGTTATATTTTCCTGCTGCCAAGCTCCCTCGAACTTCAATTGTTTCTGACCGGTCAACAATTAAAGTTTATTTTTGCCATGATGGACCAAATTAGCGATATTTTTTCTATGACAGATTTATGTATTTTGTGAATTTTTTTCATGTTCCAGAACAGGAAGTAACTAAAAGAGCAGTAATGGCCTCCAGAGTTTGAGCTCTATCAAATTGGTTTAGAGTCAACACTAAAAAGAATAAGATTAGATCTTGTGTTGCACATGGGAAAAAAAAGTATTTTGCAATCAATTGGTTTTACATCAGATTGTTTCCTTTTTCATAATCGGTAAGCTCGATAATCACCCCCCTTTTTTTTTGCTTTAAAAGATGACCTTTCATTCAACGTTTTTCAGTGGATTAATTTTTTTCCATATTTGATAATTTGTGGCTATCCATTTTGTAACTTTTAGGTAGATTTCGTACGAAATACTACCTGTTGCGATCACTCCCATGTTGGAATTTCTGAAAAATTTTTGCAGATCTAAACCAATCATGTCTCCTAGACCCCAAAACTACCATCAGTAAAAATCTTTATATCTCTTATCTATCTATCTATCTATTGGTTTATATCACTTTTTTATGGACATGATAACTTTTTTAATTCTGCTCAGATCTCTTCCAAACTTATACATAAAATCAAGGGACATAAAATCTTGGGCAAGTTCATTAATGGGTAATATCGGACCAAGGGGGTGGAAATAGGGAGGGGTTTTGTGAAAACTGAAAATAACCCATAACTTTTTTATTAAAATAGATATCGAATCACTTTAAAGTTTATATTAGGGGAGACTGGGATACAATGGACCACGGGGTACAATGGTCCACCCTCTATTTTTGATATTAATTCTGTTTTTGAAAGCTTCATATTTTAGTACATAGATTGCAGTACTGAAGTAGTAAAAATAAGTTTGAAACCATGTGCATAGCTGACATTTTAGCCATTTTATACTTGATAGTTGATTTGACACAGGAGGAGTAAGGCAGAAGTAAATATTTTCAGTGAAACATATCTTCATTTATTTATTACAGATTTGTAATTTGAAAGACAATGCATGGCAAAATAAAAAGGTAAGACAATACATTATTATATTTATTGTAGCTAAAATAATAGAATTCTAAATTTTTTTTTCATCATCAAGTTTTTGTCAAACTTCCATATGGGGTACAATGGACCATCAGAAACTGGGGTTCATTGGACCATGCTCCATTGTAGCCTAGTTTTGTATCCCATGTTTTTAAAAGTTAAATATTATATGTGAAATTCAGAATTAATAAATTATTTTACTTCTGTGTGAAAATTAATTAATGATTCATGTTGCGTAATGCATTTTTGAAATATGTATCTGTATAATATATGCTTTCAAACTTAAAAATTAGCCCAAATTAAGAATTAACAAACTATTTTATTTCTGTGTGTGAATTAATTAATGATTCATGTTGTGAAATGCATATTTGAAATATTTATCTACATAATATATGCTTTCAAATTTAAAAATTAACCCAAGTTGAACACCAAAAATTAGTAAACAAAATATTTTGAAAAGTGGTAATAAGCTTAAAAGTAGTAAACTAAAAATATCACCTTTCGAAATATGTCCTTTACCAAAAGCTTCTTGCTCAAAACGCCAAATAAACGAAAGAAAGGTGCATCAAGAATTTTAACTGATACACCAGTGAAAAATATAATTGAAGAAGAAGCAAAAAAAAAAAAAAAGGATGATAAAAAATTGAAGAATTTTTTTTTTTATTTTAGTTAGAGCTAAAAAGTGGATAATAAAATGTGAATAAACAAATTATGATATAGTTTATCTTTCTTATTGTTAAAAAATGAACTACACTAATATATTTTTTTAACAAAATTACATGTGGTCCATAGAGCCCCATGTTGTGGACCATTGTACCCGGCATTGGGGTACAATGGTCCATTTTGTCATTTGCTATTTAAATATATATATATATAAAAGTATGCATAATTATTATTTTTGAGTAGATGCAATATTAACTTTAATGTATAGGTAACATGCATGTACTTGATCAAAAGAAAAAAATCAATACTTTAAGAGTAAACAGTCAAAATTTACAAAAGTGGACCATTGTACCCCAGTCTCCCCTACTTCTAAAAAATGGGTCAAAGTTTCTGCATAACAAGTTTCTGATAAAATTAAAAATGGGCTCAAGGGGTTAAAAAAATAGGGTTTTTGAGTTAAAAATTCATAATTTTGTCAATTCTTAAGATATCAAATCAAACTTTTTTTTTTTTTTTTTTTTTTTTTTTTTATAAATGCTCTTAATATTATCTAAAACTTTTGTATTGACAAGTTTTTGAAAAAATCAACTCTTATTGCAAAATAAATAAATAAAAAAATGAAAATAAAAAGGGGTTGGAAGAAGAAAAAAATCCATAACTTCGTCAATTCTTAAGATATCAAATCTGATTAAATTTATCATACATCTTATCAATAATATCTACAACTTTTATATTGACAAGCTTTTCATAGGACTAATTCTCATATTAAAAATAAATTTAACAATAATAGGAGTTGTAGAAAAAGTCAATTCCAAACTGCTTATATTCTCACTCATTTTGCTCTCTAACACATCCAACTGGCAGGTTCTTTTATTTAAGAACTATATAATGTGGCATATTGGTCAGTTTTGTGATAAGGACAGAATATATATATTTTTTAAAATGCTGTCAAAATGGCGTTTTGGACAGAATTTCCTGAAGCGATCATGATTGAAAAATTGAACAAGTATTGAAATAACAAATTACTTATTTTTCTGACTCATTTTTAAATCTATTTTTGCCCTCAAACACTTCCAATTCACAGGTTCCCTTATTTAGGAACTGTATAATGTGCCGTATTGTCCAGGTTTTTGATAAAGGCAGAATATATTTTTTTAAAAAGCTGCTAAAGTGGGCAATTCGAACAAACTTTTCTGAGGCAATCGTGATTGAAGAATTGAGGATGTATTCAAATAACAAATTGCTTATTTTATGTCTCATTTATAAATTCAATTTTGCTCTCCAGTGTATTCAATTGACAGTTTCTCTTATTTAGTAACTATATAATGTGCCATATTGGTAGATTTTTCATAAAGTCAGAATATATTTCAAAAAATGCTGTCAAAGTGGGCATATGTGCCGAATTTTGTTTAAAATGATTCTAATAAAAGCAGCCCTCACAGAAAAATGAAGTTAAAAGTTCTTCAAAAGCAGCAAAACAAAGTTGTTAAACAATGTTTATCTTTAATCATATTTTATTTTTTGTTGTCGAAATGAGCACTTAACTTCAAAATCTACCTCCACATACAGGCTAAGCTGACAGGGATTTTTTTTTAAATGGCAGATGTTGTATGACATCCAGTGAATGCATTAAGAACTAGAATGACGTCTTTCAGTCTTGTTTCTTGAACTATCTGTTGTGTGGAAAAAAACCTTCCTTTCAATTTCTCCATGGCTCGGCTTTCTCGTTTGAGCAGAGTAAGGGTGATTAGGAGGACAAGAAGATCAACATCCTCACCAACAACTGCCACTCCGTCATTGGAAGATTTCAATGGCATTTTTCGTATATGAATTTTGCACGCAAGATTTTGAAAATATATATTTAATATTGCATTTATATTTACTTATACTACTATATTTTACACTGAACCTAAATTTAAATGTATATTCTAATTCATTTGCATAATTAATGGCTTTAAAAATCACATTTATTAAATTTAGTAAAAACATTACGTCTATTTATTCAATAAAAAATTTTCTGTGACAAAATTCAGGCTAAACTGAGGTTCAGTATAAAACATAGCAATATACGTAAATATAAGTGCCGTATTAAATATATATCTGCAGTAGAACTTTTAAAATCTTGCGCACAAAATGCATATTTCAAAATTCATAGTTTTAAAGCATCAATTTTGTCGTTAAAATTTAACTAATTAATATTGCTAAATAAATATATTTGGATGTTTTTTTTTAAATTTAGTATTTTATGAAAGAATAGATAAAAATTGGGTTACATTAATTAGTTTGAAACTACAAAGCTTTTGTCATTTTCTGGCTGCTCAATTTGATCTCCTCCCTCAAGTTGCTTTCTGTTTTCATTTTCAATATAAAATATAAATTTCAATAGGCACTGAGTAAATAAATTTGAAAAGAAAATCAAGGTTCCGGTCCCATGACTGACGAATAACCAAGGTTCCACTGTGTATACATGTTATTTGTAGAGAATTTTATGCTCTTTAATTTATGTTGGAGTAATTTTTTTTATAAAAACCCATAGTTTCTGAGATATTTTCAAAAATCTAAAAAAAGAGGGGGAGGAAACTTATTTTTGCCCTCCTTATCAATCTATTGAGTAGTCCTTTTGTTTCACAATAATTCACTTCTTTTGGATTGCATTACCGTAATTTCTGGTGTATAATCCGCAGATCAAACAATCATTTTTCGACCCAGAAAAACTTATAAATAAAATTTAACTTTTTAGATCGCGGTAAATATTTGGCTTTAATTACTAAATAAAACTTCTGGGTTGAAAAAGAATTGTTTGATCCACGGATTATATGCCGGAAATTACAGTATAACAGATTTAGAGAAAAGACTCTCAAGAAGTTTTGGATTTATTCCAATTTGAAGCTATCTTGCCAAAAGTTGCTTATAACGAGCAGGACTTAGATGCTGTGTAAAACATTGCATATACTTACCAAAAACTTATAGATAATACTAACATGACTATAATTATAAATAAATATGAACTGTAGATAAGAAAATAGAAAATAGAGATTTAATGTAGAAATAGAATTCTGGAGAATGTGTACAGAAGAAATAGAAAAGTGTAATAAGGATTTATATCCCAATATCAAATAATTTTTTGTCAATCCAGGCTATTATGTCAGTTAGCATAGCAATGGCAGACAGATTTTTCAATCACTCCATCATCTGAAATCCTGCATTTGAGCTTCTATGGACGTAGAGCGCCTAACTGGTTTAGCTGTAATGAATATATTCATCCTGGTATTAAAACTGATTTGGATGATGTCATTACTTGTTTTTCATCGGAAAAAAAAATGGAATTTGTGATTTAATAAAACACAGTTTAATTGCATCAGTATAGATTTCATTTTTTAAGGATTGACTATTATTGCAATGTTGCCCGATTAATTAAACTTTAAAGATAAATTGTCCTTTAATGCAGTAAAACCTGCTAAATTGGAACTGCAAAGGATGGGAGGAAATTCCGCTTTCAACTGATTTGCTTTTAGAGGATTCATAATTTATTACTACTTTCTTTTTGCTAGAACCATTAAATTTTGCTTTTAAACCAGAATTTTGTTATAGATTCTTTTTTTTAATGGGATTTACTTTATTTTAAAATTATTTCATTAAATCATCTATAAAAAATTGTGGACCCCCCACCCCCCTGAAGGTTGGGCTATATCCACCCTTGGATAAAAAGGACCCCCCCCCCCCCATAGCCTTAGTCAGCTCTTGCCTAAATCTCAAAATTAATGCATGGAACCAAACTTCATACTCCATTATACTTTCACATAAATAGGTCCTTATTATGCTTGGAATTATACCGCCCAACAGGTTTTGCTTTTGGTTTGAGAATTTTAATTGCTGACCTATAAGAGTGTAGATGCTGAAAGATTTTACTGATTTTTTTTTTTTTACTAATACAAACATCAATATGGCAAGTTTAGATGTAGTGTCATTAATTCGTTCCTGCAATACATTAATATGATCATAAATAACAATTCAAATCTATCTCAAGATATTAAAACCTTACTTAAATCTGGCCTCAATCTCATAGTTTATAGTAACATTTTCATTTTTAACAAGAATATTTAGAGACAGCTACACAGTGTAACAATGAGATCATCCATTTTTGGTTTATTTGCAAAGTTTGGCTTAAGACTTCTAGACCATCAGATCTTTGGTACATTTAATTTATAACCCAAGTGCTGGTTATGACATGTTGATGATGTTTTCGTCTTATGGAAGCACAATTTATTTGATTTGACTAGTTTTCTCCAGCATGTCATTAAATTAACAGAATTAAATTCACCCTTTGGAATCGAAGAGAACTTTGCTTCCATTTTTGGATGTTCAGATTAAAACATGCAGTTCTGAAATAAATTTTCAGTTTATAGAAAACTAATAAAAGAAAATACTGTTGTCCCTTTTTCAGCAAATATACTTTTTCAATATTAAATATCTGCATTTCAAGTCATTTGTTAAAAGAGCATTTTATGATTTGTTCAGACAACCAATTAAATAAAGAAATCAAATTTATACAAAAAATAACATTTGATCATGGCTTTTCAGCAAAATATATACATAATTCAGAAGTACAATGCTTTCCCTTCTTCAAGCCAATAACAATGTAAGAATCAACTTATGGTCTGCAGAAAATTCCACTATATTCCCACTGTATTAAAAAAATTAAAAATCATCATACAGAAATATAAAGTTGGCTACCCCTTTACCTCATTGATATTGTCAGTGATAAGATCGACAAAATCCTAAAGGATAAAAAATCAGGTGCATATGAAATATTATAACTTTATCAAATAATGTTGAAAGAGTATATATCGGCATGACAAAATGTAAATTTTCAGTAAGAATTGAGGAACATCGCAGAGACACTGAACAATGAAAACAGCCTCTCTTTTTCGGCACTACTTGGCTAACTAAGGCTGTTTTTTAACTTTGAAGAAGTAAAAATAATAGTTCTGTGTAATAATGCTTTTAAATCTAAAATTAGAAAATAAGCTGAAATCATTGAATGTGAGGATAAAACTGTAATGATAATTTATTCTATAATATACCTAAAATCTGGCATAATATTATAAATTCTTAATTCTGTATCTATTTGCAATATTTCAATTTAAACTTTAATCATGCTAGTTGAAAACTTCTTTTTTCTCCCAAGAACTTGTTTGAATATGGTTCTTTTCCTCATGTGTAGATGGTGACAGTTGTTATTCCTCAATCAAATGCTTGATTCATTTTAAACTTATTTCATTAGAAATATTCTGGGATATTCATTGAGTGGCACCACTGTATTTTTGCATTCATATTTTTGCTGTATTTTTCATTCATATCAAGACTTGGCAAATTGTCTTTAGAATAAGAAGCCTTCAGTCGTTTCACCATCATATTTTATCCTGAGGATGACTGCAGAAGCAATTCAAAATGTAGACTTTATATTTCCTATTTAACTGTACAAGTTCATATTAAAATTCTTGTTTTTGTGTACCAAGAAGCAAAGTTACGTGTTTTTTACAAATACTTTTTTATTTATCTGTGCATTAGTTCTTGAGATAGAGGAGCTATAACAGAAAATGCAGAAGTTTGTCTGCTATTTGATTCCCAAACCTGCTGTGTAAATTGAAATGGACAAAATCAAAGAGATTCTTTTTAATAATCATATTAGTTGTTTATATTTAAATAATAGTTGAAAGTAAAATTAACATTACAATATGAATTTGAAATCTATGTTTATTTTGATATATTAAAGAAAAATAAACAACTTGTATTTAAAAAAAAAAAATTCAGAAATAAAAGAACTTTTGTTAAATGAAATGATAAAAAGCAACAATCACAATTCTTTACAAATTAATACATATTTAAAATGCTATTAGATTATCTAATCTAAAACTTAATTAATACAAATTAAAATTACCTTAAAACTTACATTAACTCCCTTCAGCGGCAATGCAGAACTTAACATTTAAAATAAATTCATCTGGGTCAATCTATTTCAAGTGGTCTAGAAAGTTTTTTTTTTGGTTGCTTGACCTTTTTTAAAAACTGAGATTTTTTTGTACAATAACCCTAACATGATGGAAGTTCAAAATGATTATTATTTTAATTTTACTGTTTTTTGCTTGTGCATGATGGCCATCTTTGTTTCATTGTGTGCAGCAATTTTCTCACACTGAAGGAAATCACTTTATGAATTGTAAATATCTCATCTTTTATTCCTCCAATTCAGATGGGGTTTGCAGCAATTTGTTCAAAACAATATTACCAAAAAATTCATTGCCAAATTGTTTGATAGCAGAGACAGATAAATATTTATCTCAAAGAGTCATTCAGGTTTATTTTTTTATTATCTTTAAATAACAGTAACAGAAAATAAACCCTTTGCAAAGCTATGCAAATAATTCTTTAAAAAATTATGCCTAAAGCCTACATTTTGTATGGTTTCAGTAAATTTTGTTTTGAGTAATATTAATAACTAAAAGAAACCTCAAAAATTTTATCTATAAAAGAATAATTTTGTACAAGACATAGACCAAAAACAGAAAAGGAATAGGAAAAGAGAAAAGTTGTTAATGTTGATGTAGGATGTCGAATATCGACTAATGTTGATCTAGGATTCTTTTTCTTTGCTAAGATAAAAAAATCTTAATTTTTTCAAAAGTTTCAAAAATAGCATTTTTAAGGTTTGGATATTTCTAGTAGGGTATAATATAAAAATCTGAAATTCTAGCCTCTGATAGCATTTTATGGTAGTTTATGCACAAAAAATTTAAAGATGGAAATTTGACTGCAAGCTGAAGTATGGTGAGGACAAGATATCAACAAATGCTATTACAAGCACCTTAGATTTATTTTTTTCATTACAATATTTACGTACAAAATATTGTTTATGGAAATCAGTATAATAACAAATATTTAATTTACTAAGAGACTATAGATGTTCAACAAAGATCTAAGAAATACCTTCATACAATTAGTTCAACCACTTATTGTTGTCAGTTCTATAGGGATGATTTTTCTCAAAATTTTATTTGATGGAACAAGTCTTTTCATCTTTTTATAAGTTGAAAGAAGTTCTTGGCCCTGCTGCTTCATAGAAATGAACTTTGAAATCAATATGTTCAAGGTTCACTACATTAATATTGGTTTGGGGGAAAAAGTAATTTTGCATTTCTCAAAGTGAATTTACTTACATAAATTTAAAAAAATTAATCAATAATATTTGTGCCGTTTTGTTTGATTACCTTTTGCCATTTTTCTGGTAAAACCATATTTCTGTAACTGTAGCACTTCTGAGATTTCTGGGAGAAAAACTGAACAAGGTGATTTTCACAAGCCTCTTTTGAAGCCATCTTAACACCATTAAGAGAGTTCTGCAAAGAGCGAAACAAATGGTAATTTGTTGGGGCCAGGTCTGGACTATATGGTGAGTGCATCAAAATCTCGCAGCGAAGCTCTCTCAATTTTTGACGAGTGACTAAAGATGTGTATGGTTTAGCACTGTCGTGATGAAAGACTACGCCTTTGCTATTGATCAATTCTGGTCAGATTTTTTTAATTGCCTGTTCCAATCGCATTAGTTGTTCACAGTAGATAGTTGAATTAATGGTTTGGTCAGCTTCGAGCAGCTCATGATGGACAATTCCTTTCCAATCCCACCAAACACTCAGCATCACCTTCCTTGGTGTCAATCTGGGTTTTGCCACTGTTTATGAAGCTTCTCCGGGATTCGACCATGATTTTTTTTGCATTTTGTTGTCGTATGTAATCCACTTTTCACCATCCATAATCATTTGTTTCAAAAATGGCTCGATTTCATTCCGATTCAATAGCAATTCACAAATGGAAACTGTCCATTAAATTTTAGTCCATAGTTTAATTAAGTCCGTAACAATATCGAGGGAAGAAATATGTCGTTCTACCTTGATTTTGTTTTTAAATTTCATCGACATTTTCAACGATTGACCGGCCAGGGTGAGGATCATCTTTAACATCGAAATTTCAGGAACGAAAACAAGCAAACCAATTCTGACACTGGCATTTACTTAAGCACTGATCACCAAAAACACCACACAATTTTCGATGAGTCTGCACTGCATTTTCCCTTTTCAGAAGTAAAAAAGCAAAATGTGACAAAATTGATCTTCTGGAATATCCATTTTAGGTAGATTTCATATGAAATACTACCTATTGTATTCTCTCCCATGTTGGAATTTCTGAAAAATTTTTGCAGATCTACACCGATCATGACTCCTAGACCCCAAAACTACCATCAGTAAAAAAGTTTATCTATCTATATATATATTTCACTTTCTTCTAGACATGATAGCTTCTATAATTATGCTTAGATCTTCTTCAAACTTTTACATAAAATCTTGGTCGAGTTCGTTAATGGGCAAAATCGGACCAAGGAGATGGAAATAGGGAGGATTTTTGTGAAAACAGAAGAAACGTGATAACTTCTTAATTAAAATAGATATCGAATCAGTTTAAAGTTTATATTACTTCTAAAAAATGGGCTAAAAGTTTATGCATGATAGATTTTTGATAAAATTAAAAATGGGGTCAAGAGGCGAAAAAAACAGGGTTTTTGGGAGAAAAAAAAATCATAACTTTGTTAATTCTCAAGATATCAAATCCAAATAAATTTTGTATAAATGTTCTCAACTTTATCTAAAACTTTTGTACTTACAAGTTTTTGATAGGACCAACTTTTATCGATGAAAAAAAATTAAAAACGAAAAAGGGGGTGGAAAAAGAAAAAAATCCATAACTTACTCAATTCTTAAGCAATCAAATCTAATTATTTTACATCTTCTCAATAATATTTACAACTTTTATATTAACAAATTTTTCATAGGATCAATTCTTATAGCAGAAATAAATTAAATAAAAATAGGAGTTGGAGAAAAAACCTCAAATCCAAACTGCTTATATTGTGACTCATTTTTAAATTCATTTTTGATTTTAAATGCATCGGAATGGCAAATCCTCTTATTTAGGCACTATATAATGTGACGTATTGGCCAGGACCTTGGTAAAGGCAGAATATATTTTAAAAAAGGCTGCCAAAAAGTGTATTTTTAACAGAATTTCCCGAAGTGGCTGAGATTGGAAAATTGAGAAAATATAACAAATTGTGTTTTTTCTGAGTCATTTCTAAATCCATTTTTGTTCTCAAACGCATCCAATTTACAGGTCCTCTTATTTGGGAACTACATAATGTGACGGATTGCATAGTTTTTTTGATAAAGGCAGAATATATTTCAAAAAAGGCTGCCAAATTGGGCACTTCGCACAAAATTTCCCGAAGCGATCATGATGAAAGAATTGAGGATGTATTCAAATAACAAATTGGTTATTTTAGGACTCATTTTTAAATCCAATTTCGCTCTCAAATGCATTCAGTTGACAGTTTTTTGTTATTTAGGAACTATATAATGTGCGTATCCGTCGATTTTTTCTTTTTTTATAAAGGCTAAATATATTTTTTTTAAAAGCTGTCGAAATGGGCACTTTACAAAAAAATTTTCCAAAGCGATCATGATTAAAGAATTGTGGATGCATTCAAATAACAAATTGGTTACTTTATGACTCATTTTTAAATTCAATTTTGCTCTCAAATGCATTCAATAGGCAGTTTTTTGTTATTTAGGAACTGTGTAATGTGCCGTATTGGTCGATTTTTTAATAAAGTCAGAATATATTTCAAAATATATTGTCAAAATGGGCATTTGAACCGAATTTCACTTAAGTTGATTTTGATAAAACCACTTCTTACAGAAAAATAAAAATGTTTTTAAAAGCGGCCAAATATAATTGTTAAATTGGGTTTATCTTTAATCATATTCTATTTTTTGTTGTTGAAATGAAAACTCTTCGAAATCTACCTCCGCCAATAGGCCAAGCCGACAGGGATTTTTTTAAACGCAATAACTTTTGACTAATTAAACAGAGGGTGCTACCTTTACATCTAGAATTTTTTAGAAACTGTTACCTTTCAAACTCTGTATAGTATAGCTTAATTGAATAAGTATTACTGGAGATATGTGACTATAAAGCCTTTTATTGGGAAAAAATGAAATTATTTTTTCCCCAACCCAATAATTCTAAGCTATCACTTCTTATTATACAGACATGCAACAATGTTAATTTTCTGCAATATAAATTTTGAAAGGGCTTTGGATATCTTTACTTTCTGAAAATTACTTGAGGCTGATGCATGGGAACTTGGTAACATCATATAAATGCTTCATTTATAGGAACAAGCTTAAATGGTAGAAACAGGTTTCAGGAACTGGTGAGCAGCATTGAAATTGTGGTTTTTAAACCAACAAGTAAGGATGTGTTTAAACACATTTGATCATGTTTCAATAATTATATCAACCTTAACAACTTTTCTCTTTCCTCATTCCTTTCCTGTCTTTGTCTCATGCCTTTTATAAAATTTTCCTTTTTTTGTGTAAAATTGTTGAGATTTCTTTTAGTTACTAAAATTTCTTAAAGCAAAATTACTGAAACCATACAAAATTTAGACCTTAAATGTAAAGGCATACTTTTTTTAAAAATTGCTAAGCTTTGGAAAAGGCTTTTTTCTTTGTTATTATTATTTAAAGATAATAATAATAATAAAATGCATTTAAATGATACTTTTAGACTTTAGATGATACTTACGGTGACTACAATAAAACAGTAGTTTAGCAATATTGTTCTGAAATATTGATCTTGTCATCGCTCAGCTTGTAATCAAATCATCTTGAAATTTTATGTACATAACACTACCATAAAATACTATCAGAAAGCAGAATTTCAGATTTTTATCTTAAGCCTCACCAGAGATATCAAGGTCTTAAATGTGTAATTTTTGAAAAATTAAAAAAAAAAAAATTGAGAATTTTTTTTTTAACAAAGGTAAATGAAGTCCCAGATTTTGAACTTATGTTGTAACAAAAATTAGATCACATTGAAAGTTTTTCTTGCTAGGAAAACATCCTCTTGTAAACAGACAGCTTTTGGGAAAAAAAACAACAACTTTAAGCTGAAATTTCACCAATAAGGATTTATTTTAGGAAATATTACTAAATTTTTAGCCCATTTTATTCTGAACAAATTGCTTCAAACTGCACTTGAATTGTAAAAATAAAAGATGAGATATTTACAATTCTGTTAACCCTTCAATCTGAAAAAATTGCTGTTCATGGTGAAATGGTCGCCATGCATAAACAAAAAATAATAAAATTAAAATAATAATCATTTTGAACTTTTATCATGTTAGGGTTGCACAAAAAAACTTCAGATTTTTAAAAAATGGTCAAGCAACCAGTGCTGGACCACTTGAAATGGATTGATCCTTTTAATACTTTAAGTATTTTGTATATGATCCCTTGAAGCATGGCCCAACTCATCTATGTTCAGATACAAAAAAGTGGCATAAGTCATGCAATTTAAATTTTCATAACTCGGTTAATTTTAGCATTAGATGTGTGGAACTTTTTTTGTCTTACTTGTAATAACAATATTTTGTCTTACTTGTAATAACAATAGGAAACTTTTACTAAACATCGGAGAAAGTATATAAAAATTTACATTTCATAACTTTTCAAAAAAACTTTTTATTGAACTTTTTTTTTTACCTTATTTAAAACATTTTCATAATTGGAACTATATGCCTATAAAATTAATGGTTTAGGAATTAGTCATTGGACACCATTGAGGGTAAATATTTTGTATATCATAAAACCTTTCACATATATATTAATCAGGGACGATTCTGAGTTTAAAAATTCAGACATTCACAGCAATTTTTCTGAAAGATTACAGCAGTGGGGGGAAGGGAAGAAATCCTCTTCTGGCTCTAATAAGTGTTTTTCCGCAGTCCCTTGACAAAATGTGCATTATTTTCATGATCCTTTGATGAAATTCCTGTTTTTTCTGCAATATTTTGATTACATTCATGTCTTTTTCTGATCCTTTGATGAAATTCATGATTTTTCTTCAATCCTTTGTTAAAATTTGCATATTTTCTGTGATCGTTTGATTAAATTCATGTCTTTTCAGCGACATTTACATTTTCTTCAGCAACCCCTTTTAAGAAATTCATGTTCCATCATGATGCGATCATTTGAGAAAATTTGTGTTTTATTAGCAGTCCTTTGACAAAATTCATGTGTTTTCAATGATCATTTGATGAAATTAGAGTTTATTCCACAATTCTTTGACAAAATTGATGTTCATTCACAATCCTTTAGCAAAATTCACTTTTTCTGCTATATTTCAACAAAACTGGCATTTTCTCAAAATCCTTTGGTGAAATTTATGAGTTTTTTCATACTATTTTTTTAAATTGGTGATATTTTTCTGAGAGCAATTGACAAAATGGATTATTTTTCGTCACGATTTTTTTCCCATATCTTTTTTACGTCCAAATTTTAGGACTGATGACCAATTTCTAAAAAAATTTACTGTACCAATTGCCTTACATTTTTGGAAAATTCAGACAGAATCACCCCTGATATTAATTTATGAATATTCATTCTGTTTGGAAATTTTAGAAAATGAGTATTAGAATGAGTGGTAAATTCAGGTTGTAGATTGTAACCTGGAAAAGAGGATATCTCCACCTACAGCATCAAAATTCTCCTGTTGGTATGTTAGAGATTTTTTGCATTGATTTAGTCTGGAAGTGCAAATTCGCCACTCCCAGGATTTCCATTATAGAATAACAATGTAATATGGTGCAGTGTAATAGCAATAAAGAGGTGATATGTAAAAATACAAAATTTTACATTGGGTATCACTGCAAGAGTGTGATCAGCAAGAACCTCTATTCTTAGATAAAGTATGAATTAGAATTATTATAATGGTACTATTTTAATTTTTATATTGATATATAATATTATAATGTACAGTAGACTCCCTGAAATTCACATAGCTTGAGACCAGAGATTGTGCAGAGTTTAGAATTTTGCAAATTTCTAGTCACTGATTTGTTTACATTTATTAACCATTAAATTGAATATAATAATGCTCTGAAAATCATAATGTATGCTTACAAAAAAGTAAAATATTAAAATACATAAAATAATGAAAATTAAGAAAATTGAAAAAATGCTAAAAGTAAATAACAATGCATAACTGAATATGCATAATAGGGTTGCCGAAAAAAAGCTTTTTCTTTTTGATTTGCTATACTGTGGAAAACTTGTGTCTACGGTAGCTTAGTGAAATGTAAAAACAAAATAAATTTTTACATCTGGTGGTAGCGCATCGAGCCTAAAATTTGAATAAAAACATGATTTTGATAATTTTTCTAATAAATGGAAATAAATCATATAACTTAGCAACAATCAGCTATAGACATATTTTAGTAGAAAAAAGTATAGGAATGATAAATAAATGAAAAAAATACATATGGTCATATTTCACCCTCTTTTGGATTTGCTCAAAACATTGCCAATAGCATATATTCTTACTTGACTGAAGCTCGATTTTCACTTCATGAACTGGATGTAATTGGATGTAATGGCACTGTTATTAATACAGGGTGGAAAACCAGTGTTATTTGCACAATTGAAGGAGAATTTAAAAGACCATTACTGTGGGGAGTAAGTCCCTAACATTTCATTGAACTGCCATTCCGGCATTTGTTTCAAACTTAGGGATGAGATTGACAAAAAAATAAAAAGTCTGAAAACTGCGCGAACGACATTTGAGCAATAATACATATGAATTTCAAGCGGAATAAATATTATAATAGCTATTAAAATTTATATATTACATACAATTTAGCTTTAAGCAAATTAAAAAGAAACTGTTAAAAAGAATTAACCAGAAATTATTTACTTACTGCAGTGAAAAGTCTATTTTATCACAATACAGAACATTCATAAAACCACTGACATGAATTTTTTTTAATTGTAATTTCAAAAATAGTAGATACTTTTCTTGAAACAGCAAATCAAAATAATTGCAACCGCATTAAATATATAATAGAACAAAATTCCTTTTTTAAAACAAAAATAAGTTTTTAAGGAATTAAATTGATCATAATTGATTGTTAAAGGTGCAGCAAGCCAACCACTAAGAATGAAGATTTAAAAAAATAATAATAAAAAACAAAAAAATTTAAAGTGTTATTTAAAAGACAAATTAGTAATACTATGGAAAACATTAAAAGGAATTCAGAAAAAAATAGACTGTTATATCAAAGTACAAAAACAAAAACTAAGGAAAAAATATAAAATTTTCCCAAAACTTTAATTGGTGAAATTTCTTTAAAAATTGAAGAAAAGTCTGAAGAATCTCATCTCTGTTTAGATGATGAAGTCACTGGATCAAAATCATTTAGTGGTCCTTTTGGCACACAGCTCAGGAAATGCAAGAAATTCTCTGTGGTAAATTTTGAAAGTGTTGAGTGTGAAAATCCAAAAACTGGCCATCAGATTTTTAATAAAGATCAGTCTATTGAACATTAGTTGTGCTATAAAAGCAGGCAGCTGTCCTGAAGATTTATTTGTTCATGATACCTAGTACGCTCTCCCACTCAAGGTGGTTAACAACATGAATAGTAATTTGTAAGTAGCAATAATAGCATTTTAACAGTAATCAAATAGAATTCTCCGGTTGTATTTGAATATTGAAAATCCAACAGATGAACATAAGATCTTAGTTTCTTTTCGCCTAAAGTCATATGTACCTATATGGTTTAGTATAAAGAAAGTAAATACTTCATAAATATTGGGAGTTATAAAATCATCAAGATTCTTCCCTGAAAACTTGCTAAAGGTCATTAACAGTGATTGAGAGAAACACATTTTTTGCCTTCCAAAAAACTTGCTTTTGAGTACAATGGTAGATAAAAGGGTTCATATAAGAGAGTTATATTTCAGAAGAATTACTACAAACTTCAGAAGAGAGTTAGTTTCTAAACAAAAGTCAATTAGATGTTTTCAACCACTCAAAGTCAATTTTTTAGCTACAGACTACACTGAAATGATTCACTGGAACTCTATTTCACTTTCATCACCACCTTTGTAGCAAAGAATCACTGATGAAGAGATTAGGTTTAAGGTCTAATCAGGTAAAACAACAATCCAGTGGAACTTTGGTCAGTTTCCATGTCATACCCAAGCAGTAGAATGATGTGTGAAACTGAGGTATAACAAAAAGTTGTCAGGTCAAATTCCAGAAATGGTTTTATAAGAACAGCACTTTATCCAACATCTTCAATGCATATTTCTTCAAGCAAATCTTATTTTATACAGCCAAAAGACAGTAAAGACAAATAAAGAACTAAATTTTATTACAAAGGGAAATTACACTCAGGAATAGTACAAACTGAAAAGTAGTTTTTGTTTCAGTGAAAATTTGTCATTTAAAAAAATTGCTGTTTTTAAAATATAATATGCTACCAATGTATTGCAAAATGTACTTATATTTTTCCATTTAATCATCATTCCTATTCTTTGTTCTACTAAAATAAGTCTATAGCTGCTTGATGTGGAAGTTACAATATAACCTTGACTATCCAAACCTTGATTAACCGAAACTCTCCATTAACCAAAGTTGGTTTCTTATGCATTTTTTTTTTCATTTTCTACTATCATCCAAACTTTTCTCTTAACAAACATGCATTTTGAAGGGGTTTTTCCCCACATTCCTTTTGTATGCAGGCCGTCCTTTCCAAACTATGATATGTGTAGATAAATATTTTGGAATTCCTTCTTACAAGCTCAATTCTTGGTATGATTGTACTCTTCCCCACTTTCAAATGTCCCTGTTCTAAGCAAAAATACACCCCATTTCGAAACTTGAAAGGTCATACTGCCGAGTCCCAGAACAATCTAAAGTTATTGCACCCTCTCATGGTAAGCAAGTGCAAAGAATCTAACCTCTTTTGTCATCTCAAACCCAGAAAAATTTTCATTGTAGTGAAATTTGAAAAGGGGGATGAGTCACTATGTGTCAATTATCTTTTGTGGACAATTCTATTCCAGAAAAGGAAGAAAGAAAAGAAAAACCCGTTTTCTATTCTCTTTCTATCCCACAAGTACGATCTTTTAGGTATAGTCACTTTTAGCAGCTGGCCAGAATTCCTGTTAATTCTCTTTTTCTGCTGTTACATATCTGATCAAAATTTTCTTGAATGCTATCATATAGAGCTTATGTATCATCTTTCTTATTTTTTTATCATGGCTTCCATTAAGAGAAAAAGAGTCGTATTAACTATACAGGAAAAGTGATATTGTTACGTGACTAGAATCGGGAGAAGCTGCGACAAAATTTGCAAAGGAGTTTCACGTTGGCGTGTCAACTGTCAGTGAGACAAAAAGGAACTTGGAAAAAATTAAGAAGTGTTTTGCTGAATTTGATGTCGGGAAAGGCATTAAATTCTGAAAAACAATAAAATTAGCAGATGATACAAATTTAGATGTGGCTTTGTACAAATGGTTTGTGCATAAAATATGTGAAAGAATGCCACATTTAAACCATTGTAGATTTTTGTTTCAGAAATAAATTTATTTCCATTTATAATTTTAATTTAGTATTAAAAATTAAAATAAGTTATAATAACAGTTCAACAATGATACTACATATTGAACTAAATAACTATTGATGAATTCTCGATTATCCGAAGTAGGATCAATCCCAATTATTTCAGATAATTGAGGTTCTACTATATTTGATTTATTTCCATTTATTAGAAAATGATCAAAATCATATTTTTTCTCAAATTTTAGACTGATGCACTATTGCCAGATGTAAAAATTCATTTATTTTGTTTTTGCATTTTACTAAACTAACCTAGATACAAATTTGCCATAATATAGAAAAAAAATGGCCCACACTTATGCATAATGATTTTTCTTGATTTATTCAAGTCTCCTCATAAACTCTGAAATGAAACTCGCCTCATAAAGTTACTCTAATAATTTACAGCAAAATCTTAAAATAATAAAGTTTTACTTCATATTTAGTCCAACTTAATAACCAAAAAAGCTTGATTAATGCATAGATGTATTTAGTAAAAAGATCACAACCACCACTGATATCAGTTCTATCTTGATTTTTTTTTCTTAAATAAATTTCTACTTCTATATACAAATGTATGAATTAGTCACATTAATTAGAATGAAAGATCAATATGCATATGGAATTATATTTAAAAAAACTTGAATTTTTCATCTACATCTTAATGTGTTTCACTGTTAACATTAGGAAAAATAGGCAGATTTTAGGGAGTCTTCTGTATTATAAGGTAAAAATATTAATTTCGTCAGAAGCTTATTAAGTTTCGTATATCATTTTGTAAACATGTCCAATTTGAAGAGATACTTCAGACCCTTGTGATGCATGTTACTGAATTATTATTTCATGAAGTAATTTTAAAGTAACAATAGGAATAATCATAATAAATGAAGTTTACAGCAAGAATGTGAAAAATGAGTACTTTATTAAAGACATTTCCACATAGTAAAACTTAACAATCTTATAAAAAAAACTTTATGAAAGACTACTCAAGTCCTATATTGAAAACTATGTAATCCTAATCAGTGAGATTAATTTAGCGAAATCCTGGCATCCATTTTTAGAAAGGTGAAGAATAACATGCTTCTTATTATCAGGATCCTGAAATACAAAAATAACTATCTGTAGTTTGCATGCTTGATTAATGAGTATGAGATGATTAAAATCATTATTAGTTAAATATTTTGAAATTATTCAAAATCTGTTTTTAAGATTTTTAAACTATTTATGCATATAAGAAAAAATAATTGGTATATTAGAATGCAGATTAAAAATTTCTAAAATAAAATAGTTTTTAGCAACAATATGTATTTTTATATCCTTTAAATTACTTTTCCTTTTAAATTCTTTCATTGAAAATTCTATCTCTTTTCGTGGATTTTGTAAATTACTTAAATTACTAGTCATTTCACACACATGATGGGAGGCTAATAATGCTGAAAAGAAGCAGGTAAACTTCTTTTGTATCATGTTACCAGTGCCTTGAGAATTTTTCTCTCTTAAATATGCAGTTTGCTGAAATTAGTCCTCAGGGATCAACCTGAATTTTGGGACACAGGGTATGGGATGATTTTCTTTTACTGAATGGATACTTCATTCTCAAATCTTTTGACATTCCATAAATCAAACTTTCAACATAGATCGAGTATAATTTGAAGGGATAGAGATTAAAATAATAATGATCTGCAGTAAAATGAAAAATGCATTAAAGTGTTTCCATGCATTTATATAATATGTAAACTAAAATTTTTGTATGTTGTGTGATGAGTAGGGAAATCTATTGCACAAGAAATCTAAACTTGGTTTCAAATATACTTTGACAGGTAAAGTCTCATTAAGGTGCATGCCTAAAATATCTTGATGAGAAAAATGCTTATGAATGCACTTCTGTACATAACAAATGTCAGTCGAAAGAAGCGGCATAATCCTAATAGAAAATCTACAATAAAATAAGTTCTTGTTCACCTTTTTGTTGATGTAAGCAGAAAAATAAATTGATGGAAAGTAATTTTTGATCAAATAATTGATAATTTATTAACCATTTTACTGCAGCAGGCATAAAGAAACAGTGCTTTTACTCCTGATTTATTTTAGGTGAAATGTTAAAAGGTTAAAGTAAAAAAGTAGAAAAATGAACAAAACTTTTTTTGAAAAACAAATTTTGATGAAAAATAAAAAATAATGAACTAAAAGGTAAAAATATATTTTATAATATAGTTTAATAAGAATGTGAAATTAAATATTTCTCTTTAAAAAATATATTTGTAGTTTTACATCTAGATTAATAAAAGCATGGACTATTTAAAAACTAATTATGTGTAAATTTTTCCCAGTTCCAGAAAAAAAATATTTTGTTACAAGATGTTTAAGCATAAGTGAATGAAAATTACCTTTTGATGAAACTTTATCATAACCTACACTTGAGCTATGGTCATTAAACTCGATAAAACTTAGCTCTTTTTATGAAAAACTTAAAATTGTTTTTTAAAATCTTCTCATCTAATTCAGCTTTGTTACAAAATCTAAATAAATAAACTGCATATAATATAATAATTTTGATAGGTTTGTCTTACTAAAGTAACTACAGACACAAGCAAACGACAACATGTGTCAACTAACCAATTGTTAAATGTAAATTAATAATTTATACATTATTATCAAGGAAATCCATCCTTTTTATTATTCGTGATTATTAAATTTCTAAATGATATTTATAAAGCAGTATCTTTTTTCGATTAAATTAAGATTTTTTTTTGCTTCATACTTCCTTAATTTTCATATAATTTTTAATATATATTTCCCCCCTTTAATGCTTTCCATTTTCTGAATTACATTAGAATATACATATATGAATTATGCAAAAAGAAGCAATATCTCATCAAGAATCAACTTGTTGTAAATGATCCTATTCATAGTTGTTAAAAATGTCTTAGAATGTGGAACAGTAAATGAAAAAGAGCTTGGCAACCTCCAAGCATTTGTAAGTTATAAAAGTTTTAGCGAATGATTTAGAAGTATTACCATAATGATAGTTTTAAAGTCCCCTGATTTCTCTTTCAATCTGTTTTTGCCTGACATCCTACTAATAGGTCATGTCTCTAGATCAATCATCATTTTGTTTTAACTGCTATTTTTGTTATTATCTATACTAGCAGGGGTGACTGAGATAAGCTTGGTCAAAATTAACTTAGTGTTCAAGTTCAACTCAATATAACATTTTCACTGAATCATTGCATAACTCTATGATAGCTAAAAAGTCTTATTTATAATAATATTATTTACAAAAACTTTTAATATGAAAATTACATATTTATGTACATGTTTATAAATTTTACATATTTTTACAACAAAAGGAGATCAATCCAAATCATATTTTTAGCTCATCTCTGATTGATTTAATCATGCATCTCAATTCAGATTTAAAATGTCTAAAAAATTTCTTTACATTCTAAAAGTAATTTTTTCTCCAAATATAGCCAAATTTCATGACTTTTTCATATGTCGCCAAATAGATGTTTTGGCATTCTATTCATGAAAGTCGATTTTTTGCATATATTTTCTCAAATATCACCAATTGACTGTTACAATCTACTTGGCTTTGTGATTCTGACCTGTATTACCCGAAATGACCCACCAATCAAATTCATTCAAACGTCTGACTTAGCTGGACAGTTTTCTGGTAATCAAAAATGGTAGCATATAAAATTTAGCAAAATCGTTTAAGTCGTTTCTTATGTAAAATTATCTTGACCCACAGTGAACCACCAAATGATGAATTAATGTAATTTTCTTGAACATGGGATCCAGCCCAGTGGTCTTTTCAAAGTTGAAAAATTTAAAACACTTAATTCAGTTAAAAATTGTTAAAGCCATATTCTAGATAAAATTAGCTTGACCCGCAGTGTCCCAAGAATGACCCCTTAATCAAAATTTCTCGAACATGCAATCTAGTCCAAAAACGATATAATACAAAATTTTATCAATATCATTTGAGTTGTTTGTTAGATACGATTAGCTTAAACCACACTCATAGTGATCCAAATATATTTACTAATCAAGTTTTCTCAAATATGTGACCTAACTAAATGGATTTTTCTAGTTCAAAAGTGATAGAATACAACATTTATTCTTCGTTTGAGGGGTCATTCCATGGTAACTTACATTACATTTAGATCAATTTACTGCAGTAAAATGTATTCTGATTTGTGGTGAGAGTTTCTACATTCTCTCATGAATCTATGCATATTGTTGTTTGAGTCAATGACACTAAGATCATTTTTCTTTTGCCTTGTAGACATATTTTGCTTTGTCATCAACTTGCATATTTTTTTAACGCTCTGAATGCTTGTTACATTTCTGACTTTTAACACCTTAAAATTCTAGAAATTTCAGAGAAGGGCTCGCCCTTTCCCATTTAACTTTAGGGGAGGTTCTATTTCCTTTATCAAAATATTTGATTTTTTGTATCATGAAGTGTGAAGATCATTATCCTAAACTATTTTTGTGATATTCCAATTCCTTACAATCTTTTTTGCTCATTGAACATGAAGTTATCATAAAACTTGCTAATGGCACACCCAGGATTTTATCTTGGAGGATGCCAAGCTTTGGCAGCAAAACAAAATAAAATTAGCATGGGCAAAATTTCTCTAGTTGCGATTACAGTAAGAAATTACCAAGAGTCACTAATTAATCATCAAATTACCACAATTAATTCAGTATTTAATAAGTGGTAATTTATTTTAATGAAAGTGAAAATTATTATATTTAAAATTGAACTCAATTAATAGTTTAAAATATTACTACTTTTTGAATGTGCATAGGTTAAACCTTTAAAGGGCTCCTAAATAAGCATTTATAGAATTTCTTATTTATTTCTATCTGGTTGTCAGACATATTTTAATTCGAGGAAAATATCCAAAATGATGAATTATTGGATGGAAATTTTTTGACTATCAGTTAAATTTAACTTGTCAGTCAGAATTTCATGGGTATTAATAAACTAGTAGAGAATTTAACCTCTTATAAGGCATCATCTTGTATTGGCATTGCCTCTAGTTTTGGAAAGGGCATATACTAACACTGCCCCCTTAAATCAGCCTACTATAGGGCTGAATTGAATGGATGAAAAAATTACTTAAAAATTCAATTAAAAGTATTGTTGCAAATAAAATCAATTTTCTTTTTGTTTCAAAACTTATGAATTATTTCAATCGTCGTTACATTAATTTCTTTGTGTATATATAACAAAGTCAGCCTAATTAATCTTGATTCTGTCATAGTCAGATCTTAAATAAATTATTTAAATGTGAGGGGTTGAAAATGACCTTTTACAGAAGTAGGTTGCAACAGGAAGCGTTGAAAATATTTTTAATTATCTGTAGATGTTAGGATACAACACTTAGTCGAATCTCAAAATTGCTTCAAGGGCTATTCTTGCATTCAATTATTGAAAATGAATTTTTTAATTTTTTGTACAATAATTTCAAGCCAGCATTCAAAATTTCTGAATTTGTAGAAAGTGTCTCATGCACATAATATTCAAACAATTAACTAAAATCTTTCATTCCACTTGCTGTTGTGACATCTTTTCTATTATGTAGAACAAAAAAAAATTAAATGTTATGGTGCCGAGTCAAATTGACATTTGATCAACGAATGGAAATAAAAAAATATATTTTTTTAGAAACACTCCTATCTTCTTCTTCTGAAATATTCTTTCTATAATCTTCGGGAATATTCCATCTCAATGTTTATTTTGATGCAATCCTTAATATTTTAATGTCAATTAAACTGGTTTAATATATATATGTATATATGTTGATAATAACCAATTAATTGTCAATTAATTGATTACTATCCCCCAAATCAATTCTTGTTCTTAGTAATGCTCGACATAAGCAATTGGCTTCTGTTCAGTCGAAAATTCTCCACAATCATGATGCCTTCTCAGGGGCATATTTTGATAACCACATAAAATTGCATTTTTTATATTGTTTCCATTAACTGGAACTTGTGATACCTGACTTACATTAATTTTGCCATCAATTGAAATATATTTTCCATCTCAAATATTCTGTAGATTTCGTTACTTGAAATAGCCCTGATTTATTATTATTAAATTTTTAATGCTTTTCTTCCAGTTATTATGACCTTATGTGACCAACTGTCCAGCTACTTCCAATTTATATTTTCCAACATTAGGAAGCATAAAATATAACCAATGTTTACAATGCACACTATTTTCAACTTGAAAATACACAAGTCAAGCATTTTTTTTTTTTTAAAGCTATGTGCATTAATATCTTTCTTTGTGATTTACAGCTGTAGCACAAGTTGTGGGAAAATTAAAATTTGATTTTCTGATTTCCACAACTCTTTCATAATACTTAAATTATAGCCAGTATTGAATATTTGTTTTTTATACAATGTGATGTCTGGATAATTGTAAGCAGCTACAGAAATACATTCTTCTTGGTTATTCAATAGCTTTGACTGATTTATGACTGCAGAAATTGAATCATGTTATGTAATCCAATTCTGGTATGTAAATTACCAATGGCATATAAATTTTTAATCTCATTCTAATCGTTTTCTAGTTGAGCACCTAGAAATTGGCTGGGGAAATCCACATATTTATTGGGTCACAATTAACTTTTTACACAAATGCACATACACAAAAAAGAATTTTAATCTTGTAAATACTTTAGATGTTTTTCTTATCTTTTCTTCCTTTTGTTTTTGAGAGGGCCATGGCCCCTGGCACCTGCCCTGCTTGCACCACTGAAACTTGAAACCCTGTTTTTTCAAACTAAGCATTTTTTAAAGAATTATTGAACCAATTTAAATTTTTAAGAATAGTAATAATTTTTCTGAAGCTTTTACTAACGAAAAGTACAATTTTCAATGATTATTATTATTATTATCATTATTTTAGATTTTAAAAGTTACAAAAAAAAAGGCAAAAAATTCATTCTGTTCAAATGACTGTCATTTTGTCAAAATCACCTTTATAAAGAAAATGTCCATAAAAAATCTGCAGAATTTAATTGTTTAAGATGCTTGTGATGAAGAAAACGACAGTTCAACTGGAAGTTCAAAGTACACACCTGCAGATATGCTCTTTCACAAAAGACATAAAATTATTTTTTTTACATACAAAAATTTAAATATATTAATGAAATTTTAATAAATGTAACCCAAAAGGCGATATCACTTTTCTTTAAAAAATACTAAAAATCTCATGAATTTCAGTCCAAACTCTATGAATCGAATGTTGGATTGTCAAATATCAAAAGACTGATACTTTATCAATCTTATTTAATAAAGATGAAACAGTAATAATCACTTTAGACTTTAATTAGGCAATATGTTTTAATCTGAATCAGAATTTTATGCTATTATATGACAATTAGTTAATAAATTTGACAAAAAGAGGAAAGGAAGGATGCTATATTTAATTATTTTCTAGTTAATTACTTTAAATTCATTTTGTATTAATTTTATCAAGCAAAATTTCAGTTTAAGAGTTTTATACTAGAATTTTATATTTATTTAAGTGTTCATACTTACAGTGAGAAAATCTTCAGAATCACTTCCATCACCAAAGTCCATTGCTATCAACAAGAATGCAGGATGTTTATGCAAAATAAATGCACTTAAAAAATCTGAACTTATTTCATTCAACTTTTTGAAAGCTTTTGTTTTAGCCAAATATGTGTTTTCACTTTTATAAGAGCCACCAAAAAAAATCTTTTTGATATCATTTATGGAAGCTTGGAAGATTAGAACTTCCTCAGCTCTCAGAATCTTTGAATCATTCATTGCATTTATCCTTAAAAAAATAAAAATTAATGTATAATACAACAAATATTTATAAAGTAGCAAACATAAGCAAAATAAAGGAAAGATTCATTGACTAATTAACAAATTTTATGAAAACCCATAGTAAAACAATTTTTGCATCAGCATAGTTCACTGCACATGCAAGGTTGAATTCAGGTCTAAGAAATTAGATGGATATTCTATAGATGGCAAATGCAAGGTGCTTCAAATTTATTTTGTCTTCCACTAACTTACATTACTTAATTTTAATTTAATGTAGTTTTATTGTTTTTCTTTTTTAATCGAAACTATAAACATATTATAAACATACTTTGAATTTATATTTTAAGAGATTTCAGGAAAAAGTTGGTTGAATGTCATTATGCTTTAAAATCACTATGGAAGCTTAGTAGGAAAATGTTTTTGCATTATATCCTGTATAAATACCTTAAAAAGTACTATTCATTAATACATTAAATAGTTACATGCAGCTATTTTTTTTAATTCATTCTCCCTGGACTTTTATAGGACATTGGCTTTTGAGGAAAAAATATATGAGATGATCATTGGTCATTGATACATACATGACTGCTAAATATTTAAATTATTTAATGAAAATAGACTAGAATTTAATGGGGAAAAAATCAGTATTATAATTTGAAAGAATAAATAAATAAATAAATATATATATATATATATATATTAGACACCAGAAAAAGTGAATATGGATACAAAATTAAGACCAAAATGCATTAGCAGCACTGCAAAAGGCAACTATTTTTTTATTTTATTTTGCACCACTTTTTCAAAACATACATTTCATATCTGCTTCGATAACATTTGTAAGAAAAATATTTTACAAAATATATTCTCTTAAAATTTGTGAACAGAATATAAAAATAGTTGCCTGTGGCAGCCCTGCATTAGAAACTGAAACTATCAGTCAGTTTTAATCATCAAATCCATATGATAATGTGTTGTATGATACTACAGAATAAGGTTTCAGTTACATGTAACAGGACATGTTTGACTCTGTAATGAATCGTTTTAGTAATGAATATTTATTTAATCTCAGTAATTTATTTTATCTCAGTAATGAATATTTATGTAATCTGCAAGTAAAAGTAGTTAGCAACAAATTTCAAAGTGGTAAGATATAGCAACAGAACTTCTTGAACAGATCCACCAGGTCATATTTCTTAACCTTAAAATATGTCCCATAATGAATGCTGTGATGAAATGATGTTTGTGTTCTTGAGTGAATTTAATTTTTTTGTCAGACTAAGCAAGTCATTCACTTTTGTTTTTCTTTTGATTAATGAGACCAAGTTGAATCAAAAGTTTGGGAAATTTGATTCTTTTCTTTGTAATTATGATCAAATTACATCAATCATAAGGATGTGGGATCTTATGACAATAATTCTTCTTGAAGAAACTTAGTTTGAAATATTTAGTCTAGGAATTAATTTATGTGGTTTTACAAGAGATGGCATAACTAGTTTATTGTCCCATAGTTTTGTTTGTTCAAACATGAAATTAAACTACTGTTATTGCACATCCATTTTAGTATATGCCATTTGGTTTAAGCGTAAACAACAATTTTCATCCAACTGAAACTGTCAAATTTTGTGCCTGATAAAGTGTTTTTGCAGAGGGTTGTTCTTCATTACTTTAACATGAAGAAAAGTGCTACCGAATGTCGTCATATTTTGGTGGAAGTTTATGGTGATCATGCTCTAGCTGAACGAATGTGTCAGAAGTGGTTTGCATGGTTTAAAAGTGGTTATTATGATTTGGATGACTAAGAACAACCTGAAAGCCAAAAAAATTTGAAGATGAAGAATTGACAACATTGCTCAATCAGGATTTGTGCCAAACATAGGAAGAACTTGCAAAATCATTAGAGGTTGATCAAACAACAGTTTCCAAATGCCTCAAAGCAATGGGAATGATTCAAAAGATGTCATATTGGGTTCCATATGAATTGAAAGAAAGAGATGTTGAAAGAAAAAAAAACATTTGCAAAATGCTGCTTCAAAGACAGAAAAATAAGGTAATTTTGCATTGGATTGTTACTGGTGAGGAGAAATGGATTTATTATGAAAATCCTAAATGACAAAAGCCTGGGTAATACCAGGTGAACCAGGTTCATCACAACAGAAACAAAATATTTACTGTGCAAAGATTATGCTGTGTATATGGTGGGATATGAAAGGTGTGGTGTATCATGAGCTTCTGAAATCTGGTGAAACTATTAATGGACAACCAGGGTTCTCACTGTCACTCGTCATTGCGCCAAATTGTGATTAAATTCTTCATTTGGCGAGTATATAAGCAATTAGATTCGCCAAATTGCTAGTGCTCAATTTTTGCTTTTTCTTTGTTTTCTTTTCCATTTTTTTCTACATATGCACATATACATGTTTTCAATATATGCATATTTTTAATACATTTGTAGCAGATAGTTGAAATTATATTAATAACAGTCGTCGCAGTTATAAAAACTTAGGTTATTTTAGAACATATTGAAAAAAAAAAATACATTAAAAATCTAAAGATATATATATATTTTGTATGTGTGTGTGCGCTACACGGTGAATTTATTTTGCTAATGTTTTTTTCACTTGGCGAATGTTTTTTATTTTTAATTCGCCAAACTACTAACATTGGTCAAATGTCAGCGAGAACACTGTGGACAACGTTATCGACTTCAGTTGATGCGTTTGAAAAAAACTTTGGCCAAAAAGCGATCAGAATGGGATAACAGACATAATAAATTTATTTTTAAACATAACACCCGACCACATGTCACAAAACCAGTCAAAACATATTTTGAGAATCTCGAATGGGAAGTATTATTCCACCCACCATATTCACAAGACATTGCTTATTCAGACTACTACTTTTTTCATTGCATGAGTAACGATTTGATTGGACAGCAGTTTACTTCTTCAGAAAATATAGAAAAATGGATCTCTGATTGGATTGCTTCGAAAAGTGAGGACTTCTTTCGACATGGAATTCGTAAATTGCCTGAAAGATGGGAAAAGGTAGTGGGTAGCGATGGACAATATTTTTGTTAACGTATTTATGCATTTTGCTTTTGAAATAAAGCTTTAATTTTTTATTAAAAACCACACAAATTAATTCCTAGACCAAATATATTGAAGGGTTATAGTATATATATTATAGTATGTTATATATTAGATTTTTTTTTCTATTTTACCAATTTTGAAATGATTGGTGAAATTAAAAATGATTTTGGACAATGGCTTTTTTTCTATCAAGGCACACATAATAAAACCTTTAATATATATATTTTTTATTACACATATAAGTATTCCTTTTTCTAAATGTTTAGGCATAAGCCTTAAATAAAGAAATAAATTTATTGATATTAATGGATTTGGCCTTGATTAATTACTGTCAAATAAAAGTTCTTGATATTTTGAATTTATTGATATTAATGGATTTGGCCTTGATAAAATTACTGTCAAAATAAAAGTCTTGAATCTGCAATCAGGCAGATAAAACATGTATGATTTGGCTCTGTAACTACAAATGTGTAAGTTCAGAATCTTGAAATAGATTTCATGGCTCTCTATGAGAGAATAGCAATTGATATTCACTAATGCATACATTCTAATGTGACTAATGCATATATTCTAATGTGGATTTATTTAATTAATAAACTATATTAATCATAATTGCTCTCCCGTTGGACTTTAATGAACACATAGACTGATACATCCACTAAAAATAGTTTGTTTTTAATTTTTTCTTTTTAAATGCTTATTTCAAATCTCAGATATAACACTCTCTATCCTTCTAAATAAATCTAGCAAAAGAATCTTATTTCTGTTTGCTTTTACATACAGTCAATTCCATGAAATCCACCGATGCATAATGTGCACAAGGTGCTAAAAACAGTGAAAATCGCAATTAACTGCTAAACTCATAAAATTAAATTTTATATATACAGTAGACTCCCTCAAATCCACACAGCTTGGGACCAGGGGTTGTGCAGATTGTAGAATTTTGCGGATTTCTGGTCATTGCTTTGTTTACAATTTTTAAACTATCATTTGAATGTAATTAACAGTGCAACTGAACTATAGTGAATGCTTATAATATAATAAAATATTAAAATAAGTAATAAACTAAACTAATCAAAATTTAGATAAATTTTAAATGATTAAAATACTAAAAGCAAAGGTTAAGTTAATAACCAATAATATATAATTAAATATTTATTATAAAGATGAAATGTATCTTTCTTAAATTATACAATGAAACTTGCCTCATGTGAATTAGTACATTACTAATTCACATCAAAATCATAAATTAAGAAAATTCTTTTTTTTTTTTTTTTTTTTTTTGTTTAGCCAGACTTAACCAAAAAAGCTTGATTAATACATAAATATATTTGATAAGAAGATTGTAATTACCATTAATAACAATAATATCTTGAATTTTTTCAAAAAAAAAAAAAATTATTTTTCTTTCATAAAAATGAATGACAATTACGTGAATTCAGTAATATTAACAAAATTAAAAATTAAAAAATGTATGGAATTGATATAAAACTGAAAAGTCAAATTTTGTCCCTATATCTGAACTGAGTTTTTCATTGTTTACACCCGTAAATTATGTGCGGATTTTAGGATTGCAGATTTAAGGGAGTCTACTGTATATTTTTTCAGTTATCAATTTTCCAATAAATAAAACATAAATTGGATGTGAATATTTAAATTTGCTAGAGTAACAAAATTTTGTATCTGTGAAAGAAGTAATGAGTGTTCATAGACAACAGTAAAAAATTGACAGCAAACCAAAGCTGAAACTACCATTGTGTTGTCAATGTTTAAAATTTGTATTGTATATATGTAATGTTCATGCATACCTTTTGTCATGCTAGTAACGCCCCACTTTTTGAAAGGAAAAAGAAAAAAAAAAACACGGAAGGATTTCACTTGTGAAGGTGTATATGAGGGCAGTCCAGATAACATCAACCATGAAGAAAAAAAATGAGAAACCTTGCAGAAATGTAATATTGTTTTATGTTTGTCTCAATTTTTCTGTGAGTGTTTGTCACCTGTTATGTCAAGAAATAAAATGTTTGTTTACTTAAAAGAAGCTTGATGATATTCTTTCGCCCATAATTGAGTTGTCCATTCCCTTGTTGTCTTAATGGTGTCAGAAGTGGGATGGTAGGCCTAGAGTGTTCAGTTGACCTCTTCATTGGATATATAATACGATTTTCATTTATTTTGGATAGAATGGAATAATTTTCTAGATTTCTCTGGTAAGGTAAATTAGTAATTATTTTGAAATGGCAGATAAGTTATCGAAAATAAGAAAGATTTATGGCATGATAAAATCTGCCATTACTTCTATAATTAAAAAAATAGAAGAGATGTGTCTGATGCACTTAATTTAGTAAAACTTGAAAGAAATTTGGCGCAATTGGAACAGAAGGGAAACAATCTAAAAGCAGAAGAGAGTGAAATTTTGATTTTATTTGAAGACTTGAATGAAGTTGTAAAAGACACAAAAGCATCAGCTGAGTATCATGATAAAATTACTTTATGGAGATTCAAGATAAATAAAAAACTCAAAGAGGAAGAACAGAATAATAAAAAAGAATTTTCCCCATAAATCACGTGAATAAGTCCATCAAATCGATCACAATAAAACTGCCCACGCTTAAGATTGAAAAATATTATTGTAACGTAACTCTTTTCTAAAGTTTCTTAATTCTTTTAAGATCGCAGTGCATGATAATGAACAGCTGTCTAATGTTGAAAAAATGAATTTTATTAAGTTATTTAGGCAGCAATGCATATAGTGCAATATCTGGTTTCGCTTTGTCAGATAAAAATTAAGCAGAGGTTATCGATGTTTTGAGAAGTCAATTTGGGAAAAAAGATTTAATTGTAACCAGTCACATTAATGCCCTTTTAACTTCATGCAGGTCTTAAAACAAAATGACGTGATGTCATTACAGAATTTATACAAAACAGTTCAAATGCAGATATGCAGTTTTAAATCTTTGAAAACTGAATTAAATAGTTTCAGTTCCCTTTTGACCCTGATAATATTAAAAGCTTTACCTTACAACATGAGTTTGGGATTTCAAAGAGAATGTGTCAAAAATTCTGGGAATCCCAATATAGTATTGATAAATTGCATTCATTGCAATTCATTGCATCTTTTATACGTTATTAATAAGAAACATGAGAAAAACAGAATCATCTAATTAACTTGTCTTTAGATTCAAAGCCAAAACACAGTCAGATTTATTACCGTAATTTTCGGAAGAAATGCCACACCGTTTATGTGTTTTAAAATAAAATTTCATGTGATGCAGCATTTCTACCGATGCCGCATCGCATGAATACGCCTATTTTTTTTTTTTTTTTAAACAAGCATGATATTTTTTCTGAATTTTTCCGAAAATTAAAAAAAAAAAAAAAAAAAAAATCGGCCATAAATACAAAATTTTAGACATAAAATGTATCACAAATTCCGACAAATGTTCGTGAAAACAAATTAATTTCGATTTTGTTAACTGTTCAAAGAAAAATCGGCAATTTCGTCAAAAGATCGCAAAAAACGTTAAATTTTGTCAAAATATCGCGAAAAAATGGCAAATTTCATTAAAAGACAGCAAAAAAATTACACAAATTTCACAAAAGATTGTGAAAAAACACAAATTGCATCAAAAGGGCACGAAAAAATGCATAGTTAATGCAGGAAGTGGATTTCCCTCTTCCTCCTCCCTCCCCCCATCTTTTATAACCTTTCAAAAAAAAAAAAAAAATTCTGAAAAAATTTCTTTTTTCCTGTTCTAAAGATTGAGACATCAAATTTAAAATAATGTGGATGACCCGAAATTTTCAGATCCAGCCGAATGAAATATATTAACTCTGCCTGAAATGCTAAATGTTTGCCCCATCCAGTCAAGAAAACTCAATGAAATCAAGTCCGCCGAACTGAAAATATGAAACTAAAGCAAAACTCTTTTTTTCCTCCATAAAAAATGAAAAAAAAATATATCTTCGTTATTAATTAGCCGATTTTGTTCAAATTTTCAGCAATTGACAATAATAATAAGTTAAGCTGAATATCAAATTTTTGTTAAAATATATTAAGTTTTAAGGATATTACAGATACCCATCAAAATGCACACTGACTCACTGGAAAAAAATCCCCGTTATCATGGCATGTTTGTTTATTAAGCTGTGGCGACATCATGAAAATCCGATAAGTGATTCATTGATAATATTTTGCTATGCAAATGCGAAACAGTTACTTGCTTTTGCTGTGATTTTTCATGAAGTTCTATTGTTTCTGCGAATAAACTTTTTTTTTTCTTTCTAATGACCATTTGTTGATTTTCGCGATATTTTTTTACATTTCAAATTTTTGTATTAATGACTGCTTTTACACAATTTTTGGAACAGAATCACCTCTTTAATACATATTGCTGCAAGGGAAGAAAATCACCGTATTCTCCGTGCCGCACTAAGCATATTTTTAACTTTTTAACTCGTATGTGCCGCAGCGCTTATCCCCGAAAATACGGTATTTAAATATTATTATTAATTTCGAATTTTGTATTTAAATGATTAATTTCTGATTAATAATTTCATTTTTATGCATTCTTAATACAGCTTATTAATGTGTTTCTGTTTGGCATGTCAATCGCGATTACCGCAGAAATTTCAACTGCGGCGTTTACGACCATTTTCTAAATATTTTTGAGTGATTTTTCGTGATGCAGCGTTTTTTCCAGAAATTATGGTACCTAAAATGAAACAAAAAGGCAATAAATTACAAGTTGATTTAAGTTATGTCAGAGCTAATGAATTTTTTTTTTTTTGCAATCCATTAAGCTATTTATTAGTAGAAAAATGATGCATCACTTAATCAGCGTTGGACAGATGCTAGACTTAGAGATGGGAGGGTTCAAAGAACCAAGCACTGCGACCAGAGGTCTATTGTACTAAGGTTGGACAGATGCTAAGAATAATTGAAATAATTATTTTGTTTATGATAATCTCTTATGTCATTGTGATAACATAATGGGAGAAACAGTGCATCAATTACTTGTACCCAAACCATGTAGAAAGCAGTTGTTAGAACTAGCACATTCAAGTCCTTGGGGTAGTCATTTAAGGATAAAGAAAACTACACAAAGATTAAAATTTTCTTTTGTTTGGCCCAGTATTAAGAAAGATGTAAGCAATTTTTGAGAAAAATGTTCATCCTGTCAGCTTTAATTGAAACCAAATAGGTTTGATAATGTACCTATAACCAATGTTACCCATCCTGAGGAAGCTATGCAGATTATGAACATTGACATAATTGGTCCAACTGAACCTATCAGTTGAGGATATAAATATGTACTGACCATGATAGATCAGTGTACAAGATGGATGGATACTGTGTGTTTATGAAACATTTTTGCTAAGAGTACATGTGATGCATTTTTACAAATATTTTCATGAATTTGAATCCCCAAATTAATAGATAGCGATAAGGGTAGCAATTTTACTTTTGCTCTCATGAAGGAATTTATGAAACGTTTAGGGACCTCCCTGTGTTTTTTCGTTCCAGGATATGCACAATCTAATGGTTTAGTTGAAAGATGGAATGGTGTCCTTAAATGAATGATACACTGTGTTATAAGAGAAAGTGCCTGCAGTTGCATAAACACATATCCTTTCTTTTATGGGTGATTCTCAAAATAGGGGACAATTTCAAAAGTGAAATCTTAAAAAAATTACTGTAACAAAATTTCTGAAAAAAAAATAGGTGTTGTTAATATAGTATTAGGTATGCTTTACATGTAGTCAGCAGAGCTAAATATTTAAAAATTAACTTAAAAAAAATAGTATTTTTTCAGCCATGCTAATGACAAAACAAATTGCATGGAATAAATATATTAAGAAATTTTTATTTTCTTCCTGTTTAAATATTTTTTTCTATATTTATTAGCCTTCCTATTCAGCAAATGGTTTCCATTATTACATATATACATATGAGGAGAATAAAAACATTACCAAAGAGCAAACTTTGTTTACATGAGCAACATTCTGACACTAACAATGTAAGAAGCTGTCAGTGATTTTCTGAAAGATTTAATGCATATTTTAGGGATAATAAATGTATCACCTAAATTTATATGTAAAACTAAACTTTATAAAAGATACAATATTAGCAATGGTTACATTTATGCACATAGGAGTCTTTAGCATGGACAGAAAAACCATGCTAATGACACTGATATTTGTCCATGCTAATGACAAATTTTAATTTAAATAAGATTATGAGCCATAATATAATCACAATGCAATAGTCCTTTCTGGGGCTTTTTAAAATACAAAAGTCCTATGCAAATAAGTAAAATAAAAATTTTAATTATAAAATAAACATGAAAATTATTATCCATTCTAATGACATACAATTGATGTATGCGCCCCTAATATTCAACTTCTATTCTTAAAATACAATACATGCTTCTATTTTCAGGCTGAGATAAAATGGCTACTTATTGCCATGGAGAAACTTTATATTTTCAAACTATTGTCATATGTGAAAATGAAATTCTGATTAATAACCAGCTGTTATAGTATGACCTTGTTTTGAAAATAGAATATGGAGGACAAACTTTAATTCTTTTTTTATATACTACAATTTTATTTTTAAAAAGAAATTTATTGGATAAATCCTCTCCTTGATTAATTTAAAGAAAGAATAACATTAGTTTTATTTTATAAACATGATATTAACTCTTGAAAAAGCTAGTATATACAAGGCACAGCTGCTGTGGACATCCATGCTAATGACATTTTGAACATTTATTCTGTTATTTTAAGGTGTTTTTAACTAAAAAGTGAGTAATTCTTGAGTGCAAATAATGAATAATATTAAGAGAAACATATCTAAATATAAAAACATGACAGAAAACCTCTCAATTTTTTTTGTATGCCGAAAGACATAAATTGTCCCCTATTTTGAGAATCACCCTTATAGGCATACAGAGAGGTGCCAAATGCTACAATGGGCATTAATTCATTCCAGGTGTTATATGGTAGGCATCCAACTGGTTCTCTTACCATATTAAAGTCAACATGGACTAATGAAACACTGTTACCAGTGGGTCAGTTAGGCTCAGTTACCAATTATTTAAATAACTTGAAAATAAAATTAGAAAAGACCGCTGAACATGCCAGAATTTCTTGCACAGATAAGAAGCAAGCTTATGCTTGTTATCATAACAGGACAGCTAGACATAAAGAATTTAAACCAAATGGTCAAGTTATTATATTAATTCCAGACAGTAATCATAAAATATATGCTAGATGGACAGCATCAGCTATGATACTCAAAAAGAAACCCCCCCCCCCTATAATTATTTAGTAAAATTATCGGACATTAATATTAGACATTTATACACTAATAAAATCTGAGAATTAAAAGCTCAGACAGCACATATAGGAGTTATAATATATATTATGGTGATACTGATTTTGGTGAAATTGAAAATGTCCCGAAAATTACTAAAAATGATTTGAACAAATTTGATAAAGAGTTACACCTTAAGAAAACACCTAAAAACACCAAAAGTTAACAACTTAAGAAAGGAAATAACTTATCAATGTTTTACACAAATATTCTAATTGCAAATTGGGGATACCAAAAATTGCAAATGTAGGCGAACATCGAATTAAATTGAAACCAGATAGCCAAGATAAATGCCAAAAACCGTACTGAATTCCAGAAGAACTTAAAAGTTAAATAGACAGACAAAATGTGGAATTATTGTATTTAGGACTTACTATTGAACATTTAGCAAGCAAATATGCTCATTCTATAATATGTGTAGCTAAAAGGATTCTTCAGTCAGACTATATGTCGATTATCGATATATGAATTCCCAAACTGATAGACTCATTTCCTATGCCTAATGCAACTGCTCTGAAATACAGAGTACCATCAACCAAATTTATTAGCCTGTTAGACTCACTGAAAGGATGCTGGTAAATACAATTAAATGAAGATTGTAAACATCTGATGTCATTTGTCACACATAGAGAATAGTATTTCTTTGTCGTTATGCCTTTTGGACTTTGTAACGCTGCTGCAACTTTTCAAAGGTCAATGAATCCTACTCTCTTCCAACATTCCCCTTTCCAGACTGTGCCAAAACATATATAGATGATACTATTTTATCTGATAGCTGGATTTACTGTACTGACCACTCTCGAAAGAAGCAAAATTTACAGTTAATTTTTAAAAATGTGGGTTTTTGAAACCACAGGTGAAATTTCTAGGACATGTAATAGGATCAGGCATATCTGCCCCTAAAGTAGCAGCGATTCAAAACTTAGAAATTCTGAAATCGAAGAAAGGTGCCAGAAGCTTGTTAGGTCTTCTATCCTGTTATAGATCATATGTTCCTACATTCTCCGAAATAGCTCGTTCTTTAATGAATTAACTAAAAAACATGCACCTAACGAAATTATATAGAGCAAGCACTGTGAAGAAGCTTTCCAAGATCTGAAGTCCTGGAGGGTCAAAACTGCAATGAAATAATCTGGATTTTATTGATTTTGACAATTTTTTTTGCGCATTTTATCTTATAAAAAATATTTCTAACCATCTGAACATTATGAAATTTTTGTAGGAGATGCAAATCTGGTCTGCTGAGATGCTTTTAAAAGAATGTGTTGAAATATGTATGTTTGGATATTTTAGTGGAGAAAAAATATCCTGTCTGCGAGATGTAAAGTGAACTCCATTTGCTAGTATATTTGAAAGAGTTAAAATCCACATTTATAAAAACCAATTACATCAAAGATCAAAAAAAGGTTTCAACTTTAAGAGAATATTTCTGTTTTGTTTATATCTCTAAAATTGCACCATTGGGCATTGGCATAAAGGAGAAAAACATTGTTTGGAAAAATGACCGTTTTTGAAGTTTTTTTTTCAAAGGGTTAACTGCAGCATTTTTTCGAATTGGTTATAGCATTTGAGACCTAAAAGTACGATCTTTCAACATATGTCTTTAAAGTTTAACTGTGTCAAGTGGTTTGGTTGATTTGAATTGAAACAAAATGATTCAGAAATAGAAATATGCATGGAAAAATGGTCCTTCTCTTGTTTTGGTGTATAAATGTATTTGTCCACATGTGCAGGCCCAAATTTGATCCCTGAGCATCAAAGAATTGACTTTTTGATGAGAGTGAAAAGTCGCATCAAAGATGCTTTATAATTAATATATCAGAAATTAATCAAAAAATTAAAATTCTGAACTTCAGGCATATCAGGAGAGACCCTGGACTAACTTCACAGAAATTTGAGCCTCACACATGCTATAAATTTTTCTAGCCATCGCACACACACAGACAAAGCAATTTGTTCTTTTATTATTAAAGATAAAAATAAATGATGTGCAATATTCTTCATTTCACTGATTTAATGAATCTTATAAGTAATGAATATATGGATAGTATTTCAAATATACGCTTTCTTTAGATTTTTCAAAATTTATAAGAAGAAAATATTGGATTTGTGAATATTTTGACTTCTAATTTGTGATGGATTTACACAGGAGCCACAGCATTCAAAGTGAGATTTTGACAGGATTTCCACTCATGCTATCATATAATTTTTTAAGTTTTATACAAGCATTTTACCTATTTTCTGCCTCTTAATTTTTGGTGCAATGGGCAATCTGTCGACCACGCCCACTCATTTTAGCAAAATTCATTGTTAAACTAAGAAAGTTCTTTTGAAGTTAGAGTCTATATAATGTTTATATGAAACTATATTAATTTTTTAAAATACAGTAAATTTATTCTGAAAGAAAAAAAAAGTATGTAAAAGATTCAGAAATGCTCCCACATTTGCACCAGACTGGGTGATTTAAAATAAAGGTTACAGCAATTATCATTTAAATTACTGATGATAGAAATGCTCTTTCAAACAAATCAATTACAACTTTTATTTAATAAGAGGCAGTATATAATTATTGGGTTTTAATAACTTACATTAAGAAAAATATCATTCTCTAAGAAAGAAATTTTAAATCCCAATTTTTATGACCAAAATTCATCAAATTATGAAATTTTGCATTTTATGAAACGTACTTAAGTAATTCTTTCCATTTTCAGTGCACAGGAGGGAATATATCTGTTCTGTCTGCTGCTAAAGCAAATAGTAGGTTAAAATCATCTGAATTTTAGAAAATCATGTAAAATAGAATCATTTTATTTTTTTAAGCCATTTTGAGTATGACCTAATCACTATTGATAAATAAACTTTATTAATGCTGTCTATTATAATCTACACTATTCTATTGAAGGAATTCACAAAAGAAACATTTTCAAAATTTCAAGTTTATTCAAATTCAGCTATAGTAATCTGTGAACAAGATACTGTCAAGTATTTCCATGAATTTAATCTCCAATGATGAATTATTATCACTATTCCTTTACATATCAACTTTAATATCTTCTCATAAATATTCTAGAAAGTATTTTTATTTATTTTCTTTAACTTTTCTTTCAAACCCATTTCTACTCTCAAATCATTTGTACATTTCAGATTAGGATGAAATTCCTTAGAACTGAGAAAAGTTTCCTGTTCATCCCTCAGATAACACATATTATTTTTGATACATTAAGTACTAGTTAAAATTAAATATTCAAAATATTTTATGACTATGTTATAATTAACAATCATATCTTAAGAGCCATTATTTTGAAATTCAGACAAAATAAAATGATGTTTTGATAGTTGTATTTTTTAATTGCCTTGATATTTTTTTATGCTGAAGTAAATCATATTTAATGAATAATGTGCAATTTTGAAGCCCTGAAAATTTTTCTCTTTTCTATAGAAAATGTCAAAGTTCAAGGTTGTGAATACCATTTTTCATGAAAAGTGAAATACTGGTATATTTGGAGCACTATATCTCTTGCAAGCAATAACATCCCAAAATTCTTTTGACATAAACTGCTTATTAAAATTTATTTGCTTCCAAAGGACACTGTTACTTTACATTGTTATGTTGCCACAAAGTACAGTCAAAATGATGTTTTTTTCCATTTTCTGCACTTAATATCTTAATTTAAGCGATAGTACCTCAAACTTTTTCTTATAGAATATGAAAGTGCATTACTAGGACAAGCTAAATAATATAGTACTGCACGGATATATTGTTACTGTTAGTAGATATAACCTGTTAAATATTCAAAATCTTCAACATTTAGTAAAGTTATTTAAAAAAAGCACCACAGTTGAGTGAAAAACAGGTATCATGCAGAAGTTGAATATATGTACAAAAACATGAAAAATAAAAAGAAATGGGGCTTTGTGATATTTTTAGGCAAAAAAAAAAAAAAAAAAATGACAAAAGTTAGAAGAAAAGCAATGTCCATTATCACATTTTTTTTTTTTTTTTTCAGAGAAAATGAAACATCCTATTTCTCTTTCAGAAGGGGCAACAAAAAAGGGATATTTCATTTTCTCATAGAGAAAAACATAGAAAGAGGGAAGAGAAATGGGATTTCTGATAGGGAATAAATGTTATCATCAACATTTTTAAAAATGACAAAATTTTCAAATAAACAAACACATCACACATCACTTTTCGATATTTTTGTACATTTATTCAACTACTGCGTGATATTTTTTTTTCACTCAACTCTGGCACTTTTTTGAGATATGAGCAATTCAAATGTTGCAGATTTTGAAAATTTTGAATATTTAACAGATTATATCTATTAACAGCAACAATATCTCCATGCAGTACTACATTATTTAGCTTGTCCTATTAGTGCATTTTCAAATTCTACAAGAAAAAATTTGGGGTACTATTGCTTAAATAAGATATTAAGTGCGGAAAATGGACAAAAATGTCATTTTGACTGTACTTTGTGGTAACATAACAATGTAAAGTAACAGTGTCCGGTGGATTTGGGATGTTATTGCTTGCAGGAGATTAGTGCTCCAAATATACCAGCATTTCACTTTTCATGAAAAATGGTATTCACAACCTTGAACTTTGACATTTTCTATAGAAAGGTGGAATTTTTTTCTGGGCTTCAAAATTGCACATTATTCATCAAACATAATCTACTTCAACATATAAAAAAAATCAAGCAAATAAAAAAATACAACTATCACACTCTGTCTAATTTTCAAAATAATGGCTCTTAAATATGGTTTTGGTAAAGGAAACCTTCATTAAACAATAGTGAAAGAAACAAATACATACCTTAGCATAAATTCACTTAAAGACTCCAACAGAATACTACTCAATGAAAATAATGAAAGCTGAAAAACAGAAGAAGATGGAAAACAAGGACTTGAATTTGCCATTCGTTGATGCGCAATTGCACCCTGGAAGAGAAATGAATATATCATTAAGATAACTTACAGAAATTAAGAAACACAATTATAAGAACTTAAAAGAAAGAACATTATCATTACCATTTGATAGTGCTTTAAAATTTGACTTAATACAAAAGGACTGCAATCTTCCATTAGTAAAGAATCACAAATAGAATCAATTTCAGAACCTAGCTTAGCTATTTCTACACAAGCAATATGGGATAAAGGAGTATCTGATCCCCTGAGAGAGAGAGAAAATAACACATAAAATTAAAACTTAAAGAAGCTATAAGTACATTGCATGGAAATTTACTAATATTTTTAGAGCCACTCAGTATATGATTTTAGTTGACTATTATTTTAATTGATTTATTTATTGTATTTTCAGGAATAGGCACCACAGTGCATACGAATTTAAAAGTTAAAAATATGTTTAGTACAGCAGATATTCTGGTTTTCTTCCCCTTGTAGCAATATGGATTATAGAAGTGATTCTGTTCCCAATTTTCTGAAAATTGGGAAAAGTCAGTCATTAATACAAAAATTCAAAATATTGACAAACGGTCACCAAAAAATTAATTTTTGTCAATCATTTGTAGATAAAATACATCCTCAGAGATTGCAAGAATTTTATTAACGGATCGAGGGAAAAAACCCAAATTTTATCAATGAATCATGGAAAAAACAGAATTTTCAAGAAAACACCATGGAAAAAGCGAATTTCTGTCAAATGACTGTTGGAAAAATGAGTATTTTATGAAAGGATTGCTGAAAAAAAACAAATTTCATGAATGGAAAATATGAAAAATAAGAAATTCATCAAAGGATCGTATGAAAAGAAAGTATCTTGTATGTAAGTAAAGGATCATGGGAAAAAAAAAAAAAAACTCAAATTTTGTCAAAGAACCACAGAAAAAAAATTAGAAATTATCCTAAATGACCATGGAAAAATGCATAATTTTCCATGGTCCCAAAATCATGCATATTTTTCCATGGTCATCCATAAATCCCAAAATAACTGAAATGTCCATATTTAACTTTCAGCTATTTCAGTTTGCAGTTATGTTCATGATATGATGATATTACAATAAATATTACTGTTTTTATAAGGAAAAACGCATGAAAATATAAATTAATAAAATTGCAACTTTATTAAAATAGTTTGACTTAAAATTCTCATCTTTCACCTTCTGCCCACCCTTTAGAGAAGAACAAATTGGTCGTAGCATTTTATCAAAATATGTTTGAGCCCACCCAATATTTTTGAGCAAACCCAATATTTTTCAAAAGTTGGCACCACTGCTCACACTTAAAGGAATAAAATTTACACGAGTACTCAAATGATTTGGAATCAAAAAGCATTTTCCTTTTTTCAATAAATATCTTGAATTTTAAATACAATACACGTCCTCAAATCTGCACAACTTGGGACCAGAGGTTGTGTGGATTTCAGAATTTTGCAGATTTCTGGCCATTGTTACGTTTACATTTTTAAAAGAGTAATTTCAATATAATTAATAATGCAATTGAAATTATAATGCATGTTTACAATATAGTAAAATATTAAAATAATTAATTAAAGGATTATTTTATAATTATTTAATAATAATTATTAAATAATTTATTACTTAAAGGTGTTTTTATTTAGAGTATCACAATTTAAAACCTAGTACTTTCAAGCATATCATGCTCTTCATCAGAGTTAAACCCTACAAAAAGAGGAAAAGTCAAAGGCTGAATTCTTTTATATAAACGGGCTGATCCTAACACCAACATGAAAAAAAAAGGAGGCATGCTGTCAGATTGTACTAAATTTTATATAGAAGTGGGGATGCTCAAGCTGTTTTCAGTAAACTGTATCAAATTTCTTGGAATGATGTATGATAATGCATTGTTATATGTGTAGTTTGCTCAATATAAGATTACTGCAAGGAATCTCAACATATGATTTATGGAAACAATAGAAATCTTATGTCGAGCTAGCTACACTTGTATAAATTAATTTGATTTTTATATTGCAATATACATTTTTTAAATTCACATTTGCATGCATTTTAGACAAAATATTCTATGTTGAAAGCGTGTTTAAACATTTTTATAAGCCATAAATATTAACAAATTGTTTGAACACAGAAGATCCAGCTGAGTATAATATTCTACTCACCGATAGCAAAATAAACATATGTAATATGAAAGCTTTTATTTCAAATATTTAAATATTTTATTTACTCATATAGCTTACACTTTATGTATTTTTTGTATCATCTACCCTGAAAGAAAATTTAGGCAAAAAGCAAATATTTACCTGATTTTTGCATCCTGATTATAATATAACACAAGATAAGACTGTATGATGCAACCATTATTTAGGTTCTTCAATATTTCAGTTTAGCCATTTAGAATAAATTCTATTCTTTTCCTGTAATCTTTTTTTTTTTTTTTTTTTTTTTTTTTTAAATCCCAGTTGTAGCACAACTGTGTGCAGGTGGTATTACAACTGATAAAATTGCATCATCAATACTATAATACAGGTCGGTAAAAGCAGATTTGTTTACACAAAAAACTTATTCATAGTAGACTGTTTTGTTAAACAAAACAGTAATAAGCAAATGAAGAATTTTGATTAAATAAAGCATTTGATATTTGTGTAAAACAACAATATCTGTTAAGAAAAACAACTAAAAGTGAATGACAGAAAAGCTGACATGTTAATATTCAAAGAAAATTGAAATCAAATGAGATAATGTTATAAAAATCAGTATTTAATGAGTATTGGTATAACAGCAACTTTTCTTATGTTGCACAGTTCAGAACAATTCTGTATGCTTTAAGTAATAGGGATGAGAGAGATGAGATGAATTTCATTAATAAAAATATTTTTGCATACATAAACTTATTTTCGGTAAAGTTGAACTTTTAAAATTCAAAATTAGCATTACGTGTGCTTAATATATAAACAGATATTTTAAGCCTCGAAGAAAATTATATAAATGAATTATTTTTACACAACAAAAGAAAATATTTACGAATCTGAGTCATCTTTGTTGCATACTCCATCACATGGGACAGTCTTTTTGCTTTGCAAAATCCAGTAGCAGAACATTTTAGAAAGAGAGTTGAGCCATTGACACTAGAAGAAAAAAATTGAGAAGTTTGTAAAAAAGAACTCTACAGTACACAAAAAATACCTTAATGGAAATAAAATATAAATCACCTTCCTCCTCACCCCCTCACCCCAAAAAATGTTTAAACAAGTTCTTTTTTTTATGATTTTTTATACTACTGTTATACTTAAAAATTTTTAGGGGTCATATATACATTATAATCTAGGTTTAGGAGTCATGGCCAGTGGCACAGCCAGAATTTCATTTCTGAAGGAGTCTAGAATTTTCATTTTTCCTTCAGATTATATATACAGTTGAACCTCAAAAATCCGGACCTCCAAATTCTGGAAATCTCTAAACTCCGGACATTTTTCCGATTTCAGTTTTATTAATTTTTAAAATAAGATAAGATTGACCTTTAATGATTAGTCATTAATTAGACTTTATTATTACAAAAATTAAAAAGTTAAAAAACATAAAGAGTTGCATGATATGTTGATGACTCAAAGTTTCATTAATTTTTAATTCTAATAAAATCACTCAACTATATATTTATAACTAAAGAAACTAAGATGCACTTTCATTTTTTTTTTATTGAACTAAAAGATAAACACACTTGATAATCACACTATGAACACCCCTCTTTCTCCGACGGAATCATCAACCTAGTGACACTTTGCCCTATGACCTTTGCAAATGTCAATATGTTGTTTGTTTCAGTTCTGTTTAAGAATTTTGAATGCAATAGAATAATAAGAAAACGACATGAGAATTTTTTTTGATCTTTTGACAAAATTCCTGTTTTTTCCCCCTTTATTTGCAATTGTTTACAAAATTTGTCTTTTTTTCTATTTGCGATCTTTTGACAGAATTAGCAGTTTTTCTGCAATTGATTGACAATTTTTTTTTGGAGGGGGGAGAAAGGAGGGGGGTGATTATTTGTTAAAATTCTTGATATTTTTCTTTGACAGACTGACAAAATACAAAATTTATTTTCTGACTCTTTCAATGAAATTTGCATTATTTTACCCCACAACCAATGATAAAATTTTTCTCAGTGACCGATAAACAAAATGTTTTTTAGGGGAGTGACAAAATTCACAATATTTTTTTCATGATCGTTTGAAGAAATTAGATTTTTTTCCGTAACCTATTCATGAAATGAAAACTGTTAAATTCCAAATAAATTAAGATCACTAAAACTTAAAAGAATATATCATTGGAAGCATCGTGCCATGTTATGCATTATCTCAAAGAATCTAATTTCTTCTTTTCAAGAAATTCTAGAAATGACACTAAATCCTCTCAAATAAAGAACTCACAATGTAACTACATGATTTCAATTATATTAAACATCCATTAAGAGAGTTTTATGTTAAAAAGTTCACTTTAAAATTTTTTTAAAAATCACTTTTATATTATTCATTGTGTATTATATTTTAATTATTTTAATTTATTGTGTTTCCTGTATTTAATTTCAGCATAAGTGTCACGATGTAGGTAATAAATTCACACCTATTTATTACCTAATTCGGCAATTTGATCGTTGTTTATTTGTACAAGGAAAAAAATTGCATTTTTTTGTTATTATATTGCCATGAAAAGACATTTTTAAACAAATCTCCAAAGTCTAAAAAATTCGAAAATCCGGAATTGCTGTGGTCCTGACGATTCCGGATTTTCGAGGTTCAACTGTATAATAAAACGGAACGGGAAAAATTGGTACTAAAGTTTAAAAAAAAAGAAAAAAAAAACTGAGTACAAGACTTGGAAGACGAAACTATATATTGAAAAGGCAACCTTCCAAATTTGTTGAAGCGAAAATAAAAGACCTTGAGCATTTAGATGAAATACATGAGAATTTTAATGCTAATGTAGGTGTATGTAAAATATCATTACCATGACAGATACAGCCTATCAGATTTAAGAAAAAGAAATTACCATGGCAAATGAAAGTGGAGTTACAATCTACATCTTTACATTGCGATCGCAATGGTGTATCTGACAGTGCAGGTGCTGCTAAAGCGTTGAGTGTACTAGAAGATATTCCTGTAATAACTAAAACAGATGCTTATCAAGTTATTGACCTATACAAAATTAGAAGAAAACAAACAGAAAGAAAAAAATTACGGCAAAGTCAAGTGGAATCAGAAGAACCACATGACATACAGTTGGCAAAAAAAGTATTTGTACACTTCATTTTTCTAAATTATAATGAAATTAAACAAAAGATTTAAGCAAAAAATACTGTAATACATTAATTTAATGCATTATAATATTATAGAAGCAGAAACAAAATTAAACGAATCGATTTTTTACATTATAATAAATAAATATACAAAATTATAATGCAAAAAAAGTATTTGTACACTATCTTAATGTAATATAATTAAGGAAAATTTAGTAAAATGATACAAATTAATATTTTGTGCGAATTCATTTAGCGTTTATGACTACTTCTAGATGGTATGACATAGATTCCACCAACTTTTTTGTAGTGGTCTGGTTAATGTTATTCCATGACACAATAAGAGCTTCTTTAAAACTGTTTTTTACTAATACATATTTTTTTTTTCGGATTTTTGCATCCAATAGCATCTGCAAATTTTCTACTGGATTCAAGTCTAGAGATTTTAGAGGAATTACCAGTCGTCTTCGAGTATTGTCGTAAGCATGTGCTGGTGATCACAGCAGTATGCTTTGGTCATTATCCTGCAGAAAGTGAAAAGCTTCCTCTATGCATAATTTCTTGGCACAGTTTAATAAATTATGGCGCGACACATCACTGTATGTTAAACCTGTCCTTCCATTGTCAAAAAATTTTAAATGTCTTGCTCCATTAGAAGCTATACACCCCAAAAGTATAATATTCCCCCCAACATGCTTGATAGTTTGAGGCATACGTTTTGGATCTAGAACAGTTTTATTTTTACGCCAATTTTTTCGAATGCTTGATGGTAAGAAAATTCCGAATTTTTCCTCATCAGAAAAAATTACTGTTTTCCAAAAATCCAATGATTTACTTCTGTATGCGAAAGCGAATACTATGCGTTTTCGCCTATTTGTTTCGTTGATGAATGGATTTTCCCTTGAGGTTCTTCCTTTTAAATCTGCATTGAGAAGAATATTTTTTATTGTTTGAGGTATTACTCTGATGCGAGAAGATGTCGCAAGGTCTCCAGCGAATTTTTGAACCGAACGCACAGGAATTTTTAAAGCTTTTTTTAACAACACTCTCTTTTTCCCTCATTGTTAGTTTGCTAAGAAGTCCTGGTTTTCATTGAATTTCGATTCTTTTAATTTATTCATAGTTTCTCACTATACATCCAATAGTTGTAAATGGTAATTTAATAGCTTTTACAAATTCTTGTTGCGTATTTAAATTTTTATTATGCTCAATCATAGGATTTCATATATCTAGAGGTGCCTCTCTAGTATTAGGTTCTATATTCAATTACTTCAAGAGCAAATTAAATTAAATGTCAGACAAATATAATATGAACTTAAAAATTATTAACAGCTTCTGTAAAAGTAGTCCTTTGAACCATAAACACTATAAAACACAGTACATATCAGGATGGAGAAATGTACAAATACTTTTTTTGCAAGAAATTTTTAAACTTTTCCCATTAGAAAATTATTTTACATCTTTATCGAAATTTTCTGTTGTGTAATTTAAAACGCACGGTAAACAGACTGTATTAAAACTATTTTTGACAAAATATCTGTTTTTATTTAGTAAAAAATTAAAAATTTTAGAGTGTACAAATACTTTTTTTGCCAACTGTACATTTTGATGAAAAAAGGACGATTATTTAGTTATCCTCCTCAGTCCGAAACAAATATCACGATGGACAACATACACTGTTTAAAATTATTATAAACCATCTTCAAACATGTAACATTCTACATATCAATACGTGTTATATGGACGCATTTATTGAAAAAGTCTAGAAGTATTTTTAACGATTTTAGAAGCATTTAAATTCTTTTAAAGGATTTTCTTTAGTTTCTCGTACAAGCGCTATATTCGTGAAGAATATTTGACAAAAAATCTCTTGGGGATGACAAAATATAGGACAATGAAAAGATTGTCCAGTAATTTTCTTTGTCAACGTCTTATGCATATCCGTGTACCTGTCACATGTTAATGTATTTTAAATATCACAATACATCTAATTAACAAACGAAATTCGTTCACTGGCTCACTGATACGAAATGGCACACTGTGCAAGTGGACGAGGTTGGGGAGAGAAAAAGATGTGGACACATAGGGCGACTTCAACGCTGTTTCGCAACGTGGCTAACAGGAGTTGCGCGAACTACTAAACCTTTTCGCCCTGCAGCGATCACGCCGTGGTAAGATTTCGGTTGTTCAAAAATAGCATAACATGCACAATAGTATTAATTTACATTTAAATTTTAACATGAGACCGCAAATTGAACTTATTTAATTATTTTCTTAATGCATCAAAAATCACTGAAAATTGAATTTTTCCCGATTTTTAATGAGCTTGTGCAATCGGAAGATATTCTCTAAACGCAATTTATTTTTTTATTATTAATTAATAGTACAATATGTAAATATTTTTCACTATAGTGATAAAATATATGTATTTGTAATATTTTTAAAAAAATTCTGAAAAAATCGAAATTTTTAAATTTTTTTGAATTTTTAGGTGGTTTGCGCGATCGGAAGATAATGTCCGATTTCAAAAATTTTTTTTTAGTTTTTCTTGTATTTACCAATCGCAACTTTTCCGCACTATAGCGATTCGGAAATAAAAACTTTTGTTTTTTCGCACCACCCTAATATATATATACTTTTTATAGTATTATGGAACATTTGCATTTAAGATAGAATTCTGTTATAGACAGGTTACATTTTTATAAGTTTTGTGCATTTGTATAAATATAATTATTTATGCTATATGAATAGTAAAACCTGTCAAAATAGTAATTATCTATGCAGAATCCCGCCTTAAATGGGAAGATTATATAGTGATAATATGAATTGCCATATAATTAAATTTGCTAAAAACCTGTGAAAGCTGAATATTTATATAGTGGAGTCCTGATTCAAATGGAAGTTTTAGGATCCTGATGGAGTGTACCTTAAAAGCATAATTAATTACAGTCCTTTAAAGGGAAGCGTATCTAAAATGGAATTTTTCTCCTGTCACAAGCAATCACTACTTCACAGGATTGACTGTGCATGTATCATAGAAGTATTTTGAGCAACTGTAAGAATTGGTATATCCTTATTTAATTTCATAATTTAAAAAAAATGCATGGATAAAAAAAAAAGTAAGGTCAATCTCTATAATAGCAGATAATAATACACTGAATTAAATTAATATTTATCAGTGAAAAATATTTTGCAAGCACTATGATATAAAAAACTGAGAACTTACAAAAGAGTTAAAAATATTTAAATCAAGTTTCACATAGTATAAAAATTTGCTTACATTATAGTTAGGATGAAATGATTAAGTTTAAAACAGCAGTTTCCATATTTAATTTCTTGCAATTAAATTAAGAACTTGTGCTGTAATAGATATTAGATAAAAATTTGAGATAAGTGTTGATTGCCTGATCCATTAATTCTTCATTCAGATGTGTTTGAGATGAGGTTTTAATTTTTAAGAAATATATCTTACAATTTCAGCTACAGAAACTAGTAATACAAGAAACACACACATCAAATATAGTTCATGCTGGAAAACTTAACTTTGTTACAAGTGTCTTAAACAGCCATAACGCCTTTGAATTTCTATATTTAATATATGTCTCTGCATTTTTCATATCACATTCAATCTAATAGTTGCTTACAATACCTGGTCACCATTAAATAAATTAAACTTTTGCAACAAATTTATTTGTGATGGATTAGCACATTTTTTGGAAGTATTAAGTAAAAAATAATGGTGCTTTCTGTTATTGTTTTTCCCAACCAATTTATTTTAAATGGTTCTGAAAAATTTTAGAACATTTCTAAGTTCAGAAGTAAGCTCCGGATTATAGTATGTGGATTAGCTTCAATTTAAGCTTTCGATTTCTCATTGTTAAAGACAAAATGCCACCCAAGATCTTCACAAAACTGTTATTTTTTACCATGAAATTTCTTGAAGCAATGTTAAACTGGGCATTCACAAGTAGTAATTGGCGTCAAAGGTAATGTTGAATCCAGATATTTTTTCCGAGTGGGATCTCTGCAGCTCTGGAAGGGGCACTTTAAGAGTTCTGTGGAGAAGGATAGCTCTTCTACATCATTAATAAGCATAAAATCCCATTTATTTTGATCAGATCCTTAAACAACTTGACATGAGGATCAAGAGCCACATCTCTGTATATTTCAGCATTCACAGTTGCACTCTTAGAAATTTGTAGGTCAGTGGGGCTATTCAAAATAATGCCTGCCCATACCATGATTCCACGACCTTAGCATAGACAGATGCTTTCAGCCTTATTGCATGTGTTTTTTTTTTCCTCCATATAACATGTTTGTAATAACTATCCAAACGAAATGAGTATTCATTGGTAAAGAGAACTTGGCTCCAGTAAGTGGTGCTCAAATGAGGATGATTTCTGCACCCTTTTAGCTGGGCACATCTCACTGATAGAGTTAGTGGAATACAAATCATACGTTTCTTTGCATGCAGCTAGTCACTTAGAGTAAATCTATAGTGAAGTTCCTTTTACTGCAGTAAACACCCTTGCAATCTGAACTGATATCAGTTGCCTGTTTCTTTAGGCAATTGTTGCAAATAACAGTCTTGAGAGTCTGTGGTGGAATTGTGGAAAAATCACAAAGTTTCTTCAAAGAATGACAAGAAAAACCTTGCAAATATTGTCAAGAAATCACAAAAAGACGTGAATTTTAGCAAAAGATTGCAAATACTGTCAGCAAAGAATTGCAGAAAAATTCAAGTTTATTTAAAAAATCGCAAAAAAAAAATTCATAAACTTTCTCAAAGGATTTTAAATAAATGCACATTTCACCAGAAGATCATAAAAAAGCACAAATTTCATCAAATGGTGGCCAAAAAAAGAAAAAAAATACACAAACTTTAAGAAATGGCTGCCAAAAAAAAAAAAAAAAAAAAAAAAAGTAATAAAAAATTGTCAATTGTTTGTAAAAAAAAATTACCAGTTATATTAAATAATAGTAAAATAGAAAAAAATGCAAATTTTGTCAGAGAATCATGAAAAAAAAAAAAAAAATGGCACATTTGATAAAGGAAACAAAAAAATGCATACGTCATCAACAAATCATAAAAACACCGCACATTTTGTCAAAAAATCACAAAATTGCGAATTTTGTTAAAAGATCACAAAAACCTGAATCTCATCATAAGATCATAAAAAAAAATTACAAATTTCATCAAAGAATCATGAAAAATCCTGTAAACTTTGTAAAGGAATTGCAAACTCCTCTCATATGTCATTAAAATATCATGGGTTAATGCAAATTTCATTAAAGGTACATAGAAAAAAATTAATTTCATCAAAGGATTGCAGAAGAAACAAGAATTTTACTGAAGAATCACAGAAAAAAAAAAAAAAAACAGATTTCATCAAAGAGTAATAGAAAAAATGCATAACTAGTACTGGAAGAAAGTATCCCTTTCTGCCATCTGCTATATTCTTTCAGAAAATTTGCTGTAAATTTCAGAATTTTTTTTTACTCAAAATCCCCCCTGAATTAAGTTTCTTTTATATAACAATCATCTGATTATCTTACAAATAGAAATTGAAATGCAGGTTAAAAAATAGTTGTCGGCAGACAAAGAAAAAGTAAGCACTGCAATACAGACCTTATTTATTCTGTTGTAATATAGCTGTTTAACCCAATATCAAGAAATTGTTGAAAGTTCTATCAAAACTTCCAGTCTCAATAGCTACTTTAGAAAGAACATCTTCTATACTGAGATGATCAAAAATGTATCTTAGGAACACTATGTATAATTCTCAGCTTTCTGAACTTACATTCACGAACATCCATCGATAAATACAAGTATATGACAAATCCATTTGAAGGTAATGTCAGCGAAATAAATTTACCTTGTGTTATGATGCCAAAATTTGCAATCACATTTTTCTTTCTTTTTTAAATACAAAGAATGAAATGTTTCTTTCAAATTCTGCTGTCATATTTCACAAAATTGTAAAATTTAATTTATTTCTTAATGTTTTACTTTGAAATATTGCCCACGCTTTTTTTAAATTATGAATAAAATTAAATAATCAAATAAAATTAATTAATTTACATAATTACTTATTAATGAGATGCTTTATCATTAATTGTTTTTCTTAGTTTCACAGTTATTTTGAGCATACTGAATTAAAATCTAATTGAGCCCCCCTTTCCTTTCTCTCTCTCTCTCTCTGTTTTTAAATTGTTACACTACTGAATGCAGAGCTACAAACTAATACGCCTATTTAAATGAAATAAACGTGTTTTGAATCAGAAAATTTATTTAGTAAAATACATGTAAAACTTATTTTATGGTATATAGTCATACATATTTCTTCATTTGTTCAGTGAAATTTCTGATTCTAATTTGTTTATTCGACTGTAAAAAGGCGTAGAAGTTGGCAGCCATGTGAATGATATTCATATGGAAGTCCTTAAATGTATATATCAATTTGTATCATTTTGTATATTATGTTTAGCATATGTGAAATGCATTGATGATAATATGCAAGAGTTAATGATGATATGCATACAGTATTGTTTAAATCATGTTTAAATATATGCAGTAGACACCTTCAAATCCACATAGCTTAAAACCAGGTTATGCAGATTTCCAGTTACTGTTTCTTTTTTACATTTTTTTCAAAAAAAATTTGAATGTGTACTCATGTCCAAAATTAAAGTCATAAACATGAAATCTGAGAAAACTGATGAACTATTAACTGTGTTGCCATGAAATTAGGCACAAAGGTATGTTACAACGAAGAAAGAAAGTAACAACATAACAATATGGAAAAGTTTTAATTGTAATCCAAGAAATAGAATATTACAAAATGGGTAAAATCATGAATAACGGATAAAGCATATATGTCGGGAAAAGTCTGTCTAATATGGAGTGTGACTATTGCGCATTGCTATACCACAGTGCAAAATGATAGGAATGATCATGTAATTGCCTAAATAAAAAATTTAATTATCTTAATAATCGTATAAACCATTTAAATTTATTGTATAATACAAATACTCAAAATAAACACAATGAAAAAATTTTAAAACAATTGTTATAAGTATACTTTGCATTTTCACTTGATATGCACTTGGAGCAAAATGATAAGAATGAAACAGATTTCTCTAAATTATAGAAATATTTCTTGTCAATTGGGCTTCTTTTGTGTTTAATAATTTCAGTGCAACAATGTAGCACAAAATTTGCATGATTTTTAATTAGTTGAGGTGACAAAACATGTCATATCTTCCAAATTTCAGATTTTAATTTTGCTTTCGAGTTGTACTGCATGATTTGATGATCTTTCATAATGCACTATGCCCTATAATTCCCCAAACATTATTCATGGGATTAAAGTTTGGATATTAGCTGGCTAATCAAGTTTGAGAGTGTTATTTAACTTCAAACCACTTTTTGTGTCTTTTTTGTGTTCTGAGGGAATTTAGGCACCGTCTAGTTGAAAATTTTGTAAAAGTTGGTAATTTTTTTTCAGTTAGGATGAAAAAAATGGCTTTTTAGCATGCAAATAATGGTATATTTATTTTGTTTATTTATCTAGAAAAGCAATTATAAACTTACCTACTGAAGAAAAAGTAGCCCAAACATTAGAGAACCTCCACCTAATTGATGTTTGGAAAATACATCTTTTTCATTTTGAAGGCCATGAATATCATATGGATGAATGCTACACGGAAAATTGAAATTAAACATCTTTTTAGCACTGAAAATGATTTTAGACCAATTCATTTGCTTCTTCAGTAAACAGAAAGTGAGCTTTTTTACTACTAGATGTTAAATGCAAACATTCACATATAGTTTTGTATTTTTAAGAGCTTCTGATATTTTCATTGTTCTTCATATGATCAACATTGATGCTGGCATCTTTATCCGGCTTTCAAATTCCTTTCCTGTCATTATCTTACTTAGAAGCATGTGAATAATCAAAATTTCAGATTGTTTCAAAAGAATTTTTGGCCTCCCTGTAGATTTTATTGTAACATAAATTGTTGGATTCTGTAAAAAATTAAAAATGACAGTCTTTGAAAATTTAATTTCACTAGTAATTGACTCTGATGTTGTTATAAGCTAGAATATGCCCTCTTTTGAAGTCACAAATCATTTTGATTCACCCTGTAATCCAGATATTTTGCGAACTAAACAAATGTGTTCAGAATTTCTTTTAAATGTGTTTTTAAATGATACGCAAAAATATCCACCAATCATGTTCCACGGTTTTAGAAATACCAACTGTGTTCTTATTTTGCTCTTGTGTAAATTTAGTAAAAAATATATTTTAAAAATGATTAAAAAATACCATAATTTCCGGTAGATAAGCTGTATTAATGAAAAATGGGAGATAAAAATTCAATTTTCATCAGATAACCCGCACCAGCATATAAGCCACACTGGTGTGTAAGCCGCGGCTTATACGCCGCATAAACGAAAATTTATAGTCTATTAAATAAAACAATTTTACTAAATAATTTAATGCGAAAAAATGAAAATGCATTCTTTAAATACATTTAATGAAAACAAATATTTTTAGTAAATAATAAACAAATATAACTTGCCAATATTTATTTATATTGTAATTTATTTACTAATGCTGAATTAATCCACTTTCTTTTTAGGAATGCCCCAGTATAAAATTGAAAAAAGAAAGTCGAAATAAATCACTAAAAGTATATAAATTACTAAAAGTACAAGCCTTTAAAAATTGCAACAAGATGAAAAAGTATTAATATAAATTTGCCATGGAGCAATAATCCTGACTTCAAACAAAAACAAATGTGCAAATTAAGTTAATAAATAAAACAAACAGTGCATTGGGCGATAAAACGTCAAATAAGCCTGTGCTTATTAACCACAACTATCTTTTGTACCTTGACGCGACCTTGACTTAAAGACCGGATGACAGAGAGAAAACCATTTTATAACTACTGTTTCTAAAATTAGTTCTCCCGCTCTCATTATTTCATTATTTTGGAGTTGAAAGTGAGATAGAAACATAATTAACTCTTCCCACAAAATGCCTTTTTGTAGAAATGGTTGTTGAAATCAGCCAAAAATTTGTCGTTTCTCATGCGACGTTAACCCGAAGGCAAATAGGCTAAAACACATTAAGAGTCAGATGAACAGTAGAATAGTCACATAAAGATTTTCCCTTCGTGTAATCTGTTTCTTGATGAAATATATAAAAAATATATTGATGTAAAAATAAAACGAATTTTTCAGTATCTTTTCGTGAAAAATAAATAGATTAAGAAAAAGTCGTGTGCTTCTCTTTTTTCCTGTTTCTTTAAAAATACTCCGTTTTACTCATTAGTATGAATGCGCAGGTGCTCATGTAAATGAGATTTCTGACAAAATCTGCTGTTACACAATTCAATTCTTTCTTTGGCATGAATGTGGAGGTAGGTATTGAAATGAGATTTCTGAGAAAGTTTTTGTTACAGATCTCACAGGAGAAAAGTTTCTTTTAGTTTGAAGGAAAAGGTGGGTATTTAAATTAGATTGCTGAGAAAATGCTCCGTTACACACCACACTCACGAAAAATTTCGCTTTAGTATAAATACGAAGGTGAATGTTTTTCTGTTCAGGTATACAGATCAAATATGCTTTCTGGAACATAAAAACATACAAAATTGACAGGTGTTGTTATTCTTAAATTATGTATAATCGAAAGACATTTTTTATTGTTTTGTTAAAGACTAAAGACATCACAATATTGTGTGACAGGAGAAAAAACATTATCATGCGATCAAAGTCTTTTATAACTCGATAAATTATTTATAAAAAAAGGAACTTGATTTTACGATTATGACCTTATATTTAAAAACAAATGTGTCAACAACAACGCAAACAACAACGCAAAAGTTTTGCGTTGTTGAGTAGTTGATTTGATAATCTTATATTATTTGAATATGATATGATGTCTTTCGATTATACATAATTTTTATCTTTTTTAATACTTAAAATGTTTAAGCATTAAAAAAGATAAAAATTACTCTGAATATGAAAAATGTTGCGAGTTTAGATTTGAGAGCAAAATTTAATGTTGCTATTATAGTGCAACGGAATGTCAAAATTCCAGAAAGACTAGAAAACCGAATATTAATGAAACATCATTTTTAAAGGCTGTTCTGAAATTTAAGCTTCTTATTTTCTGATACATTCACAAAGACATTTTCATTCGTAAATGCATGAAACTTGGAAGTGTTAGAAATTTCATACTGAGAAATCAGACAGCATTTTCTCGTTTTCTTATAAGAATGATGAATCTTCCAAAATAACCTCTCAAAAATGTGTTTTAGTGTCTAAAAGATGAACTATAATATTATAGATTTGACAGCATGAATACGCGAAACACAATTGCATTAAAAGCAAGTTAAAGTAAAGCCAATTTACTTTTTCGTCATTAATACAAATGCTGTGTTTCCAAAATGACTCTAAAACGGTACTCACGATTCCACATTTCCATACTCTTATTGTAAGCATCATTTAATAGGATATAGTTTAAGAAAGTCTCAGATATGAAAATGGGACAGAGTACTAGAAGTCCAAAAATAATCTAGCTCTTTTTGAGCAGTTATGTGAGAATTATGTGGATGTTGACACGGCGCCAATCGTACGATCTGTAAGAAAGTTATATTTTGATGGCGGCATGAAACAAAAATTACTGCTGCATTATATTTAGTATTGTAATGGAGTTATAAAGAAGTGATCAATCATCATACCTCATCTCTTAATATTTTCGATATTTATTGACTACGTAAAATGTGAATTTATCAGTTAAAAACAAACTACTCTAACCTTTTTTTAAAAAAATAATAACTAATGTTTATTTGTTAAAATTTCTTAAAAAATGCAACACCTCATTTTTTTCCCCTCCATTTCTTTAATTAAAATTTTTTCTATTTATTTTTAAAAATGCACTATTTTTTCCTTATTGATTTAAAAAAAATTATTATTTTTATGCATTTTTATGTGATATTTTGCATGCAACACCTGGTTGAAAAAAATGTTCATTGTATAGGCCGCACTGCAAAAAAAAATAACTTTTAAACATGTATAAGTTACGGCTTATCTCCCAGAAATTATGGTACATATAATTTTTGTAAATGACTACTTCAATATTAACCAATAATAATCTGGAATACCATGTATTAATTTTAGCACAAAAATTTATGCTTTTTGCATTGCAAATGCAAACTGATTTCTTTGTTTTTATCTGGTTTTTATCATTTTGCACCCCACTATGTACAAGCCTTACAACTAGCTCTCATAATGTTTATGAGGGTGTCAATAAATGTTTGTTGCAACAAAGTCCATTCTTCCAAAAGTACAGATTTTAATTCCTGACAGGATGGCTCTTCCTAGACTACCGTAATTTCCGTCGTATAATCTGCAGATCGAACAATTCTTTTTCGACCCAGAATTTTTATTTAGTAATTGAAGCCAAATATTTACCACAATCTAAAATGTTACATTTTACTTCAAAAATTTTTTGGATAGAAAAATAATTGTTTGATCCGCAGATTATATGCTGGAAATTACGGTATCCCAAACATGTTCAACAGGATTGAGGCTCAGAGACCTTGAGGGCCATTTCATATGGTGAATATCCTCTTCATGAAAATCCTCAACAATATGAGCTCAGTATAGCTATGCATTATCATGCATTAACATGAAGTCTGCTCTTAAAGCACCTTGGAATAACTTCACATAGGCTTTAAGGACCTCATCCCAAACCGATTAGTGTTGACAGGTGTATGACTGCACAATATTATGGTACTCCAAACAAGGATACCTTTACCTAGGTATCTGTCAATTTATTTTATGTATGAGTGATGAAAGTGAGCTCTACAATCTCTCCAGATGAAAATTCAGTGAGAATCACTCTGCGTGGTAAATCTTGGTTCATCACTGAAAAGAACACATTCCCATTCTTGTTGTTCCAAGTTTGATGTCTTCAACCACAATAGCTGAGCTCTTCTGTTGGATTCAATGAAAAGGGCACACACAAATCGACACTGAGCATCAGGAATGAGGTCCTTGAAGCCTACATGATATTCTGGTATGCTGCAAGCCTGGACTTTATGGATGATAATGCAAAGCTACACACACAGAGTTCACTGTTAATGATTTTCTTGAAGAAGAGGATATTCACAGTATGAATTGGCCCTCAAGTTCTTCAGATCTCAATCCTATTAAACATGTTTGGGATGGTCTTGAAAGAGTCCTTGCACAGCATAACTTCTCTCCTATGACCCGCCAGCAGTTAAAAGCGACACTTTTAGAAGAATGGCCTTTGGTGCCATGTTGTGATTTAACATTTTTTGATATAACCTGTTTCTTAATTCACAATTATAATCTTTTCCATATTATTATATTACTATATTCTTTTAACCCTTTCACCGTCCAAGAGTTTTCATGAATTTTTATAAGAATGCTTATAAATTGCAAGATATTTATATTAATTAATCGCAGTTTGATGTTATAATATCTTATCACTTCTTTCTATGTATGATTCAAAATAACATTCCGTTTAAAATATATTTGTCCACAGCCATTTAAACATGATTTCTAGAAACGGAAAAAGCCGGGACAAATGGTTAAAGGGTTAATGACACTTATTAACATTTACTGACACATTCAAATAGTATGAGAACTCATTGTGAGGCTTCTATAGCAGATCACTGTGGTCACATTCCATATTAGACACACTTTTCCCAAGATAAAGTCTTTACCTCAGAATCATCATTTACATTTATTGATTCCTTTCATGAGGACACATCCCTTGTGTCCACTGCAGCTGGGGCAGTGATGAGTTGAGCTGCACTCATTGTCCATGGAGCGGTTGCAGTAGGAGGCCACAGTGGTGCTGATTGCTTGGCACATTCTGAACCCTCTTAAAAGAGGTTGGCTGTCAGTTCTGCTTCCATGATCTGCCAACCCACAATGAATCAGACCAGATGCTCACAGGAAAATATATTTATATTTACCTCCTATTTTTATCATTTTATTCAATCTATTTCCTATTATCTTTATTTATTTAATGTTTATAGCTGCATTTAAATAAATTCTGGATTAAATATTGTATTCTTTCTCATATTTATGTTTCAATAATTTTAGCCTTTAAATTTAAATGCTACCATTATCTTTATTTTAGTGCTTAAATATTAAATTACTATAAATAAAATGTATCTTTATTCTACCTTGAGTCAATTCTGCATGGCTAATTGCTTCAGGCATCACTACTTACTTATTTCTTACATTTTCATGATATCACATTGTCTCACAGAATTAGTTCTCTCTGTTGACTGACACATCAACAAAACATCGATGTGATTTCACAATCTGAAGAGTTTTGATGGCCATTGATAGATGGCATTACTTGTCAGTCAACATATATCTGTCGTGGCCGATCGCTATTGATCCATCTTTCTCAGTATGTTTTAGATGCCAGAGATGGTGTTTGATTCAGTCATCGAATGTGATGCAAGTGGTGGTGTCAGCAGATGGGAGAGCTAATTATAGGTCTAGTGAAACTCCATGAACGGTTTAGCTTCATTTTGTTTTTAATTGTGTAAATACAGATGCATGCATGTTAAAGTCACTGTAATTGGCTGCCGAGGATGAAATATGTTTGGAGGCTTGTGCTGAATGAAATAACATGGAGATGTAATTTTTAATCTTATTTTAATAAGAGGATATGTAGTTTTTAAATATCAAGACATTTAGAGAGTTGGCTTTGTCAAGATGAAAGCAATGTTGGTTTACTTAAGGCTGTACTACATGTGATGTCTATCATTTTAAGAAATGTGGTTCCTGTTTTACTAAAGCTTTCTCACATATGAAAAGGCCAACTATCTGCAACATGTTTCAATTAGTTTTTCTTTTCTATGTGTTCTTTTTAATTGAAATAGATTGTTTTTGTTTTCAATAACTTTCTCTCCTCTTTCGATGATATTTATGTCTCAGATAATTAACCTGGTAGAATGAATCTGGCCAACTTTTCTTTTAGAAATGGATTGCATACTGCAGGATTGTAAACTGTTATGTTTTATTAAATATTTCAATTTATTTTCATTGTCATAAAGTGAAATAAATGCTTATGTTTATCCCAATTAGTTTTGCTAGTTCTTTCCACAATCAAATAGCAGGCATGTATTTAAGATATGCTTTTGTTTATTTAAAACAAGCTCTTTTGTTTCAAAGTTGTTTCATTAATAAAATTTAATAAATTGTTTTAAGGTCTTAACAGTTAAAGTTTTTATAAAATAAATTAAGCAGTATACTTATTAAATTTAATACAATTGTAAGTATTACCTGCAACATGTAGTGATGTGGCAAGGCACAATACAAATGAAGATGGTCGCCACTGATGGTTGGAAATCCTGCAATGCTGGACTTTAATTAACTGCAACTTTAAACTGATAAGTAGGTATGTGCCAATTAAACAGGAAAATTTTTGCATAATTAATTGTGTTTGACTGTAATTGTAATTGTTAAATTTGATTTTAACTGGTTCATTTCTTTCCATTTGCATTTATTGAGTAGCTGTTGGTGATGTGAGGTGGCAGTAGCATGTGCTGAAGAATAAGCATGCATGAGGGAGGCTTAAGGGGCTCAGGGGTTGATCGATATGGAAAAACATGCACGCTTTGAGTCCGTATAAAAACAGGAGTATTCAGTGTAATTAATTTAAACTTTCTGATATTTTAAAGGTATGTTTATAGTCTTATAAAATTATAAAATGAAGTATTTCAATGTAATATAATAATAAATATAACAAAATTTATGTAACACAATTTTCGAAAAAAAAAAATTGTGTTATATCACCAAGATATCTTAACGTTGAATTGACATAAGAACCTAATTTTTTCTTTAAAATGATCCGGAAACTTTACTCTATAGAATGAATTAAGGATATAACTATCACTCAAAAAAAAAAAAAAAATATATATATATATATATACATGGCTGCCAACTACTACGCCTATTTACAGTCAAATAAACATATTAGAAACAGAAATTTTAGTAAATAATTAAGAATATGTAATGTAACGCATAACACTGAATATATTTGGTATACATTTTACAAAAACATTTTTGTGGTTCGAAACATGGTTATCAGATTTAAATAGGCGTAGAAGTTGGCAGCTCTGTATATATATATATTAAAAAAACTCTCAAATTTGAAAATTTAAAAAACCCCTAAAAAATATAACTTTTTTTTCATTAAAAATACTCAAAATATTAAACTATCTAAAATATATTAATTCATTGTATAGATAATGTTATATGCATGCAAAAAAAAAAAAAAAAAAAAAAGCCATTCCATCAAATATTTTTTTTAAATCTTGGTGTTAGTCGCCAAAAATCAAGTCTTGAGAAAACACGACTTAAAGTTTAAATTATATGGGTAAGGCTATGAAACTGTTGATACATAAATGCTTATAACTTCGTTAAATGCAAATATTTTTATGCAGTTTTTTGCATTGAATTAAGAATTAATTGAATAATCAAACTGGATCGTAAAAAAAAAAAAAAAAAAAATCGCTTTTTTGAAAAGTTTTCAACTTCTGAGCCCCCTTAATGATTTTAGGCTAAAGCTGTGCAATAAGCTGCAATGTTTTAAAAATACTTTGTTGTTTATGTGTGCCATAAATGCAGATATGAGCTGCGTTCATTTGTCAGTAACGAATTTTTATTAGTTATTTTATTTATAGTTTTATTAAAATTAGTTCTAATAAATAAGTTATTTAGCTAAACATAGTGTCTTTTTCAATGGGAAAATGCCATTTTCACCATGCTATTTTCCATGAAGTTCACCTATGGCCTAACATAAGCAGGATCCTATGGAATCGGGGGAGGGGGGGATGTCCCCATTTTGGTGCTACAACTAGATTATAGCAATAGTGGACTGAGACTTAGACTATCTGGAAGTCCATGTCAAAATAATTGGAGCTGTTATAGATCAATAGTGCTAAGTTATTCACAACTTCTTTGAGACCTTGAAGATGAATTTCACTTCTAAGTAGCACTTTGGTGGCAATATTGGATGTTTTGGAGTACATCCCTGGTGACAGTATGGGATGTTTAGAAAAGCCTTTTTAGTGGCAATAAAAAGTGCTTTAGAGAATTCTTTTGACTTTAAATATAAGTCTGGCTTTCACCTTAACAGAAAATCTTATTGTGAGGAGAGAAATAAATAAATATATGGTTCTTCTATTTAAAATATAATTGAAAGTCAAATATTTTTATTTAAAATTTAATATAATTTAAGTTAAATGGATTTTATTAAAGTAAAGATTTAAATGTTATTTCTCTTGAACATTTGACTTTGAAAAGTTTTTTTGCTTCTTGGTGCTCTGGTTCATTTACTTTAAGTAAATATTGATATGGTTATGTCACTGCAATGTAGGGAATTAACGCAGCAGTGCTTATGAGTTTAAAAAAAAATAAACACTTCATTTTCTTCCCCCCTGTGATCGCAATGCTGTCAATCACAAATCAACAAATGCAATACATCATGAATCATCCTTTTCCAAGAAATAGGTTGAATGTAAGCAAGCAAGGAGGGGCAATAGAAGTTTCTTTTATTGCACTGCGCTGCAGAAACATAGTACTGGAAAGTCAGTTTTTCTGAATTTTGCAGTTGAAATTTCTTTTTTGTTAGTACATTTCAGTTCAGTTACAAATCACTATCATATTTATCTGAAAGAAAATATTTTGTTAATGTCATTAATTATTTCGACTTTTATTATAACGATTTCTCAATAGAGGAGGATTTTGAAATTCAATTTCTTATGACAACTTGATAACAGATTTTTTATATCTTTTATTATTTATTAAATAGTAATTTAAGAAGATGAGAATAAACAAATTTTAAATTCTCTGTTATAATGATCCCTGTTAGTGTGGAATTTTGAAGCTTGTATTCTTACAACGATAAGGTAAAAAGAATGAAAGAAAATAAATGCAATACATAACATATTTTATTTATTAACTTTCAGATTATTCCTGTTTGTGCTGCTGAAATCATCTACATCATTAAAAATATCTTTTAATTTTGAACTGTTTATATTGTTTTTAGAGTATACTTATCAATTAAGTACAGTATAGGATCCGTTATCCGGCGTCCCGGTATCCGGAACGCTCCGAAAACCGGAATGCAAATCGGTAACTTTTTTTCAGCAATCCCGCGGACGCGCTATAGCGCGTAAATTATGCAAAAAATCGGCGACGGATGCAAAAAAAATAGTTCTTACGCGTCCCAAGGGACGCGTAACTTCGTCAAAGGATCGCGAAAAAACGGCAAATTTCGTTAAAAATCACGAAATAACGATTAATTTTCGGCAATTTTTGTCAAAGGATTCGCGAGAAAATGGGTAATTTCGTCCCAAAATCCCCAAAAACGGCAAATTTCGCGAAAAAAATAACAAATATAGTAAAAAAATCGCGATAAAACGGCAATTTTCAACAAAAGATCGCGAAAAATGTTAACTTTCCTCAAAAGATCGCGATTAAAGGCAAATTTCTTCAAAAGATCATGAAAAAAGAACAGCAAATTTTGTCAAAAAATCCCGAAAAACGACAGATTTCGTCAAAAGATCCTTGAAAAACAGCAAAATTCGTTAAAAATCAAGTAAAAACGACTAATTTTCGGCAAATTTTGTCAAAAGATTCTCGAGAAAATGGGCAATTTCGTCACAAAATCCCCAAAGAAGGCAGATTTCCCCCAAAAGATTGCAAAAAAATAACAAATATAGTCCAAAGAATCGCGATAAAACGGCAAATTTTGACAAAAGAATCGCGAAAAAACGGCATCTTTCATGAAAAAATCGCTATAAATGGCAAATTTTTTCAAAAGATCACGAAAAAAAGGCCCATCCTGAAGCAGAATTCTTAGAAATGGATAATGTGTTTGCAGTGTTTTTGTTTCCAAATTGTACATCACTTACCCAACCATTGGATCAGGGGATTCTGAGATCTTTAAAAACTCACTACAAAAATGACTTCTTAAAAAAAAAATGCTCACAGAGTGCAACAAAGGAATTGGGATAAAAAATTTCCAGATAAGCTTCACAATCAAAGATGCTGCCATGTGTCATGTGTTCCTCTGCATTACTTTTCAATGACAAAAAAGAGCCGGAGTTTGAAAGCTTCAAGATTTCGAAAGAGAAGCAAATTATTGCTGATCTGTTGGCATATGCCAAAGACTTTAATTGTCCAGAAGCTAAATTGTTTAGAAGCCGATGAAAACATTCCTGTCACTAATCACATGACTGACAGTGAGATTTATAAAATGATGACAAACAATAGATCTGACGAAAGTGATGATGAGAAGGACAACCAGCAGAATGAAACAATAAGGTATCAAATGAAAAATTAATATTTCATACCGAACAATTAATTTCAGGCATGCAACAGAGGAGCTACTTCCATGAGCAGGAAATCATGTCTCTGTACAAAATACAAGAACAATTAGGGTAAGAGACGCGCTATAAGCAAAAGACTATCTTAGAAATGTTTGAATAAACCCCAATCAAAAGATTCTGTTTCAAAATCTCAAAATTAAATTTCATATATATGTATATTTTTTTCATTTATTATAATTATTTTTTTATTTTGTGTAAATTAATCAATAAATTATGGTATTTACATGCATTAATATTCATATTTACCTATTTATTTCACTATTTATGAAATTATTTCGTGCATTTCTTATACTTATGGTAAAGTGTTCCGAATTACGGAAAAACCCCTTATCCAGAATGCCCTGGGTCCCAAGCATTCTGGATAATGGATCCTATACTGTATTGATAATGGAGGCTATTGCACAGGAAGCCAAAAATTGAAGAGTGCCAAATTCACTGTTTTTTCTTCATTAAAGATCCACCGAAGATTATTCTCTTTTGTTCAAAGTTATTATATACTTCACTTATATATTGCTTAGCTAGTTAATAAAGTTGTTATTAGCAACATGTATTCAAATAATTTACAGTTGGCAAAAAAAGTATTTGTACACTTCATTTTTTTAAATTATAATGAAATTAAACAAAAGATTTAAGCAAAAAATACTGTAATACATTAATTTAATGCATTATAATATTATAGAAGCCAAAAACAAAATTAAACGAATCTATTTTTTACATTATAATAAAAAAAGTACAAAAATATAATGCAAAAAAAGTATTTGTACACTATATTAATATAAAATAATTAATGAAAATTTAGTAAAATGATACAAATTAATATTTTGTGTGTATTCATTTAGCGTTTATGACTACTTCTAGATAGTGTGACATAGATTCCATCAACTTTTTTGTAGTGGTCTGGTTAATGTTATTCCATGACAAAATAAGAGCTTCTTTAAAACTGTTTTTTACTGATTCAGATTTTTGCATCCAATAGCATCAGCAAATTTTCTATTGGATTCAAGTCTAAAGATTTTAGAGGAGTTACCAGTCGTCTTCGAGTATAGTAACTATGTACTGGTGATCACAGCAGTATGCTTTGGTCGTTATCCTGCAGAAAGGGAAAAGCTTCCTCTACGCATAATTTCTTGGCACGGTTTAATAAATTATGCCGTGACACATCAATGTATGTTAAACCTGTCCTTCCATTGTCAATAAATTTTAAATGTCCTGCTCCATTAGAAGCTATACACCCCAAACCTATAATATTCCCCCTAACATGCTTGATAGTTTGAAGTATACGTTTTGGATCTAGAACAGTTTTATTTTTACGCCAATTTTTTCAAATGCTTGGTGGTAAGAAAATTCCGAATTTTCCCTCATCAGAAAAAAATTACTGTTTTCCAAAAATCCAATGACTTACTTCTGTATGCGAAAGCGAATACTATGCGTTTTCACCTATTTGTTTCGCTGATGAATGGATTTTTCCTTGAGGTTCTTTCTTTTAAATCTGCATTGAGAAGAATATTTTTTATTGTTTGAGGTATTACTCTGATGCGAGAAGATGTTGCAAGGTCTCCAGCAAATTTTTGAACCGAACGCATAGGATTTTTTAAAGCTTTTTTAACAACACTCCCTTTTTCCCTCATTGTTAGTTTGCTGAGAAGTCCTGGTTTTCATTGAATTTCTATGCTTTTAATTTATTCATAGTTTCTCACTATACATCCAATAGTTGTAAATAGTAATTTAATAGTTTTTACAAATTCTTGTTGCGAATTTAAATTTTTTTTATGCTCAATCATAGGATTTCATATATCTAGAGGTGCCTCTCTAGTTTTAGGTTCTATACTCAATTACTTCAAGAGCAAATTAGATTAAATGTCAGACAATTATAATATGAAGTTAAAAATTATTAACAGTTTCTGTAAAAGTAGTCCTTTGAACCATAAACACTATAAAACACAGTACATATCAGGATGGAGAAATGTACAAATACTTTTTTTGCAAGAAATTTTTAAACTTTTCCTATTAGAAAATTATTTTACATCTTTATCAAAATTTTCTGTTGTGTAATTTAAAACGCACGGTAAATAGACTGTATTAAAACTATTTTTGACAAAATATCTGTTTTTATTTAGTTAAAAATAAAAATATTTAGAGTGTACAAATACTTTTTTTGCCAACTGTATGTACCTTAAAGTTCTGAAAAACAGACTTCGCACCCCCTTCCCCTGACAATATAAAATATTGATAAAAGTGAGAAAGGGGCTAATAAATAGAAGTTTCTGTAGAATTTCCTCAATACTTTAATTAACATTAATGTCTATTAACATAAATTAATTGGTAAACATGAAGGTACATTCCCTAAATATTTTAAAAAATATGTTTCAAGAAAGTTAAAAAAATTTCTCAATTAACAAAAACAAAAAAGAAATTATTTAAATTCTATTCTTTTATTATTAAAAAAAAACTCACTGAACCTGTCATCAAATTCACATTGTTTGAGCATGGAAATAGAAATTATTAAACTGCAAAATAAAACAAAAAGGAAAGAAACCATAAACAAAGACTACTTTCTTTCTTACTATTAAAAAAATATCTATCTTCTATGATAATTTACTGATTTTGGTCAAATTTTCAGCAAGTAGCAATAATAATAAATTAGGCTCTGTAACAAATTTTAATTGAAATATAATAAGTTATTAAAAAGTTACAGCACCCTACAAAAAGAACCACTGTAGAGCAATTCCAAAGAAAAACAAGAGAACTATCTGAGATTTGTTTATTCAATTTCTGTGGCATGAACTCTAAAGTCAACTTTATCAGAATTAGATCATCAGCACATTTGGTTACAAAGAAAGGAAATGCATGGATGTTAAAGAAAAAAGATTTTTGGTGGTAGATTTACAAATTATTTTTTTTATTTTCAAAAAAGGAATTTTGTTCCAAATTGGGAGCAGTGGTATCTTTGGGATTTTACGGTATGTATTAAATGTAAAAAGACAACATATGAAAAAAGTTTCAAGATAATACACTATATTTCCAAAAGATGACTGGCCACTTGCAATTTTAGACATTTTGTTAAATATCTAGAAAACTACATAAGGAATTATCTTGAAACTCTAAGTGCGTAAACATAATAATACAGGTCATACATTTCTGTGAATATTTTTTCCTAAAACTCTATAGGGGATCATCAACAAATTGAAAAAGAATGAATATATTTTGGTTAATTCTGCAAAAACTAATGTAGCAAAAGAGCTCAAACTGTAGATTATGATTGTGTGGCTTATTGTAATATACTGTGATCATTTTTATGTGGATAGCATGTATATTCATAGAGAAATTAAGATTTTTATAAAAACAGTCGCAAATTTTTCCAAGTTTTTTGCTTATAATTTGAAAAGTTCTTAATATAGAATAATGTTCTTTTCTGAAAATATGACAAACAACATTGTATGCAATACCCTGTCATCAGAATTAAAATATAATAAAAATTGTATGAAAAATGAGCAGGTTTAGTAAATAATTTTTCATTGTGCATGTGTCAACAATATCAAAATTTCATTTGCATATTGTGTTAGTTAAATGTATAGAGCAACATTTGTAAATATTTTAAAAACATAGCTTGGAAATTCTGAAAGTGATCGTCTGTAGAATCAGCTCAAAATCCATTATCCCCAACATGAAGCAAAAAAATCAGGGGTTTTACCCAAATATAGTAGTATGTGCCATATTGTGTATTGTATATTGCCATTAATCAATGGATATATGGATACAATCCCACATCTTTTTGCCTTACTTTGGGTATAACAGATTTTGAGCTGATTCTACAGACGATCACTTTCAGAATTTTCAAGCTATGTTTTTGAAATATTTACAGAAGTTGCTCTATACATTCAGCTAACACAATATGCAAATGAAATTTTGATATCGTTGACACATGCACAATGAAAAATTGTTTAGCAAACCTACTCATTTTTCATAGAACATTATTTTATATTTAGAAATACGCAACTTATAAGCAAAAAACTTGGAAAATTTTGGGACTATTTCTATAAAAATCTTAATAAAAATTTCTCTCTGAGTATACATGCTATCCAAATAAAAATGAACACAGTACCCCATTTTGTAAAATATGGCAAGTATAATTTGCAGTGCCCCATTTTGTAAAATATAATTAAGCCACTTAATCATAATCTACAGTTATAGCACTTTTGCTACATTAGTTTTGACAAAATTATCCAAAAGTTATTCATTCTTTTTTAATTTGTTGACAGTCCTCTATAGTCTCAGGGGAAAATCTACACAGGAACGTATGACCTGTACTATTATATTTACATGCTTAGAGTTTCAGGATAATTCCTCATGTATTTTTCTAGATATTTAACAAAATGTCTAAAATCGCAAGTGGCCAATCATTTTCAGTCATATAGCACAGTTAGGAATTGGAAGTTCTGGAAAATCGATTTTGCCTTATAAATATTTTAATCCTACATATTTTTAGAACAAATTAGTTATTTTAATAATTTAATTACTTTAATAATTTAGTTTTTAAGCTGTATTTATGCAGTATTTTGGGTATGTTATTGCCTCCTTAATAAGGCAAAATAATTTCATTTTATTGCAGCATTTATGATGGCTGAAGTGATTATGCCAATTTTTTTCAAAACAATGTCAATTTAGGAGGGTGTGGTGTTTTTTCCCTAAATTACGGTATATGTATTAAGCAAATACTGAATAAAAGAGATAATGTTAAATGACAATATATCTAATTTTTCATTTATGATTTAAATTTTGCTTTTCTTTTATTTAAATTTACTTAACAATAACAATATTGTTATTTGTTTATAAAACTGTTATTTTTCTCAATACACTTTCTCAATTCTCTGGGCAAACACATACAGCATTTTACACTCTACATGCATAATGTTTCTGCTTCTTTAATAACTTTTAGCCAATTATCTTTAATAACTGAATAACAAATGCAGTGGTACATCGAAACTCAGGTGAACTCTTGGTCCAATCAAGGTCTTGCATGTCTGTGCACTGCTGGAGTTTTCTGTGCCCAGTGATGAAGACCTAGCAGATTCAAATCTAATTTTTACGCTACTAATACCCAAGCCGAGAGTCACTTTTGGCTCTTGTGTAGGGGGGGTTTCCTCATTGCCCAGGGATGGCAAGAGGTACTTTAGTACTTCTGAGTAGCAACCTCCATTGCACAGGGAAGGGGCTCTTGTTGCTCAGGACCACAGGAGCTGACAGTTAAGATAGAGCATGGCGGGGTCTTGTAAGGTCTCGCATGGTCTCCTGGTTAGAGGGCTGGGTAATGGGGTGTGTCTAGTGGTCTAGTCTGTTTTTCAGCTTCCTGAGTTGAGTCACAAGGGGTTCCATGGGTGATAAAGGAAGATCAGGCACAAAACCTAGGCTGGCGGTGTCTGTGTCATCAGGTAAGGTTTTCCTGGTCACTCTGGGTACAGCCACAAGCTTCCAGTCTGGGTGAAAAACCCTTAAGCAAGACTGTGTCTATGCAGTCAGGGAGGACTTTATCCATCCTTCTGAAAGTTCCACTAAGAGCATCTTCTCTTTCCATTTGGCTCACATAAATGTCTTTCCTCATCACAGGAGTTGATTTTGAGAGTCCTCTGTAAATCAACTCCTCTTTGTGGATCCTCAGCATCAGCTCATAGGCCTTGATGACTCAATAGATGTGGAGTTCCTGTGGGTCACTGGGGTGATTCAGAGAAGGCACCAAGTGAAGGGACCACTTGGCTCTTAAGTGTTGGATGTGATGAGAGCTGCCGCAATCTACTTTTCATCCCTTTTTTGGGAAATAGAGCTGTGTGCTGTGTACTGGGTAGTTCATAGTTTGAAGACTGGATATATCTATGAAAGGTGGCATGGAGACATGAGCTCTGATAGGCAGTCGATGAGAATTTGCTTAGAAGGCTTCCATGAAAGAGTCACCTGAATGGAGACAAAAGGGCCTCACATGCCCAGATCCAGGGAGTGGTGCCCCCACTTTAACACTTTTTGGTATAACCTGTTTCTTATTTTACAATTAAAATCTTTTCCATATTGTTATGTTGCAATATTCTTTTTCTCATTGTAATATGCATCTGTGCCAAGTTTCATGGCAATGCAGTCATCAGTTTTCACAGATTTTATGTTTATGACCTTAACTTTGGATATGAGTGCATATAAGCATTGGAAATTATAATGACTAAAATAATTAAGTAAAATATTAAAATAACTTATTAATTATTAACTATGTAAAATATAAAAATTTAGCTTTAAAGCCAGAATCAAACTTTTTTTATGATTTCTACTTTTTGGAATATTGTTGAACAAACATGTTTTCTATTCCTGATTGTTTTTCGTTTAAATTATTGTAATCAGCCATATTAGGCAGAATTGCACACAAAATTGCAAAGATCTAAAAATCATTACACATTGAAACTGAAACAAACGCAAAAAAGTAAACATAAACCATACAATTTCAGCAATTACAGTTGCAGGTATTATGCAAAAGCTGCTGTTGCAGCATATTTTTACGATTGATTATAAAATGCCTTGGAAAAAAGATCACAATAGCCATTGATATTAGAGACACATCTTGATTTTTTTCAGAAATAAATTCATATTTTCTTCATGAAAAAGCTTGATGAAAACAAACTCAAGAAAAATATACAATTTGGTTACAATTTACATTTGTGAATATTTTGAAGGACCGACAATATGGTGAATTGCCATAGATATGCTAGTTTATGTCAAAATCAAGTGTAACAAAATTTAGTTAAGAAATTATTCAGCTGTAATTTAAAAAACATAATTAAAAATAACAATTTAAAAAAAAGTGAATTGCTGATTTCACCACCATTTTAAATTTTGTTCTTGCAATTTAACTATAAGTTTCATTGTTTACATCTAAATTACATGCATATTTTAGGCAGTTGTGGTTTTAGGGTCCCAATTTTAGAGAGCCTACAGCATATGAATATGATTAACATTGTTAGGTTCATTTTTCAAAAACAGATGGGAATTTATATTTCTACATTTTTTGTCATGTTGAACATGTCACAATAATTTATTATGTAGTAAAATTATGATGTTACGATTGAACTTTTAAAAATTAGGTTAAATTTAAATACATAGATAATAAAGGTATACTTGAGGTAAAATAAATAATTTAATTATAAATAATTTTCTGTGAATTAAAAACAGTATTTTTTTTTTCTTGCATTTAATTGAATTGAAATAAATAATCATAGATATTTTATTTTCCTCACCATGTATATTATACATATTTCTGAAAGATGGACCATAATAAAAATACTTTACCTTCATTCCAACATCTTCTGTTGTCAAAAACTTTCTACGACACACTTGTAGCTTGCACTGAATTTTTTTAAAGCAACAAATTGGTTCAAAGCACATCACTTCAGCAATATCTGGACTCCAGTCATTTTTAAATAAGAGAAATTCAGTAAACTCTGAGATACCAGGTAATGAATGCTAAATAATTAATTAGAACAGTTGTATATGCAATGCATAATTTTGAAAATAATAATTTGTAGCATATACAAAATTAACACAGCAATACTTATATAAATAAAAAGAACAGCATTAGATATCACTAAAAAAACACAATAATCACTTAATTTTTAAATGACTATGATCTAACCATACTTTCAGTAAGATAGTTTGACAGGTTAATTGTTTGAGTCAAATCTTTTTTATTATCCAAACAACAAAGGGTAAGAGCCAATGATGAATTCAGAGTTATGACTTGGGCACTCCCTCTGAAGTACTAAATTGAACCCTTTCCTCTTCTGAAGAAATAAGCCTGAACGCAGTTATGAGCCATTTTTAGGGAAACATATTTAAAAAAATCACAAAAGAAAAAATTAGATCCATTACTCAGGCCTAGGGCTGCTGAGTAACTCTTAAAAAAGAGAGAAAAGAGACTAAATCGCAAGAAAAAGAGACTAAAAGAGACCAAAATTTTAAAAAAGAGACTAAAATGAGACCAAATAAAAAACATTTTTTTCTCTTCACTTAAATGTTTTTGGTATACAGACAAGCACTATAAGATTTAACACAATCTGCAGAATACATTTTCAATGAATTTCAGTCGATTTTGAAATAATTGCAAATATTGTTGATTGGTTGCAGAAAAAATCTCAAATCACAACAATTCATCATGAAAGAAAATCAGAAATTCACCAAATGACCACGGGGACAAAATCATGAAATTCCAGGAAATATAGTGAAATTCATCAAATTGTCTCAAAAAACAAATCACAAAATTTGTCGCATGATCTCAGGAAAAAAATTCTCAAAATTAGTCAAATGTTCTTAGGATAAATAAATCACGAAAATTATCAGATGGCCTTGAAAAAAAATCACGATATTAGTCAAATGGATCAAATGGTTAAACATCGTAAAATTCATCAAATGGGTCTTGAAGAGAGGGATGAATCACAAAATTCACTAAATGATTGCGAAATTCCAAGAGCGATCATACAAATAATTGTTAATTTTGTCGAAGGTTACGGAAATAAATAGTAAAATTTATCAACTAGTCGCCAGAAAAATAACGAATTTTGTAGAATAAAGTCATAAAAAAAAAAAAAAAAAAAAAAAAAAAAAAAAAAAAAAAAAAAAAATGATGTTTGTCAATGGGTTACATTAAAATGTGCGAAAATCAGTAGTGCAGTTTGTCAAATTATCTCAGGAAAAGAATGGCGAAATTTATCAAATGGTGTTGGTGAAAAAAGTAAAATCAAGGGTTCTACTGGTGCCAAGTAATATTTCACACAAACTTTTTTGGATATTTTAGGACACATTTAACTGGCATTCTACATTTCCTTCCACGACCATTTGACAAAATTAATGATTACCCCCCCCCCCCCACTACCAATTGCCGCAAATTAATATGAAAATTGTGATTTATACACACTATTGCTTACAAGAACACGATTTTTGTTCGCTGACATTTGCAATTTTTTTTCAATAAAATTTGGCTTTTATTTGCCAAAATTCGCAATTTTTTTGCCATTGTTTGCAGAAATTTACTATTTTTCTGTGTTTATTTAACAAAATTCGTGATTTTTTTTTCCTGCGATCATTTGCAAAATCGCACAGAAAAAAATCGCGATTGCAAAGAAAAAAAAAATCACGAATTTTGAAAAATGATCAATTGTCAAAATTCGCGATTTTTTTCTCCGATCATGGAAAAGATGAATTTCGGCAAGTAAACGCGAAAGAATTTTGAATTTCGCCAATCGATCACCAAAAAATCGCGAATTTCGGCAAATGATCGCAGAAAATATGATTAATTTTGTCATATAAACGCAGAAAAAAGCAAATTTCTAAAACAATGGCCCAAAAAATTATCATTTACTGTATTTTGGTAAATGATCGCAGAAAACAAAAATCACAAATTTTGACTACTGATCGCGTAAAGAAATCTCAATTTTTTTTCGACGATCCTTTCATGAAATTTGCATTTCTCTGCGATTATTTTTTCCGTGCACAAAATCGTACAATCGTATTGTTCATTAGTATAAACGTACACTTCGAACAAAATCCATACATTGTACTCTTCTGTGCATTGTACTACTGGCCCTACCGTACAAGTTGGCATCTATGAATATCCTTTCCGATTTTACGATCATTTGACGAAAGCTCGGTCTTATTTCGGGATCATTTGACGTAAATCTTGGAAGTTTTTTTTCCCGCAATCGTATGGCGGAAATCACAAATTTATTTCGGGATTGTTTGGAAATAACAACGATTTTATTTCAGGATCGTCTGGTGAAAATCACGGTTTGATTTCGTGATTGTTTAATGAAAATAGTCTTTTTTCCGGAGATCAATTAATTCGAATCACAGTTTTGCCAGTGATCATGTTATGAAAATCGCAGATTCTTGAAAATGAAAAAACGTGAAATTCTGCGGTTTGTCGAAAAAGTGAATGTAACGACCGAAATAAGAATTTTGAGATTCCTTCCTGCAATCCTCTGACGAATTTCTCAATTGTTTTTCACAAGATCGACTGACAAATTTTGCAATGATTTTGCCACTGATTGACGAATTATATGCTTTTTTTCTCGCGAAAATGACAAAATCGTGATATTCTTCCCGCGATCGAATGACGAAGTTTATGATCTTTACCCCTCGAATGATTATTGAATTTCGAGTTCTTATCTTGCCACAGATTGACCAAATTCACTTTCTTTTCAGTGTCCGACAGAAAAGTTTTGCGATTCTTGCCCGCGAACGATATACTAATTTCGTAACCATTTTTCCACGATAATGTGACGTAATTTAGAATTTTTTCTCCTGCAAAAGAGAGACAAATTTGGCCATGCAGCAGAATTTTTTTCTGCAGTCTGCAACACATATAAAAACTTAAACAGTCTGCAGACCAATCCCTCGCATTACATTATTTGCACTCAAATGTTCAAGTATTTGTAATAGACATAAAAGAAAAATATACTTTAAAAAAGAAGTTGCCTTTGTTCTCAGAATTTTTAACGCCTCATACATTGTCCTAAAAAAGGGAGGGGGCTCCTCTTAGACAAAATTTGCGGGGGTTTTCACAATCTTTTGACGAAATTTGCATTTTTTTGCGATCTATTGACGAAAACTGCCGTTTTCTTGCGATCTCTTGAAGAAATTAGCCGTTTTTTCGCGATCTCTTGAAGAAATTAGCCGTTTTTTCGCGAGCTCTTTAAGGAATTTGCCGTTTTTTCGCGATCTCTTGAAGAATTTTGCCGTTTTTTCGCAATCTCTTGAAGAATTTTGCCGTTTTTTCGCAATCTCTTGAAAAAATTGGCAGTTTTTTCGTGATTTTTTAACGAAAACTGCCGTATTTTCGCGATTTTTTGAAGACGTTAGTCTTTTTTTACTAACTTTAGGAAGAAATGTTACGTTTTTCCGTGATTTTTTGATGAAATTTGCCGTTTTTTCGCGATTTTTCGGAGAAATTTGCTGTTGTTTCGTGATCATTTTACGAAACTGCCGTTTTTTCGCATTCCTTTGAAGAAATTAGCTTATTTTCATGATCTTTTGAAGAAATTTGCTATTTTTTCGTGATTCTTTGAAGAAAACTGACTTTTTTCGTGATCTTTTGAAGAAATTTGTCATTTTTTTCGAGTTTTTTTTAAACGAAATTGCCGTTTTTCGCAATTTATTGAGAAAATTTGCCATTTTTTCGTGATTTTTTGACGAAAACTGCCATTTTTTCGTGATCTTTGGAAGAAATTTGCCGTTTCACGATGTTTTGAAGAAACTTGCTGGTTTTTTCACGATGTTTTGAATGATTTTTTTGAGGAAATTTGTCCGTTTTTCGCGATCTTTTGACGTAATTCGCGTGTTTTTCGCGATCTATGACGAAATAGATTTCTTTTTGAAGACTGTTTGTCGAAATTCGCGATACATTTTATGTCCGAATTTTTGGATTTAGGACCTAAATTTTTTAATTTTTGCTAAATTTTTATCAGTTGAAAAATAGCCTGTTGACCTTCCCAAGAGTCTGCGACGTGCGTCGCAGCGTTGCGCTGATTCTGCTCCCGGGAAATTTGGTATACTTTTTTCCGCGACTAAGTTTCACTATAGTTCCATGGAATTTCATGGTTTCATCCTAAGACAGATTAACATAATCCATGATTTTCCGCCGGTTTCCGTCTCAAAAATTTTGCGATTTTTACCCGCGAGCAGTTAACAAATTTCGAGATTTTCCTGCGACAAACTGACAAGTTTTCCGATATTTCTTCACAACAAATTGTTGAATTTCGCGATGTTTTTCCCGCTATCAAATGAGGAAAATTACGATCTTTTTCCTGTGATCGATCGATGGGTAAGGAACATTAAAAAAAGTGAAAAAAGACTAAATCTGAAAAATATAGACTAAAAGAGACAAATGCAAAAAATAGCGAGAAAAGCGAGTTTAGCGACTCGCTCCGAGGCCTGATTACTTAATCTAATTATGTAGCATAACAAAGTACATCAAGATAAGAATTTGAGGGGCAGTCAAATGTAAACAGGTCAGATGTCAAAATATATAATAGGACATTTATTACTTGAAATTATCTCCATAATTGATTATATATTTATACTGTGAGACAAGACAATTTCATTCTTAAATAAGATTATAGATTGTACACCAAACTAATTTTTAACACAGACACACATCTTTGTCTAATGCAAAACAATGTCTACAAATGTCTTTCTTCTACTCTCCAAAAACATTGAAATTGCATGGAGAGAGATTTGAGCTGAATGGAGAATGCTGTAGCATTTCCAAACAAAATTTTTGAATCATAAGCCTTTATGGGGTTTAACAGTATGTGGGCAGTCATTATCATGAAGATAATACTATTTGATAGCATTCCAGGACATTTTAACTTAATGCAGAATCTCAGTTTCTCTAAAGTGGTTTCATAATGCATCTGCACTGATTGTGGCCTCATACTCAAGAAATTCAACAAACAGGAGACTTCAAATGAGAATGTCAATGTTACTGGAACTCTGTTTTGCTTTGGATCTTTTTGGTGGAGAATAATCCATGCGTTCACATTTCTAGCTCTGTCTTTTGCTTTCTTGTTTAAAATGGTTATATCACAATTCATCCCTAGTGACAATAATGGATAGAAATATAGACTTTTTTTCAAAGTATAATTACAAATCATCCAATGAAGCAACCATTCTGTCTGTATTTTGTTCCCTGTTAACTGATGAGAAATGTATTATATGCATGTTTTTTGATAATGCAGGTGCTTTGTTATAATGACTATGGAACTGCAAGTCAGTTTATGACTTATTCGCACTACAGAGTGAATTTCTTTCTCAGTGATCTGTTGATTTTCCCATATGAGACCATCAATCTCAGCAATAACAGGAGTAATGGCACAATAAGCCTGTCCTGGATGAGCATCATCTTTCATTGACATATGTCCTTAACAGAATCTCTTGTACTATTCCAGTACATATGGACATGACATGCTGTGTTCATTACAAACAGAAAATATGAAACAATGTATTTATCAACCTTTTATTCCTTCTGCAGTTCAAAAATTGCACTATACATCACTGTCCTTACTTGCCTCTTAGTGCCTACTAATGATGTTAAATGAACACACATTATCTCTAACCTCACTTCCCGCATAATCAACTAATAACTCATACATAAGTGCACTTTGTAATTTTACTTAACTTTTAACTATGTGATTTTAATTTTTTTTTTTGGTGGGGGGGGGGGGGCTAATTTATTATTCTGTAGCAACGAATAATCATTTAGATTTATCCGTCATACTAAAATTTCTGTTTCCCCATTGTTTTGTCCATCAAGTTAACAAAATTACACTTTGCTTAAAATTAAAATTTTCTGCTTCTTTTAATTTTTACTTTCTTGTAACAATAGGTAAATAACCACCTACACCCTCCCCTTGAAACTTCCACTTCTGTGATTGCCTCAACCTCAGGTGACAAAGTTTAAATTCTTTATTTTTCATTTTCTTAGATTTATTTCTTTAGAAATCAACCTATTGCAATAACTTCACTGGCATATCTTATCTATATATATACATAGATCAAATCTTGTCATCACAATAATGTTAAAATATTGCACCAATTTTAATTCAGTTCTGACAATGTATTGATCTTGTTAGTATCTTCGATGAATTTGTTATAGAGGTATGTAGCTCATATAATTTGTTTACAAATATGCAAAAAAGCATGCAAAATTTATCATCACAAAAATGTCCAAAGTAATGAACCAATTCAATTTTAATTAGGAAAGTCTGATGAACTTGAATGTATCTTAAATATGTTAGCAAATCAAGCATATACATTTAATTGCTCCTGAAACTAAAAGTTGTGTTCTTTGCTTTGAACATAATATGAAGTAAAAAAACATATTGCTCTACATTTTTTAGGTGCCGTTAATATAATCACTTCTAATATTAAAAATAAGTTTAAATTCCCACAAACAATTTCAGCAGGGTGCTACACCCTGCCAGCCCTTTGGTTTACAATCTAGCACTTTTGTTATCCCCCAGTCACAAAAAATACCTTTGCTTCTTTTTTGTATTTAAAAAATTTGCATGAATAGGTTCATTATTGTTACAAAAGAATGCCTTGATTTTTAAATATTAAAAATGGCCTAAAACAAAAAATGCCTGTAAAAATAAGAAAAATTCCCCTTAAGAATCTAAAAGGTGCTTTTAAGAATCCAAAACATGTCCTTAAATTCTTTTCTATTGATTATTAATGAAATATGATTGATCATTACTGAATTACTTCTTCTCCACTTTGACTTGAGAGCAAGAGTTTTAATCTATTTAAATTATTTCAAATCTTAGATGTTAAAAGATATCATTCTAAGATAAAAAAATTTCAATTATGTTTCAATATCATTAATAAAAAAAGAAAGAGGCCCACATATGTGGACCTAGGAAGCAAAGAGATGAGATTCAGAATAAAAAAGTATCCTTTTCCCGTCTGCAGCACCTTGCATTTTTTTTTTAAACTGGGAGAAAATTTGGTTTAAGCACAACAAAAGTAATACAATGGTGGAAAAAATTATAAAGCCATTTGAAAATATAATACAATTAAAAAAAAACGAAATTTTATACATATATATTATATGCTACAAGATAGCAAAGAAAAAAATTCACTAATAACTATATTAATAAAAAGTTAATAGACTTAAGAAAATTTTCTGTACAAAGAAAGTTGGAAATAATTATAAAGTCGATTCACATATTTCATCAATAATTGATGTCAGATTCCCCCCCCCCTTTTTTTAAATTTTGACTAGTCTCTTGTTTGTTGAACCTATCAGACCACAAAAATCATCAATAATGTTCAGCAATTTGTAATGGCATTCATCAAATCTAACTGAATTGTCCTCCACTTTTGTAAACATTTTGGGCTAAAATTCCCCAATGGTTTTCTATTACATTCAGATTGGGGCTATGAGCTGGCCATTGAAATCGTTTCACCATATTAGCTTCCAGCCAATATTTACTTGACTTCCAGTTTAGTCTCCTAAAGTTATAAGAGGAGTAATGGGTAATAAATTATCTCCAAATATATTTTGATATATAACTGAATTCATTTTGTTATGCATGAAAACAACTGGAGTGGTTCCACAGGTAGCAAATGCAGCCTAAACCATTAGTGAGACACCTCCAAACTGACATTTTGAAAAACTATGACAGGGCTTGAATTTCTGGGCGAGATGGAGGGATTCTCGCCCGAAATTTTGAAATCCCGCCGAAAAAAGTATTGTAGGCGGTAGGGTCCTGCCCAATTTTCTTTTTTGCGAATTTTGTGACTTTTTGTGCGACTGGATGACATATTTTGCGAGTTTTTGCTGCGAAAAATCATTGGAATTCCCGCTGTTTTTCTGCAACCAATCGCCAAATTTCGCATTTTTTCCCCCTGCAATCGATTGACAAGTTTTGTGCGATTTACCATTGTGAGAATGTAGTAATTCAGTTTCAAAATTTCCAAAAAATGAACGCATTCAATTCTAAAAGTTATAAAACATCGTTTATCAACCCCGAAATTTAGATAGTTATGTCCGAATTTCTGGGATAATTACTGATTTTTCATAGCTTTTGAACCAAGCTGAATTGCATATTTTCATAATCAATTTCATCAATCGGTCGCAGAAAATTTTGTCAGATTATCACAATAAAAATGTAAATTTTCTCAAAGAATTGTGCAAAAAAACTCGACTTTCCTTAAAAAATCTCGATAAAACATGAATTTCTTAAAAAGATCGCGGAATAAACACTAATTTCGTGAAAGGATCATGAAATAAACTCAAATTTTGTGAAATGACTGCAGGATAAACGTGAATTTCATGAAATGATTGTGGAATAAACGTGAATTTCGTGAAAGCATCACAGAATAAATGTGAATTTTGTAAAAGCATCGTGGAATAAACATGAATTTTGTGAAAGGATTTCCATATAAACAGGTCGTGTGAAAGGGGACAGGGGGGGGGCGAAAGGGTGGTCGCCCCGGGCACAGAAATTTAGGGGTGTCATTTTCTACAACCAACATCATTTTTGGCTGATAAGAAGAAAAAGAACACTACATGGAAACTCTGCTCCAAACACAGTTTTCTCTTTGCAGGTCCCTGCATATGAACCCAACTTTATCAAAATGCTGCTTAAAAATACAAATTTCATGAAAGAATCTCAAAATAAATGCTAATTTCTTTAAAGGATCATGGGGAAAAGGCCAAATTTGTCAAAAGGATATTCAGGGGTGAATCTGAGTAAAAACTTTTTAGAAATTTACAGCAAAATTTCCAAAAGTTACAGCAGATTATGTAAAAGAGGGAGGGGGATAGAGGTCTGCACGGGCCGAAATTTCCAGGCCCGGGCCCGGCCCGAAAGTTAAAATTTTGGCCCGAGCCCGGCCCGGCCAAAACGAAAAAATATCCGCCCGGCCCGGAAGTTAAAATTTCGGCCCGAGCTCGGCCCGGCCCGGAAAAAAGTTAAAAATTCGGCCCGAACCCGGCCCGGCTCCGGTGAATTTCTACAAAACATTGATCTTTACTCTAACGGAAGAGTTCAGACCAAAAAAACTTATCTTAGTCTTTCCTTTTTCTTTCATGTTTATAATCTTTATTTATGCAGAAGTGCCATAGGCTGCAATATTTACGCTATTTATGAACCTTTGTTTGTTGTATATAAATGTTTCAGTTATCTTTAGTATTATTGATACATTAAAAAAAAAATCTAAAAAATGGTGTATGGTAAAAGTAAAATCTTTTAAGACATTGGAAAGAAAAAAATACGTTCCCTTCTATAGCAGATGTAAATGCTTAATATTTTTTTTTTCTCGCGTATTGTTGTATTCATTTTGCATGAATGAACAGTTTAAAAGAAATTTGCAGTTTTCAGTTTAAACAAAAATTCCGTCATAATCATGTTTTTTTTTTTTTTTTTTTTTTTTTTTTTTATGTGTTTAATTCTATTTTAAGACGCCTAGTGATCTACGATTCTTTAAAAAGAATAAATTCTAATGTTTAATTGTAGAATAATGACGACTTAAAAGTATATGCCTATTTTGCAAAAAATTTTGGACCAAGCCAAACTTTACTGATTTATGAACAGACTTTTCCACATCGAGAAAAGGATTTTCATACGGGAAGATTCAACAGGAACTGATTTTTTTGGTGCGTGAAGACTAGGAAGAACGAAATCAGTCTCGGCTTCGTACGGAAAAAATAAGTTAGGCCTGGCCTGGCAGGAAAAAAATTAAGGCCCGGGCCCGGCCCGAAAAGATTAGTGACTAGGCCGTCCGGCCCGGCCCGAATGCCGTTAATGGAAACCGGCCCGTGCAGACCTCTAGAGGGGGATTTACTTTTGACTCTGTTTTCCTGCAAGTTTTTTGACGATATTTTCATTTTTTCTGTGATCTCTACCCCAAATTTGCTTTTTTTTTTGCAAATCTTTGATGAAATTTGTGTTTTTCTTTCACTGTTGTTTCATGAAATTCACGGGTTTTTTTTTCACGATCTTCAGACAAAATTTGAGTTTTTTCACAATTATCTAACGAAATTAGAGTTTTCCCCGCAAACATCTAACGATATTTACGATTTTTCTACGAACGATTTGAGAAATTGATTTTTTTGGGTGGTGATTTGTCGAAATTCGTTGTATGTTTTTTGCCTAAATTTCCAAATTGATGATTTTTTTTTAAAACCGAAAACTTATTTTTGGAAAATACAGAACAGAATTGCCTTTGGTCCGCTTAATGAATGCAAAATTCATCAAAGGATTGCTTAATAAATACGGATTGTCACATAAATCTTGTAAAGCATGCAAATTTTAACAATGCATCGCGGAAAAAATGTGAATTTCGTCAAAGGGTCGTTAATAAACGCTAATTTAGTCAAAATGCTGCTAAAAAAATACAAATTTCATTGAAGAATCGCAAAAAAGATGTGAATTTTGTCAGAGGGTTGCCGAATAAATGTGAATCTAGTCAAAAGGCTGCTAAAAAAATGCAAATTTCATCACAGAATCACAAAAAAGATGTCAATTTCTTCAGAAAATACAACCTGAACCAAAAACAGAGTTTATTAGACCTGAAACAAAAGTAATTAGCATAGGAAGGGAATTTATCTCTTTGAAAACTAAAAAGACTATGTAAAATCTTGACTTAACACCTTTTTAAATAAAAACACATTTTGCATAATTATTTTGAGTTGTTGATAAAAATTGCTTCAGTGGTATTTTGTCATGTTTGTATTTGTAATTCTTTAAATAGCTCATAAAATAATAGATTTTTAAAGATTTTTTTTTCGCCCTCTTAAACAGCTAAACTCTCCTCCATTTATAAATGTTGGGAGGGAGACTTCCCTCCTCTGGAAAATTGAATTTCAAGCCCTGTATGAGGTCCTGTCATAAAACATGCCAAGAATATTTATAATCATCGGGTCTATCGAAATTAAATTCCTTTTCATCTGAAAAGACAACATCTCTTGAATTTGTGATTTCATTTAAATGTTTTTATGCAAAGTCTAAGTGAGCATTTTTTCAGGGCTTAGAAAGAAGGGGTTTTTCTATATTTTTTTTTAATTGAACAATGGGATTGTTACTTAAAACATTTCTTATCATTTGGCTTGCACATGGTAATTGAAACTATTCTTGAATTTGGGCAGATGACATTTTTTGTTTGCAAGCTAACTCCTGGATTTGTTTTGATAGGCTTATAGTTAAAGATTTCAATCTTCTTGTACGCCTCTTACTGACATAAACTTCTGGATTTCTGAGAAAAATGTTTACTGTAGCCTTGGACCTTTCTATTTTTTTTTTGCAATATTAGAACCAGACATTCCAGCTTCAGTTTAAGTTAATATTTTAATTTGTTCACCATCGGATATTTTTTCCCTTTTGACATTGTACTAAGTACACATGCACGTAACATGTTTACATTTACCCAAACTTTCATGGCGACCTGCTTTCTCACAGCCTGGTATTATGCTAAATGAGGCTGGAACCTCTGGGTTAATAATTTTTTTTCTCAAGTTCTTTTTACATTGGGTGTTAGAAATTAGCATAATTTATGTTCACCCTCTGTTTTTCTAAACAAAGTTTATGTGTATTATTGTGATGCTGATCATGCAAATGAAAATAGAATTTGCATTATCAACAATTCTATTCTTTTTTACTTTTGCAAATTTTTCTATCGACTTTATAATATTTTCCAGCACTGTATAGTATAGAACCATTTATTTAAAATCATATTTCTAGTCAACTAATTTTAGACTTTTTCCAGAAAAAATTGCCATACAGTGCCAGTTTATGCACTGTTTAATACATTGTCTAATGCATGGTATTAAGTCAACATTTAGGATTTGAAATGGAAGAATTTAGATATAAGGCACTTTGATTTTTATACAGAATTACTGTTTTAAAAGGATTCCTATAAATTGCACTCTTTTAAAATCTAAATAATCTTTTACTTTATTTAGATCTGATTAACTTATCAGAAAAAATGACAAAGTCGCATAAACTTTACAAATCTGATCAAATGCTTTGATGGGTATATTTCACTAGTCATCCAGAAAAACCATTTAACAAGACAATCTGATCCTGACCATTCTAAACAAATGATTCTATACTGTAAATGCTGAAGGCAACAAGAAGTCATTCTTTCAGAAGGAAATTCAAATTTATAATACCTGCAACCGAAAAAGATCTAAATGTCTTTCAACAATATCCTGTGAATCAAAAGCTAAAGAAAAGAAAATTAGAAAGTAATATTTTTTACTGAAATTTGAAAAAATATTAATTTTTAGTAAAATAATTACTTACAATTGTGTAACGATGAAATAATATAATCCTGAACTTTGGTTTTCATGTATGGATTGATTTGGAAATCACGTGAAGTAAAAAATATACGTCTCCATTTAGATTTAAGAATTTTTGAAATATCAGTGGATCGCTATAAAAGATAAAAAACATATATAAGAAATGTTAAGATATTTGTATTGCATGTACAAGGACATAACTTATCATTTTGTAAAGTATATTAATTTAAAATTATTTACATAAAAAAAATTGTTTCTGTAGGGGAGGTAGGGGAGATATGATATATGGGGAGGATTGATACATTGGCAATTTTTCTTAACATATGGCATTAACAACCTTTATAACACGTGTAAAGGCTTCTTTTATTTGCAGAAATCATGATTACCTGTACTTGGCAGTAAAGAACTAACAACTTTACTTTTTCTTTGAAGAAATTCGATATGTCAATGTAATTTTTTTCAAATAATGGTTTTCTTTCATAAATGTTATGACTGTGAAGGTACTATGTTAATTTTTTTACTCACAAAGCACATTGTTAGGATAAGTTTTAATATAAAGTAGATTGCCATTTTGCAACTATATTTATACAAAGCAATTGAATATCCAATAAGACATAATGGGGAAAAATGATACACTTGTATATTTAAAATTTAATAGTCTTTTAAGTTTTAAACAATTGTGGAACTGTAATATTCCTCATTGTTTTACAGCAAGAGCTACTGAAATTGGAAAGGAGAATTAATTGGTAAAGCTTTTCCGAAATCATTTACTGAAATATATATTTTGATTTATCTGGATTGAAAAAGACTGGAATTTATCCTTTCAATCTTAATTGTTTCAACAAGACCCATTTTATTACCCCCAGCATCTTTTTGTGATCATCTACACAAAACTTGTGGATTAAATATGCATCAGTTATCTACTGATACAATGCCTAAAATTTTCTAGATGAAAATACAGGATGTCATACCAAATTTACAAGACTTCTGAAAAGATTAGACCTTATATATAAAAAAAAAAAAAAAAAAAAAAAAAAAAAAAAAAAAAAAAAAATTAGCTACTAAGGGCAGAAAACATCCAGTAAAGACCTTATATTGATAGCTATGCCTGTCAAAAAATAAATAAATAATAAATAAAAATAAACAAAAGCTTGATGAATAATTTAAAGTTAAAAAACAAAGAACACCAAAGCAAAAAAAAAAAAAAAAAAAAAAAAAAAAAAAAAGGCTATCAATTTTTAAGGCAAAAAATTTATTTTTACGCTATAAGCAGTGAAAAGGTAGAATGTTTACCACATAGTTCTAATTCCGGAATTATCGTGGCCTTATGGGTTTTTTTCATTATTTTCTAAAAAGTATGTTAATAGGATTTTTTTTAAATTTTAATAAATATTTCTGAAAAAAAATTGTCAATGTTATTTCTTTTTAAATTTTATTAAAGTACTTCAAGATTTATCATTAAAAAAAAAAATTGTGACACAAATAGAATTGTCTGTATTTCTTTTTTCAATTTAAATAACAATGTATCAAATCTTCCTTGCAAGTGTATCAATCCTCCCCAGTGGTAGGGAGATTTGATACAAAAGTAGCCTTCAAATTAACTGAGATATATGTTTTGAATGAATATTTTTAGAGTCACTATATTTTTAATAAATGAAAGGCCACTTTAAAAGATAACACGAAAAATTTGTTTAACCACTTAACCGTCTACCCTGAGATAAGTCGGGGGTAAAAGCACTATTTCCCCATACCCTTCGCCGGTTAAGTGGTTAAAAAAGATTTCTAAGAGTTATAAATAATTGTTTTAAAAAAGTATCATACCTCTGCTACCATACAAAATTGTAAGATAATTGTGATAATCTAATTTGATAGATATTTACCGTATTTTCGGGGGTATAGCCTGCAACCCTAAATTGAGCAGTGCAGTAAAAAAAATTTGTGTATAACCCGCGGCAATGCATCGGTGTATAGTCCGCGGGCTATACACAATATACGAACGTATATTTCAATCAGGGTTCAAAATTAGAAGCCATTAGTCATAATTTTTAACACAAATTTACCAAATTTTTTCGTAATTCCATTAGTTTCCATTTTTTCCAAATTTCTACAGTAATTCTGCTAAAAAATTAAGATTATCAGTACCGTAATTTTCGGAAGAAACGGCGCGGCGTTTACATGTGATGACCCCCTTTCTTTCATAAACTTAAATGTAAATTAGCAGAGTTGTGAAATGGAAGTCTGAGAGATAACAAAAGTTCTTGGAGACATATTTTTATTAACAGTACTTGAACATAACAATCTCCACACAACACAAAAAAAACATTTAAACTAACATTGATGCTAAAATAATTAAACATGATGAAAAACTAACTAATCTTAACAGAGCTGACAGCATCTATACGCACGGTAAGCATACCGGCACTACTAAATGAATGCGTAAAAAACCAACTCTTAGAAAAAACACATCACCAACCTTCGATCCTCGGCCAATGTCTTAAAAAGCAAAGAAAATCTTATATTACATTTGCATAATTTCCGCTAGTGGGGAAAAACGGGACTGCGAAGAATCTCTGAAAAAACAATTTTTATGATTGGCCGAACATCGATTACATAATGACGTCAAATAGTTTAGAATACCTTTATATACTCAATTGAAATTCTTGCAATGACGTCAGATTGTGCTTTAATGCAAGTGAAACTGGAAAAACTACGAAATTGATAAAAGTTGCGAACGTAAAGCATCTAAAACTATTAACATATAACTTTTAAAGCCAACAACATGTTTTAAGATAAAATTTTAAGCAATGCGGCGTTTACGCGCATTTTTATTTTTTTTTTTTCAAACAAGCGTGATATTTTTTCTAAATTTTTCCGAAAATAATAATAATAAAAAAAAAAAAAAAAAAAAAAAAAAAAAAAAATCGGTGATAAATTCAAAATTTTGGACATAAAATGTAAACGTATCTTAGGTCATTGGTTCCCAAAAGGATCGAATCCTCGGAATCAGTCCAAAATGCACCAACTCCAAAAAGGAACGATTCCTTGGACTCTAATGACATGACTCCGGAAAAGAGTTCGATTCTTTTGAACTTGTTCCGAAATTAGACGACTCTGTAAAGGAAGGATTCCTCGGATTTGTTTCGAACAAGATAGACTGCTCTGAATCGTTCCAAAATGACAAATTACGCACATTTTTTTTTTTAAATCTTTGCAACAGGGTAGGGTACCAACTCCGAAAAAGAACGATTCCTCGGACTCTATTTGGAATGAAAAGACTCCAGAAAAGTTCGATTCCTTGAACTCGTTCTGAAACGAAACGACTCTGTAAAGAAATGATTCCTTGGAATCGTTTTGGAAAAGACCGAATGCTCTGAATCGTTCCTAAACGACATAAATCACACACTTTTTTTGTTCTCTGCAACAGGGTAGGGTAGATTATTTTTTTGAAAAATAAACTAAATCTTAAATGATCTTAGTCAACCCCCGACTTTGAAGTTCTTTTTTTGTCTAAAATTTCGCGACTTATACGCGAGTATATACGGTACCTATTATAGATCTATCAGTGCAATACTTGGAGATGGTTGCGACAGCTCTTCCAAACCCAGAAATAACTGTATTTAAGCAGTCAAAAAAAGCCTTTACAAACATGGGAGAACTTTCTAAATTTCGCAGCATTGCAAAAAAAATTAGAAATGTTGATACTTTTTCAAATTTTTTGAAGTTTAAAAGTTGTAGAAAAAATATCACGATTTCCATTTAAAAAAAAAAAAAAAAATCTTGTATAACCCGCATTGTGTATAAGCCACAGCAGCGTTTTGGAAGGTTTTTTTCTTGTATAAGCCGCAGACTATACACCCGAAAATGCGGTAAATACTTTCTACAAATATGCATTTCTTACGTAATTAAAAATGAGACTGCTTTAAGAGAAGAATGTCATCTCCCACTATGTACAGTAGGTGCTTGATTCAGCAGGCTTATATAATGTTTTTGTAAAATTGAGAGTTCATAAATGGGAATATCATTTATTCAAAGGGATGCTGGTTTGGTAAAAATTCATAAAAAAGAGGTTCATAAATTTGAGCATCTACCGTATTTTCCTGCGTATAATCCATGCCGGCGCATAATCCGCAGCCGTAAATTTTAGCCTTTTAAAAAAATTTTCAGCAGATAATCCGCACTGGCATATAATCCATGGATTATACGATGCTCATCGTTTTCAACATTCAAAAATACTAATAAATGAAGTTTCTATTGATTTAGTTGTCCTATTTAAATGATTAATTGTAAATAAAATAATTATAGGATAACTGCACGTTAAAATAATAATCGATAGTATCAATAATATTTGACAATAGTTTAAAAATTTTTTCTTTGTTTTTCTGCTATAACGGAAATTCGATTACGGTGATCGATTATATTCGATCTATTACCAATAATATTTGCCAACTGTTTAATAATAGCAGGTAAAAATATTATTTAATGATAATAATTTTTAGTATTTATTAATAAATAAGAGACTCGTATTCTGTGATTGATATTTTTTCCTTTTTCTTTTGCCATAATCGAACATTCGATTATGGCAATCGATTATATTCGATCTATTACAACCTCTGCCTTTTCTATTACATCCAGATAAATTCAGCTGTGTAATTTACGCATTTTCATTTTTCAGGGGACAAATAAAAGAAGATTCAACTAACAAATGATTAGATTGCAATTTTTGATCGAGATGAGCTAAGAAACTGTATTCTTCACAGAAGCATATTGCAAAAAGACTAGGTAAATAGTCTTTGAAAATCAGAGGCCCATCCCACTAGAACCTTTACGTCATATGTGAACCAATCATAAGAAGTACCGCAAGCGGTTTCCCAAACAGACAATCATTTGATATGTTTACATTTTATAATTGCCAGTAGAAATAGGAAATCAGTTCAGCTTGAAAATAATTTCATCAGATTATCCGCACCGACAGATAATCCACACTTGAAATTTCCGAGATTTTTTAAGAGATAATCCGTGGATTATATGCAGGAAAATACGGTACTGCATTATCTACAACAGGGCTGCCCAACATGGCACACTTCGAAAGTGTTCTTGGTGCACTTTTGAAGATTTCCTGTTACTAACATTTTTTAAAGTAAAATTCCATTTAAAAGGATGCTTTATTTAAAATCTGCATTCTTTTCATTCATGGCAACTTGCAGTCGACAGATTGTTGGATCTCATTTCTTTTTTTTTTTTTTACCTCATGGCAGGTCCGTGTCTACTCAACTCGGTGAAGTGGTATTGCCCAGAAAGGGGCGTTTCACATGTACTTCTGCCGCTGTCAGTGTGGCATTTAAGCAACATAGTGTATTGGCTCTCAGTCAGTGGCAAAATGTTCATATATTTGAATAGTGTTGTGTTAGTTTATGAATTGCTGGTCACCAATTCAGTTTTAAACAGCATGGCGTTGACTGCTACTTTATTTTATGATGTTATGTTTACAAATGTTATATTTTTAATTTGAATGCTGCTGGACAGTGAAATCAAAGCTGTTCTTTTGAGATTTTCTTTTTCTTCCTTTTCATAATCGGTGATGTTTTCTCTTCTTGGTGATCTTCTATTTTGTGAACATCGATATGTATTTAATTTTATAATTGAATGATCAAACAGTCAATCATTGAACCAGTCATACCAAGTAAACTGAGAGTGATAAATCATTTACTATTTTATTTACTGCTGTTTATTTTTATATGAGAATTATAATTGTTTGCTTGTTGCTACCTGTTTGTCATGCTATTTAAAAATTAATGCATAATTTAACTTACGTTTAATTCAATTACGTTTTAATTCAATTTTGTTGGGACTTTTGAGCTACAGTATATATATATATAACATATTTATATACAGTTGGCAAAAAAAGTATTTGTACACTCTAAATTTTTTAATTTTTAACTAAATAAAAACAGATATTTTGTCAAAAATAGTTTTAATACAGTCTGTTTACCGTGCGTTTTAAATTACACAACAGAAAATTTCGATAAAGATGTAAAATAATTTTCTAATAGGAAAAGTTTAAAAATTTCTTGCAAAAAAAGTATTTGTACATTTCTCCATCCTGATATGTACTGTGTTTTATAGTGTTTATGGTTCAAGAGGACTACTTTTACAGAAGCTGTTAATAATTTTTAAGTTCATATTATATTTGTCTGACATTTAATCTAATTTGCTCTTGAAGTAATTGAGTATAGAACCTAAAACTAGAGAGGCACCTCTAGATATATGAAATCCTATGATTGAGCATAATAAAAATTTAAATTCGCAACAATAATTTGTAAAAGCTATTAAATTACCATTTACAACTATTGGATGTATAGTGAGAAACTATGAATAAATTAAAAGCATCGAAATTCAATGAAAACCAAGACTTCTTAGCAAACTAACTATGAGGGAAAAAGGGAGTGTTGTTAAAAAAGCTTTAAAAAATCTTATGCGTTCGGTTCAAAAATTTGCTGGAGACCTTGCAACATCTTCTCGCATCAGAGTAGTACCTCAAACAATAAAAAATATTCTTCTCAATGCAGATTTAAAAGGAAGAACCTCAAGGAAAAATCCATTCATCAGCCAAACAAATGGGCGAAAACGCATAGTATTCGCTTTCACATACAGAAGTAAATCATTGGATTTTTGGAAAACAATAATTTTTTCTGATGAGGGAAAATTCGGAATTTTCTTACCATCAAGCATTCGAAAAATTTGGCGTAAAAATAAAACTGTTCTAGATCCAATACGTATACTTCAAACTATCAAGCATGTTGGGGGGAATATTATAGTTTTGGGGTGTATAGCTTCTAATGGAGCAGGACATTTAAAATTTATTGACAATGGAAGGACAGGTTTAACATACATTGATGTGTCGCGCCATAATTTATTAAACTGTGCCAAGAAATTATGCATAGAGGAAGCTTTTCACTTTCTGCAGGATAACGACCAAAGCATACTGCTGTGATTACCAGCACATGCTTACGACAATACTCGAAGATGACTGGTAACTTCCTCTAAAATCTCTAGACTTGAATCCAATAGAAAATTTGCAAATGCTATTGGATGCAAAAATCCGAAAAAAAATATGTGTCAGTAAAAAACAGTTTTAAAGAAGCTCTTATTGTGTCATGGAATAACATTAACCAGACCGCTACAAAAAAGTTGGTGGAATCTATGTCACACCATCTAGAAGTAGTCATAAACGCTAAATGAATTCGCACAAAATATTAATTTGCATCATTTTACTAAATTTTCATTAATTATATTACATTAATATAGTGTACAAATACTTTTTTTGCATTATATTTTTGTATATTTGTTTATTATAATGTAAAAAATCGATTCGTTTAATTTTGTTTTTGCTTCTATAATATTAGAATGCATTAAATTAATGTATTACAGTATTTTTTGCTTAAATCTTTTGTTTAATTTCATTATAATTTAAAAAAATGAAGTGTACAAATACTTTTTTTGCCAACTGTATATATTTAAATACACATTTAACTTATTTTAATAAACGTTAGTTATTCATACAAGTTAAACCTGTGTCTTCATTGTCTTACTACCTTATACACTTTATATCACAATATCGCCCAAACCATTTCTCTTTACTTAGCTACACTATGCTGCTCAATTTCAGTAGTTTCAGACTGGTTCCGGTCCCTGAACCGATCAGTTGATTTGGCTTTGAATTTGCATATAAATTTAAGATTCATTTGAAAGGAAGGGTCCTGCAGTGCATGTGCATTATGTCAGCTATATGGTGGTATAGACAGCAGGAACCAAGTTCAAGGTTCGATAAATTTTCAGATGCAAGGAAAGTGATGCCATGATTGTTATATAGTGCTATAGGCAGCAGGGAAACGGTTTGAGGTTTACTCATACCAAAATTCATTCACTTTGAGATTTTTTTTTTTTTTAACCGTTTAAACACCAATGTTCCCAAATGGGAACATTGCATTATTTGTAATACAAAACATATATTTTCCAACAAAATAACAATGTCTTTATTTTTCCTATAAAATTTAAGATTGATTTGAATTTTTGAAAAGAAAATATTTATGCTTAAGCATTTATCACAGGTATTAAGGAATATGCAAATCTATTAATTCGCATAAAAAATAAATTATTTGCTTTTATCGTTTTCTCTATATTACTTACATTTGACCGCTAAGGTAGGTAAAGTTGTAGGTAAAGTTTAACGTGGTTTCCCCACTTTTTGCCAATGTTCCGAAAAAAAAAAAAAAAAAAGTTTCATATTTAAGTTCTCTCCCCCCCCCCTTTTAAAACGTAAGTTTATCTTATTTTAAAAGTAACCTATTTATTTCTTTTCACTTACGTTTATCTATTTTCATTTAAGCTATTAAATTCCAGCTACATCGCTCATGTTTATGTTTTTTTTAGCGCCAACTGTAGCGCATGCATAGTTGGTTGTCGCATGGAGTCACTTCAGGTAATCGTCAATTCTGCTGACGCAAAACGCAACATAATCTCCCTGCGCGGAGAGCAATTTTTCGTGAGTGACGGTGAACTTCACAAATTGTGAAGTTTATCTACGTATTTCTTTTTTAGCCAATCAGAGATCGGTTCTTGAGTCCTTTGTATTCTTGTTTGAATTTCAGTGCTATTTCTGGCAATGCTTTTTAGACCAGCTGGAAAAATAAATACCGGCGGTTTTAAAAGTCCATACGTTCAACTACGTTCTTCGGTATCGGTGCTTAGCTCTGGAATGTGAAGTGAACTGTTCTTTACTGAAATGGTTATAAGAAGTTTTCAAAGTTTTAGCATTTTTCTCATGAAAGTTACGCAGGGATTTTTCAAAGACACAATGTTAAAAGCAAGGTAAAGGAGAAAGAAACTGTCTCTGATCGAAAAAGATGAGTATACAATTAAGTTTATTGTTTATTTCATTAATTTTACTGACAAATAGTCAGTTCATTTCAAGTTATTGTTCATGTTACGTTATTCCATTTTTGTCTATTTAATAAAAGTCAGTGTGTTTTAAATCCATGTTTCATCATTTTGAAATCTCACTTTGCATAAATTTTTACAGATTGAAAATGAATTTAGTGAATGATATATCATTAAGAAAAATATATTTACTTGATTTAATGAAATGTTAAGATATTTTCAAGGTCATAACAATACATATAAACACTTCATGCTGGTTATTTTCTGTATTGCTAGGCTAGTATTATCAAGTTTGACTTGTTAAATTTTAATGTCACTAACCCACCAGGGGTGTCGACTTGTACATCGCCGTAACGACATAAGATTAAAACCCCGACCAGCCCCTCTTCTCAACTACTTTTAAAGCTGTTTTTTCAGAAGTTTAAATCTTATTTAATGAAATATTTTACTAAGTTATCAGTAGGAGTTGAGGCACACCCACAAAATCTAAATGTTTTTGGAATTCGAGAAAATACTCAAAAACAATATACAATTGCATATAGCGGAAAATAGTTTGTTATATTTGCATAGGTTATCAATCAATAATCACATTTCAAAATGCGAACACTAAAATGAAAACAGCAAAAAAAAAAAAAAAAACTGCAGAAATATTTTTTTTTTAATTTTCTACATTTGTATGCATAAATTAAAACATTTGAAGCTGTAATATAGGAAAAACAAAATTATAATTACATGGCAAAATTAATTCGGCGGCTAAACGGTTAAAGGAGGGGGCTGCTAGAGGGCAAAGCCAACTTGTTCTATTACTCATTTCCAAAATATTTTAATTTAATAATAGTAATTATTTTGATATCAAATGTTAAATTAATGAGATACAGAGAAGTAATGGCTGAAACTTATTGTTGCAGAGAACAACAGTATTTGTACAATGTGGAAAGCAGGCATTTCTTAACTGTAAAATTACATCTGAGAAGTTGCAATTTATAATAGAAAATTGAATTATAAATATCTTTCTTTTAGTGTATTTAGTTTTTATTTGGATTAAGCTTTTTCTTTCATTTTTGTTAGTATTCTATCAGATATCTAAAACAAATAGATTTATTGCATTAAAAAATGTAAGTTTTACCAATGGTAAATCCTGAAATTGCTGTTAAAAAATTAAAAAAAATTAAACTGGAAATTACTGATATATTAATAAATCAGTCGGGTCCTCCAGGGAGTACCTTCTATCTAGGTATTCACGGGTTTTGCAAACTTGGACTCCTGGGTGAACTTTCTTCTTTTCCTTATTCCTCTCATTTTAGCTGCACATCCTTTTCTTCTTTGTTTCACTCTTTTTAATCCTCTTTTTTCAGTTTGTTAATCCCTGATTATGGTGGTATCAATACCGATCTTCAAGGTTCAGCATTCGAACTTATGGCGACCCAGTACTGGCTTTTTGGGTTCTGCCTAGTGGCATCCAGTTGGGTGTGGGAAAGGTCTCCAGTTTGAATCCAGTGTGGGGGAGAGGAGTGATGTGCTGTTATTTTTAAGGAACATATTTTAGAAAATGTTTCCAGAGGTGAGCTCCATCCATAGTGTTAGAGGGGAAGAGGCTAGCTCATAATGAGAAATCCTTTCTGGCTTGCAAGAGACCTGTGTACCTGGTATATGCTATGAGTGACAACTGAATCTCTAGTTCGTGAATGGCTCTCCGTAGGTTACTCTGAACATCTTAGGAAAGAGTGGGGAACTGCTATTTATGTGGAGGTAGTGGCAAACTGTTAGTTTACTGTGGATATTAATTTTCTTATGGTTAGAACTATGGCTGATCAAGAAATGTTATATTTAGATTCTCAGATCAGCAGTGGTTGTCAAAATGGGAAGAGTGAAAAGCAAGGATTAGGGTCTCTTTTAGTGAAACCCAATCGAAGTGTGCTCAACTCTGGAAAAGAGTTCATCCCAATATGAGAAAACCGGCATGAGTGTGAGTGGTAACAGAGGAGGAACCCACCTAGGTGGGGAATACTCTGGAACCACTACAGGAAGGGCAAAAGTACTCACTAATTCCCAGAGAAGAAATCGACAGAGAAGCAGAAGTGGGAGGAAGTGAAAACCGACACCGCTGATGCTCTGTCAAAGGGTTGAGGGAAAGTGGAACTAAAAGGAAGGTGACAGAATTGACACCTTCACTACAGACATTGGCAACAGCAAAAAGGCCAAAGGAGGATGTCCAGAGGTCCTTTGCCACTGTAGCAGCAGTTAAGAAATTAACCGTAGTTAAGGAAGACTTCCCAGTGACCAGACTGATAAAAGAGGTAGACAATCTTGAAAGGTGTCATTAGACGCGTTGATGAGACTTTTATACACAGACCCCTACCTTTTATAAATGCTAGGCATCTGAAGCTATAAAAAGAACAGGCTACAAAGTGTATACTGGCCTTGTCAAGGGATCATTCAAAATTTTGAATAATCTAAATGCAAAGAAGATGAGAGAGAAGGGGGCTAAAGCTGCAGCTACAGAAACCTTTTCTCAGGTAAATGAAACAAGCAGCATTAAAGAAATTAATAATAGACTTGAAAATGCATCTGTCCAACTTAATTCCCCCTCCATGTTTTTGGATGAAGTGGTATAATTGTTAGCTGAGGGTTCAGAGGATATGGCTATCTCTGAGGAAGACAGATTGGCTGTTCGTTTAAATAAACTAGATGACATGTCTAAAGATAGTTCAGATCAATCTGCATCACAGTAAAGGTTCATCTGCCACTTTAGGAAAGATGATCTCTGATAGGAAGGCTGATATTATACCTATTCAGGAGCCCTGAATTGGGAATAACAACATTCTTCATCTAGGATGCAGTAAGGATGGGCTATACCGTGACAGAAACTATTTTAGGAGATTGCATTTATGACAGCCCTAGGCTAAATGCAATTAATATGGTGAACTACATGAGCCGTGACTGTGTTGCCATCAAGGTGATTTTTCAGGGTGAGAATTGGCCTGACAGAACAATTGTCTCATCTTCTTATCTTCTATTTGAGAAACAGGGTCTTCTTTCTAGTGAGGCAAAAGCTCTCGTGGGTGACTGTTCTTGGAAGGAGCATAAGTTAGAGTTTGGATATGATGAAAAAGCACATCACACTGTTTGGAGCAACACAGACTTCAACAAACAAGAAGATTGACCTCTTGGAATATATTTTGGTTTATAACCTATATATTCATAACAGAGAAAATTAGCCAACCTTTATTACTAAAAACAGGAGGAAAGTTCTTGATGTCACTTTTTGCAGCAGAAACTGCAATGACATCATTAGAGATGGGAAGGTGTAAGATACTATTTCATTATCACATCACTGACCAACATTGCAGGTACAACTGGACTAGCAATGATGAGGAAAAATACCAGGAAAACAAACTGGCATTTTTATTGCAGTGAACTCTAAGAAAGGATCCTTTTTTTAAAGGATAAATTATAATCACTCTTCAGTTGTGGAGTTGGCTGTTGACTCAGTGCAAAAGGCTATTCTCCAGGCATATCTTAGTCACTGTCAACTTCCTGCTGCTTAGCTCCCCAAGGCCTGCGTCTTGGTGGTCCCCAGAGTTTGGCAAACTCAGGAGAATTACCCACAAAAATTTTAATAAAGCTAAAAAGGATGGTGACTGGTAGCAATATAAGACTGCACTCACCATCATATATATTATATTATAAAGCAGAAGTTCTGAAACTTCCAAACGGGTGTTTTCAAAAACTACCCGATGGATTTTTTTGCCGATTGTGTCATTCGATAGGAAATATTTTTCCGAAGGTTTATGATTCAAATTTTTAAGGATAACTCTGATTTTTCGTATTAAATTTCGTATTTTTCGGTTATTTTTGACAAAAGGGTTGCCAGTAGCTGTTTTTGGCGAAAATTATAATTGCCAAAAGAATTAAAATGGCTATATCTATTAGAAATGTTACAAATAATAGCAGAAAATAACTATTGATAATATTAATAATAATAAAGAGACGGCTTAAATGAGGCGTAATATTATAAAAATATATTTATCTTGAAAATGAAAAAAAATATTTGTAATGCTTAAAAAATAAATTAACGCGAAATATAACAATTGGTTCAACTTTTGGCGACTTATCCCTGGTGTTAGAATAAAAACATGAATTTCAGAAATTGATTAAATGAATTTTGAATGATAGTTATTTCCTTTTTTATTTTCTTTTTCTTTTTTATCGAATTTCCGTATAATATAACTTACAGCAGAAAAAAGCAGATCTCATTGTAAAAGACACTGTAAGTTGTGAGTTACTATTCGTTTCTATACCATTTCCATCTTGCTTTTGTCGCCAAAGAATGTGTTTTTAAGCCGAAAATGCACTACTCGATGCCTGACTTAGGTTCTTAAAGGTCGCAATAATGTTTGTTTTTTTTCAAGTGAAGATAATTTTTAGAGTATATTTTAATATTCAATCGTAAATTATATAGATATGAGTATAACTCTTTTATTTCTTTTTGCAAATGTTTTTATTGTTAATTTAATTTTTCTTGCGCCATTTCGTCAATTTCACTTACAGGAAAAATTTCAGTTTTAAAATTTAAAAGCTGAAGAAGGAAAGATTACCCCATCGATTAAAAATATACCGCCAAATTCCAAGATTAAATGTCAATAATGGATGATCGTAAATGTCACATTCACTTGACATTAAGCATAATATAAATATTAATTATGTCATCAAGTGATTTTTAATTCAACATTTTATTTCTACTTTTATATATGCTCTGCTAATTTGTTTTACATTATTTAAATGAAAATTTATGCTAATCTATATAATCTGGCTAATAATTTGGCGATTTGTATAATTTGGCGAAATTGGTCGACGGTATAACCAAGTAGTACTAAAGGAAAAATTTTGCAATTCAAAGTAAATTTATGCAATTATGCGTTATTACTATAGATAAATTCAACATTTTGAAACAAAAAATTCCTGCTGAATAAAATTTACAAGTCTTTTTTAATTGACCATTTCTTTTTCAATACTTCTTCAATCTATATTTCGCTATTCTCTTTCGCGCAGGCTAAAAAAAATTTATTTTAAATATTTTATTATATAAAACGTAAATAAAATTTTTCTATTTTTTTAAAAAATATTTTTTAAATCTAATTCTACCATTATGTGTCTTACAGGACAAAATAGCAGATTACTTTTAAAAATGGTTTTATTTGTTAATTGTATGTTATTTGTTTATTTGGGCGCTTGAATTTACTTTTGTCACCAAACAATGCGATTTTATACCAAGAAGGCATAAGCCGGAGCGATGTTCACTATTACTAAATTCTCTCACTCTCTTTTAAATGTGTGAGAGCATTTTTAGGATATTTTTTTTTATGTTTAATTGAAAATATATAAATAGCAGTTACACTAAATAAAAAAAAAAAAAAAAAAAAAAATGCGTAAAATGTTTAAATTTTAGTATAAATGTCTTCCTCATCCAAACTGTAAAATAATTTAATTGCAACTTTTTAAAGTTTTGGCGCAGATGTCATATACGCACCACATTCGCACGATTGCAACAAAATGGCGATTTTATGCCTCACATGGTAAACCGACTATGGTTGTTTATTTATTAATAAACTATTAACTTTCATTTTTTTTTTTAAATAATATAAATCATTTTGTTCTACAGCTATTAATTAAACTTTTTTATTTATTATTTTTTTTTCAAATAATACAAAATAATTAAAATATATTTATGAAATGCGTAATTAAAAACCAAGTTCTCCAAATTGGCGCCAGAAAAAAATTGCGCCAATGTGGTGCATACAAGACATCTGTGTTAAAGTTTTTTCACTATACATAAGTAGGGAAAATGCAGTATAAATACCGATTAAAGTTTTTTTCAAATATGGAAATTTTGTCACAGATTTGGTCATATACTCATCGAGCTATCTCACTGGCGCCAAAATGGCATTATTTGCCTCATATGGTAACCAAGCAATAGTTGTTTATCTGATGATAAGTTGCTTATTTACTTTCATTTTCTTTTTTGAAATGATATTTGTTGTTTTGTTCTACAGTTACTTTTTTATTTATTGTTAATTGCTGTTTAAAATGGTAGAAAATAATAAAATATATATAAATTTCTTTGATATTCTAAAACGAGGATTTTGCCACATTGTATTTGAAAGATAATCGTGCTAAACCTATTGCGTATATGATTTCTGTGTAGGAATCTTTTGTGAAATATGAAAAGTGTAAATTGGCTACTACTTGATTATCACGTCAACCAATTTCGCCAAATCGTTCGCCAAATTATACAAATTTACATAATTTTATCTTAAATAACTAAAGAGAAAATGCTTAAATACGAAAGAGCAATAATTTTGTTTTCATTTTTCAGGAGGAAATTTTGCACTAATAAAGTAATTGTTGTAGTGAGAATTTTAAAGTGTGTTTTTTTTTATCGTTGGCAACTTGCTGTAACGAAAAATGTTTATTTTTTTTTCCTGCCATTGTTTTGTAAGAGCTGGTTTTGTCAAAGCCATGTTAAGATGGTATGGTATTCAAATTTTTGAACTCTTCCCAATTACCACCACCTTGGGCCGATTTTGCTCATTTGCAATTCCCACTGAAATATTAACCATCTCAATGTACTTGACGAGTTTGAAGATGATTCTTGCATAATTGTGCCTTTTATCGCGCGGACAAAATTTTATATATATATAAACTTTTTAGGCGGGAGTAGCTTTGGGTTCCTGGCTTCACATAATGAAAAATTGTGAAGAAATTTTTCAGAAGTTGTACCGTGGTAACGACTGTAATAATTAATATTTCTTCAGATAGTGGAAAATTTTAAATCCTATTGCCATAATGGTCTCATTTCGCTTCCAAATGTGCACAGTTAGTAATAAACTAAAATAGTTACTTCTAAATAGCTGGTTTTTGTGCAACGTTTAAGATAATTTAATATCACAATGGTGTCTAAATCGTTTTCAGCAATGAGCAAGGTGCTGCTGGAGGTCCAAATTATTTAAAATACAAATTTAAATTCACCAGTTCGTTTCATCCACGGTTGATTTTGAAATATTGACCAGTGCAGCGGGCATAGCCTGCTAGTATATAATAAGGCTATCAGGAAATTTAAGTATGGTTATCAGAAAAACTTCTATTATGGATGGCATCAATGATGTCTCTACAAGTGCTAAGCTTATATGAGAATAATGGTAAAGTTCCAACCTTAATGTCATCAAATTAGAAAATGGGCAGTATGCTGAAACAGGAAAGGAAATTCTCTCAGAAATGATGAGGGTTCACTTTCTTGGTTCCACCAGTGGTGATCTAGATGCAGCTCCAGGCACAACTACTGCTTTTACTAGCAGTAGGGAGCACTGGAATCTTACTGGTGATATCGTCACTCATGACAGGATCTTGTGGGCCATTGATTCATTTGACCTTTACAAGATTCTGGGTATGGATGGAATCATACCTGTTTTGTTACAAAAGGGTTGGTTCCACCAGTGGTGATCTAGATGCAGCTCCAGGCACAACTACTGCTTTTACTAGCAGTAGGGAGCACTGGAATCTTACTGGTGATATCGTCACTCATGACAGGATCTTGTGGGCCATTGATTCATTTGACCTTTACAAGATTCTGGGTATGGATGGAATCATACCTGTTTTGTTACAAAAGGGGAAAACAATCTTAGTGTCAGATTTACAGGGCATACTTTGAAGCAAAAACTTTCCAGCCAATTAGTCTAACATCATTTATGCTTAAGACATTGGAAAAGTTAACAAATAGGCACATAAAGAAATGCATCTTAGGTGTAAAGCCGTTCTTGAGTTCCCAGCATACCTATCAGACTAGCAAGTCAACTGACACTGTTCTTTGTAATCTTTCCTTTATGCTTGAGAAAAGTTAAGGCAAATGAAATGTATTTGCTTTCGGGATATTGAGGGTGCTTTTGATAAGATATCTATGGATTCCATCTTCAAGGCTATGGTCAATAGGGGTGCGGATGAAGTACCTCTGAATTGGATCACTTGTCTGTTCAGAGATAGGTCTATTTATGCTGAGTTGTTAAAAGATACAATTCATGTTAAGGCAATAATGGGTGGGGGTAACCCACAAGGTGGGGTTCTCTCTCCTGTACTTTGGTGGTAGATGGATTCCTTGTTGAGATATATCTGCATGGTGCATACTGCACTGGTATGCTGATGATATTGTTATCACCATTAGCGGCAAATTAAAAAATATTCATTGACATATACTCAATAATATTCTAAAAAGGTAGAGCGGTGGTGCACGGATGTTGGTCTTTCTATTAACCCAGAAAATATGACTTTTGTTGATTTTACTAGGAAAAAGAAATCACTCAAATTTAATGAGATTGTATTCTATGGACACATTTTAAGTTGCTCAAAGGAGATGAAGTATCTTGGTGTCTACTTTGATGCGAGATTATGTTCGAAGAGGCACTTGGATTATCACACCAATAAGCCCAAGAAGATTTTCTGGTCATATAGAAATGCCATTGGCAAAACATGGGGACTCAGTCCAAAGGTGATCTCGTGGATATACAATATGGTGATCTGTCCTATGATCAATTATGGCAGTATAACTTGCTGGTCAAGAACTATGGCTGTTACTGCCAAGTCAGAATTAGCGGAGCTGCAGAGGATGATCTGCATGTCCATGACAGGTGTACTTATGATAACACCTACATCAGCCATGGAATTGCTGTTGGGATGTACCCACTGCATATGATTATAGAGGTAGAAGCATTGATCTGCTCATATACATTCATTTTACATAGGCAGGGACAGCGATAAGTAATGAAAGTTATGCAAGATATCTTACTTGGAGTAGGTTTAACTGTAAAATCAGCAAGCACCCAGTTTTTATCAAGAAGGGTGATGGTATGCCTTTAACTCTTTCCAACGCACTACTCTTTAAAGTTGGAATTTAAAGAAAAAAAAATTTAGGCATTCTATATAGACCTAAAAGACTACACAGGTGTAATTTTGTAAAGATTGGGCTAACCATTTTAATTATACAGGTGTTGCCAGAGTGGTAACACCGTGCAAGTACAGCATTAATAAGCACCGTGAGTCGAGCATTGCGGTGAAGCACGTATTAGAGTAAAATATTTTACATATTATATAAAAACAGTGGAATCTGATCTCTATAGCAGATTTAGCATTACTCAGGGTGCACCATGAGGAGGCCTGCTAATCTATACCCCCCCCCCCCCCCAAAAAAAAGGAAAAAAACTTGATTATATGATTTTCTTGAATAAGTATGAATAAAAAGATAAATATGGGCTATTTACATTATATACATATACTTTTCTCTACTTTTTTTTTCATGATATTTTTCAAAACATGTAGAGCCACTTTTCATGAAGCATAACGCAACATTGCAGGTTTTGCACATGTATCTCGATGTGTGTGGCTTTTGTTTCGTACTGCAATATGTGCATCTTCTTCGAGTTCCCTTGACAGGCATATGCTCTATGTTACTAAACCTTTTCTCCTCGGACACATGCTTTTTATATTGGGGGGGGGGGGATCTTGCGGGCTTGAGATGGAGATACTTCTTTTCAAAGATTGAGTTTGAGATTTCCCCATTTTGTAGAGAGAGTAAGATCAGTGCCAAGTGAAACTGTTTTGCAGTGTTTATCTCATCATCTCTCAACATTTTATGCAGTATGTAGCTTAACAGCTACATCTAGAAAATGGAAAAAGATGCAATGCCACCACTTTCTACTCTTTCTGTCGATCTCGTACAGGGATTTCAGGTGATTGAATTTATCTATGAAACCCATATTTTTATTGTACGTAGATATTGCTTCTGGACAGTTTGACTTTAGAGCCATCTTTTTCTTTCCTTTCAACTTGAATGGTTTGAGTTGTATAAGGAAATGATGAAAGAAGGGACATGCACCGCTTATCCTTCCATTTGAAGCAAATTAGGTTGTCACTGCTTACAGCCCAATCAAACTCGCCTCTTTCCAGATTTTTATCTTGGGCAAGTAATGTTCGTGGCAAATTTTTCCTGTTCAAAATCACAGTTCCACAGGAATAAATATTTTTTGTTTCCAAGAATTGGAAAAGTTCATACATCGTAAAAAAATTGTCCATGAACAATCAATTATTTCCGTGGAGACATTCTGTCAGTCTTTTCACCACATGCTCTCCAAGATTTTTTTCAACCAATTCTTTTTTCCTGAATAGATTTCGAATTGCAATGCGTATCCACTCTCATTGCATCGCATCCAGACTTTAAAACCCCATTTTATGGGTTTTTTCGGCATGTACTGTTTCATGGAGCTTGTGCCTTTTAATTTGATCATGGATTCATTGATCGATTGGTTTTCACTTGGATGAAGACCATTCAAGAAGCTCTCGGAGAGGTAATTTAGAAAAGGACAAACTTTATAAAGCCTATCAAAATTTTCTTCACCTCTCTTGGGCTCAAGAAGGTTATTATTAAGATGAAGATGACTAAGGAGCCATGTAAATCTTTTCACGGACATCTGATGGCTGATAAATTCATCATGAAGTGCATCTTCATTAGCCCAATAATCCCTGTAACTTGGTACCTTCTTGATACCCATAAGGAGATTGATGCCAATAAATGCATACAGTTCTTCCAAAGTCAGAGGAGAAAAGGTTTAAAAGAAAGAAGGTTTAGGAGAAAAGGACACAAGTTTTCCAGCTTGTGTGGCATACAAATTTGTTTCAAACACAATATAGTCCATCAAAACATCTCTGAACAATGTTAAAAAAACTGCAATTGGGGTGTTTTCCTCTAAATCCAACAGTTCATTACTTGGACCAGTTTCGGAACAAAAATCAGGGAGAATTTTTTGCGAACTCTTTTTGAGCTCCCAAGTTGGAACCTGGGGCTGTGTAGATGGTCCCTGTAATGAAGGATCATCCACCTCCTCCTCATCATCCTCACCGCCTTCATCGATATCAGTAGTATCGCTCAGTTCATCAAAATCATATTTTTCAGTCTCGCTTCTGTCTGTACACATAGATTCATTATCCGAAGGCAATTCTTCCAGCACTTTCAGTGCTTCGGCGATACTAAGGCCTTTCCGAGCCATTAAATAAAATTTAAATTTAAAGAAAACTATTTAAATTACAACTACTGTTACAATATTTACAATTAATTATTGACTAGAAAAAAAATTTAAGTATATATACAAATAAAAGCCTCAGAACTAAAAACTAAAGCAAGAAACTAACAAATCCGAAAGAGAGGGAAAAAAAGGTCTTCTCTCTCTGAAAAACAAATCCATAAATGATAAAACTTCCCATGCCTTCAGAAAATCCTTTAGTTTCTTAAATGTTTACACCCCACCAAAAACAGAAAAAGCATAAAAACAGATAAAATAAACACAGCTGCGCTTGCAGCCTCGCTCGCACCCCTGAAATTCGGGAGATCAGATTCTGTGACTCACTCTCCTATGAAAGGAAAAACCGCTCTGTGAAGTGCTCTACTTAGGCAGTGTTGTCGGTGCCAACACACGCTGGCTTTCCGGTAATATTTTAGGAAATATTTCAAAGTTAAAAATTCAAATCAATGCAGAATAGACAGATTAGCATACCACAAACAAAACCACAAAGAATTTTTTTTTTTAGTAAAATTTATTAAATTAAAAAAAAATTCTGAAACATTTCTTTCAAAAATAAGGCACAGGGTTGGGTTTTTGACATGATATGTCGAAAACCTGTCTAAAAGTGTCAAAAACCTTATACACATTTTTTTTCTTTTATCAATCATTAGTGATATTTTAAATTAAATAAAGCTAAAAACTGGTTAAATAATAATTTATATATTATGTAAATAATTTTTATTTAGTTATACTATGAGTTGTAATAAAATTATGTATCACAATTTAAATTATATGTCAATTGTCATGTATAGGAAAATAGCTAAAAATATTGAAGCTACTGTACATTTTTCAAAGTATTATTTATGTTTGTATCTTTATTACTATTAAGTGTTCAGTTTGATGTAAAAAAATTTAAGTCTAATTTATGCTTAAAAAAAAAAAAAAGCTTGTGTAAATCGAAAATGATTGCTATTCAATGACTGATTATAAGTTCCTTCGATTTTTATTGATTCTAAATGTTTGTTTTCATACATAGATATATACCACAATTGCAACACAAATGTTCTAAGAGTAATTAAATTAATTATAATATGAAATCAATATAATTAAATGTTCTTTAAATCAATATGTTAAAAGAAGGTGTTTTATTTTCAGTTACGTTACCCATATATATCTTCATTTTACTATGTCAGTTTCAGTTTAATTCTTTAGAACAATTTGTTTATGTTAAATTTTTCTTTTATGCATTATAAATTGCCCACCAACCCTACCTTTTTTTTTTTTTTTTTGAGTATATTATTTCAGAAGCTGTAAATCTAGCCTTTAATGCTTAATTATTTGTTTGTGGAATGTACATTTATTTGCAAGCAAAGAACAGGTGTAACATTTTTTTCTTAATTTGGATTCTATTAACTATAATTGTATTTGGCACCTGTCTAGTATTGCACCTGCCTGTGTAGAATAATGTAGTTAGGTCAGTATTGTGCAATTACTTGTCAGTTTGAAAAGCAAATCTGTGCTTTATAGAAATTATTTAATTATACTTTCTTAAAAATTGCTGAAGCTACTTCTAAGAAGGAAATTATTTCAATTGTGGTTACATAGCTTTATCCAGAGATCTTGTTTAGTTAATGTGTATTAAATCTATTTCTGTAGTACAGATTTTTTCCTTATGTAATGGATAAAGGTGGTAGGCCTAAAAATGCTGTGTGGAATGATTTTTTCTGTGTGAAAGAAGGAAATAAAACTTATGGAAAATGCAAAAGATGTGGACACACTATGGCCAATAGAGTTGACAGAATGAAAGGTCATTTAGCAAAATGCAAAAATGCAGAGCATGTACAAGAGAAAAGAGAAGATTATGTAAATAAAGAACATCTGCACATGGAAATTGATATTGGAAGTCCTGAGAACAATAGTCATGTGAATGCAACTGTAAACAATAACCATGAAGAAAATGATTGTACTTCAAATATTACAAGTGCTAAGAAACTTTGTTTTGAACAAAATAAGATAGATAACTATATAGTAAAAACTACACCTATCATAAAAAAAAACAGTTGGATCTACAAGTTGCTAGATTCTTTTATAGCTGTAATATCCCCTTTAGCGTTGTTGAACAAGAGGAATTTGTCAAGCTAGTACAGCTTCTTCACCCTGGATATAAACCACCTTCTCGGAAAACATTATCTGGTAGCCTTCTAGAAGAAGTTACTGAAACTTTAGAAAGTGAAATGAAATCAGAACTTCAAAGAAAAGATTGTACACTAGTCGAAGATGGATGGAGTAATGTCCATAATGATGCCGTAATAGCTTCTTGCCTGCATGTTGAGGGAAAGGTTTTCTTCCTTGAAGCTACTGATTGTGCAGGTCAATCTAAAACAGCTCAGTTTTGCAAAGAAAAAGTAAAAAACTCAATAGCTCTAGCAAAAAATAAATTTTCCTGCAATGTCTCGTGTGGTTACTGACAACGAAAGAAAAATGCAAAAAATGTGGGAGTTGTTAAAAGAAGAAAATGATGATCTTCTTGTGTATGGATGCTGTGCCCACTGGATGAATCTTCTTGGGAAGGGAAATTACTCCACAAGACATCATGAAGCATATTGTGGAAGTGCAAAAATACTTTCGCAACCACCACCTTCCATCTGCCTGGTTAAGTCAATTGTAAGACACTGTGAAGCCGCAGCTTCCAAATGAAACTCGCTGTATTGACTCCAACTCACTTGTATTGACACTTTTATCAAAAATAGGTCAGCTTATGTAAAAATTTGTGAAGATCATGCAATTGAATCCAGAATAGTACAGCTTGTGAATAATTATAGCTTATACCAACAAGCAAAAAAATTGCAAATGCAGTTAAAACCTTTGGCAAATATGCTTAACAGGGTCCAAAGAGATAATGCAACATTGGCTGATGCTTGTCAAGCTTGGCTTTCTTTAGCTGTAGACATAAATCTGGCTCCATGCTATGATGCAATTATGGAGCGTATGGAATCCTATCTACAACCGTTTCATTATCTGGCGTACATGATGCATCCAGCATACAAAGGTGCATTATTAAACGATGAACAGAGGGAAGCAGCTCAGACGTGGCTGCTTGAAAGAAACCCAGATTTTCTTAGATTTATCATTGCTTTTGAAGCTGAATCTCCACCATACTCTAAAAGTTTCTTCTCAGCTCAAGATGTTCCAGCAGCAGTATGGTGGAAAGGCTTGAAGAAGAACAATATACCAAGTGAATTCATACAGCTCATGGTGCATTTGCATTCCAGTCCATGCAGCTCAGCCTCAATTCAGCAAATATTTTCAAATTTTGGATTTATCCACTCCAAATTACGAAACAAACTTGGAGAACAGAAGGCATCAAAACTAGTGTTTTGCTACCGCATGCTTCGTGGAAAAAAAGATTTAGAATGGGATTAACATTAAAATAAGATAAAAATAACAATGTGTATTATTTATATTGTAATTTTATATGTTAAATTATAAGTATTTTCACCATGTACTTTCATTTTTAAAAATTAAAGTATTTAGTAGTTTCACTAGTTTATATTTTTAATGTAACAACTAATAATACTTCTAATTATTCTTTATTCTATATTAATAGCTTACAGTTAATTTCTATTTTCTAAGCAACTTGTATTAAAAATGTCAAAAAATTTATTCAAGTGTCTAAAACTAAAAAAATATGAAAAGTTATAAATTTAATGTTGTTCTAAAAATAATATTAAACAGTTTTTGGACTCAATTTTAGGTTTTTGACACTTACTGTCAAAAACTATGTCAAAAACTTGCCAACCCTGAATAAGGGTCTTCGAAAATTGAATACATCTCGAAATTAATGATTGACTTGTGTGGTGCTGCCATCTAGAATTCATAAGAAACATTAAAAGTACCCTTTAGTGTAGTTTTTGAAATATTTATGCAGTTTTTGTGTTCCTAAAGAGAGGAAATCTTTAGGTGTTGCCAACCCGGCAACACTGCACCGGAAAGGGTTAAAGCATATATTTGATAAGTTTTTCAGAATTAGTTTTCACAATAGAGCTGACTGAGAGACTCATTCTGTGGAACTTTAGACAGGTATGACTTGGTTCACTGATGATTCCAAGATAAATTCTGGAACTGAGGTTTGCTGCCCAGCTGATGACACATCTTTTTTTTTTACCCGCTGGGTAGTTACATCACTGTCTTTTTGGCAGAGGATTATGCAATATTTATGTGCTGTTAAATTTGCATTTTGAGGGGATAAACAGGCCTGTCTGTAAATATCTATTCTGATAGTCGGGCAGTGTTGCTTGCCTTACAAAAACATACAATTACTTCTAGAATTGTCTGGGAGTGTTATTGATCTTGAACAGGCTTGCTAGTAATGATAATAATATTACTGTACATTGGGTACCTGGTCATATTGACATCCTGGGTAACAAGCTTGCTGATAGTTCAGCAAGAAAAGGGTCGGTTATTTCATTTATTGGACCAGAACTGGCTATTGGTATTTCCAAAGACTGCATTAGAACTACTGTTTTTTGAATTTTAAGAGAGCAGAAGTATCTAAGAATGGCTTGAATCAAGCAGACAGACAAACAAAGGAACACAATAGTGGATGCCCTAGTAAAAGAGCAAAAGAACTCATTAGACCAGAAGGAATGGTCTATGAAATAAGTGGAACTGTTAAAAGAACACTGTAGACTTAATGGACACATTAGTATTATAAAGGTGGTCTCTCTTAGTAGGGTTGTAAGTGTGAAGAAGAGACTGCTTTACATATCCTCTGTAGCTGTGAAGTATATACTATTTATCGTTTTGAGCATCTGGGTCGACATTTGATGGAAACATGTGAAATTCAGGATATTCCTATCAAATGCTTGCTGAACTTTATGTCAGCTACTGGTCTATTTAGGGACAAGGTGAGGATAACATTTCCTTTCTAATTCTTGGGGGATAGTACAATAGATGCCTGGTTACAGTGTTTTGGCTCAGCCGCCCCCCCTCCCCAGAACAGTACAATACAGTAAATCAGTCAGGAATATCCCAGAAATTTCACATACATCTGTAACTGCAATGCAAACAGGCTATTATTTTTTTCTTTTTTACATTTTTTAAAATTAAGGTAAATTATTAGGTAATTTTTTTAATACTTACAATTTATAAAGAGACATGTTTATACTAATATGTAGCTTTCTGAGCATGTAAAACTGAATGATATTTTATGCAATACCTTCTTTACAGAGTCCCAGAAATTGGTTGTTTTAGGCATTAAGTTAATAAATCAATGTGCATCTTAATAAATATTTTAATAAATATTATTTTTCACTTTAAAATGGCATAAAATCTCAAGAATCTCCCTAATTCTCAGATAAATTAAATCATAGTATAAATAAACTTTAATCTATATATTTTTTAAAAACAAAAACATACAGTAAAGTATTTTTAATATGTTTAACTTTTACATACTGTCAATAGCATATCTATTTTTTTTTCTGGTCCTAATACATTTCTATGTATGACAATGTTAAAATATTTATTACAGTACAGAACCATTTATCCAAAATGGTTGGGATCAGAAGTATTCTGGATAACTGGTTTTTCCGGTTAAATGGTTGAGCATTAAAGCAGCATCCATTTGATAAGTTTTATGAAATAAATATGATTGTGGTATCACTTCTAATTTTAAATTATTTACTAGATTACTTGAAATAAGAATCAGATGCAAGTAAGATCAAATATTAAAGTTTGAAAAAATGTAATTTATGGAAATTCCTTGGGAACAAAAATTGTTTTATTTTCTCTGCATAAAAATGAAAATATCTATAATATAACTATATATGCTTCGATTTCAAATGCTGAATGCTATTATCAAACTACATAATTGTTTCAAGCAATGTATATGTCAAATTGGCAGTTTATGACACTTTTTTTAACTAAGAATCTAACATCAGTCTATTAGAAATATCATTCCGGATAACTGGTTTTCCGGTTAACTGGTTTCCGGATAAATGGTTCCATACTGTATGTCATTTTATTTTTTATTATTTAGATTACTGTAGCAATATGTTATTTTCTAGAAAAGTTATTTCCCTATTTCATTACAAAAATTTATAAAATTTAAAAAACTTTAATAAAACCAATGAAGCTAAACCTACAAAGCTTCATGTTTTGCAAGGACAAAATCAAAACTACTTTACATTTCTGTATTTCCAAAATTAAATACACTGTGGATCAAGAAGACTCTGGTCAGAGTTAACTCTTTAGTAAAAAATATTTTGTATTCTCTAAGACCAGATTAATTGATCCAAGCAGTGCCCTGGAGCCAAAATTTTTTTATGCTCCAGTTCTGCTCCCAGATGAGATAATAAGCTCCGGCTCTGGCAATGGTTCTGACTCTGTGCTTTTGAGATTAAGGTTTTAATTTACAGTTTATTTTTTGCCTACATTCCTTCCTTTATAATTATTAAAGATTTTAAAAAAGCATTTTACTTCTCATCAACCTTGAAATATTTGTTGTTGCCTTGAATATATTAGCTTTTATTTAAAAAAAAAAAAAGTTTTGTGGAATTTCAAATGCAAAAATCTTAAATTTCTTTTACACTTTTCAATGAAGCAAAATTGTGCAACAGCAAATGCAATTTGAACAACAGATGGCTGCACTTGTTTTCAAGTAGTATTGCCACTTAGTAGAAAGTGAAATGGTGTTCTCATGTTTTTGTGAGAAATTTTCCATCAATAAAAATACCCTAAAGAATGATCAAATCTAAAATATTGAATAATGATGTAATTAAAATATTTTAAGCATGAAAAATTTCAAAGACTGAAAAAAAGTGTAAAAGATTATTAAAAACTAAAGGAGCCTTGGATAAGGTAAAAATTTAGAACTCTAGCTCCAGGGAAAATATAGCTCTAGAGGGCTTTGCTCCCAGCTTCGGGTCTCAAAATCTGATTTTTATCTTAACAATTTTATAACAAGTGCTCTGAATGGACAACAGAACATGAGAGCAGCTAGCTGGAAAATATGAACAAGAATTGTGTATGCTCATCTGGTGGTTTCATACAAGAAGCACGTCTTCTTTGCACTTCACGAAAAAAGACTCCATTCTTTTGAAAGGCCTAATAAATTCAAATATTTTTATGGTGTGTTTAAGAAGTTTTTTACTCTTCATATTAATCCACATTAATTTCAAATTATTTTCTAAGAATTACGTTGTTTTGATTTTGTTTACCCAATTTCGATACAATACAGAAGTAATGTTCAGCAAGCAAACATTTTTATTTGTTTTATAATAGTTTTCTTTTAAGATATATTACGATTATAATGTTCTTAATTTAGAGTTATTTTGTAAATGTCTTATGTAAAAGAAATGTTTTCACAACTTCTTTTACATGCTTATTATTACTTTTATCTTGTTTATTCCACATTTCAGTTTAGAAGATATAAATTTCACACTAATACAATTTGAAATTTCATAACTTCAATTGTGTATAACTCTGTGTCTAATATAGAGAAAATGAAATATTACATATGATTCCTATATGAAATTTAGTGAAATATCAATTTACAATATTTTTTTTCATCAAAAATTACATTTTGTTAATGAAAAGTGCAAATGAATAAAATCATGTTTTCAAAACATGCTGACATCAGAATTTTTGTTTGGTACAAATTTGCACTAATGTAGAGTTCGTGGATTAAACATAGCTTAATCATTCAGAGGAATATAAAATTCTAGCACATTGCAACACTTTTCAAATGACTTCAAAAAAATTCAGTACTGCTAAAACTTTTTTTTAATTATTATTATCACCTTGTGTATAATTTCTGATGATATTCTCTATTTTTTAAAATTTTGATAGACATTATTATTTTTTTTCTATTAACAGATGCATTTATAAATATTTTCTGCAATTAAAATGTTATAAATGAATAATGCATAAAATAGGAAGTATAGAAAACATAATATTTTTAAAGAAAAACACTATAGAAGCAATGGTGCAAGTGCAAACAGATATCAAACATGGTTCCTTTTTTTAAGATAGTTCCACTTTGTATAAATATATACATATATTTAAAAGATGTTGTATGAGCAAATAGATATAAAACATTGATTTGTTGCTTTTTATATATGTTTGTACATAAATTGCTGCTACCTACTATTCATCTTTCAAAATTAGCAATTTGTTTCAATTTCTACACACTTTAAGGAATTTATTGTAATATATTACCAACATTGATATACATAAATGCTCATTTTATATACTCATTTATGTATTGCAAATTATCTTTTATATATTGTATATTGCTCATTTTATGTAGAATTTTACGTTTTACATTTATATATTGTCAACTCATTTTTGAATCATCCAGTCCTACAGAGCACAAATGTAAAAAAAAACAATCTAATTATGTTCTCTTTTCATTACAGTTTGACATCACTATGTGATCAACATTAACAAATATAATAGAAAAATATTTTGTCAATTATGACGATTACAGAAGAACTAGGGTTTGGTAAAGATAGAATTGGAACTGCTGAGAAAGTGTCAATCAAATTAAAAACTCTTTTAGAATGAAAAAAAGCATTGCAACTTCCTTACATGCAATCTGAATAAAAAATAATTCTTACCTAAATCTTAGATTTTACTGAATTGTAACAAAACTATTTTAGCTGTCAAAAGAGCTCCCTCTTAAAGTTCTTTCAGAATGTTGACAAAGCGTTGGGACTGTTTTGTACTTATTTCTTCAAAATAAAAAATAGTTAAAAAAAAATCTTTCAAAACTGACAAAAAAATATTCAGAGATGAATTTAGTAGGTACACAAACATTTGAACAAGAAAATTTCAAAAGATTGAATATTGATATAACAGAGAAAGAAAAAAAAATCAAAAAGTTACACTTTAAATGTACTTTGTTGATATAATGAACTTTTTATAATAATTCATGGGGTTTTCTATGCCTATTCTTAATTCAGGGTTGTCTAGGCCTGCACAAAAGAAAAAGAAAAAAATCAAATAGCAACAGCAAAAAGGGGGGAGAGACTCATTTCTAATCCTTACCTAAACTATTTTTTTTGTAATGCCACTCTTTATAACAATTTTGTAAATTGTGTTGATAGATGTAATCCATCCTTAGCATTCTTGTAAAACTACTAAAATAAATAATAAACATTAATGTGTGATTTTAAGCTACTTTGCTGCATGTTCACAAATGACAAAAGTAGCAAATGGTATGTCTGAAATTTTTGCTTATGGTCATGAGTTCAAGCACACCCTTCCACTACACTTTGGTTTCTCCTTATTAAGCTAGTCAATGCATTATTGTTTAATGTAGCACTGATAAAATGCACATAAGAAAAATACGAATACAGTCTGGCTTTACAATGAATTTAGTTGATTTATGTACAAGAATTTTGGCAGAAAAATTGAAAATAAAACAATAAAAAAGACCCACTGTCAATTTAAGCATACAAAAACTTAACAAGGTCATAATAATAATTTTAAAAAGTTTTAACAATGCTGAATTTTTTAAAAGTTATTTGAAAAGTCATTTGTCGTTATGAAAAATTTTAAAATCATTCAATAGCCTTTTAAAATCTCTGGATTAGAAACCTGGCACTTTCTGTGTTATGAGATTTTATATTGGTACCATAATTTCGTGTAGATAATCCGCAAGCTATCTTATAAAAAACAGATTTTAACTCATTGCGGCATATCTTCTGGTGCAGGTTATCTGCTGGCATCCTTATCCCATCAGTTATATTTCTCTGAACAGCTGATATTCTCCGAAAACAAAATTGATTGAACCTGTCACGTTCTCTCTGCTTTTAGCGGCGATTTGTACCAGCTTCTCTCCCATGATTCCAGAACGAAACTTTTTTCACCCGTGCAGATACTTTGCACAATGACTCCCGATGCAAATTGCTTTCTCTCCCGCCTTTACAGTGATTGCCTCACAGAAAGAAAAGTGGTTTTTCACATTCATCTAGTGGAGGTGCTTACACCTGTTTTGAAAAATGCCTGATAAAATATATCCAAAAAAGCTACTCTGCAGATTTTAAATTTTAAACTCAAAGTAATTGAGAAAGCGGATGTGCTGGGGAATTGAGAAGCTGCTAGACAGTTTCAAGTTGATGAAAAATGTGTTCCAAAGTGGAAAAAGGCAAAATAACCATTGTCAAGCGTTGATCAACGAAAAAGAGCAAATATGTTTAGAAAAACATATTGGCCGATTTTAGAAGACAATTTGTTCCAGTGGATAAAAAACAAGTGAGATTAAGCGAGACCCGTATCTACGATCAAATTTATGCTAAAGGCTAATGTTATGGCCAAAGAAATGGGGATTCCAGATTTTTCTGGTAATAGCAACTGGTGCTATCGTTTTATGAAACGGAAAATACTCGGTGTACATTCTAAAACAAAAGGACAGCAACTTTCTCAAGATTGGGAAGAGAAATTTAAGAATTTTCTGGATTTTATTTTTGATTTATGTGCAAAAGAAAAATACGAGCTTCACCAAATTATTAATATGGATGAAGTACCCCTGGCTTTTGACTGCACCCAAATAAAACTGTTGATTTTAGAAACTCGTCTACGGTTTCTGTTGTTACAACCAGTCATAAAAATACTAACATGACTGTACTTCTTGCCTGCACTGCCAATGGCTCAAAATTGAAGCCTATGATCATTTTTAAAAGAAAAACAATGTCAAGGGAAAGTTTTCCACAAGACATCATCGTGAAGGTAAACAAGAAGGGATGGATGAATCAAGAACAAGATGTCATGAGAAAATGGCTTGATGAAGTTTGGAACAAAAAGAAAGGTTCTTTTTTTGATTGCAAAGGAATATTAATATTAGATTTGATGAAATCCCATAAGGACTGCGACGTAAAAAAGATTGCAGAAAAACTGGGGGCGAATTCGGCAGTTATTCCAGGGGGGCTGACAAAAAAGTTACAGCCACAGCCCCTGGATATTTCAATGAACCTTCAAAAGCAAGGTTCGTGGGGAGTGGAAAAAGTGGATTGCATCAGTTTTCCATGAAAAGTGGAAACATTAAAAAAACATCTTTTCCTGACGTAGCAAAATGGGTGAAAATGCATGGAATACAGTAACTGCTAAAACCATTAAGTCAGATTTTCGAAAACAGGGACTAATTCATTATGACGAAGACGCTTTTGACAGTGACTCCGAGAATGAAATTTCCTGTTCTGAAAATGACTGCTTGAGTGAAGTACTGAATGATGAATTTTTATCACTTTTTGTGTCTGACACTGACGAGTCTGATTTTGATGGTTTCCTATGATACTGATTTAACGTGTATTTACCGGAAAAAAATACAAATAAAAAGTTTATTGATGCATTTTAATTCTTTTCCCTAGTTAATGGGAGGGGGGGCGATTTCATTTAGATAAACGCCCATGTTTTATTTATTGAAGCGAATGAATTTGCAGCAACCGTGTTTTCTACAGTGGTTTATCATATTTGAAAGTAAATCGTACAATTTTGTATAAATTATAAATTTTATTTCATATTTTAACGTCACATTTGCATACTAGTAGTTGTAAATTTTTATTTTGTTTTCCTTATAAAAGGTAGTAGAATTCCGTTGTTCTTTTTGGATTCGTCACGTTATTTTCAAGTAAATTGTAGAGGTAATTTAAGAAATTATTCTAAATAAAACTTTTTTAACAGTTGCTTAAAAATTTTAGTTCCTAAAAGCATAAAAATACATTGAAAAGAAATTTTTTTTTGCATTGGCAATTACGGTGGAACCCCCCCCCCCCCCCCCAAGACAGTCGCCACTGGACCATCATCTCCAGCCGTCCGAAGATCTTGCATAAGCCACAGCCACCAATAGACAAAATATCTTATCTCTTGATGTGAGTTTTAAAAGTGAATGGATTGAGTGTTTTGGCATAAAAAACAAAGAATAAAGTACATTTTGTATCTGTATCTTTCATACACATCAATAGATTGCTGATTTTTCTTGGTTCTAAATTATTCCTCAGCATATCAATCCAAAAAAAATTCTATATTTTGTCAGATATTTAATCATCATCATTTATATGTCAGAGTAAGCATAGATATGCCTGGTGTGTTTAAAAAAAAAAAAAAAAAAAAGCTACAGTTTTTTTTTTAAACCAAATAACTAGAAGACTTTTTTGCTTCAACAAACACTAATGCAACTAAAACAACCTTCTTTTATGCAGTTAAATCTAACTTAAATTGTGTGGTACAAAATCAAACATAAAATATTGTATCATAATTTTGCTAAAGTGGATCTTTAAATTCCATACAATTTCGCTGCTTAAAACAAACAATGTTACTGCTTTGGGGTGACTTGGTTGCAATTTTATTTGTGAGTAATTTGACAACTTTTATATTGATTTTGCAGCATTAAATTTTCTTTCAGTATATAAATTAATTGCACCTACAGAAATAGACAGTTGAAGCTACAATCAAGATAATATCCAAGAAATGTACTCACTTTTAAATTTCAGCCTTTTATAAAGCACATTAGTGTTTACTAAACTATTTCATTTCTGAAGTAATGGAACAAAATCATTTTACAGTTAGTTAGTTATATAAAATACATTAAAAATCACCATTGATAAATATTTTTTATACTTTGTTTATACATATTCTTTTACTATAATTTTTTCAACATATAAAAGTGCTTTACAGTATGTTTGATCTCTAAAATTTTTAAGATTAATTAACAAAATAAACAATAATGAATAAATTTCAAAGAAAGTTAGACTAACTTCTAAAGCTGTGAACTCCTTGTATAACAGATAAAATGGGGAAAACTTCTGTAAAATAAAAAGGTAAATACATATTTAAACAATATATTAAAAATATATGTATACACAATATCTTTTCACAACCATTTAACAAAATTTGCTATTCATTTCCACAATTTTTTGCTTGATAATTTATCAAAATTTGTGTTCCAAGGAATTTTAAAATATTCTCACAGAAAAAAAAAAAAAAGATTTGGAGAAGAATTTGTAGGGGAAAATACTGTACAAAATTTCATAATGCAGGATTTTGCTTTTCTGTGTGTATATCGTGTGCTTCTGTATACTATTTCACATTCTGCTTCTCAACAAATCATTTTCCTTCAAGAAACTCCTAAAATGGCACCCCTGTTTGTAATAAGTACCATATATACAATAAGGGAAACATGATTCACTCGAGGTTAATACCCATTAGAAGGATTTTATTTTTAAAAGTTTGTTTTGTATTCCGGAAATTTTTTCCCTTGTGAGCCTTTTTCTACATCTGAATTTTCAGACTAATGACCAATTTTTTCAAAACTTTCCAAAAACAATAATCTAAAATTTCAGAACAGAGTTATTCTGGAAAAATATGCTGCATGGTCTAAAAATCTCAAGAGTAAAAAAAAAAGTATTTGTGTTTTTTTTAGTTTTTTTCCAAGTCCAAATCGCAGCAACTACTTTTTTTTTAATATACACTCCTGGACAAAATTATAAACTCAGAATTTTTTTTATTTGTTTACATCATAATATAAATATGCTTAGCTTTTCATTAATAAAATAATGATGAATATTTATAATAAGACATCTAAATTTAATATAACTCATAAATAAAATGGAGTAAGTAATTTAAATAAGAAAATACATAACTTAAAAAAAAAATAACATTATGTGAAACCTGGACAAAATTATAAACTCAAAGTTATAAATTTCTATATTTTGGCATTTTTGATATAAATAAATGCATTTTGTGATAAGAAACTAATAAATGGAGTCATTATGGATCAATGCATTTCAATAATATCATAATTTTTCTCATAAAATAACATTATATGAGGCCTGGACATAATTATAAACTCAAAGTTATGAATTTCTACACTCTAGTATTTTTTGACATAAATAAACACATTTTGTGATTATAAATTAATAAATGGAGTTATTAGGGATGAATATATTTCAATACATCAATGCATTTATATATATTTTTTCAAAAATATGAGTAAAATATAAATATAGTGCATGTGTAAATTTAAAACATAAAATTATAAAGTTTAAGAAGTGAACATACTTTTGAATTCTGATGCAAATTATTAATGCATGCATTCAAAAATGTGTTGAACCGCCATTTTTCTGAATGACTTCGAATATGTGACTCGGCATAGATTGAACAATTTATTCCAACTGTTCCATAGACAACTGGTACCAAGTATAGCCATATTTAAATCATTTTTATTTTGATATTGGCGTCCATCGCGATAGACTATTCGAACGATTGCACTACAGTAACTTTTAATGGGTTTTAGAGTAGGGCTGTGGGCTGGCCAATTCAAGACATTTACATACCTATCGCTGCAGCCATTCTTTTATACTTTTTGCAGAGTGTATTGCTGCATAATCGTGCAGAAATACCCAGTTTTCTCCAGCGATCAACAGTCCATATGGCAAAAGATTATTGGCCAGGATTAACTGGTAGTCTTCTGCTTTTTGTTTTCCATTAAAAAAATGCAAAACAATTTTACCATTCTGAGAAAAAACAGCCCATGCCATCACTGATTGTTCACCAAGGTTTCGACTAAAGATATGCAATTCTTTAGGCTTGATATCGTTCCAATAGTATTTTATGCCACCTGGTCCATCTAAATTAAACTTCTTTTTTGTCTGGCCAGATGACTGTGCTCTACTATGTCGTCCATGACATGTGCTGTTGTGCAATGTCATGGTTGAGTTTGATGAAATGAATTCTGGGTTTCAGGTGATGGGGCTCAAGTTTTGGCCTAGCTTTCATTTTCTTCCATTTCATATTCGGCACTCGTTAAAGAATTCTGACAATTTGAGAGCTTACATTTAGCTTTAAAGTATTTACAATTCCGCTAGAAGAAGCTCCAGTACTAAATGCTGTTCATCACATAGATCTTCGATTTCTTTCTGAATCTTTGGACATGACCACTCCGTTTTATATACAAGAACCATATTAAACAAAATTGTTTAACTAAAAATTATAAAAATGCATTGATGTATTGAAATACATTCATCCCTAATAGCTTTATTTATTAGTTTATTATCACAAAATGCATTTATTTATATCAAAAATACTAGATTGTAGAAATTCATAATTTTGAGTTTATAATTTTGTCCAGGTTTCACATAATGTCATTTTATGAAAAAAATTAAAACACGTATTGATGTATTGAAATGTATTGATTCATAATGACTCCATTTATTAGTTTTTTATCAGAAAATGCATTTATTTATATCAAATGTGCCAGAATATAGAAAATCATAACTTTGAGTTTATAATTTTGTCCAGGTTTCACATGTTATTTTTTTTAAGTTATGTATTTTCTTATTTAAATTACTTACTCCATTTTATTTATAAGTTACATTAATTTTAGATGTCTTATTATAAATATTCATAATTGTTTTATTAATGTAAAGCTAATCTTATTTATATTATGATGAAAACAAATTAAAAATTCTCTGAGTTTATAATTTTGTCCAGGACTGTATATGATTTTTCTAATGATTCATTTTGATTATCTGTGAATTCACAATCTTGAGCAGGAGTGCAAAAATCTAAGTACGAGAGGGTAGTTGTTTTATTATATTATTACATATTATTTGTTTTCATTTAAATTATTTTGTAAGAGGGCTTTTAAAATTTAAGCAAAGAAAACTAATAAATTTTAATGGTGGGACACTGCCTGCTGGCACACAGATTTTTGCACCCCTGATCTTAAAAATGCAATTTTCCTTTTCCCATTAAAATCTCATTAACACTTATCTCAGAAATGGTCTGATCTTCTAGATAAAATATTGAAAGTTGATCTAGATATTTTTTGACAAACACTCTTTTCTTATCAAAATTATTTTCTTTGTGAGTTGATTGAAAAGTTAAGTTCTTTTATTTAGTTGAGATCCAGAGAGAGTTGAACTAGGCAATAAATTATGCATCCTATGTACACTTTATTTTGCGTAGATTTTATAATGTGAATTTTCCATTAGCTTTTTAATCAAGACAGACTAACATTACTCAACACCAGACATTTCTGTAAAAGTTACAATGGGGACGGATGATCCAACAATCATGGTAGATGATTTAGAAACCTGTGAAAAAAATGACGAGGAATCATTAGAACTGTTTTGATATGAATTAAATGAAGAACATTCGATGTTACGCTTTCAGTGATGTGATACTTATTCATCAATTTTTGTTCTTTCAAAGAAATTTGATGTACATCTTTTAATTAATCATACTTTTCATTTTCTACCAAAAAGTGTATAGTATCTTGATCAAGTCCGTGAGGCGAGAAGTTTTTAAAAATGTCAGTTTTCTCTCAAAAAATATTTTTAAAAGAAAGGGTTATTGTGTGATTGTTTCCTGTTACTTTCATCTACCATTTTAAGATGTTGAGGAGTGATATAACCCAAACAATATATCAATTTCAAAGTAACAACAGTCTTGTATTTTTAATTTTTTGATTGTTTGCCAGTTGATTGAAAATTTCAGTTTTCTTTAATTGAGATCCATACATTTTTATAGAAGTTTTATTGGGGACCAATGATCAAACAATGACGCTACATGAATTTAAACCTTAAATGATGAGGAATTTTTAGAATGTTTTCAAATGAATTAGATGAAGAACATTCAATATTACATTAACGTGCTAACTTATTCATCGATTTTTGTTCTTTAAAAGAAATTTGATGTAGCTCATAAGATTATTCACATGGATTATTAGAGGCAGAATAAGACGCCTAATTTTCAACCAAGAATTGTCTAATACTATCTTGATCAAGTCCATGAGGTGAGTTTTTAAAAATGCCAAGTTTTCTCTCAAGAAACATTTTTTAAAAGAAAGGTTATCTTTCCAATGTGCAATTGTTCCTTTTTACTTTCATCTACTATTTCAAGTTGTTGAGTGGTGTTATTACCAAAACAATCTATCAATTTAGGAATAATAATAGAGTATTATATTTTTAAAAGCCACCCTGTATCTTCAGGGTACGATGAATACAAAATTAAGCTGTGCTGTCCAGTGCTGCAGAATGGGGCAACTCTTGGAGAAAACCTGTGACGCTCACAATGATGATTGGTACACTAACGGTGTCCCCATTTACTGCGAGAATTTCATCAGTTAACTGAGAATCATTAAAGCACAGGAGGAGAAGGGGAATAATTTGCATCTGCTCTTTTAGCTCTAAACCTTGGATATTTAATATAATTATCTGTTGATAAGATCAAAGTTAGAACATCCTTCAAGCAGTTATTTGAATCTACAGAAGGACTATGTTTTGATCATGACCTAAAACTTGACCGACAAAATTGGATCTTTAATCTCCTACTTCTGCAATTACAATAATTATAACCTGCATCAGAACCTTGATTAGGGAACTCTTCTTGATCATCCATCTTTTACTATCATAAGAACACTGACCTTGATAATCCAACTTCTTGACATTGATGATTGTGATGATTTAGACACTTCACTGGAGTTTGTGAAAAGTGAAATAATACATGGACTCCTGTGAAGTTTAAGAGTAGGTGATGACAATAAAAATCCTACATTTCAGATTTTGAGAAGTAAAATTGATTGAAAATTTAAGATTTTTTTTTTAGTTGAGATCCAGGCAGAGTTGAATTAGGTAATAAATTATGCTTCCTATGTACAATTTATTCTACATAGATTTTAGAATGTGAATTTTAATTGGTTTTTTATTTAAGACGGACTAACATTGCTCAGCAGACTTTTTTTAGAAGTTAAAATGGAGATTGATGATCCAACAATGATGGTAGATGAATTAAAAACCTGTGGAGTAAATGAAGAGGAAGCATTAGAACTGTTTTGAAGTGAATTAAATGAACATTCAAGATAACATTTTCTGTGATATGATAACTTATTCATCAATTTGTGTTCTTTCAAAGAAATTTGATGTAGATTGTCGGAGTTTCCTCTTAGTCCGCACAACTTTGAAGAAAGTCAGTAGTAGTTATTGCTGCCACCACCGATATTACTAGGTGATATCGGTCACCTACTGAGAGGATTGTGTAAATGAAAACCAATGCTTTCAATTAACTAAATTAACAGTTTATTTATACTCTATGTACACAATATAATACACTATTTACATTTATAACTTGGATATAGGTGATCTGGTTCAACATTAACTTAAATACAGTAAAAAGTTGGCTGTGTACTATTCAAATTACACCTTCTCCCTCTCACTCTATACACGTTAGATTAACTTCACCGGAGATCAATTTCGAATCTATCGACACATGGGTTCTCAGCCGACGCTGTCCAACCAGAGCACTATACACATGGACACCCGTCCACACTGCTCTCTCGGTCCAAACTGACTATCTCTCCACCAAACACTGCCCTTCTCCATTCCTGCTACTCTCCCATCTAAACCCCCCTATGAAGTTCCTCCATTGCTCGCATTCCATGTTCTTCCCTTGATTCATGGAATCCTTTATTTACTCATCTTTCACAGACATCTCTGAAAGTTGAACACGCCCCTCTGCAATCTTCTTTTTCACCTCACTACACCTGCACATGTTCACCTGTTCAATCCAGATTTAGACAAAGAAAGAATGTCACCTTGAAACTTCAGTACACAGCCCATACAATACATAAAATATTAAGATAAAAATAACAAAAATTCCAGTTCTAATAGAAGATGTTTTCTCAGAACCTGACATAGATCATCTGATTGTTCATGTGAATTATTTGAAGCAGGATCATACTTTTCATTTACTATCAAGAATTGTCTAAAATTATCTTGATCAAGTCTATGAGATGAACTTTTATAAATGTCAGGTTTTTTGCGCAAATGTTTTTAAAAAGAAGGTTATCTATCTAATATGTGATTGTTCCCTGTTACTTTCATCTATCATTTCGATATGTTGAGCAGTGATAATACCCAATCAATCAATCAATTTTGGAATAATAACATTTCATCTACCATTTCAAAATGTTGAGCAGTGATATTACCTAATCAATCAATTTTGGAATAATAACAATCTCATTTTCGAAAGTTACCCTGTATGTATATTTAGGTTATGGTAAATGCAAAAGCTGTGGCATCCAGTTTTACCAGGTTGAGCTGCAGGAAGGCGGAACTCCTAGAGAAAACTTGTGACCTTTAGTTGATTATCTGCAGTTGATAGATTACAGGTTTCTCCATTCCCTGTGAGAATTTCATGAATTATTTAAGGACCATTATTCATACTTTTTTAAAGGATAGGAAAAGGAAAATAAGTTCTATCTGTTCCGTTAGCTTTATTTCTCATATACTCTATATAATTATCTATTGGCAAGATCAAAGACAGAGCATCATTTGAACAGGTATTTGAATCTATATAAGAACTATGTTTTGATCACAATCCAAAACTTGATTGACAATGTCCCTTCTACTTTTTTGCTATTACAATCATCATCTGTATCAGAATTTTGTTAAAAAGCTCTGAAAAACTAATTGAGTCGTATTTAAGGAGCTGTATATATAAACTTCTTGATTGTTTAACAAAGCTTATGTACAATGAGTAGTTACACTATATATAGTATTCATTCTAGGCCATTTTTGAAGGGTGCAGCACCCTGCCCTTTTTCTAATTGGAAAAATGCACCCTGCCCTTTTTAAAAGTAGCAAAATGTAAGACTGGTTTTACCCAGAGATTTTTAATAAATATTTATTTTATTCCGTAGTATTTCTAAATTTGTGTGTCCAAAAATGATAGAATTTTTTCATTTCTTTAAGAAAAAGGACATCAAACTATTCAATCATGGTTTAATTTAATTGTATTTTTAATTTTTGTATCATAAAATCATTCAAAATTAATATTATTTTATCTTATTTAAAAATTATGTATTTTCCTGCTTTCTTTTTTTTCCTTCTAAAGGCAATAGTAAATTTTTTCTTGCAAAAGTGCCCTTTTCTGCTTTAGTAGTGGCCTTTTTAGCGAATAGCACCATGTCCTTTTTATTTCTAGAGTGAACATCATAAAAGAAAAGTTAAACATATTAAAAGGAAACATTCTGATTCTTCTTCTTCAAAATAAAAGGAGGGTGACTGTTGTTTCATCTACAAGAGCAATGCTTCTCGGATCATATGCACATTTCAATCTAAACTGAAACATTTTAAAGTAATGTGCATGTTTGCAGTACTTTAGAAAGTAAAACTTGTCAGAAAGTGCACATTTAGTTCAAGCTAGTATTGCAAATAGACAAATACTTTTTCTAGAATATGTTAAGAATAACAAGCCTCATATATATCTTATCACTATACTATCATAGTTCCTATAACATAATATTTACTTTTTAGCTGAAACAGCCAATCTTTATTTAAAACAAATACAAATATCACTTACCTCATATCTCGCAGTCTTCTCTAACTCTTTAAAAGTATTTTTATTTGGTTTACATTTATCCTTAGTTACAGTATCATATTCATTACTGTCAGTCACTTACTTCAAAACATTGTGCCTTCTTGGAGACAGTCTTTCCGTGTATGATATATGAGTAGCAATCCCAACCTCCAAGAAATGGCATTATATGTCCAGGTAGAGTGCATCATACATTTTTAATCATTCTGGAAGCCATTTGTTTTACATAAGCTGAGAATTTGTAAGCAAGCAAGAGCCATATAAATACAATCTGTTTGTACTTTGGCAAATGAAGTTATATTTTTCTAATGTGTAGTGATGAATGGGTCTCGAAGAGTATGTGCAAATAAATTTTGTTTATTCCTTTGGAAGTCTTTGTTTTGAATTTGTTTGATTGTATATAAATAAGTCATTTTATACATGGCAATATGTATTAAAGTTTCAATTGAACTTGTACTGTTCTTTTCCTGTTGCTGATAAGATGGACTGTTTCTTTTTGAATGGTCAGCTCTTTGTTGTAAGACTCACTTAATGTTCTTGAATCGGAAAGTGGGTGATTATGCCATAATAGAGACAATTCTTGAATTATTTTCTTCCCTATAAGGACAGTTTTTCTAATGTCATGGAGTATTGTAGTATGATATTATTATTATATTCTGATTGGCTAAATTTAAAATAAATGTTTATTTCATTTCAATTTGTTTGTTTTTATTTAACATTTCGTATTTTCATACTTCTTTTTATGTTTTTCAGTAAGTTAATTTCATACAATTTTATTCGATTTTTAATAAATTAACATATTATAATTTATTTATTTGAGGTTGAGGATGTTTAGCATAAATGCTTTTGCTGTTGATGCATTCTGCTAGTCTAAATTAATTAAATTATCAGTTAGTAATACCTAACAGACTACACACTTAAACTCTTAAAGAGTTCATAGAGCAAAATTTTATCGAAAAAAAAAAAAAAAAAAACACAATTTACATATAAGTTATTCGACAATCTAATACAGTTTTAAAATACAAATACACAGATATAAACAGTATCTAATTAATCACTTAATTAGTCAAATTCAAAATATCAAAAAATTCCACATAAAAATCTTTTTAAATTTTGACAATGTAAAAAAAAAATAAAGTTTATTACAAAATGAATTCAATAAGTGACATTTCACTTTTCAAACAGTTTATATAGTCATTTATACTAAAACTCATAAACATATTGCATTTGAGATAAGTGTAAGATTTGAATTCTTCCTTATAAAATTGTTTTTGTTCGGCTTGTATAAAAAAAGTTATCAGCTTCCAATATTTCTTCCATTGTCACTATGTCACGTATTTCAGTTAATTTTTGTAAGTATGTAACATTTTTTTTTTTTAATTTTGCAATATTTATTGGATTTTGAAATTTTTTAACTAGGCATTCAGAATAAATACTATTTATTTATTTATCTTTTTAATTCTGACTCACTGGAATAGGGACTTTCTTTGTTCGCAGACATTGGCTGAAAGTTGAAAGATAAATTGAGCCATTCTGGTACTTGCAACCAAGTTGTATCATTAGTGATTCAAGAAGTATTTGATCCTATTGAATCAATGTCTGCAGGGTTTGGCAGTACCAGGACAATGATTCCAACATGCAGGGAAAGTTAACTTACGAATCATCTCAATTTTTTTTCTAACAAAAAACTATTATTTCTGGAGAAGCGTTTATCCAAAATAATAATAATAATAATAATAAAGTAGAAACAGTCTAGTAATATGTCAGGATTTTCAATTTTAATGTTTTAAGATGTTATTGCTTAGCTTAGCTTAGCTTAGCTGACAGTATTGCAGTCATCAGCTATAATCAGGGTAAAATAAGAGTTTTTAAGAGAGCTACTCTACTTTTAGAAACAACAAAATCTGTTTGAACATCTATGGAAATTGTTACTTGCAAATAAACAACCATACCACAGGCCTTAGTGCTTGAATTCGAAAAAACATGCAATTGTAGGTCATAACCATGACAGTTGGTAATTTCAGAAAAATAATGTTGGGGTACTGAAAATTTATCAATTGAGGAAATTCCTTATACCAGTTATTTCAGAGTAAACTAAAATCTTCAGGTCAGGTGTTATCCAGTCTAGACCCAAAATCCAAATTCAAAGCATTGAGCATTTCAACTTTTAATGCAAAGGTTCTCAAGAATCCAACTGGATTAAAAATATTACTTAAAAATTGCAGACTAAATATTTTTGTATCTATTCTTTTAGAAATAAAATAATTAAACCTTGTATATCAAAATAACCAAAATATTTGGAATTATTCCAGACAATGCCTAAAATCTTATAAAGGGAGAAATTGTTCCCTTAATGTTTCAGAAGTTATAAAATTTTCTTTCTATAGTTTACTAAGAGATGGAGAGTTAGTATGCCATTTATGCAAATGCATACTTGAATTTTTAATCATATTAATGCATTGAAACTCGTGGACAAGGCTTAATCAATTGTTTTATGATTTTTGATAATGTCATCAACATAAACATTTTTGCTTAAGAAGTTTACAATTTCTGGATATTTTTCCAAATGGTGTTTAATTTTTGCAGCAAATAAAAAGAGACTATTACTAATTCCAAATAATGCCCTCAAAAATCTATAAACTTCTGGGGGTTTAGTTTCATTAAACACATCTTCTGAAAACAAAAATAATGTTGCATCTCAATCTTCATCTATAACTATATGTAGAAAGGCTTGCTTTATGTCAATTGTAACCATAATAAAATATTAAATATGCCTGCATACAAATTTGGACCAATATACAGGCAATTATTTAAAGTGAGTGAGCCTAAGTTATGAGCATAAGCATTAAAAAACTATACATAATCTGCTTTTTGTCCTGTCTTTTCTCATTATTTGTCAGTGTGGCAAATAAAATATTACATTTGCTTTTTCTGCAGGATTTGTAATTACCTCAATAATACCTTACTTCAAATAATCTACTAATACCTTCTTATAACTAAAAAATAATTCAGGATTTTTAATGAATCTTTTTTTAACTCTAGAAAATCTATATTCTGCAATCTTTTAATTGTCATCTAAACATTCCTTTTAAAGTTTCAAGAAAATTTAACTGCATATCATTTATTATTGTATTTAATTTGACTCAAACCCTTTCATATCTTCATTTTCTGAAAGGCCTAAATCTTGTTTAATATCAGTGAGACCTGGCAATTCAATGTCTCAAAATTTTTTTTATTTGTTCAGATAAGAAATCTTCTTCTACTATTGCATTAAACATAAAAAAATCATTATTATCAGTTACTTTTCCTTGTAGACACCAACCAAAAATAGTGTCCATAGCTATTATTTTTTTACTTAGATGCTTTATTTTACCCTTTCACTATATCATAACAATAGTCAGCCCTGATGATTAATGTAGTGGCTTCTTTGCTGGTAGGTGAGTCTACAAGGGTTAAATTTTAGAACTGTTTCTTTTTATTACTTCATTAAATTCAGGAGGGGGGACTTCTATTCAGTGGCTGAAATTTGATCAGTAACTCAGGCTTCTGTCTAATTTAGAATTAGGTATTTTTTTTCTATAGCTTAACAACTTCATAAGTTTTCTCATAGATTTTTACATTTGGAAATAGCATTTTTATTGCCAACTAAAAAAACTGACAATTTTTCTTTTCATATTACCACAAAATTCAATTTATTTGCCATTTTTTGAGTCAAAAATGTTTGCATGCACATATAGTCAAAAAGTACTAAATCAGCACTTTAAAAAAAAAAAAAAAAAAAAAAAAAAAAAAAAAAAAAATTCAATCTTGTTTAATACAACTCATTTTCAAAAGAATTTTACTATTTTCAGTAGAAGAAATAGCAGAAATTATTTTTTTCATTATGTTATGAAATTATTTCTTCATTATCTTTTAATTCAAGTGGCTTTTCTTCTTTAACTGACTCAGATTTCAAACAAATTGTCTGATTATGTCCAATAGAACATATCTTACAATTAAGTTTACTTTTATCCTTTACATAGTGGTAACGTTAACCACAATGTCAGCCCTCCCCATTAGGATTATCACTAACTTTCAAAAAGGTCAACATTAATAGCTCACTGCATATTAAGAAACAGAACCTTTCAACCACTTAACCGGCAACAGGTATGGAGAAACAGTGCTATTACCCACGACTTATCTTGGGGTAGACAGTGAAGTGGTTAAGTTCATACAACGAATTCTACATAAAATACTATCAATAAAACACCATTCTTTATTTATACTATTTCTAAGTACCCACTGAGACACAAACAATACCTTCCTTATACTATAATATAACTTAGAAGAAATATACTCTTGTCTTAAAAATAGGCAAAACCTGGTCTTAAACTAAATTGGACATAATCTTCTGCTTATAACCTGAAGGCATCTTCCTAACTAAAAAGAAAATGCCTAAAAATATTTTTATAACATAAAATAAAGGCCCTAAATTTATTAGAGATTTAGGAGACAATTATTAATGTAAAGTCTGTTTCAAAATGGAATAAATTCTAAATAATAAAAATAATAATAAATAATAAAAAATCTGAATAATAAAAACAAAATTTTTATTTCGTTGCAATATTTTAATTTTTACTCACGTGTAAGTGGCAACATTTTTAAATTTTTAATTCATTTAGATTTTAATTTATTAGAAATATTATCTCTCAATCAAGATGCAAACTTAGTCCTTCCGTTATCATATTTTCCTGAAGACGGCGTGAAACGTTGATAGTTATATTTTATTTTAATTGTACAAATGTATGTTAAAATTTTTATTTTGTGCACCACTGAGCAATGTGTTGTATTTTAATAAATACATTCTTATTAGTTAAAAGCTTATTTCATATAAGTTTAGATATACATAATTATGCCTATTGTACTATTACAAATATTATGCATATTTCATATTTAGTATGTTTACACTTTATCAAAAGATACAAAAAATATTTTAGCATAAAATTTTTAGAATTTCTAGTTCATTTTGTAACATTTTAAAGTGATTTTATTTTCCAAAATAATTTTAACAAAAATTCAGGCATAGATTAATATTGACAAAAAATGTTAACAACTTATTTATAAAAAAAAAATACAAGTCTCTTAAAATGTAAGAAGTAGAAAAGAAAATTGCTTACAAAAGAAGATGTTTCAGCTACTTTTTCATTCAAAGGATCAAATTCCTGAAATATAAATAAAATTGATTATCAACTGGCATTACTTGGAAATATACACATAAAAATTAAAAAATGTTAAAAAATTACCATACAATAGTATTATAAATAGTGGACTTTTGGACTTTAGAACACTTTTAAATTAAGGAAGAAATGTTGGCTAGAAACTTTTAAGCACAAAAATTACAAAGAGAGAGAAATTGAAATACAATAAAAATTTAAAATCCATAACCTTTATATTTAATATATTTATGCACATTAAATACTGGTTTAATTTACAATTATTTGTTTGCTACTTATTTTTTTAGCTTTTATATTTGAGTATATTTTATAATTCTATTTTTAAATTCATGTTTAATAATGCATACTTACTCACTGCATTGTTATGTACTAAACATATTTAATAATTTTAATAGCATAGTGCATAAACAACTTAAAACTTTTTGAAAGACAAGAAAATTTAAAACTTTATTAAATAAACATACTATAAAGTTAACACACACAGATATATAATTTCATCATTCATATTAAATTAGTAAAGTTATTGTTTTAAAGATTAATCTACATATAAAATTTTTTTATATATATAATGACAGTAATCTTAAATTATATTATCTAACATCAGAGGCCTATATCCGGTGAAATGAAGACAAATTTTTGAATGGGCCAGCAGAATTAAGACCATTTTTTCAACGGACCGGGCCAATAAACATAATAAATGGATGGGTCAGCAAGAAAATTGAATGGGCAAGATAGGCCAGTCAAATATTATAGAAATATAATATATCAGAAAAATAGGCCGATAGATGCAAAAATTCTGCTATAAGATTTTATGTTTTTAAAATGTTTATGGGGATGCTAGTAGCAAGAATTAATGGTTTTCCAACAAAATATCTCAAGGCTAAATTTTGTGGAGCAAAAAAACCACAAAATTTTCAGAGTTTTTCAGTTTTTTGCCTGTAACTTGAAAATTATAAACTTTTTATGTACCATAATCCATTACAAAAAGAAAGAACATTAAATTCTCTACAAATTACATTACAAAAGCATTTTTCTAAACCCATTACTAAATCTGCTATGACTTTTTCAAAATGGCCCTTTTTTTTAACTGTACAGGAAGTGACCTATTTTTCGCCTCCCATCCCATAAAACTTTCTTTCATCACTAACAATGGAAATTAAACACACATATTATAGATGATAAGTCAAAGATTTAAGAAAGGCAGGCAGAAGAAGCACCAATTCTGAAAACCCTTTAAGAAAAACAATTACAATGGGAGAGTGGGCCGGGAGTAAAAAAAAGGAATGCAGGTGGAAGATAGCGGCCATGTGATGTTCTTGATCAGCTTTCATTAAGACACAAGTGATCGTTTTCAAAGACACACTTTTCTAATATGTTGGTATACAGTTTATTGCATGTCTTCTCGTGTAGTAATGAAAAATGAGTGAACTTGACCCAAAATTGTGTTGTGAGCCAGAAAGGACTTGCCAAGCTCTTTGAATATAGCGTTTAATGTCAAAATAATATTTATTAACATTTTTTTTGGAAAATAGCAAGGAAGTTAGAGTACATGTTGATTGCCGAAGAACATATGAGAATGAGAGAATGATAGCAGCATATGTTCATCGGAAGGGAGATTCTAAACAGACTAGATTGTCCCTCCAATCAAACACTTCTTTCAAGTTTCAAGATAATTGTTTCTTATGTGGAGAAAGTAGTCACAATGATTTCAAAGAAAAACAAAAATAGCCCTTCGCAAAGAGAAATTTGATTCACGAAGTAATGAAGTTATAAACAAAAATTACATTTTTGATAACTGCAGAAAAATGTGGCAATTAAATGGTCCCAGAAAGCGATTGAACATATTCAGCACAAACCTGACTTCGTAGCTGCAGATGCATGGTATCATAGTTTTTGTTGTCTGAAACAGGTGAGAGAAAAGAAGACGTCGACCCGCAACATCCGTTGAAGGCTTCAATGACAGAAAAAAGAGCCACTTCATTTCATTGCTTAAAACAATTTCGAAATAACAGAGTTCAAGTTGACTAGGCTGATATCATGATAGTTACCTCAGCCACTTCAAGAGCCGAATCTTTTGAAAGAGTCGTAATTGTCAGAGAACACATTGACCTTCTCATGATCATGATGAGCTTAGACTATCAACACAAAAATCTATTTCTCCAAAAGCCAGGAAGAGATAACATCAAAACCAAGTGTTTTTGAACCATGTGATACTAATACAATGACAACAATGTTCTTTTCACTTGTGCAATCAGCGGATGCAAAACAACATCCACTTTTTTTTGGGAGAGGAAAGTCAAAATTTTGTAACACTTTGAAAAAACATTATCAGTTTGAAGAAATAGCCTATGTGTTCAATAAACCAGATTCTACCCATCAAGAAATCCCCAAGGTGGGAGAAAAGTTCATTGTTGCACTATACAGTAGATGCATATATACCACACAGAAATTGAAAACCTTAAGGTTTTAGTTCTTTGCTAAATCTGCTACAAAAAACAAAGTACATCTTGCAAGACTACCACCAACGCAGGAGGCTGTGCAGCATCATTTCTTCCAATGTTATCATCAAGTATAAGCTTGGCTAGGAAAAAACTTCCCTCCTGAAGCATGGGGTCGGTTTGCAAGTCAGACGATCTCTTTCAGCCAGTTCAAATGTGCCAAGACCAAGCACCTGAATCATTACTCCATGTCATGTCATGTAGCTGTAAAAAAGGATGCAGCAAAGCTTGCTCTTTTCAAAAATGAAGACTCAAATGTTCGAAAATTAGTAAAATCTGTAATGGGATCAACTGCAAAAATGTCAATGTTATTATTTATCCAGAAGAAGAGGATGTAAAAATGTCACTGTACGTATTTTTTACTTACATTCAGTTAAATACCTAATATTAATGTTCTCCGTTTAAGGCTCCTGTCCCTGGCCGACGAAGCGCTCGCGAGCTAATGGTATTCCTATGGGGAGGTTATTTTCTTTTTTTTTTTTTTTTTTGCATTGCATAGTTGAGGTGCATGCTGACATTGCTTCTTTTTAAAATTTTTTATTCTGGTTGCAAATATTTTTTATTAAGTTAGTTTCATTTTCGAAACCTGTTTTGAAAGTGAAACTAACTTTATAAAAAATATATGCATTCAAAATCGGGGGAAAAAAAAAAAAAGGGTGATGAAGAGATGCAGCTAAGCTATGTTATGCGAAAAAAATTATTTAAAAAGGCCAAAATACAAACCAGATATTAGAAAGTAACTTTCCCATAGGAATAGCATTAGCTCACAAGTGCTTCGTCGGCCAGGGTCAGAAGCCATAATCTCTAAATACAAAAAATGTTACAATGTTGTTATTTTTTTTTACAACGTTACCATTGTAATTAATCATGATTGCTATCATGCCAATGTCTGGAATATAAATAAGTTACATTAGAAAGGATAAAATAATGAAAACTAGTGTCAAATTTTCGTTTTTGCGATTATTCCATAAAGTTAGAAAAAAACAGTCATTTTCAGAAAGTTGTAATGCGCTTAATAATGGCTTTAGAAAAACAGTTTTATGATGAAATATATAGAGATTTTAACGCTCTTTCTTTTTCTAATTGAGTATGGTACAAAAATGTTTTATAGTTTTTTAATTATAGACAAAAAAGCAGAAAAAAGTCCGAAAATGTTGTGGTTTTTTTGGTTCCACAAAATTTAGCCTCAAGATATTTTGTTGGAAAACCATTCATTCTTGTTACTAGCATCCCCATAAACAGTTAAAAAACATAAAATCTTCTAGCAGAATTTTTGCATCTATTTATGACAATTTGACTGGCCTATGATGGGATGGACCAATAATAACATTTAGCAAGCCTGTCAGCCCAGTATAAATATAGCAACAAAGCCAATAAAATATCGCCTACTTAAAATGAATATGACTTTCCCCAGAATTAGTACAAATATGCGTTATGAGCCGATATTAGTTTGGCAACATCAGTACAGAAATGTAACATGTCTACTGCATAGACCGGCATCAGCCAAGGTGTCCAAGCTGGGTTTATTTTTTTTTCAGCAGACTTGTGCTGTGCTGCAATCAGGCTTGCATTTTTTCCCATAGCTGGGCCGGGCCAGAACTGAACTTAATTGTTCTGAAGATGTGTAGGGCAAGCAATATGTTTTGTAAAAATATTAATAGTGATAATGAACATCTGTTAATGTAATCTTTGGAAATATATCTTAAGACACAACACTAGTCACAGAAAAAGACCCAGGTGATAATGTTAAGTCTACGGGGGTGTTCTTTTCAGCTATCTTGCTCAAATTTTAATATTTTTACATGATTTTTTTTTGCATAGGATAACTGAAGATGATCTACAACCGGGCTAGTTTTTACTTTTTCGATTTTGGTTATATATTTTTATATTATGATTGCTTCAATTTCAGAACCGGCTTTAAAAGTTAAAGTTTTTTTTTTTTTTAAATCTGAAACTAAAATTGAAAAAGTAAAAACTAGCCCGGTTGTAGATCGTCCTCAGCTATCCTTGCAAAAAAACCATGTAAAAATATTAAAATTTGAGCGAGATATTTGAAAAGAACGCCCTCATAGACTTAACACTATCATCCGGATCTTTTTCAGTGACAAGTGTGGGGCCTTAAGGTGGTTCTCAAATTCATTGCTCAACAACATGACACTGACACATTTTCTGACTAACTTTGATCTGTATAGGCTTAAAGTTGACAACCCTGACCATTGAAGGGATTTGGAATCTAATAGCATTTTCATAGCATCATAAATAAATTACTTATCAACAGAGAAGATATTCCTGTCACAGCTTCAAGTTCTTCTCTTTCCCCATTTCATCACTTCCATTAATTCAATTCAAAATGCTGTCTTTAACAGTATTTTCGCAAAGATGCCCTTTCTTTATTTAAAAAAAGGAAAACACCATTTGATTATACAGTTTTTGAATGAGAACATCTTTCAATCTTATATGTTCTTGTAAAGAAATTAATTCAAAAATTTGTCAGACAGTGAGATTGATTTTATTTTGGATTTGAGAAAAGCCTTAATAAATTACAGAAATACTTTCACAAATCTACTTTCTATTATAGAGCTTCAAAAGTAATGATGTTTTTAATCCTCTTTTTTTTTTTATTCTAAACTACATTAATATTTTACTGAATCCTTCTTTGAATGTTGAACCATCCAAGTAATTAAGTATAATTGTTAGTGTTGCTATTGTGTATTTTCTATTTTGCACTTAGCAATTTTAAAACATACAATAAACTTATTTCATAAATATGTATGCAGTAATCTTTAAAGGAATTGTAATTGTAAGTTAAATAAAGTCTTAGAGGGGAGCATGGTGGTGCTACTCCTACTTCTCTCCATTTAGATGAATGGGTTTTCATGCAGAATTATTCAATTTACTCCAAATTTTGTTTATAAGTTCATTCAGGTGAGGTGCTTCCCTTGTTAGTTTTGGGGACTGGCAGGTTAAGTATAGAGAAAGATAATGGGATCTAATTGCCCTTGATTGAGATATTGGGTTTTCCATGCAGAATTATCCTATTTGCTTCATACTTGATCTACTGGTTTATTTTGATAAGGTGCTTCCTGAATTAGATTCGGAAGTTCATTTATTAAGTATAAAGGGAGAAAACAGGGGGAATCCTAATTCTCCTCCTCTTAATTTAGCTAATGTGTATTTTATGCTTTGAAATAAAAGTATAATATACAATTAGATTGAATAGCATGCAAGCTCAATGCCAACAGTTTAACTAGGCACATTTCTTTTTATCATACATTTTTTCTTGTTCATTCTGATAAGGTGCATCCCTGATTAGTTTTGGGGATTTCATTGGTTAATTTTAAAGAAGGGAAAAGGGGGATATCTATTCCTATATGATGAATGGGTTTTCATGCAGAATTTTCCGATTTACTTCAAATTTTGTACAAAGGCTTATTCTAATAAAGTGCATCTCTGATTAATTTTGGAGTTCATAGGTTAATTGTGGAAAGGGGATGGAGAACACTCCTTCAATTTAGATAAATGGATTATTCATGCAAAATCATCCAATTAAGTTCAAATTTTGTACATGGGTTCATTCTGAGAAGATGAATCTCTGATTAGTTTGGGGAGTTCATTAGTTTAAGTATAAAGAGGGACATGGGGGCACTACCCCAACCGCTTCTCATTTAGATGAATGGGTTTTCATGCAGAATTATTCAACTTATATTAAGCTTTGTGTATAAGTTCATTCTGGTGAAGATGAGGTGTTTGGAAATGCTAGTATGTGCAGACTAGGGATGCACCAAATAGTAATTTTGGCCCAGAAATGAGCCGAATATCAAATATTTGGCTAGCCAAATAGTAACTGTTAGGCCGAATACTGAATATTTGGCTGTCTGAATACTTTTTATATTTCAAAATTTAAAGGTATTAAAATGTTAACTTTTAAAAATAATTTTACATAATATTAAATAAAAGAAACTTACATTTTGATAAACATGAGCGGTACTTACGTATTAACGGCACCACAGCAGAAGTTGCACTAATGCAGCAATAAAGAGCAATCTTGTTGTTCCCACGCACAGGCAGTTATCTTTCGTATTCCTTGTTGTTTGCTGATTTTTGACGCCATTTTTTAATGATTTTATTTATTTATGTATTTATTTTGCTCATTTTTCACACCATTTTTGTGTGCATGCGAACAACAAGATCCCTCTTTATTGGTGCATTGGCCATATTTCTGCTGCGGTGGCATTATTATGTAAGTACCACAAGAGCTCTTTATAAGTAAACTTTATATTGTAAAAAATAATCTACCTTGAGTAATTTAAAACAGATAATTATGAGACTTTTTTAATTAATAAAATTTTTAATTTCAGGGTCTCTTCTATGAAACTAAAAAACATTTTAAAATCAAAGAGAAATAAAGAAAACACGAGAAGAAAAACTTTAGTCTCATAATTATCCTTCTTAAGGGTGTTCCTAACTGCTCTGCTCAACAAGCGCAAAATGTTTTGACACATTTATAAATTCATTTTTTAACGGAAAGATATAAAATTGGAATGCCTGACAATGGAAGCGATTTCCAATCAAACTTATTTTTCCATTTTATGATAATTAAATTACCTATCGAGTTATAAGATATTTTGATGACGCAATCACCCCTTTTTCTCCTTCTTTTCGACTGGTTTTTCTGCTTTCGTCGGGAAATGTGCTCAAAAGTGTCAAGTTTGAAGGCATGTTATGAAAGATCTATTGTGTTTTTTAAAAAACTGAAAAATGAGTACAATTAGACAGTTTCTGAATAATGACACCTGCTATTTTCATGCATTTCTGAACAAAACTGACTATTTGTCAGTAAAATTAATGAAATAAATAATAAATTTAACTTTATGCTCATCTATTTCATTCAGACATCGGTCCTGTCAATCCTTTAATTTCCATATAAACATTGTTTCTTTGAAAAATAGCCAGCATAACCTCCATGAGAGAATAAAACTTGGGAAACATCGAGTAAACCTCTCATTTCAATAAGGAAGAATTGACTTCATATTCCTGATCTAAATCCCAAATGGATTAAAAACCGCCGGTGTTTATTTTGCCAGCTGGTCAAAAAAGCATTGCCAGAAATAATACTAAACTTCAAAAGTTCTCGAGAACCGATCATTGATTGGCCAAAAAAAAAAATACATAGATAAACTTCACAATTTGTGAAGCCCACCATCACTTACGAAAAATTACTCTCTGCGCAGGGAGATTAAGTTGCGTTTTGCGTCAGGTGCAACTGACGATCGTTTGAAGTGACTCCATGCGACAACCAACCATGCATCCATTTCGAATGGCACTAAAAACATAAACAGAAGCGATGTAGCTAGAATTCAGTAGCTTAAATGAAAATAGATAAACGTAAGTGAAAAGAAATAAATAGGTTACTTTCAAAATAAGATAGACTTACGTTTAGGGGGGGGGGGAGAAACTTAATTAAATTTAAGAATTTTTTTTTTTCTTTAATGTTGGCAAAAAGTGGGGGAAACCACGTTAAACTTTACCTACAATTATCCCCATTAATCATCAAATTAATCCACTTCATGGTTATTAAGTTATACTTTGCAAACAGCAAATAAATAAAGTAAAAACTTTCTAATTTTATTTAAATACATTTTTGTTTTGAATTATTTTAAATATATTTGTAAGTTGACAGTTAAAAGTAGAAATTGTGGAAAGTTTTTAAAAATGTGTTTTTCAAGTATTCAGTTCTTCCAAATACTTTGATATCGGTTGGCCGAATAGTTTCATATCTGGCCAAACTGAATTTTTTGGCTTAACAGAATACTCGGTAGTATAGCCGAATAGGCTGAATATTGAATAGATACCGAATATCTGGTGCATCCCTAGTGCAGATCTCTAGGATGTATGAGTATTTTTTTACTTCTATTATTTCTGGCAACATTTGCAAATCATTTTTTGCACTATTTTTTGTGTCATTTTTGTCTTTGTTAATTTTTCAGGAGGTAAATGCTTTCTTTAACCCATTTTACTCTTGCGATTTTAATTTATTTTTTCTAAATTTACTATGTACAATAACCCAGATTTTACATTTTTAGCTTGTTATGGTTAATGCAAGGATGCAATCAAACTTATTATCTATGCAACTTAAGGTAATTTCAGCCTATCAATTCTGCCTTGGTTCCACAAATATTTATATTTTACCAATATTTTATTATATGCCGTGTTTTACAGCATATTCCTTTAACATAATAAAAATATATTTTGGACATTTTTTATTTTTATAAAAGATAAAACTCTTTTTAACTTTGCATATCAATAATTATAAATTATCATTTGAGGTGGGTTATAATGGTTATAAACGTAAATGAAAGAATAAATATTAATCCTTCTTTAAATTTAAACTTAAAAATTAAAAGTTTCAGCTATTGTTTCTTAACTTAAAGCTGTCTTGTCCCTGATAACTTTTTATTCCAGCCTAACATTTATTCTTTCAGATTTCATTTTCAATTCATATTTAAGATTAAACGTGTTGAGCCTTTTCTTTTTGCAGTCGTTTGTGGTTAGTGATGCACCCAGGGTGACCAAGCGTAGCTTGAACCCTAGACCATTAATCAATAGCTAATGAGCCAATAAAATTAAAGTTCCCTTCTTTTTTGACAGGTATGCTTTCTGCAGAAATAAGTTAAAGTATATCTTTTTATACAAGGAGAAGAGCTTTTTCCGTGACAGTTTACCACCATTTGTTCCAATAGAAACTTATACCATTCAACAGGACATTTTGGCAGCAATGACAATTAAGACTCCAACTGAAAGTAGACTCTAATTTCAGAAAAAAAGATATGTAACAAAAAAATAATGAATCAGGTTCTACAGACTATTTTGTGTTTCTTGAATTTGGTAACTCAGTGAACACAGTACATCAAAAGAAAAAATCAATGTCCAGATAAGAGAAGGTCTGGTCTATATACACAGTTCAAAACAATTAGGAGAGCTCATGGTTTTAACAAAATTATGCAAATACTTTTGGCAATAAGTAACATAAAATAAATCATCCATAATTTAAAGCCTAGCAGGAAACAGAAGAACATGACTTCATATGCAAATCAAATCCCATGCCGTTCATCTTGCAGTGTAAAAAGATGCAGATTTCATTAAAGTCAGTTAAAAATTGTAAATATCATTAATTGAATGTGGAAAAATGTGTATTTCGTCAATTAAAGGCGAAGAAATTGCAAATTTTGTTGATCAAATTCATATAAAAAATGTGAATTTTGTCAATCTGGTGTGGAAAAAATCAACAATTTTATCGATCATACGAGAAAAAAATCTAATTTTGTCTATCGGCTTCATGAAAGTTGCGAATTTTGATGATCAGTTTCATAAAAAATGCGAAATTTGTTGATCAGGTGCAGAAAAGTCGTGATTTTTCTCAATTGGCTTCATAAAAAAAATTCCAAATTTTGTTGATCAGGCATGGAAAGACCGTGAATTTTCTCAAACAGATTCATAAAAATCTTGTATATTGTCGATCAGACTTGGAAAAATCATGAATTTTGTCAATCAGCTTCATAAAAATTGCAAATTTTGTCGATCAGCTTCATAAAAATCATGAATTCTCGTCAATAGGCTTCATAATAAAATTAACTTTTTTCAAAAATAAAAATAAAAAAAATATATATATATATAACAGACTTCAAAAAATGCGCTAAAAAGAATTAAATATATATTTTTTTATTCTCTAATGACAAATCGTTTCCAATAACCACACATCGGATATCATGTACAGGCATAAACACAGTTAATATATAGAATTGAATATTCACCAAACATAGGTTTTCCAGAGAATATTTTTTACAAGATATTAATTTACATATTTTTGATTTAATTAATGAATATATACATATAAAAAGTAATGAATTACTTTTTGAAGTTGGTGCCAAACAATCACAATCGATAATGATTATCCCAATTTTATTTATGATACTAGGTATATATAGGTAGATTCTTACTATACTTAAGATAGTTTGGCACCAACTTCAAAAAGTAATTCATTACTTTTTATATGTATATATTCATAAATTAAATCAAAAATATGTAAATTAATATCTTGTAAAAAATATTCTCTGGAAAACCTATGTTTGGTGAATATTCAATTCTATATATTAAGTTTAACTGTTTTTATGCCTGTACATGATATCTAATGTGTGATTATTGGAAACGATTTGTCATTAGAGAATTAAAAAAAATATATTTAATTCTTTTTAGCACGTTTTTTGAAGTCGGTTATTTATTTATTTTTTTGAAAAAAGTTAGTTTTATTTCCTACTTTTTAGTTATTTATACCGTAATACATAATTATGTGTACTGACATATGGAGGCTCTTTGCAGTACATTACTAATAGACACACTTTGCTAAGTTCTGATTTATTCGATTTACTTGTCACTGTTTGATTGTCAACTTTTCAAATGCCACTTAAAATATTGGTTAGTATCCTTGTGAATCTTTAGGTTTTCTGGATGCGAATAACTTGTTCAGTCAAGACCTGGCACTTGGAAAAGCTACCTCATTCATGAAAGTTCACATAAATGGAGGATATTCCATTTACGTTTTGATCACGTGGTCAAGGCAAAAGCTTCTAGTGTAAAGAAGAGAAAGCTTCGTTAGATGCCCACCAACCAATGAAACAGTTCATAGGGAAAGCAGTATCAGCCTCCCTGCTTATCAGTTATAAGTTCTTTGGGTAAATTACCGGTACCACGTGACCTTTTATAGCCTCAAACGCAGATTTGGAATATCCTCCATTCCTACGGACATTGGAAGTGAATATCGAAAGGTGATAATCCATCAAGTAAAGTATCCTTACACATATGAGCGCGACATAGTGCTTCCATATATGAGCACACAGCAAAATGACTCCATTATCAATGTATAGTAAAATGCTTTTCTAGTGTAGTCAGTCAAAAGTACCAGTCAGTAAAAGCAAAAAGAAAGATTTTAGCAAAATTGCACTATGCTTCAACAGATAAACAGCAACTATCTAATTCTTATCAAGGAAGTAATGGCATCAGAAATGAGCAGTGACGATACAACGAGGAATCTGAAACTCACAACTTATACCTGTCTGCCTCTATAAGAGAGTGACAGCATTCGATGCTCAAATATTTCTTTTACAGATGCTTTTGTCTCAACCAAACTATTAAAAATTTGAAACTTTTGCTGCTTTGTCACTCCACCGCTTACATAGAAAATGATTACTTAAATGTATTATGGAGGATTCTCATTGGTCAAAATAGAGATACTCTATAAAAGCGATGGAGTGACGATGCAGCAAAAGTTTCTAATTTTTAACAATGTATCGCAATGCCAGGCCTTTTCTATTATAGAATTTGATGATGATTTCCTGGAATAATTCGATTGTAGACGTGTGAGTAAGTTAACCTTCCTACTGCCGCGACCGGATATATCCGTTCACTACGCTGCAGGTTTCACTGCAATTGAAGCTTTATTAAATTAATATAATTCTACGAATATAATCCAGTTTTAAGAAATTAAGTTATGATTGATAGTTTCCAGGCATATACATTAAAAAAAATTATACCATGTTAGAAAATCCATATTTTATTAACATTTAAAATAAATAAAGGAGCAAACAACATTACATTTTTGCCCTTTTGCTAGGCGGTCAGGGGGTTAACAAGATTTACGAAAATAGCTCAACAAGACGCTTGGTGACTCGATTTTGTCCAGAATCGTTTCAACCAATGATATACTGTCAACCATGTGTCGTCATTTTCATATCGAAGAATCCTACCTGAACAAAATCGGAAATCATTCTGGTGTCTAATCCAATAACCAAATCTGAATCTAAAGATAATTTTGTCACACATAGCTAATATGCGCTTTATTGTGCATTGCCATGTACAAATAATTTTTTCCTCCAGAACTAAATATATACTAAAGGATTTTCATCTTTTCAACAACTATTTCCAATGTCAATTGGTATCGATGTTGATTTCCGCTTTAGTGGATGTGAGCACTTGGGACAATTAAGATTTAACATTTCAGAAATTTACCGCATCCAGCAAACTTGGTCAATATGGAGGTCCAAATATTAAGGTCCAAATCGACAGACATCGGAAATGGGCGTTGAAAAGCTGACAATCCATCAGTATACCATTAAAAATATAATGAAAAATTACCTTTGTTTTTAAAGCTACACTGTTAAAAATTTGAGAGTTTTGTGCATCATCACTCTATGGCTTTTATAGAATATCTCTATTTTGAACATTGAGAATCCTCTATAATACATTGAAGTAATTGTTTTCTATATAAGTGGTGGAGTGACGATGTAGCAAAAGTTTCAAATTTTTAACAGTGTATCTTATTTTCTGACCAATGAAACGATCTAAAAACGCATATGGAGCATTTTCATTGTTCAGAAAATAGCCTTTAAAAAAAAGAAATAATTTTTCACGATATTTTTAACAGGATAAAGTACCTTACATAATCATAAAGCGTCAAGTTGCTTCCATGATTCAATGCATATAATAGCAATTCTATATGTTTGTACGTATTAAAATATTCCTTTACAGTCACAAAAACTAAAAAGGAAAATATCAAAATCACACTATAATTCACCATGCCTCTATATGAAAATGGCAACAAACGAAATTAAAACTGACGCGGTTTTCCAAATTACAGAAAATTTAAGAATGTTTGTTGCATCGTCATTCCAAACCCTTTTATAGAATATCTCTATTTTGACCAATGAGAATGCTCCATAATACAGTGAAGTAATTGTTTCCTATAAAAACAGTGGAGTGACGATGAATCAAAAGTTTAAATTTTTTAACAGTGTATACAGTCTAGATGCTATTCTTCCAGTTTGGTGGATAAGAGAACTTGGCCGGAATCCAGGTAGAATTTGCGCTGTCAGCAAAACTAGATAAACCAATCAGATGCCTGAATGTTTGCAAAATTTTCACTGTTTTAAGTAAATTTTCTTATTAATCAATCTCGTTTCGCAAACAGCATAACATTTATGCGATTCCCAGCCCTTGTCCTGTTAGGATTTCACACTTTGAAAAGATTGTATGTTTATGTAAGTATAACACAAAAGCATGAAAAATGAATGCTTCTAATTGGTCGATTGCTTCAAAAAGAATTTGAATTTTAAAGTTTTTATTTTTAAAAAGTTCTAATCATTAGATTTTTATGAAATTTGAATGGGACCACATGGGCCTCTTACGCTTTCAAACAAAAAAAGAATTATCAAAATCGGTTCATATGTACGAAAGTTATGCGTGAACAACAAATACATACAGGTTGAAATCATAACCTCCTCTTTGAAGTCTGTTAAAAATCACAAATTTTGCTGATTACTTTCATGAAAATTGCTAATTTTGCTGATCAGGCGTGGAAAAAGTACATTTTGTCAAATGGTTTTGTAAAAATTGCGAATTTTAATGACCAGGCTCGGAAAAATCTCTAATTTCATCAATCAAGCATGGAAAAATCGTGAATTTCATTGATTGGCTTTGTAAAAACCACAAATTTTGTTGATCAGGTGCAGAAAAATCAAAAACTTTGTCAATCAGGTATAGAAAAATCTAGAATTTTCTCGATCATGTGAGGAAAAATTGCAAATTTCGTTGATCGGCTTTGTAAAAATTACAAATTTTGTCGATCAACTTTGTAAAAATAGCGAATTTCGTCAATTGGCCATACAAAAATTGCAATTTTCATCAATCAGCTTTGTAATAATTGCAAATTTTGTTGATTGGTTTCATAAAAAGCGCAAATTTGGTGTATGAGACATGGAAGAATTGCAAATTTTATTGATCGAGTTTAGAAAAATCAGGAATTTCATTGATCAGGCACTAAAAAATTTTGTTGATCGGCTTCTTCTCTATCCTTCATTCTTAAAGTTCACATTTTTTCGGCACCAATCACTTATGTTTGTTTTCTAGTATTTTTAATAAAACAAAATTTACTCTCCTGAATAGAATCAAAGAATATTACTGAATCTTAAAAATAATCCATGCTATATTTGTTATATATATAAACATAAAAACTGCTGATATATCCTTACCAACTGAATTGGATATTTTGACTGGGAAAGTGAACTTAAAGGGATAATCCCCCACTCCTCTCTGAAATCATATTTTATATCCAATTATAGGCCACAGATCACCTTTTCGAAATTGAACTCTGCGTTATTGACGTGGCCCTCGACCACCCAGACATATATTTGTAAATGGCCCTTCTCTTAAAAAGGTTGTGTACCCCTACACAATATGGATAAAATAGCATTCATACTCAATTTTGAAAATAAAATTTAAGAGTTTCACAGCACAAAATGACAGATTTCAGAATTTTATTATTTTATTCTAGTAATATTTTTGAAATTATATATCAAAAACAATCAATCAATATATGACAGCTGGTGCGATTTTGAGAAAAGAAAAGATTCTGAAATTCAAAGCAAATTATCAGAAAAGTTACAGAAGAGGGGGAGTGGGGGAAACATACTCCCAGCATGTTTCTAATGTATATCTAATGTATAATGCAATTAATTATGCATTTTTTCCATGATCCTTTGATGAAATTTGCATTTTCAGCCACTTTTTGAGTAAATTTGCTTTTTATCGTGGTTCTTTGAAGAAACTTGCAATTTTTTGATGAAGTTTGTTTTTTTCCCTTAGACTGTTTGACGAAATCTGCATTTTTTCTGTAACCTTTTGATGAAATTTGCATTCTTTCTATAATCCTTTGAAAAAAATTGGGGGGGGGGGGGATTTTTGCGATTATTTAACAGAATTTGGTTTTTTTTTTTTTTTTTTTTTTTTTTTTTTTTTTTTTTTTTACAATTGTTTGACAAATTTTGGGTTTTTTCCACTATCTGTAGAAAAAAAAATTCCCTGTGATCCTTTGACAAAATAGACTTTTTTTCTATAAACAATTGATGAAATTGATTTTTTTTTCTGTCTAAATTTTCAGATTTTTTTTTAACAAAACCAGAATTTTGGCATCAAAAATGAAAAAAATACTGGCATTGTGGTACATAACCGGAAGATAATGATCTTATGTGTAAATAATATGACATAATCATCAAAAACAATTATTAAATCTAGTTTTATAAATTAACCAATATAGACAACAATTAGTTCTTCAAAATTTCCCTAATAGTGAGTTGGGTTAACTTAATTGATATATAATCAACAAGATATGTAAAGCTACAGTAAGTATTCACACTTTCAGAAAGTTTTATGATTAGAAAAGAACACTTTAAGAACATAGAATTTAAACTACCGTATTTTCCGGGAATAACGCCGCACCGAGTATAACGCCGCACTTGGTTAAAAATAAAAAACACTAGTTTAACGCCGCACCGGGTATAAGGCTGCACCGGGTGTAACACCGCTCCGGGTATATTCCCACATTCATTATTAGAGCAATGAAATAAAATTATTATCTGATATAAAGTAAAACATTTTGATTTTAAATAAAGAACTTATCTTTTTCTGTTGTACAGTTATTTCAATGAAACCAGAGCCTCATCCGTTCGCTGCGCCACGATTCCCGTTAACTTTTGCTAAATTGATAACATTCAGCTTAAATTTTGCAGGGTAACTGCGGTACTTACAACTCATATCTGAAGACATATTCAAGATAAAATTTACCGCAAAATACCGTTAATCCTTCCCCCAAACGTGACTAAAAATCATAAAAATAATTAGAGGGGGGCGCTTACACGGGATTTTTCCGCGATTGTTTCACAAAATTTGCAAGGATGAATCATGATAAATTGAATGAATCGTGAATCTTTGGATGAATCATGAATTTTGATACTTGAAGCAATACTTGAAAAAATTTGCGTTTTTTTTAAAAATGTAAATTCTGTCGAAAAAACGCAGAAAAAAGAAGAAATTTGTAAAAAAAAATCCAAAAAAGCATGAAATTAATTAAAAAATCTCGAAAAATGCACATTTCTAAAGATTCAGGATTTATTCATTTCATCGTGATTCATTCCTTTCTCAACCATTGTTTTGACATAATTTGTACTTTTTTAGAGATTTTTTGGCGTAATTCGCGATTTTATTGCAATCCTTTAAAGAAAATTGCGTTTATTTCCCGTAATTGTTTGGCAAAATTGGCTTTTTTTCAGCGATTGTTTTGGAAGGGATTTTTCTCGGGATTTTTTGAAATTTTCAAATTTTTTATAAAGTGGGGAGGGGGCGGATTAACGGGATTTTACGGTATATCAGTAAATTAAAATAAATTTTAAGCATCAGATTCTTTAACCTTAAAAATATAATTCCACGTGCATGTGTATAATTACAGCGAAAGCAACGAAAGTTTAGATTTGCCGATCTGTTTTCAAAATCTTTAAAGTAATTAGTCCTATTTAAAAGCCGCACCTAGTTATTGGCCGCACTTTTGTTTACAAAACAAAAAAATCTAGTTTAACGCCGCGGCGTTATTCCCGGAAATTACGGTATATTTAAAATCCCTTATAACTCTCATTCACTGCCATTTTCAAATTACAATAAATTTTTATGAAACACTGTCAAACATTACATAAATAAACACACACACATTTTAAGAGCAATATATAGTACATATTGTTACTTTTTGTTGAAATTCACCTTACTTATTCAATGTAAATAATGTAATAAATATATTTTATTTCTGAAATGAAAATACTTACTGTTGATGCTGCAGTGCTGTTATCTTGAGAAGTAATGAGAATGTTCTACAAAGAAAAAGAACCTTTTAGATTCGTTATAAGAAAATAGTTAAGAGATAAGGATTATATAAAAAAAATCCGAGTATAACAACACTCACATGATCAGAAAGAAGTATTACTACATGTATGTTATCATTTTAAATAGGATTATGGACAACTTGCTGCTTCTCAATGCAAAGAAAATATTAGATATTGTAGATACAATGATTTAATATTGTGTAATAATTTAATTAAAGATTTAAACATCTACTTAATCATAAGTAATTTTAATTTATTGAAGAAAGGATTATGTTTTAATATGTTCTAAGATGTGTATATATAACTAAAAGTTTTGTTTAATAACTCCATTGAACTTTAAAATTTCAATTTTTTTATCCTGATTTATTACAATGTATTTTAACAGTACAGCAATACTTAAAATTTTAATAATTAAAAAAATCTACATGAAAAAATTTTCTTATTTTATTAAACTTCTTTTTAACTATTATCTTAAAATCTACCATTTACTAATGTTGTATAAAAATAGATGACATAACTCATGACACAGCTCATGCTGTTTTTGCCATAGAAAAAATAAAAAACCAATTATTTAAATTGTATCAAATCCAAACACTGGAATCAACTGTATATATTTCAGATGGAGCTGGAGCACATTTTAAAAACAAGTATCAGTTTTATGAATTGTACAAAAATGATGAAATTGTACTAAAGAAACAGATTTTTTCAGCTACTGGCCATGGTGAAAGTGTATGTGATGTATGGGGGGGAGGGATGCAAGCATTATGCAACGAAATTTAATCCCCAAAATGAGCCAATAGAGCTATCCAAGATTCTGTCTCATTTGTAGCTGAACTTTCCTATGTTAAAAAATATCATTCTACTACATTTAAAAAAAAGATTATTCAAACTTATAGAGCTAATAAGAAGAAAGAATATGCCAATGTAAGATCTATTGTTGGTATACGATCTAAACATTATTGTGTGATTGAAAATAATGAAGGTTATATGGGACGAACAATTAAAAATGAATTGACAAAAGTTGAAACCTCCATCCAAATAAAAAAACAATATTCAATATATGATTTCCAAATCGGTGATTTCCTTGGATGTATTTATGAAAATAATTAGTGAATAGGACAAATCAATGGTATATCACAAGAGTTAGATGACATTAAAGTATCATTCATGTACCCCCATAATCCATCTAAAGCATTCCAGTGGTTAAAAGAATCTGGAAAGAAAAAAGGTGAATATGCATTCTCATTGGAAAATGTGCTTCAAAAATAGAAAAACTGGTTACAATAGAACAATCTGTGCAACTTCACACTTTCGATGATAAGGATTTGAAGTTAATTCAAGACATTTTCTGTACCTAATTCTTCTGTAATGCATGTATCTGCATATTAACATATTATATAAATACTATATTAAAAAATATATTTAAATACACTGTAGGTCAATCCTAATTCTACTACTGGCTGTATTTTATGCAATTTTAAACTTAAGCTAATGGTTAGCTATAATTTAACAGTAATAATTATGTACCAGTGTTGTATTTTTTAGTTTGAAATATTAATTACATTATAAATTCGGTTAAATAAGAAAAAGCTTGACTTTCTGATTTTTTGAAAAAAAAAAACACGTTATTTTCAAAAAATCATATAAAATTTTCTAAGAAAAAAACACACGATTTGCTTGTAAAGTATTTATTAGAAACTAATAAAGTATCTATTGAGCATATTATCAGATTTTTAAAAAATTGTGTTTTTGAGAAATTGCACTTCAAAAGTAGCGATTTTGCATAGTTTAAAATTGAATTACAAAAGTTGTATGCACCTTAGGGTTTAAATAAAATTTGCTGTAAAACTACCATAAAAGGTCTTTGTATTGCCATCAATGTTTAGTTTTAAAATATTTTTTTCATTCTGAAAAAAAAATCTTAAATTCAGTAATAATTACATTTTTTGTTCTTAAAAACTAATTTTTTTTTAATTAAGTAAAAATGTCACTACAATTTTTAAAACTTTGCTAAAATAAAATTCAGTTTAATAACTATTTGTAAAAAATAAATTGACTGAATATGTTGGGTACTGGTGTTCATTTCAAAATGAAGCGTTTTTCTGAAAATTGTCAATTTTATCACAAACTTGAAAGTGCTGTAACTGGAGGAAAATTCTTTTTGGGAAAAACCCTTTTGGGAAAGTCTGTCTTTTACTTAGTTGTAACTACTGTATTTTTTTTTTTTTTTTAAATTTGTGATAGTGAATTGACATGCCCTGCCTGAGCTGAGATGGAATTGCTCAGATATGAATTTAATATTTCAGCTTTCTTTTATGTCTCTTTCTTTTATGTACATATGTGTGTTCCACAGGAGTTTTTTTCCCTTTTGATTAGTAAATTCGATCTGATTTCAATGTTTTAGCTCAGTGTAGTAAGTGTTGACCTCCTTTTAATAAAGTTTATTCAGAGTTTGTATAGCAATTTTTGAATTTTTATGCAATTTTCAGAGTTTTCCAATTTTGCTGTGATTTTATTTAAATCTTAAAAGGAATCTAGTTACAATATTTCAGCACAGTTTAATAAATATTGTCATCTTTTGAATTATTTTTATTCAGAATTGGTGCAACATTTTCTCGAAATTTTTATGCAGTTTGACAGTATTCTTTTTTTGTAATAATTCTTTAACATTTGGTTTCAAAAACTGGTCATGTAACAGATCTGGCTAAGACAAGTTTATCCTTGATAAATAGAAAGTGCATAATAGAAGAGAAGTCTGCCCTACTTTTTGTTTTGTAGAGAATAAAAATAGGAGAATTCCACGGGTGATTATGAGTTGGAAAAAAAAATTCTGAAATGTTACACCAGAGGGGGGAATACATCTCCTTGCACTAAGTATACATGTTTTCAGTGGCCCTTTAAAGAAATCGATTTTTTTTATTTTTTCCATGGTCTCTTGACTAAATTTGTGCTTTTCTGTGATCTTTTGATAAAATTACCGTTTTTTCCCCCCTTCAGTCTTGACAAAACGTACAATTTTTTTTTTGTGTGTGTGTTCGTTACAAAACTTGCATTTTTTAGGAATTTTAATGAGGTTTCTTAATGAGTTTCTTAAAATTTGTATTCTGTGGTAATCTTTTTGCTAGAATGTTATTCCATAAGGCGTGAATAAGTAAGTTCCTCAATAATAAAAAAGAGTTAAAAGCTTTACCTTTTGTTGACACACTTTTTATTTCATGAAAAAGAAATAGAATAATGATGAACATAATACTTAGAACACAAAAGAACAGATGCACAATCTTCATACTATTTACAGAAACACAAAATATAAAGAAAAATAACTTTGAAACGTATATTAGCTTCAGTTTGAAGCAGTTCTTGATAAATAGTTATTATTCCTTTGAAATAAAATTGTATATTAATGGATTTTTAATCCCTGACACCATTTTGCTGCCTACAGCCAACTAAGTCACTACTTCAACTAACTGTTCTAAAGTTCTGCTCCAGTGAAAACAGAAGAGTGTCTGGTGCTGCCATCTGGCGGCAGATTTTGGTACAAAAGAAGCAATTGTCTAACATCTCTCACGTTTTGAGATAGAATCTGACACCAGATGGATAAGGTTTCTGCAATGTTCAAATTTGGCCTTTGGCAATGGCTTTGTCATTATGTCTGCTATCATTTCATTTGTTGATAGATATTTGACATCTATTACATTTTTCATTTTCAAATCTCATATGTAATGATACTTTGTATCGATGTGTTTAGTTCGCAACTTGAACTTTTCACTTTCAACCAATTTAATTGTTGATTGATTATCTTCAAAAATTTTAACTGGATAATGTTGTTGTAATTTGAGATCTTTACATAGTTTTAAAATCCACAACACTTCTTGAGTTTCTTGTGACAGTGCCACATATTCCGACTCGGCTGAGGATAATGTATCACATGTTTGTTTTCTTGAGAACCAAGAAATGCAGCTATTGCCTAAGAAGATTACATTTCCTGAGGTGGACTTTCTATCTGTAGTATCTTGACCCCAGTCAGCATCTGAGTATGCAACTATATTAGGATAATCTTCTGAAGAAATATGAAGTGCAAGATCTTTTGTGGTTTTTAGGTACCTTATCACCCTCTTAATAGCATTCCAGTCTTTTTGTCTTGGATTATTGCATCTTCGACTTAGGATATGCATAGGAGCTGTAATGTCAGGTCTTGTGCATGAGAAAATATATAAAAGACTTCTGATAGCTTGTCTATAGCTATCATTTGATGATAAAAGATTTTTTTCTTTGTCTAAACTTTAATAATTTGTTTCCATTGGGGTATAAGTTGGTTTGGCTTCTTCAAGCTGAAAATCTTTAACTAATTGATTTATTTTATTTGTTTGTGACAGCAGATAACTTCCATCTTCTTTTCTGTAAATTTCTATACCTAAGAAGTATTTTGCTTCTCCTAATGATGTTATGGGATAAGACTTCTTTAAATAGTTTATTAATTCATTGACTTCATCTTCTGAGCTTATCAACATATCATCTACAGTTGGCAAAAAAAGTATTTGTACACTCTAAAATGTTTAATTTTTAACTAAATAAAAACAGATATTTTGGCAAAAATAGTTTTATTACAGTCTGTTTACCGCGAGTTTTAAATTACACAACAGAAAATTTCGATAAAGATGTAAAATAATTTTCTAATAAGAAAAGTTTAAAAATTTCTTGCAAAAAAAGTATTTGTACATTTCTCCATCCTGATATGTACTGTGTTTTATAGTGTTTATGGTTCAAAGGACTACTTATACAGAAGCTGTTAATAATTTTTAACTTCATACTATATTTATCTGACATTTAATTTAATTTGCACTTGAAGTAATTTAGAATAGAACCTAAAACTAGAGAGGTATCTCTAGATATATGAAATCCCATTATTGAGCATAATAAAAATTGAAACTCGCAACAAGAATTTGTAAAATCTATTAAATTACCATCTACAACTATTGGATGCATAGTGAGAAACTATGAATAAATTAGATGCATCGAAATTCAATGAAAACCAGGACTTTTCAGCAAACTAACAATGAGGGAAAAAGGAAGTGTTGTTAAAAAAGCTTTAAAAAATCCTATGCGTTCGGTTCAAAAATTTGCGAGACCTTGCAACATCTTCTCGCATCAGAGTAATATTTCAAACAATAAGAAATATTCTTCTCAATGCAGACTTAAAAGGAAGAACCTCAAGGAAAAATCCATTCATCAGCAAAACAAATAGGCGAAAACGCATGGTATTCGATTTCGTATACAGAAGTAAATCATTGGATTTTTGGAAAACAGTAATTTTTTCTGATGAGGGAAAATTCGGAATTTTCTTACCACCAAGCATTTGAAAAAATTAGCGTAAAAATAAAACTGTTCTAGATCCAAAACGTATACTTCAAACTTTCAAGCATGGTGGGGGGAATATTATGGCTTTGGGGTGTATAGCTTCTAATGCAGCAGAACATTTAAAATTTATTGACAATGGAAGGACAGGTTTAACATACATTTATGTGTCGCGGCATAATTTATTAAACCATGCTAAGAAATTAGGCGTAGAGGAAGCTTTTCACTTTCTGCAGGATAACGACCAAAGCATACTGCTGTGATCACCAGCACATGGTTACTACAATACTCGAAGACAACTGGCAACTCCTCTAAAATCTCAAGACTTGAATCCAATAGAAAATTTGTGGATGCTATTGGATGCAAAAATCCGAAAAAAAAATATGTATCAGTAAAAAACAGTTTTAAAGAAGCTCTTAATCAACAACAAACAAATTTAGATTGAATATTAAATCCTTGCGTACTGACAATGGAGCAGAATATTGCAATGAATATGTTAGTAAATACCTAAAGAACTTAGGAATACATCATGAAACAACAACGTCATATTCGCCGTCTCAAAATGGAGTTGCGGAAAGAAAGAATCGCTCACTAATTGAAATGTGTAAAGCCATGCTTATAAATGCTAAGTTACCAAAAACATTCTGGGCAGAAGCCGTAGCTACAGCAGCTTACTTACAAAATCGATTACCCACAAAATCAACTGAAAAGACACCGTATGAACTGTGGAATGGGCATAAGCCAAATTTGAGTCACCTTAAAGTATTTGGATGCAAAGCATATGTATATGTTCATAAACAGAAGAGGCAGAAATTTGATGAAAAAGTCACTGAAAGTATTTTCGTTGGTTACGATTTAAGAAGCAAGGGATATCGAATTTATACAGGTGGAAGAAAAATTGTGATAAATAGAACAGTAAAGTTTTTTGAAAATATGAACGGTGAAAATTTTTTCCCAGAAAATCTTGAAGAACGAACTTCTGATTTCAATTTCATTTCAATTTTTCAGAAGAAAATATTAAAAATGATTGTGAATCTATTCCAATAGAAAATGCTGCAGAAGAAATAGAAACTGATGAAAAATCAGTAGATATCCCAACAACAGACGAAAGTGAAGATAATTCACAGAGGAGAATTTCTAGCAGAGAGACAAAAGGAATTCCACCAGAAAGTTTCTTACAAAACTGAAGACAGTTATTCCAAGAATCAAGATCCTGAAACTTTTAAAGATGATCTAAAATTACCTGTAAAAGATCAACAGAAATGGTTTCAAGCTATGAAAGAAGAATTTAACTCTTTAAAGGAAAATGAAGTATTTGAGCTTGTTACTTTACCAAAAGGTAAGTGTGCAATTGGCTGTAAATGGGTTTATAAAACAAAATGCGATGAAAATGGAGAAGAAATAAAATACAAAGCACGATTAGTTGCCAAAGGTTTCACTCAACAACTAGGCACTGATTATGATGAAACCTCTCCTGTCGTCAAACATACAACTATTAGAGCTTTTCTGATCTGTGCAGCTTATCGTAAAGCCAAACTATTCTAAGTAGATGTTAAAACAGCCTTTCTACATGGTAAATTAGATAATGAAGAATTATTCATGCTTCAACCAGAAGGCTTTTCAAGATAAAGAAAATAAAGACAAAGTCTATAAATTAAATAAGGCCATATATGGTCTCAAGCAAGCCGCCAAGTGCTGGAATGAAGAAATAGAAAATAATCTAAAAGCATATGGATTTAAACAAAGTGAAGCAGATCCATGTTTGTTTACAAAAGAAAAATCAAAGAAGACAATTCATCTTATACTATATGTACAGTTGGCAAAAAAAGTATTTGTACACTTCATTTTTTTAAATCATAATGAAATTAAACAAAAGATTTAAGCAAAAAATACTGTAATACATTAATTTAATGCATTATAATATTATAGAAGCAAAAACAAAATTAAACGAATCGATTTTTTACATTATAATAACAAATATACAAAAATATAATGCAAAAAAAGTATTTGTACACTATATTAATGTAATATAATTAATTAAATTTTAGTAAAATGATACAAATTAATATTTTGTGTAAATTCATTTAGCGATTATGACTACTTCTAGATGGTGTGACATACGGCGTTTTTTTCCGCAATCTTTTAACGAAATCGGCGTTATATCTGCAATCTTTAGACGAAGGTGCATATTAAACTCTCTCATTTTAAGTTTAAATTTATTAAATACCATTTACATGCATTCTAAAAATCAATGACAAAAATCAAAAACAATTTTCCGCTACATGAAAATTGTTTGCTTTTGGCAAGGAAAAGTGCCACTTGCCAAATTGCGTGACACTTTTGTCTGTTCAAGCCAAATATTCAAAAGTATTTTATTTTTATTACAGACTTTCTATTGTAATTCCACCACTAAATTTGACAGATCCTTTATTACATAAGTGAGTAGTTTGATTAGCATTTTTCAAAATATTCTGAGTATGCGTAGCTATGAGTACTTTCTTGTTAGATACAGCTTGATTTTGTCTAACAACAATATTACTGCTAAACCCAAAATTTAATTTATTAAAAAAATTACATTTTTTTTTCTTTGCACTATATAAATTTTAAAACCATGAATGAAACCAACAAATGCTTCATTGCTTTGAGAGAAAGCTATCAAAAAGTTTAATTATATTAAAGTTTTGTATTGCATAGTATAGCCAAATCACAGTAAACAAATTTTGTTCTGAAATCAACTTTTAGAATCTACAACACAATACACTACAATGTTAATATAAAACAAAAGTGCATTTTAATCAAAAAACTTAATAGAAAAATCTTTTTTCTTCCTATAAATATTAAGTAAGGAATATCCATTATGAGTGTCATGTATGTAAAGAAAAGAATATCCATTACGATTGTCTGTAAGTAAAGAAAATATTTTTAAGTAAAGATTATTTATCACTGTTTTACTGTATTTAAAACAAATCCTAAAGCATGTGACATTTTATTGAATGTTTTCTTCCTTGTTTTGGTTAAAAGTATCTTTAAAGTTTATCCTAAGAGGTATTTTTTCATATCAGAAATGTTGCCAAACATCAACATTATGCAACACACAGTTAAAATTTTGTGTTCCCTTTTCTAACTGCTATTATCTATAATAAAATAAATCATAGATATGAATCAGTATTTTAAAAAAATTTGGATCTTAGTTAATTAGAAATCAGAAAAACTGATAATGAAAAGAAATTTGAATGCTTATACCTGAAATTGTTTAAAAATAGTTTAAATTTATTTTATATAGAATTTATAAAATTACTGATAAATTGCCTATACTTAATAACAGTTCTATTTACTTTTATAATAATTCCTTACTGCAGAAATCTTATATATGTTTAAAATATAGAACAAGTTTTTAAAAATGAAAAACAAAATTTCTAAAGCAAATCATTTTTAACATGAAGAAAAAAAAAAGCAAAATTAAATACTTACAGAAAAACATGGTGAATATTCATGATGAACATTTTTAATCAAATTTGGATAGGAACCAAAAGATTCCATCTGCAGCTAGAATATAAAGTAAAACATATTACATTTTTTAAAAATTTTAATTAAATTTTTTAGAAATAGAGAAAAAAAATTTAATATACCGAATATTCGTCTGTCAATTCTTCATCAAATAACTCAGGAGCATAAAGGAAAAATACACGAAGAAGCATTGTAAAGCAAGGCAACTGACCCTTGAATAGGAAGAAATAATGATGAATAAATATAAAAATACAGAACGGTTGAAAAGTATTGTCATGTTGTTTGATGCTAATATTTTATAATAATAAAAAAAAAAAACCCTGATTACTTTTTATAGTTTTTGCAATATTTTTTATGGACTTCCTTGTGAAGTACTACTTATTTATTTTACGTTGTTATGAAATCCTGTGTTCATCATTCAGCTATTACCCAGTTGGCGGCAAATAGAGAGAAGACATCAATGAATGCATCTCATCTGAAAATCCTATTCTGAACAGTGCAGAGGTTTGTAAACAGAGCAGAGGTTTGTAGAAAGAAGTAGGAAATGTTGATGTAGAAATGATGATCTGATGAAGAAATCAGGCAGACCACCTTCAGTTAATGCTCCAAAAATTTGCAATGATTATGTGGTTAGAGATCCTTTGTGTATTCCTAACTTTTGGGGGTAATTATGCTTTTTCTTCGCTGAAATGTTCTGGAAAACAATTAAAAAAACTAACTGGCCTGAATTTTGACTGCCATTGTATAGCAAATATTAAATGAATTTCAATTTTTATTAAACTCTATGCATTAGTTATTGAGATAAAGTGTCCACAAAATTTGTGTCACATACAGACATTTTGTAAAAACATATTTTTCATGATCTCCGATTCCTAAAACATGCAAGTCTGTTGAAAATCTGAATTAAAAAATTTCGCGAATCTAATACTTTTTTCTTGTAAAGATAGAAGGAAAGATGTTTTGCTTTTAAGGTTTTTGCAGACAGGAAATGAAATTGGACAGCTTTTTTTTTTTAGCCCGATTGTTGCACTGGCCCTGCAAATTATGGCCATAAAAATTTTAGCTTTTTTTTCAATGAAAAGAAAAGCAAACGTTTAAGCTACAGAAACACGTTATGATAATTTGGATGTTTAAATATATAATGCAGCATTATTTTTATTTATAAACTGACATTGTTAAACAATTTTAAAATGGTATGAAAAATAAAATGAGAATGCAAAACATATTGCTAATTCTTGATTCAACAGAAAATTTTCTGTAGAATATACCTTCTTATTTAAAAGAAACTGCATTTCAATAATTAACTAGTCACATGTGGCAATCCCAAAACTTTTACCTACCTCATATATTTTAGTAATTCATGAAAAATGAGACTTAGTAGTACCACTGATTAGATGATTTACACCAAAATCTAATCAGCAACAATTTATGTCAATTTCTAACTGAATTTGAAATTTGATGAGAATCTGCGCATAGTTTCTGAGGCACAGCTATTGCAAAATATTAAAAAAATTTGCATAACAGCATCACCATGATGGGTGATGTACACCAAAAACTAATCAGGATCAATTTTAATCAGGTAATAACTGAATCTGAAGTCCGATGAAAATGCATACATTTGTTCTAGCGATACAACTATTACGATGTCATGGAAAATGTTGCATAGCAGTGCCACCTGTTGGGTGATTTACACAAAAAACTAAGCAACACTAATCTATATTAGGGAGAAATGAAACCGGAAGTTTGATGAAATTTCGTGTATTAGTTTTTGAGATAAACCTATTGCGATACTCATAAATAATGCAGCATGGCAGTGCCACCTGTTAAGCAATTTACATCAAAGGAAATCAACACCAAATTATATTAAGGACTAACAGAATCTCCAGTTTTATGAAAATCCATGCATTAGTTCTTGAGATAGAGCTATAAATGAAATTGTGACTAATGCAGCATAACAGTATCACTTGTTGAGCGATATACACTAAAAACTAATCAGCTCTAGTTTATATCAAGGTCTAAGTGAATCTAAAGTTTTGTGCATTATCTGTGCATTAGTTCTTGAGAAACAGCACACCCACAGAATTTTTGCCACATACAGTCATTTTCTACCAAATCGTGCTTAGAACCTTCTAAAATGTATAAATCCATCGAAAACTGGAAGTCGAAATTATTTCTTGAATTCAATATTTTGTTTTTGTAAAGGTAGAAAAATGTAAAAATATGTGAAAAGACATTTTACTCCAACCATTTTGTTTAATATGATGGAGAGTTGTGAACTTTAAATTCATTTTTCTTAGTTTTAATCGTCTGCTTTTCCACAATTCAATAATTCTTTCCATTTCAAAAAGCTTCACTTTTTTTTGAGGGAGGGGAGTGGGGGGGTTGAAGCATGCCAAGGCCCGTTATTGAAGACTGGTCAAGCAGTAGCTTAATATAGTAACTTTAGTGCCCTGCAATTTTTTAAATTTTAAGAATTTTAATGAGATTCTTAAAATTTGCCTGTATTCTGTGGTGACTTTTTAACATTTAGATTCATGAAAGAATTTCAGTTACAATGCTTTTTTCTTTGCGCCCACTTTAATAAATTTCGTCTTCTTGGATTTTTAAGCTTTTAGTGATTTTCAGTTTTTTTTTTTTTATTTTGCAGCGATTTTTTTCAGACACAGAAAAGGGGACTTGGGGGACCAAAATACAAAAAAGGGGACTAAAGGGGACCTTTTTCTAAAAAGGGGACTTTTGGAGGAAAAAGGGGACCATTTGGGAGCCCTGTTACTGCCATGGAAAAAACACCTTTGATTTTTATCAATAAAAAAAAGTACCAAGACAAAGTGTGTGCTAAGATTGTAATCCCATGGAAACAAATAACCCTAATAAAATCTTCCAGCAGGATTGTAAACCTGCAATTGGAGCAAAAACAGCATTGGCCTTCCCAGGGTTCATACAGAGTTTGGAAGAAAAAATCCAAGGAGTACATAAAAAATCCAAGGAGTCCAAAAAGTTTTAAGGGATTTGTCACTTTAGTTGTTATCTATGTGGTATGCACTTGCATAGGCCCAATTCCGTAGAGATTCCGCGAGAGGGGGAGGGGGGGGGTCATCCATGATCTTCAGCTGAAATCAGCAATTTATCTGATATTTTAGCAAAATTGGCGATTTATTGAGATCATTTGTCAAAATCGGTGTTTTCCCGTGTTTTTGTTTTTTTTATGAAATTGACATTTTTTTCAATGATTTTTAGACAAAATTTGCATTTTTACACGCTTTATTTCTCAAAAACAGCATTTTATACCCACAATCTTTTGATGAAATCGGCGTTTTTTTTTTTTTTTCTTTTCCCAATGATGCTTTGACTAAATATTTGTAAGCGTATTTTATTGAAAACGGCGGTTTTTTCCACGATCTTTTAACAAAGTTAGCATTTTATCTGCGATATTTGGTGAAATTGCCCTTTTTAACTGCGATCCGCACAGGAAATTAGCGTTTTTCACCGATTTTTTGACAAAGTTCATTGACAAAAACATTGACGAAATCGTTGTTTTTCCACAAAATTTACACTTCTCCACTATTGTTTCAAGAATTATCCCTGAATCCACCGTTATCAGCAAAATTGAGCATGATAAATCGTATTATGAAGAAAAAATCCAAGTTGTATATCTAGCTGTAAAGGAATTAAACAGTATAATCACTTTTTGAAATTAGAAGCTTAGAGGTGTGTCTGGATTATTCTTTTCACTTTTTTTCCCCTTATGGCCGTGAAAAGTAAATCACTTTAGTGGCTATTAGTATGATCCCAACAAGTCACTGCTGTGTTTCTGATGAATGACGTGCATACAGGGTTTAATGGGCGCTTTACAATCACGATTTTTTTTTTGGGGGGGGGGGGGGAGCAATATTGCTTGCGTGCAAAACCGCCGCTAGACTTGAAAAATCTTGTCCCCAGGACTTCTAAAATTCTGGGTCCCTTTTTACCAAAAGCAGGTCCCCACTAGCTAGTCATTATTTTAAATGCAAAAATTGAACTTGTTCATTTGCAAATGAAAAATAAAATGCAATAATTATTGCTTTATTAATAAACAAATAATTAAAACCAATAATATATTTTTTTAAACAACTAAGAGAAATTTTCTTTGTTTAAAAATAAATGTGCAAGATACAAATTTAACTATAAAATATTGAAGATTTGAATGTAGAAGATAACAAGTATCACTATTGTTTGCATTTCTTTTTTTAAAAAAACGGGGGAAGGGGGGTCTAGACTGATTTATTTAAAAAGACATTTTTGCTGAAAAAAAGAATACTTTTGTTGAGTAAAGTGATGAAACTTTTTGTTTAATGAATGAGTGTTTTTCTGAGTCAAATTTACTCAGAAAGACTTGGAGCAGTCAAAAACAGATTGTGAAGCAGGAAAATCCGTTTTTTGAGCAGGGAAAAAAAAAAAAAATTGAAGCAAGAAAATTAGTTTTTGGAACAGGAAAATTCCCACCCGGCATTAACTTTTTTTTTTTTAATTTCCCTCCATGGCTCTTTGACAAAATTTGAGTTCTTTCACGATCTTTGCCGTTTTCAGTGATTTTTAGATGAAGATTGTCGTTTTTTCGCGATTTTTTGAGGAAATCTACCATTTTTTGAGATTTTGTGACGAAATTAGTCATTTTTTCGCAAATCTTTTGAATAAATCTATCGTTTTATCGCAATTTTTTGACGAAATTGTCGTTTTATCGCGATTTTTTGATGAAACCCGTCGTTTTTTTCACTTTTTGAGAAATTTTGCCTTTTTTCGAGATTTGTGACAAAATTAGCAATTTTTTCGCGAATTTTGACGAAATTTGACGTTTTATAGCGATTTTTTTACGAAATCTGTTGTTTTTCGTGAATACTTTGACAAATTTTACCGTTTTATCGCGATTTTTAGACGAAAATTGTCGTTTTTTCGCGATCGTTTGAGGAAATCTGCCGGTTTTTTTCGAATTTTTTTGAGGAAATTAGCCTTTTTTTGCGAATTCTTTGACGAAATTTATCGAAAAATAGTCGTTATTTCGCATTTTTTTAAACGAAAGTCGCGATTTTTGTAACGAAATTACGCATCCCAAGGGACGCGTGAGAGCTTATTTTTCCGCGTCCAGTCGCTGATTTTTTGCGTATTTTATGCACTATATCGCGTCTGCGGCATCTCTGAACGCAATACAATTTAAGGAGTTTCTAAGGAGTATTTTGTTTATCTAAGTAGTTCTAAGTTCTACTTGGGAACGTTTTCATTTCTAAGTAGTTTCTAAGGAGTCCAAGGAGTCTGTACGAACCCTGCCTTCCTCAATGCCCAAATACCTGGAAATTTAACAAAAGATAAATGACCTTCAAACAGTCTGGATCTTAATCCACTCTATTTTTCTGTGTTTGGAGCTACTTAGAAGAACAGCTAAAGGGTGAAAAAAATATACAATTTAAACTCTCTGCAGCGAGATCTTATAAAGACTTGGGATGATTTAGATGAGAGTTACCTGCGGCGCACTGTCAATTCTGTGATCCCTCATTTGAAAGCCTGGTAGACTTTTTGAACAAATTGCTTAAATATTGTTATTTGTAATAATTTTATTTTGATAGAATGAAAAACATCACAAGATAACGTATATTTTTGCACACACCAATACTTTTCAGCCACCGTGATGCAAGATAAAGTGGTAATATTCTGAGATTGCATGTATCTCGTTTAATGCATGGCAGACTAAAGTTCAAAATCTGTAGGAGTCAGTATATTACAGAATATATAAGAAGGACATATTCAGTATCTTGTGTCTAAACAATTTCATCTAAAGAATATTAAACTTTCACAACTACAAAACATGTTTCACTACAAAACATGTTTCACTACAAAATACTCAACCAAAAAAAAAAAAAGTGTGGCTTTGAAAAGTATGGTACACAAATCATCTTACATATTTCTCAACTGTATGTGCATTAGTAGTGTTGAATCCAAACAACTCTCTCCTGGATGGAGAGATTTAGATATCCAATGCAGAACTTAGCATTTAAACTAGAAAGTATATCTCTATTTTTTTAATACAAAACTAGAGAGCTCTGCGCCCCCTATGAGCTATGTTTGTCAACTCCCATTGAGACATCATAAACTTTAAAAATACACTAATTTGATTGGCTTTTAAACAATTAAGAAATAATGAAGCATAATTACTTTTTAAAAAGTGGCAATCACTGTGTAAGCAGGTTTTCATTTATTTCCCTTTAATAGAAGAATTTTAAGGTTGAATCAGCTGCTGTTAAACATCTACTGGCTATTAGCTCATTTGATTAAATAAGATCAATTAAACAGTAAAATATAATCTGTGTCTCCTGGTATTTTTTTAACCATGCCCTAGTCATTTAAAATATGATGCAATTTATTTTATTTGTTGCTTTTAACACACATTAATGAATTTATTTTCTTTCTCGTTTTGATATTCATGTAAAAATACTTTTATTGCTAAAAAGGAAATATATTTATTTGCAATTCAATTTTTATTTGCTATGTTAGTTTAAAAGATCATTTAGAGATGTGAAATGTTTCACATAAATATAATTTTTTATTTAAACTGTTTGCAATATTATTGATTGGCTATTTTAAATATGGTGTAATTTTTTCCATTTATGGCTGTTAATGCCTTTTAATGAATTCATTATTTTAATTTTTTTTCTCTTTTCACATGTAAATAAAGTTTTATGATGGAGTTTTGAATATTTTCTCACTTTACACTCATAATTATTTTATTTTATTTTCATTTAAAAGTTTTTTTTCTGTTTTTGACAGTTTCATGTAATTTTAATTTAAATTTGAAGGAAACATTGTTTGATCATTTGGCAACACTTTAAAATAATCTTTTTCCAAAACATGTATAAAATGTCTCAAAATGCTGAAAATTTGCATTTAAAATGTAAATAAACACACAAAAAATTAGTCAAATTAAATTAATCGGATATATATATGTTAAAAAAAATTAATGCAGTCTGCATACCAGAAGCTTTCATAGTATATTCTGAGAAAAAATTATTGAATTCCTATGCACAGTTTTTGCTCCTATAAAACTTTTTTAGTGAAACAATTTTGGCCAACTTTTGCATTAAATATCTCTTATAATTTTTGAATTTAAAAACTGCATATATCAATGTATCAAACATTTATCTATAATACTCCCAATTTTCATATTTTTGTGTACAGTAGTTTTCTCAATATTAGCGAAGAAATACCCTAGATCACTAAAAATTCACTGTCAGCGACGATGACAGTGTTAGTTGTATTTTTTTAGAATAGAGAGATAAAACCTTCAAGATGGAATTGCAACAGGAGGAGGGGGGAAGAGAGAGGATTGCCAAAATCCATGTTTGCCATGAAAAAAAGGCAGTTTTCAGCCCAGTTTACATTTAATAGCTTGTAGACTCTGCATGAGAGGCAATTATAGCTGCAACTCTACTGGGCATACTTTCTACTATTCCTTGTAATACATGTAATGGTATTTTATTCCACTCGGTTTGTACAAAATAGGTAAGTTCTTTCACTGATTTTAGATGAATGCCGCATGCCTTAATTTAACGATCCAACTAGTACCAGAGGTTCTCTATTGGGTTCAAGTCTGGGATCTGAGCAGGCCAGTCGAGTCGATTCACTCCATTATCAGCATACGAATCCATGCTGGACCTCGCTACATGACAGCTAGCATTGTCATCCTGGAAGTAACATGGGTCCAACCTGTAGTATTTCCACAACGTAGGAAGTACACTGTTATCAAATATATTGCAGTAAGCATCGGCATTGAACTTACCATGAATTGGGACCAATGTTCCTAGCCCAAACATCTCCAGAACATAATTCTCCCTCACCGAACTTAACTGTGGGCACAATGCATCTGGTAGAAGGCGTTCTCCAGCCAGACCCTACCATCAGAACTGTAGAGGGTGAATCTTGATTCATCACTCCAGAGAACCTGTTTCCACTGTTGTACGGTCAATTGCTGGCATGCTTTGCACCAACTTAACTGAGCTGTGTGGTTGGACTTGGTGATTAAGGCTTATGGGCGGCAGCATGACCATAAAAATTAAGTAGATGAGCTTCCTTGCAGATGGTATTCATAGAAATAACACATCCTGAAGCTCGTTGAAATTTTGGCGTATGTGTAACATTGGTTGGTTGCAGTTCTTCCGAATTTCTCTGGACAGAACCCATCGGTTTCTACTTCCCAGTTTCATGGTTCTGCCTACTCTGGCCACATTCTGACAATCACCGCTCAGCTTCCATTTCCGAAATACATAAGCCACAGTCGATTTGGCATAATTAAGCTTTCTAGATATGTCGATTAAAGATCGGGCATTTCTGTGGTACCCGATGATGATGCTTCTCTCATAATCAGACAGCTCTGTCACATCTAGCATGTGATTGATGTTAGTGTTGTTTCCGAAAACATATTTAACAGTGGAGAGAGTGACATATATCAGGATCAGAGATATCAGCATTTGCATAAAAGTTCAAATACTTATTGGCAGACAGTGTATCAATAAGTAGATTTGGAACAAATGCTTCGATTTTTATAATTATTTTTATCCTAGAATAGGTTTGTTCTGGTAATTATCCAAGAAGTAAATCATCAATAAAATAGGAAAAAAAAATTGACAGTTTGTGTAAAATCTATTATCATTCAGCTTCTTTCAGAGACCAACTGAAAATCAGTTTACTCCTATCCCTGATATCTTTCTGAATTTTCACAAAATTTGATTGGATTTTTTTTATGAGTGGCTCCAGAGAGTTGAATATTAAGTTATGTAAAAGGATAAGCATTATCATTCACGCATATGCAGATTAAAAAAATATTTCATACCACTACTCATATTTTAGAAAATATTTAATATATTTATATTTCAATTGCACTTTATTGTTTGTACTACATTTTGCAAATTTTTCTGAAACTGGCATTAAATTTGGTTGAAAACCCTGCATGATATAAATAAAAAACATACTAGAATTTTTCAAACTTTAAAAAAGAAATCGCTATATTTCCATGAATATAAGTGCTATTTTTAGAAAAATTGGTGGCCATATTTTACAATATCCACATGTATTTCTATTATGCAGAAATGGATCTTTTTGCAAAGTCATATTGTGGCTTTATCAGGAGTAATTTTTTCAATGGAAGCTAGAATCGTTTGAACACTTGTTGGCATTTGCTGAATGAAAAGTTCTAACAGAAGCTCATCACTAATCTTATGGCTTTCAGCTCGTTGTTTCATTAATCAAAGTAATTCAGTCGGCTTTCTATCACCTATGCCAGCTAGCAGTTTCCGGATTTCTAAGGTACGGCTTTCACCACAATATTCAATAACTTTAGATTTTAAAGTTCCATGTGGATCAGATGGACCCGGAGTCATAATAATATCACGAACCATAGTAACTGTAGCAAGAGGTAGATGAGCTACAACATAATTGTACTTAGTTTTTGAATCAATCATTGGTTTAGGAGTAGCTAATTCGAAAGTAGATTCCAGCATGTGGAACCATAAGCTAGGGTCAACAGAAATATATGGTGGAATAACCACTGCAGATGCTTCAGCAATTGCCATTTTTCTAACGAGAACAAATTTCAATGTTAGCCGTTTGTCGAAAGTTCGCTGAAAAAAAATAACAGTTCAAGAGTCCACAGTCACAAATTTTGCGAAGTTATATTGTGGCTAAATAATATAAACTCATTAATCAGAAGGATTTTTATTAAAAAAAATAGACTTTAACTTCACAAACACATCAATAAAATATTCAAGAAAATGTCACTGCGAGAATGAGAGAGCACTTCGTTAAAAGTAATTCCATTAGTTGAGATGCCTCTCGTTGAAAGTAAAAAGTTCTCCTATGCAGAGAGAATTACAGCCGAGCTCGAGCTGAGCCACTACAATCTTTTCATGCATTTCAATGAACAAGGTGTTCGGAAATATTTCTATTATTGTTTGATTTTTGTTAGCCTCCTAATTTTCCTCTTTATCAAATAAACTTTGATAAATATGAGGCCAAACAATCTTTATAATCTTGAAATTTCAGAAAAATCCAGCAAGTATATTTTTAAATATTCGACAAAATGTCTAATGTTGAAAGTGTCCAAATACTCAATGGTAGATAGTGTAATACTTAACTATGTAATCTGCTTTGTCACATATTGATTCATTATAGTCTTGAAGCCAAATCGAAAAAAATTTCGCTTTAAGGATCCTTATGTCATCATCCTCTTTTTTTTTTTTTTTTTTTTTTTTTTTTTTTTTTTTTTTCCTGAAGCAAACATGAATTTTGGCAACTCCTTGAATTTGCATTAAATTTGGTCAAAAAACCTGCATGATATAAACAAAAAACTTGACAGAATTTTTTGAATTTAAAAAAAAAAAAAATCGCTCTTTTTGCATGAATATACATGCTATTCTTACAAAAATCACAGTACATGTTGTACAGTATCCACATATACAGTGATGAATCGTTTTGTGCATTTTCATGTACAGGGTGATTCCAAATATTTCTATTATTCTTTGATTTTTTGTCAGCCCCCTAATTGCTTTGCTTATCAAATGGATATTGATAAATATGAGGTCAAACATAATCTTTATAATTCTGAAGTTCCAGAAGAATCCAACAAGTATATTTTAAAATATTTGACAAACTGTCAAAAATTGAAAGTGTCCAAATACTTATTGGTAGATAGTGTAGAAATGAACCAATGAATAACTGATCTTTCACTCTTAAAATGTGCTAAGCCAGGCATATAGCATCCCTTTTAGAATCTTATCTTCTCATGTTGGTCATTCTCAGTTGACATTATTTACATTTCACATCGCACAGTAATTCACACATTTTTTTTTTTTTTTTTTCCAGTCACTTCATTTATTTTTCTCCCAGTTTGATTTGTGTGACATTTTAACATAAAAAATTGTCCTGAGTCAAAAATTTTTGAGATACCCATAAGTCAAACTGAAAATCCTCATTTTGAAAGGAGCAAAAACTATTATAATTAAAATATTTTAAGAGAATCAGAACAACAAATGTTACACTTTGAGACCCAGTCTTAAAGGTTAAGTTCAGTGAATTTAAAATTAAACTTCAAACAAAATTACTTATTATGAACAAAAGAAAACTTACATATTCATCAATGAATCTTAAAAGGCAATTAAAACGTCTAAATGTAACATGTTTCTTCTGTGTAATTAAAGAAAGGAAATGGGCAGCATAAGATCTCTGAAACATACAATATTATAGATACAGTTATAAAGAACAAATCAAGATGTATATGAAAACAAGATATGCACAGATACAAATATTATTTTTCCTGTAATTTGATACAAAAAATTACAAGTGTGCCGTAGAACCAGCTTATATGGACTTGCATGAATCCATAGTGTGTGAGCCCAACCAATTTCCATTCTTCTATTTTGTTATAATTTTTTTCAATTGTTAAAAATCTTTCATTGACATCTACAAAATCACTTTGTTAAGACTTTTTGGTATTTTACACTTTTAGTTTTCAGGTAAAACTAGATGGCACCTCTGGGCTAATTCCATAGAATAATTAAAGGGTACACGACATTTCGGTCCTGCCATTTCGGTCCCGCCGTTTCGGTCCCGAGACATTTCGGTCCCTGGCCATTTCGGTCCCTTGCCATTTCGGTCCCGAGACATTTCGGTCCCTGGCCATTTCGGTCCCGAGACATTTCAGTCCCCTACCATTTCGGTCCCTGGCCATTTCGGTCCCTTGATATTTCTTTACCGGCCACCTTATAACTTGGTTTCTGATCGATGAAGGCCTACTAAACGCTGTAAGCTCAACATTGTTTTGGCTTTTTTTAATATTTTTATTCTCCTGCCCCCCTTCCCTTAAATTTTATACAAAGCTGAATATAATAGTCCAATAAGTTTAATCTATTGTAACTCGTGATAATAAAATCACAGCAAGTTGAAAATTTGATTAAACAATGTTATATAATTTTACACTGTCTTTATTATTATTATTTAACATAATGAATATTTTAAGTTTTATCATATGTTCTTTGTATTAGGTATTTTATCTATACAAAAAACTAAAATACATATTTTATTGATTGTTTTAGCACACTTTCTTAGAATCTTTAAATTAGTGATTCCTTAACTAGGCGTGCTATGAAAATTTTTTGTTTAAAAAATATAAATGCTCCAACGACCTTTTTTATGTAATAATTATTGGTTGCATTTTTTTTTTTTTTTTTTTTTCACAGTTTTCTTACTTTATGAAGACAATTTTTGTGAATTAATTTTATTGAAAGTGGGCTTATTTCTTTGTAATAAAATGATTATTTTTCAATTTTATATAATAATGTAATTATTATTTTAAATAATTTTATTTTCAAATTTTAACTGACAAAACTAAGCTTTTTTAATTTATCGTTTATTTATTTATTTGCATTACCTTTTCGCTCCCACTTTCACAGAAAAAAAAATTGACAATTCTTATTTTAATTTTATTATTGATTGAATTAATAGTTTTAAATTTCAGTAACTTTAAATATAAAATAAATAAAGAGGTAAAAAATAAGTTTCAGTTTATAACTACTACAAAACCTAATGATAAATTGAATATAAAACAGATTATTTATTGAGTTTATTTAAAGTAAAATTCGAAATGGGTATTAATAATTTGATCAATTTAATTAAATAAAGATTCATTGAATATAAAACAGATTATTTATTGAGTTTATTTAAAGTAAAATTCGAAATGGGTATTAATAATTTGATCAATTTAATTAAATAAAGATTCATTAAATTAAAAATACATATATTTAATAAAATATTAATTTGATTTTAATTTTAAAATCACTAACTGTTTTGTGATTTAATTTATAGCAATTATTCATCACCATAAGTTTTTATTCAAAAATTATTATTTATTTCAAAAAAGGAAATTATTATTATTATTATTATTATTGAAAAATCAGTAACGTAACGTAATAATTAATTAAACATAATAATGCAACACTGTAACAATGCGTAAAAATATTTCTTAACAGTGTTAGGTAACATTATTATCCAGATGAAGATTTAAATTTTCTGAAACAAAGTTATAGTTTACAGTTCGCAAAAAGCAATCATATATTAATTAATTATTTTTAAAGAGTAAGAAAAATATCATAAACTAACCAATAAATGAATAAATAACATATTTATTTTGAGAATCCTTATAACTTTTATATATCCTAATGAACTTGATAACATTATAGTAGCTGAAATTTAAAAAATATGTTTTTTCATTTTTGCTATAATAAGAGCTATAAACTAGATTTTAAACAAGTTATTGATAAATAAGTCACTTAAACAATTAATAGTTAAAATAATTTTGAATTCTTATTAATAAATATGTTTGATAAAAATAATTTAATTTTTAAAATTTTTTTAATTTAACAGCATAATTATTAATGCTTTAAAATTTTCTAAGATTATATTAATCATTTAATAAAATAATGTATAACATTAAGTAAGAAACAAATCAAAACCGAGTGCCGGGAATTTTTAAACATTATAATTTTTTATGTTGGTGTTCCTATAAAATTTGAAATATATGCATATAAGTACCAGCTAAGTACTACTATTAACCTCTTTTAAGAAAAATTCTACATGTCAATCAATTGTCAACGCCCATCTGAACAAATAGTCATCTTTATACAAAATAGCTAGAAAAGATAGGTAGTTAGCTTTATTCTACTTATCTTGATCTTTATACACTTGTCAGATGAAATCCCTCATTCTATAATACAATGTCCTTTTTACTCTGGAGTTCCAATGCGGACGGACCTCCCAGATTTGACTTGTGTTTATTTCGCTCGTAGTTTTTGAATGTAATAAGCATAAAAAGTGTTTAATGTATTAAAAAGGATTTGTAATTTTTGCATTGTTATATGTAAAGAGGTTGTTACACGTAAAAAGTTATTTCGTAGCAATAATTGTTATATGTAAAAAGATTAATGCAAACTTTTAAATAGTTTTTTTAATAGCGAAATAAAATAATTATTTAAAAAATAAAATGTTTTAGTCAATCCCAATGCAGAACTTAAAAAATAATGTGGCTTTATCACAATTCCATGTTAAAAACCCCTTAAAAAAAAAAATGACATAATCTAAAAATGATGTGCCCTTAAATAATAGGATGAAATAAAGATTTCTAAAACTATTTTTTTTTTTCATTGTTAAACACATATTGTACAAATTATATGCAACTGAAAATGTGTAGGCCATGGACATTTGCTTAAGCAAATTAAATTCGACTTATACGTGTTTTTAAATTACCAGATCTTCATGATTGAGGAACTTCTATATAAATCCACAGAACAATCCTCCCCTCACTCCTGAAAACAATTACTTCTGTCATGTGAAATTTGCATAGCGTTTGGATCCGCTGCAATATGTTTGAGTTTGGATCCAAGTTATACGTGTAAGCGGTTTTTGGGTACTTGTTACTTCTAATTAATCGCATTACATTAAAACTTTATGTGGTTTTCAGTTAAAAAACCAGCGTTGAATTCAGACTCTTTTCTCCGGGAGGAACTTCTGTGGCTCCGGGGGGATTCAATAGAGTCCTGGGGGGATTACACTTTTTAACACTGAAAACACAAAATCTCAAAATTTCCGGAGGGGGGGCATTGATAGCTCTGGGGGGAATGACCCGCCCCTGAATTCAACACTCTAAAATGTTCCCTATAAAATTATGTCAGCTATTTCCCGTGTACAAAATTTCAGCTTGCTGGAGAAGGGCCCTAAATGTCTGAGGACCGAAATGTCTCAGGACCGAAATGGCCATGGACCGAAATGTCTCGGGACCGAAATGTCTCGGGACCGAAACGTCTCGGGACCGAAATGGCCAGGGACCGAAATGTCTCGGGACCGAAACGTCCTGCTTCCATAATTAAAGGAACAAAAATGTTTGAATTCCAGAGTATGTTTACAATGTTGTTAATGCTTGTATGTGTAGTAAGAGTTCGTGTAATTAAATATGTGTCATTTGTAAAATTGTCCACCTCATGTTATTTTGGTTATGTGTTATTATTTAATACATTATACTTATACATAAAAGAACTGGCAACGATGGAAAATATGAAAAATGTGCCAGCAGAAAAAGTTCAAGGAATATGTTCGAGCCGAAGGAAAATGGCTCAGTTCTGTTTTCAATTTTGTTAGTTATGAGTTGTAAAGGCGGCCTTCAACAGTATCGCCAGCTGCTAAAAAGGGGGTGGTAAGTGCAGACATTGACTTTTACCTTTACTTTTTTTCTCTTCTATGGGTATTATATTAAAGTAAAATGTTTACATTTAAAGAATTTGACGATAAGGTTGAATCATTCCAAGCATATATCAAACGGTTAGAACAAAATTTTATTTTACACGAAATAAAAGATGAAAAGAAAGTTGCAGCCCTTTTATCCTGCATGGGCCCTAAACTGTATAATTTATTGAGTAATTTAGCATTTCCAAAAGATTGTGAATCTTTAAACTATTCTGAGATTGTTGATATTTTGCTTAAACACTTAAACCCCTGCCCCCAACAAATTTATCGAACATATTAAATTCCGAAAATGTTATCAGAATGAGTCGGAATCAGTTTAAGATTTTGCTGCTAAATCAAAAAAATGTACACTTTTTGTTGTTTTACTGGTGATACATTGAATGAAAATTTATTGGAAAATTTTTGCGTGGTTTTAAAAAATGAAAATATTCAAAATAAATTGATTACTCAAGTAGATGAGTTAACATTTGAAAAGGCAGCTGTAAAAGCTTTATCGTTATACAATGTGGATATTGATATTTCTGAAATTAAAAATAAAAATTTCAATATACATAAAATTTCTAGCTCAAAAAACATACAGCCAAAGAAATTGTCAAACGATTTTCAGAAACAGAATGTTAACAATCATGTAAATAATACAAATCCTGGGGTGAATAAGAATAAAATGAAATGTTATAGATGTGGAAACATTTCTCATCTAGCCATTTCATGTAGATTTATTAATGTCAATGTAAAATTTGTAAAGAAAAAAGGCCATATTGGAAAAGTATGTAGAAGTAAAACTTTCCAAAAACATGTAAATTCTTTAGATACAGTAAATGTATTAACTGTAAGAAATACAGGTGCAAATCCTATTAAATTATTTGTCTTAATTGAAATAAAATAAAACAAGAGCTGATATGGAATTGGACACAGGTTCGGGAATTTCTGCTGTTCCTTTAAAAAGATTTTGTAGAATTTTTCCTGATTATAAAATTTTCCCCTCAGATGTTTAGTTAAAAACTGCAACAGGTGAAATTTTTAAACCTGTAGGTTATGTTGAAGTAAATGTTACTTATGAAAATAAAACAGAAAAGGTAAAATTGTATTTAATAAAAGAAGATAGTTTCCCTTTATTATTTAGACGAGATTGGGCATCTGCATTCGATATTTTTCCACATAATTTAAGATTAGTCTATGTTAATGAGACTAAATTATTCTGATAAATTACAAGAATTGTTAAATGATTTTTCAGATTTATTTTCTGATAAAGTACCGTAATTTCTGGAAGAAACGCCGCATTGCGGAAAATCACTCAAAAAGATTTAGAAAATGGTCGTAAACGCCGCATCGTCGTAAATGTTAGCCACATACCCATATTTTTCTTATCAATTGCATTCAATATATATTTTTATTTAATCAAATACAATATCCACTAAGTTTTGATTTATTACTTACCTTTTCCATGGATGCAGCTATTTCATTTGATTTACAGACGGAAAAATATTTATTTTAAACCATCGTATTTCGCTCCTGACAGATCTCATTGCCAATGTTTTTCCCTGCAGAGTTCACCGTGGATTTGTTTAGACTGCACGGTAGCGTAAATCATCGACAGGCGGCGTGACTGATGTTTTTCTCCGCGGAGCATGCTTTGATTTCGGCACGCGCTTATGTAAATGATCTCGGCACGTGCGATAGCGAAGGTGGGAGTTTTCCACTTCCGGTCTACAGTGCGGTCTAGTCCAGCTGATCTACGGTATAAATAAGAGACGGTGGCGTTTGCTCGCAGGTGGATAGATGACTGGATTGCCGTTTCTGTTTGTTTTATCGGAGATTGTGAAGTTACGTTAGTGATAATGAGTTGTTATGACAAATTGTTCTAGTGATGATGGTCATCCATTTGTTTCTGATATATTATGGAGTCTGAAAAGGAATGCAGTTAATACGGTGAAGATGTCTTTTAATTTTGTTTGCTTTTTCTTCAACTTACGTCTTTCAAGAACTTTATTTATTTATAGTTAATTATTCTAAAATGAGCACTGGAGGGAGGTTTTTAATTATTTATTTGTTAAGCCAATTATTGTTTTTAGTCATAGAATTATATTGATAAGTTATTTATTTGAATGATATTTTTAAACATTGTTACTTTTTAAATATGAAAAAGATTTTAAATAAAAGTTGAGTTTTAAATTAATTCATTTGTCATCATTTCAGTCTATTTTTTACACCTACTGCTTAATTACAACTTGAAACATTATTTCTCTTTTACACACTTTAGGGTCTTTGCTTCTGCTGTTGCATTTAATTCTGTTCCATATTAGGAAGTATTAGAATAAGTGCTTTAATTTAATTTAGCACTGGTTATGTGAGTAGACTCACATAACATTTTTGTTTTGGGCACCTAAGACCCATGTAATTTAATTTTGGCAATGCCTTTAATGCAGTAAGGTGTTTTTAACTACGGCCTAATAAGAATTAAGAGATAGTTTTATTAGGGGGGGGCCGTTAGTTTTTTAAATGATGACTGATTTTTTTTGTTTTTGAAGTAATTTATATTATAAAAAGATAATTTTTTTTAAAAATACGTTTTTAATTACATAAATTTTTGGCTGGTTCAAACTTTTTAAAAATTTTTGGGCTTTTATATTTAATTTATTCAAAATGATGCAAAATCAAATTCAGAAATTAAATTCTAGTAATTATGCTAATTGGCAGTCCGATATGAAATACTTGTTAATGGAAAGAAATGTTTGGGATATAGTGGCAGAAATTGAAAAACCTCCTGTGCTCAATGAAAGTAGCAGTGCTCTAAGTGAGAAAAGTACAGCAACTATTGGAGGCGTCACTGATAAAGACGTAAAGGAATTTAAAGTTCGTCAGAAATTGGCTTTGTCTATGATATATTTAAATGTCGAGCCTGATTTTCGAAAAATAATAGAAAATTGTGATGACCCTGTTTCTGCATGGTGCTGTTTACGCACTCATTTCTACCCTGATACTAGAAGTAGACATATACAAGTCTTTACCGAGCTGTGTGAATGCAAAATGGCCAATGGTGAGAGCATAAATTTGTATGCGTCTCGATTACTAAGAGTGGCAAATCAATTAAAATCCATTAATAAAAATTTTGATGATACGTATGTAACTTTTCAATTGTTGAGGTTTCTACCTCCTAAATTTGATTGTATAGTACAGACAGTACTCAGGTGGAAAGACGATGAGTTTATTTTTAAAGATGTAGTGACAGCACTCGTTGCAGAAGAGACTAGAATCCAAGTTCGAGAGCACAATCATAGAAAAGTGTATCCAGAAGCACAATCAATCCAGTATCAGAAAAGATCAAGAAAGAAAATTGTGTCATTTTTGTAAAAAGCCAAATCATGTCAAGAGTCAGTGTCATCTATTCTTGTGTAGTATGTCTTCCTATAGCAGGGACAAGTCCCCATCAGCCCAGTTTTCATCGTGCCGAGGCTCCTCATCTGTCAGATCTTCTAGCCCTGGAGATAAGAGGCTCCACTCCGATGCTCCAAATCCCCAGTTCGATATCAAAAGTTTGGTTCCTGTAGACCTGATGATAGACGTAAAGGTGACAGATCCAGAGCCACTCGTGCAAGAAGTCCTGACTATAAGTCCTCTTCATCGTTCAGTCCTGAACGTAAGTCTTGTACATCATTTTTTCTGTCTCAGGCTAACTTAGTCGATGGAGAAGCTGACTGGGTATTTGACACAGCAGCTTCCCATCATTATTGTAAAGATCTGGATCTTTTTGTTGATTACACACCATTAAATGATGAACATATGGCTGTAGCCATAGGTGTAACTTTTCCTATTGTTGGATGTGGAACCATTAAATTAAAATTTGGGCAAAGAATTTTAGCATTTAAAGATGTTATGTTTTCTCCTAAATTAAGACGTAATTTAATTTCCGGGCCTCGATTGGATGTAAATGGGGCATGTTTTTCTGGTGGGAATGGCGAGGTGAAGATATCATGCAACGGACAACCCCTTTTTAAAGCCACACTTAAAAATAGCGTTTACTATATGTACCCCAAAGTTCTTAGTAAAATTAGTAAGAAAGTCAGTTTTGAAGCATCTTCTACTGATAAACGTGACGACATGTATGTTTGGCATAGGAGGCTGGCCCATGTCAGTCCTTATTTGATAGCACATACATGTAGAAATGCTGGAGCTAGGGGTTTACCAAATTTAAAGGAAGGGGAATTTAAATGCGAGTCTTGTAAAATTAATAAATTCAGGAGAACATCTTTTAAACCTAGGAATTACATAAGATCAAAATTTCCTTTAGAGCTTTTATATACTGATGTCTGGGGTCCAAGTCAGGTAGAGGGTAGAAAAGGAGAAAGGTATTTTGTCTCTATAATAGATGATTTCTCATGTAAAGTTTCATTATACCCCATGAGAGAAAAGTAGGAAGTTTTTGAAATTTTAAGGCAACACATTATAAGGTCTGAAAGGTTTTTAGGCAGACAGGTGAAGGCCATTAGATCTGACAATGGGGGAGAATATGAAAATAATAAGGTTGAGGAATTTTGTGTTGAAAGGGGAATTAATCATGAGTTGACTAATACCTTTACTCCAGAACAAAACGGTACTGTTGAACATTATAATCAGACTGTAGTAAATGGGGCTAGAACTATGTTAGAAGAAAGTGATATGGATTTAAAATTTTGGCCAGAGGCTGTTCTTCATTTTACCTACACATGGAACCGCGTTTGTCATAAAAATCAAACAAAAACTCCCTTTGAATTATTTGGCGGTACCAAACCCTCTGTTAGACACCTGAAACCTTTTAGATGTGTGGCGTATGTTGGGATCCCTCGTCAAAAACGGTCTAAATTAGATCCTAATGCTACAAAAGGATTCCTAGTTGGTTACGCTTTTCGAACTAAGAGATACAGGGTGTATTTACCTGAAAACGACAGAATTGTAGAAACCATAAATGTATCATTCGATGAACACACCAGTTATAGAGACGCGCTTAAAGGAGCAGTGCTGGGTGACATACGAGGGGAGTATCAGTGGGTTCCTGTTACTGGGAGTGATATCGAGGAAGAAGACGTTGTTGAGGAGGTCAGAGCCACCACTGACAGCTCCAACGACTCCCTCGAATCATCTTCTGGTACAGAGAGTGCAGGTCAGGAAGTACACACTAGTAGTGATTTCTCTAATATATCTCACACCACATTACGCGATACTCACTGGAAAAGAAAAGTTGTCCTTAGAAAGACTGGTCATCCTCGAAACGACATTTACTATTTTGATGTAGATAACGGTTCTGAACGTTTAAGGTCTAATAGAGAGGTAGAGAATTATTGTAGGGAAAATGACATAATTTTTAAGCCCAATTTGTTTGATTTTACCGGAAGTAACACTTATGAAGGAATAGTTTCTGACCCCAACAGTGTTGACCCAAGTGCAGACATTTGCCAAACTAAATCCTGACTGTATGATCTGATTATTCCTAAAACTTACAATCAAGCTTTAAAATCTGACCAGCGTAATAAATGGCATAAAGCAATGAGGGAAGAAATAGACATCATGCCCAAAAGAGGTGTATGGCATTTAGAAGAATTGCCCTCAGGTATTAGTCCTGTAGGTTGCAGATGGGTGTACACAGTAAAAAGAGATGACAAAGGGAACATAGCCAGGTATAAAGCCCAGTTGGTAGCCCAAGGCTTTAAGCAAATCAGGGGAGAATCGTATGAAGAAACATTCAGTCCAGTCATTAATTTTAGTGTCATCCGCTTTTTCTTTTCATTACTTGTGTCCCTCAAAGGTTGGCTACACACCCAGTGTGATGTTAAATGTGCTTATCTCTATGCCCCTCTGACAGAGAATGTTTTTATGTCACAACCCCCAGGTTTCGTAGAAGTTGGTAAGGAAAATTTATTTTGTAAGTTGGATAAGGCTATTTATGGGTTGCATCAGTCTGGTCGAGTTTGGTTCTTTGAGATAAATAGAATACTTTTAGAAATAGGTTTTGTAAAATTAGAATGGAGTAACTGCGTATACATTTTAGATTCAGATTTAGTTTTATTATTATATGTGGATGACATTGTTTTATTTGGGAAACACAAAAGGATTATAGATAGAGCTTTAGAACTTTTGAGTAAGCATTTCGATTTAAAAGTCTTGGGAAAGACTAAGAAATTGCTAGGTGTAGAGTTTGAAGAAAGTGAGGAGGGCCTGCGAATTCACCAACAATCTTACATTGAGGATGTTTGTAAAAGGTTTGAATCGTACAGGTTTCCCATTTCTTCCCTACCAATGAGTAAAGGTTCTGTCTATTCTAAATCCGACTGTCCTAAATCTGAGGATGAACGCAGAGAAATGTCTCAATTACCATATAGAAGTATTCTCGGTTGTTTGTCTTTTATTGCAAATAGAACCCGTCCAGATATTTCATATGCAGTAAACATACTTAGCCAGTTTCAATCAGATCCCGGGATGACACATTGGTATGGCTTGCTCAGGTTATTGGGATATGTAAAACATACAATTAAAATGACCCTTAAGTAGTCTTGTGAAAAACCCCAGCTGATAACTTTTTCTGACGCAGACTTCGCTGTAAACCGAGATGATAGGACTTCGTTGGGCGGTCAAATTGTTTTTCTAGGCAACTCTCCCATTTCTTGGTGAACATTTAAGGAGAAAAGTGTAAGTTTGTCTACAATGGAAGCTGAGTTTATAGCCATGACTGAGGCCACGAAGGAACTTCTTTGGTTTGACAGAATTTTAGATGAGTGTTACAGTAAGAAAATTGTCACTGGGGAAAGGGTTAAATCTGTTTTGTATGTGGATAATAGAGCTACTATAGACTTTGTAAAGTCACCCATAGAAAACCATAGGAGTCGTCATATTGATGTTAAGCTGTTCTTTGTCAGAGATTTAGTTGATAAAAATACTTTTGACTTACTTTTTGTCCGTAGCAAGGATAACCTTGCTGATGTCTTCACTAAGCCACTCACAAAATTTGAATTAACAAAGTTTATTGAATATATATATAAGTAATTTTGAAAAGTGTATTTTTTTGTATAATTAATGAAGTTTAATATTGTATTATGTTTTTGTATCAGTATTAGTATCATATGTATATTTGTTGAAGTTAAATTTATGTGGAAATTTGTATTGAAATATTTAAGATATTTTTTTTAATGGTTTTTGCTTGGTAGATATTTAAAATCCTGCCTGAATGTGGTGATACTTCTCGATGTCCATTTCTGGATGTCCGAACGGCCCCAGGAAGCGGCTCGCAGGGGTGCCAATGTAATCTGTCAGAGTCATCTGGGGGTGGATTTTCGAGTTGACCATTGCCACAGGAGGGTCCTATCGCGGGCAGGTTATTTTTAATTCTGTAAGTCCTATTTTTATTATGTTAATATATGGAACAGCCACTTAACTCCCTTCTACCTTGCAAGTGACCTTTTGTTATATATTTTTATTGTTATATCTTTTGTTGCGTTGCAACCTATATATATATATTTTTAAAGTTTTTCTTACTTAACATAAAGTTAAAGTTCATTTGAAAATGTATAAGAAAATTTGAATTTGAATTTTTGAAATTTTTTGCTTGGGTGTCCCGGGCGCCCAGGTGGAGAAGAGGTTTTTGTATTAGAAATGGGAATTCTTTGCATTTAAAGTGGTTTATCTCAGGTATAATAATTTAAATTAAAATTTGAATATTTTTGAAATTTAAAGTTTTCTATATTGCTACAAGTTCCTTGTCTTTATGTGAATGAATGAATTGATGAAATCGTGGCGCCACGTAAGGTTGTATGTAAGGTTGAGTGTTTGAATATGTCATATGTATTGTATTGTCTAACTAACTTTTTATGTAGGTACTTTGTAACATTGTAAACTCACGAAATGTCTTGCAGACATGTGGAAGATTAAAATGTATAAGTTATACTTGCAATAATTTCTCTTATTGTATTACAGCTCACATAATGTCGTACGGACATGTGGAAGAATATTCTATTTCTGAAATTGTTGAAACTTCTTTTGAATTTAATTGTAATTTAATTATCCTAATTTGTTTTTGAATTTGATTCTTTTGAAAATGAACTGATGATGCTGTTCTTGATATTTTTGGATTTGTTGCTGAAATTTTTGAAAATTTAATGCCATGAGGCAAAGCTAAAATGTATTGAAAGTTTAAAATGTTTAATATAAAATTTTTGAGGAAATTTGATTCTGAATGTTTAATGTTATTTTCCATGAATTGAAATGTTAAATTGTTTTAAAGTTTGAAGTTCTAAGATTGTTACTGAATTGTATATTTAAATGAATTGTAATATTTGAATGAATTCACTTTTTGCAAATTGTAATTCTTGAATGAATGTTCGAAATACTTTTAGTTATTTTGTTGAATGATGTAGAGATTTTTGTTTTACAGTACAGATTATGTGGATTGTACAATCACTCTGGTGCTCATTATTTAAGTAGTTAAGTTCATGCAGTTTTGAGTAGTCGTTAATTTCATCCTTGCTGGTTTTCTTTTGGTAAATTTTATTTTTTTGGACTTTACCTTTTTGGCATTTTTAACAATTGATAAGAGGGGGGCATTTGTTAGGCACATACCCATATTTTTCTTATCAATTGCATTCAATATATATTTTTATTTAATCAAATACAATATCCACTAAGTTTTTATTTATTACTTACCTTTTCCATCGACGCAGCTATATCATTTGATTTACAGATGGAGAAATATTTATTTTAAACCATCGTATTTCACTCCTGACCGATCTCATTGCCGATGTTTTTCCCTGCAGAGTTCGCCCTGGATTTGTTTAGACTGCACTGTAGCGTAAATCATCGACAGGCGGCGTGACTGATGTTTTTCTCTGCGGAGCATGCTTTGATTTCGGCACGTGCTTATGTAAATGATCTCGGCACGTGCGATAGCGAAGGTGGGAGTTTTCCACTTCCGGTCTAAAGTGTGGTCTAGTCCAGCTGATCTACGAAGGAGTATAAATAAGAGACGGTGGCGTTTGCTCGCAGGTGGATAGATGACTGGATTGCCGTTTCTGTTTGTTTTATCGGAGATCGTGAAGTTATGTTAGTGATAATGAGTTGTTATGACAAATTGTTCTAGTTATGATGGTCATCCATTTGTTTCTGATATATTATGGAGTCTGAAAAGGAATGCAGTTAATACAGTGGTGAAGATGTCTTTTAATTTTGTTTGCTTTTTCTTCAACTTACGTCTTTCAAGTACTTTATTTATAGTTAATTATTCTAAAATGAGCACTGGAGGGAGGTTTTTAATTACTTATTTGTTAAGCCAATTATTATTTTTAGTCATAGAATTATATTGATAAGTTATTTATTTGAATGATATTTTTAAACATCGTTACTTTTTAAATATGAAAAAGATTTTAAATAAAAGTTGAGTTTTAAATTAATTCACTTGTCATCATTTCAGTCTATTTTTTACACCTACTGCTTAATTACAACTTGAAACATTATTTCTCTTTTACACACTTTAGGGTCTTTGCTTCTGCTGTTGCATTTAATTCTGTTCCATACTAGGAAGTATTAGAATAAGTGCTTTAATTTAATTTAGCACTGGTTATGTGAGTAGACTCACATAACAGTAAACGCCGCAGGTGAAGTTTCTGCGGTAATCGCGGTTAACATGTTAAACAGAAACACATTAATAAGCTGTATTAAGAAATCATAAAAATGAAATTATTATTTAGAAATTAATAAATAGATACAAAATTAATAATATTATTTAAATACTGTATTTTCGGGAATAAGCGCCGCGACGCATACGAGTTTAAAAGTAAAAATATGCTTAGTACGGCGCACAGTGGATCGATCCTTAAGAAAACGCGAACATAGGGCCAAAAAATAATCGCTAAATAATTAATTTTTTTCAAAGAAATATTTTAAAAGAATATCCATAAAATACGAATATATGTTCATTTTTTAAATTATACAAAATTATATCTTATTTGTATAGCTCGGAATGTACACTTTTCAGCAGAGGAATTTTTCTGGGGATTTCAGTGATTTTTATAACTGCTCAGAAATAAAACCGAGGTAACCACTAATAATAACTCGTTTAAAATAACATTATTAATTTCCTAAAACACATTTTAAAGCACTACATAAAGCATTTTGATTGAATTTTATACATCATTTTACTTTATGAACAGCCCATATGAAATAAACTGTATCATAAAATTAAAAATTGCTTATTTTAAATTGCCTGAAGTTGCCTGAAATTTCAAAGGCATGTTTGTGCTCCTAAAAGTCTGTATTTTAATGTGGTATAGGGCAATTTTTGCGCAAACCTGCGCATTTTTGAAATAAATGGATTTGAAACACTTTTAGTGACTATCACATAGTTTTCCACTTCCAGAAAAAGTAGTAAATTGTCTGTAGACAAAAATATTTTTAATGAATTTTATACTGTAAGAGTTTTTTAAAATGAAATAAAATAAAAAATAATTTAATATTTAATTATAAAATTAAATTACAAATATGTATTTTGGGTTATATAAATATTTAGATGAAAACTCTGGAATGTACAAATCCTTTCAGAGAATTAAATCCAAATAAAAGGATACATGATGAAATAAATGGATGCATGATGTGTGAGTCCTAAAGTAAAAGTTCTAATGCTTCTGGAAATTTTTCGTCCTTTTGAATCTTTTTTACTTTGTGTCTAATTCTGGAAATTAACGGGTCTGATGTTAAAAGTAAATGATGCAACAAATCTTCGTTAGATGCTCTTCGACTAATTTTTCTTGTATGTGACTCCCGGTACTTTCGAAACTCTTTGTTTCGAGCTTCGCCAGCTTCTTCCGATAGTTGGCCAATTGGAACAGCAAAATTTGCAACTATATCTTTTCCATGGATTAATAACTTGTGAACAGAAGCTGGCATATAATACCATCCGTACTTTGAAACACATTCTTTAGCTGTTTCAAGAGTAAATTCGCCAAATTTCTCGGCATTAATTTCTTCGTCACAAGAGATAACTTGCATTATAATTGCAAAACGTTTAATAAGCTCTTTATCCAATCCAGTGATCTCAGCTGTTTTTTCATACTCAGCAAAAAACGTCCTTGCAGTGTTTCCATCGTGTGTCAAACCACTCCCTTGTTTAACAACGTCAATTAGCAAACCTAATTCTTTTCTGAATTCACGTTGAATTTTTCTCTTAGTTTCGTCTTTTTGCTTTTTTTGGTCCTCAGTTCTAGCAATCCAAGCTTTAAACGGTAAATTGTAAGAAATATGAAGCAAATATTCCATAGACCGTATCTTTATATGGAGACTAGATACACCAAATCTGTACGAGGATGTGTTTACATTTCTTTCAGCAAATTTATCAATGTTATTCATTTCCGACGGCTTTGCACCGCAAATATAACATGTTGAACAGGAAGATGTATTTGAAATTGCCGTAATAACTTTTCCATCAATCATTGTTAAATTCATTTCATGATCAATGGTTATGTTTTGATATGCTGTAGGCTGTAGAGTTTTTATTTCTTCTTCCATTCGTTGATATTCCCTTTTTGATATTTCTGTATTCTCGCTGACAAATTCAAATCTAACAGGGCGACAATATCTAGTGGATGATGGAGTCGGATTTTGCCAAATAATTTCAGTTCCACATAATAACCTAATGGGAACAAAACTAGTCATAAAAATTGAACTATCGGATTGCATTGAACATCCGTCATTAAATTTTTGTTTATACATGCTTTGATTTGAAGCACCATCCAAACCCCATTTACATATCAATTTTAAGTGCTTTTTGGATTCATATTGTATTTTAAATGCATCTAAAAGTCTAATTACAGTTAAGTCCAAAATTGATTGCAATTCGATTTGAACCAAACTGTCAGTAATAAATATTTTTTCTTTTGGAACATAACAGTCCAGTTTCGCTTGTTGAATACAATAGTACGACTGCCACTGGTTATTACCTTCGTCAATGCAATTTTGTCTTAAAGTGACATATTGTTCCTTAGAAAGATCGAGATTTAGCATCATTGCTAAACACTTTTCTTTTGAAAATAAATTTGCTTCAGACTTTTTCTCACAAAAATTTTTTATTTGTAAAATTTCATTCGGATTTTTTAAAAGATGATCAATTACTTTTGAAAGATCCTTAAAACCCTCAGATGCTAATTTTTGTTTTGCTGCATGCAAAAGAGCTTCTCCAGAAGTATCCTCTCTTAAACTTTGAGTAAGTCTTCTTTTATGAGTTTCGGTTACATCTGAAAAAGATTTCCGAGATATTAATTTCTGCGAATTTTCAACTTCAGATGGTTTGAAATCATTATCAACTTTGAAGGAATTCTGAAGCCAAGAACTGTTCTTAGTATTAAAACGATCTAATTTTCGTTGAGATTGCTGCCATCGATCTTTCACATGAATGCAAAATTTACGTAAACGCTCCTTTAAATTTTCTTCATCAATTTCTGAAGCATTTAATCCATAGTGCTCACTTACAAAACTAAGCATTTGTATATCATAATTAAAACCATTATCTAATTTCTTTAAAAACAGAAACAAATCTCTGTTTGTTATCATCTTTCAAAAAGTATAAAAAAGCAAAATGAAATGATCTTGCTTTAAATAAAAAAGAAATTAACTAAAATTAATTTTACTACATACTAATTTTATAAAACACAATTCCGATAATAAGAAATTAGCTGTGAATTGGGCTCTAAAATGTTGCAAAAGAACGTTACCATTTTGTAGAACGAATTTGAAGAATTATGTAAATATTACATACGTTGCCAATAAAAAATTAAACAAATATTTTGAATATTTTGTGAATGCCATTTAGATATAAGTAAAAACAAGATCGGTAGTAAAATTATCGTCTGCTAAGCTTTTTCTTTTACTTTGTTTTTCAACTTTAGTTTAGTTATTCAGTATGTCACTAAAAGTCTTGTTTTGAAAAAGAAAAAAAAAATTCTTCATAAAAACCATGCTGATCTATTGAATATAATTTATTTTACTTATTTAAACCTAAATATAACAAAAAATAACATATACAAAGTTTTATACTATTGTGATAATCCTATGTTCGACATCTGCTATACTTCGATCCACTGTGCGGCGCAGCGGATACGATGATTTTTTTTCCTAACAGTACCGTAAAATACCGTTAATCCGCCCCCCCCCCAAACATGACGAAAAATCATAAAATAATTAGAGAGGGGCGCTTACACGGGATTTTTCCACGATCGTATCACCAAATTCTCAGGAATGAATCATGAATCTTTGAATGAATCATGAATTTTGATAATTGAAGCAATACTTGAAAAAAAAAAAGGTTTAAAAAAAACGTAAATTCTGTTGAAAAACGCAGAAAAAAGGAGAAATTTGTAAAAAAAGCATGAAATCAATTAAAAAAATCTTTAAAAAAAGCACATTTCATCAAAGATTCATGATTCATTCATTTCATCATGATTCATCACTGAATCTTTGGAACGGGGGAAAAAAATCAGATTCAGAACAAATTTTCTGGAAGTTTTAAAAGAAGGGGAGTGGAAATTCAGGAAATTCATTCGAAAATGCAATTTTCGTTTATTCATTATCCAATGCGAAATTTGCGTAACTTTTTGCGGTCTTTTAATGAAAATTGACATTTTTTCGCGATATTTTGACGAAATCGAAATTATTTTTTTTTTGCAACCATTTGTCGGAATTCATGATACATTTTATGTCCATAATTTTGGAATTATGATCGATTTTTTTTTTTTTTTTCAGAAAAATTCAGAAAAATATCACGCTTGTTTGAAAAAAAAAAAATGCTCGTAAACACCGCATCGCTTGAAATTTCAGTTTAAAACTCGTAAACGCCGCGGTGTTTCTTCCAGAAATTACGGTAGGGGAAATTAAAGGGTTGAAGGCAGAGCTTTATCTTGAAAAGGATGCTACACCCATATTTTGTACAGCTCGGACTGTCACTTATGCACTATGTACTGCAGTCAATGAGGAATTACAAAGATTACAGGAAACTGGTATAATTAAACCAGTTACAAATAGAAAGTGGGAAACCCCTATAGTTCCAGTGGTAAAGTCTAATGGAAAAATACATTTATGCGGAGACTTTAAAGTTACAGTAAATAAATTTCTGAAAGTGGAAAAATATCCCTTGCCTAAAATAGAAGATATGTTAGCTACTTTAAATGGTGGTGTTCATTTTACAAAAATTGATTTGAATCAAGCATATCTTCAATTACCAGTAGATGAGGAATCCCAAGAATTAGTAACCATTAATGCCCCTAAAGGATTATTTCAGTTCCTTAAATTACCAATGGGTCTTAGTAGTTCTCCTGCTATATGGTAAAGAAAAACTGAGCAAATTTTAAGTGGAATTGAGGGAATTACAATTTTTATAGATGATATTGGAATAACTGGGGAAACAGATGAAATTCATTTACAAAGGTTAAAGCAAGTATTAGAAAGATTGAGTAATTTTAATATTCCGATAAATAAGGAAAAATCATTCTTCATGGCTGATGAAATTACTTATTGTGGGTATAAAGTGGATAAACATGATATTCATAAAACACCCGATAAAATTGAAGCAATTATAAATGCCCCTAGGCCAGTAAATGTATCTCAGGTAAAAGCATTTCTTGATCTTGTAACTTATGCTAAATTTGTGCCAAATTTATCTACAATTGCACATCCTTTGAATAATTTGCTTAAAAAGGTGAAGTTTAGTTGTTCTTATAAATGTGAACAAGCGTTTAAAAGAATAAAAAGAGAGATTACTTCTGACAGAGTTCTTACTCACTTCAATCCGAAATTACCTATAATCTTAGCTACTGATGTTTCTCCGTATGGTATCTCTGCAGTTCTCCCACATATGATGCCAGATAGTACTGAAAAGCCTATTGGATTTGTATCCAGAACGTTGACTAATGCCGAAAAACGGTATAGTCAAGTGGATAAGGAGGCATTAGCAATTATATTTGGTATAAAGAAATTTTTTCAGTATTTAGATGGTAACAGATTCACATTGTTTACTGATAGTAAACCATTAGTTTCAATTTTTTCACTTTCTAAAAGTATTCCTGTTTTATCAGCAGCTAGAATGCAAAGATATGCCATATATTTACAAACATTTCAGTATGACATCTGTTATAAGAAAACTACTGTACATGGAAATGTCGATGCATTTTCACGTCTTCCATTATGTAGTAAATATTCACCAAATGAATATAATTCAAATGAGGTACTTGATGAATCTGAAATCATTCAAATAAATCAGCTTTCTGTTTTACCTTTAAATGCTAAATCTATTGCTTCAGCTACAAAAAATTATCCTCTTTTGCGTCAAATTTTTCATCATCTCATTTCTGGTTCTGAAATTCCAAAAAATTTACTTTTTGGCGGTAAACAAGAAGAATTTACTCTTAAGCATGGTTGTATTATAAAAGGTTGTAGGGTAGTTATCCCAGAAATTCATTGACAACAAATATTAAAGGAATTACATTTTGGTCATTTTGGTATAGTGAAAAAGAAGTCTTTAGGCCGTAGTATGGTGGCCAGGAATAGACCATGATATTGAAGATATTGCAAGAAATTGCTCCATTTGTGTAAATTTGAAAAATAATCCTCTCAAAGTTGATACATATCATTGGGAATGGCCTACAGTTCCATGGCATTCATATTGATTTTTGCATCAGAGAATTCATATTGATTATCTTGGTCCTGTTAATGAAAAAATGCTTTTTTTAGTGGTTGATGCTAATAGTAAATGGCCAAAAGTATTTATAGTTCCTAGTACAACTTCTGAAAATACAATTATTTATCTTCCCTTTTTGCACGATATGGTTTTCCTATTTCTTTAGTATCAGATAATGCTAAGCAGTTTACATCTGAAGAATTTGAGATATTTTTGAAAAGTCATGGTGTAAAACATAAGTTTAGTGCACCGTACCATCCATCTACAAATGGACAGGCTGAGAGATATGTGCAAATGGTCAAACGTGGATTAAAAGCCTTAGCTTCTGAACCAGGTACTTTACAAATGAAATCTAATAACTTTCTTTCTCCAGGAAGATGCTACATATTACAACGGGGGAAAGTCCTGCATCTTTATTTCTAAAACATCATATAAGAACAAACATAGATTTGATAGTGATGAATGTTACAAATTTTGTTCATGAAAAACAAAATGCAAGAAAATCTAAAGTTAAAGTAAAAGAATTTAAAATCAACCAGAAAGTAGCTGTAAGAAATTATACTCCAGAAACCAAATGGAAAATTGGTGGAATCATAGCAAGAGAAGGAAAATTACATTTTAGAGATCAAGTTGGTTTGAATATTTGGAAAAGGCATGCGGATCAAATAACTAATGTAGGGGAAGATATTTCTTTAACTAATGATCCAAATTCGGAAGAAAATGATACAGAAAATTTCAGAAGTGAAAATGCAAATGTGAAGCAAAGTGATTTTCCACCCTTACAGTCTAGTTTCACAGATCTGCAAACAGTTGACTCTCATGTTCCAATTGCTTCAGGTCCTACGCCAACTGACTTTCATGATCCTGATTCTTCGAGTTCTAAATCAACTAACTCTGATACCATTCTCCCAAAAATGTGCTTGTTGTTCTGTAACGGCAAACCCACAGTGGGCGCTATTTGTAACGGCGCACGCACGCTGGGTGTCGTTTGTAACGTTATATGCAGACATACTCAGTAGTTTAGGTTAAAACAACAAAGTTTATTCAAGTGATAATGGCCGAAGGGAAGTGGAGCAAGTCTAAAATTTTACACACTGAGAACACTATGAACAGCTAAAATCATACTCACAGGCCCCAACCTAGCTCAGTCTTGGCACCGCCTAACACTTGACACTGTCTCCTGGCTGAGCTGTTGAACAAAGCTTAGTTAAACAGCCCGTGGCTGTGGATAATTCTTTATTTCACCAATAATTAAAATGGAACTACTATTAAACTTTCTTACCACGGCCGACTCTTAAATCCACTATCCAAACTCCTTTCCACTTTACTGGAGGCCGTTGCTACTTTCTATTCATCAGCACTTCGCTAAACAATCATCCACTTCGTTGTCTAATGGCAGAGGTCCGCACTCGCTGGCTGCTGGCTAATGCCAGAGACACACCCACACCAAACTCACCCCCAAGCTTTTATATGCTGCAAACTGAGATACTTCACATTAACATATTACTAATAACCGCGAGCTAACTGCGGAATTCGAAAGAGCACACACACTCTAGAAAGTTAAAGTAAAAGAGAGGATAGACGTCGCTTTTACGCCTACAAAATGTTAAATTATTGACGTCACGATCTCAGAAACACTAGAGTGCCTTTATGACAAAAGGTCACTCCCTCACAACCCCCCCCTCGGATTCCGCAGAGAAAAAGGGCTGGGCCAAATGCATGCCCAGAACTTTTTCTTGTTATAAATTTCGAGCCGTAATAAAACACAGTGATGGGTGAAATTTAGCGCCGAAACATAACTTTTAAAATATTAACTTTGACCCATCACAACCAAAAAAAAAAAAACTCAGTTTGCCTCAAATATTCACATATTCAATCCAATCATTCTTCTATCTTACAAATAGCCTCCGTAAAACTTCCAAAAACTCGTAAAACTTTCAAAACTAATTACTTCTTTCAAAACAGCCCACTCCACTGGGAGTGCTAAAATTTTTCAAAACACTAACCTTCCGAAATTTTCCTCAATATTGCAATACAACTATAACTTTACCAAAAATTTCTCCACAACTTTTAATATACTAGAATTCGCACCAAGTCCAGAAACCCAATGCGCAAAAAATTTTCCTCATCCAAATTCCGACTTCATCTAGAATTACAATTACTTCATACTAAAATAACTCTGCTACTACGTAATACCTACAAACCCATTAGCCAATGAACTAACTCCCAAAATTCTTCAGAACTTAACTCCACTTTAACAATAATTGGGGCACATACGTACAGCGGCATATCGCTGTGCTTATGCAACAATCAAAAAATATCAAAAATTTACAAAATGACGTCATCATGCTCTTCATCTGTATTAACTAAAAGAAAAATAGCAGAATCAATACATAACACAGGTATACTTCCCTGCAAGAAAATCACATTAACATTCAATTTTTAATACAATACAATTTCAAATTCAAACGCGGCTTAAAACTTCGCAACTTGCGGAAACCATTCCCAACTAAAGTACAAAACGCAACTCATAAAACACGAACGATAAGAAGAAAGTTAATTCATTAAATGTTAGTATAAGAGATAGAAACGCGTGTCAAGGACTTCTTGACTGCAAAACACGTGCGCGTCTGAACCGCGGCGCGTGTACAAAATAACCCAAATTACTATCTGTACTTTCTGAAAATTTAAACATACATTAACATACATTTTATAACACATGAACAATATAACAATATAGTAACATTTTTAACAAATAACACAACAATTTAACAATAGATCCAGAATTTTTAAAAGCAGTTAAGACCAAAATCTCAAACATACATAAAACTAACAATTTTGCAAACAAATTTTGAACACAATTAAGCACCAAACGTGAGTCCGTCAAAAAATTCCAAAAATGGCCAAAAGTGCAAAACAGTCTCTCTGCTTTCTATTCCTTCACATTGTTACCACATATATGCACTCTAATAGAAATTTAATAAAGAACATTATCACCCAATCATAGAGATGATTCGCTGCTGGCTGGCTTCATACTACAGGATGGTTTTCTTCTCTTGTCCCAGAAACCTTGTACGAAGGATCTTTCGTCATCGGAACTGTATGGTGACGCCACAGTTGACTGTCGTGCCTGCAGCCTGGTTCTGAATGGATGACGTGGGATACTTGTAGGTTCTGCTCGACGACTCTGCTCTGGCCGGTTTGCTGGGGTCACTCCATGGCGAGATTCACACTGTTGATGCCGGTAATCTGAGCGTTGTCTCCTCTTTCTAGATGCACCCGAAGTTACTGAAGATCCTAGACCACGTTTCTTTCCAGACCTACGCTGTTTCTTATTGGGCAAAAATTCCGACTTTAAAGTCCTTTTAACAGTTTGTCGAGTGTCCATACGAAATCTTTTCCGGGGATTAATCACTGAAGATGGTGAACTATTAGATAATGTATGTTTGTGAGGTTGCTGTCTCATAAGTGGAGGAACTGGACAGTTTATAATTTTTTGTCTTTTATGGCACACAGAGTCTGATGTATTTGACACAGTTCTCTTATTTTTATTATCATACTTTGCTCTCGGATTGCTGGGCTTTCAACTTTCAAGAACAGTTTTTGGAGCTGTTTGACCAAATTTTCTTCTTGAATATTGATGAAAAGAATTAGATGAAGAAGTGCTGGACTCGGGACACTCATTGGATCGGGAATTTCGCGAAACACCACTTGACACATGAGAACCTTCACTACCATTTTCTCTAAACTTATAAACTCTAACCTGATCCAAATTAACCGTCATTCTTTCACCATTGACATCAACAACCAAATTATTATTTCGAACTTCTAAAACCTTGAACGGACCTACAAACTTCGGACCAAACTTAGCTACTCTCTTTTGACGACTTGAACTTAACCAATGCTTTTCTACTAACACAAAATCTCCAACTTTCACTTCTAACTCTCTTCTACGCATATTATAATACTGAGCTTGCTTTTCTTGCGCTTTTCCCATTTGAACCTGAGCTTCCTTAACCAACCTCTCAATATCCTGACACATGTACTGACTTTCCGCATCCGACACCATAACTAACCTTTGGAATGGAGTAATGACTTTTCTACCCAAAAACAATTCAGCAGGCGTTTTCCCCGTTGACTCGTGAACTGCTGTACGAAGTGCGTACGCAAAATGCTGAAGAAACTGGTCCCAATTTGCATGATGAGAACCAACATATGAAGAAATCATTTGAATTAATGTACGATTTACACGTTCAGCCATATTAGACTGAGGTCGATATGGAACAGTAAAAGAATGATCGATCTCCAGCTTCTCACACAGGGCCTTAAATATATCAGAAATAAAACAAGGGCCATGATCGCTCACTACCCTAATTGGTGCACCATATTTAGAAATATAATTATCGAAAAATGCATCGGCAACTGCAGGTGCAGAGGCCTTCCTGAGGGGGACTAACTCTACCCATTTACTAAAATAATCAACTATAACTAGCACAAATCTATATCTTTTAGGATTAGACAATGGATAAGGACCGATTAAATCTACACCTACACATTCATTAGGAAAATTTACTTTAATAGGAATTAATTTGCCAGCTGGACTTACATTTTTATAATTATAACGTTGGCATGTGCTACAGCTGGAGACATAAGCGCACACTGCTTCCCGCATTTTAGGGAAGTAGCAGGATTCACCAATTCGAGCATAAGTTTTCCTGATTCCTAAGTGACCTGCTAATGGATTATCATGAAATTCTTTCAAGATGGCCTTACGAAGACTAGCCGGAATAAAAACTCTTAATTCACCACGTGAATTTACAATTTTAGAATAAAAAAGAAGACCATCGATAAGCTTAAAAGATTGGGACCACTTCTCAAACATAGGCACATCTGCGCTCGGGACATCATCAGGATTTTCCAAGTAACGATACAAACTACCAAACTCTTCATCTTGCTTCTGTTCTCTTATCAATTGCTCTCGCGACCTTAACACCAATGAAGACAATGCACAACACTTAACTTCCTCCGTGACCTCTAAACCACCATGCGGGTTTCGTGACAGAGCGTCCGCTACCGCATTCTCCTTGCCAGCCCTATGTTCTATAACCACATTATACTCTGCTAACTTCAAACACCATCTGACCATACGAGACGACAAACCCTTTCCATTAGTTAACTTTGTCAAAGCTGAATGATCCGTAATGACTTTAACCGGTATATTAGAGAAAAAACAACAAAATTTATTCAAAGCCCAAATTACCGCAAGACACTCCCTTTCCGTAATCGAATAATTCCTTTCCGCTGCATTTAAAATTCTTGACGCAAATGCTATAGGTCGACCTTTCTGTGCTAACATCGCTCCAACCCCCACTGCACTCGCATCACAATACACTTCGAACTGAGATGAATAATCGGGGTGAGCCAAAACAGGAGGGGAAACTACTGCCTCTTTTAATAATTCAAACGATCTCTGAGCCGCTGATGACCATACAAACTTCATCCTTTTCCTTTTTAAATTATACAACGGTTCACATAACTCCGAAAAACGTGGAACGAACTTGGCAAACCAAGCCACCATCCCTAAAAATGTCGCCACTTCTTTACTATTTTTGGGGGGACTCATTGACGTAATTGCCTCAATTTTCTCATTATCTATATTAATACCATCACGCGTAATTTTAACTCCTAAATACTTTATCTCTTTTCTCAAAAATTTACATTTTTCTAACTTAACTGTTAACCCAGCATCTCTTAACAACGTAAATACTTCCCTCAACAATCTTAAATGCTCTTCAAAAGTAGCTGCCATTATAATTATGTCGTCCAGGTAGACCAAGACACCCTTACCAAGCAAAGGTTTAAGGATATTATTCATGGCCTTCTGGAACGTTGCCGGCGCTCCCGATAAACCAAAACTCATTCTCTTAAAAGCAAAACAACCGTCCCGAGTAATAAACGCAGTCTTAGGTATGTCCTCCGGCTTCATTGCAATCTGAAAATAACCCGACGTAAGATCTAACGTTGACATATAATTTGTACTCGTTATATTAGCCAAAATGTCATCAATAACTGGAATAGGATACTGAGGGTATTGCGTTATCGCATTTAACTTTCTATAATCTACTGCAAACCTATATGCCTCTGGATTATCTAAACTTTTCCCATTATTTTTACGACATAACACTACTGGAGATGCAAAAGGCGACTCAATTGGCATTATAATATCGTCCGCTAACATTTTTTGAATATGATAATCAATTATACCTTGTTTAACTTTATCATAACGATATGGTTTACTAGCAACAGGTGCTTTCAAACCAGTATCAATCTCATGCCACGCAACATGCGTTAAACCCGGTTTATCAGAAAAAACCTCTCCAAATTCATTCAAAAACTTATTAAATTCCTCCTTCTCGATTTCACTTAACCCCGACTCCTCCAAATTAACTGACACTAAAACAGGCTCTTTCTTACTCACATTCTCATCATTATTCACGATTAACGACTTTTTAAAGAAATCCAAACTAATTCCTCTATCCTTCAAATAATCCACACCAACTATACAATGCACTGTTAACCCATCTAACACACAAAACTCCCAACATGTCTTAACCGAACGAATTTCAACTTCCAATTCTACTGAACCTTTATTATCGCAAGCTACTCCCTGTGCTGACTGAACCACAAGACTTGACCTTTTCAACTTCTTATACGAAAAATATTTCCGATAACAATCAAAAGAAATGAACGACTTATCTGCCCCTGTATCGAAGACACTTTTAACGACAATACCATCTAACACAATTAACACTTCAGGTAACTCAACCGGATTAATAGTAATTTTATTTAAACTCACAGAAGGCTTTTCCGATTTAACCTGTGACTGCATACCTTCCGAAATACAGTCACTTACCAGTTTAACTGACCCGACCTCCTCACACCTCTCCTTTGCACTGATCTACCTTCAAAATTCTCATCCGAAGTTAATCTCCTTACTTGCGAAGAAACATTCCTGTCCCGTACTCCCCCACTACGATTATAACCACTATTCTGTCTATTTCCATACATATTTCTCTCACCACTTCGAAAATTATTAGCACCACCACCATTCCTATCACCATTACTCGTATTCGACATATTACGACCAAATCTATCATTTCTATTACGCACATTATTATCCGGAAATCGCTGCCCCCCTCTCACAAAATTACGTTCCCCCTCATTTCTCAAATTATTATCCGTGACAGGTCTCTGCCGAGGGCTACGCAAATCCCGTTGATCCGAGCTATGCCGAGTCTCGTACTTCGATAATATCTGATGCATTTCTGCAAAATTCTTCGGTGCTCTCACTTCAATAAAGTCCTGTATATTTGGATTAAAAAGAGGAAAAACAATGTCCAACAATTCCTCAAATGTGATATCTAAATCTAATTTATTTTTTAGTTCAAGCTTACGAAGATAAAATTTTGACGCCGACTCATAAATATTCTGCTTATTACAATAGAACTCTTTTCTCAAAATACTTTTATCTTTAACGGGAGGAAATGCCTTCTTTAACTCGATCACAGTTTGTTCAAATCTTTTCGCTTCTTCATTAATCAAAAACTTTCCTATATTTTCCAACCACAAAAGTGCTTCGCCCTTTAACGAGCATTTAAGCACTACGTATCTACTTTTTTCAGGTATATTATTGAACAAAATATAATCATCTAATTTAACTAAAAATTCACTAATATCACCCTCACCGGTGAAATACACACGTGGCACAATCTCATAATGTCCGATGATCGTTGGGCGTCATTTGTAACGGCAAACCCACAGTGGGCGCTATTTGTAACGGCGCACGCACGCTGGGTGTCGTTTGTAACGTTATATGCAGACATACTCAGTAGTTTAGGTTAAAACAACAAAGTTTATTCAAGTGATAATGGCCGAAGGGAAGTGGAGCAAGTCTAAAATTTTACACACTGAGAACACTATGAACAGCTAAAATCATACTCACAGGCCCCAACCTAGCTCAGTCGTGGCACCACCTAACACTTGACACTGTCTCCTGGCTGAGCTGTTGAACAAAGCTTAGTTAAACAGCCCGTGGCTGTGGATAATTCTTTATTTCACCAATAATTAAAATGGAACTACTATTAAACTTTCTTACCACGGCCGACTCTTAAATCCACTATCCAAATTCCTTTCCACTTTACTGGAGGCCGTTGCTACTTTCTATTCGTCAGCACTTCGCTAAACAATCATCCACTTCGTTGTCTAATGGCAGAGGTCCGCACTCGCTGGCTGCTGGCTAATGCCAGAGACACACCCACACCAAACTCACCCCCAAGCTTTTATATGCTGCAAACTGAGATACTTCACATTAACATATTACTAATAACCGCGAGCTAACTGCGGAATTCGAAAGAGCACACACACTCTAGAAAGTTAAAGTAAAAGAGAGGATAGACGTCGCTTTTACGCCTACAAAATGTTAAATTATTGACGTCACGATCTCAGAAACACTAGAGTGCCTTTATGACAAAAGGTCACTCCCTCACAGTTCTTATGTTGTTATCGTTGGATCCTACTAGTTCTACAGTTGATGCTTCTGAACACGTTAAAACTAATTCTTCTTCTTCTCCGCAGGTACTAAGACGTTCCAGTAGAAATAGAAGAGCTCCTGAACGACTTCAATATTAAGTGGGGGGAGAGCTGTGATATTTTACAGTTTTAGTTTTCAGGTAAAACTGTAGATGGCGCCTCTGGACTAATTCTATGGAATAATTAAAGGAACAAAAATGTTTGAGTTCCAGAATATGTTTTCTATGTATTAATGTTTGTATGTCGTGTGTAGTAAGAGTTCGTGTAATTAAATAAGTGTTGTTTGTAAAATTGTCCACCTCAAGTTATTTTGGTTATGTGTTATTATTTAATACATTATATCTATACATAAGACTTAAAAAACATATAATTAATTTTCTTTTAACAGAAAAATTTCCTGTTTATTTTAACATGGACCATTTATTTTAATTCCATTTGGTAGCCATAAAACATTTAGACAGCTGAAATGGATTGCTCAATGATATATTTTGAAAACAAGTGATTTGTTAACAATATTCCTTTGTATTTATAAACAGGCAGTGAGCTTATCTACATAGTAAAATAGGTACTAATTCCACTATCCCAGACTGACTGGATAAAAAATAACACCAATACAAAATAAAAATAACATGAAAATGAGATGAAAGAAATAAGATATAAATAAACTGGGATGCAATGTGAAAATAGTGCAGTTTCCAGATATGTGGATACCTTTATTTAGTGATTGGCATCAGTATTTTTATTCAATTTGAAACATATCAGTATTATTATTTAAATTGTATTTTATCACTTTATTGTGTAAATTTAAATCGGTATTGCATAATAATCAAATTGAAATTATTTTTTGTTTTGTATTTGGAAGTAAATTGTGGGGTACTACTGATTAACGGAATTTATCAATTTATTATCTTTATTGAAATATGTTAAATAGTATAATATGTGGAGGTAGCTGTAGAAAAGTAGAAATTTACTAAGTATTAACTTAGTAAAGTTTAAGTATTGTTGTTGGGAGATAATATTTGTTGGACAAAGGTATGGCTTTCTTACTAAAATTAAAAAAGGTAGATCTTTAGAGGATATGTGAAGAATTGGGGGTTGAATTCATGGAAGATGGTACCAGGGCTCAGCTAAAGAAGAAAATAGTGGAGAGTAACGAATATGAAGAAGGGACCGTTATGAAATTATCTAGCACTATTGTTAACGAACGGTTAGAAAAAAAAAAGAAAAATTAGAAAGGGAGGAAAAGTTAAAACGGGAGAAAGGTGAATTAGAAGAAAGACATGAAAAATTGTGATTGGGTATGAATTAGAAAAGGAAAGGCTAAAAATTCAAAATTTGATAAATAATTCTAATGGGACTAGATAATCTAATAATGAGAGTAGTATAGAAAAATTGATTAAAAGCATTAAAACTTTGTCTATCAAAGTTCCAGAAGGGACTGAGGGATGGAATTTATTTTTTAACAGCTTAGAATGTGCATTCCAAACAAAAAATGTACTTGAAACCTAGCAGGCTGAAATTCTATTAAATATGTTAGGAGATAAGGCCGATAATTTGTTAATTTATATGAGTAGGGAACAAATTGAGAATTATGAGCAATTAAAGGAATTAGTTCTAAGGGAACACGAGCCAACACCGAAGGCATGTTTGGAAAATTTTAGGAAGGCTAGAAGGAATCAAAATGAAACTCATGTATTATTTGTATCGCGTTTAATAGCAACGTGGGGAAATTACTCTAAGATTAGAGGTGCATATTCATATGAAAAAGGTTAATCAATTAATTGTTACTAATAAGTTATTAAATACTTTAGACAAGGAAACTGCTATGCACATTAATTTAACTTAGCAGAGAAATTGGTTAGAAGCTCAAAAATTGCTAAAAAATGCGACAATTATTTCAATGCTAAGCACAAATCATATGCGGTTACGTATAAAAGTTTTAAGTGTAAAGAGAGTTATGTAAACAAGGAAAAATTTAGACCAAAGGAAGAGAGCAAATTTAGTGGCAACTGGAGACAAAACAGGAGTAATGAGACTAATTATTTTTCGGGTAGAAGAAAAGGTTCTAAAAAACCTAAATGCTTCAAATGTGGTTTAAGAGGTCATTACCAATGTTTCTGTACTAAAGTGCATAATGAAGGAAATAACAATAATAATAAATGATGAGACTCAAAAGCAGGTGTAGATAAGATTACCGTAAAAGAAAACAAAGAGTTACCTAAGGGAGCTGTTGTAGTGAGGATATCGGCAAAGGCCGAACAGAGAACTAATGTTATGGATGAGAAATTAAATAAACTTGAGAAGATTGATGTTAGTATAATCAGCAAAAAAGCGAAAGGATTAGTAGATTCAGGATGTGAAATCAGTGTTGTTAATAAAGATTTGGTATCAGAAGATAAATTAATAGGAGCTGGTAGCATCTATTTACAAGGACTATTTGGTGAAGCAGTCAAATCACTAATGGTTAAATTGCCATTAGCTATTCCACAATTTGGACAAACTAATGTCGTTCACTATGAAGTACTTTGTGCAGTAACTGATAATATTAGTGAACAAGTAATTTTATACCCCAAAGTGATTAGTGAGTTGCCAGGGGACAGGCTAGATGAGTCGTTCCTGGAATCCCAAGAATTTGAAAGTACGGAAGTGTGTATAAATAAATTGAGTGAAAATGAAGGTAACGGTAGAGATAATTGCAATGTTTGAGTTACCATATGTAATTCTGATATGTTTAAACAAGCCTAGTTAGAATGCAAAGATTCAGAGAGAGTTTCACACTTGGCAGAAAGTGACAAAGAAGATTTCTATATTGTAAATGGTTTATTATATCATAAGGAAAAATTGCTAGGCAAGACTATAGCACAATTGGTAGCATCTAAGATAAGAAGGGATGAAATCTTAAAATTAGCTTATACTTCAGTGTTTGGAGGGCATCATGCAGCCAAGAAAACCTTATAGAGAATCAGGTTTTCATTTTATTGGGATGGTATGGCGAAGGAAACTAAACAATTTTGTGAATCATGTTTAGAGTGCCAATTAACAAGAGGGGTTAAAGTGAATGATAGAGCACCCATTTCCCTGGTAGTATGTCCAAAACTTCCATTCCAGGTAATTAATGTTGATTTAATTGGGCCTATTGATCCTAAAAGCTTCCAGGGGCATCAATATATATTAATGTAATTGATCAGCATACAAGATGGGCAGAAGCAATACCGTTAGAAGCTTTAACTGCTAAAACAGCATGTGATGCTTTACTTTAAATATTTACAAGGACAGGAATTCCAAATATAATTGCCTGAGGTGCTAGGCCACGATTTTCAACTCCACAGTATCCACAGTCTAACAGTCTGGTGAAACATTTAAATCTGATGCTTAAATGTATGTTGCATCATACGATTAGAGAAGGAAGAAAATGGCATGAACAAATACCATTTATACTATGAGCAAATATAGAAGTCCCGAATTCAACGACAGGAATTGCACCTTTCCAACTGTTATATGGTAGAGCGCTAGAAGGTCCTTTGTCCGTTCTGAAATCATCTTGGGTGGTAAAAAATAAGGGGGCTCAGTTAGATACTATGCCGATTCACGAGTATTTAAATAAACTTAAGGGACGTTTGGAAAGAGCAGTGAAAGAGGCAATATTATCTTCTGAAGTATAACAAGGCAGAATGGCATAACTTAAGATCAAAAGAAAAAAACGTTTGACGTAGGCGAGAAAGCAATATTGTTAATCCCCGATTCAACAAATAAGTTTTACTCTCAGTGGCAAGGTCCAGTGACTTTTATTGATAAACAAAACTTGCATTCTTTTATAGTTGAATTACCCAATGGGAGTAGAAAACATGTGCATCAAAATAATATAAGAGAGTTTATCACTAGGAGCAACGGGGTCAATATTGTTTTTGATAGTGATGAGGAGTTTGGAGAAGTTGGGGAAATTCCTAATTTAAACTGGGAACAAGAGGTTGAGCAAGACATAGAATGATTTGAAATTAAGTGGTTATCAAATAGTCAAGTCAGGGATATAAAGTTGATTTTGAGGGAAAATGAAGTATTTATGGGTCTGGTTTAACCAGCTGAAGTAGAGGAGCACTGTACAGATTTGAAACTGGGGGGTAGAAAGGAAAAAGCCAAATATATATAGTACCTGTTGCGTATAAAGAGGAAATAGATAGGCAAGACCAGGAGTTGTTAGAATTAAACTTAATCGAAGTATCAAATGACAAAATTAGTTATCCAATTGTTTGCATAGCGAAAAAAGAGGCAACTGTTAGGCTTTGTATAGATTATCCAGCTTAAATTCAGTAACACAGGTTCCAACATTTCCTATGAAAGATTCGCAAGAAATCATGTATACTGTGGAGGCAGCTAAATATTTATCTTCGATAGATTCATTGAGAGGCTATTGGCAAATTAAAATGGCCGAGGAAAATAAACATTTGACGGCATTTACTATGCACAATGAAACTTATCAGTGGCAAACTATGCCTTTTGGTTTGTCAGGGGCTGCTGCTACTTTCCAAAAAGATATGAATGAGGTTCTTCAAGTTCATCGGAGGTATGCACAAGCATATATTGATGATGTCCTCATTTTTTCTGACATTTGGGAAGAACATTGTGAGCATGTTAAAGAGGTCATCGAAGAACTTAAAAACAGAAATTTTACGATTAGACTAGATAAATGTAAATTTGGTAAAAAATTAAGTTTTTAGGTCATGTAATTGGCGGTGGAACACATGCACTGGATGAGGAAAAGATAGGAGCAATAAGGGATTTAAAGAGACCTAAAACTAAAAAAGAAGTTAGATCTACTTTGGGATTAATGGTCTTTTACTGATCTTATATTTCAAATTACGCTGAAATTGCCATACCTCTAACCAAATTAACTAAAAGGAAAGTTAAAAATACTGTACCATGCGATGAAAACAGAGAAAAAGCATTTAATATCCTTAAAAATGAATTATGTAATGTGACGCATTTGGCTACACCTACTGTGGGCCTTGAATATCAGCTTTAGCCATGCTTCAGACTTGCAGTAGAAAGAATGTTGTCTTACTCAAAAAGATGAAATGGGTCAGTTTAAGCCAATTGCTTTTGAAAGCCAGAAATTATCAGATACCCAGCAGGCTTGTCTGAGTATAGAGAAAGAGGCTTGGAGCATTCTCTTTGGGAATCTGAAGTTCAAAAAATGGAGTTATCAGTCATGAATCAAGTCATCACTGATCATAACCCATTAAAATTTCTAACGGAAACAACCGCAAGGTCACTAGATGCGCTTTTGCCTTGCAACGCTGGAACCTGAGGATTTCTCATCGTCCAGGAGCACAACATTTGAATGCTGATGCAATTTCTAGATTACAAAGGAACAGCTGAGTGGAACAGGCAGAGGTTACCTCAACCACGTCAATCACTAAATAATCGACAAACAGTAAATGTGTAATAATCAAGTTTTAATTTTTTTTTGTGTATTTGCATCTTGTGTTTATAAAAGTGTATTAACATATTGTATAATTTTTCTATAGTTATCACAATAGTATATGGTTCATTAGAGATGTCAGTAAGTAATGTTCAAACACCTTGAAATATGTATGTAATAATAATAATGAAGAAACCTGTAAAGGAACTGTTGAACTCTTCTCAAAATTGTTTTAAGCTTGGGGAAAATTAGCCCCTAGATGGCATATTTTCCACTAAGGTTGGGGGGTGAGGTTTGGATAAGCGATCATTATCTAAAACTATTCTTATGTGATACTATTCTTTTATTTGCTAATGTATTCTGTGTACTGTAAGCTCTTAAACAACATTCCTTCCTTATCTGGAATCTTAATCCAAGTATCGGAGTGACATAGTTCTGGTTGAAAGAAGGTAGCATACAATAGATGACCTTTGCATGTCAATCAAAGTTCATAAATAAGACAAGTGGAGTGGGGCTGAAGAGAAAGATATGTCTTGAAAGAGTGACCTTGCTTTTGGAGAATGAATCCATGGGGAAGATAAAAGAACCCCATTTGCTGATGGCTGGTTGGAGGGTGAGAGATGAGAATTAGTCTTGACTGGGTGAGAGAAGAGTGAGGTTGGTCAGAGAAGAGCTCTGGTCCAAAGAAAGCAGGCGTTGAGCTAGGCTCCAAGAAGACTGAGCCTAGGTGTGTGTAGAGATTAAGAGTGATCTCTGAGTTAATTTACATATTTATGAGAGGTATAAAGGTAACAGTGCACAGAATGGGTGTTCTGTATTTAATTTAATGTTGAACTGGATCACTTATATCTGAGTTTGTAATTGTAAATATTGACTTATCATTTGTAAATATTGTGTAAATAAATTGTTTGTTAAGTTTAATTGAAAGAGTTAATCTTCTTCACTACATACCTCTCATGCGTGTCTGATATCACTTAATTATAACGGTGGTGGCAGCATACAAAAGAAAAGGATTATTCTTCAACGTTTTGTGGACTTAGAGGGGAATCCAATAGCATTGTAGCAAAGTTTCCAGCAAAAAGAGGAAGGGGATGTTATGGAGACAAAAACTCCGGACATTATGTTATGATTTTGTCCAGGGCAGATTAGAAAAGCCATTAGTAGACTTGTATAAAACCAAAAACTTGCTGCATGCACAAATTTTGGATTGCAAACTTTCTGCAAATCAATTTAATGTTTAATAAAATTATGTGTTATATTATTTTGAAATTTGAATTAAAACCGTGCTTTCACTTTCAATTAAAAAACTTAGTTAATATTAATTAAAGGATAATTATTTTGGTTAAAAAAATAATAAAACTAAAAACCATGATAGGGTGACAAGGGGTTATTCAGAGTTTAAAAAAAATAAATATTTGAAATTTTCTGAAAAGCTACCAGGATTGGGAAGACATTCTCTCCCAGCAATAAGCATTTTTGTTGCCCAATGAGTTAACTGTTTTCGGGCCGGGTAGATGTCAGGCTGAATTCCTAGAAGTTAGATTGAGATTCCTAGAAGTTAGATTCGGGTAAACTTGATTTTACGAAAGTTAATTCAGTATATTATTTCAAATTAAAAACTATAATAATAAACATAGATTTTTGTATCTGAACTTTTTTCCAAAGAAACCACTGTTTTTTTTCTGCGACTCTGAAGAAATTTGCACATTTTTACCTTGATCCTTTGTTAAATCTCACTCTTTTTTTTTTTTTTTTTTTTTTTTTTGTATGTGATCCTTTGATGAAACTCACTTTTTTAAATAATCTGTAGACTTTTTTTTTCTTTTTTAATGAAATTTGCATTTATTTCATGATTTTTTTTTTTACAAAATTTGCATTTTTTTTATGATATTTTGAGGAAATTGCTTTTTCCTCAAAACGACCATTTGTTGAAATTTGCATTTCTCCCCCACTGTCTTTTGACAGAATTCCCATTTTTTTTCATGATTCTTTGATGTATTTTGTGTTTTGATTGCAGTCTTTTGTCAAGATTCAAGTCTATTCTGCTGCTCAGTCATCTAGCCACTTTGGCACACACAAATTGTAAGTATGTGATAATGTATATCTACTTCAAGTGGATTATACATAATATATTAATGTTCTGCATACCAGAATTAAAACAAACTGCAAGGGATCAAGTCAAACCATATCTAATTAGCCATTAAATATCTCAGACAGCTGGTTAAACATATTTTAAGAATGATACAGAAACAGAGCTGGCAAAAGATTAAAGTTGGAGAAAAATTTCCATTACTTATTATTTAGAAATGTTAAAATGTCAAGCATACTTTTTGTAATCCCAACAATTATCTGACAGTATTATTAACAAGGCAAAATATAAATAAAATACACATGTATAATATCTATAAATGAGAAATAATATATAATATTACCATTTCATCGTTTTTCACAAACATAAAAAACATTTCATATAGCATTTGAAATCTGCCACTTGTTTCCATAAAAGAATGAGCACAGACCATCCACTTAAGTATTTCAACCTAAAACGGTATTCAATTAGAAGAAATAAATGAATATCACTCAATATTTTTAAATGTTCTACACATAGAAATTTAAAGTCTAAATTATTTTATAATTTTAAACAAGCTTTTTAAAAAACTGAAAACTTAAAAATTGTAGTCTCATTAAATTACATAAATTAATGATCAAAACTTAAAATGTCTAGCAACGCTTTACCGTAAAATCTCAGCTATATGACACTTCTCAAATAAAAAGACCCACTAAATAAAATAAAAAAAAATTGAATCTTTTTTCCACACTCAAAAATACATGGCCTCATCACTTCAACATCTTGTTCTAAAAACTAGTTTGATAAATAATCTCATGCATACTGATATTTTTATAAAAAATACTCCCAATTTCCATAATAAACAGTAATTTTTTTAATATTAATACCAGATGTTCTAAATTGAACTGACTATTTTTAAAATTAGTAAATTTCAGTTTTTTTTTAGTAATGAAGGTCTATTACTTGCAGCACCATCTATTGCTATGACAGTAGAACCTTGCTAATCCAAACTAATTGGGACCAGTAAGTGTTCAGATTACCTGATATTCTAATAAAAATAGAAAAGAAAAAGATGTATACTAAAATATGCAAGTTATAAGTACTCAGTACAACAAACATCCTCTAATCCGGCATCATTGTGTCTGACATGCTGGATAACCCAGCATGACTTTCTGAAAAAAACAGCATTTCTTGCTTAATCACTCTTGATATTTATAATAATCCAATGGAATTTCAGAAAGAAGAATTATGTAAAAACCCATTACAAATAGTTCAAAAATCTATGAATAATCTATGACAGTCACCACATCGACAAGAGAAAAAGAAAAAAAAAAATTCACTAGATTATTTGTGAAATAAAACTGTTGAAAGGAAAATGAATTTTTATCATCTGAATAAAATACTTTTTGGATTTTAGAAAATAATTTTATAGCTACTGTCAGACAAATTGATATTTGAGATTTTTTTAAGGAGCCTTCTATGAGTAGGTTTAAAGTGGATATTTACATTTTATATTCGTGTACATACACACTGAGTATTTTTTTTATTCTATAAAGGTTATTTAATAGTTTTAGTGCCAAAGAGCACCATTATGTTTGTAGGTAGTATGTGAAAAATGTTGGCAGTACGACAGCACTTATTTAGACAGTTTACTTTTAACATGCGTTGGTGAAAGTAGCGCACATGTTTTTTTTTTCTTCATAAAATTGCATTTTGTTGTCCTGGATCATACTTAAAAAAATATATATACATTTTTTTAATTTACATTCTTAATTTCAATTTCAAAATGTAATATAAGTTATCTGTAAAAATAGTCTGCTTTTCTTTTGACATTTTAGTAGACATCCAAAAAATATATTTGGCTCTAAAATGGTTAAAGAATAACAAACATGTTTTACTGCCATCTTTTGTTTCATTCTAACTGCTACATGTTTCCCTCCAATATTCATCAGGTAATATGGAAAATTTTGTAAGTTACTCTTGAAGTTAATGTGCTCAAGCATAATTTTCAAAAATAAAATCGGTTCAGATTAACTAAAAAGTCAGATTAGCGGGGTTACAGAATTTAGAACTAAACCTGGGAGTTACAGTAAAAAAAACTACAGATATCTTACATCCTCCACCTTTACAAGAATTCTTTAAATAGCTGCCACCATTATATTATTTATATTTAAAAGAATTTATTGAAATTTTATATAATATTCAATAAAAAAATTAATTGAAATCTGAAATATTTTTGAAATTTTTAACAAATATTTCTCTTAGATTAGATTAGAAATTAACGGTCGATAATCATAAAATGCAACTAAATAATTACCTACAAGCCCCAAAGTAAAATATGCTTAAAAGTGTGGCAAATATTGCAGAACAACAGACTTCTCTGTAGAACATTTAAAATTCTTGTTTTCAGCCAAACTTGCCATTCAGCCATGACAAGAATCGCAATATTCATCATTCTATCATGAGAAAAAATGTGAAATTCTTCAATTGTTCATTTGAAATGACTGAAATCTATAAATTGGTCACAGGAAAAACTCACACAATTTGTCATTCAATAGCGGAAAAAAAAGAATATATGAAATTTGTCAAACAGTCAAGGAGGAAAAAATTTGCAATTTTCACCAATTGGTCATAAGAAAAAGCTGCAAAATTTGTCAGTCAACAGAAGGAAAATATTGAGAAATTGGCTGCAGATAAAGAAAGGTGAAATTCTTCATTTGATTATCGGGAAAAAATCATAAAATTCAATAGATAACCAGGAAAAAAAAAGGGATATTCAGTGATCAATTGGTCCCAAGAAAAAGGGGCAAAGTGCGCTAATTGGGGGAAAGACAATATCACGAAATTCACAATCAATCATGAATAAAAAAGCACAATAATGAAAAAGGTATGTCAATGGATCATCAGAAAAAATTAAAAAATTTGTTGATAAGTTGCAAAAAAAAAAAAAAAAAACATGATTTTCTCCGATTGGTTGCAAGAAAGAGGCAAAAAATTTGTCAAGAAGATCATTGAAAAAAATTGCAAAATTCATCGATCACGGAAAAAAAAAAAATTTTTGCCAAAGAGTTACAAAGGAATGTGGTAAAATTTCACAACTGACAGAAAGAAAATATTGTGAAATTTGCCGATTGGTCACAAATAAAAAGTCACAAATTTTGTTAGTGGATCACTGGGGAAAAAAAATCAAAATTTGTCTGTCAGTCAGTAAAAAAATCCTGATTTTCAAAAATTGGTCACAAATAGTAGCTGAAAAATTTACAAGTCAGTAGAAAGTAAATATCACGAAATAGAAAAATTATGTTAAAAAAAATAAAAAAAGGGTAAAATTCTACAGTTTTATTGTTGGAAAAAAAAAACCAACAACATTGTAAAATTCGACAGTAGGTTAGAGAAATAGTGAATTTCAACTGGGTGAAGAAAAAATTTGTAAAATTTTGCAATTGGTCTCTGAAAAACATTGTGAAATTTGTCTATCAGTTGTGGAAATCATTGCAAAATTTGTAAACTGGAAAAAAATATCACAAAATTTTACTAGTGAACTCTACAAGTTCAAAATATATCTTTTGAACAGGATGCTAGAGTGCATCTTTAGAAAACAATGTGCCCTTTTTAAAAACAGCATGTATTTTTAAAAAAATTCCCACCTGGCAAACATTTTACTATCATCTCAACACTTAATTGTATTCATTAGCTATTTGCAAATCATGGTGATAAATAAACTAGCCAGATATGGCAATCTCAAAACTTTCTTCTATCTTATGCATGTTAATGCTTCCTCAAAAATGCAGCATAACAGTGCCAGTGGTTACATGGCTTAAATCCAAATCTAGTCAGCAACAACTTATGTCAACTGAATCTAAAGTTGGATGAAAATCCGTGCATTAATTTTTGAGATAGAGCTATTGCAAAATCTTTTTTTTTTAAAAGAAACTTGAAAACAATACCACATGTTATGTGATGTACACTAAAAATTAATCAGGATAAATTTTTCATCTGGTACTAACTGAATCTGAAGTTTGATGAAAATCCATGCATTAGTTTTTGAGGTATAGCAATTGCAAAATGTTTTTAAAAAATCTGCATAACAGTGCCACATGCTGGATGATGTACAATGATGTACACCAAAAACTAATCAGGATCATTTTTTTATCAGGTACTAACTGAATCTGAATTTTGTAGAAAATTTATGCATTAGTTCTTGAGATACATTTATTACAAAATCATGAAAAATGCAGCATAGCAATGCCATCTGTTGAGCAATATACACCAAAAACTAAACAGATTTTGTTTATATCAGGGTCTCACAGAATCTAAAGTTTTGTGAAATTTCATGCATTAGTTCTTGAGATAGAGCTATTGAGATAATAATGAATAATGCCCCATGACAATGTCACCTGTTGGGTAATTTGCACCAAAAATGTAATCAGTACCATGTTATATAAAGTCCCCATAAAATTTTTGTTACATACTGATAGACAGATATATTGTAAACAATACCAAAAACTAATCAGATCTAGTTTATATCAAGGTCTCAAACAATCTAAAGTTTCGTAAAATTTTGTGCATTAGATCTTGAGATAGAGCTATTGCGATAATCACAAATAATGACCATGGCAGTGCCACCTGTTGAGCAATGTGCACCAAAACGTAATCAGCAGCATGTTATATCAAGTACTAACTAAGTATAAAGTTTTATGAAAATCCATGCACTAGTCTCGAGATATGGCTATTGTAAAAATTGTGAATAAGCAGCATAGCAGCACCACCTGTTGAGCGATATACACCAAAAACTAACCAGATCTAGTTTATATTAAGGTCTAACAGAATCTAAAGTTTTGTGAAATTCCATGCAATAGTTCTTGAGATAGAGCTATTGCGATAATAATGAATAATGCACCATGACAGCACCACCTATTAAGCAATTTGCACCAAAATGTAATCAGCACCATGTTATATCAAGTACCCACAAAATTTTTGTCACATACTGACACACAGACATTTTGTAAAAACATGTTTTCCGAGTTACCTGACAATTAAAACATAAAAATCTGCTGAAAACCGAATTTCGAAAATTTTCACGAATTCAATACTTTTTTCTTGTATAGATAGAAGTAAGTAAAAATATAGAAATGTAAATGCAATGGAACTGACTCCTACAAATGTTACTCATAATCAGCTAAATATTTAAATTAATCAGAAATGAAAGAAGAACACCTATGACCTGGACATAAATATGTTAGAAAACCTCTGAAAGGTGGACTTATAACTGCATGAGCCAAATTTCTAAAGACATTTTCCCAGAAAAGTGATATAAAAATACAACACTTCTAAAGTTATTAACAGAACTGTAAATTCTGTGTTAATGCCATGGTCTTAAAAATGTGTGTGTTTTGCGAAATGTCATTTGCATTCCTATAAAAAATGAAATTGCACTTCTACATATCAAGCAAATTTTCCCAGTGTTTGTCTTTTTAGGTGAATTCGAAATTATGTAAATATGTAGCACTTATAGTTGTTCAGTCCGTCCATCCTCATATAACAACGGAAAAACTACCCAACCAAATCGTTTGGAATTTAAAATTATAATTATTACATAATTTTGTCGAGTCATTTCAAATTTTATGAAAATTGGATGCATAGATCAATTACAGGGACAATCAAAAGAATTCCGTTATATTATAGTCAAAGAGGAAAAAAGTTTCAAATTCATTTTAATGGTGTTACACTCATTCGAACATAATAAAATGTGTATGCCTCTATGAAATACATATTATAATATACATTCAGCACAATCTGTGGTACAAAGAACATTTGTTATTGATTTACAAGGCCACACAAAAGTATTCCATTACATAATGTTATAGGGAGAACATTGTTTGGTGTGTGTTTTAATTGTAATCAACTATTTAATATTTTAAGAGATTGATATATGTTGTTGAGGTGTAATAAAAGTTACTTCCTGTATATTTACAGGAACACAAAAAGGGTTTCGACCACTATACGACATCCGAAGTACTGTCTACTATAACAGCAAGATCTGAAAAATTTTAAAACTTCATTATTGTACGAACGCACCTCATTTGCTGTGCTTCACGTGCAATTTCCAACTTGTTTACTCTAGTAGAACATTTTTGATCAGCTGAAAGCTTGTTGCAGACCATTGCAAAATATCCTGTGTTGGGGCGTACAAGTTTAAATATTATAATACATTGCCTTCTTCATAAAAACAAATCTATAGTATGCAAACCTACAGTAAGTTAAGAAGTATCTTATATTTGTAAAAGGTATTTCAAACTTGTGCAATGTTTTAAAAGATTGAAGTGATAAGGCATGTTAAAGATAAATACAATGTTCTATTAAGAATACAGTCATGTCTTTAACTCAGATTAAAAGTAAAAGTTGTTAGGAATAACATACGTTGCTCCCCATTGAGTCACATTGTCTCAGCACCATAATCATTTTCTGAAACCACAATCATTCATAGTTCAATTGTATTTTTTATTTAAAATAGTTTAAACCTTGAAATTAAATAACTTTATTCACTTACCATTTACCTTCTGAAACTTCCTTGATCTAATTTAATTTGGAGTTATATTTTACATATTTTCATCCATAGGTTTAAAGTTGTATATCCATTTTTTTTTTTTTCTTTTTTTTTTTTTTTTTTTTTGCTTAACTCATTTTTGATGCAATCACAATATAGTGACAAACAGAAAAATAGCTAGATTACCTTTTCCCTCATTAGATGGTGACATCATATATCATGATTTAATTTAATGAAAATATAGATTAGGTTGTAATGATAATCATGTATTATATGAATAGGTTCTTCTAGAAGTAGTTGTGTTTCACATGTATTTAATTTTCACCATCTATAAATGTGGTGTCAAGTTATAATACTATTGGCTTTTTATGGATTGTTAAAAAGGTCAGAAAGCAAGTCTTATTCTAAATTCAATAAAAAATTTCCATAGACAGAGTTTAGTAATAGATAGGTACATGTTTATTTTAAAGTACATATTTGTTTAATATGATAAGTTTACTATCATTAATGTCAATTTAGTTTTTTAAAAGAGAAAGTAATTAAAGTTTGTTTTATCATTATTTGAATCTTTAATGAGCAATACTGTCAGTATTCTAGTTAAGTTTCAAGAACTGTTATGCCTGTGTTTAAATCAAGACTGCAATATTTACAGAATATGATTTTCCTTTATAAGTGAATAAAGTGAACTGACCATTTAAATGTTTCTGGAACTTACTCAAGACATTACTACATCTGTTTATCAGCTTTTGCACATTGAATATTTTAATGAAGATAAAATAAATTTTATTCAAGATTGTTACTTCATATCTTTTACTCCTATTTACTGTGTGGAAATTATTCAGCTAAGCTTTCATTTTGGGTATTTTTTTTCCAGAACCAAAAATATCGGATGCGTAAGTGAAATATTTTAGACTGCAAATAAGTATCTTCCATATTACTAGAAACTTAAGGATCTTCCACATCAGTGGTACCTCAGTGCATATCAAAAGTGCCTTGAAAATACCTTGAAATACATTTGATGCAAATTCAACTCAATAAACATGGGCAACACTTAACTCTGTCATACATGTACATGTACGCACACAAAGCCAACTGATTTAAAAGTAAACAACAACAAAATCAAATACATTCTTTCTGCCCTGTTCACTATAATAGATGTTCAGATGTTATAACCTTTTAGATATGAAACTTGATCCTTCCCAGCCTTCTCATTATGGAAAAAAAAAAAAAAGATTTTCCTCTTCACTAAATACATCTGCATTGAAATGATATTTGATCCTGTAATTAATCTGAAATGTACCAAATTATAAAAAAATGACAGACAAGCCAGATCATTCTATCCAGACAGAAACAAATATCATGCATTGTTTGCTCCTTACCCTCTTAAAGTTTAAAAATAGAATTAAACCTTCAAAAGGGAGTACATGAGACTTCATCTACACAATGATCAGTCACTTATACCACATATTCTAACCTTCAATCTGCCAGCTCTTCTGCAACAGACAAATTGAAACTATATGGAGTGTTTGACCAGATGAAAAGATTGCAGACTAATTTTGTTTTATCCCCACCTTCTTCCTCCTTCAGGATTTGCCCAAATTGACCCAGTGTGAAAAAATCCATAAAAAAACCCACTGTGAGTTTGTTTTTTTTTCAGTTTTTCTCGGGCTTTCACAACTGATGTATCACTTAGTCTAAAGTATATGAATGCAAAGATTTAAATTTTAATGTATTTCAAAGCAACCAGATTTAAAGAATTTCTAAGAGGAGGTAAAAATGACCAAAAAAGAAATTAACCGCAAAAGAGGACTATTTTCATGCATGTAATCTAAAATGCATCCAAATGTTTTAAATCTTAATACATGTCTAAAGATGGCACTTGAACCAGATCCTGATTGCTTGCATTGTTATAGCTTAAGATTAATCAACCCATTTATTATCCTGCTTCAATGTTCAATGAAAGTGTTATGCAAGAATTTTCAACACAAAAATAGCAGCAGATATTGGCATAAAACAGTGAAACACTTTCCTCTTGGATTTTGTCAGGGTTTTTTTTTCTTTTCTTTACATTCAGCACGAATTGCCTCTGCTTCAAATCAACAATATTTTTCTACATTTGGTCTGGTTTGGAAAAATTATGTAATCATATAGGAGCTGATACTACAGCAAAGTTAGTAAAAGTGTATCACCATTTGTGATCGAAATTTACTGATATCACCAACATTGAATTTAACATTTAATACTATTGCAATATACATGTGTCAAATTCTGCTAAAATTAAAAAAAAAGAAAATGTTCAACTGATTTCTGACTTGAAGTGAATGAAAGAAACTATACAAATTTAGCAAGTTTAACTTAAGGTAAGAATTATATAAAGAAATCCAGTTGTAGTTCATTTAATATATCCTTAGAGCAGCAAAACAGTTCCATGAGATATAAATGTACTTTTAAATTAACTTTTTTATTCTTTATATATTTTTTGTTAAATCGTACTTCATTATTTCAAAATTATACACAGGTTTCACTGGTAAATGAAGAATCTAGGTATTATTTACATAAGAATTAAAGTTTTAAGTGTTCTCCAAAAAAACTTGATAAAGCCTGAACCCCTCCCCCTTTTTTTTTCCCCAGAAAACATCAGGGTTTTAGACTAGTAAGCTCAGTGAAAAAAGTTTTTTCAAACTCTGATCCCTTTCCTCCAATATACACACCATCACCAAGACAAGTGATATACAAAGGTAAATTTTAAAACTTATATTTGTCTATAATACTTATTACATTTAAATGTATAAAGTGAGTAACTCAATTTGTGTTTAGATAAACCAACTTGTTTTTTCTGAACTTCAGTAGGATTAATTTGAAACTTTTATACAGTATAACTTCCTTAATCTGGTATAACCATGATTACAATGATTCTGGATCATAGAAAATTCCAGATTATAGAAATTTTTAAACTAAAATGTATGTAGATAAATGATAATACTAATATCTCTTATTAATATAGCAATACAAAAGTGCAAGGAACTTTATATGAGAAAATAATTGAAAACATAGAGATAAATCAATTGAAAATGCTTGAAAATGCATGTTTTAAAAATAATTATATTATTATTGGTGTCACTATTTGTTGTAAATTCCAAAAATAACAAACATACTATAAGATTAATGTTATAAAAAGTTAAACATATAGCAATTACAAATATCAATGTAAGTCATAAGTTAGGTACTTAAATGAAATAAGAATTTAAAAAAATCTGATTTTTCTATGCTTTGGCGATATTTTATTTCATTTGGAGAAAAAAAGTAGTGAAATTGCTATTAATGATGAAATTTTACAACTTAATATTCAAAACCACACATACAATTTAGAAAGTTCTTACAATTTTAAAATTGAAAAAAAAAAATAGCATATTAAATAGTTTTTTCATTTTTCTTAGCCATTTTCTGAAATTCATTCATATGTGTGCTATCAATGGTGTGCAAAGAGAAAATTGCGCCCTAGGCAAAGTTTCAATTTGGCACCCCCTCTTCTCTTTGCGACAGGTGCCACAAAATTGAAGAGCATGGAAATACAAATAAATTCTATTGAATATATATTTTGCATTTACTTTAGAACTTTAAAAGGTTTAATTTTAACATCTAAATAACATAAGTCACTTATACTTTAGCAAAGAGTATCTGGAAAACAGATGTGGAATATATGCATCAACAGAATGGTATAATAGTTTGCGACCCCTTTTGAATTCCAAGAAAGCCATCACATGCTATTTTGAGAATGTTTATGTCACCAAAAAACTTCCCAATGTGCACATTTTTTTTTTTTTTTTTTTTTTTTTTTACAGGGAAAAAGAGAACTAGGTTGGTAGTATAAATTTGATGTCCCTTCACTTTCCGTGCTTGTTTGCCCCCCTGCTTCACACAGCTCTGTATGCTATGGTACCATCAGTAGATAAAAATGAATAAACCTAATGAAATGTCTGGATTACAGAAGTTTCTGGATTAGAGATGTCCTGATTAAAGATGTTATACTGTAAATGAATAATTTTACAAGGGAACGAGGGAGAAAAATATAGGGATATTTAGAGTTAAACAACAAGAACTATAAAATTTAATATAAATAACAACAACATTAAAATAAAAAGTAGTTTAAAATAGCATACTTTTGTTGTTATGGGAGTTTGAGATGCTTTTAAAAGATATGTTAATCTGATGCATACTTCTTCAGGTATAGTTCCACCATGCGGTGTAGGTATCAGACATTCGATAAATTTTAGTTTATAATTTTCATCTGAAAAGAGAAATTTCAATTAGTTACTAATAATATTTACAAAAACAGAAGCACTTTAGTTGTCTCTTACTGCTATAAGTACACAGATATTTTAATGTGTGACAAAATATATGTGTCAGCATCAGACCTGCCTGCTGACACATATATCCTCTGTGTTTTTTTATGTACAAATTATACTACAAATAAAATGAAGTGGTTTGATTCCATAACATATACTTTTATGTTGCAATTAATCTAATGCACAACCTAAAATGTTACAAAATTAATTAACAAATCAAATTAGACTGACAAAAATTTTTATAAATAAAAATGTTAAAAATCTAACAAAATACTTTGAAACTTTGAATTTCTGTGAATTAATACTTAAGTATATACAATGGTAACTATACACTAAGGCTTTGCTTAAAGGGATTAGTTTGAGTGATATTGCTGCAAAGATATAGCAATAACTAAGATAATAAGATACAGTAATAACTTCTGATAAAAAATTAAAATGAAATGCCAGCTTTACTTAATTTGGTACAAATTCAAATAATAAAAATGATGAAATTAAATGGTAGAACTATAAATTACTATACATTAATTCAAATGCATTAGTTTAAAAAAAAATAATAATAAAGAGAAAACCATGCAAGATAGCCATGTATGAATATAAAATTGAAAATACACATAATATATTAAATTAACACAAAAAGTAAGAGCAAAAACATCATGTATCAGAATTTTAACTCTATGAAATGAAGTCAAAAACATGAAGAGACACTCCATACTAATTTGACTACCTGAAAAAGATTTTTTTAAAAATGTTATTTCAAGAGAAAGAGATGTGAGGAATTTGCTTCACGAGATTCGATTTTGTGTTATTTGGTAGCCTTTCAGTGATGCAATTCCTTTTTCCATGTTAAATATCTTTATTCAAGATACAGATAAAATAGTACAGTTCTTAGAACTCTGGGTTCTATATGAAAATCTCCCACACACCTTTTACAGTGAGCTCCATCATCGAGAAACGTTCTCCAACCTCCTTCTCATCCCAACTCTGGAGAGCAAACCTCTCCTTCTGGCCCCTCCCAGATCAAAGTTCGATTGGTTCAGCTGGGATCCGCCTTGGCGACAGATTGCCATCGTCCGTCTGGAGATAGTGAAACTATTTCCTACGACTCTCGGCTCCCAGGGAGGTCCAGGCGATTAATCAATGGTAGCCGTAACTAATATGCTAATGTCACATGAAAAAGGCTGCACTAGAGTTACTGTCGACAGGAAGAAAAAGACCTTAATCCTTTCAAGTGCTTCCACCATCACCAGACTTCAATGTACCAGTCCATTGTCTAGCTTTAATTAGCCAAATTAGATTCTTACAGCAGTTAGATCCTTACAACCATCCCCTACTGTGGCAGAGATTTTCCACACGTGGAAAATCTTATGTCGAGGTACAGTTACTCTTAACTTAAATCACTACAGAGGTTCGCACCAGTTAATTTATTAATTTAACTTGTACAATAAAACATACAATTTACTACAATATAACATTTTTTATAAGCCAGATACATATTTTAATTAATAATATAATATAGAAATAATTTGAATGCAAGCTAATTGAGAATTTATATACAAATATTATTTACAGCTCACATTCATTCTTCTCTACTCAAACATTAATGTGTAACCTTCCCTTTACAACCTTTTTCTTGAAAGGGTGATGATAAGCTCGAATTATTTTCGAATTCCTTCGCGTAATTCGGCATGTCCCAGATCGGATTTTCGATCACCTCTTTCGATGTGAGGAAAGTTTCCTCCCTTTCTGGATTCCAATTAAGTTTAGTTTTTCGATTTTTTCCCTCAAAATCATGCGTCTCAGATTTTATTACCGAAGCATAATTTTGGATAAGATCGGGCATCAATTTCGAACGACTAAATCTTGGCTTACGTTACGGTGAGGAGAATTCCATTTTATTTCGGGTTTTAACTCCCGTTGAGTTACGTCCTCTGTTACCTAGTCTTCATCTCAACTCATTAATCGTATGCAATGCTAATTTTCCCTTGGTAACCTTAACTTTCATAGTTTTCTTACTCTTCCACAAATCCCAACTCGGGCGAAGCCTTACCAATTGGTTATAATTTGATCCTCTTTTTTCCGAATCAACTTCTTCCGGGATACTGATTAAAGGTCTAGTACCGAAATCATCCCTCGTTACATCAGATTCTGATGCCTTTTTACTCATGAAGTAAACTTCCGACTCCCTTGGAACACGCATTTTAAGAAAATTTTCCTTATTGTTTTGGGAAAGCGCTCTGCGGTGCAACTGACTAGTGACATCGTCTGTCTCGGTTAATTTTTCCTCCACCGTACCTACATCGTTTTGCTTCGACTTAATCTCAGTCGCCTTTGTCATCGTTTCCCCTAATAATCCCTGATGACCTTTCATGCGGTTCATCAAATCAAAGGCACATTCAATTACCGTATTTTCGGAAATCTCACCTTTCTTCCATCGTTCGTATAATTCTTTCAGCTCTTTTTCGGCATTTGGCCAAAAATAATTATCCCCTATTTTGCTCTCAATTTCTTTCATAATTTCCGGTTTTTCTACACAATCACGGTTGTCTGATCCGATATTTTTCTCAATATCTATCGGGCTGTGATTAGTTTTTCCTTTTCGCTGATCCGTTAAAACGCGGCATTCTCCTAATTCTCCTTTTTCTCCAACGAGCGATATTTTCTCACCAGGTACAAGGTTAGTACATTTTATTTTCGCCTCCGGTTTAAAAATACTAATGGCGCTCTGATTGCCTCAGGCTATCATTCCTCCTAGACCCTCGCTTTCGCCCTGTGAGAAAATTCCCTCTTTCGGACTGACTTGATGTCATATTGCAGCATTCTTGCAGATCTGAAGTTACTATGATGTTGGTATTTCGAATCGTTGTGTAACTAAGATATCATTTCATTACTCTGCTTATGAGTGTTCTTTTTCTTTGGCGATATGGCGTCATACTTTTACGAATTCCACGCATCTGGAGGTGAATGCCTGCATTCCAGTTTAAGTATTGTGTCATCGTACCGATGACGTTTGCTTGTTTCTAATTGGTTGTTTTTTTATAACTGCTTGCTTCACTGTTACAGAGAACTGTCTTTTCATTTCCATGTGATTATCAGATGGTATATATTTGAGCAACTTCATGTTTGGATGGCTCGATTGCGACATTTAATATTTAAGACATGATTCTGGTTTAATCAAAAGCTCATTTTAACCTGCTGTATTGTAATGCTAGTCTAGACTTATAAAAAGCTCACTAAATGAGCAGTGCGTTCTTTTAGCCAAAGTTATGGCCGGATTTTTGCTGTTATAACTAATCATGTTTTTAAATGTTTTTAATAAAATTCAGTTTAAATAATTACCTGACTTTTTTCTGCGTATATGTGTTCACCAATCCTTTAAAACTCTGCTTAAAAGAGGACAAGAGCATATTCCATTCTCTACTTGAATGTCAGTAAAGAATTGCAGCCTTTGTTAACTGGCGTCGAGGATCCCTATGTTGCGTGGCAAGCGTTGGAGAAGCATTTTCATCCTAGTAGTCGTGCTCGTGTTGTGGAGTTGACGGACGCATTTTTCGAGTGCAAGTTGCAACCTGGTGAGGATCTGAATCTTTTTGGTGCTAGATTGAGAGACATTATGATGCAATTAAAAGACGCCGGTCGTCCAATTTCCAAATGGTTAAAGCCGTTTCAGCTGATTCGTCACCTTCCTGATGAGTACAGAGGTATTGTCCAGCTGATTTACCATTTTTCGGACGAGGACTTTAACTTTGAAAATGTTCTGAGTGAACTGTTGTCTGAGGAAGCGCGATTAAAATTGTTTAGTTGTTCAATTAACAAAAATTCTAATGTATTTAATGAAGTTGCTTTGCATAACAGTGAAAATAAATGTAACAAGGTGAAGAGATCTACTAAGCAGAAGTCAAAATCTAATATGCAGGTAAGTACGGCAGATCCCAGTTTTAATTTTAAACGTAATGAAACTAGAATATGTTTTAAATGTAAATTAAGCGGCCACCTTGCTAAAAATTGTAGAAAATTTAAAAATAGGGCTAATGAAAAACATACTGAAGTGGGTTTTATAGCTGAAGCTTATTTTAACTCAAATACTAATAATACTGCCTGGTACTGCAGCCAGTTCCCATTTTTGTTCATGTAAAGATTTATTCTGGGATTTTGAGTCAATTTCCGGGATGGAAATGAAAGCTGCAATTAATGGGGTGGCTTGCGAAGTTCTAGGCAGAGGAACTATAAAGTTTAATTGAAAAGTTAAAGGCAGAAACCAGGTTGTTGCATTACACAATGTCTTATACTCCCCCAAATTACGATATAATTTGATGGCGGGCCATCTCTTTGAAGAGAAAGGCGCCACGTTTATCGGTAAAAATGGGCGAATAGATGTAAATTTAAATGGTAGTAAATTGTTTTCAGCTATTCGAAAAAATGGCCTTTACTATGTTTTTTCCTGAATACATTAAGCGTAATGGTGGAAATTCTCAAAATTTAGAAGTTAATCAGGTTAATGCAGAAAACAGTTAAGAAACATGGCACAAAAGATTTGCTCATATAAATAAAGATTACATATTAAAAACCGTTGATAAAGTTAGGGGAATGCCTCCACTCAAAAATGAAGAATTAAACTGCGAGCCTTGCAAAATCAGTAAAGCCAGACGAGTTTCTTTTAAACCTATAGGAAAAATTAGGTCTGTAAAGCCGTTGGAGCTTTTACACCTTGACGTAGCAGGCCCGTTGAATACAAAAACTAAAGGGGGTAATAAATATTTCCTAACAATAATCGACGATTTTTCTAGAAAAGTCTACGTTTACTTGATGAAAGAAAAATCGGAGGTTTTTAATTGTTTTGTAAAATTTCAAAAACGTGCAGAGACATTTACTGGAAACAAGGTCATTAACATCCGCACTGATAATGGCGGAGAGTTTTGCTCAAATGAATTCGAGGAATATTTGGAAGATAGGGGTATTAAACCTGAGCGGACCAACCCATTTTCACCGGAAATGAACGGTCTCGTTGAGAAATTCAATTCTACAGCTTTAAATGCCGTAAGAACGTTACTAAATGACTCTAAACTACATAAGAGATTCTGGGGGGAGGCTCTACTATATTTTGTCTATACGTGGAATCGCACCTGCCATAAGAATTTGACTAAAATACCGTTCGAGTTATTTTCGGGGAAAGTACCGTCCGTTAAACATTTAAGAGCTTTTGGTTCCACTGTATATGTCGGGATTCCTAAACATAATCGCGGTAAACTAGATATGCGTGCTGAAAAGGGGGTGCTCGTAGGGTACGCTCTTCGCACTAAAGGTTATCGCGTTTGGATTCCTCAAAACAATAAAGTTATCGAGACCATCAATGTTAGAATAGAGGAACAAATTAAAAATGAACAAATTTACGACCAAAGTTTATTTAATTTAGATGCATTGGATTTAGACGATTCGGAGGTTTTAGATACTGAAAAATCGTGTGAGCCCAATAAACAAGTTAAATTAATTGAGAGGGAGGCGGAGAAACTAAAACCGATTGAAAAAGTGTCTGAATCTCCTGCATTAACTAAACCAAAAATTGAATGGTTTCGGAAAGCTGTTCCTCGTTCCGATGGATCGCATACAGATATTTATTATAGTATCGTAGGAACAAATATGCGTTTAACATCCCCAAACGATGCAAAAACTTATTGCGAGTCCAAAAATATACCTTACGATCCAAAAGTGTTTGATTTCAGTGGTAAAAATAACTTTACTGGCGTTATAAATCAGGAGTTGAAGGCAAATCATTTAAATGAATGACAATTAAAGCGGGATCAAGTGAACGTTCCAAAAAACTTTTAATGATGCAATATGTTCTCCTCAAGTTGAATCGTGGAAGCGTGCGATGGAAGAGGAAATTCAAATTATTAAAGATCGAGAAGTTTGGACTTTAGTAGAAAAACCTCAGAATGCTAGGATCCTGGGAAACAGATGGGTTTATACTATTAAATGCAATAAAGAGAACGAAATAATTAGATATAAAGCATGTCTCGTTGCACAAGGCTTCCGACAGGAAAAAGGCATTCAATATGATCAGGTTTTCAGTCCCGCGGTTAATTTCACTATAATACGTTTGTTTTTCTCGATTTTAGTTTGTGGATTAAAATGGCATCATATTCAAATGGATGTTCGCTGTGCATATTTATATGCTCCTTTATCAGAAGTTATTTACATGAGACAACTAGTTGGTTTTATAGAATCGGATAAACCTGATCACGTTTGTTTGTTAAAGAAAGCTCTGTATGGTCTCCATCAGAGCGGGCGTGAATGGTTTTACGAACTACATTCCGTATTAGAAAGTTTAAATTTTAAAAAGTTTGAGTGGACCAACTGTGTTTATTCTCTTAACTCCGAAATTGTCCTGCTTTTCTATGTCGATGACATGATTTTGTTAGGAAAAGATAAAAATAAAATTTTTAAAGTTATAGATGTATTAAAACAAAAATTTGATATTAAAGTTTTGGGGGAGACGGTTAAATTACTGGGAGTTAATTTTGAACAAATTAAAAATAGTTTTTATATTCATCAGAAGGATTACATAGAAAATATTTATGAGCAGTTTAAAAATTATTATCCACCGATTGTGTCTTTACCCATTTCAAAGGGAGTTATATTTTCTAAAAGGGATTGCCCACAAACTAATGAAGAAATTGTTGAAATGGAAAAAATTCCATATCGTAACTTAATTGGATGTTTGTCATTTTTAGCTAGTAGAACACGTCCAGATATTAGTTACGTAGTTAATCTCCTTTCACAATTTCAAAGCAATCCCGGTAAAATACATTGGTTAGCCTTATTAAAAGTCCTTGGCTATGTATATCAGACAAGATACGAAAAATTAAATCTTTTTTGTCATGATAATTTTTCAATAAATTGTTTTAGTGACGCCGAGTATGCATCTAACCGAGATGATCGAGTATCGATTGGGGGGTTTATCTTATTTTTAAATAATGCTGTTATATCTTGGCGAACTTCTAAACAGCGTTGTGTTGCCCTTTCAACTATGGAAGCGGAGTACGTTTCCTTGACTGATGCTGCTAAGGAGCTTATTTGGATAATTAACATAATAAAAGAGGGTAAAGAACTAAAAATTTTTCCCCCACATTTTTCAGAGTTTAACTTATTTTGTGATAACAGAGCTGCTATAGATTTTTCTAACTCTCCTATAGAAAACAGTAAAACTAAACATATACACATAAGATATCATTTTTTAAGAAATTTAGTTTATGAGAAATTGTTCAATTTAAAGTATATTTCTAGTAAAGAAAACTTAGCTGATTATTTTACAAAACCTCCAACTAAAATAACACTAGAAAAATTTAGAAAGAAAATTTTTGAAAATAAATATTAACTTATAATGATTGACTTTTTATATTTATGTGCTTAACTTGTTTTATTTTAATCTGGGATCTTGCTGTACTAATAATGAAAAACTAAAAAAAATGAAAATTAACATACTTAGAAAATGTTTTAAATTATACCTTTTTAATGAAACTGTATAAGATTTCGAATTAAATTCATTTTTCATGTACTAGTTTGTAACATATCCAGATGTGTGGAAGGCGGGCCATTGATGTCATATCGCAGCATTCTTGCAGATCTGAAGTTACTATGATGTCAGTATTTCGAATCGTTGTGTAACTAAGATATCATTTCATTACTCTGCTTATGAGTGTTCTTTTTCTTTGGCGATATGGCATCATACTTTTACGAATTCCACGCATCTGGAGATGAATGCCTGCATTCCAGTTTAAGTATTGCATCATCGTACCGATGACGTTTGCTTGTTTCTAATTGGTTGTTTTTTTATAACTGCTTGCTTCACTGTTACAGAGAACTGTCTTTTCATTTCCATGTGATTATCAGATGGTATATATTTGAGCAACTTCATGTTTGGATGGCTCGTTTGCGACATGTAATATTTAAGGCATGATTCTGGTTTAATCAAAAGCTCATTTTAACCTGCTGTATTGTAATGCTAGTCTAGACTTATAAAAAGCTCACTAAATGAGCAGTGCATTCTTTTGGCCAAAGTTATGGCCGGATTTTTGCTGTTATAACTAATCATGTTTTTAAATGTTTTTAATAAAATTCAGTTTAAATAATTACCTGACTTTTTTCTGCGTATATGTGTTCACCAATCCTTTAAAACTCTGCTTTAAGTGATTGTGGCTTCTAGGCTTAAATTCATTTTTGCCCTAGCAGCCCGTTACAACTATCTTGGCGCGCTGGTATATTGCTCCTCCCGATAGAGGGGGGTCGAAATGGGGAGACTCTCTTTCTCCCTCGGCGCTGACAATTCCCTTTTCTGCAGATGTCTGGAAACCGGTCTGCTGATCCAACGATCAAGGTTTTCTCTTCTCGCATTTGCTTCTAGTTTCGGAATCCGAAAATGCACATGTTTCGGAATGATAGGTCCTTCTAATTTCCCGCTTGCCCTCTGTTTATCAATTAACGCTTGGCTTTTGTTTCCTAATAAATAATGGATCATATCCGTTTCTTTATCAACTGCAGCCGCTTTAGTGTGTATGAAGCTGCCGTCACTTAGTCTAATTTCAACATTTACCACTGGTAAACAATGAAGTTTGTTGTCTAAGGCTTGTTTTAGCCAAACCTTTTCTTTAGTAAATTGGTCCTTATTTACATCATGAGCAGAAATCAGGTCAAACGTCGATCCTGTATCACATAAAATTTTCATCTCTTTCCCATTAATTTTCCCTCGACTGACATAGGGACTAAAATCTTCTTCCAAATTTCGTAGACCCGCGATATGATAAACTGTTTCAGTATTTTCAGTTTTTGATTCCGGACAATTAAATTTATAGTGACCTAATTTTTTACAATTAAAGCAAGTAATTTCTTTTCTCTTATCAATTTCTCATTGCGATTTTTAGAGTTATCTTTATCCCTCCAATTTATTTTGGTCTCATCTGTTCTAGTTTCGGTTTTAGACTTATTATGCTCAAAAGGTTTAGCGGCGCTATGAATTTTAGGGGATCCTTCCCGCCTAATATTTTTCCTCGCCACCTCGTACGCGTCTAACTTTTTAGCTAACTCAAATGGTGTAATTATCGCGCTCCAAACATCAATAAAATGATGCTTTGCTTCCGGGTTAATTTTCCGTTTCAGATGATCAGTGATAATCAAATCTCTGAGTTGTTCGAATGTCGTTATTTCTAAACCACTTAACCATTGGTCAAAGAAATTGGAAGCTTCATACACGAAATCTTTCCATGTTTTGTTCTTGGGCTTTTGAGAATTTACGAATTTTAGTCGAAAGTTTTCTGCTGAAAGTTGAAATCTTTCGAGAAGCATTTTTTTAATGTGGTCGAAATCATCTGAATCAGAGGGAGATTCGCGCAGTATCAATTCTCCTAAATCGGTAGGCAATAGTCCTAACAAATGAGTAACCCACTGATTTTTATCGATTTGTGCCTTGCGTGCTTGTCTTTCAAACAAATTCAAATAAATGGAAATCTCGGAGTTCTCTGAATCAAATTTAGGTAGAACAGACTTTAAAGATATTTTTGGTTCTCTTTCGCTCTGGTTAGAGGCCAAACTAATTGTATCCGTCTCCCGTTCTAACCTTAGTTTCGCTAATTCATGCTCCCTTTCCAACGCTTTAGTCTTTTGTTCCCTCTCATATGCTTTCAGTAATTCTCTCTCTGCCCTTTCTTCATTTTCTCTGTCTAGCCTATCCTTTTCAATAATTTTTAGCTGGGATAATGCCAAAGTCTCATCATAATCAGGGGCTTCAATTAGTTTTTTATGATTTTAGGAATATTATCCGAATCCTCTACATTTGCACCGAATTCAACAGCTGATTCCCTTAAATCACACTTTCTCTTTCCTGACCACGTCATTCTGAACGGTGCGTAATTATGAAAAAAAAACAATCTATACTAGGTTATCTACGTAAATGGATGCCTCTCAATTATTTCCCGTAATGTAAATATTCACAATCCTAATACGCGACATGTAAATCACAATACAAAATACACTATGAAAATACTCACAATACAAATACTCAACAATATGATAAATAGCTCTTATCATCACTCATTCAAGAATATATTTCTAAAGCATTTTACTTAACCCAATGTTAAACAATCATACGATTCTTAAAAAATATTAATTTTGATTAATATGCAAATAAGAAATAGAAATTTCTTTAGTTAATCGCAAAACTCTAGTATAATATTTAAACTTTTACTACACATAAAGATTTAAATCCTAAATCACAGAATTATATTTATTCAAAAGAATTAAAATGCATTTCCAAGAAATAATTAGTTATTCAAATTACTGCATGCCAATTTGCACCCTACTTAAAACTTTTTTAATTTTAAACTTTGCAAATTTAATTCAATTCAATTTTGAATAATCATAGATAACCGCCGATGATTTTTTTTTTTTGATCACACAACCTACAGTGAAAACCTCTGCAATGAACAATTAAAGAGCATTGACCTGTATTCCTTGTTCGGATGTCTACAGCTTTCGCACGTTAGGGTAATCCACAGTCCACTTTCCACGGGCGTCGTTTTCTGGATTCTCTCGGGCTCCGGGCTACGTCTGCTTCCGTGTCAGGGAAGTCACCTCCTTTCGGCTTAGGTCCCCGTGATTTGACTCCTTTCGGCTCAGACCTCCGTCAGTTCACTCCTTTTCAGCTTGGTCTCCGTCAGTTGACTCCTTTCTGGCTCAGTTCTCCCGCTGCGCGTCCGACCTCTCCTAGGCTCTGAGTCACGTCGCTTGCGTCTGGGCTAATTCCTTCAGGTCCCCGCTGCACGTCTTAACTCCTAGGCTCTGAGTCACGTTGCTTGCGTCTGGGCTAATTCCTTCAGGTCCCCGCTGCACGTCTGAACTCCTAGGCTCTGAGTCACGTCGCTTGCATCTGGGCTCCTTCGTTCAGGTCCCCGCTGTACGTCTGAACTCTCCTAACTCTGAGTCACGTCGCCTGCGTCCGGGTACCACTAGCGATTTCCATCATTGTCCACTGCATCTGGGCTTCAGTGGCTATTTTCATAATCTTCTGCTGCCACCACTGTGAGGAATTTGCTTCACGAGATTCGATTTTGTGTTATTTGGTAGCCTTTCAGTGATGCAATTCCTTTTTCCATGTTAAATATCTTTATTCAAGATACAGATAAAATAGTACAGTTCTTAGAACTCTGGGTTCTATATGAAAATCTCCCACACACCTTTTACAGTGAGCTCCATCATTGAGAAACGTTCTCCAACCTCCTTCTCATCCCAACTCTGGAGAGCAAACCTCTCCTTCTGGCCCCTCCCAGATAAAGGTTGGATTGGTTCAGCTGGGATCCACCTTGGCGACAGATTGCCATCGTCCGTCTGGAGATAGTGAAACTATTTCCTATGACTCTCGGCTCCCAGGGAGGTCCAGGCGATTAATCAATGGTAGCCGTAACTAATATGCTAATGTCACATGAAAAAGGCCGCGCTAGACTTACTGTCGACAGGAAGAAAAAGACTTTAATCCTTTCAAGTGCTTCCACCATCACCAGACTTCAATGTACCAGTCCATTGTCTAGCTTTAATTAGCCAAATAAGATTCTTACAGCAGTTAGATCCTTACAGAGATATTTTCTAAACAGCGTGTGTTCCCCTTGAACAATCAAGACTGATGCATAGCTATTTTGATTGGATACTATGGGATTAGACTGTGGATAAAAGTTTAGGGAATTCTGTATCACTCTTCAAAAAGTTCTATCTCAAAGTCCAGAATAATCAACAGAAGCATTGCTCTTGTAGAAGACATTCTTAATCTGATTTAAGGAAGAAGAGCATGTTGATTATTATGTATGCTGTATTGTTTCTATTTCAAATATATTCCCCACAAGTTGAGTTGTATAATGCATTATCGTATTAAAAGAAAGGTGTCAACAACAGCTGCAGTGTTAAGATATGACAAATGATAGCTGAATATCTAATCTGCATACCTTAAGGCTGTCAAAGTGCCATTCTAGGAAGTACATAAATATGAGCATATTTCCTCAGTAAATCATGCTCACTAAAATACAGCATTATAAAATTACAGAACTTACCCTAAATAACATACTATATAAACAATCTGCTAATGACATTGAGAAAATAGTCTTTCCACAAATTTCTAGAGCAGGAAAAAATAAATAAATAAAAACAAGGTTGTACAAAATGCCTTTTCTCGTGATTGATTAAAATAAAATCTAGGGACTGGACGATACTTGTGTCAGTGGTCTTCAAAAAGTCAAGAAATGCCAACAGGAGGAATACTTTCATAAGTACTTTCCAGTTGTTACATACATACAACTATTTTCCCAATATTTTCACAGTTGATTTAATATACAGAAATCATTTATTTGTCTCTGTATACAAACAGAAATAATTTATACATAAAAAAAAACATACATAAGCAAGAATAATAATTTATCATTTTCATAATTGTTTATATCATTTCACAATAAATCTCACTTTCATAAATTAAATTGCTTCAATATATATATATATATATATATTAGAGGTCTGCATGGGCCGGAATTTCCAGGCCCGGGCCCGCCCGTTGTAAAACTCAAAAGTTCTGCATGGCCCATTTTGGCCCGTTACAATTTTTTTAAAATTCAGATTTTTAGCATATAATTAAGATTCCTTTAAAGTTTACAGCATACTTATCTATGGAATGATTTTACAGTATATTTTACAGGAAATACACATTAGCATCATTAATGATTACTTAGATTCTTAGGTTTTCAACATTCAAATAAAGATTCATTAAAAAATAATATGGCCTAGAATAAAAGAAAAAAGAAAGAAAGTTAAAAACATCGTAATTTTTGAAGCTGTTTAATAAAAGAAGATTTATAAAAATATTTCTATATCATTTTATTAAAGATTTAAATCCAAATTCATTCGTTAATTCAAAGAAGCTCCTTTCTGATACATTTCTAAATTCATTTTTTTTTCTCAGAAATGCATAAGATTAACAAATGTTTTTATTCAGCAACTATATAATCGAATGGTGTTATCGATTTTTGGATTCAAGCAATTTAGAAATACTGCAAGCAAATAAAATAGTGTCATAGTTAGCGTTTTGAATAGAATTTCCAGAAACGATAGCATAGAAAGGAAGAACAACCTGCAGCCATTTGAGAAACTATTGTATCTCAACAAGGTTATACAGGTATTTTATTTACCAAAAATGAAAAACACTATTCAATTCCAAATACCTTCAATAGTCAGGCTTAGTACTTTTATGCTTTTACAATTAAAAATTAATCTGAAAATGTGTGAAACTTTTGCGTTATTGAGAAATTAATTTAAAAACCATCAAGAAGTATATATCCAATGATTAAGCTAACATAAATTCTTTATCACTGTAATTAATTTTACAAATCATGTTGTCTGCCTTACAGATCATGAGAACAATTAAGTCTAGTACCGGTCCGGCAAATTTATGTAGAAATATAATGCAAGCTTGATTCTCGGCCCGGCACAAGTCAGCTAAAAAAATTATTAAAACGGGTTACACACAATGTAACTGTACGATGTCTCTACTCTGTACGTACGTATGTACGATCTAAAACGTAGTGCTTTGCTTCTGAACTAAAAGTATATGTTTACGTAATATAGTGTGACATGTGATAAGAGGTCGGGAGGGAAGTCAAAAATATGGAAAAAACGTGTGACATCATTTATGGATGGCCTCAAACTAGAGGGATTGCTTTGACAGTTTTTATATGTATCTCTCTGTAAACTCACCAGATGTCAGCACTAAACTTTAATTTGAGAATTTTGAATCAGGCGAGGAATCAAATCATTGTAATTGTGCATTTTTTACATTATAAGAGAATCTTGTTATAATTTTAGGGAAATGTGGTGTTATGTATATTTTTGTGCTTCTAACAGGGTTGGCTACAAATATGGGAGAATGAAATTCCCTGACTTTTCCAGGTGTATTTCAAGAAAATTCAAGCTAGCGGTGTAGCACATAGTGGACATGCTGAGGGTAATTTTTTTTTTATATTACTCAAAAAACACTAAAATTTATTGAAGAGTTGCTAATAATCTTTGAGCTAAAAGCTCTTTATCTCAAATTCCCTCCCAAATCAATAACAATCTTTCTTTGAGGTTTACAATTGGAATCGCTCTCTTTAATAATTTATGATTGCAAGCTTTCAAATAAAGTTTCCTAGAAACTGTACAAACTTGCTACAAAATATTGCTGCACTGAATTCACAAATATTCATTTCGTTAACTATATCCCAAAATCATTGTCTAGTTAAAATTTATTTTCAACGGGAAGATGGAGGCTTGTGATAATTACTTATTGTTACATGAAAATAATTGCTGGAAAAAGGTTTTAAAATCTGTAATAATGAGTATCAAAAATATAAAATGTGGAGGATAAAAGAGGAAAAAAAAGGCAGATGATTTTTTTTCTATTTTAAAATATGCAGTTTGCCAAATCATCAAATATTCTCACTTCTCTCCACATAATGATCAAACTCTTAGAGATCACTATCAAAGTTTATCAAATTCCCTGACTTTTCCAGGTTTTAGGAAAAAATATTGAAATTCCCTGACTTATTTAGCTAATTTCCCAATTCCCTGACTTTTCCAGGTTGTGCAGCAATCCTGTTCTAATATGTGGAGAGAAAGGATGTGGGGGGGAGGAATAGAATTTTGGTGTTCTGAAAGATTTTTGGATCAAGTAAATTGAGTTTAAAGATAATTGAAGTTGAATTTGATCATCAATAATAATTAACCAAGTTGAAATAGGAAACTCGCTTGTTTCATTGTGGTCTTTGAACTTTTAGTTACATAAGTCTAAAAAAAGTAGAGTGCAATTTTCTTTAAATTTATAATTAACCAATATAGATTATTATTCAGTAAAAGTAGCTTATCTCTAGAACACAGCACATAATTAGAAAATCATTCTTTACATGAAAAGAAAAAAAACATATTTCCAGGTTATCTGTGCACTTAGTTTATTTTTTTCAATTTTGTCACTTATACCCCATGGCTTCTGGGGTCCTTATATACATATTGAGTAGTTAATATACATATAGTGTGTATGTGTGTGTGAAAGAGGGAGAGAGGGATTTATATATATGTATATATATATATATATTGTGTGGTTAATATATGTATATTGAGAGCAGGGTTGGAAAAAACCCAGGTTTTTTTGGTTTAAACCGGGTTTTTTTAGAACATACTTTTTTATTAGATATATATGCATATTTATTGATAAAAATAGATATTGTTAGATTATAAGTAGTATAATTTCATTTGAAAGTAATTTAAATTAAATAATTATAGTGAATTATGTAGAAAATTGAAAAAAAAATCGTATTTTAAACAGTTATAGTAAAGTCTTGTGTTCAAAGAATAAATTACTCTACACAATCGAACATTGATACTTTGAAAAAAATTATAAACAATCTTTTGATTACTAATAATAAACATTTGATGCAGTTTGATGACTATAATATTCTTTTCTACAATTTTTAAAAAAATAAATTTGAAATACTCCTTGTTTTTTTTTTTTTTGAGTAGCAATTTGAAATCAACATTTTTAGTCATTAGATTCAGCAGATAACAAAGGAAAAAATTAGATTGGTATTATTAAAATGCTTTAACTAACACCAGATTTTTGAATACTCTCTTATTCAACTTCATGTTTTAATTCTTAAAGATAATTTCCCCAGTAAAAAAAAAAATTCTATTACAGTTTGACCAAAATCTTAAAGATCATCAAGTTATGTAGCTCCATATTTAAAATCATTGTGCATGTTATGATAAATTGCTTTAAATAATCTGCTTTTTTTTAATGAAAATATTTTATATTAAATATTGCACGTTTTTAATCTATTTTATCTTTGATAAATTCACATGTTCTAAGTTTTAGAGCAATACAGTATGAATTTACAAAGAACACTGATGTTTATCCTTTATTTAAAAAAATGACCTAGACCCACTATATCTAATACTTATTGCAGAAATAAAACATTAAAAGTAGAAAATATTTATATCCAATAATTTGTAGGTCTTAAATTATAAAGAAAAATGAGAAAATGTCACTTGATTTTTTTGAAAAAAAAAAACAATTGGTTTTTTTGAGAAAAAAAACCAGTTGGTTTAAACCGTGGCTTAAACCATGGTTAAAACCAATTGGTTTAAACCGTGCCAACCCTGATTGAGAGTAAGGAATATTTTTTTATACATATAATAGCAATTGAAAAAAGACATTTAGAAAAAATGTTTTTTTTCCGGGTTCATGTTTTTTTCCGGAGGGGGGGAGGGGGGGGCATGATGTATTTTGAAATAGAAAGAATATCCCACTTATTACTATATTTCTATGAAAATTTTTAGTATACTGAATATTTTTATAAAAATATTTGTGATACAATTGTTTCTAATAATTTTATATAAAGAATGTTATATTCGTTTTCTTAAGTAAAGCATTTTTTACATATTTTTAAAGCAAATATTAACTACAATTCATAATTAAAAAAATCAATAAAAATTGAAGTAAACAAGTGTTGTTCATAGCTTAAATGATCAATTTTTATGCATTTAGATCATAAACCAATTGTAAATTTTAAAATAATTACATTGTTAACATCTGTACTTTACAGTTATAAATCAGGAACTACGAATTTTAGCTTCAGTATCAATATCAATGTACATATTTAAAATAACATATAAAAAGATTTTTTTTTTTTAGTTTTGAAACACATATCTGTGTTTATAAAGAAAATATAACTTATGTGTAGTTTAAAAATAAGTCTAAAAAATAAGAAATTTATAAAAATTAAATTCATTACATTAGTACATTCGCCGACAGGAAATGCGGTTCAAAACACTAACTTCTAGACTGTTCTCTGAAAACTCTTCTGTCTTAACCAAATAATGGGAGAAATTTTTCAGTTACACAGTTTCTGCCTAAAAGGACTTGAAAATTTTTGCAGATTAGATAAAAAGGATTCAAAAATATATCAGAAAGTTGGTAGTTTAAGATTCCCCCCCCCCCTTAACCTTTCGGCGGGTGCACCATTGTAAAAAGTACAACATTCGCTTTCTTTTTTCTTTAAAGCACAAAATTCATGCCTCCTTTAATATGTTATAGCTATTGAATGTAATATAACCTTTAAAAGGTTTATTTACGTGGACAATTATTTTAAAAGAAGCAGATAACGTAGCAGAAGCATTTGCTGGATTCTAACTCCGTTTTGGAAGTTGAAATGTAAACGAGCAAAGTAAATATCAATCTCTTAATGGTGAAACAAAAGTCAGAAATACATTTAAATAAAGCATTTATTTTTTACTTGAGATACAGGGCTTGGCTACAGTTGATAATCCACTGGAAACTCCATCACAACATTAGCATTGGAACATCGTTGATAAACACAATATGGCTAAGTACATTTGTTGTAGGCGTAAATACATATATTAAAACTAAAATAAACTTAAATAAATAGGTATTAAATATACATCCAGAATGGGGCCAGCCACCATTCAGTTACTTGAAGAATTACTTCCATTGTTGGAAGATAAAAGCACATCGAACTGAAGTATGCATCGTATATTTATACTAAACAGACCAGATTGAAAACATCGTTTCAGAGCAACGCCCACGAAACGCCAATGAGAAAACGACATCCAACCGAATCAAAGTTAGATTCGATGAAACGGATGAAAGATTCGATTAAGGTTACAATATTCCAAGTCGCCATCTGGCGGGGAAAATATCATTATGGAAAAGTATGATCAGTTTGAAACGAAGTTTTGCCGGTGTAGGTTTAAAACAAAGATGGAGTCCGTGAAGGAAAATGACGGGAGTTGATGGATTACCGTACGAGATATAGTTGATAAAGTCCGGAAAGGAATTAAAAGGTAAGTTAACGTTTATTGAATATATTTATTATGGAATAATAAATAAATGAAAATAAATGAATATTAAAATAAGTGATGAGTGAATGAATGTATGAAGTGAATGGATATTGGAGGCGATGAGAAAACCATCCAATGATGGTATTCCATCAATAACAAAATTTATGTGTATTGCTGAATACTTTTCAAAAAATGTGAGCAGAGAAAACTTATATGATATTTGTATGTTAAATTATTTGTAAAATTAAAACAAAACAGCAATTATTAAATGTTTTCCTCCTGTTATACAATTTACAACGCGCACTTGCTCATGTGATGAAAGTTTGCACGCCCAGTGAAAGATTAAATTCTGCATCAAATCTCATAAGCATATATATATTTTATATCACTAACCTGAAAAAAGCAGTGGTATCAATACAAAAAACCCTTAGTAGGTTAAAAGTTTTGACACAGCTATTTATCTGGCTGGCTCTAAGAATTTTAAATATGAATTTAAAAAATAATGATATTGAATTTTGAGTGACTCCATGCTATTAATTAAAAAACGCATTTTTGTATTATTTATTTTATCACTTTATTTTTGTGCTATTTATAATACAGGGTGTTTATAAAGTCCCGGTCCTATTTTGATGTTTAATAACTCATAAAATAATAAAGATAGATTAAAATTAATAACATAAATGGTTAGATAGACTCAAAAAGTTTCATGACCCTTGTCAATGAACTTCCACATGTGCCCCCTTCGTCGCACAGAGAATATCAAGTCGATAGTCAATTTCATGCCAGGTAGTGACAAGCATGACGGCAACTAAAGAGGCTATTGCGGTTGGAATTCTGGCTTTTAAGTCATCAATGTTCGACACTCTCCTCCTGTGAACATTGTCCTTTACAAATCCCCAAAGGAAAAAGTCCAGTGGCATTATATCAGGTGATCTCGGTGGCCAAGGAATTGGACCTCCTCCCTCAATCCTTCTTCCTGGAAAATGGTCATTCAAAGAAGTACGAATGGTGGATCACCTGATATAACGCAGCTGGACTTTTTCATTTGGGGATTTGTAAAGGACAATGTTTACAGGAGGAGAGTGTCGAACATTGATGGCAGAATTGCAACCGCAATAGCCTCTGTGGATGCTGACATGCTTGTCACTACTTGGCATGAAATTGACTATCGACTTTATAGTCTCCATGCAACGAAGGGGGTACACGTGGAAGTTCATTGACAAGGGTCATGAAACTTTTTGAGTCTGTCTAACCATTTGTTATTAATGTTAATCTATCTTTATTATTTTATGAATTATTAAACATCAAAATAGATCTGGGACTTTATAAACATCCTGTAGTATGTGCAAAAGTTATCTTCAACATGAAACATGTATAAAACTTTATTCACTGATTCTTTTTCACACACATCTCTCATAAATTCAAAATATGAGTTTTAAAACATATGATATAGAATTTAAGTCACGCCTTTATGTTTCTTTAAAAGGTTTGTTTAATTCAAATTATTTTTTTTTTATTTTGTAAAATGTATTTACACATATAAAAAATACTTTTAATTTACCAATTCATTGTTAAATATATAATTTTAATTGAATCTATATTATGCCTTAAAAGATATTTATTTCAATAAATTGATTTATCTTTTGTGTCACGTTATTTAAAATTGTATGTAATATTTATGCAAATGGTTCCTTTGCATCAAATTATTCATTTCCATGAGTTTTACTTAATTTGGATAATTTGGCGCAAAGGAATCAGTTACTTAACTATTACATACAATTTTGAATAGTGTGACACAAAAGATAAATCAATTTATTGAAATAAATATCTTTCAATGCATATTATAGATTCCATTAAAATTATACATTTAATAATGAATTGGAAAATTTAAAGTATTTTTTATATGTGTGTAAATACATTTTATCGAATGAAAAAAAAAAATTTTGAATTAAACAAACCTTTTAAAGCCACATAAAGGTGTCACTTAAATTTTATATCATATATTTTAAAACTCATGTTTTGAATTTATGAGAGATGTGTGTGAAAAAGGATCAGTGAATAAAGTTTTATACACCTTTCATGTTGAAGATAACTTTTGCACATACTATTATAAATAGAACAAAAATAAAGTGATGAAATAAATAAGAAAATGCATTTTTTAATTAATAGCATGGCGTCACTCAAAATTTGATATCATTATTTTTAAAATTCATATTTAAAATTCTTAGAGCCATAAGATAAACAGTTGCGTCAAAACTTTTAACCTGCTAAGAGTTTTTTGTATTGATTCTGCTTTACAGATAAAAAAAAGAACACACAATATTTCAACATTTCAATATAATATGATTGATACATACCAATTTCTTCTGATTCGATCCAAGAGCATAATTTCAGTAAATAATCCGAAGATAAGCCTGACTTTTTAGCAATTTGACTTATGCGTTCAAACTCTTTCTCTAAAATAAAAGAAAGATTTCTTAAAATAAAATTTAAAACTATACATCACTTTTTTTTCATGTAATTTTTAAGATGAATTACAAGAAAGAAAACATGAGTGAGGTTTAATTTTCAAATACGTTATATTTTTATTATTTGATAAACAATAAAAAAGTGTCTAATCATTAATGATTTTTTTTTAAATTATGAAAAAAAAGGGATTTATTAATTATTTTGTTTCTACCACTACTAACTCATTAGATTGCATTCCAAAGAAATTAATACAGTATAACTTTGAAAATCCTCCGAAGGACCAAGTCGGATTTTGAAAATTCTGGATTTCTGAAGGAATATCAAAAGCAGTATTATATTCTTAATGGTGTCTTCATCCGTAATTTAATTCATTATTATGTAAAAATTATATAAGAAAAATAATATTAAATATAAAAAAATCACTTTAATTCATAGTTTCTGAATAACAGAAAAAAAAAACAACTAATAAAGAGTGAATTTTTCTTCACTCATAATTTTTTGAACATCAATGTCAACTTTGCTTCAATTTTTTATTCATTCATTAATAAAACTTTTTTTATTTTTTATTTTATACAAATAAAGAATGTCTATTTCAGAAATACAATATTGTTTCTCTAAAGCATATATTAATTGTCCAATCAAATTTATGCAATCTTCTAGTGACACTTTTTCTTCTGCTGGTTGTTCATTCTTGACTTCTGAACTGCTACTAGCATTATCAGTGGTTCTTTTTAGCATACTATCAGCAATCTCTCTACCCGCTGAATGGTTCATTGTTAATGCATTTTTGTCAATGCTCAGCCAATCATCTATAGCCTTTTTTTTTATACTTAATGCATTTTAAGATTTTGTGTGTTTAACACCTTATAAATTGCAGATTTTACTCAAGAAATGTAAAACCCTGAAAATTGTTCATGATCATTGATGTTGGCGTTGCCAAAAATCTGTTCCAGCGATATAGTAAGTCATGCATTCACAAAGCTGTCCCCAAAATTGATAAGTAACAGTGAAGCCCCCAGAAAATTTGTTCAGAAAATAATCTCTCCAGAGGGGAAAAAAAAATCAAATACTCTTTTTTCACATTTTTACTTTCGAATGTGAAATTTTTAATAAAGAATTGTTATTTTTCTTCTTCCATAACTTGAAAGTATAAAAGAAAAAGGAAGGGAAAATGTGGTTTTGATGCCAGATTTTAGTAGTCAAACTGTATATAAATATTCTGGCCAAACTTTATGCAATTATACTTAATCAATATCATCATCATGAGATATTATCTTTCAGAATTAAATTTTAATATTGACTTCTTATCAAAATAAGCATATGTTTTAATATGCTATTAATACATTGAATGCCACAAACAACAACAAAGTGGCTTTTTTGGCAGACATTGACAAAGCAGTTTTCAGTGTTTATTGAAGGGTTCAAAAATTCACAATTGCAGAAATATGTTTTTAATTTGTACAATTTTACACAAACAAATTATGTACATTTATTAGCTATACATTGATTAGCTAATTATGTACATTTTTAATTAAAAAAATACCAACTTTTTATTATTTTTTAAACGATGAATACCAAATTAAAATCACTAATATGGCAAAGGCTTTTTTTTTTTTTACATCGTAATAATTTAATTATCAATAGTCCAGTATCACTGAAATAAATTGATTTCAACGAAAATATTGATGGCATGCATATTCACTAGTAATGGGGATGCTCAGAGGTGGCAGGGGAAGGAGGGGAAAGTGATTTTTTGGGGAAAAAAAGCTTTTTCCTTCCTAAATGGGAAATTTAAAATTTTTCCAGTTTGGAAAAATTGAAATTTCATTTATAATTTTTTTTTAATTACACCACATTCTGATACTCTATATTTTTTCCCATGTTTAATGTCCTCCTTGAAAATGGTAACATGGAAAATGTGATCCATAAATAGTTTAGGAAGAACTTGAGTCCTTAAAAGGACTCTTCACAAATTTTTCCCCAAAAGACCCTTTACAAAGTTCAGAAAAATTTTTTAGTCTCCAAATTGAATCCTTGACAAATGTGATGACTTTAAAATAAAAATAAAAAAAAAAAAAATCACATAACAGCTGAATTTATGAATGAATCTATCATCTAGCTGCATATATGAATAAAATAACTTATAAAAAATTTCTATAACAATAATTTCTAATTGAAAAAAACCTCGGTCAGCTTTGCCTATAAGCGGAGGTAAATTTCGAAGAGTGCTCATTTCAGCAACAAAAAATGAAATACAATTAGACATAAACCCAGAATTAACAACTGTATTCGGCCGCTTTTGAAAAAATTTTAATTTCCATTTTTCTGTAAGAACTGGTTTTAACAGAATAATCAAACAAAATCGGCTCAAATGCCCATTTTGAAATATATTCTGACTTTATTAAACAAGTAAGAAAAATCATGCGTTAAGCATAGATTATGAAGCACTTTCCATTACTTCATGAAATCTTTAACAAAACTTCATTAATTAGGGAAATAAGGGTATATAGCTAAATATGTATTCCAATACTTTTGAACAGCTCTGTATTTGATCTGTCAATTGATATACATACTATATAATGGGGAAATTTAGTTTAGCAAGAAAAAAGCTTAAAATTTCTTTTTCAGCAATTTGTGCTAATAAATAGAAACATACTTGAAAACTTTTGTTCAGCCCTGTAGTTTACCTTGTACCTTTATAACACGTCAGTAAAAAGCTAATATTTATTTTAAACAAACACTCTTAAAAAACAGAAATCACATTTTTATAAATTATCATTCATAGGTGTCCATGTACCCAATACTTTGCGTGGCCCTGTATGTTATTTTATCTCTATTCTGCAAATATTTCTTTGTAAATTGAATGCAGTTCAGTGTAAAAATGCATTCCTTATTTCAGAATCACCTTTAAGTAATTTACGCTTATACTCAGTAACGTTGGCAAGCTCTTTTGGGTAACCCTGTATATCAACAATAACATTTATACACAACATGTAATGTACAAAGATTAAGTTAAACTTAAACGCGTATATAATAATTAAAATGCATTACATCCATCCATCAGCCATCATCGGAAACATATACAGTACATCGGAAAGAATATACTATTTGAAATCTTTTGTGTGTCCCTGTAAATGCAATGTACTTCATATTATGCAAGGCAGTATCGTATAATTTATATTAAGCCTCAGTGACATATATCAATTTTATTATACATGAAACAGTTTAATATATTTAAAACAGGTCGCACACTATTCCGTCTTTACCATTATCCAATGGAATTCTTTTGTGTAGCCCTGTAAATGAATAATAGTTATATTTTCACCGTATACTTTATAGAATGCATATTTTAGTACACCTCTTAAATGCATTTAAATTTTAGTATGTTTGACAGGGTGTAACATCTTTAAAATGCCTTTGAAACGATTTTCCCCATAGGCCGTAATGTAAAACTTTTGATTCTCCCTGTAAATAAACTATTCATGATAGAAACTTCATTTTCAATAGGGTTCAGGCTAGGGTAAACATCAAAAACATACAAAAATTTCAGGGCAATTCGTGTGTATTTACAGGAGTTAGAGCGCGGACCCACATACGGCAGACAAACTGAATGCATAAGCACTTTTCAAAGAATACATAAGCACTTTCATACTATTGGAAAGTGTTAACAACATTAAAATCCATTTAAAACAGTTTTTCCCCATAGGCTGTAATGTAATAAAAAACTTTTGACTGTCCCTGTAAATGAAATAATCATGGTAGAAACTCCATATTCAATAGGGTTCGTGCTAGGGTAAACTTAAATAATGCCCAAAAATTTCATGGCAATCCGAGTATATTTACGAGAATTAGAGTGCAGACAGACGGCCATCTGGCCAGACGTCCAGATAAACCGAATGCATAAGCACTTTCAACTTTGTTGGAAAGTGCTAAATATCGACCAATACGGCACATTATATCGTTCCTAAATAACAAAAAACTGTTAATTGAATGCCTTTGAGAGCAAAATTGATTTTAAAAATGAGTCATAAAATAACCAATTTGTTATTTGAATACATCCTCAATTCTTTAATCATGATCGCTTTGGGAAATTTTGTGTGAAATGTACACTTTGACAGCTTTTTAAAAAAATATATTCTGCCTTTATCAAAAAATTGGCCAATCCGTCACATTATATAGATCCTAAATAAGAGGACCTGTAAATTGGATGCATTTGAGAGCAAAAATGGATTTAAAAATGAGTCAGAAAAAACGGAATTTGTTATACTTCCTCAATTTTTCAATCATGATCACTTTGGGAAAAATTCTGTTCAAAATAGCCATTTAGCAGCCTCTTTTGAAATATGTTCTGCCTTTATCAAAAAACTGGCCAATGCGTCACCTTATATAGTTCCTAAATAAGAGGATCTACTATTTGGATGAGTTTAAAATCAAAAATGAGTCAGAATATAAGCGGTTTGGATTTGAGATTTTTTCTCCAATTCCTATTTTTGTTTAATTTATTTTTGCTATAAGATTTGGTCCTATGAAAAACTTGTCAGTATAAAAATTGTACACATTATGTAGTAGATGTAAAATAAATTTAATTAGATTTGATAGTTTAAGAATTGACAAAATTATGAATTTTTTCGTTCCCCCCCCCCCTTTTGTTTTTATTTTTAATTATTTTCATCGGTAAAAAATAATCCCATCAAAAACTTGTAAACATGAAAGAAAGTTTTAGATAATTTTGAGGACATTTATAAAAAATTTAGTTGGATTTAATATCTTGAGAATTGACGAAGTTATGAATTTTTTTCTTCCCAAAACCCTTTTTTTTTTTTTTTTTTTTTTTTTTTTTCGCCTTTTGAACCTATTTTTAACTATCAAAACTCTGTCATACATAAACTTTTGGCCCATTTTTTAGAGGTAATATAATCTTTAAACCGATTCTATACCTATTTTAATTAAGAAGTTATGGTTTTTTTTGGTTTTCACAAAAACCCTCACCCTCCCTATTTCCACTCCCTTGGTCCGATTTTACCCATTAACGAATTTAGCCGAGATTTTATACCCCTTGATTTTATGTATCAGTTTGGAAGAGATTGGAGCAGAATTATGGAAGTTATTGTGTCCAGAAGAAAGTAATATATATATATATATATATATCATCATCATCATCATCAACCGTTTTCGATCCACTGCTGGATGTAGGTCTCCCCCAGATTTTTCCAATGTTTTCTGTCTAGTGCTTTCGTCATCCAATTTACACCAGCCACTTTTCTAATTTCGTCACTCCATCTTACTTGTGGTCGTCTTCTTGGTCGTTTTACATCTCTGGGATACCACTGTAGTATATTTGTGCTCCATCTATTGTCTTGCCTTCTTGCAATGTGCCCAGCCCATTTCCATTTTAGCTGCCTGATTCTTTCAAGGATGTCAAAAACTTTTGTTTGATTTCTTATCCAGGTTATCCTCTTTCTGTCTCTTCTAGTTATGCCTAGCATACATCTTTCCATGCTTCTCTGTGTTGTTTGTAATCTTTGTATCATCCGTTTTGTTAGTGTCCATGTTTCTGCTCCGTAGGTTAATGCAGGTAAAATACATTGATTAAAAACTTTTCTTTTCAAACAAAGAGGCATATTACCCTTCAGAATAATACTGTTCTTCCCGAAAGCACTCCACCCATTTCTTATTCTTCTATTGATTTCAATCACGATACTATTATCTGATGATATTTCCTGTCCTAGGTACACATAACTTTGCACTTCTTTAATCTCAGAGTTCTTGTAGACAATTTTCTTTTTTGATGTAAATGATTTAAACATCACCTTAGTCTTTTCTAAATTTATTTTTAATCCCACACTGATGCTAGCTTCTGCAAGATCTTTTAGCATAATTTCCAATTCTTCAGGACTGTTACTGAAAATTACAATGTCGTCAGCGAACCGGAGATGACTTAAAAGTTCTCCATTTATTCTAATCCCTTTGTTTTCCCAATCCAGCTTCTTGAAGATATTTTCTAAGACAGCATTAAAAAGCTTGGGTGAAATGGTGTCTCCTTGTCTTACTCCTCTTCCGAGCTTGATCTTCGCTTTCCCTTTATCTAAACGGATGGTTGCTGTTGCTTTCTTGTAAATCTTCTTTATGATATTGATGTAAGGTTTGTCTATACCAATGTCCTCCAGAGAATCTACTACTGCTGATGTGTAGATGGAATCAAAAGCTTTTTCATAATCAATAAAGGCAAGGCACAGAGGTAAATTATATTCTTTATGCTTTTCTATGAATTCCTTACTGTTTGGATATGATCCATTGTGCTGAATCCACTTCGGAATCCTGCCTGTTCTCTAGGTTGAGCTGAGTCCACAGCTGATTCAAGTCTTGTCGTTAAAACTTTGGTGAAAATTTTATAAATCACGGACAGTAAGCTGATCGGATGGTAATTTTTAATGTTTTCCTTCTCTCCTTTCTTATAAAGTAGTACCATCACAGCATTATTCCAATCTTCTGGTACATCTGACCTTTTAAGACATTTGGAAAACAGTAAGGATAGCCTTTTTGCAAATTCTTCTCCTGCTTCTTTGATAAGGTCAATTGTAATTCCATCTTCTCCAGGGCATTTACCTTTTTCATAAATCTAATAGCTTGTAAAACTTCATCTGTCATCACTGGGATTATCTCTTCAGTTTCTGTTAAGATTTCTCGTTGATCGTGTACGTTGATTTCCCTCTGATCTTCACATTTATATAGATCATTATAGAACTTTTCAACAATGTGTACTATTTCGCTGCTGATTTTGGTGATTGTTCCATCTACTCTCTTCAGTGCAAAAATACCTTTTCTTCCAACACATAACTTGCGCTTAGCTGATTTTAAACTTTTGTTATCTTCCAGAACTTTTTTAACACGATCACAGTTAAATTTTCTGATATCTTCTGTAACGCATTTTCTTACTGTTTTACATAATTCAGCATATTCAACTCTTGATTTAGGATCATTTTTCTTCATTTTAAATTCTCTGCGTTTTTTCATCAATCTTCTTGTTTCTTCTGTTATTTTCTTTGTCTGTTTTACTTGTGCATCACCGGCTATCTTCTTGGCAATTTCTTGTAGAGTATTGCTTATCTTCTTGTTCACTATTGTAACATCTTGCTCTTCTTCTAAAGTTGATTGAAGTACTTGGAAACGGTTTTGAAGTTCCAAATGAAATTATTCTTTAAGTTTCTGGAGGTTTATAATATCGATTGATTTCTTTGAGTGTAGCAAAAGCTTCATTCTTTCCACTTTAGTATTTAACAGCAGTTTACATCTAACCAATCTGTGATCGCTTCCTGTATTGAAGTTATTGAGAACGCTGCAGTCCTGAATAAGATACTTTTTGTTGGTCAAGATGTAGTCGATTTCACTTGTTAAGCCATTTGCACAACACCATGTCCATTTTCTTTGTGGCTTTTTCTTGAAAAATGAATTCATGATATACATCTGTTTACATTCTGCAAACTCAATCAATCTGTTTCCTCTTTCATCTCGCATACCATATCCATGATTTCCTACAGATAATTCACCTTTCTTCTTCTCTTTAATTCTAGCATTCCAGTCTCCCATTATTAATTTTATGTAGCAATTTCCCTTTTGGTGCATTGAAGCTACTTCTTCATAAAAATCTTCAATTTCTTCATCAGAATAACTTATTGTTGGTGCATAAACTTGGGTAATTTGCAGCTTGTATCTTTTGGACACTTGTATTACTAATCTTGCAACTCTATCTGATGCACTATCATATTCTACAATGTGATTCTTCCACCTTTTATGAATCAGAAATCCTACACCACTTGTTCTTCCATCTTTTGTACCTCTGTAGTATAAAACATGTCCACTGGCAAGATCAATCTTTTCTTCGCCATTTCTTCTTACTTCACATAATCCTAAAATGTCCCAGTTGATCTTATCTAACTCTTCTTCAAGTTCCTGTAAACGGTTTTCAGAAGATAGGGATCGTCCATTGTACGTAGCCAAGGTCATCAACTTATGGCAGCCAAGCCGAGCCCGGTGATTCTTAGCACCCTCTGTCTTCATGTCTGTCTGATCGCTGCCGTAACCAGGAACATGCAGACTACCGGGAACTGAGGGCCATGATTTGTTTTGTGAATTCATGGTAAAATGAGGGGGGTTGTGGACAAATCCCTCCACACTGGCCAAGCGGGTTGGAGGAAGCCCATCCGCGTTCGTTCCCCTTGCACTAGACAAGAGTACTAACAGGCTGTACCGATGGAAGGTGCGGATTGGACATTAAGTCTCTGCTCCCAGTCGATTCCTTTAAGTCCTCCTAGAAGGCAATTAAAGGGTCTTCTCCTAGTTGATAAGCAGAGGCTATTAAACAGCCCATATATAAAGGGTGAAATTAGCACTAGCCACCGGCCACAGGGCCAGTAAATGAGAAAAAGTGGCCAGTGAAAAATTGTCTATCAGCGGCCACCTTGTGGCCACTTTTTTTACAAGGAGAGAATACAATTTACTTATATTTCATCAATGATTCTACTTTTTTAGGTTCCAATATATTTATATTAACATATTTATTTGTGCTATTCAGTCTTACATTAATACTTATAGAAATTTTAACTGTTTAATATTTTTAAATAAAGTGGCCACTAGTTTAAACATAGTGGCCACTTGAAAAATTAGTCTTACTGGCCAGTGGGCGCTAAAGAAATTTTCCAATTTTGCCTTATACCCATATATATATATATATATGTATATATATACAGAGAGAGAGAGAGAGAGAGAGAAACTTTTTTACTGATGGTAGTTTTGGGGTCTACAGGTCATGATCGGTGTAGGTCTGCAAAAATTTTTCAGAAATTCCAACATAGGAGCAACCGCAATAGGTAGTATTTCATACGAAATCTACCTAAAACAAAAATTTAAGAATTGACAAAATTAGGAATTTTTGGCGTTTTTCACCTCCCCCCTTTTTGTTTTCGTTTTTAATTTTTTTCATCGGTAAGAAATAATCCTTACAAAAACTTGTAAATATTAAAGTTTTAGATAATTTTGAGAACATTTATAAAAAATTTAGTTGGATTTAATATCTTGAGAATTGACAAAGTTATGAATTTTTTTCTCCCCAAAACCCTGTTTTTTTCACCGCTTGAGCCTATTTTGAACTTTATCAAAACTCTGTCATACATAAACTTTTGGCCCATTTTTTAGAAGTAATATAAACTTTAAACTGATTCGATATCTATTTTAATTAAGAAGTTATGGTGTTTTTTCAGTTTTCACAAAAATCCTTCCTATTTCCACTCCCTTGGTCTGATTTCGGCCATTATCGAACTTAGCCGAGATTTTATACCCCTTGACTTTATTTATTAGTTTGGAAGAGAAATGAGCAGAATTATGGAAGTTATCATGTCCAGAAGAAAGTGATTGATTGATTTATATATACATATATATTTTTTTTTTTACTGATGGTAGTTTTGGGGTTACAGGTCATGATCGGTGTAAATCTGCAAAAAATTTTCAGAAATTCCAACATAGGAGCAACCGTAATAGGTAGTATTTCATACGAAATCTACCTAAAACTCTTATTACACTTTTACAAGTATATAGAAAAGATAAAAGAAATACAATAAAAAACATGTGAAAATAATGCATTTATGGTTAAAATACTTAAGGAACCATTTATCATTTTAATTTGTAACTTATAAAGAACCAGAGAAATTGTATGTGCACTATTATGAAGAAGTTACGAAATTAAAGAACATACAAATTACTTTTTGAATTTTACAAATATTTGTTGTGCTTTAACTTGTTTTAATAAGGTGTGTTTCTAAATGAATCAGAGCATATTTTAAGGAATTTTCATTGGGCGACATTGGGTTTAGTCTTTTGTCCAAAACAAATGTTCTTAAATTTTCCTCTCCCCTCTCCTGATTATAGAAACAAAATTATAAGAATATTGACTAGCTGACAAACTTCTGCACATTATTAGTTATCTATATTGTACTTCTGTTAAAAATTTTATTACTTTTATAAGGTTAGTAAATTTCATAACTTTCACTGAATCATTTAAACCTCATCATTAATAGGTAGGTAACATTAAAAAAAGTTTACATTCCTTAGTTCAGACATACTAGTAATCGTTATGTTAGTAGTGGACCAAACATAACATCCAGTCTATCAAATTCATGTACCTAATTGAAATTTTAATTGAGAAAAATTATTCTCTTAATTCATTAGTTACCTTTTATTAGTTTGTACATTTGGTTATTTTTCAGAAATCAGACTAATTAGGCAATTGGATCCTGGTATAAATTCTGGAAAAGAAATTCAACATGATTTTTCTTTTAGAGAAATAGCAGTGTTACTATATAGTTTCAAACACAAATTAGAACTAATCATGAAAACAGATTTTTATCTTGTGTTTAAACATGAAATGAAAAAAATTACCATAGTAAGTTTTTTAACAAATTTCCAAAATACCAAATCAATAATTATTGTAGTGGTTAAAAATCTTTTGATTGTTACAAATTACTACATTTTGCTAACAGTAAAACTAAATAAGAAAATAGTTTTGCTCTTTATGTTTTAAAAAATCAATCTATCCATAAAATATATCTAACATAATACAACAATAATTAAAATGTTTTTAAATTTTTATATAGAGGACTGTCTTGTAAAAATTGTGGCATTATTTAGGATAGAAAAACAATTTTGTTCTTTACGTTTTAACATTTTTAATTTCCTAAATTTTTACAATGTTTCCAAAAAATCATTAAGTTTTTTTTTTACAAATTACTGTCTTAGCTAAAAAAATTTAACAAACTCAGGATTCCCATAGATTTTGTTGTCTGGAAGCTTTCTCCTTCACTTGCTCTTTATGAATCTTGCAACAACAAGCTTTGGATCATAAAAATCTGTTCCAATTTCATTACAGCCAATGAATGTTTTTCAGTTTAAGGCTTTTATTTTATAGTTCCGACAGTTTGTTGGATTTCAGATGTGTAATGCACGGATGCATCTCTTTTTAGGCTAGCACTGTGAGGTGTCAAAGGAACATGTGATTACACCAATTTGTTGAAAACAGAGTGAGATTTAAGAGTTGGGTGTATAGTCTGCGGTTTATACAAGAAAAAAACCTCCCAAAAAGCCACTGCGGCTTATACACGGTGCGGGTTGTACAAAGATTTTTTTTTTTAATTGGAAATTGTGATATTTTTTCTACAATTTTTAAACCTTAAAAAATTTGAAAAAACATCGAAATTTGTAAATTTTTTTCACTATGCCGCGAAATTTAGAGAGTTCTCCCATGTTTGTAAAGGCTTTTTTTTACTGCTTAAATACAGTTATTTCTGGATTTGGAAAAACTGTCACAACTATCGCCAAGTACTGCACTGATAGATGTATAATAGCCATTGTGTTTGTAGAGTACAAAATCCAAAATCCGGAACCCTTCCAATCTTGACAATTCTGAATTTAAGATAATTTTTTATTTTTCAAAAAAATAATCTACCAACCCTGTTTCAAAGAACAAAAAAAGTGCGTGATTTATATAATTTTGGAACGATTCAGAGCAGTCGTTCTTTTTCGAAATGATTCCAAGGAATCGTTCCTTTATAGAGTTTTTCATTTCGGAAGGAGTTCAAGGAATCAAACTTTTCCGGAGTTGTTTTCCGTCGTTGAAAAATTTGGTAAATTTGTGTTAAAAATTATGACTAATTGCTTCTAATTTCGAACCCTGGTCGAAATATACGTTCGTAAATGGTATATAGCCCGCAGACTATACACCGATGCATCTCCGCGGGTTATACACGAACTTTTTTTACTGCACTGCTCGATTTAGGGGTGCGGGTTATACACAGGGTGAGGGCTATACACCCAAAAATACGGTAATAATACCATTTTGATGTCAATGAGAAGGACTCAGATTTCAATTGCATACAAAGCCGTTACATCATCAGTGAATTTGGTGACTTATTCTTTAACCAAAAGTATTGTAAACAATAAGGCAGGACGAAAAGACAAACAGCCTCTGTTTGTCTTCTTGAATTTAAGAAAACATCTATATCATTGGGATGCTCATTTCATCCTATTGCAGTTTTTGGTAAATAAATTCTTTACAATTCAACACAGTTTCATTTCTTTCTGCAGACCTGCATCTCTTGGTAAACATTAATGATTTGATAACTTTATGTCTGCAAGAATTATCTTCAATATTCGAATGATTTTCTTCCTTAGTGCTGCAATTACTTTCGCCAATCGTTCTTCATATCCACCAAAATAACACTCATCATTGATAAAAATTCAAAGTATTTTTCAAAATGTTTTTTAAGAATTCTATATGAATTCTATATTAGACAATATAATGAAAGATCTTTGAATGTTTTTCTGAAGTTTTCAAGGTGTTTCAGAAGATGCAAGCATTAGGGATATCAGGTGTTGTTCATTAACTTTCATCTATAATTGAAGGAACTTATGAGCAGAAGTTCGTTCAATTTTGATGTCGGGATGATGATTCATAATGTTTTTTAATGAAAATGCTGAATTTCAGCTGTAGACTATACAGTTTTTGCTTTATTACTATTAAAATAAGATTTATGTTGGTTAATACATTTGTTTAAAGGACCAAATGTTTCACCTATATACACTCATTGCTATAAAAATTTGCGCCCCAAGAAAAAGACGTCCAAATGAAACGAAATTTTACTTGCATAAGTACTACTGTGATAAAAATAAGTGATTAGAAAACCAAAGGAAAAGGATCATTTATTGCAGAAAAAGGTACAAATGAACAGAAATTTTAGTACACTGTTGGACCTTCCTCTAGCGAGAATCCACAATGCGATACGAGTGGGCATTGAGTTCCGTATGATGTTCTGAGACATCTCATTCCACAGTTGCTGTAAATGCACCTCGAGTTTGATGAAACTCGTAGGGTGACTAACTTGCCGTCCCAAATGATCCCAGATATGCTCGATTGGTGACAAATCTGGGAATCAAGCAGGCCAGAGAAGGGTGGTAATGCGGCGAAGGCAGGCCTGTGACACCCTTGCTGTGTGTGCCCGAGCACTGTCTTGCTGAAAAATGGCACCTGGGAGCCCTGGCACGAGTGGCAACATATGTGGCTGAAGGATGTCTTGGATGTACTGCTGGGCTGTTATTGTGCCACAGATCAATATTAGGAATGACCGTGTATTGTAAGCAATGGCACCCCATACCATTACACCAGATGGGGAGTGGTATGTTACTGTAAACCGAAGGCAGGATTGAGGCATTCACCATAGGGCCTCCACACACAAACACTATTGTCATCTCTGCTCAAATTGAGTCTAGACTCGTCACTGAAGACGATCTGGATCCATTCCATTGCACTCGAATACCGTTGTGTGCAACACCACTCCAAACGGAGGCGATGGTGGGTGGGTGTCATTGGCAGCCAACTAATGGGCCCTGCGATATCAGATGTCCTTCAGCCAGGCACCTTGCAATGGTTCGGGAAGACACAGGGGTCTATAGTGAAGGTGCTGCCTGTGTCTGGATAGCAGCCAATGAGGCAGTTGTGAAAGGGAAATTACTTAATACAGTAGACTCCCTCAAATCCGCACTCCTAAAATCTGCAACTCTCTAAAATCCGCACATATTTTAGAGATGTAAACAATGAAACAGTCAGTTCAGATGTAGGTGCAAAATTTCACTTTTTTAGTTTTATATCAATTCCATACATTTTTTAATTTGTAATTTTTGTTAATATCACTTTATTCATGTGTTTCATGAAGAAAGAATAAACTTATTTCTGAAAAAATAACGATATTGTTGTTATCATTGGTAATCACGTCTGGCTAAACCTGATTTAAAGCTTCATTATTTTATTATCCTGATGTGAATTAGTAATGTACTCTTATGAGGCAAGTTTCATTGAATAATTTAGGAAAAACACATTTCATATTTATAATGAATATTTAATAGTACATTAATGATTATTAATTTGACCTTTGCTTTTAGTATTTCAATCATTTTAAAAATTATCTAAATTTTTATTATTTTAGTTTATTACTTATTTTAATATTTTAGTATATTGTAAGCATTCATTATACTTTTGATTGCATTATTAATTGCATTCAAATTACTGTTAAAAAATTGTAAACAAAGCAATGACCAGAAATCCCCAAAATTCTAAAATCCGCAAAACCTCTGGTCCCAAGCTGTGTGGATTTGAGGGAGTCTACTGTAGTAATTTCCTGGAAAAATAGAAGTGAATAAATTGCAGAGTCTACACGCTAGTGGGATGTATAGGCCGAATTGCTTACCCTTGTCATTAAGTTAAATTGAATGTATATTGAGAAGCAGAAACTAAGCAAATTTAAATAACAAATAACAACCTTTATTAAAATCATAATTAAAATTAAACAAGTATAAGAATAAAATCATTTGAATAAAAAAAAAATTAAATGCTATCAGACATAAGCTCTTATATTGAATTCGAAATAATGTCTTACACGTTACATATATGGAACCAGAGCACCTGCTAAAATATAAAAGAATCTATTTTTTATTGTAAAGGAAAAATTATATTTTTACTTTAAATAAAAATCTATAAAGTTATTATAAAAAAACATTTTATCCTTAAGTTTAATTAGTCTATTTCTCAACTCATCTCAAAAAATATATTTGCACATTAATGTCTAAGTACTGATGTTGTAATAATAATAAAAATACAAAACATTAAATTTAATTTTTAAATTTCTTCATCTCCCCTTCCAACTTCATTAAAGTCAAGTCAACTTCTTTTAAATAGCAAAGGCTCCCAAGGTACCCAAGCTGCCACTCATAAGTACCTTCCTAGAATATCTTATCTGCCGCATAAGATATTCTCCAACAATCTCTTTCTGCCACTAAAAGATTTAGGTGGAGGGTGGAGCAAAGAATAAACAATGAACCAGCTTAACTGCAATAACATTCCAACGGAGATCTCATGCGGAAACCAGCTACATATACTCCTGGAAAAAGGTTGTCAAATAATCTCCAAGCCATTACTAGCACATAACTATCCCGAGCACCTGACACAGTCAATTTGAATGTCTAGGTCTCAGACCACTCTAGCACCGACTATCCATAATGCTTGTTTTAAAAAAAATACAACAGCAGTAAGCAAAGATTTATTATATAAAAGATGAAGTTGACCAGATTATTTCCAAAAAAGACAACAGACAAAAATCTGGAGTTAAAAATACGTTTAAAAAGGAGAGACTAAAAGAAATATATGTTCTTAAAAAAAAATAAAAACTCATCTGACAACTGCTGTAGGTGGCCGGCATTCCGCTGTTTACTTGAAGACAAACATTATATGTTTTAGACTTGACAGTTCCTCTCCACCAATAATATCTTCATCTGAAATTTGCAACACCAAATTCATTAAACAAGACTTCGTTCATACTTTCACTTTACATTAAAAGACTACTGTACTGGCTTAACACACCTCTTAATTCCAAACCTCAGTCATATCGACACTGCACGAGACAACAAGGGGACCCATCGGCAAAACAGCTGCAAGTATAAATATTCCATCCTCCTTACTGACAACGCCCCCTCACGTGACATCTGCTTCCTGGTTTAACGCCACTTCTGGCATCTCGAAAGTTCCCGGAAAAGATGATCCACTAGCAGTCAGCCATGGGGAAATGACGTGTGCTCACGGACATGTTATGCCACCTATCGCTAGATGCGATAACTCTCCAGAAAAATATCGTGAGTGAATCTATGTTGATGAAATATATCAGCCGGAAGAAACAAACATGCTGATGCCATCAGGATTTAATTATTGACAATTAGTGAAAGATAAGTAGGTGGAATATCAATGACTGGTAATTATGCTGAAGTACAAAAGAAAGATAAAGGTATTGTATTTATTATAAGTTGAAATTTAAACACAGGAAAAATAAAGATAAGTGTTTAAATTGAAACTTTGTTTTTATTATACTTTAATTATTTAAAAAGGTAAATAAAAATAAATAGAATTTATTTTTAAATGTAATTTTTAATTTAAACAAATATAAATAAATATACCATAATTTCCAGCCTATAATTTGCGGCTGCAATTTTTAGCCTTTAAAAAATAATTTTGGCGTATAATCCACGAACTATACGACGATTACTCATTGTTTTCAACATTCGAATGTAGTATTAATAAACCACCCTATTTATTTAGTTGATGTATTCAAATGATAGTTGTAATAAAATAAAAAATAAATTTATAATAATTGAACTTTAAAAAATACAAATATTTTTTTCATTGAATCTTATGTTTAAAATGTTGAATGTCTTGTGAAACAAATAATTCTATAACAATTGCTGTTTTTAAATCATTTTCAACATATTCTTTTTTTAATAACATTCAATTTAAATTCTGCAATGTTAAATAATACGTTTTCGCATTAATTGATTGGTAAATGAGGAATTAATTGATAAATTGATTGTTGATTTTCGTATCCATGTTATAAAATGAATTTGCGATCTACATCAACTTTACTGATTACGATAATCGATATTTAATCGAATTAATCATTATCACATCGTAGTTGCAGTGTAATATAACTTTCAATGGCTGTTTAGCAGTGTTTATTATTTGCGTGGCAACATAATATTTGCTGCATAAAATTATTATTTCATAGTTCTTTGTTTCAGCTAAAGGATTAAGATTGCAATTTTTGAATGAAATGAGTTGAAAACTTAGTTAAAAAAATATTTGTTGTTCATAGAAACATGTTACCAAAAGGCTAAGAAAATATAACATAAGAATCGGAAGCCACACTTATTAGTACATTTACGTCATATGTGAACCAATCACGAGCAACTCCATGAACGGTCGATAACAGACAATTGTGTGATAGCTGTTTACATTTTTATTTTATAACTGCAGCAAATTGTACATTTTTAAATATTCAGCAGATAATCCGCACAAAAAATTTTTGAGGTTTTTTTAACAGATAATCAGCGGATTATAGGCCAGAAATTACAGTAGTAATGTGTTAAATAAAAGAAAGGTTGAGTGGAATGACAAGAACAGAGGGAAATATGTACGTATTTCCTATCAAGTTGGTTCTACGCGTGCGTTTTGTATGGTGTGACAGTCTTCTTGAAGACTGGTCTGTCAAGAGCGTGCTGAGCCTGATCGCCATGCAAATGGCTTCTCTTCAGTCCACTGGTCCCAACACTCCTCACAGTAAAATCAGAACAGCCTACTTGATGAGCTAACCACTCAGCTTCCATTATCCCAATGATACTTCTCCTCTCCAGCTCTGACAGCTGATGATATTGTCTTCGATGGCTGTGTAACGACATGTCTACCTTAGCGTTTCCTTTGCAAAAGAAAACAGACACCCAGAGAAGTTCTACTTACCAGTTTTACACTCCTAGGAGGATGAATTTCAACGCCCTCTAATGACATTACTCAATGCTCAATCATGCTCCTTTTCTAATCAATTGATATATGCCTGATATGTACCTTCATGCCAAGTTTCATTACGATCCCACAATTATTTTCTGGTGTGCAAATTTTTATGGCAATGAGTGTATTTCAAATTGCATAAGTTACACTTTATATATATATATATATATATAATAAAATATAAATCACAAATATAAATAAATGAAAATAATAATAAATTGATAAATAGAAAAACAGGATGAACCAATAATGTGGAAGCCTTAAATCTATGAGTAGCATACAGATGCATCAAAGGTGCTATGCATGCTAGGTCAAAGAAAAGATATGTTATTTCACTGAAATTTGTCATCAATATGCTTAAAAAGACAAAATTAAGCAACTTATAACATATATGAAGGCAAAAACTGTTGAAAGAACTGTAGAAAAAATAAATAAATCAATGAACAAATGAAATGAAATAGAAAATAAAAAATCCAATACTTGAAACTCACCAGATAAAACAGTGTCAACCAACTGATAATGAGAATTATATACAAGCTAACATGAATCAGCAAAATTGAAATGAATAAGAAACAATGAACAACAATATTTTAGTGCTGCTCTCTGTAGAGAAAAACCGAAACGCAAAGCTCCATCAGGAGAAAACTGAAATGCAAAGCTACGACTATATTTTGAAACTGATGGAAAATGCAAGAAAAACAGATAACATAAAATTCATGTAAAAGAACTGCTGAAATATGGAACGATAAAAGATATGTAATATCCTAAAGAAAATCAAGCTGTAATTAAGAAAAAATAGAAAAAATAAATGAAAGGATGAATTACATAATATAGAAGAAACTAACATTAATAAATCCAGAATTCCATTACCATACACAAGGTATCAATAATTGAAAAATATGATAAATATATGTATTAAAGCCAAAAACCCAGTTTTTTTTATAATTATTTATACAATTTTTTTGGAAAAGATTTAGTATTTTTTTTAATAATTTTTCAGCAATCTGCTACCCAACCCACCATAATAGTGTTTTTGATTTTATAAACTTTTTATATATTTTTGTAAATTTTATAATTTTTATATATACCATATGCCTAATCAAAATGAATTAATGTTTAATCCATGATAAAATAAATTCTAGGGGATAATTATAACACATTGCTGAATGTTGTAAATTAGAAAGGTTAGGTCTTATATAATGTGAGAAACATAAACATTTAATACAAAGGTAATGACTTAGAAGAATATTTCTTTAAACAGAAATATGCAAGCAGGAGTTAAAATTAGTGAAATTAATTACATTAAAAGAAAAATCATTTCATTTATCATGAATATTAAATGTTAGAATATTATTATGTGAAATATCTATGTTAGCATCCAAAAAATAAATATTAAAGTTATTAAGATATGTAGTACAGTATAGGATCCATTATCCAGAATGCTTGGAGCCCAGGGCATTCTGGATAAGGGGTTTTTCCGCAATCCAGAACACTTTACTGTAGGTATAAGAAATGCACGAAATAATTTCATAAATAGGGAAATAAATGGGTAAATATGAATACTAATACATGTAAATACCTTAATTTATTAATTAATTTACACAAAATAAAAAAAATATTTATAATAAATGAAAAAAATATACATACATATGAAATTTAATTTTGAGATTGTTTCAAATTTTTAAATTCTTAGTGGATTTTGTGACGAAATTACCCATTTTCTCGCGAATCTTTTGAAAAAATTTGCCGAAAATTAGTAGGTTTTTCTTGATTTTTAACGAATTTTGCCGTTTTTCCATGATTTTTTGACAAAATTTGCTGTTTTTTTTCCGTGATTTTCAGAATAAATTTGCCTTTAATCGCGATTTTTTGACGAAAGTTACCGTTTTTCCCCGATCTTTTGTTGAAATTTGTTGTTTTTCGCGAATCTTTTGTCAAAATTTGCTGTTTTATCCCGATTTTTCAGACTATATTCGTTATTTTTTTGCAATCTTTTGGGGGAAATCTGCCTTTTTTGGGGATTTTGTGACGAAATTACCCATTTTCTCATGAATCTTTTGACAAAATTTGCCAAAAATTAGTAGTTTTTTCTTTTTTTTAACGAATTTTGCAGTTTTTCCATGATCTTTTGACAAAATCTGCCTTTTATCAGGATTTTTTGGACTATATTTGTTATTTTTTCGCGATCTTTTGGGGGAAATCTGTCTCTTTGGGCGATTATGTGACGAAATGACCTATTTTCTCGCGAATCTTTTGACAAAATTTGCCGAAAATTAGTCGTTATTTTGTGATTTTTAACGAAATTTGCTGTTTTTTTGCGATCCTTTGACGGAATTACGCGTCCCAAGGGACGCGTAAGAGCTATTTTTTTGCATCCTGTCGCCGATTTTTTGCGTAATTTACACGCTATAGTGCATCCGCGGCATCATTGAAAAAGGAAAAAAAAAAAAAAAGCTACCGATTTGCATTCCGGTTTTCGGAGCGTTCCGGATACCGGGACGCCGGATAACGGATCCTATACTGTACTTAATTCAAGATTACGGGAATAATTTACAAGATGAGATATAGATTTATTATCATTTACAGAAATAATGTCATCTATATATCCAAAGAACAAAATATTATCGATAATAAACTGTTTTTCATAGATATATAAATATAAATCTGAAATCATGAGGCAGATGGCTCCTGCAGAATTTCTAGAATTTGTTTAAAAATTGCATCATTTTTTAATACATATCAGCATTTGAATGGAGGGTGGCTTGGGGGGGGGGGGGTCTGGGGATCATGATCAGTGAAAATATACAAAAATTTTTCAGAACTGCTTTCCTCTGGACGTTTCGCAATAGGTAGCTTTTTACTTTTTGTAATGAAAGCTACCGAAAAGTATATAATTTTTAATATAAATAAAAAATCATTAATTTTAAACAGTTTTATGAATTACAAATTTTAAAATACAATTAACTCTTTCATGCATATACAAAGCTTGAATTTCAGGGTAGGATAGCGGGATTCGCCCCGAAAATTTTTAAATCCTGCCCAAAAGAATATCATGGGCAAGAGGCTCCCGCCAAAAAAATTCATCATTTTTTGGAAGTTCTTGCATTTGAAACTATCCTCAACTCCCACGACCGCTTAGCGAATTTAGTGATATTTTTGCATGAATGATTGACACATTGTGACATTTTTACATTGAAAGATCATTAAAATTCACAATTTTTCCTGCGATTAATCCACCAATTTCTTAATTTTTTTCCCTGCAATCTGTTGACAAGTTTTGTGTTATTTTCAGTGACTGATTGGAAAATAAGCAGGGTGGCCGGCTTTTAGCCGGGCCAAAAAAAGCCAGCCGGCTTTTTTGGTTTTATCCACTTAAAAAAAGCTGGCTTTTATTTTTTAAATGTTAATTTGTATCAAATCCATATTAAATTTGGATTGCTTTATTTTTAATGCATTTATTATTATTTACTACTAAAAAAGTTATAAATTTCTATTTAATTTTTCAAATAAATAAGTCTTTATAACTGCTAGAAGTCAACTGTGAAGGCATTATGTCTGAAAATATATATTAATCTTGGAAAAAAGAAAATATACTCAAAAAATGTATTTTAAACTTCTATATTTCATAGTTCTACTTATATTACACATTCTTAAGAATTATATTTAATTAGATTATGACAAAATGTAACACATCAAAGCATTCATGGAAACATTCTTACATGTCAATATGTAAAGAATAAGTCATAGAATGAACAGTGTTGAAAGAGAAATTAGGAAGGATTCAGTATTTGAGGAGAGTTTAATACAATAACTATATAAAATTAAACAACAAAAAATATTCTAATAAAATTTATTGAATTAAAATTTTGAATAGCTCTTTGTTATTTAAAAGTGCGTGTGCCCTCTTGCATGAATATATTCATGCATACATTTACTCTATGAATGAATATATTCATATATATGCTGATTGAGAATACTGAAATAGAGTGTGTAATATAATATATTATGAAATATGCATAATTCATAATTACTATTTTCAATAGTGAGAAATGGTGTTTTTTTTTTATAGGTATGATTTTAAACGTTTATAGGGAATAAAACATGACATTTTAATAACTTTTAAAATTAGTTAAGTAATAAAACATGTAACTAAGTAAACATTGTCCTCTTTAATTTTATAAAGCAGTAAAAATGGAAAAACAAGGGTGGAATTAAAGGTCAATGTTAATCAGAAAAAGCACTTGGTATGACCATTTTATAATTTAGCTGACATATTTGCAGTTCTGACTATAAACCACTAACAACTCCATCAATGCGTTATCCTAGTATTAATGTCTTCATTATTGAAAAATTGGGTTATAACCAAATTTCTCATTATGAATCATAATTAAAATTCCAATTTTTCATTTTAAAAAATACACTTATTAAACTCAAAGTAAATTAAACATCATTAAAACTAGTTAAAAGACACTTAAAAATGTGTAGTTTATAATTAAAATGCTTCACTGTATAAAAGTCAATTATGGCCGAAAAAGGCCAATTTTGGCCAAAAAACGCCAGTTAAAACCAATAAAAGCCACCGGCCTGGCTTTTTTTAATTTTAGCTGGCTTTTTTGCATCCCTGAAAATAAAGGCTTGATTCTGTTCCAAATTTCACCAAAATTAAAGGAATTCGGTAAAAAAAAAAAAATGAAAATTTTGTCATATGTTCTGAAATGAAAATATATAATGGAAAAATATCCCGAATTTTGACAAATTACTTTAAAAAAATCTAATTTCATTAATTGTTTGCAGAAAAAATCACCACTTTTGTCAAGCGATCCCAGAATAAATTCAAATTTCACCAGAGGATGATGGAAAAAACACAAATTTCCTTGGATGATAGCAGAAAAAATGCAAATTTTGAAAAGAAATGAAAAAAATGAATATTTCATCAAGGAATCACAGAAAAAAAGCTAATTTAGTTGAAGAATGGTGTAAAAATGTCAATTTCTTCAAATAATAATGAGAAAAAATGAATTCTGTCAAAGGATCATATGTAAAAAACACAATTTTCATTAAAATATTGTGTTAAAATACAAATTTTGTTAAAAAAATTCAAAAAATCACGAAAAAAGCAGAAATTTTGTCAAAATATCACTAACAAAGCAGAAATTTCATCAAAGAATCAGGGAAACATGTAAATTTTGTAAAAAGAACACATGAATTTTTTCAAAAGATTGCGCAAGAAACAAATTTCATGAAATGATCACAAAAATAACCGTGTATTTTGTTAAGAGAATTGTGGAAAAAAACTAATTGGACTATCACAAAAAAATTTCGTCAAAGGATTGTGAAAAAAATATGAATGTCATGAAAGGACCACTAAAATAATGCTCATTAGCCAATGAGCCACTGAAAAAACGAAAATTTCATCGAAGGATTGCGAAAAAATATACATTTTATCAAAGAACGCAAATTTTGTTGAAGGATCACAGAAAGCACTCAAATTTCCGCAAAGGATCTCAAAAAACGTGCAAAATTTGTCAAAGGACCGCAAAAAAAACAACAGTCTTTTAGAAAACAGCACATGTGTAAATGCTTAAGTTTATTATTATGGATTTTTTTTTAATCTGAAATAATGTATGGAACTAGCTTTTGAAACACCGATTGTAACCTGAACTCAATCTCAATTGGCAGAATCTACACTCGGTCTGAAATTGACACAAACCAAAAATAGAATTAATTCGACCTGCAACAAATATAATTAGCGCTGAAAGGGAATGTAGATTTCATTTGCTTCAATGCTGTTTTGTCATGTTTGTATTAGTGTAATTCTTAATGGCATGAAATAAAACCGTATGTTTTAAAGATTTTTTTCCTTCCCTCCCAAACAGTTCAACTCCCCTCCATTTATAAATGTTGACAGGGAGAGACTCCCCTCCTGGAAGAATTTGAATTTCAAGCCCTGATACATTATTTTCCATCATTATTTATTATTATCTTTTGCGTGATAAATGAGAGCCCATTATAAAATAATTTTTATTATTGTGCTTTATGCTAGCTATTATTTTCCACAAATCAAATCTCCAAAAATGAATGCTGAATTTTGCTTTATAAGGCAATTCTTATCTGTCTTCATATGAGGCCTATGTGAATGAAAGAATTTAATAACATGTTTTATCACTATTCTGTTTTTTCTTTTTTTAATCAAGAAATAAATTTAAAACATTTTTGTAAAAGGTCTTGGGCACACATATTTAGAAATACTGAGGTAAAGAGAAGTTTTTTACAAAACATCTCTGGCTACAACTACAGGTTTAATTTCACTATTTTTTTAAAAAGGCAAGGTACGGCAGTTTAAAATATGACCTAGAAGTAATTTAATTACAGAATTAATAAAAAGTGCAAATAAGTAATTTCATTAGTAGCACAAAGAATAAAACTAACAAATATTACAGGCAGCTCATTTTGCATTTGTACTGAGAAAAATTACTGTTAATTGACTAAATCTCAACTTATACAATATATATGTGTAAGCTAACCAAAAAAAGTTACAAAATGAGTAGCAACAATTCATATGCACATACAGAGTAAATATATGAATAGTCAGTTGTATCTGAAATCAAAATACTAAATAACAGCACTATTACCTCTCAGTGGGGATCACTTGCTCTGCTTCAGGTTTTTATACAATACGTCTTTTTTCCTTTACACATTCTTTTATAACAGCCATTGAGCAGATGTCATTCTTATATAATTTTTATGATTTTACTAATTTACTGTACTTAATATTAAGCTTAAAAACAATTATTTAAAGCCTTTTTTTTATTTATTTATTCATAAGCCAAAATACTTGTAGAAACTTTTCAAATTATACTAATTTTAGATTTTAATATAATGATAATATTATGCTAATACTATGTCATTTTAAACAATTTGAAAATTTTTTACTTTAATCAATGATTTAAAAAAAATCAATTTACTAAAATTGTGATTTAATCTCTGATTTAAATCAACTGATTAAAATTGTTGCCACCCAATTTATAAATAGAATGTACATGGGAAAAATATAATAGCCACATTTTTTTAAAACTTCATATGAATGAATAATAAGCATGAAAGAACTCACTATTAAAATCAGAACTGCCAAGAAATATAGGCATGGAGATGTCTTTACTACGAGCCATATTTTTCTTATCATCAAATCAGATCTGGTCTTTCTTTACTGCATTTGTCCAATCAGCACAGACAATGACAACTAAAAAGATTGAAAATTTAAAGAAAATATGGAAAAAAAAACTTTACAAGGAATTTTGAAATAACTTGGAATGCATACAACTTTTGCAAGATTTTTATTTCTTCTTACTCAAAGAATAAAAATTTTGTTCGAATGTTTAAATACAAGCAATGAAAAAGAATGAGATTTTATTCATAATTTTCAGTCAAAACCATTCAGTCTTATTTTGTTGCTTTAATGAGATATGATTTAAACATCATAAAAACAAATCTGCTCCTTATGCAGGGTTTCCAGCAAAACATGAAGGTTTAAATTCCCTGATTTTCCATGACGCAATCTCAAAAATGTCTTTAACCAAACGGGAATACAATGAAATTTTTTACTTATTTTTACAATCCTTTGCCAAAACTAACATTATTTTCTGCAATTATTCTTCAAATTTCTAGTTCTTTTGCCCCTTGCAAATGGTTGATGAATTTTGTAATTTTTTCCACGAGACTATTTGATGAATTTCAAATCAATTTTCATTTTTTCTCTAAGACTTTTTAGAAAATATTTGTAAAATCCCTGACTTTTCTTATATACAGTAGACTCTCTCAAATTCGCACAGCTTGGGACCAGGTGTTGTGCAGATTTAGAATTTTGAAGATTTCTGGTCATTGCTTTCTTTATATTTTTAAAAAATAATTTGAATGTAATTAATAATGAAATCAAAAGTATAATGAATGCTTACAATATACTAAAATATTAAAAATTTTGGGTGAAATGCAGTTTACTCTCTTTCGCCAATCTCCTGTGATAACTGTGCCAATGTGGCAACCCCGTTGTATCAGACTGCTCCTTGTATGTCACAAAATATGACAACCCTAAGATTTCTCTTGAGAGAGCAGTTGATGGTTTATATGTTTGGAGGTGCTGGTTTAAACTCCTTGTTTTGTAAAATGATTTCTTATTGGATAAAGAGGAGAATCATTGATCAATCAGGCGGTAGCCCCCCTGATTAAAAAAACTACAACATTGTTTTGCTCCTCTTACTGTTAAGAAACATTCTTTTTTAATAATTTGGGTAAGTAAAAAATTTGTTTTTTGGTATATTTGATAAAATGTATTTTAAAATATATTAAATGTATCTTTAAAAATCTATTTAAAAAAAATTTGAAATTTTATGTATTTTTTATTTTTACTCAAAAGTACAGGTTAAAATAAGAGAAAAATAACTGATCAAATATTTCTTCTCACATTTAAAGCATTTCTCTAGATAGGTACTTGTTTAAAAATATATGAGAAGAGAAAACAAATAATAATTTTATGTACTCTCTCTCGGAGATGTTGCAGCTCTGGGAGTTTTGAAAATCGCGCCAAGAAGGAGAGCAAACTGCAATCGCACCTAAATTTTGATAATTTTTAAAATGATTAAAATTCTAAAAACAAAGGTCAAGTTGATAATCAATAATGTATAATTAAATATTCCTTATTAAGATGAAATGTGTTTTTCCTAAAATATTCAATGAAACTTGCCTCATAAAGGTTAATTACTAATTCACCTCAGGATCATAAAATAACGAAGTCTTATTTCAGGTTTAACGAGACTTAATAACTAAAAAAGCTTGATTAAAACATAAATATATTTGGTATGATTACCAATGAAATCAGCAATATCTTGATTTCTTTCAAAACAAATTATTCTTTCTCAAGAAAAAACATGAATTCAATATCCTTAACAAAAATGACAAGTTATAAAATGTATGAAATTGATATAAAACCAAAAAAGTCAAATTTTGCATCTACATCTGAACTGAATGTTTCATTGTTTACACCCGTAAATTATGTGTGGATTTTAGAGTGTTGCGGATTTAAGGGAGTCTACTGTATTTTGAAATTTCCATGACTTTCCCTGACTATTTTGAAATTCCATGACTTTCCATGATGCTGGGAATCCTGTTATGTTTTAAGAATAATGGTGAAAAGATATGAACACATATGACAATTAACAAGAGGGAAGGCACAGTTCTCCCTAGATTTTAAAATAGTAATTAAATCATCTTTAACATCAATAATTAATTAATAAATTCTTTCTGGATACAGAAACATTTTGTAAAAACAGAAAATATAACAAGTGAAGTGAAAAAAAATATATATATATATTAAATTTGTTACACCAGAAATTATGCTACAAAGATGACAAATTGTTTTATATTTTCAGAAGATATATTTTTAGTACTGTAAATTTGGTCTGCATCAGAAAAAATGCATTCGCAGTAAGTACAGCTTGAATAAGAATTGGTTAATAAGAAATTTTCAAAAGGATCATTCCACTTAATGAGACATGTTTTATAGGGTGTCTACTGAAATTGTAAAAAAAAGCTCCCCGATTTTTCTTTCCTCTGATAATTTTCATCAAATTCCCCTGATTTTCATTATTAACAATATACATGACAGTAAATTTCATTATGCAATTTTCTCATGTAACACACTTATCCAGCTTGCTAATATCTCATTTGGGAGAAAAAACAAGAAAAAAATATAAAATTGCCTAACATTCATATAGTATTGGTTGAAAGTTTTATAAATTTAAACTCAAAATTTAGCCCAATAACTTCATACAGTGGCCAATTGATAAATGGGAAGGCACAGTTCTCAGAAGTTCCCAGAAAATTTCCTCATGAAGCACAAATTTCATCTAAAAATGTTCAATTTCAAGACATTACTCTGACATGATAGCTAATTGAATTAAACAGGACAGATTATGCTAATGTATCATTTAAAATTTTCAAAATGGGTAAATTGTCTTCAATATAAGAACTACCCACAAAAAATAAAGCCACTTGATCACTTTAATTTGTGTTAAATTGGGATGCACAACCTGTGGCTCGCGATGTGTTAACATCTAGCTCGCGAGCTTCGTCAATTTACAACCGAAAAAAAATTGCAATTTTTGTGCATAAATTGCAGAAAAAAATTGTAAATTTCCTCAATTTACAGGCTGATTTTTTTTTTTTTTTTTTTTTTTGTCAGACATTTAGGAATTGCAAATTTCGTAGATTGACAATGGAAAATTCGCGAGTTTCATTGATCAATTTCTGGAAAATAGTGAACTTTGTCTATGATGCTCGAAAAAATCTCAGATTTCGTTGATCCGTCATGGAAAAATCACGAAATTTGCCTATGAGGCTCATGAGAAAAAAATAGCAAATTTCACTGATCAGGTACGAAAAAAATCACAAATGTCGTTGAAAGACACGAAAAATCACGAATTATGCGATGATGAGCGGGCAAATTGGAAAATTTTGTTGTTCGGCTGCGAAACAATCGTGAATTTTGTAAGTTTATCAAGAGAAAAGAAATCGCGAATTTCATCGTGCCATTAAAAAAAAATGCAGATGTCATCAAAGTTAGTTTAAAATTGCGAATTTTGTTGATTGGGTGCAGAAAAAGTCATATTTTGTCAATTAAAGGCGGAAAAAGCACAAATTTCATCAATCAGACATGAAAAAAACGCCAGTGAGATTTACCGATTGGATTCTGAAAAATCTCATATTTTGTTGTTCGGACAAGGGAATATCGTGAATTTTATCGACCTCACACAGAAAAGTTGCAAGTTTCGTCGATCAAGCTTAAATAACATCAGTTTCATCGATCAGTTTCTGGAAAATAGTGAATTTTGTCTATGATGCTCGAAAAAATCTCAGATTTCGTTGATCCGTCATGGAAAAATCATGAAATTTGCCTATGAGGCTCATGAGGAAAAAATAGCAAATTTCACTGATCAGGTACGAAAAAAATCACAAATGTCGTTGAAAGACACGAAAAATCACGAATTATGTGATGATGAGCGGGCAAATTGGAAAATTTTGTTGTTCGGCTGCGAAACAATCGTGAATTTTGTAAGTTTATCAAGAGAAAAGAAATCGCGAATTTCATCGTGCCATTAAAAAAAAATGCAGATGTCATCAAAGTTAGTTTAAAATTGCGAATTTTGTTGATTGGGTGCAGAAAGAGTCATATTTTGTCAATTAAAGGCGGAAAAAGCACAAATTTCATCAATCAGACATGAAAAAAACGCCAGTGAGATTTACCGATCGGATTCTGAAAAATCTCATATTTCGTTGTTCGGACAAGGGAATATCACAGTGAATTTTATCGACCTCACACAGAAAAGTTGCAAGTTTCGTCGATCAAGCTTAAATAACATCACCAATTTCTTTTATCGGTTGTAAAAAAAATCGCGAATTTGGTTGATTTTGCGAAGAAAAATTGTGAAGTTTGTCTATCGGCTTTGCAAAAATCACAAATTTCGTTGATCAAGTTCATAAAAATAACAAGTTCCCTCAATCGGCTTCATTAAAATCGCAAATTTTGCCAATAATGTTCATAAAAATCCCAAATTTCGCCGATCAGCTTTGTAAAAGTCGAGAATTAAGTCAATCAGCTGTGTAAAAATTTTGAATTTCGTCGATCAATTTACAAAAATTCGTGAGTTTCGGCGACCGGCTTCGTAAAAAATGCAAATTCCACTGATCAGATGCGGAAAGATGGCGAATTTTCTCAAACGGCTTCATAAAAATCATGAATTTTGTTGATCAGGCAAGGAAAAATCATGAATTTTCTCGATCAGCTTTGTAAAAAAAAGTTAATTTTGTCGACTGGATTCGTAAAAATTGCGAATTTTGCTGGTCGGCTTTCTAAAAATCACTAATTTTATAGATGAGGTGAGGAAAAACTGTAAAATTTCTCAATCGACTTTGTATAAATTGTGAATTTTATCAATCATGTGAAAAAATTGGGAATTTTGTCAATCAGCTTTGTAAAAATCATGCATTTTGTCGATTGGCTTTGTATAAATCACAAATTTCGTCAATCAGCTTCGTAATAATCACAAATTGTGTCAATCAAGCACAGAAAAATCACACATTTTGTCGATCAAGTGCAGAAAAATCGCACTTTTGTCGATCAGCTGCAAAAAAATTACGACTTTTTTCGATCACGTGAGGAAAAATTGCAACTTATCAATCAGCTTTGCAAAAATCACGAATTTTGTCAATCGATTTTCTAAAAATCATGAATTTCGTGGATTGGCTTTGTATTAATCGTGATTTTCGTCAATTGGCTTTGTAAAAATTACGAATTTTGTGGATCAATTTTTTAAAAATCACGAACTTTGTCGATTGACCTTGTATTAATTTCAATTTTCGTCGATCGGCTTTGTAAAAATTGAGAATTTCATCGATCAATTTCATAAGAAACACAAATTTTGTTGATCAGGGACGGAAAGATCGTGAATTTTGTCGATCGATTTTGTTAAAAGCGCAAATTTCGTTGATCAGGGCAGAAAAGTAGGGAATTTAATTGATCAGGCACTTTAAATCTTTTTGATCGGTTCTTTCTCTCTCCTTCCTTCATAAAGTTCACATTTTTTTCAGCACCAACCACTTATGTTTGTTTTTTAGCTTTTTTAATAAAACAAAATTTACTCTTCTGAACAATGTGAAGAAATATTATTACATAATGAAAAAATCCTTGCTGTTATGTATACTAATGTAAAAACTGTTGATATATCCATACAAATTGAATTGCACATTTTGGCTGGGTAAGCGAACTTAAAAGGGTAACCTCCACTCCAATTGGAAACCATATTTTTTATCTGATTATAGGCCACAGATCACCTCCTCAAATCGAATTCTCTCCATGTTATTAATGTGGCCCTCGACCATCCAGACATATTTGTAAGTGACCCTTCTCTTGAAAAGGTTGTGCGCACCCCTTGTGTTAAATATCAAAAGCTCATACCATGTGGATCTTTTTATTAAAAATATTGGGAAAGACTAATCAGCATGTGAAAAAATAGGGTACATAAAATAGACAAATCAGTCTCGTCGGCAAAGTAAAAATGCAAATATTTTTGCATATACACAAATTTCCCTGATTTCTGAGTATTTTTACAAAACTTCTCTGAACTTTACCTGATTTTTTCAGATTGATAAACCTCCCTGATGTTTCCATGATTTTCAGATTCCGTAGACACCCTGTTTTAATATATTTTTCCTCCATGTTAATAGGCTGTCCATGTGAAAAAGGTATTCATCAGCGAACCATAGGTTGCTTGCAATTAAAAAGTTATCGAGGTATAAATTCATCGTGAAGCCACTAGTAGCCCAAGATATCAGAGTATCGTAGTGGAAATTATCAAGATGATATTTCCTGAAGTATGAGACATATTTGAAAGCTCTTTTAATCATTCTTTCATATTACGAATCTTTCTCTTCTTGGAGTCGAATTTTAAGAAAAAGACCGGGGGGGGGGGGGGGGGACAGAGCGATGACATGGTGAATTTTTTAAACCCTAGATGTTTCCAATGTAAATGTCATTTTAAATGTTTTTTTTTTTTTTTTTAATGAAGCCTTCCAGTAAATATTATTTATTAAATATAAAAATTTTAAAGTAGGGTCTGTGTGATTTCCAGGTGTATTCTGGAAAGTGAACCCACTGGTGAGATGTAAATTTCAAGCGATTTTCGATCGGTCATGTCATAGATCATCAGAATGTTTACGGACCTCTTTTTCATACTATATACTTTTCTCCTTATAGAGTTGAATTTCGCGAGGTGGGGAGGGAGGAGCAAGGAGGGGGTGAATTATTTAAATCATAGCTATTTCCACAATAAATATCATTTCAAATGTGGGTTTTGAACGGAGGGCTCTGTTAAATATTATTTATTAATTATAAACATTTTAAAGTGCGGGCTGCATGATTTCCGGGTGCATTCTGGAATGAAAAAGTAAACACGCAGGGGAGGAGTAAATTTCAAACTTTTTTATGGGACCATCATTTAATAGATCATTGGAATGTTTTCAGACCACTTCTTAAAAGTATGAACTTTCTTCCTTCTGGAGTTGAATTCCTGCAGGGGTGAAGGGTGAATATTTTAAGTCGTAGCTATTTCAGCAAAAAATATCATTTTTGATGCGATTTTCTGAAGGAGCGCCCCAGTAAATATTATTTATTAAATACCAAAAGTTTAAAGTGGGGGCTTATTTTTTCTTTGCCCATTTTGCTACTAATTGGCAGAAAATTCTAATTTTTGATATGTAATCTCCTCTTACCTTTTCAAACCTACACACGACTTTTCAACTTTTTGCAATCAGGGAATGCTGTTGCAGGACTTTTCTATTGTTGCAGTTCCATAATAGCCTCCTTTTGGTTTTTTAAATACATCTGTTTTCAGTTACCATGTATTCACTAAATTATGCTTTTTAAACACGTAATAACACAGAATTTAATAATCGATTTTGAAAAATCTCGATTTTAGATTTTTGAAATTAATCAAGGACTTTATCGATTGTGTTTTTTTAGGATTACGATTTTTATCGATTGGCAAATTTTCGAGAATCGCCCATCACTAGTGTCCATTACTGGAAAATGACAAATTAACCTTCTCAGCAATGGACAGCCCCTCTTAAAACCTTAAAAATAAATGAAAGTGGGTCATTTTCAAAATAAGTACAATTCTGTGTCTTACTATTCTAAAATTTATAATATTAAAAATAGATAAAATTTTCAAACCCTTAATTGTTCTTCATTTCTTTTTTTAATAATCAGAATATTAAACTAAGTAATTTATATAAAAATAAATTAAATTGGGCAAAAAATAAAAATGAACTATTGACTTTTCAATGGGAATCACTTTTGTCTCAAACCCAAACTTTGATTTTCAACATGTTATAATTTCTAATTAATAATTGCTATTTTTGTTGATTTGGGCAATTTTATTTTGAGAACAATATAAATTTTGTGTACTTATTACAATTCTGTCTGAAAATTCATTTTAATATGAATTAATTAAATAAGACTGTCTTACGTGTTTTGTGTCACTGGTCTAACAACTAATATTTTTCAATTTTAAATATTATTCTGATGATAAAAATTGATTGAATTGGCTTTTTTATGTTAGCAACACTGTTTGTAAACAAAATAGTGGAAAAACTAGCTGTCTTCATGTGATCTACTGCTTAAAAAAAGAAAAAAATATTCCTAAGTCAGACGAGTTCTTTTATTATGTGTCACTGGTCTAACAAGTATTCTATTAAACTGATAACAGTTAAATCAATTTAATAAAAAGATTATAATAATACAGCATATAAAGTTGTGTTTAACACCCTAAATCACAATATTACAATTTTTAAATAAGGAATAAGAATTTATTTTTAAAGAAATGTCACTGGTCTAACAATACATTTGTTATGTTAGTGACAAATCCTGTTATACCAGTGACACAATGCTAAGCAATGAAACAATTTCATGTAGAAAAATTGTTTTTTTAAAGTTATAATAACATGATTATTCACAACTTTAATAAATAATATCTTTGGATTAATAGAAAAATGTTACCTATCTAATGCAAAATGTCACTGGCCTAACGCAGGTCATTGGTCTAACTAATCCAGCTACTTTTAAGTAATTACTGTATTTGTGTTAATGAGCCAATTAAGCTCAGTCATGGCATTATTTGAGTTACAATTACCATTTTATTAAATATAATAAAATATTTTGTAGAAAAAATAATACTTTAAAATTTTGAAAAAAAAAAAATGCTGAAAATGTACATTATTTTGAAAATGACCCAAGTATATAAAATTCAGAGTTTTCTATTGTTACCCAAACAATAACATTCAAATTTTACAAGAAAATAAAGAAGCTATAAACTTATTAAGTGAAGCCAACTTTAAGCATCTTAGTTAAAATTTTTCCTGAGAAAAAACAGCAAAACTTGCTTCCTGATTGGTTTAATTAAAATGTCAACTATTACACAGATTTATAAAATATGCAAGGACGAATTCTAAAAAGAAATAGTTAAAGCTAAATATTTATGAATTATTGTTTCATGAACCAAAAAAATGAAGGGATGTCCATTACTCGCAGATCTACCCTATCTTTTTAAACAGAAAACTATTATCTTTAAAATAAAAATAACTGCAATAGGGTCATTCATGTCAAATCAACCAAAAAAATTCAATATTCAACCTGACCATTTCAGATTTCAATGAAATTGCCAGGGATCATTCTCTATGATGATATAAATTTCAGCATATTTTTATTTTTTATTTATCATTTTAAATTTTAATAAAATTATTTAAATTTTGAAAAATTATCATTTTTTAACTTGCATAAATATTTTCAATTTTGAATTTCTCATGTTCTATCAAATATAGAAAATTTTATGACCATTCATTTTAAAGTGGAGTTTATAAGGTTTAATTTGATATGCAAGTTGACTATGCACAGTTAAAAATATAATTTAATTTTTTTTAAAGTTTAAAATTGAAAAAAAAAATTAGATAGTCATTTTTAAAAAAATTGAAAAAATTGTATGTTTATTGTAATATTATAAGCTTAAAATTCTGAAATTTTTAGAGTGGGATCTCAACGGGATCAGGAGTTATGAAATAAAAGCTAGAAATTACCATTAAAATGGCAATATAATTCTATCTTTTTTGTCATTTAATTATAAATTGCATGGTAATTTTCAGCTTTTATTTCATAACTCCTGATCTCGTTGAGATCCCACTCTCAAAATTTCAGAATTTTAAGCTTATAATATTACAACAAACATACAATTTTTCCAAAAGTTTTAAAAATAATTATCTAGAATTTTTTCAAATTTTAAAAAAATTAAATTTTCAACTTGCATATCAAATTAAACCTTATAAACTCCTCTTTAAAATGAGTGGTCATAAAGCTTTCAATGTTTGATAGAACTTGAGAAATTCAAAATTAAAAACATGTAAGCAAGCCAAAAAAGGATAATTTTTCAAAAGTTAAATAATTGATTGTATGAAAATTTAAAGCGATAAATAAAAGATAAAAATATGGTCAAATTTATATCAGCAGCCAGAATGATTCCTGAGAATTTCATCGAAATTTGAAAGGGTCAGGTTGAGTCGCTGGTTGATTTGGCATGGAATGACCCAATAAAATATATTGCACTGTTCCAGAGATAGAGTACTTTAGAATTTTTTTTGAAAATTGCAAGTGAGAAACGGTTCTCTGGCTTGGGAAACTTGAGAACAAAAATATATATGTATATTTTTGTTTTGCCCCAAAATTCATTTTACATTTTCTGGAATTTTTACATGCGTTCAGTACAAAAACTTCTGAAATTTTGAAAGACCCCCCCCCCCCCCCCCTCCTGCCTGAATTCACATGGACTATACCAGATTAGAAAAGCATAGGATAGAACAGTTAATTGGCAATGCCTTTTAAAATACCATTACCAGTAATAATTCACAATTTTCTTTGTAAAAACCAATCTTACTAATTCAAGTAGTATATTTTTTACATCTAAATGTGAATAAAAGACAAGCTCGTTTTATAATTATTTTACCCCAACTGCCTGCTACTTTCGTCTCTGCCGACGGCAACACATATTCCGAATAAATATGGCAATACTACAGGAATGATAAAGAATGAAAAACTGAATGCATGATTAATACGCGTTTTAGTATTAAGATTAAAAACAAGTGATGAGTGTTAAGTAATATTTGTTGGAGATGTAAAATAAAAGGCAGAAGCGAAAAATATATAATATCAAAAGCGCAAAATAGAATCAACTATAACCAATCTATACGATGAAGAAAGTTTAGAGTGGAAACACGAATATCGTATGATGAACAAAATTTACCAACCTCAGAATTCAGTCACAGAAAAAGGAAGTCTGTTCTTTGATCTGAACCTCAGAATACAGAATGTCAGAATGGAACAGAAACACAAACAAACCGCGCTCGCGCTGCCACACTTGTTGCCACTTGATACTTTCAAGAACTAAATGCAAATAAACAGGACAACAAACCTGGGACCCTCTTCACAGTTATTGAATGAAGTAATTGAATGAATGTAATTGAATGAAGCGAGATCAGTGAATTTAAAACCAATGTTTTCGTAAAATTTTCGCTAAAAAAACTTTTCGAAATTGACCTGCATTTTTAAAATCGAATATTTATCGAACAGCTTTTCGATATTATGATAATATATCGAAACTTGAATTGTTTTTGTTTATATTTTCAACAAGGATGTTATGTGTGATTTTGAAAACGTGTGAGATTGCTAGATGATATGCTTAGCAAAAAACTTTATTATCAAATTTTATGCAGTACAAATGATTTGATTAGATTTTGTTTGAAAGTTTTGTCTAAAAAGTATTTGAGGCTTTGTTTGTATGATTATAACTTTATGAAATAAGAATATCCCGCTATTAATGTCCTTATTGTGCTGCTCTTTTTGCTATCGAATTCTTAATTTTTATATTTGTAAAGTTTTTATTGAAATTTTTATGCCAACATGATTTCTGATTCATGCGAAGATAATAAAGTGTTGCCTGATTTAGTTCTTGATATTGATAATGATGATGAAGAGACCATTGTTCCATCTCAGCAAGACGATCACTTATGTTCTGATAGTGCTCAAAGCATTACGCCAGAATGTCTTACTGCAGGAACTTCTCAGCATAACAATATGCATACATACAAACAACCTCATTGTGATGACCAGAAACTTAGCAAAACGGAAAGTAGATCTACCCCAAGAAGAACTCACTTAAGTAATTGTAAAGGTATGTTTGAATTTTATTTAAAGCAAGTGTTTTGCTCAACATGCATTCATTGTATTGTATTTCCAGTTGGTTTTGTAACCAAATGACTGTGGCCATATATAATAAAACCATTAAAACTAATATGGATTTTGATGATAATGCAGTTAAGTGGGCTTTTAACTCTTTGACTATAAAGTTAAACTTTATTAAATAATAATTAATTTATTTTAATGTAGTCTAATATATTGGAATATGTCTGGCTAAGACAAGAAAAACCCTGAGTAGGATTCCTGCATTTGGAGATTCCAAAACTTGTAAGGAAGGAACCTGGCCATACGGAGAGAAGGACTCAAAAGGTAACTGTGATTCTCAGAATGGATGATTGAATGGGAGAAAAGAAAATGCTGCACTTCCCTAAATAAAGTGGACTGATCAGTTACATTGGCAACAGGACCGAGTCAAGACAAGTTCTAGAGTTTTTCTTGTCTGAGCCAGACTGTATGTGTGCTACATTATTTCAGGAATCATACCCTATCTTCATTTTAAAACAAATGCATTTTCATAATTATTCTTTTAAATAGTAGCAGAGAGTGGCTATCTTTGGGACATTTTTTTTTCTTTCTGTTTTCATTTTTTTATAATTGATAAATTGTCAAAATTCTACCTGTTATTCATGCTTTAACTTTTGCCTACATTATTAAATAGCTTTTGATCTTATATCTGTTATATAGGGTGGGAAAAAAAACTTTAAGTTTTTTTTTTTTTAATTTATTTAAAGCAGGGTTTTTTAAAACATCCTTTTTTATTAGATATATATAATGCATATTTATCAAGAAAAATAGACATCATTGGATTATAAGTATGTAACTTCCTTTAAAAAACATTTTAATTGAATAATTACACTTAGTTTATGTAGAAAATTAAAAAAAAAAAAAATAAAACTGATTTTAATCTTATGTTTTAATTTAAGTAGTGTTAGCAAGCAGACTTATGTTCAAAGAATACACTACTCTACCCAGTGAAACATTGATTCTCTGAAGATCTTTATAAACAATCTTTTGATTTCTAATAATAAACATTTGGATGTAGTTTGGTAAATATAATATATTTTTTATTTTTTTCACAGTTATTCAAATAATAAAATTTAAATAGTTCTTGGGACTTTGTTCTTTTGGGTTACAATTTGAAGTTAACATTTTTGGTCATTAGATTCAGTGGATAACAGGAAAAGATGTAATAATAATAAGATTGTTATTATTAAAATGCTATAACTAGCACCCAATCTTTGAATACTCTCTTATTCGACTTCCTATTTTGATTTTAATTCTACAAGATAATCTCCCCAATCAAGAAAAATTTCTTTTAGAGCTTGAGATCATCATCTTAAAGATCATTGTGTTATGTTATTAATTGTGTTAAATAATCTGCGTTTTTTAAAAAGATAAAATATTTTGTTCTAAATATTGAATATTTTCAATCTTTTTATCTTTGATCAATTCACTTGTTTCACAACAAAAATTCACACAAACAAAAATTTTAATTTATTACTTCTGGGGGCAAAAAAAAAAAAAACATAAATAAATAAGTGTTCATTTATTTCAGGAATAAATAACTAACCAAATAAAAGTATATTAAAAGACAATTTCAAAAATGTCACAGAATACAGCAGTAGAAATTATATTTTAATGATAGAAATGTGAATTACATCAAATGAAATTATTCAAGTTTTATTATATTTTCATTTTATTTCTACTAATATTAAAATTTTTTTACATGTGAAATTACCATCAATTTAACAAAATTAACCAGAGTTATGAACGAAGAAAATGAATTGAATATCTTCTTTTTTATAAAAATAGGATACATTCATTTGCATTTTTCTCTGACATTTTTTACAATCTTTTTAATGAAATTTCTGTTTTTTTCCACGATCCTTTGTCAAAATTTGCTTTTTCTCTGTGACCCTTTAGTCAATTTTTTTTTTTATATCAATGATCTTTCGATGAAATTCATTTACTTTCCATGATCATTTAATGGAATTTTCGTATTTTACACAATCTTTTGACGAAATTCATATTTTTTCCGACATCTTCTGACAAAATTTTTGGGTGTTTCCTGCGTTCATTTGACGAAAATCACGTTTCTTCTGTGATTATTTGCCAGAGACTATGTGATTTTTGTGATCACTTGACATAAATGGGGCCTTTTCTGGGATCTTTTGACAGAAATCGCGTCCTTTTTCAGAATCTTTAGATGGAAATTGTGTTTTTCTGAGATCCTTTCACAATATCACATCTTTTTTGCTATGTTTTCAAAACAATCGCGTCTTTTTCTCATATCCTTTGGCAGTTATAGCGCTTTTCTGTGATCATTTGATAAAAATTAGATTTACTGCATCCCTATGACAAAAATCACATCTTTTTTTTTTTCAGTCCTTTGATGGAAATCGATTCCTTGATCCTTTGGCTCCACCAAGTGGAGCCGAGTGGCCGATCGTCCATCCAGCGTCTCGGCCATCCAGTGGCCGAGACGTTCTTTCTTCGAAACTGGTAGACGGGACATGGGAGGTAGTGGATTCGTTCTCATCATGTCCATCTGCCTAATTGTTCGGCATTTTCAGTGGTTTTCTTTGAACCTTGGATTTCCATGAATAAATACGGGTTAGTTTCCTTTAAAAAGACCTTCATGAAGGGCACGTCCCTGTTAGGGCCTATAAACTTTGTGTTGATAATTGGTCATTGTAAACACACACAAAATCCAAAATCTTTTAATAGAAATTGTGTTTGCAAGTGTGACATTTTGCAGGTCTGCTGAATTATTGCAAGGTCTGCCGATATTTTTCAGGGTCTGTGCTGCTGACCCAGAAGTTGACGCCACTGCAAATATATATTTAAGTAAGCATTTTATTATAGAGCCATCATAGGGGGCTTATTCCACAAAAAATTAGACACAATACTTTAATAGTTTTTATAATTATTGGATGTTGATGATTTTTTAACAGGAATTACCCTGGGTGACTCTCTTATAAATGAACAGTATTTAAGTTAATAATACCATGTTTAGTATAACTGTATTCCGCAATATGGATTAGAGGCTGTGCATATATAAAGTTATCATTTTAGGGGGAAGGGGGAGTCTGGCACATGTTATCGCAAGATATCTCTAGGGGGAGGGGGGGGTATCTTTGATATGATATCATTTTTGATCAAATAATTTTTTTTTTCTTATTTGTAACATAGTCTTTGGTTCAAAATAGTATTTTATCTTTTGTTAATCTGATATCTGTTTTTATGAAAATAGAAAGTTATTAAATTCACTAAATTATTATAAAATTAATTAATTCTAAAAATACAGAGTATCCTCAACGTTGGACATTCTTACTCTTCTTCATATGTGTATGCATGTATAATCATCATAAAACCTATGTTAAGTAGGTTTGAAATGAAGCTTGTGTTTACTCATAAATAAAAGAGAAAGAATGTTGTCCATTTGGTTTGTTGATGAGAATTTCTATTCGCACCGCATCCTTCCTCCAATGGAGGCAAGTACAAAGACTTTATTATTATTGAATGCATTATGTAACAAAAAGATATCATAAATCACTTTTAAATAGTAATTTTTTTAAGTGTTATTTGAAATAAAATGATATTTTATTGACTTTTATTCATTTGATTTAATAAATCATGGGAAAAATAAATATAACCGGTTTTCTTTATCATACCAAACAAAAGTGATAAATTCTAAAAATTCCCCCCAAAAATGTACACTTCGATAATGATATCATTATAGGAAGGGAGGGGGGTGTTCCAGATATGATAATGAATTATATTGGAAGAAAGGAGAGGGGGTCCAAAATTAGGGGGAAAAAATGATAACGTTATATTTGCACTGCCCCTTACCTTATTATGTACTAATTAGATGTGGATAATGATAAATTCCACTAATTATCGTGAGGTTCTTACACATGACAAGTCTATTAAAAATTTTGTTAAAATGGATTCATTATTATTAAAGTTAAAAACAGGAATTTGGGATTGCTTGTAGAATGATATTCTGAGTATATTTGATTAAGTGCATTGGAACCCTATCACTTTCTATGCAAAAATTATTTGCTGGACTGTGCTCTTCCATCTCTTAAAATTTGCCTAATTATTTTTAAATGCTTTTTATAAATCTAACTTAGTTTTGTGTTATTTCATTGGTTCATTTTATGTTTTTTAACTTTAATATTGTAAATGCTGTTTAAATGAGACACAATCAATGTAACTGTGGGGAAAAAAAACATTATAATTTGATGTTAAAACTGTTGTTAGCTTTCGTTTTTACAAAACTAAAAACTAAAACAAAATCACTTCACCTTTTTCATTTACGTATAAAAACATTTCATATTTATTTACTTAGAACAGGTGTCACAAATAAAAAATTAAATAAAAATAATTTAATTTTTTATTTGTGACACCTGTTCTAAGTAAATAAATATGAAATGTTATTATAATTTGATTCATTAAAAAGACTGATTATATTAACCAGTTATTTAAATAACTGGCAAACACTTTTATATTAGAAACTAAAAACTCCTCCTAGAACCAAATTCTGTATGCACCACTTAGTTCAGAATTAATTTATTATGGAATCTTTATCTATACTTTATACCCGGATTATGCAATTGTTGCATTTATGGCAGTTAAAAAATAAATGATATGTCCAAAGTGCTAAATGAGACAGAAATTATCATATAACAACTTTGAACCATCTGTGAAGCCACTTAATCAAAAGATGATTAAGTGGTCAAAAGGTGTGGTTAATTCATAGAATATTGTTTCTGCACTAAATTTTTGTACATAATTAATTTCAATTAAACTTCATGTATTCAAATGTTTCTAGCGATATATTACTAGGTTTTTCAAATGAGTATGTATGTAATGAAAGATTAATTCAAAGAATACTATTTGTATACTAAACATTTTGTTGGGTCACTGGAGTAATTCCTGGTCAATAACTTTTTGGGATAATTCTTGATCGCAGTATACTTTCAGTATTTAAAAATTTCTTCGCCAAAATGAAAAGAATCATAGAGATATTCTAAGCTATCTTCTTTAGAATTTATCATTTAATTCTATGATTACTACTTATTTAGTTTGGGGAAAAATTGTTTTGAAACTGCTTGTTAAGCTTTTGTAAAATAACATTGGTTTTAATTAATAGTGCATTTTACAAAGATCTTTGTCACAACTTAAATTTCAAATATATTTCTTTTTTCTCTTTTTGGTTCAATTATAAACTACTTTAAATATCAAAAAATTGTCTTGAAATTTTTTATACTATTTTAAATAATTTACAGAAGTTGATCATATACTGCCTCATGTATCTGGGGTAAATTTTGGTCACGGTACTTCCTAATCAATGTTTTTCTCATATTTAATCTTTAATCCCTTTTTATTGCCAAGTTTAGTGATTTTAATTATCTGTAAACCCTTTGAACATTCACTGTAATGTTAACTGTAATCACTTTTCACTATATTTTAGTTAAGTGTAGTTCTTAATTCAGTAAGTTCACCTGGGACAATTCCTGGTGAATGAGTTTCTTAGTCTAAGAGATGACTGCACAAAACCCTATGTCATCCAGGCACAAGAAAAAACCCTTTATTTAATGGAAAAGTAGTAATAGGGGAATCTTATCATCAATGTCTGCCAGAAGAGAAGCGGTGCATAAGCTGAAAATTAATACCACTAGTTATACCACTAAGTAATATCACTGGTAGGATTAGCATTGTGTTTTCCTGCACCCAGTTTTCCATGTTTTCATATTTTAATTATAGGGCGAACACAATGCTAATCCTATGAGTCAACAACTGGTGGTATCAATTTTTGGCTTATGCACCACTTCACTTCCGTCAGACATAGATCATTAGATTCCCCTATTACTACTCTTCCATAAAATAAAGGATTTTTCTAGTGCTCGATGACATAGGATTTTGTGCGGTCAGCTCTTGGACTATGAGGTAATTCTTGGCAATTTTCTCTTTTTTATCAAGCTAACAATTTATCGGACTGTAAAAAATCAGAAAAATACTTTAAACCCTTTGCTTTAAAGTGTTTGCCTTAATTATTCATTGAGTTCAAATTTAGTATAGAATATATATCTATACATGTGATGTATATATTCTAAACTGCTGCTCAAATTTCTGCAAAACAACATTGACCTTGATTTTTACACATTTTAGAAAGATTTGTACCATTCTTAAAGTTTAGATTATTTTATTTTTACAATGTCATATCACAGTCTTTAAAGGTGATTATAAAAATTCCTTTTACTATATTAAACACTAACTGACCTGCCCGGTGTTGCCTGGGGCCAGTTATAATTTTTGCCATTTTCTTTAGTGTACTGGCTATTTTTTTATTTAAAAATACTAAAACAGTAAACTGTTGTTAAAATTTCTTTAAAGCTGTTCTCAACTGTTCTGCTCAACAAGCCCAAAACATTTTGACACATTTAAAAATTTATTTTTTTTAACAAAAAGATTTAAAATTGCAAAGCCTCACCATGGAAGCAATTTGGAATCTAACTGAATTTTCCATTTTTTGATCAATAAATTACCTATTGAGTTACAAGCATTTTTGATCATATGATAAACACGTTTTTCACCCCTATTTGATTGGTTATTCTTCTTACATGTGGAAATCACTTCAAAATGCCCAGTTTGACACCATTTTCTGAAGAATCTATTGCATTTGCAAAAGAATGAAAAATGAGTTTGATGCATTTCTGAGCAAAAATTAATTAAAACTTATGTACATGTAATTTCTCAGTCTTAAAAGGAATTTATTGGTGGTTATCACCATTTGCAATTACTAGTTACAACAAGTTTCTTGATTTAGGTTCCTGGCTCAGGTACCATTTGGAATTTTTAACCAAGGATTCCAGCAGTCTTATTTAGTCATTTATCGAAGAGCACTTGCATTTCCTCACTCTTCTCCCCTTTCATTGATTTTTGTTTAACTGAGCCATATCTTAATAACTTAAATTCATAGACTGGTTTTTGTATAGTTATTACCACTTTTTCTGTATAATTTCACCAAATTTCTTAAATTTTCTTCGAGGCTCAAGCACCTGCCCAGACTTTTGACCAATGACTCTAGTACTCTTTATTAGTTATTTATCTAATAGCACTTGCATCTGCCTTCTCCTCGTTAAACCTCCCAGTGGATTTTTCTCTTATTCAAGTCCCCATTCCCCCAACTAATATATCTCTAGATTGGTTGAATAATGGAAATGTATTTGGTTAGAGATTTGTTTAGAACAGAGTGCAATCCCTGGTGGTAGAAGTTGAAACTAACATATTTTAAATTTTAGGTATATTTAAGATTATAATCTTAAGGAACACTGAGTGGTTCAGCTAGTGTGTATGTTTTAAACTTTATACATCCATTTTTAAAGATCCGTTGTTTTTGTGATGGTTCCTAAATATGGATCTTTAAATACACAAAGTTATGTTTAAAGAAAAAGTTTTCAACATTATATTTTTTTAATATTGTTTTTCAAAGTAAAAAATTTGCAGTTGATTGGAAAATTGATTTTTCTTAAATATATATTTTTAGGAAATAGTAAATCAAAACAACTTGGAAATGGTCAAGCAAATATCCGTTTGTGTGAACAACATACCTTTCTTACTGATATTACAGAAGTAAGGCAAATGGAACAAGGCCTGTTGAAATTACTTGATGATTTCCACTCTGGTAAACTGCAAGCATTTGGTTAGTTCTTTTCTGTTATATAAGTAAGATTTTAAAGTGAATATTGCCATGTTTTTTGTTTATTTTTCTATAATTAGTAGTTAGGCATATATTGAAGTTGTGATATGATATTTTTACTGAGTATTCATTTTTCTTAAAAGAAGGCTCTTTTTAGCATCTCAGGTTGCATATAATTCATAGACAATCTACTTGAAAAACTTAATCCAATTTCATACATGCTCAGATATGTTAATCTTGCTCTTGATTTATGAAAAGGATATCATATCTCTCATAGGAACATTACAATAATTCATTCTTCAGAAAGTGCATTTTCATTCCAAATATGAAAGTAAGCTGTCACTAGTGAAAAAATTTCCAATGTTATGTGATTTACTTATGTTGACATATGTTGCATATTTTGTATTTCATTATTATATGGCTTATTTATGTATATATATTAAATATACTGTTCCTTAATGTATTGTATTAAATGGTGTAAATATTAAACAAATTATTTTCATGTTTGATACAAAAATAGATATTTTATAAAAATAGATAATTATCTTATAAGGTTTTAAAATGTAAATAAAGGCTTCCAGGAAGTGCTTTCAGAAATTTTACTTTTCTGCTCAAATTTAACCTTGTTGTTTTCTCTATTGCACCAAGGCACCTATAATAAAGAAGTGCCTTTTTATAAAATATATATATTACTTTATATTTCCATAGATGAAATATGTTGTTTACTTAATTTATGAGTTGGAAGTTTATAATAACCTCATGTTAAAGCAGTTTATTGAGCATCATATTAATTCAAAATCTTGCTGTTCATTGTAATGTACATTTTAAAAATATATATCTTATGTGTTACTGGCAACAAATAAAGAGAAATGTCTACTACAGAAATTTACCGCAAAGATTATTGTTTAGAATTAGTTGTACAAATAAAATATAAAAATTGGTATTAGTAGCACTTCTAATGTACTATATATTTTTCAGTGTGCAGTATTAATTTTATCCATTTTTAATATTCATGCTTTTCATATTTATACTGGAAGATTTTCAAAAATGTTTCCTGTATAAAATAAAAACTTTGTGCACATAAAATCACTTTCTATGAAAATGATTGTATGCTCTAAACATTAAAAGCTTGCGAACATGAATTTTTTGGAAGTAAAAAAAAAATATTCAATTTAAAAATTATTTGCTTCATCTGTTATTCCTTAAAAAACTCATTAAATTAAAGGTACTTAAGTTTCCATTCTAAATTTTTGATGTATAAGTGCAAGATATTATTTTTGTAAAATGATGAATTAATAAAAAAAAGAAAACGAAATATATAACAAACATTTATTTATATTCATACAGCTTAAAAATTCTCTATGCTGTCTGTTTATCTTTCTTGTATTAAAAAACCCCTTAAAATTAGTCTCTTTTTTAAATATCCTGTAGAATTGCATTGTTTTTAAACGACAAATCTTACCAGAAGCATTGGAATTTTATACATACATTTGGCCATAAGTGCAAAAATATAGAAGCTTGCTCAGAATGTTCTTTGTCTTAAATTCTGGGTTTTAAAGATTGAAAAGAGAAGAAAAAAAAATTGTTTTACTTTCATTGTGAGCTGTAATCTTATCAAGACATATATCAACTACTAGCAGTTACCCATGATATCATTCAAGTACCTTTAAATATATATATATATTAATTGTGGAAAAACACTTCACTTCTGATAATGAAAAACATACATAATTAGCCAACTCATTATCACATTTTATAGGGGACAATACGGTATTTCTTATTTACAGGAGCCTTAACAATAATAGCCTCAGTCATAAAAAAAGTAAAATTTTCTGCAAAATAATATAAACAACTGCGAAAATGAAACAATAATCAATGAAAAAAGGAGAGTCAAGTAAAATAATGAAAATCAACATATCTCTCTTCGAAGAATAAAAAAACAGTGCTGTGAGAATTCGATTAGAACAGTGTATTTTAGGTGATATTTGGTATCAAATTTGTATACCTATGCATTGTATCCTATAAGACTACAAAATTCTATTTTAAGCATTAAAATATATATTTTTTTAAATGATAATATATTTTTATTTTTCTAAAGATAGAAGATAGGTAGAGTTAAAATCCAGCTGCCAAACTATGATTTACAAAGATATTTCTAATCAAGACATACAAGATCTATACTTTTCATTATGCATACCACACTTTAATACTCATACATACACAGTAATACTCATTATTTTTTTTTCTTTACAAAGCAATCAAGAGTTATTTTTTAGATAGGTAGGTAGGTAAGTAGGAGGCCTTAGGGTCTATAATCACATGGCTGTTATTCTGGATTATTCATGACAATCAGAAACAAAGATAAGTTCCTAACTGGAAGAAATTGATACTATGAAGAAAATATAGAGTATAACTATGAAAATCTTTTAACAAACAAAAATTCTTGATAAAGCACACAAATGAATGGAAACACTCGCCGTTCAAATCATGACCATCCCAGAAACTCCTGCACTGAGCATGATACTTGGTACAAGAAAATCAAAATATGCTCCAAGGAGTCCAAGATGTCACAAGTATGGTATCTACCATCAGCAATCAATTTGCAGCAGACTAAAATCTTCATGTTAATAAGTATCCTGCCGAGAAGATGATAAACAAGCACATCATCACTTCTTTTTAGAGCCTAATGGCAAGACTGAAAGATACCGGGGATGTCCCTAGGGGAAATATAATATTTGCAGATCCAATAGGAGCGCTCACCTTGCTGCTTAACTTCATGTGAAAACATATGGATAAGATCCTCTGAAGAGATCCACTTGATCAAAAGAAGAAACACATTTAGCAGGTGCCATCAACCTTCTCATTTAGGGGAATACCCCAGTGCCCCAGGATCGAGTAAGTTATGGAGAACTTCTTCATCCAAGAGATTTTGTTATTCAGCCAAAAGACCTGACAAGCTATTAGTTAGAATTATAACAGGGTGAGCCAAGGAAGCCAAATCAACACGAGCCACACTGATTGCGAGAGCTTCTGCCATAAATATTGAGTTGATTTACTGAAGCCTGTAGCGAAAGTGGTTTGTAGAACAATCAGGCATCAGCGGCAAGAATATTCCAAGTTCTGAAAGTAGGCAGCAAACAGAGGAACAATCATATTAGCTTCAAGTTCCATGCACTGGAAAGGGAGCCCAGAAGAGAAAAATCACACAGCATCAAAGTCAAAAGGAAGAGGCACTTGGATGCTAATAAGGAGATCCAAACCATAACCCAAATTATCAAAAATATCAGAAACAGATGAGAAAGTATTCCCCAGAGAGACCAGATTATCCTCACCAAAATCCAAGAGGAGGGACCTGCTGCCAAGTGCGAAATGCTTCACCCAAAGGCCAAGACCCAGATCCTGTCAGCTATGAAGATAGCTTCAACATGCTTGAAAAGCAAGATAATGGGGATCCACTTTGAGAGCCACAGAGCAACCCTTATCACACAAGTCTGTAAATTTTTGAGCTTCTGAAACAGTGAGGAACGAGCAGTGTTGAGAATTGCAACTCCCGAATCGATGATGCTATGAAAAGAGACAAACACCAATGTGAGGAGATGGTGTGATCTTGCTCCAAACATTTTTTGAGCCAAGGCTTTTAAGATGTTTATCCTGTTAAAACATTTTCTCCTAAGATACTCAGCATGGTTACAGAAACCACTAGGATGAGCAAAATAAAAGCCTTGGAACTTTGTTTTTGTACACCATTCTATAATGCTTCCATTCATGCTAAAATGAAAATCACAGTCAGCCACTCTTTTCGATAAGTTGATCACATGGCACTTCTGATCTGATAGAAAGTTTCCAGTAGGTGCACTACAATAGTATGCATGTAAGAGCTTCTTGCAGCTTTCTTCTACAGGCATCCAAAGTGTTGTTCTCACAATAAGTAAAAATGTCATCAGCATATGTGCTTACAGAACTTTATGTCCAGATCCTCTAGGTCCTCAGAAAAATCCACCAAAAATATTGTAAACTGAATTGGACTCAATACTGCTCCCTGGGAGATACCTTTACCAGTAGTCTGGATGGATGAGACATAACCCCTCTAAGCCACTTTAATAACACTAGCAGTGAGAAATCAATGAATCCAATGAAGCATCTGCCCAGTGATATCCACCTGTGCAGATTTATAAATTAAACTATCGATGTTAATGGAGGCATAAGCATCTTGCAGATCCAGAGACATCCCCAGAGCACAATTTTTTGCATTACTGATATCCTGATGGAGAATGCAAGCAATGTATGGCAGTCTCTAAAGGGTAGAAATCCAAGATATTTGCATTCTAATATTTTATTACAAAGGAGGTAATGCATTATTCTTCTGGAAGGGATGTTCCCAGAGTGCCAGATACTGTTATACAGACTCAACAAACATTCCATTGAGAGCTCACTGAGACCTTTGAACAAAACCACACTTATCTTGTCTTCCCCAAGGTTGGAAATCTTCACCCTGTCTATGGCCTCCTTTAACTCTGAAATTGTGAATGGCAGTTAAGCAAAGAGTTGTGTTCATTATCATATGTAAATGGAATAGGCTCATGGCTGCTGCCCTCAATAAAATAATCTTCTAAGGCTTCAGTTTGTGCCACTGCATCAGAACAAAAAAAAATCGGATAGTTGCAAATCAAGGTGAAATTCCAGAAAAGAACTAGATTGAGTTTTGAGGTTACAGAAAACCTTATACAGGAGACAAGGGTCATTTCCATTGCAGCAAATGTATTTCAGTAGTGACACTTGCATCCATCATGACCTGGCAAAGCATGGCAGAAATACTCTTGTATTATCCAGTGTTCCTCAGAAGCCAGCTGACAAACTCTCCTCAGGTGGAATTTCTTCTGCTTACTAAAAATACTACACCACATAGGAAGGCATTTTGAGGATCTAGAACAAGCAGAACAGTGTTTAGCCAAAGTAAAAAAAAAAAAAAAAAAAAAAAAGATTGAAAAGAAGTAAGCTAGATATCAGAAACCGATTAAAGACTTGAGGTAACTTCCTGGGAGATGCTGGCCCAATTGTTGAGAGTAGGATTAAGATGTGAGTAAGGGTGGAGCTCAGCAGAAATAATCTTCAAAAGGTCATTAATTACCAACCCAAAAGAGTAATATGCATTGATGATATTAAGAAGAGTGGAGCCAAGGCAAATACGAATGCCTAAGATCTCATTGTCCAAGGTCAGACCATCAAAGCATAACTGAGCAGAGGACCAAGCCAAGTCTGTGACCAAAGCCTGACCACTGCCTGGCCAACCAACCCTGTCAAGGTGGTAGACAACTTTGCCTGAAACAGAGAAAGGCTTAGTATGAGAAAGGAAAATCTCCTGAAGTACCAAAATATCTGCTGTTGTAAAAAAAGGACAACACTGAAGATAGGACAGCTTATTGGAAATACTCCTGCTATTCCATTAGATAGTACTAATGCCCATAGAGATTTGAAATATTAAACTCAAAAGCAAAAAAAAAAAAAAAAAAAAAAAAAAAAACACTAACCAAAAAGCATGAAACTGTCCCCACAGTAGTAACCGCTCAACCTATTAATGTAACCCAGAAAAAACAATAAAAATAACAGACATCAATTTTTTTTATTTTTTTAAGACATACCTAAAAAGGAAATTTACATCACCCGGGAGCTTTGCCATGAGAAAAATGTTTGTGTGCCAGTTGTTTGTGTCTCTCAGGAGTAAAGTCATTCCATTTTGCCAACATATTACTTATTAGTTTACTAACATATTACTGAGATTAGTAATAGCCTCCATCACTTTTTCTGATTGCTTGGAAAAAAGGTCTACTATTATTTTCAGCATGGCATTAGTTTGTGCTTCAGAAATTTTTTGGAACTCTTACACTGGCATTTGTAGCCTTAGCATGTGTTTTAACTTTGGATTTAAGTCAAAATATCCTGTGTACTTCAATGAATGACAGAAAGTTCTTACACTTAAATTTAAGAAACTTGATTTCTTTAAGTCAGATCGAGCCCTTGTTGTAGTCAGTTCTGTGTTCCTCACCAACAGTTGATACATGAGATTGGGTCTACCACTATGTTGTTTGCCATAGGTAGCACATAACTGTTCAGAATTGTAGCATTAATATGATTGAATTTGTAACATTTTGAACATTGGTGGGGGCGATTAATAAATTGCTGAATTCACTAAATTGAAAACCAAATTTTGATTTAGCGAAGGAGAGAAGTGCCCAAAGATGTAATGAGAACAGGTAACATTTCATTAGTACATACTACCTTTTTTTATAGAGTGCCACAGTTCCAGAATATGAAGATTATTTGATTCCTCAAATTCAAAAGCAATGTCTGCTAAGGGGATGTCCATATAATTCTGGAGGATACTTGGATAATTTCGAACACCTTTTCTAGTAAAACCTTTAAATTTACTGTTTTCTTTCATATTAATGGGTTGCTCTTTCTCTGCTGTTTCTGTTGCTTTTTTCTCTCTTTCCTTTAACCGTAACTCCAAAAAATGCATTTCCAAAGTTACATTACTTTATGATTCCGAGTAGTCTTTGCATCCCTAACACATCCTGTCAGTATGTTGTTTTGGTAGTAAAACACCTAGGAGTAAAGTCATTGAAATGTCAGAGATGTGTCGGAAGCGCCCTCTATCAAAAAATGAGGACATCAAAGCTGTACGTCATTTTGCATAAAATATTTACCAAGGGAATGACTTTCACACAAACCGCAACAAAATTGATTAGTTTTTCCAATGTTTATGAGTGTTTAAAATTCTCCCCTCTGTTCACAGTTCAATTTTCACTAGTTACCCGATCCCAATGTTTCCGATTTTGGGCTTAAAATTTAAGTTAAAGACTAAACTTTAGTATAACTTGAACTCCATGCACAAAATAACGGTAAAAAGTATTTGTTCATTACTCTAAAGTCTAAAGCGTCCTCTATCGACAATTTTTGAACGTAACCTTTAAAAATTTTTTCTAAAAAAAATCGTGATATAAAGAATGATTTTAGTGAAAACTGCAAACAAATCGACCCTTTTCTCCGTTTTTTATAATCATTTGAAGTTTTGAACCTCAAACTTTAATGGCCCCTAGCTCCTACAGAAGACGTTTGCACCCCATGGTTTCCTATTTAATAATGTTTGTCTCTATGTCTACTATCACCCCTCAGAGTTTGTCGGTCTGGTAGCGAAACACCCTGTATATAATTTTTCTATTTACATTCGGAAGATGATGTAAAAGGAATTGAAACATCTCAGTTTTTAATATATTTTAAATGTTTTATTAATAAAATAGCATCTTATATTCAAAATATTTATTTATAATATGAGTTCTTACCTTTTAGTTGTAGAATATATATTATTATTATGATATAGTTATGAATGGACATAATCAAGATTTACTGCTGTTATCTTTCACATTGATTTTTATTAGTTTATGGTGTACATCCCCAAACATGTGGTGCTGTTATGCAGATTTTTTTAAAGATTTTGCAATAGCTCTCTCTCAAAAACTAATACACGAATTTTCATCAAACTTCAGATTCAATTATAAGTTGACATAAGTTGTTGCTGACTAGATTTTGGTTTAAATCACTTAACTGGTGGCATTGCTATGCTACATTTTTCAGGAAGTATTAACATGCATAAGATAGAAGAAAGTTTTGGGATGGCCACCTCTGACTAGTTTCAAGTTAAAATTACTCACAAGTAATAAAATTACATAAACATGTCAGTATTTATTACTAAAATCTTTAGTCAAGGGGAATCCAAAGCTTGGGGCTCCAACTCATTCTAGTGATGGGTTTTTATCAATTCTGGCAATGATATAATCATTTTAATTGTTTTTGACTTAATAGTTTAATGACTCCAGTCAATCAAGTACTATTTGTGTCCACTCCAATCTCATCAAGAAACATCTGTGATGGATGAATCCAAACAGTCTATAAAGCTGCTAGAGTCTAACACAATTTTTTTTCTTTGTGTGTGTGTGTGCTTTTCTTTGGTGTTACTCATATTCATTAACTCTTTGAATTTACCTTTATATTAAAATGTTTATTGTTATAAGGCCTTTATTTTTAATTTGTAAGCAAATGTATAGCACTTTCTACATAAGCAAATGTATAGCATCTAGAAAGTTTATTTCTTAATAGTACAATAAAACCTGTCTATAACAGAATCCTGCTTTATACAGAAAAGTTTCATGATCCTATCAAAAGGATCACCATGCAGTATTATCTCTTAAAAACAATACAACCAGTCTGAAATGGAAAAATCCACAGATATTTTGCTTTTTTTAAAATTTTAGTAAGTTTTACTATATCATTTTTATGGTGTGAGTGTGTAATGTGAGGAAAATGTGATTTGAATTATTATTAGAGCCTATGATCTCTCTTTATGTTCCTTCTTATTAAGTTCATGGGTTAATGAATGAGAAATATTACTAGAAACAAGGTAAAAATTGCCTCATGTTTTGTTGTTTTCTAGAAGAAAAAGTGGTTAGATAGTTAAATATACTGTGTTCTTGAAAGTTTAAAGAACTTTCAGATTCATTTTTGTTATGTCATGTTATGTTTAACTTGTTAGTTTATTAATTTTTGTTTAACATGACATACCTGTGTTTTTATCATCCCCAAGTCAAAACATTGTTTTGAAAAAGTACGCACGGCGCCATTGATTCAATCGTCGTTCTGAAGTAAATAGAGTGATCCTGTAAAGTTAGTTCTACTGTGATTTTGGATCACTGTGAATCGCCGTTCACGGCCTTGCCGCGGTCGATGTTTGACGTCATAGTTAATGGGCCAATGGCGCTTGGCGTACGTAGTTTTTCTTTTGGTATTTTCAGAGGTTTTTCTCCTCGGATAGTGGCAACATGGACTTTGTGGAAAATATGTAAATATTCAAGAACAGATTTGTATAAAACAAAGAGATGCAGTTTTGTTCTTCGCCCATATTTTCGTTATGAATGTTTGAAGAAAGTTTGTCTTTTTTTGATAGCAGCTGGTCTGTCTATGCCTTGTCATGACGGCATATAGTTAGTTGAAGTATGATGCTGCTTGAGTTTTAAGACTTTAATTATTTATGTTTTTAACTTTTTATTTTTCGGCATAGTTTGCTGAAGTTTTTGCTGTATAATTATGTTTCTTCATTAAAGTTTGTTGTTGTTGAAATTTACGCCTTTTCAATAAGTCTTCCACAATTACATTTCCACTACATTCAGATTCCACTGCGTAATTTAGATTGAATCTATATCAGTGGGTTATGGGCCCAGGCTCGTAACCCCGAAGATTGTTTTTTTGGGAAATGTGGAAGTGAAGATAATGGCGGTTCCTAAGAACTTTTCTGCTTATTGATTGAATAGAATTTTTTTCCGCCGAAGTTTGTGTTTATGCATGGAATTTTTGTTTGCCGACGTTGCCGTTCAGAAAGTTAGTGTTGCTGCATAGAACTGTTTGCCGAAGTTTGTTTAGAATTTTTTTCCCGAAGTTTGTGTTGCCGTCAGTAAAAGAAGGGGGCTGATGGAAATTAATCAAAATATCACCCTGTTGACCGGCGCCAATTGGGAAGTTTGGAAACATGAAGTAAAGGTTCTCCTGCTCCACTACAATGCTTGGGAATTTATTGAGAAGTCTGAGGAAGTTACGACTGGCACACCGATAAACAATGACGGTAAGCAAGTTCCTGCTGCTACAGAAGTTTCTGCTACTGTGACTGACTTGACTTGGAGAGAAAAGCAAGATATAAATCTAAGGAAAAACCGTGCTTATACGATAATCTACCAGTCATTGAGCAATGAATTCAAGCCCCTGGTTTCAAGTACAACAGATGGTGCAACAGCTTGGAGAATTTTACATGAACATTTTCAGCCCACTACCCGAGCAAGGATAATCCAGCTCCTTGATGTTTTTTTTAATACCAGATATACACCTGGAGAGGATCTAGGACTTTTTTTGTGCCGAGTTAAACAGGCAGCAGAGCGTCTTCGTGAAGTGGGACATGAGCTACAACCGTTGTATCAAGGCTACCAGCTAATCAGGAGTCTACCAGAGGAATTCCAGGCGACTGTCCAGGCTATTTACCGCTGGAGTGATGCTGAGTTTGTGCCTGATAAGATTGAGGCTGAGTTGCTACTGGAAGAAAACCGGCTGAAGTTGTCCCAAAGAGACCTTGCCAATGTTGCTTTTGCCAGCGAATCGTCTGTGAAATTTTCTCCAGGTAAATTTAAATCCAAGGGTTTTGAAAAAAGTAAAATTGGCCCTTGTTATTTTTGTAAAAATTATGGCCATTTAATTTCTAATTGTAAATTTAAAATGAGTAAATTTAGTAATGAAGTTAATGATAAAATTAAATTTGATAATTCCAGAACTAATTTTGATAATTCTAAAAGTAAATTTGACAGTTCTAAAAGTAAATTTGATAATTCTAGAAGAATTTTGATAATGTTAAAAGTAATTTTAATAAGTCTAAGAGTTCTAAAACTAATTTTAAAAGTAAAAATAAAAATTTTTCAGGGCCTTTGGAAACAAGTAATGTTGAATGTAAACATCTTTTTAACTGTACCTTTTCTGAACTGGAATGTAGTTTAATTGAAATTTCTCCCGAACTGTGCGAGGCGAACTCATCAGATCTGGGCTTCGGTAATACCCAATGGGTTTTTGACACTGCCGCTACAGCGCATTTTTGTAGCAATCGAAATTTATTTTTCACTTTTGAGCCAGTATCTGACTTGCACATGTCTCTCGCAGTTGGGGAGAAAGAATGTCCAGTTGAAGGTAAGGGAACAGTTCAGTTTTTGATACGTTGTAAAAATGGTAAATTTAATCGTATTATTTTAAAAGATGTTTTATATAATCCTAACTTGAGAAGAAATTTATTGTCTGGTGTTAAACTTGAAAGGTTGGGGATAAATTTTGTGGGCAAAAATGGAAAAGTACATGTTTTTGATAAAGAAGGAAACGAGCTTTTTTATGCTTTACGTAAAAATGATTTATATTTTTTAAAGCCATCTAAATATGTAACTAAGAGTAATGAAAATAACAATCAGGTCAACTTTTCAGCTAATCAGGTAGATAAATTTAATGTAAACGAATTATGGCATGATAGATTTTGCCACATTAACAGTGAATATTTGGTAAACACCAGTAAACTGAATTGTGTAAATGGTCTTCCTGAGCTGTCAAAGTTGACCGATGATTGTATTTCATGTAAATTGGCTAAATCAAAAAGAGTTTCCTTTAAACCAATAGGTCAAATTCGTTCTAATGTTCCTCTCCAGCTGCTGCATATGGACCTTTGTGGCCCTTTACCTGTTTCATCTCATGGAGGAAGTCGGTATTTTTTATCTATTATTGATGATTTTTCTAGAAAAGTAACTGTTTTTGCCCTTAAAAATAAATCTGACACTTTTGAGACTTTTCTTAGATTTCAAAAAAGAGCCGAAAGGTTCTTGGACAAGAAAATAGTCTCTGTTAGGACAGATGGGGGGCTAGAATTTTGTAATGAAGAGTTTGATAAATTTCTAGAAAATCAGGGCATTTCCCATGAAAGAACAAACCCGTATTCTCCTGAGATGAACGGGACTGCGGAACGTTTTAATTTAACCGCCCTTGATGGTGTCAAAACTCTTTTAAATTCAAGTGGCTTATCGCAGAAATTTTGGGCTGAAGCCTTGTTATGTTTCACATACGTGTGGAACAGGGTTTGTCACAAGGGATTTAAGAAAACTCCTATGGAATTATATTCTGGTAGAAAGCCGTCAGTTGCTCATCTAAAGAAATTTGGCTGTTTAGCCTATGTAGGTATACCAAAACAGAAAAGGAAAAAGCTCGATAACAGAGCCAAACTTGGAATTATGTGCGGTTATGCACAATTAACTAAGGGGTACCGTATTTGGGTTTTAGATGAGCAACGTATAATTGAAACAATAAATGTAAGATTTGACGAAAGTAAAAGGGGGGTTGACATAATAAATTCAAAACAAAATTTTCGGTCTTTTTCTTGTTTAAATTTCCCAGCAGATGGTGATATCTTTCCTATGATTGATGACCTAATCGAGTCAGAAAGTAGAAGTGATAGCCCATCTAAAACAAAAGTTCAAATCAGTCCTGTTGAAACTAGTCAAAATTTAAATGATACAGATCAAATTCCTTGCAAATCCATTAATTGGGTTAGGTCTGCTGTTCCTAGAAAAAATGAGCCTAGGACTGATATTTACTATGGAATTGAGGGAACTAAAGTTAGATTAAGATCTTTAAATGATACAATTAAATACTGTGCGGATAACAATATAAAATATGATTATGATTTTTTTGATTTTAGTAAGCATAATACTCAAACAGGTAAAGTTTCAAATTTTTCAAATTCTGAAGTAAATTTAATTGAAATAAAAATCCCTAAAAACTACAAGGAGGCTTTAAAAACACCCGAAGCATCAGAGTGGGAAGAAGCAATGAAACAAGAAATGCAGGTCATGTATGACCGCAAAGTGTGGGACCTTGTTGAACCACCTAAAGATGCTCAGATTTTGGGAAATTGATGGGTTTACACAATTAAGAAAAATGAAAAAGATGAAATTGTAAGATTTAAAGCGCGCCTTGTTGCACAGGGATTTAGTCAAATAAAAGGTTTAAGTTATGAAGAGGTATTTAGTCCGGTTGTAAGTTTTTCAATTATAAGACTGTTTTTCACAATTTTTGTATGTCTTTTTAAATGGTTAAATGTACAAATAGATATCAATAATGCTTATTTATATGCAGATTTAGATAAAGTAATTTATATGCAGCAGCCGGAGGGTTTCATTGGTGATGAAAGTAAAGTTTGTAAATTGAATAAATCTCTATATGGCCTCCACCAAAGTGGTAGGCAATGGTTTTTTGAAATAGATGATGTACTTTTAAAATTGAATTTTTGTAAGCTCAACTGGTGTAACTGTGTTTATGTATATGAAAATAAACTTGTACTTTTATTGTATGTAGATGACATAGTAATATTTGGAAAAACAGAAAAGGATTTAGAGCTTGGAATAAACCTGTTAAAGAAATTTTTCAACCTGAAAATTTTAGGAAAAACAAAGAAGCTCTTGGGTATTGAGTTCGAGGAAACAAATGATAAGTTGTATATTCATCAAAGTTCTTACATTGAAAAAGTCTGTAGCTTGTATTCAAAATATAATTTTCCTATGAGTAATGTACCAATACCTAAGGGGTTAGTTTTGTCTAAGATGGACTCTCCTAGTAATCAAACTGAAATGGATGAAATGTCTAAATTTCCTTACAGAAATTTAATAGGTTGTTTAAATTTCATTGCTGGTCGTACTCGACCTGACATTATGTATGCTGTAAATTTGTTATCTCAATTCCAAGCAAATCCAGGTATGAAACACTGGCAAAGTTTACTGAGATTACTTGGCTACTTACAATATACTAAAAACTTTAAACTAGAATTGTCTAAAGTCAATAATTTAAAACTTTCTTGTTACTCTGACTCTGATTTTGCAGCTAATAGAGATGATCGTGTTTCCATAGGAGGTTTTATTTTGTTTTTAGATAAGTCACCAATTTCTTGGAAAACTTTTAAACAAAAATGTATCAGCCTCTCAACTATGGAAGCCGAGTATGTAACCCTCACTGAAGCTGCAAAAGAATTAATATGGATAAAAAATGTTTTAGAAAATGAAAGTTTGAATTTAAATTTAACAGAAAGTTTATTATTTTGTGATAATCAAGCTGCAATAGCCTTTTCAAATTCCCCTGTAGAAAATCAAAGAACTAAACATATTCATATTAAATATTTGTTTTTAAGAAATCTAGTCTATGATAAAATGTTTAAATTAACGTATATCTCAAGTAAACTAAATTTAGCCGATCCTTTCACTAAACCTCGGGTCAGAGAGCAGTTAATGAAATTTTGTAGAGAAATTTTTGAAATCTAAATAATATTACATCTTGGTCACTCTCTTCCTTGCCATGTCTTTGACATGACATTGAGGAGACTGATATTTTTTTTTGGAAATTTAAATTTTTTTTGTAAATTAGAATTTTGGGGGGTAAATGAGATTTATACATTTTTCGGTCACTTTGGTCAGTACTTTGCCGGTGAATCTGAAAAGTTTTTCCCCGACTTGGTAGTGATTAGACAGATTTTTTTTTGAATTAAGTATGTATTTTTGAAGTTTAAATATTTTGAAATATTTGTATATGTCTGTCTTTTTGAAGTTTTGTAAAACCTTGGGGATGCTAAAAAGGGGGCTGTTTGTTATGTCATGTTATGTTTAACTTGTTAGTTTATTAATTTTTGTTTAACATGACATACCTGTGTTTTTATCATCCCCAAGTCAAAACATTGTTTTGAAAAAGTACGCACGGCGCCATTGATTCAATCGTCGTTCTGAAGTAAATAGAGTGATCCTGTAAAGTTAGTTCTACTGTGATTTTGGATCACTGTGAATCGCCGTTCACGGCCTTGCCGCGGTCGATGTTTGACGTCATAGTTAATGGGCCAATGGCGCTTGGCGTACGTAGTTTTTCTTTTGGTATTTTCAGAGGTTTTTCTCCTCGGATAGTGGCAACATGGACTTTGTGGAAAATATGTAAATATTCAAGAACAGATTTGTATAAAACGAAGAGATGCAGTTTTGTTCTTCGCCCATATTTTCGTTATGAATGTTTGAAGAAAGTTTGTCTTTTTTTGATAGCAGCTGGTCTGTCTATGCCTTGTCATGACGGCATATAGTTAGTTGAAGTATGATGCTGCTTGAGTTTTAAGACTTTAATTATTTATGTTTTTAACTTTTTATTTTTCGGCATAGTTTGCTGAAGTTTTTGCTGTATAATTATGTTTCTTCATTAAAGTTTGTTGTTGTTGAAATTTACGCCTTTTCAATAAGTCTTCCACAATTACATTTCCACTACATTCAGATTCCACTGCGTAATTTAGATTGAATCTATATCAATTTTAAAATTTGTTGTCCAGGCCATCCCTTTTTAGTAGAAAATATGTTTTAATATAAGAAGAAATAGGTACTTTTGCTAATTTGGGGCCGTTAATTAGTGATGGGCGATTCTCGAAAATTTCCTACTCGATAAAAATCGTAATCGTAACAAAGCGCATTCGATAAAGTCATTGATTAATTTCGAGAATCTACAATCGAGATGTTTTTACAATCAATTATTAAAATCTTTGTTATTACATGTTTAAAAAGCATAATTTAATAAATACATGGAAACTGAAAACAAATGAATTTAAAAAACAACAACAAACCAAAAGGATGTTATAATGGAGCCGCAATAGTAGAAAAGTCATGTAACGGCGTTCCTTGGTTTCAATAAGTTGTAAAGTCGCGAGTAGCAAAATGGCCAAAGCAAAAATAATCAAAAGCACTCCTAGTGAAAGAACATGAACTAAAAGGATATTAAAAGTGATCAAAATCTTTTATTGATTTTTGTACATATACTGAGATGCGATCTACAATTCTTCCATTATTAGAAGACTCTCTATTGAAATTCGTTAAACGGACCACTCGGGGGGGGGGGGCAAAGTAGTGCAGGAGCAATGAAAATGCATAATATAAGTAAATGGTCACTAGGCTTTCCAACAATACTTGGCATGATGGGTGTCGGTTAAATTTATTAAAGAGTTTCCCGCGGGGGCAAAGTGGGGCGGGATGAGCGCGGGAGGTATATAAAATAAAATGGTAATTACAGAGCTTTCTAATGATATATCACGAAAGAGGAGTCAACAAAAGATATAAAAACACTACCCTTAGAATTCCAACTATTGCAACACCCGGAATACAGCCTGTCCTCACAGTTTGTGAATTTTTCATACATTATAAATTATATATTGGAAGTCTCTATAAAAAAAATCAGATCTGAATTCCCAAAAACGAAATGATTTCAAAAAAGTTTGAAAAGCGCTTCTGTAAGGAGGCCAAATTGAGGAAAAGAGAAGAAAGATTCATAATATGAAAGAGTGGTTTGAAAACTTCCGTTGATTTATCATATGACCGGTCCATAAAAAGCTTCATATTTACTCCTCACTATTCCACTATTTTTTTTCTACCCTGAATACATCCGGAAATCACGCAGCCTCGCTTTTAAATGTTTATATTTAATAAAATATTTTTACCAAAGAGCTCCATCAAAGAAATCACATTTAAAATGAAATTTATTTTCAAAATAGCTACGATTTAAAAAATTCACCCTCATCGCTCCCCTCCCCCCTGCGGAAATTGTACCCCAGGAGGAGAAACGTTCATAATGTGAAAGAGTGATTCGAAAAACATTCCAAAAATCAATCACATGAAGGGTCCAAAAAAAGTTTGGAATTTACTCCTCATCTGCAGGTTTAATTTTTCTTAACAGAATACACCCGGAAATCACACATCCCCTACTTTAAAATGTTTATAATTAGTAATTTTTATTAGAAGGTTCCATCAAGAAACCACTTCTAAAATGATAGTTATTCTCGAAATAGCTACGATTAAAAAAATTCACTCCCCGTCGCCCCCCCCCCCCCCCACGTCCTGAAATTAAACTGCAGAAGAGAAAGGTCCATAATATGAAAGAGTATTCCGAAACCTTTCCTATGACATATCACATAACGGATCCAAAAAAAGTTTGAAATTTACTCCTCACCCGTGGCCGTAATGTTACTTTTTCTTCCCAGAATGCACCAGGAAATCACGCAGTCCCCATTTTAAACTTTTTTATTTATGAAATAATATTTACCGGAGCGCTCCTCTGAAAACCACATCTAAAATGATATTCATTGTCAAAATAGTTAAAATTAAAAAAAAAAAAAAATTTACCTTCTTATCGCTTTTTCTCCCCCTCCTGAAATTCAACTCCAGGAGGAGAAATATTCGTAAAATGAAATAGAGGTTCGAAAAAATTCCGATGATATATGTATAACATGACGGGTCCAAAAAAGAGGTTGAAATTTACATGTCACCTGTGGGTTCACTCTTTTTTCCCAGACACACCTAAAAATGACGTAACCCTCCCCCACTTTAAAATCTTTATATTTAATAAGTTATATTTACCGAAGAGTTCCATAAAAGAAACCTCCACATCTAAAATGATATTTATTGCCGAAATAGACACGGTTTAAAAAACTCACCCGCTTATCGGTTTCTCCCCCCCCCCTTCCTCCTAAAATTCAACTCCAGGCGGAGAAAGATTCGTAAAATGAGGTGTCAAAACATTCTGATGATGTACATATAACATGACGGGTAAAAAAAAAAAAAAAAAAAAAAAAAAAGGTTTGAAATTTACATGTCACCTGTGGGTTCACTTATTTTTCCTAGACTACACCTAAAAATGATGCAGCCCGTACTTTAAAATCTTTATATTTAATAAATAATATTTACCGGAGAGTTTCATAAAAAAATCCACACCAAAAATAACATTTATTGTCGAAATAGCTAAGATTTAAAAAATTCACCCCCTCATCGCCCCCCCCTCCCCTCCCCTACCCCTCCCCTCCTCCCGCCCCTTAAAATTCAACTCCAAAAGTAGAAAGATTCATAATATGAAAGAATGATTAAAAGAGCTTTTGAATATGCCTCTCATTTCAACAAATTTCATCGTGATAAAGTCAGGCGTAACGAGAAAATCATTTCATCGCGATGAAAATTAACCTCGATTGAAATAGGTTTATCGAAGGACTTGAAACTTCCAGATGAAATTTAACCTTGATAAAAGCGGCACTCCGAGAATCTTGTGGTTTGCTGATGAATGCCTTTTTCGATAAGGATGATTTTCGTTCTCGCTGAGAATAGAGATGACGAGCTTTATCGAGGCGTTTTGTCGTGAAGCTTTGTGAAATGAAAGTTTTATCGAAAAACGAAGTACAGAAAGAAGCATGAGAATATATGACAATAACTTGTGAAATGAAGACCTAATTTTCAAAGTTTCTGGTATTTTAGTCTTACCAAGCTGTCACGTACCTGGTACCCCCCAATAAATATTGTTTATTTTAAAAAAAAATTCAAAGAGGGGGTTGGAGAGGGGATGAACATATGTTTAAAACAGTAGCGATTTCTACAATACTTATCAATTTAAGTGTGGTTTTTTTTCATCGAATCATTCGGTAATTATTTATCAATCGTAAAAAAATTTAAATGTCTGCTGCAGGAAATTGGGTTCGAAAGGGTTGGACTGATGGGGGTCAGGGGAAAGGGACAATTTTCACTTTTTAAGCCCGTCATATTGTATATCATCTTGAAGATCTCGAATTATTCTTTCATATTATGATGCTTTCTTACCCCCCCCCCCTTCCGAATTTGGTTCCCACGGCGGGAGGGGGGGGTGGCATTTTTCAGAGCTTTTTGTGTTTTTATCATTTTAGATCGAATTTTTTAATTGAAAACATCTTTAGGCGTATTGGAAATTTTTTTGAGATGGAAAAAAACCATTGAACTAGCCACATTGTTACTGTAACCTAGGCACATTGTTTTAAAGTTCCCTCTTTGAGGACCTCTTCCAAAGGTGAGGGGCTTAACCCCCCCCCCCCCCCAACATACACTTTAAAATATTTCTCATTTTTTTCTCTACCAATTTTAACTTAAAAGTTTAAGCTATATGGCATAAGCGGGGGTATTGACCCGCCCCCCCCCCCCCCTGTTTGTTATTCACCAACATAATTTTGCTCATTTCTTCACTTCATTTCAATTTTTAAAAGGCTATAACTTTGTTTGTATGGGAGCTACAGCAGCGAGAAAAACTATAGCATAGCTAACTTTTCGTCGCCGCTCTTTTTGCAGTTATACAGTTTTCCCCATAACACCGGGGGTTTTTTTTGGGGGGGGGGCAGGGGGGGCATTTTTCATCTTTTGATGTAATATGTTTATTGAAAGCTTATGCTTCATACATTACCAATTTAGCATAAAAAAGTTTCTCCCGTCATTCTGGGTCACGTTACGGACCCATAAGGGGTTGAAATTTAAATTTCTCAAAATTCTCGAAGTTTTCACTAAATCAGCATCTGGAAAACATCGTGCCAATGTGGTTCGTGTATGACATCTGCATCATATAAATATTGTTCACCACTGCTGGGACTCTGGCCTCCTCTCGCGTGTAGGCGTTATTTTACCGCGGTTACTTGGTCCTTGTATTTCCTGCACAATAAAATATTTCCTGACGATTAAAAAAAATACACACGTAATTGTTCAAGTTTTGACTTCTGTCAGCAGTTCCAAATTTTTTTTTTTTTTTTTTTTTTCGGATTTTGCATTAAATAATATTTATAATATACATGGAATTTAGAAAATAAGGAAGTTGTTGTTTGGCATGTGACCACTTACTGATCTTATGCACCCGATGTTATATATTTCCCCCCCACTACGTTACCTTGGGGGGGGGCAGTTTTCAAAATTTAACGTTCGATTCGAGCTTACGTTCGATTGTTCGTTCAATTCGAAATTTTTTTTTCTTTCTTTTTCTTTGTTTACAAGATTTTGCTGTGCGTGCACACCGCGTTTGGTATGTGATGCCATATACAATGAGGACCCAGTTCGAGATTTCATATTAAAAGATTGCGTATAAATTGGATACATCAATAAAAGGAGGGGCTCACTAGCGAGTGAATCCGTCGTGTCTTTATTAACACCGACTCATTCACCTGTAGTAGACTCTTGATAAAATTGAATCCTGTATGGTATAAAAGCAATTGCAAACTGGAGTCATCGAGAAAAATTTTACACAATCGAGAAAATCGAGAAAAACTTCTCGTTATCGCCCATCACTACCGTTAATACTGCATATGCTTTTTTAAATGTAGTTTATTAGAATTTTTCTAAATTTGCTAGCAAAAGTTTCTGAGATGCCTTTTCATTTTCACATTATGTAAAGATTTTTGGGATTTAATGGCAAATGATTCCTATTTATGCATTCGTAAGTAAAGTGCTTCGAATTCACATGTTAAAATACACATATTCCTTTTAAAATGACTCAATTTCAATGATGGATTTAATCTCATTAACAGGTTAACTGCTCTTTTTGTTTTTCCTGGAATTTTTCCTGAAATTTACCTTTTTTATGTGGGTTCTATTCTAGGCTGAAAATGAAAGTAAAAAGTGCAGTTCCTTTAAATAAGTATTTTAATATGTTCAATTTTCAATGATAAAATAGTCAATATGCTTTTACATGTGTTATAATCATTGATGGAAACCAGAGTTGGGCAAAATACATCGAAAAATCATTTTCGATACAAAATACAAAATACATTAGTTTTAGAACCTAAAATACAAAATACTTTCCTATTCAAAAAAGATCAAAATACAAAATACATGTATTTTGAAAATACATTTAAAATACAAAATACATTTGAAATTTTTAAAAGTTTATGTATAACATTAGAGGTTTTCACTGACCGTGTCCGGCATAGTCAGCAGTCCGGTTTCGGACATTTTTTTTAATCCACAACACTCTGGTCGGGTCGGCCCGGAGTTGCTCTTAAGTCGTTCCAGGATTGTCCGGGCCAGGTATCCGGTTTATATTTTCCTGAAGGATAGTCTCAAATGAACCTGCTCATCACTCTTTCGGGTCTCGGGCTTTACTTTTTTCTCTCCAAGTTCGAGTCGGGCCTGATTTGTCCAGACCGGACCGGGACTAGACTTCATTCTTCCTAGAGGTCTGAATTAGTCAAAAATTGTAGTATTTTTCCGAACCCAGTCCGTAAGTTGGCTCATCACGTCCCGGCCTGAACTATCCAAAAATCAGTACAATCTGGCCTGACTCAACAATGTTTTTCAAATAATGTATGCATTTTTAAATTGCTATAATTTTACAATTAAAAGTTTTAATTTTATTATTTTTAAAGAATGGTAAGTATATTTCTGGACAATAAAATTAAAGCACAATAAAAGGAACTCTTAAAATTAATATGGCAATAAATCCTGTTCTTAAATCCAAGTAGTTAAGGCCCCAGTCCCCGCCCGCGAAGACACTCGCGAGGTAATGCTATTCCTATGGGGAGGCATTTTTCTAATAACTCTTTCGCATTTTAACATTATTAGAGATTTTTTTTTTTTTTTTTTTTTTTTTTTGCATTGGATAGCTTACGTCCCTCTCAAGATCGCTCTTTGACTACTTTTTCGATTTTGGTCGCAGATATTTTTTAAAAAGTTAGTTTCACTTCCTGAACCGTTTCTGAAAGTGAAACTAAATTTTATAGAAAATATCTGCGACCAAAATCGAAAGAGTAGACAAGGAGCGATCTTGAGAAGACCTCAGCTATCCAATGCTAAAAAAAATATTTAAAAATGTCAAAATGCGAAAGAGTTATTAGAAAAATGCCTCCTCGTAGGAATAGCATTAGCTCGCGAGTGTCTTCACGGGCAGGGACCGGGGCCTTATCTTTATGAAATAAGTTTTGATTTATCATTTTTACTTCCGATCTGTGTAGGACTTGAAAATTCTGCTTTAATTTAACCCAATCTGAATTCAGGAAACAAACAACCAACTAGACCAAACCATCTTGATTCCTCTCCTCCCCCCTCCCCCCCCCCCAAAAAAAACTAAAAAATAAATAAATAAATAGCTTGCATCCGACTCAAACGACACCACAGGTTGGTTCTCATTAGTATAAAATCATGTTACTTACCTGATACAGAACAATAATTTAAATTCATTTTAATCATTATAATAAGTCTTCCTTTTATATTATAATTCCTTTATCTATTATAATTCCTTTTATATCGTTCATTTTAACAGCAATACACAATGATATATTAAAATTTTTTTACGATTGCTTAATTTTTACGAAAGTTAACGCGCATAAAACTAAATTAGTCGAATGTGCCAATCCTAAAACTTTTTTCTATCGCATACATTTTAATATTTCAAAATTTGCTATTACAATGCCAAATTTAAATGACAGCCTATGTGCATCATGAGGATTATAAAGTTATAGGCTCATTGATTTTTATGTGTTTTAAAAAAGACATATAAGCAGTAAATAAAAAAGAAATAATAGAATTTCGGCACTAACCCTCCTACATATCTGCAACCAAAAATCCTAACTTAAAGAGCGTAAAAGCGATCCTGTTGAGCAGTATACGTTCAAGTGTAATAAGAATATCGAAATGTGAAAGTCTAAAAGGATATGAAGTTTGATTAAATTCCGTGGATTAGTTTTTAGGGTATAACCATTCAAAAATCGTGATAATAGCAGTATAGCAGCACTACTTGTGATATGATTTGCACGAAAACCTAATCAGTACAAACTTATGTGAAAGTCTAACAGTATATGAAGTGTGGTGAGATCCAATGCATTAGTTTTTGAGTTATGACTCTCGCTAAAATCCTGTAAATCTTGAAAAATGCAGTTTAGAAGCATCACCTGTTGAGCGATTTACACCAATACTTAATTAGTAACAACTTATATCAATATCCAACAACGTTTGAAATTCGGGGAAAATCCGTGCATTAGTAACTTCAGATACAGCTATTGAAGAAATCATCGAAAATGTAGCTCAGCAACGTCACCTTTTGCGCAACACACAAAAAAATTTAATTAGCAATAACTTATGTTAATGTCTAACAGAATCTGAAGCTTGCTAAAAATCCGTGCATTAGTTCTTGAGATAGAATTTTTGCGGAAATCGGGAAAAATACAGTTAGAAACGCCACTACTTGGAAGATTTACACCAAAACCTAGTCTACAACAACTTATCGCAACGTCTAACCGAATCTAAAGTTTGATTGAATTCTGTGCATTAGTTCTTAAGATGGAGCCAGAGGCGTGCGAGAAAGAAAAAAAAACTGCACCCGAGGCAACGTTTTAATTTGGTGCTCCCCCCCCCCCCCCCCAACTTTTTCTTGTGACAGGCCAAAAAATGACGTTGGTAGTATAAATTTGGCGCTCCTTAAATTTTCCTGCAGGGTTACTGCTCCCTACGCAATCCTTTTTTTTTTTTTTTTTTTTTTGCACGGCGCTGGATAGAGTGCCCACAAAATTTTTGTCACTTACAAACAAATTCACAAGATAGACACTTTCTAAAAACAGTCAAATGATATTCAGGACCTTCTAAAACTTTAAATCCATCAAAAGCTGAAGTAGATTTTTTCACGAATCCAATATTTTGTTCTTGTAAAGATAGAGGAAAGTAAAAAAGAGCGAGAGATTGAAAATCGAAGTGTCAGTTCAGTAGTTATTCTTACACGTATACATAAACATATATAAAAGAATTGTATAATCTCTTTCGTTGGAAGCTGTTTAAAAAGTATATATAATACGATAGAGCTTCGATCATTACAACGCAGATTTAAGTATATTTCCTATAAATAATAAATAAGATATAAATTTATAAGAAATATTAAATAAACAACATGTTAAACATTTTCATTTAAATCCAGGAAATATCATAACATATAGAAATATGACGTTCGGAATATCATGACATCAAATAATTTTTTATAGTTTTTTAAGTGATGGTTTTTAGTGTTCAATAGATAATTGGTGTCTTAAATTTATGCATCGCTCTTTTTCATGGTCTATTTCAACACTTTGAGGCAGTGTTGAATTCATGGGGTGGCCCGTGAAGGACATTCCCCCCCCCCCCCCCCCCCCGGAGCAATGAAATGTACCTTCCGGAAATTTTGAGATTTTGTGTTTTCAATGGTCAAAAAGAGCAATCCCCCCCACATATGTCCCTCCTGAAGAAAAATGTCTGGCTTTAACACTGCTTTGAGGGGCATGCAATTGTGGCTCTTTAATGTTAAATTCATACCGGAATAATCGAAAATTTTTAGTTTGAAAAATGAAAAAGCAATTTTGAAACATTTTTGAACTAAAGTTAAATGTATAAAATTTAGTTAAAAGTTTTTAGTGCGAATCTTGATTAAAATTAAGTGGGATATAATCAGTGTGAATTCAGACACTTTTCTCTGGGAGGTACTTCAGTGGCTCCGGGGGGGGGGGGGGGATTATAGAGTTCCTGGAGGAATGTACTTTTTGACTATTGAAAACACAAAATTTCAATTTTTCCGGAAGGGGACATTTTATCGCTCCGGCGGGGAATGTCCCCCCCCGGGCCACCCCCTGAATTCAACACTGGATATAATATATTTAAATGCCCCTCAAAAAATTAAAGATCCTACAATCTTGAATTAGTCATAGCATTAAAATTACTTTAAATACTCATAACGTTTTCTCCATCTTTCATATAGTAAAACTGCATTTGAAACACATGCATACTATATTTGTTATAATGATTGCAAATTAAGCATTGCTTTTTATTTTCTTTAGCATGAATACACTACTATTCTCTTAAAGAATCTTTTATTGATATTTGTTTTTGATTAATTTGCAAACCATTGTTAAACATTTCGGAACTCTGTACAATGAACATCGATCTCGCTTAATACATAAATAATCTCAGAATACATAAATAATTGCACAATTAATTATGTATACTTTTCTATGCTTATAAATCGGTAAAAAATAGTGTTTAATTATTACTATTATTAATAATTAAGTGCGATAAGGGGAGCAAAGGGGATGATTGCCCTGGGCGCGGAAATTTAGGGGGTGTCAGATTTATACTACCAATGTCATTTTTCGCTTGTCACAAGATAAAATTGGCGCGGGGTGGCTTGAAATTGAGTCTTTGCCCCAGGCGCGGTTTTCTCTTAACATGCCCTTGCACATATCCGCACATTTAAAACCATAAATATATATATCAAAATCATAAATATATAACAAATCTACTGTAGGGGAATGATTTTGTAATTAATTTAATTAATATTTTTATCAATATTAAAATTTTCATCTGAGAAATTTTCGTTTGCTATCTAAATTCAAAAAGGAATAAAACTTCGGTTTGGGACAGCAACTTTCGTTTCGGTCGGACACCATTTTATATTTTATATCTTCACTAATAAAGCACTATAAAATAAAACATAAAATTAGTAAAAAAAAAGTGAAATCACGCTATATAAACATGTATCTCCATTAATGACAGGTCTATAGCCAAAACTCCAGTATTTAACATAATCAATCGTAAATATAATTATTGAAAATCTCATCTTCTTATCAATAAATAGAACTATTTATATAATAAAATTCTCTCCCAATTAAATGAATATCAGGGGTGGGTTAAAATATGACCGAACTTTGATAAAAAGGATACAAAGAAACTAAACAAAATGTTGCAATCAAGGAATAACGGTGTAAAACTAAAAATCTTACCTTTAAATGTGTTTTAAAATTAGTTGTTGCATCGAAGGTTCCACTTATAACGGTAGACTTTGTTGTACACATTTGGCATGCTGCTTTAAAACTTTGCCATTACTATCAACGGAAATTATTTTTTAAAAAATTCCCCTCTAATATAGCGCAACGTGCACTATTGCAATTCATTGATAATATCGTTATACAGAGCAGGGGCAATATCAACCATTCTTTCACGAGATTTGAACATACATTACATTTCTTTCTGCTACCACATTATTTTTCTTACTATGGTTCTCAAAAAGTACTAATCACAGCAAAACTTTGAATGATTCTTCCTGTTTATCACACAATAGTTTTTGTCGTTCTCACAGCAACGTTATAATTAGTTAAAAAAAAAAACCTAGAACGTTAGAATTGTACATGTACAGTTCAGTAAAAATGCTTAAGTAAAACAGAAGCATTCATTTTAATATTTATCATAGCAATAGTTGAAAAAGTATGTTTAGATTAACTTCTAGAAACGAATCCTATCAGTCAAAACAAAACAGAGAGGCAGGTGTTTTACTTTTGTGAATCTTACATCTGCGAAGCAACTTGAAATCTACAAAAATGTATTTTGAGTATGAAATGTATTTTCAAAATACAAAATACTTAAAAAAATTGTTTCAAAATACATTACTAAAATACTTTCGTTTAGTCGGGTTAAAATACAAAATACAAAATACAAATGTATTTTGAGAATGTATTTCAAATACATGTATTTTCGATACTGCCCATCTCTGTTGGAAACATTGCGTCTTTCCATGTTCAAAATTGATGACCATTTTTTTTTTTTTTTCTTTTCATTCTCTTTGTGCAAAGAACTGGTTTACTGCTAGCAACTCAGTAATTACAAATTTTTAAAAAGACTACCTTTAGCATAAACTATATGAAAAATATAGCAGGTGCAGGTTTATAGTGGAATGTATATATAATCTAGTTTCTGGATTTTTCAAATAATTCTGTATGCCTTCTGTTTCTCAAATAAAAGTATAGTTTATGTTTTTAAGTGTGAATACCATATTCCTATAACACTTATATTCTTGTATTTTTTTATAGCTACATCATTCAGCAGAAAAAATATACACAAATGTTTTGCTTATAAAAATGATAGACAGCTTTAGGTTTCTTTTAACTTTCGTGAAAATCATAAAAAGTAGTTGGTTTCCCTTGCTTCTCATTTCTGCTTCCACAAATCAGTTTACTCATCAACCCTGTCACTTAATCAAATTTTTAAAAAATTTATGTTCTTGTGCTTCTTTATAAGCATTTACTTATTTTTTGGCTATGTTCCCATATGGTGTGTAAGTGGTAGTAACCATTGAAACCAAAGTCACTCAAGGGTTTAATAATGTAAAATTATGTTGCACAATATCATGTCTTACATTTTCCTGTTTGTTGATTGATGAACTAAAAATGTAAGTTTTTTAATTTAACATAGTTATGATCATCTTTCTAGGAAAGGACAGTACTTTTGAAAAGATGGAACAAGTACGTGAACAACAAGAGAAGCTAGCACGATTGCATTTTGAACTCAATGCTCAGCAAGAAATTTATGGGTATAATTGCTAATTTTTCTAGTATTTTGTTCAAGTTCTTGGTGTTTAACCCTCTAAGCGTTTGGCCCATAATATTCCGTACACTAAGCGCCAGGTTTCACTGCAATATAAGCAATGTTTAAGATATTATAATTCTATAAATTTAATGAATTTTCAAAGCATTGAATAATGATTAAGACTCTCAAGGATTACATTTATATTCCTAAATAAGATTTTTTATATAATATTGAAAGAATCATATTTTATTAGCAATTAAGACAAAATGCAGAGAAAAGAACATTACAAATTTACCCATTTGCAAGACGCTTGGAGGGTTAATTTATCTGGATCTTTTGTTTGACTTTTATGAGTATGTATTATTAATTTAAAAAATACATAACTTTTGTTCATCAAATTTTGATAATAGATTCTTCTATTGTAACTTACAGATTTTAGGGTGTTTTATTTTCATTATGTTATAAAGTGTTTTCATTTGAGCAAGAGTACATTTAGATCATTTATTATTATTTTTATCATTACACAGCTTTAGGAATGGATTTCTATTGTATTATATCTATATTTTTTAAATCTTTTTGTTGATAAAACAGATAAAATTTTTTAAAAAATCCTCTTTTAATAAAATTCAACCAAATCCTATTTTTGATGGTTGCAATAAATGACAAAATGAGACTATTATAACTCTATCTTCTGTGCTATTTTCATTATTGTGCCATCAAAAAGTTTATAAATTTATCTACAAAACAACCAAATCATTTGTGCATATATTTGGATATGGCCAGCGGATCTTCCTTGAATTTGGAAATATTCCATGGAAGAGGAGCACTGTGATAGGGATTTTTATATCATTTTCCTAATTTTTGTTGTTTTGTTGTCCATCAGCTCTTAGCAAGGTGCAAAACAAGAACTCGCATGATAAAAGAAAGGTTTGGCATTGGCACATCCAACAAGTTTCCTTGACATTTACTTTTAAAAATTTAATCATTTTTTCAATTCTATCATTTTAGTTTATTACTTTTCTTGATAATTTTACTATATTGGAAGCATCCATTGTAGTTTAATTGCATTCTTACATTCAAATTACTGTTTAAAAAATGTAAATAAAACAATTACCAGAAATTACAAAATTCTAAGATGCACACAACCTCTGGTCTCAAGATTGTGTGGATTTGAGGTGATGTTTTTTTTTTTTTAATTCTAAGGTATATTTTAAATTTTGTTTGGTTTGCAGCCACTTTTTGTTATTTTTATAAATAGCAAAAAACAATTTTTCTTATAAGCAGTTTTGATCTGCAGTTTAATATTTCATTATAAAAAACTTCATGTACTAGAAAAAGCAAATATTTTTTTCTTGTACATGCTAAGATTTCAATGTATTGAGAAGATGGGAATGAAAAAGAAAGCTATGTCAAAAATATGCCCCTTTTTTTTACTTGGATTTGAATTATCACTCAAGTTAAGTTCTACAGAAATATGTTTTCCCTGTATTCAACATCATGTCTATCACTGATGAATTATATAGCTATTTCAGACTACTTTTATAGAAAATTTCAAACTACTACTCCTTTCCATCCTCTGAATCATTAATGTTTGAGGTGTAAAAATCTAGGTGCAACTTGCAAGCTGTCAGTCTCTCTAAATTTTATAAATTTCCTTTGCTTAAATTTTATTAGCATTCTTATAACAAATTTAGAAAAGAGTACTGATTAAAATTTAGTAGGGAGAGACTGCCAGCTGACACCTAGATTTTTACATCTCTGATGCGTGGACTAAAAGAATTCAACTGTTTTTCTATTATCATAGAAATAAAAGTCTCAATTTTTCATCTTTAGTAACAATCCCTATGCCAGTGGTGTAGCATGCGAGTCTAGCACTGAAAGGGGAGCAGACATATGGAGGGTTTCTGTTTCTCTCTTGTTCATATAATTATCTTTGTATTGTAGAAGTATTTTAATTAATTTATTTTTTTTTAATTTATTTAATAATTTATATATATATATTTTATTTTATTTTATTTTTTTTTTATTTTTTTTTTTTTTTTGTAGACCTCAGTCAGAAGAAGGCAGAAGTGTGGGTAGAGAGAATCTGTGGAAACTCATGGATCATGTATGTTTTTCATTTTGAAAATTTTATACATTTAATATTCAATGCTATAAACAATTTAATATATTCAAAACATTCTTAGTTTAGTATTACTTTTACATTTATTTTTTAATCAAATATAGCATTTGTATGAAAGTGTCTGCTATTTTGATTTTGGTTGAATGAGGATTATGTACAACATGTTCATTAAATACTTTTTAATTTTTTTTAAGTTAATCATTAAATAATGATTCATTCACACTTAAAATGTATTTGTTTTTTCCTATAGTTACGTCAGTTGAGCTGCAGCATGTATCCTTTGAAAAAATTTTAATACATTGTTTATAATGTAAATATTGTATACAACTACTGTAAAGCAATTTGTTATTAGTTTGAGATTTCACATATATATTTTTTTACTAAAAGATTTGAATGTTACATGTTACAGTAGACTTTCTCAAGTCTGCACAGCTCGGGATTAGAGTTTGTAGGGATTTTAGAATTTTATGGGTTTCTGGTCATTGATTAGTTTACTTTTTTTAAACAATAATTTGATTGGCAGATAAGTATAGGAAATTGTAATGAATGCTTACAATAAAGAAATTAAGAAAAATATTAAAATAATTTGTTAGTTTAATAGTTAATTATTATGTAACTAATTATGTAAAATGAAAATTTAGAAAATTAATAAAAATAAAATCATATGAATAATAATTAAGATACAATATTAAATACATACAATAGTGATGAAGTATCAATTTTTGTTGTTATTGTTGTTCTGTCAAAAAAAAAAAAATTGTTTTTGTTACTTTTGTTTAAAGTTTCATTTTTTTTTTTTTTTTTTTTTTTTTTTTTTTTTTTTTTTTTTCTCTTACAATATAATTTGAGAACATGGCCAAAAAAATTGTCTGCTTTAATTTTTTGGTTCTTCTTTTTGTTAATTATTTTGAAGCTACTGAACAATCATTATCTGTTGATCAGATATAATATTCTGTTTCTCTAAGAAGTTCAAATATTTTTCTCCCATACTGAACTTTCTTCAAAATTGATTATTTTATGTTCTTCGTCAGATTCAAGTTTTGATGAGGAATCTATAACAATATGTAGAGCACTAGAAATTATTTCCTGGTCAGAATTTTTTTTTCTTCCTATGGTTGGGAGATTTTTATCACAAAATATCCGATTCAAAACGTTACTATTTTATAAATTTCAGATTTTCTAAAGTCGAGAATTTCATATGAAATCACAAAATAATAAAAGTCATTATAGATTAAAAACTGAAACTGAACCAGGTTCCTACGGGTCAGGAAAAAAAAATTAGGCAATAAATCACAAATGACAGGGATTTTTTAAATATTTGGCAAGGTCAAAGACAAGTTGGGGAGTTTTTGATGTATATAATTAATGAAATCTAAATTTGAACGTTTAATTATGTTAAAAAATATTATTATTAGAAAAATAAGATTTTTTTTTTAAATAAAAAAAAATTTAGGTATAGCAGACATTTACGGGTGATGGATTTTATAACTTTAGAGGTAGAGGGATGTTTTTTATTTATTTATATGCCATTTACATAAAAAGAGAGAGAAGAAAAATTTATTGCAAAATGTTTATTTTTCATATAAAAATATACTATTTTCATTTAAAAATGCATTTTTGAAAACTGTGCAACATCGTAAATATATAAATTTGCAATGATTTATATTAGCATCTAGCATTCATATCTGAATGCTGATTTAAAAAGACTACTTTTCTGAAAATATCTATGGGCAAGTGTATAAAAATCTAAGCACCAGTGTGCAGTTTTTCACCACTAAATTTTATTCCTTTTTTTTTTCATCTAAATTTTTTGCAAGAATTCTAATAAAATTTAGCAATAAAAAACTGCCCGCTGGTATCTAGATTTTTATACCCATGTCTATGGGTATGTCGAAACGCTTTTGAACTCTCTGAGTTTTATGTTGGACATGAAAGTTTTTTTTATTTAATCTTTTGCATTTATCCATTCTAAGTTGAGAAACTGGTTGCAGCATTCTACTGCTATAAGATTTTTTTTTTTTTTTTTTCTGCAGTAAGGAAAATGAGGATTTCAATAAATTTTTATAATAAAGTAATTATTGTACTATATTACTTACCTAAATAAAATTGATGTAAATTCAATTCAAAGCACCGCCTTTTATTTAAACAAATTTCATTCTACTGTTGGTAAATGATCAGTGCTATTTACTACTAATTTCAAAAGTTTTAATAACTGAAAAATATGCTGGTTAAATTAAAACTATTAATTGATTTTGTGCATTTTAGATAAAATTTCTTTTCTTCATTTAGCCAATGGTCCAAGACCTTTAGACTAATGTCATGTGATCTTGGCTTAAAAACAGATGTAATTATTAATTTAGCCTATAATTAAGTAAATTTGTATAGATCTGATGGAATTAATTTACTTGAAGGTTATAGCAAGAAGACATTTATTGTATCTTACAAAGTTTTAAGTTATATGGTAAATTTATAAAGAATAACAGTTTTTTCCATTTCTTCCACTGCGGAAGAAATCTATTTCTTCTGTCCATTTTTTTCCATGGTTTTTTCCACTACGGAAGAAGCTTGCCAACCTTACATAGAAGATAAAATTGATACCAGAGATATAAGTGTAAGATATTTTTTCACAAATGTATTAAAATATGGATTAATTTTCTTTTATTCTGAGAATTCTCATGTAGTTTTTTTCATCTGAAAAATATTCATTCTTTTTAATACTTTCCAACAAAGTTGAAAAGTTTTTAAGATTTTGGTTTGTCTGGGTGTCTGGCTGCACTCTAACTCTCATAAACATACTCAGATAGCCTGAATTTTTTTTATGTTATTTATGTTTACCCTAGCATGCACCCTATTTCAAATAAAGTTTGTAAGCATGGTTAGTTTATCTACAGGGCCAGTGAAAAGTTTTCCGTTATATTATGACCAATGAGAAAAAAAAATTCAAATCAATTTTAAAGATGTTACAACTTTTCTAATATAAAATAAATTGATATGCATTTATGGAGTGCACTAAAATATGCATTCTGTGGAATATGCAGTACAAAGAATAGTTGCTATTCATTTAAGGAGTTACAAAAAGAATTCCATTAAATATTGGTATAGGGCTACTTGTGAATTAAATTTCAGTAAAACTGAGAAGATTCTGGACAAATATCAGAAATTTTTGATGAAAAATCAGAAGATTATGATAAAAAATCAGAAGATTTTTTTTTCAAGTTTCATAAAACTTTCAGTAAAGATTAAAAAACAACTTAATCTTAAACAAATTTCAAAAAGAAACCAAAGCAAAATGAAATGTTCACTAATTTGTAATTACACAATGGGTATTATAATAAAAAAGAATGATCTGAGTATATTAAAAAATTTCTTAGAACATTCCTGTCTTTTACATTAAAAGACGCTTAAAGGTTCTGACTCCTAACATTTTTTTAACAATTTAACTAATAAAATATTGTTTTTTTTCATCATAGACAAGCAAAACTGCAATATTATTTAAAATTTTCAAAATTAACACCAGATGAATATTGATATATTTGCTATCAAATTCGCGGCATACAGCGTCAAAAAGGAGCTTTTGCTGCCACTAGAAACTATATTTTCTCTCATGCACAGTAATGTCAGAACATTAAAAAAAAAATCTGAAATTCACAGCAATTTTTCTGAAAGATTAGAGTAGAGTAAAAAGTGGGGTTTCCTTCCTTCCCGATGCCATTTATGCTTTTTTCCATGATCTTTTCAAGGAATTCGTGTTTTTTATGTGCTTTTTTTGATGGAATTGCATTTCTTACACGATCTTTTTATGAAATATGCGTTTTATACACGATCTTTTGTCGAAATTTGTGTTTTTTACATGATCTTTTGACGACGAGATTCGCGTTTTTTATGCGATCTTTTGACAAGGTTTATGTTTTTTACGCGATCTTTTGACGAGATTCACGTTTTTACGCGATATTTTAACAAAATTTGCATTTTTTATGAGGTCATTTGATGAAATTTGCATCTTTCCCGCGATCCTTCGACAAAATTAGGTTTTGTTCGCGATCTTTTGAGGAAATTCGCGTTTTTTCCACGATCTTTTGGCAAAATTCACTTCTTTCTGCAAAATCTGGCTTTTTTCAATCATCTTACAACAAAACTGACGTTTTTTTTTTTGGACTGAATTCGCATTTTTTTCCGCAATCCTTTGGCAAAATTTTGAATTTTTCCACGATCCTTTGACGAAACTCACTTTTTTTCTCCGACCCTTTGACGAAATTTGCATTTATTTTGCGATTCTTTGTCGGAATTCGCGTTTTTCCTGCAAACTTTTGGGGAAATTAGGAAGTTTTCCACAATCCTTTCACAAAACTCATGATTTTTTAGCGATCCTCCAACAAAATTTTCGTTTTTTCTGCCATCCTTTGACGAAACTTTCATTTTTTCCACAGTCTTTTGTCGAAATTTGTGTTTTTATGCGATCCTTTCATGGAACTAGTATTTTTACCCAATCTTTTCACGGAATTTGTGTTTTACGCATCTTTTGGGAGAATTTACATTTTTTACAAACTCTTTTGGGGGAATTTGCATTTTTTACATAATGTTTTAAAAGAATTCACATTTTTTATGCACTCTTTATGGTGAATTCACATTTTTAATATGATCATTCGACAAAATTTGCATCTTTCCTGCGTTAATTCGTTGAAATTTGGGTTTTTTCTGTGATACTTTGACAAAACTTGCTTAAAAAATTAAGGAAATCCCAAAATGTGGAAGAAAATGCATTATGTGCATAAAATCAGAAGACATGCTGATTATTCAGCAGAATTCTGAAAAAGTCAAAAGAGTTGGCAACTGTGGTATAGGAGGAAATTGTTTATGGCCTTTTTTAATTCTGAGAAAGTATTTCATACATAATGAAATTGCTGTATGTCGGTGAGGCTTACTATAAGTTATTTCTTGCATAATATGAAGTGCCTAGCATTTACAGGGCTAGGCAAAAGATTTCAGATAATATAGTCAATTTGAAGTACTGTATAATAGTGATGATGACACAAAATGCATTTTTAATTATTATATGCACTTTTAACTTTCACTATATTTATGCATACTATATGGTTATTATAAATGTAATTATTGATATACAGGGCTATATAAAAGAATTTGTAAAGGTTACAGAGTATGAGTAGTATTTTGCTTAAAGATGATTTTTAAATGTGTTATCATTTTTAAGCTGAACGGCATTTATTTTACTAAGAAATGTTTGTAGAATATTGATAAATGGTATGCAGGGTCCTGAAAAGTATTAAATACATCTATGGATGATAATTTCTAGAAATGTGATTTCAGTAGTTTTAACAGTGTTTTAGTTTGAATTAAATTTTAGCTAAATACTGGTGATGTAATAAAGGTGTTAGGTAAACTAAAAGGCTGAACAAACATATTTAAGTATGTCTTCATCTATTGGCATAAAAAACTGAAAGAAAAATTCCAGTCTGTTATGCATTTTCATACTAAACAAAGTTTTTGCATTACATAATATATCAACCTACAGATCAAATACAGGGCTGATCAAAAGAATTGGAATACATATTTGGCTATAGAAGATAATTGCTGAAATCAGATTTTCAAATGTTTTATCTGATTTTTAAAATGTTTACTTAATTATCTTATTTAACTTAAATAATGAAGTTTTGTTAAAGATTTCAGGAAGTGTTGGAAAGTGTTTCATTATCTATGCTTAAAGCATGATTTTACTTTTTATTTTTTGAAAAATTTAGTCTGTATGAACTTGCTTGCAATAATGTAAACCCAGATCAAACTTGAAAAAAATTAAAGTCAACAAAATCGATAAAAAAATAAATGGTCAAATGCTAGTGTTACATGTATACAGAAGGTTCTGTACAATAAATATATTAATTAGTAATAGTAACTGTATTATTACAAAACATTGTCACTAAAAGAATAATAAGACTTTGTAAAAAATTGTACAACATAAGGTTGGGTATAGCTGTATATACTAAAAATGTATAAATGGAATTATGAAAGTCAAAGAGATATGAAGCCTAAATAGTATCAAATACAGTAGACTCCCTCAAATCCGCAAACCAGAAATCCACAACTCACTAAAATCCGCACATATTTTATGGATGTAAACAATGAAACTTTCAGTTCGGATATTGTGACAAAATTTGATTATTTTAGTTTTGTATCAATTCTGTAAATTTTTTAATTTGTAATTTTCTTAATAATACTCTATTCATGAAGGAAAAATTAATTTTTTTTTGGAAAAAATTCAAGATATGGCTGATTTTACTGGTAATCAGAATCTTGTTACCAAATATATTTATGCATTAATCAAGATTTTTTGGTCATTAAACCAGGCTAAACTTGAAAAAAAAAAATCTTTATTTTATGATTTTGATGTGAATTAGTAATGTACTTTTATAAGGCAAGTTTTGTTGAATTATTTTGGAAAAACACAGTTAATTTTTATAATAAATATTTAATCATACACTATTGATCATTGACTTGACTTTTGATATTAGTACTTTAATCATTTAAAAAATTATCTAAATTTTTATTATTTTAGTTTATTACTTATTTTAATATTTTATTACATTGTAAGCATTCATTAAAGTTCCGATTGCACTATTAATTGCACTCCAATTACTGTTTAAAATATGTAAACAAAGCAATGACCAGAAATCCGCAAAATTCTAAAATCCGCACAACCTCTGGTCCCAAGCTGTGCGGATTTGAGGGAGTCTACTGTATTGCTATTCTGTATAACACTTTTTTTTTAATCTAAATATGTTTAGGATGAACTTAATTTTGTGCTGACAATAAAGATAGTGCATATTTAAACTTCATTTGGTATTTTATAAACCTTTTTATTGCTTTTATACTACTATTAGGCAGTGCATTAAAGCTGATGATGCATAGAAATGCTGCTCATATCTTTTTTAATGTTCAAAATGTCCCTGTCTTTAAAAGTTAATATATCGGCTAATTACCAGAAAGTTTTTTCAAAAATCATTATCAACAATCCTTTTATACTTCTGCAATGATAGGAACCTTCAGCACTCCTGAACTCTTTTGTAAAAGGCCACAAATCAAAATATGTGTACATCAGAAAAATGCATTTTTTTTTTTTTTCAAAAACAGTGTGATCTAGGGTAATCTCTATAGTTTTCTGCACAATTTAGATTAACTTCTACTACCCTATTTTTTTCACAATTTTAGTTTTAGTAGATTTGGAAATAGGGTGGGGGAACATATTTTTTAAATGGATTTTTGATGAAATCTCTGAAAATGTAATACCTAAAATTTAAAAGAAATGCATTTTTAAGCTAATCAGTGGAAAAGCCTTCGCACAATATAAAAAAAAGGAGTTCCTTTTTTAAGTAACATAATTAGCCCCTCTACATTTTTCTGAAATATATTTGTGAATGGTTAATAGTCTATAAATGCTTGGGTCATTAGTCTTTATTACTGCAACAAATATGAACTTTCCCTATTCTGTAGTTTACAAGTAAAATGGCTGTGAAAGATGGACAAACAGACACAGAAGTGATCTTACAATGGTTCTATTTTTACTTCTTAATACGGAACCCTACAAAACAGCATTGAACTGCCGAATGCAGCACTCAATTTGCCAAGGGATTTGTATATTTCTGAATTGTTTGGATTTTAAATCATAGTCCAGAGAAGAAAGCTGAAAATCACTATTGAATTTTTTTAAACTGACACAAAACATTAATAAAAAAAATTTTATGGAGGAAAAAATTCCAAATTTCATAATCTATTAATGATGTTTGTGTGCCGAGTACATTGTGACTGATTGAATTTCCTGATTTTTTTTTTTTTTTTCACAACTATTTGGCAAAATTTGCAAATTCTTTCTGTGATCATTTCACAAAATTCATGATTTTTTCCCATGATGAACTCAGAAATCTTCTGAGACCCATTTTTTAAAATTTGCGATATTTTTCTATGACTGATTAAAATTTGTGATATTTTTATACAACTCCCTAATTAAAATTTGTGTTGTTTTCTTGCAACCAATTTAGAAAATTCGAAGTAGTTTTTCTTTGATTTATTAATAAAATTTGCAATATTTTTCTGCAATTGATTAATAAAGTTCACAATATTTTTCTGTGACCAATTGAAAAATCTCTCTATTTGTTTCTGCATATTTTAACAAAATTTGCAATGCTTTTCCTTGATCATTTATCAAAATTAAGGATTAACTAATTGACAAAATAAGCATTTTTATTTATTTATTTATATTGCTCAATTGTTCAATGTAAATCAGGATTTTTTGTATGCAATTGATTATTAAAATTTGCAGTTTTTTTTATTTTTTCAGCCATGATTGATCAAAATAGATTGATTCATGTCTGAGATTTTTGACAAAATTCAGGACCTTTTCTCCTGATCATTTGCAGAAATTTACAATTTTTTTCCAAAATGGATTCACAAATTGATTTTACAAAATTCTGCAAAAGAGAAAAAAAATTGAGGATTTACATGAAATTTAAAAAACATTCATGAAAGAAGAATTTGGGGGAAGGGGAAATACATCACATAATTTTTTATTATGCAGGATTTTTTTATTATCATTATGTGCAGTTTGTACAATCCCGTAAGCAATAATTTCAAACCCTGGAGCTCAAAAACTACCTCCTCCCCTCCCAAGGAACTCTTTAAATGGTGCCACTTCTGAATAAGTAAATTTATGATATAAATATTTGCAGAAAGCTACTCATTCATTATAATTTATTAAGAAGATGAGTATGTTGAGAAAAAAAAAAATTCTGAATTTTCAGAGCTACTCTTAGAATACCTTTGATGCATTTGAAAAATTCCACATAGAACTTTAAAAAAAATCACATGGCACACTTAAAAAATAGATTGGCACATTTTAAAAATAGCATGATGCTGCCCCATGCTAAATATGCCTAGTTTAATCTTATACTATAATGCGAGCAAAAATTGTGTGTGTGTGTGTGTGTGTGTGGGTAAATTTTATCTCAAAAACAGCTCTAACGATTTTCGCAAAAATTTGGATTTTACCATTTTCAGGCACGAGAAGAACATTGGGCTAGGTCACATGTTCGAGGAAATTCGATTATTGGGTCATTTTGGGTCATAATGGGTCAGGATCAAGCTATTTTTATATAGAGAACGGCTGGATCGATTTTAAGGAAATTTTGTATCCAATCGTTTTTTAGCACGAGAAAACAATTGAGCTGGGTCACATGTTGGGAAAATTTTGATTAGTGGGTCATTGTGGGTCAAGCCATTTTTATTTAAAAAACGGCTCTAACGATTTCGACCAACTTTTATATTTTATCGTTTTGGATTACAAGAAGACCATTGGGTTAGGTAACATGTTCGAGAAAATTCGGTTAGTGGGTCATTTTTGGGGTCATTGTGGGTCATGCTATTTTTATCTAGAGATTTTCTCACGCAATTTTGACTAAAAATTGCATTCTATGGTTTTCGGGCACAAGAAAAACATTGAGCTAGGTTACATGTTCGAGAAAAAATTTTAATGGGTCATATTGGGTCATTAAGAGTCTGGGTCAAGCTATTTATGTTTAAAGAACAGCGTGATGGATTATAACGAAATTTTGTATGTAACAGTTTTTTGACATGAGAAAACTAATGGGCTAAATCACATGTTTGAGAGATTTCGACTATGAGGGTCATTTGTGGGTCATGATGGGTCATAATGGGTCATGGTCAAGCTATATCTAAAGAACAGGTGGATCGATTTTAACGAAATTTTGTATGCAACATTTTTTTGGCACGATAAAATCATTGGACTACGTTACATGTTCGAAAAATTTCGATTAATGGGTGATTTTGCGTCATTAAGAGTCTGGGTCAAGCTATTTATATTTAAAGAACGACGTGATGGATTATAACGAAATTTTGTATGTAACAGTTTTTTGACATGAGAAAACTAATGGGCTAAATCACATGTTTGAGAGATTTTGACTATGAGGGTCATTTGTGGGTCATAATGGGTCATGGTCAAGCTATATCTAAAGAACAGGTGGATCAATTTTAATGAAATTTTGTATGCAGCATTTTTTTGGCACGATAAAATCATTGGACTACGTTACATGTTCGGAAAATTTCGATTAATGGGTCATTTTGGATCATAAAGGGTCTGGGTCAAGCTATATATAATTAAAGAACGGCAGGATCAATTTTAACGAAATTCTGTATGTAACAATTTTTAGAAACGAGAAAACTAATGGACTAAGTCACATATTCGAGAGCTTTCGATTATAAGGGTGATTTGTGGGTCATAATGGGTCAAGGTCAAGCTATATCTAAAGAATGGGTGGGTCGATTTTAACGAAATTTTGTATACAACATATTTTTGGCATGAGAAAATCATTGGGGTAGGTCACATGTTCGAGAAATTTCGATTAATGGGCCACTTTTGGGTCATTCTAATTTTATCTAGACAACGTTTCGCGCAATTTTGACTAAATTTTGTATTTTATCATTTTCGGGCACAAGAAAATCATTGGGTTATGACAGATTTTTGAGAAAATTCGATGAATGGGTCATTTTGGATCATAAGGGGTCCGGGTCAAACTAACTCTATCTAAAAAACGGCTCAATTGATTTTATCTAAATTTTGTATCTAATGTTTTTCGGCATGCTAAAACTAATGAGCTAGGCCACACGTTCGAGAGATTTCGATTATAAGGGTCATTTGTTGGTCATGATGGGTCATGCTAATTTTATATAGAAAATGGTACTCACCATTTTGACTATACTTTGCAATATATCGTTTTTGAGCAAGAGAAAACCATTTGGCTTGGACACATGCTCGCGAAAATTCGATTAGTGAGTCATTTTGGATCTTAATGAGCTAGGGTCATTCTAATTATATATAACAACGACTCAATCAATTTTACCTAAATTTTGAAACAAAATGTTTTTTGTCACGAGAAGACTATTGGGCTGAGTCGCATGTTAAACAAAATTATATTAGTGGGTCATTTCGCTTCATTGCTGAATACTGCCAAGCTAATTTTACCTAAAAATGGCTTAAACGATTTTGATTCAATTTTATATTCTACTGTTTTTGATTACCTGAAGACGATTGAGCTATGTCACATGCTTGATCAAATTTGATTAGTGGCTCATTTTGGGTAATACGGGTCAGGGTCACGAGAATATGGCAAAAGCCAATAACTTGGTGATATTTTACAAAATATTGGCGACATATGACCAAAAAATCGACTATAAAAATTATGAAAACCAAAACACGTATTTGGAGCCAAATGAAAGAATGCCTCCAAATTAGGTATCTAGCAAAAAATATTGTCTTTCAGAATGTAAAGAATTTTTTTATACATTCTTAAGAGGATTCGAGATGCATGGTTAAACCAATCAGAGTCAAGCTAAAAAAGTGATTTAGATCGATGTCCTTTCATTGTAAATTTTAAAATAAAGTAAAATTTATAAACATGCGCATAAAAACATAGTTTTCTTATTGATTGTTTTTCTAAATAATACTATTATAAACATGTTTTACAGTAATAATACAGAGTTAATGATACAGTGAAAATACTTTATCGAGTTGAACACAAAGTTAATTTTGACCGAGCTAAGCTCGGTCTCCCCTGCTAGTATCTTTAATCTATGGAGACCCTGCCTTTTACAAAGCTACTTGCCACATATAAAATTGCAGATAGTTCAACAATTCTGCATTTTTAACAGTATTTTTAGCTTTTTCTATCAATTGCAATATTATTTTCATGTGCTAGATAAATTGAAAAATTTATTTTAAATCAAAATCTTCATAGACTCCCTGTGGATGCATTGTGAACTCGTTTGAGTGCAGTAACCATAGTTTAATTATCACTGTATTAAATAATTGATGAATGTATAACCCATTTACAGTAGAAGCCAAATGTAACATGGTTGTTGGGAGACGTGTTTCACATTTGTGTTACAACTTAACTGCAGTATATTAGAAAGGTGCCAAAGAAATGGTACAAAATGATGAAAGCACTTACCAGCTTTGTCAAATGTAATTAACTTTTTCATTCATTGAACACAGACTTAATCTTACACTATCTTAAAAAATCCATAAATATTGTTTGGTGAATTGAGGCATTTCATTTCTTTTTGGCATGTTGTTTCGCAGTAGCAAGATGGAATAGATGAATGCAATCTGGATTACTTGCCTCTCCATCCACGAAATTACCTTCAATAAGTATGAAATGACTTTACTAACATGTGGAATGTCATCTTTCATTACTACATCATTTTCAATTTTATCATCATCACCTTGCCCACTGCAATTTTTATGCATTACAGCATCAATGATATCCTGATTTGTTACGACCTCTAAAATTGGTTCGTTGTTGTCAATTTCTATCCAGACATTTAAATCGTCAACAGAGATATTGAGGAGCATAGCATTAACCACAGACTGCAAGTCACTCATTATGTTTCACTAAAATTTTAAGCACAAAATTTATCCAAAAATTGATCTTTTTTTATGGGAAATATGCTTTTCCCCGCATTAAATCCAAATTCGCAGTATATCGGACTGTGTTAATTCAGGCTTCTACTGTATTTTTAAATTGTAACAAATTAAACAGGCCTTTTTCATGTACATTATCTTTCAAAATCATTATTAAACTTAATAATTTTCTCAGAGAACAGTTACAGATTTCAAGTCCAAGTGTCCAAACTGATGTATAAAATTGTATTAAAATATTTTGAAGATGGATATTCTAAAAGATAGCATAATTTTGAATTGACTTTTTAAACATTTCTATTATTATTATTATTATAAATTATCATATTTTTAAAGTATAATAGTATAAAAATTAGAATATATTTAAACAAAATTTGTTCACAAAAGGTGCTATTGTTGAAAAAATCTGTATTATGATGCATTTTATGTATGTTTTTCATTGAAATCATATTCTTTTCTAAGTAAAGTCACAATATGATGAACTTTTTTACATAATTAAATAGAAACCGATTTATGAAACAGTATTTACACATATGGAAGCTTTTTTTATATGCTTTTGATTCACATATATATATATTATTATAAAAAATTGTATTTTCAGTGAATTTTTTTATCTCATTTTTCATTGCTGGATTATCTAAGTGCACAGTTTTTTAAGTAATTATTCATTTTTCCAATTTACATTATTACATTTCAAAAAGTTTTTTTTTCAGAAAAATTTAGCATAATATTATTTATTAAAAATTTGTTAAAATTAAAAAAATATATCTAATAAATGACAATCCATCATTAATAAAATGACTTTTTTTATTTTACTTTGTTAAGCTCTTTCTGTTACTATAATTGATTATTTAATTTCTTTTGTAATATATAACTATTTTGTGATGTAGTAACTTGTAGAGCAATGTGCCATTTTGGCTTTACTTTCTTCACACTAAAAATATTATGTGAAACACTTAAAAGAAATATTTGCTGTATATATGGTGCTTGGATTTAAACTGCCTACTTTTGTTTTGTAGTTGTGTATTTTATTAAAAGTGCCCCTAGCAAAAGTGAATACACACCTACAAGCAGAAAATGCAACTTTAACCTATTCAAATTTGAACTATTTAAGTCTAGTAACAATAGACAAAGTTTGATTTACAATGAATGAAAGGGTAAATTGTGATAATTTTCTGGTTAGAAAATTTTATACATTTTTTTTAAAATAATTTTTTATTTTATTTTATTTTTACTCTAATTAGAAAAAATTTATTACAATAAAGTACTATGTATGTAATCATTTACTTGTGATGTCAGCTTAATTTAGTGTTTAAATTAAATTTTTATCTGTCAAAAATTCTGAGAGAGTTAAATTATGCAGTATCTCTTTATTTACAATTGATAATGTTTGTGTTTTATACAGTATAATGTACTTTTTCAGTTTTATATAATTGCAAGTTTAATTTCTTGAATAATTCTTATTTTTAGAGATTCTTCTTATTTTTAAGAAAATTCCTTTATTTAAAGTTGTACAAGAAAGTATTATAATATTTCAACTGTTAAATGTATTGCTTTGAATTTTAGTATTTTGAATATTGTAGAGGGCTTTTTTAAAATATTAATTTACATTGAAAGAAAGTTCATATGTGATTTAGAGAAACTGAACAATAAGGATAATATTGTTCAACTATAGAACATCTTATGATGAGAGTTCTGTATATAATTGCTGTTATTAAAATTTTAATATGGTGCCTTTACTTAACTTACTCAGTTAAGCTGTGTCTTATTCATTAGTTAACTTTTATAGAGATTATTATAACATTTAAATTCTTTTTATATTATATATTAATAAGTCCTAGAATAAACTCTTAGGGTATCTAAAATAATGAATAAAGAAATTTTGATTCTTGTAGGAATTAAGTCGTCTTTAAAGTCATGCTATTATAAATTTTTAATGGTGATAATTTAGTTTTATACTATACTTTGACATAAGTAGCTTAATTTTATTGATAAATAACATGAAGTTTTCTCTTTCCCTTTCTCTCTCTCTCTGTCTCTTCATCTCTATCTCTCTCTCTCTCTTTTTTTTTTCTAAATCAACACAATAGTATAAATAATTTCTTACAGTCTTAATCACTGGGTATCTTTGCTTCTGTTTATTCAAATAATTTAGCAATGATAAGCATTTTATTTATTACAGACTGTATTTAATTGAGCTTGATATTTATACAAAATGCTTTATTTTTCAATTTACAGTATTTGACATAATATTATAAAATATAACATGAATATCTAAAATTTTAAATTTAATTATGACCATTTATATTTCAAATGTATTATATTTTGTATAAGCAGTTATTTTTATATATTTTTAAAAATATTGATTGATTCTTTATTCATTTGATCCATTATATTTCAGTCACTAAATGTTTATTAAAATTGTATCTGCAAAGATTTCATCTTAAATTCGTTTAAAAATTAATTGGGGATCTGGAAAAGAAAATCTGAAAATTTTATAAGAAAATTTAATTAATTAGGGTAAATGTATGGAACGATTTAACCATCTTTATTGCATGCAAATCTGAAGTCACCAATCGTTAATGATTGCTTTATTGGTTACTTTTTACTAAATATTAGTAAAAAGTTATATAAAATATTAGAAGCATTGTGGGTACATTTGAACCAGACAGATTTTCTCCTTACCAAGCATAAAATCTTATGTTAACCAATAATGAATTAAGCAGATGACTTGTCATTATCTAACACAGTTATCAAAATTTGATTTTCAGTACCAGAAAGTTTACATCCAGTACTTATAGACTATTTTTTTTAACTGTCTTTTAAAAACAGTATCTACCCTTTATATATATAACATCTTAATGAAACAAATTTATGAAACGAATTTGTGAAAAGATTTTATGAAATGACTGATTAAATGACTGATTTTCTTTTGCAACAATTTTTCCTGAAATATGTAATATTATGCGGTGAATTTAAAACCAAAAATCCATATTGATATGCAAATCTCAAAACTATTAATAGAATTTTAAAATTTGAATTAGTGTTTGAAATTTTTTTTTCCAATATTATTTTTATTTGTATATTGGTGGTCACTCAATGACTCCATTTTTGAGGAAAGAAGGAACAAAAGGGAAAAAGATATTGATTATTAAATTTTTTGTTTTTTCCATTATTTTCAATGTGAAATTTGTTTATTGTTGTCATGGTGAAATTATTAAAAACAGAAAGAAATTTTTAAAATAAGAATTTAATGATCATGTTTTAAAAGTTGAAAATAGGAAAAATTACGTCAAAATACTTATACTTAATATTGAAAAAAATACGAAAACTTTAAAACAATAAAATTATTGCACGCAAAACAAATTTTAAAGTTATAATTGCATCTTATATAAAATGTCTAAATAATAAATAACATCCTATTTAAAGTACCTGAACTAATTAAATTATTATACAAGAAAAAATTTTAATGGTGAAGATTAGATCATATTTTTAATTCTAAAATAATATTCCCAAGCACTTTTAAATTAAATAATATATGTACCTATGAGAAAAAGAATAAGTATTACATAATAAATGCATTTCATAGTGAAACTTACATCAGATATTTAAATAAAAAAATACATTTAGAACGATTTTCATTTCCAAGAATTTTAATGTGATATGGTTGGTATAAAAGTAGTGACAGTAGCAAATTTGTTTATATATTGCATCACTTGATGCATCATAGATACAGGTAAATGTAAGCACAAAATACTTTTGATTTATTTTTCTGTATATCTACACAGTGCTTATGAATTACTCTTGATTATAAGACAATTAATGCAAATTATTAAAAAATAGTAAAATTTTTTATAGATAAATAACTTTAAATGTTTCAAATGAGCCTATTTATTTGATGAAGTTGGTCCTATTGACCCCTGAATGCCCCAAATTACGTTCAATAAGTACATATTAGAATATAATGATATTCTTATTAATTAAGATAAACAATATTCACTGTAAACAGAACCTGAAAAAAATGCATAATGGTGTACTAAAATAGAGAAAAGAATTCATGAATAAGCTATACCTGTCCCTAGGAATATCTAAAGTCGATCACAGCATAACATGGTTCTGAAAGCTCTTTGTAAACAGACACAGTTCTTTCAGTCCCGAACCTAAATGAAGAATAATGTTCATAGTGTCGTTATAAGTGAAAAAGATAGCAACATTTTTTAACCAAACCATTTTATAGAAGTTTATTTTTGAATATGAAATTAATTTTGCATATTAGTCCCAAAAACAGCTGTCAATTGTTAAAACAGGGATGAATGAGGCCAAAGTAACTGAAAATGCCACTTTCAAACAGAAAAACATGGCAACCCAATTACAGAAGATAACCGCCATCATATTGATAATATCATTCAATATTCCATAACCTGGTAATATTTTTTAAACAATGCACATTATTATGTTTTTAGAGGTTGCATGAATGGGGGTTGGCAAGCGTAGCTCGCAGGGGGCTGAGCCCCCTAATATATGTATATTTTTTACTTAAACCTTTCTAATTTAACAACCCCAATTTGAAAATTACTTACTCAGTTGTTAGAAAACATTATTTTAAGCATTTAAAAATAATTTTAAACAATTTAGAACATAAAAATAAAAAATATTGACAAAAGGGTACTTTTTTTTTTTAAATCTGCTACAATCAGAAAATAGCCTATTTCTTATAACTATTGTAAATTTTCTAATACAAAATTGTAAATTATTGCCTTTTTAATTATAGAAAATTTACGGAATTCATTTTAGTGATAACAATGCAAAACCCTCAAATAATAAATAAAACTTTGATATGAAAGAATAATTCAGTATCACCATCTGTTGAGAATTCTATGAACAATTTGTTACCTGCTGTGTTTGAAGATAGCAGCAATAAATAAAACAATCTTTTTTAAGCATGCTGCATAAGTAACTTTTGTGTATGTTGAAGACATGCAACATAGTGATACAAAGGTTTAATTTTTTTTTAATTTATTACCCTTTTAAAAATACTTAGAATTTTGAAAAATTTATTTTTGAAAACAGTATAAATGTATACGTTGTGAACTTTCTGGAGCAGAAAATCAAATTTCAATAGTTGCATCAAGTTTTAACAAATCACCTTCTTAAAGTTCTTAATTGCTTATACAGCTTTACAGAAGTGTTCCCCTAAAGATCTGTTTTTCATCATGATTTTAAATGCATTTTTTACATATTTTGCAACTCATTTTGTGAGTTTTAATAAATAATAAATATGCTTTTTTAACAATGTGTCCTTTCCCTGTTTTTAGTCTTCTACATTCTGACTGAACATATCATTTTGACTTTTGTATATTATTAAATGTTTTTGTTTGTGTTAGTTAGTTGTTTCACTTGAAGTGCTCCTAGTTTTGATTGATGATTATCTTAATTGATGGGCCCTTTTTTATATTAACATTGCCTTATGAAAGGATTCAGATGACATAATGAAAAAGTATTTATTACTTATATGATTGTAAATCCTATGTGCATTTTAATAAATCTTAAATTGAGTGGTGATTCATTGCTTGTATGTTATTTGTTTAATTCTTGTTTATTTAGCATATTGAAAACTTACTGAACAAGATTTTTATTTTTCGAATTATTGTTATACTAGTAATTTTTTACTTTCTGTATTCGAATGTGTGTTTATGAATATGTCAAAATAAATTCAACAGTTTGCATTACTTATATATGTATTTTTGAGTAATGCGTATAGCAACATTTTGTTCTGATTAAGTACAATGAACTCTGTCATAATTATTACTCTTAAAATTTGGACCATGTTAGAGTAGAACTTAAATTATTTGTGTTTTAAAGACAAAGTTTTATTTATATTTCAAGTATGAATGTTTATTTTATCTTACAGTGTTTGAGTGGGTGTTTTACAATTTTCTTTATTTATTTTTATTTTTTCAAAAGTTTAACTTTGATATATTTTATTGTTGTTATAGTTATAGATGGTTATTTAATCACCATTCTTTTTCTGACTGAATTGAAAAGAATGGAATGTTTAAGTAATTCTGTCTATCTAATATAACCTTTGCTTTAAATAAATGTAAATGAACACCATGTTAACTTTTATTTTGCTGAAAATGTATATTCTTTCTTATTTATTATCCTGTGTATACTTACAGATACTCAGAACTTGGAATTTTTTATTGGCTATCATGAAGTGGCTAGCCATTAAGAATCACAGGCACACAGTTTCACTTAAAAAAACTGCACATACAGTTTATTCGAAATAATCACAGCAGTTTGTTAAATTGCTCTCTTGTTTGTTTCAACAGAGCTATTCATTTCATATAATAAATCACAATATTAAATTCTGCATAGATTATTTGTGGTATGGTTTAAGTTATCTAATCAAATATATAACATTATAAAAAGCATATCTAGAAAATCAGCTGTCCTCACAGCCAACAGATGCAGTAAGAAAGCTGATTGCACATGTTTGAAAGATCTATGTCATAGATATCATTGGTTATCATAGTATATATATATTTAATCTCTCAGGGCATTACTATTTCAGCTTGAAAATTTTTTCTCTTAATCTTTCTTCTATCAACTGCATGATAAGGTATGATGGAGTTTACATACTATTATAGTCCTGCCTATGCTACATAATCCTGTCCCTGTTATTCTCAAACACTTGGTAAATTGTTACCGGCATTTTAGAAAAGAGGCCAGGATGTTCAATGCATATTTTGTGCCAATCCATGATAGTGCTATTTACATCCATCTTCAGTAAAAGCTGATGATCCATTTTATAATCTTGATATTTCTTCCTGTGATTATAATTTTCTTAAGTTCCAGACAGCATTTCTAAAATTATGCAAATTGCTGCCATACATTAATTTCTATCCCAGGTGGCAGATTTTTATGACACAGGTGTGGAGGCACAAAATTTGATACCATTGTATGAAGCCTCAATTGTGGTAATGACTATGTTGCTAGATAGCTAAACAATGCTCTGTTGATGAGATTTTCCATGCATAGTTCCCAGCGTCATGGAAAGTTAGGTAAAATCAGGAAAGTCATGGAATTTCAGAGTAGTCAGGGAAAGTTATGGAAATTTCATAAGATATAAGAAAAGTCAGGGAATTTATAAATATTTTCTAAAGAGTCATGGAAAAGTCTTGGAGAAAAAATGAAAAATGACACGTAAGTCATCAAATAGTCTCAGGAAAAAAATGCAAAATTCATTAAATAATCGCAAAAGGATTTTTTTTTTTTTTTTTTTTTTTTTTTAAGTTTTGATAAAGGAATGTGAAAATAAATAGAAATTTCATTGTATTCCCATTTGGCTAAAGAAATTTTTGAGATTTGGTCAGGGAAAATCAGGGAATTTTTTGAGATTTGGTCAGGGAAAATCAGGGAATTTTTTGAGATTTGGTCATGGAAAATCAGGGAATTCGCCCATCAAGTTTGTTGGGAACCCTGCCATGTAACTGTGCTTATTTTCTGTTCATCCTCCATATGATATTTACTTTTATAGTATAAACTACATATACTATGTAATTCCTTACTGCAATGTGCTGCAAATCATTGTATAAACATGTATTAAATACAAAATGATTAGTAATAATGTTTACTAATTAATTCTGTCCTTAAATTTGGCTCTTGTGATGTCTAAATATAGATATTGTACTAAACATTAAAATTTTCAATAGTAATATCTAATTTTGACATCATATTTGGATTTATGTCAGAGTCGGCCCATTTTTGAGCAAAATAGTCAGAGTTACTAAAAAACAAGCCGATTCTGACTCCAGCTTTTTTTTGTTAGACAGTTTGAAGTTAAATTAAACCAATTCTATGTAATTTTAAATCCATAAAAAGAAATTATTGTTAAATTTGGATTATATCGGGCTGCACAAGTTCCAATATACTGCCCAGTGTACACAGTAACCATTTTTATTAAAAACTCAAGTAGATCCCAAATTATTTCCGAACTAGTAAAACTTTCACCTTTATTTTATTTATTTATTTTTCCCTTTCCATTGAAATTTTTCTGTTCTGAAAGGTACAAATAAGTGTTGAATCCAGACACTTTTCTCCAGGTGGGACTTATGTGGCTCCCGGAGGGGACATCATAGAGTTCTGGAGGGAATTGCAATTTTTGACCATTGAAAATACAAAATCTCAAATTTTCCGGGGGTGACCCCCTGAATTCAACAATAGCACGATTAACATCAAAATTGAAATTTCTGTTTCGTTTTCTCCTTTAGATTTTGATAGTTGGATTTTTCAGGCTTGTGGAATGCAAAATTTAAAAATTAGTAAAATGGAAATTTTTTTTTCCTTTTTTTCTGTTAAAGCTCTAGGAATTGAATTAATACTGGAACAGTGAAATTTTTGCCTTGTTTTTTTTCTGTTTCCTCATAATTTTAACCAACAGCAACACTAGTATATTATTAGCCAGCCTGGAGTTGGAGTTGGAGTTGATGTCATTAAAATTTTCAGAGTAGGAGTCGAAGTCATTAAAATTTCCGGAGTTGCGGTTGTTCCTTTTTCCGACAGACTCCGCAGCCCTGCTCCTAATAATTAAATTCATCTTTAATCATTGAAAAATAGGTAGCTTTTTAAACATATCTAAAAATCTACTTGTAGAAGGAGGTATAATTTTAAATTTGTTTGTTTGAATCTTCTAGAAATCTGTTTCTGTTAAAGAATTCCCAAATCCAGCATTAATTCATATATCTCTCAAAAATTTATTTTTAAAGTATACATGTTTTGAAATTAATTTTTGTATATATATATAAATGAATTCTGGCATATGCAATTTTAAACTGAAATCAATTTCTAAAAGTTTCAAATATACTAATTCAAAATTACAGCTCATTCCACCAATTTTTGAGTGGTGCATCAAAACCTAATTGTGTTTCAATATGTTAAAATTGAATTTATTTTTAAAGGTTCCAAACTCTAAATGGGCATGAATCTTAAACTACTTGAACAAGTGGCTTCTCACTTTGTATTCAAATAAAATTTGGCAAAAAAAAAAAAAAAAAAAAAAAAGATTGAGAAGAAAAACATTTGTCAAAAAAATTAGGCATTAGTATTGAAAATTTTAAAATTTGACACAGTTTTTTCAATGTAAACAGCCCCTAAGCAAAAATTTGAGTATAGCATTCATTGTTAGACATTATTACTAATCTATTGGTACTAGTAACATTTTTATACATTGATTTGGGGCAAAGTTAATACGGGGATGTACTTTTTTTCCCTGAATTTGCATATAAAATGAATACCATAATCAGTTCACATTCTTATGTATCTCTTTATTCTTATATTTTTTTAATACTCTAACAAGTATTATATATAGAGAGAGAGATAGATAAACATTAACAACTTTTATAATTTGAGTTCCCTTTTAAATTTTTCGAAAACTTTACTCTAAAATTCTACACATACTTTTCAAAAGATAAGTCTTAAGTTGCAACATTGTTCAAGCTACCATTATTGCCCAGTCTTTCACTTCCATGTTACATTGTAATATAGCAATGAACTTCAGACATTGCATTTATCTCTTTGATGATTCAATGTCACAATGTGGTTAAATGTTAAATAGGAAGTGTAAAATTCTTATTAATATACAGTAGACTCCCTCAAATCTGCAACCCTAAACTCAACAACTCTCTGAAATCTGCACACAATTTAGAGATGTAAACAATGAAACATTCAGTTCAGTTGTGGGGACAAAATTTGACCTTTTTATTTTTATATCAATTCCTTATATATTTTTATCTGTAATTTTCATTAATATTACTGAATTCATATTTTTCCATGAAGGAAGAATAAATTTATTTCTGAAAAATTGCAAGATATTCCTGATATCACTGGTAATCACAATCTTTTTACCAGATATATTTATGTATTAATAAAGCTTTTTTGGTTATTAAGTCTGGCAAAACCTGAAATAAAGCTTCTTTTTTATGATTTTGATGTGAATTAGGAATTTAACTTTATGAGGCAAGTTTCCTTGAATGATTTAGGAAAATACATTTCATCTTTATAACGAATATTTTTTTATACATTATTAATTATTAACTTGACCTTTGCTTTTAATATTTTAATCATTTAAAAAAATTATCTAAATTTTTATTATTTTACTTTATTACTTTACTTAATTATTTTAATGCTTTATTATATTGTAAACATTCATTATAGTTTCAATTGCATTATTAATTACATTCAAAATACTGTTTAAAAAATGCAAACAAGGCAATGACCAGAAATCTGCAAAATTCTAAAATCCACGCAACCTCTGGTTCCAAGCCATGTGGATTTGAGGGAGACTACTGTGTGTGAAAAAATATTATAGTATATCATTACTCTATTTTTCAAATTTGAAGTGCGTCATTGGTGTAACGTTATAGCATTTTTTAATGAAAACTAGGATATAAAACATCCTGACTGTACTAATGATGATGAAATATAATTTGAAATAATCAATTAAAAATTGTTATTGAAAACAATAAGATTTTCTGAATTTATGAAGATTTCCATATTACAATAACTATTGAGAGTGACAGTGTCATATTACATAATCCTTTTATTGCCTTTTGTATACTAACCATATTAACTTCTATTTAATTATATAATTTTATCATGTTAATGGTAGCAATAATGAGTATTGTTCAAAATAAACCAGTAAAAGGTTTTCATATTTCCATTTTCTCTCTTAACTAATGTATGACAAACTAAGTCAATAAGATCATATAATATGCATTTTCCCCCTCATGCTTAATGTATTTTAATTATTGCTGTATCCATGGCTTCATAATCATGAGTTCAAAAATTTAAACTGTAGTTTATATGTTTTGAAATATGCATCACTCCTTATGAAATTGAGGGGTTGTTTTCTCACTCTTTTATTCTTTTTACATTATGTTAATAAAGTCAAAAATATTCTATGAAGCAAGTTTGCTTTATAATTCCATTGCTGAAGAAATAGGAAATTTTTATCATTTCAAAATTTCCTTTTTTATGTTCCAAATAAAACTATGTAGTACAATAAAAAAGTTTGGGGACTGTAGCCATTTCTGATGACAAAAGCAAGTACCTAAAGTTAAACTGCTTGAAATCTATTCTCCTAACCCTTCCCTACTTGCCTAGTTCATTTAGCCAATGTGATTTGGCCGAATCGCATGTGCACCTGATCCAAATTTAAATTCAATACTTTATTGTTGACCAAGAGCCACCTTCTTGATCAAGGCCTCTTAAGCACCACTCAAGCAGTCATTGAAGACATCTAGATTACAGGATAGCATATGAAGTTTCAAAATATCTAGTCATTTCTATCATAGACAGCCCCTTAAACCATCATTTTGTAGTTTTTTTAAGCATAATTTTAAAACTACTTGGAAGAAAATTCCATAAAGCAGGATTTAATAAATATAAATTCATAAAAAAAATTGTAGGTTGCAATTCATAATTTTTTTAATACTGTAGACTCCCCCAAATCCATGCAGCTTAGGACCAGAGGTTGTTGAATTTCTGATCATTGCTTTGTTTACATTTTTTAAACAGTATTTTGAATGTAATTACTAATGCAATTGAAACTATAATAATGCTTTCAATATAATCAAATATTAAAATAAGTAATAAACTAAAATAATAAAAATGTAGATAATTTTTAAAAGGATTAAATTATTAAAAGCAAATGTCAAGTTAATAATGTATGATTAAATATTCATTATAAAGATTAAATATATTTTTCCTAAATTATTCTGTGAAACTTGCCTCATAAAAGTACATTACTTATTCATATCAAAATCATAAGATAACGAGGTTTTATCTCTGGTTTAACCAGACTTAAAAATAAAAAAAGTTTGCTTAAAAATACATAAATATATTTGGTAAGAAGATTGTGATTACCAGTGATATCAGCAAATCTTGATTTTTTTCAGAAATAAATTTATTCTTTCTTCACAAAAAAAAACATGAATTCAGAAAAAGTAACAAAAATTACAAATTAAATTATTATATATGGAATTGTTATAAAACTGAAAAAGTCAAAATTTGTCCCTATATCTAAACTGAATGTTTCATTGTTTACATCTATAAAATATGTGAAGATTTTTGAGAGCTGTGGATTTTAAGGTTGTAAATTTGAGGAAGTCGACTGTATTAATTTCATAATTCATATCATAAAACCATAAAAATTGCAAATTCAACGTATTTGTTTGATTATTTTAGTATAATTTCAGGAGATATTAATAAAAATATGAAAATGTAATTTAATTAGAATCACTAAACTTTGAATGTTTATAATTTGAAAACTTATCAATATCATTCAAATGACTTGAAATTTGGTGTCCAAGAATAGTTTTAAACAAAGATTTGAAATATCTTGTTAAAATTGGGTATTGCCATTGAAAAAAATGAAGTTTGGGTTCCTTTTAATATGTAGATGCCCCCTAAGCAAATTTTATATACATCATTTAAAAGTAGACTTTTTTTCTAATTGTTCAGTATCAGTAACTTTCTTCTACTATAATTTATTGAGGAGGTAGTAGGGGGTGTTTAATTTTTTTCCCCACGACGACTGTATGTATATATGTAACATAAAGCGATAACTCTTGATAGAAATATCCTATTTGCTTCAATTTTTTTAGGTCCATTCTGATATGGTGTTTCCCTGATTATTTTGAGGGTTCATTTCTTAAGTATAAAGGGGCTAATGGGGGCTAATCCCCCTTTTAATCTGAATATATGTTTCTTTTATGCAGATACATTCGATATGCTTCAAATTTTATGTATCAGATAAAGAGGTTACCTGATTAGATTGTGTGTTGGTTAAATATAAAAGGCAAAAAGGGGGAGGGTAATCCTTCCTCTTAATTTAGATAATTACTTTTTTCATGTAGAATTATTCAATTTGTTTCAAATTTGGCATACTGGTTTATTATGTTAAAAAAGTTCCTTGATTAGAATTGGAGATATATTTGTTAAGTGTAAAGGGAAGTCAGAGCAAGGCCCCTTTAATTTAGATCAGTGGGTTTTGTATGCGTAATTATTTGATTTTATTCAAATTTGATATACTGGCTTATTCCGATATTTCACCACCTTGATTCGATTTGGAGGTTCATTGATTAAGTAGAAAAAAGGAAAAGAGGGCAATTCTCCCCTTAATTTAGATAAATGAGTTTTCATGCAGAATTATCCAATTTGCTTCAATTAATTTTCTAGGTTTATTCTTATAAGAAGCTTTCCTGGTTAGATTTTCAGTTTTATTGGTTAATTTAAATTGGGGAAATAGGGGAGTGAATAGCCTCCTTAATTTAGCAAAAGGATTTTTTCATGGAGAAATATCTGATTTGCTTCAAATTTGGTATACAGTTTATTCTGATAATGTGTGTCTTTTATCAGATTTGTATATTCATTGGTTAAGAATAAAGGGAAGAAATGGGGGACTGATCCACTTTATTTTTTAAGGGGTATTATTCTTTTAAATAAGAGTATAATACACAATTTGTGTGAATAGACTGTGAGCTCAATATCACCAGTTTAACTGAGCATTTAAAAAAAATTTAAATATTGATATTTTTGTCCTGTTTTTCACTTTAAAATTTTCAAATGTGTATTACATAGGATTGCGCATAAATTTTTAGATACTTCTAGTATTAAATTTTTTATACTGATACTAGCTGACCTGCCTGGCGTTGCCCGGGCCCGTGATGTTATTCAGTTTTCAAATGCGTTATTTGTTTCCTAAATGACCCTTAAATTAAACTCAAATTTCTATGGTTTTATATCTTTAAGTCCATTTTATCAAAATTTATGTTTTTAAATGGAAAAATCGCGAAAAGTTATTGAATTTACAGCACATGCTGTTTGGTATTTTATTCTCTATGTAATTTGATTTTTTGGAAACAATGCGTACCGAAAGCGAACGAAACCGCGACGGAACACTCAGGTTTTTACTGAATTCGTAAAAATTTTCACATATTTTATTTTGTAAAAAAATAATTTTATCCATACGAAAGTTCCAAATTTTTTGTAAGTAATGAAATCTGGTTTATTGAAAGGCTCTAAAAAGACTGTGCTAAAGTACGGACATTTAGTTACTTTTAGCATAGGAAAAATGTATTCTCCATGAGCCGGGATGTGATTCGTGTTTGCGGTGTATTTGAACGGATTAAATCTCCTCTTTTTTTTTTTTTTTTTTTTTTTTTTTTTTTTTTTTTTTTTAACGAGTTGCATTATAGATTATAAAAATGTGTTAGCTTTAAGAAAATATTTTTGGTTTGTCAGGACATATAGAATTGCGCCATGCAAAGGAAAAACCGCAATGAAACGATCTGGTTTTTATTGATTTCGTCGAATTTTTCGCACTTTATTTTTTGTAAAAAAATATTTCTACTTATCCGAATGTTTTAAATTTTTTAGAGGGTGTAAATTTGGTCTATTGAAATGCTTGGATTATAAAAATGTGTTAGCTTTAAGAAAATATTTTTGGTTTGTCAGGACGTATAGAATTGCGCCATGCAAAGGCCAAACCACAATGAAACGATCTGGTTTTTATTGATTTCGTCAAATTTTTCACACTTTATTTTTTGTAAAAAATATTTCTACTCGTCCGAATGTTTTAAATTTTTTTAGAGGGTGTAAATTTGGTCTATTGAGATTAGGGATTACAATCCCGAGACTAATTTCCGATCCCGGGATTTCGGGATTGTTTAGATTCAATCCCGGGATCACGGGATAATCCCGGGATTATGAAAATTAAAATTTCTTCAATATTATCAATTCTCAAAATAGCTAAATTTCCCAATATTGAAAAAAATAATTAAAGCAAAACTACAGCCTAACTTATGAAAATATACCAAGTTCAAAATTTATTACTTTAATAATAAAAAAAAGTATAGCATAAATTATAAGAATTGGAAATTAAAACAAATATGATGTTGATGTTTAACAATGTAACAAAAAAATCTGTATTTTATCTTCCAGATAATTTCTTTCATTTGATGTTAAAAAAGTCTTTGAATGGGTATTTACAATATGAAAAGATAATTAATAAATTAATATTACTAATTAAATTTTGAATTATTCTCATAACCAAATAACCAAAGATTACAAACTTAGGATATCGAAAAAACAAGATTTTCCCCTACAGAATGCTTTTTTTTTCTTGAAATAAAAGTACTTAACACATACTCACATATAACAATAAAAAATTAAATAAATATACTATTTAAATTTGTAATTAGTGATAATTGTTAAAATTTGAAAACGTTGCATAACATAAAAAATTGTACCAAGATAAAAAAAAAAAAAAAAGAAGATTAGTTTGAATAGCTCAGTGTTTCTTAACTAATAGGTTTTCCTTTGAAAATATGATCTAAGAAATAACTAAACATTTAAAGTATCATATCCAAGTCGACTTCTAATTTTGCTTGCAATAAATCCTGCTGCTAAAAAGGCTCGTTCTGCTTTCTTTCTTTCTAACCGATGGCCAGGCCCCTACCTGCCGAGTTATCTCAGCTTAATGGGTTAGATACCTGGTATCGGGGCGGTCGACCGCCTAATTGCCGCGTAGCGGCAATAAACTTCCTCGTTCTGCTTCTACACTCGCGGGGGGAATTGTCAGCAAATATTGATAAGCTAATTTTGAATGATGACCGCGTACTCCTCCATTTTCAAAAAGAGGCATCTCATTTCTAATTTGTATTGATAAATCCTTTTGTTTTTGTATTTCAGATTCGGCAGTTCGCATGATTTTTTTCTATTTCTTGTTGTAATTTTTCCTTATGTATTCGGTAAACTATTTCCCGTTTCGCAGTGGATTCAATATGTGTTATTTCTGTATCTTCAAAATTCCCATTGTCAACACTGTTTACTCTTCCAATTATTGTTTTCACTTGCTTCCTAATAACAGTTTTGTTAGGAATAGAAAACATACTGCTAGTTTTCACTCAGGTCATTTCGTTTAGGATTATACAAATAATTTGAAACATCCAATAATTCAACATGTCATCGCTCTCTAATGCATAATTTTAGAACGTCTGCCATTTTGCAAGCAAATTTTGTTTTTTTCTCCAACAATTCGATTAAAAGAATTTTTAAGGCTGTGTCTGCGGTTCACAAATTAGAGTCTCTGCGACTGATAACATCTACTGTGATTTGTATCGGTTTGAGAACTTCAACAATTTTGTTTATAAATAGAAAATCGGAATCATCAATTTAGATCTTATGCCTTAAATCAATCAAAGCTTTCTGTGTGCTATTTTTCAAAAAATAAAAATTTTCGAGCACAGTTACTTGGCTATTCTATCTAGTCTTGCAATCTAAAAGAAAGGGAAGTTCTTTCTATTTTCAGATTTAACATACTTTTGAAGAATTTCATTCCTTGTTGCAGATCGTTTAAAATAAATTACTAATTTTCGAACTTTTTTGATAAGTTCATTGATGTACTCATCAGAGTATGAAAAGCCGTTTTCGTCTTCAAAAATTAAAATAAAACCCGATTCTAAACTTTCGGAAGATTCAATATCTTCATCTTTATCATTTTCTTCTAAGGCTAAATTTTAACTGCCGCATGGTTCTGTATTTCGTTGGTTACAATATAAATCATCACAAACTGCTAAATGAATGACATGAGCAAAACAAAGCTGTTGATCAGCTTCAATTTCTTTTTCGACTTTCAGCATTACGTTTGGTCCATCAGTTATGACAGCAACAATGTCTTTTTTTATTGAAATGTCATACTGTTTTAGACACACATTGTCAGCATTTCAATACACTTTTTTTCAGTGAAAGATCCATGTATGCGCATAAGCCCTAAATTACAGAATTTGTTTAAATTTATACTTCTTGAATGAACATTAATATTCATAAATCGTTTGTTTGCAATAGATGTTCATTCGTCAAAAGTCAAAGTATTTTTCCCCGAAGTTTAAAAAAATTGTACATCTCTTGTAATTAACACCTTTATTATGAAACTGTAATTCACTACACGATTTCGAACTGAAACTGCAGATTTTGGCAAATCATTATAAGTCTTCTATTTTCAACTTTTAGAAGGCCATTTATCATCTGTGTAATCTTGACTTTTGGAAGGAAGAGAGGATGTAATAAATTCTTTCTAAAATTTAGTGTCGTATAAATGTGTATGCAATCTCTTAGTTGATCCACCTAATGTTTCGAGCACTGCGCTGCGCTACACTTTTACTGATCGGTTCTGTAACAAGAACCGTCTAAAACAGAGTAAAATTTAGCAGCTTATAACAGTGTAATTACGGTGACCTAAAAGAGTAAGTAATTGGTGACGTTGTGACAGTGTAGTATAAGACATTAAAGAAACTGTTTTTCAGTAAAATCAGGCTAACGTTTATTGACGAAAAATAAATGTAAGTTTAAACAAAATATATATAAGTCCAGGTGAAAAATATAACAGGCATAATGTGAACGGAAACAAGTTCAGTTAAAATTATTCTAAGTCATGAAATAATATTCAAGTTTAAATGAAAATATGTATAAACTCAGATGAAAATATAACTGGTAAAATGTAAACGGAAAAATAAGCTCAACTCTATATTTAACTTAAAATCATTCTATGTATTGAAATAATATTACTTATTGAATGGCATGGCATGGCATATAACAATACTAGGATAGCAATGAAAAAGCAAAACAGACTCACTTATGGACGACAGCTATCGACGTAATAAAGAAATTCCAGCAATACGGCACATCTAATAACTCGATGAAAAGTCTTAAGAAAACAGAGTTTTTTAACTGAAGCTGATAATGTCCACACATACATATGATGATTTGATTAAAACAAACACAAATGGGTTACTACTGCTAATGAAATGAAACACCGGCGAAATTGATAAAACCATATTCAAAATCAAATGTCCAGCAATGGATTTAGCATAATTACTCAACTAGATGTTAACTTTAAAACTTTTAAAACTGTATGAGTTAAAAATACATTTCTGAAACTGTATCATATTGACGTTAACATCAATTGTCTAGAGACATAACATCACTTCAAAATCCACCGCACAACATATCTCAGCCGGCTTTAAATAGCCGCGGCAATTCCGAAACTGGATACGCCCCTCCGAGTTGAGTAAGCGAGCTCCTGACTTGCGACGGAAGAAATGCAAGACCGCCACTTGCGAGATGCGATCCGCGATGCTTGCGGATTGAGATCGAACGGAGCGATAAAACCAGAATGAACGTACCCACGGAAAAGATAAGCGATTGATTTGAACGTGTAAACAAAAGTTCGGAAACTGGATACAGAAGGTGGAAAATGGAAAATGCCGGCAAAGGAAAGAAAGGAAGTTGGAATAAAACATAAGATAGTAAGCCATGCCATTTTACAATATTACGATATATATAATTAGAATTATGTATTTTAGAGTGTTAAGGAAGAAAAATGGCTGACAATCGCCCCCCCCCTTAACACTCGTACTTAAAAATAAAATGGATAATTACCAGATATTGTAAAATATATATATATATAGAATACAGTAAAACATTAGAATATAAACTATCACACTTCGATAGCTACCAGTAAAACAGAAACTTAACATTAACAAGCATAAATGCAACAAATTCAATGACTTCAACAGGGTTAATCAAAACATCAATTTTCCAACAATGTTAATAACAATATTCAACAATAACAACAACTTTAACAATTATATATATATAACAACTAGATTAACAATTTTTTTCATTTCATGAAAGTTTAGTTACAATTGTAACTCTAACGAATTTTTCCACGTCGAAAAAGTTCAATAGCAAAAGTCTATAAAAATAACATTTTCCTGAAAAAAAATCCGTGAAAGATAATTACAATTACCTCGTCACATGCAAGTGACTACGAGTTACCTTTACATAAAAAGAATTTAATATGATGATTTTTCCTTTAGTCTTGACTTGTAACAATATTCAAATGAATTTTTAAACAATCATACATTTGCATATTTATTCTGAAAGAGAATGATTATCACATAAACGTAAATTCAGGATAATATGAAGAATACATATACATGAGCTACAATATGAAAATCCTTTGACAATATATGAAAGACACATGTTATGCAAATGAGAAAATTTCAATAATGAGAATAATAACGATCATGATCGTGATAGCGATTATGAATTATGATTATGATAGTGACATAGTTAAATGATTGTGACTGTGAGCGCTCACATGAAAGACAACACAAAAAAAAATAATAATATGCTTAAGCTTTTGAAACGATATACATTTGCAAATGATTTGGCCAAATTCAATATGAAAAAAACTTGTTATATATACTCTTAAGAAGAGAAGGAAAAAATTCATATTTACATATGCAATAAAACAAAATACAACTCGATTTTCAACACCTATGAAATGATATTATGAAACATACGCATACGAAACAAGTATGAAATAACAAGAGTAATTACATATTCAAACATTTTTCTTCAAAAGAAAAGTACTGAAATATACCAAAAATTTCAGTTAAAAAAAATGCTAAACTTCAAGGTTTAACATGAAAAGTTAAACAAGCATCTTAATGCTTGACACAAGTTCAAAGGAGGAGGAGTTTCCTTTTTTTTCATAGTATTTAAATATCATGTATATATATAAATTACTTATAACTAAAAATTACATCAATAAACTTTTTAAGATCAAACTTTGTTAAAGGTTTAGTGAAAATGTCCGAGAGATTAGATTTGCTGGCTACGTGTTTAACGTTAAAAATCTCCTGGTTTAAAAGGTCTCTGACAAAAAATAATTTTACGTCAATGTGTTTCGTTCTGTAATTTTCAATGGGAGACTTAAGAAAATCAATGGAGGCCATGTTGTCTACTAAAAGTGTTGGTTTAACGTGTGGACCTGTAAAAATACGTTTGTCATAACATTCAGTTATGATCCTACTAAACCATAGAAGCTCTTTAGTTGCTTCTGTTAAAGCCACAAATTCTGATTCCATAGTAGACAAACAGACAGATTTTTGTTTAAAGGCTCTCCACATGATAGGAGCTTTGTCTAACATTAGTAGTTGTCCCCCCATTGATGTCCTGTCATCCCTATTAGCGGCGAAATCCGCGTCGGTGTAAGTTATTAGGTTTATGTGGTTGCAAGGTAACCTCAGTTTATAGTGTTTTGTGCTTTGGACGTACCCTAAAAGCTTCAGGAGACCATTCCAGTGAACAATCCCAGGATTGTTCTGGAATTGGCTGAAGATATTTACAGCGTATGAAATATCAGGACGTGTCCTGCTGGTTAAAAATGAAAGGCAGCCCAAAACACTTCTGTATGGATATTGTAACATTTCCTGGGTTTCTGCTTCGGTTTGAGGACATTGTGACTTGGAGTATACCGTGCCTTTAGTTATAGGGAGTGATGTAATGGGAAAATTGAATTCTTTAAACCTTGTACAAATATCATCAATATATTGCCTTTGATGAATTGAAACAGTGCCATTCCCATCCTCCTCAAATTCAACACCAAGTAATCTGCGTGTTCTCCCCAGGATTTTTATGTCAAAATGTTTAGTTAAAAGAGTTAAAACTTCATTAATATGTTTCCGGTGGTTACTTAATATTACAAAGTCATCCACATAAAGTAATAAAACAACATAATTAGAGAACGAGTAGACGCAGTTACACCACTCTAACTTTTTAAAACCAAGAGAAATTAAAATCTTATGTAGTTCATAAAACCAAACTCGTCCACTCTGGTGGAGACCATAGAGGGCCCTCTGGAGTTTGCATACTAAATGTTCTTTACCCTTCACCTCGAACCCTGATGGTTGTTTCATGTAGATATTATCAGTAAGCGGGGCGTACAGATAGGCACCTTTTACGTCACACTGAGTGTGGATCCATCCGAGACATGAGACAAGGGCTGCAAAGAAAAAGCGTATTAAACTGAAATTAACTACGGGCGAAAACGTCTCATCATACGTTTCACCCCTGACTTGTTTGTAGCCTTGTGCTACAAGTCTCGCTTTATACCTTGCAACCCGTCCCTTGTCGTCTCGTTTGATGGTGAATACCCATCTGCAGCCTAGTGGTTCGGTGTTGGGTGGTAGAGGTGTTAATACCCATACTTGTCTTTTATTTATAACATCCATCTCTTCCTTCATTGCCTGTCTCCAGAGTTCCCACTGAGGTGATTTTAACGCCTGTTTATATGTGGTAGGTATGGAGTCTTCTAGTCAGGAACTGGTTTTATGAGTTTCAGAGAAAGAGGTGTGTGGAGGTGTGTAACTAGGACTTGAGCTAGGACTAGGAGTGGACTTTACAATGCCTTCGTACTTATTGCTTCCTTTAAAACTGAACAGTGACGGATCAAATTTTATACCATTAGAATGACAGTAGTCTCTTACTTCCTTCAGTGATCTTAGACGTTGTGTCTCACCCAACTCGTAATAGTAGACGTCGGTTCTCGATTTGTCAGGCCTAGTTACAGGCTTACGGAACCAGACAGCTTCCCTGAGAGTTCTAGTAAACTCCTCGCCATCCTCGTCACTGTCACCCTCAAATGGGTGTGAGGAGGCAGAGTCGGAAGATTTAGAGGTACTCGGTCTAATACTTTGAGTGGGTGGTGCTTCAGAAGTAAATCTGTCAGGTTGAAGGTCAGTTAAAGGATCTATTTCAGGTGGTTCAGAACTTAGGATGTAAGAGGGTCCCAGGTCGCTTCCGTTGCGCTGCTCCGAAGTTGTAAATGGGTTTGTGCCTATTGAATAGCTAGGACCTTGTTCACTGTGTTTGTGGATACTTGTGGATACAGATTCATCACCAAACCTAACATTTATTGTCTCTATTATTTTATTGGTTTCGGGAATCCATACCCTGTAGCCTTTTGTAGACATTGCGTAACCCACTAAGACACCCTTTTTAGCCTTCGGATCGAATTTAGAGTTTCTTTGTTGTTTAGGTACCCCCACATATGCCACCGTACCAAAAGGTCGTAAATGTCTGATGGATGGTTTATTACCACAATAATATTCGAAAGGAGTTTTTTTCTGGGTTTTGTGACATATTCGGTTCAGAGTGTATGCTATGTATAAGACAGCTTCTGGCCAGAATTTGAGACTGAGTTTACTTTCATTGAGTATTGAGCGAGCCCCGTCCATTATTGTTTGATTTAAACGTTCTGAAACTCCATTTTGCTCAGGAGAATACACGTTGGTAAATTCATGTTTTATGCCATTGTCTTCAAAGAATTTAGTGAATGCTTCATTATCGAATTCCCGCCCATTGTCGCTACGAACCTCTTTTACTTTGGTACCCAAAAATCTTTCTGCTCTTTTTACGTGGTTAGTAAATACTTTAAATACCTGTGTTTTACTGCATAAGGGGTATACTGACACTTTGCGAGAGAAGTCGTCTGTTATAGTTAGGAAATACTTCTCCCCGTTTCGCCCTGTTATTTGTGTTGGACCCCACAGGTCAGTGTGTAGCAGTTCTAGAGGTCGTTTAGATCTTATCTGGTTTATTGGGCGGAATGATGTTCGTCTGTGTTTATTAATTCTACATGTTTCACATTCAAAATCTTTACATTTAATGGGTGGTAAGCCCCTAACGCCATTACATTTTAAAGTATGTTCCATTAATGTGGAACTGATGTGCCCAAGGCGTCTATGCCAGAGTTTAAAATCATCTTTTTGAACCGTCGAGGCTTGGAAACGTACTCGTTTAGGCTTTTGATTACGGTTAGTTTTAGGGTCTTTATTTCTATTTTTATGGTTAGGATCCGGATAGAGGCAGTAAATGCCATCTTTAAGAAAAGCACGAAAAAGTGTGCCAGAATCCCGATATGCCTTGACCCTTCCCTCACCTCCTTTGAACTTGGCACCCATTTTATCAAGTCTGGGACCTGAAATTAAATTATGTCTTAGACTAGGACAATACATGACGTCGCCGAAGCGAACCATTTCCCCATTTATTTTTAAATCCACTAAACCGGTGCCCTCGATAGGGAAAGTAGCACCGTCAACTGCAACAGCCAATTCCTCATTTTTTAACGGTTTAAACTTAACATATAAACTTTTATCTTTACAGAAATGGTGGGAGGCACCCGTGTCAAAGACCCAGGCGTCTCCCCCACATTTTATGTTACTTAGATTAGATTGTATGAGGTAGTTTACCTGGCCTGTTGTCTTACGTTGACGTCGGTTGCGAGGCACATCTTTTCTGGATCTATGACCATCAGACTGAGCACGGACAGGACTGGATACGGAAGAGTCTTTCGATGAATTTCTGGAAAAGGAGGAACCTCTGGACAAAGAAGAATTTCTGGAACTGGAAGAGTCTCTGTATACCACGGAACCGGAATTGGAGGAGTCTCTAGGCATCATGAAACATCTGGAACTAGAGCTAAGACAGGATTCCTGGCGGGTGACATCAGGCACTCTACACTGGCTCTGTAAATGTCCTCTGCGTCCACATTTGTGACACCGACCTTTGAACTTAGGTTTAAAGGAACCCTTCTTTGAGGAACGGGCTCTGGAGAAATGAGATTGCACGGCATCCACTCTGTCGTCCTCTCGTAGTTTGATACGGGACTCCTCTGCGACTAATTCTGTAAGAACACTTTTGAACGTAAACTGATCGTCTGGCCATCGCAGAATCCCTTGCACCATGTTGTCGAACTTCTTCGGGAGCCATCTAAGCAATTGAAATGTAAGGTAAGTTTCTTTGATTGGCTCATTTATTGCAGCAAGTTGGTCAGCAAGCCTTTGGAGGCGAGCTGCAAACATATCAACGGGCTCTTCAGGTTGTATCTTACAGGAAAGAATTTCGCCAAATAATTGCATATGGCGTGCCCGGTTATCAGGCTGAAAATGCAATTTAAGTTTAGTCCAGGCTTCATAAGGGTCGTCGATATTTTCGATGATTCTCCGGAATTCATTTTCGACATTTAAATATACAATTGATAGTGCAGACCTGACTCTGGATTTATATTCCTTTGTCGCTACAGAGTCACTTTCATCAGGAGCCTTTTCAGTGCCATTAACTATGCTCCACGCATTCTTATCTAATAGTAGATACTTTACGTCAGCTGCCCAAGTTCCATAATTGTGAGAATTCAGTTTTGTTATGCATACCTGTATGTTAGCCATGGCCATGCATTAAACAGAAGATATTACATGAAAAAAGGAGGAAAAAAAAATTTTTTTTTTTTTTTTTTAGTAAATAACGTACTTAGTAATCAGATAGTACATCAACAAAAATTTCTATTATAAGTGATCCTAAAAAAAACCTTTTTGTATTTCATGTCAATAGGAAAGAAAAAAAACATATAGCCTTCAAAAAAAAATTCTATATTGCGGCCCCCCCCTCTAAAGTGACTCGGAGGTCCAATGGCCGCATACTACAAACAACTGTCAAAAATTTTTGAAATGTCACCAATTAGGTTATGGCCGCCGTAAAGGGTTTAAAAGCGTATTCGCTTCCGGCCCATAACCCGTGATCGGTTCTGTAACAAGAACCGTCTAAAACAGAGTAAAATTTAGCAGCTTATAACAGTGTAATTACGGTGACCTAAAAGAGTAAGTAATTGGTGACGTTGTGACAGTGTAGTATAAGACATTAAAGAAACTGTTTTTCAGTAAAATCAGGCTAACGTTTATTGACGAAAAATAAATGTAAGTTTAAACAAAATATATATAAGTCCAGGTGAAAAATATAACAGGCATAATGTGAACGGAAACAAGTTCAGTTAAAATTATTCTAAGTCATGAAATAATATTCAAGTTTAAATGAAAATATGTATAAACTCAGATGAAAATATAACTGGTAAAATGTAAACGGAAAAATAAGCTCAACTCTATATTTAACTTAAAATCATTCTATGTATTGAAATAATATTACTTATTGAATGGCATGGCATGGCATATAACAATACTAGGATAGCAATGAAAAAGCAAAACAGACTCACTTATGGACGACAGCTATCGACGTAATAAAGAAATTCCAGCAATACGGCACATCTAATAACTCGATGAAAAGTCTTAAGAAAACAGAGTTTTTTAACTGAAGCTGATAATGTCCACACATACATATGATGATTTGATTAAAACAAACACAAATGGGTTACTACTGCTAATGAAATGAAACACCGGCGAAATTGATAAAACCATATTCAAAATCAAATGTCCAGCAATGGATTTAGCATAATTACTCAACTAGATGTTAACTTTAAAACTTTTAAAACTGTATGAGTTAAAAATACATTTCTGAAACTGTATCATATTGACGTTAACATCAATTGTCTAGAGACATAACATCACTTCAAAATCCACCGCACAACATATCTCAGCCGGCTTTAAATAGCCGCGGCAATTCCGAAACTGGATACGCCCCTCCGAGTTGAGTAAGCGAGCTCCTGACTTGCGACGGAAGAAATGCAAGACCGCCACTTGCGAGATGCGATCCGCGATGCTTGCGGATTGAGATCGAACGGAGCGATAAAACCAGAATGAACGTACCCACGGAAAAGATAAGCGATTGATTTGAACGTGTAAACAAAAGTTCGGAAACTGGATACAGAAGGTGGAAAATGGAAAATGCCGGCAAAGGAAAGAAAGGAAGTTGGAATAAAACATAAGATAGTAAGCCATGCCATTTTACAATATTACGATATATATAATTAGAATTATGTATTTTAGAGTGTTAAGGAAGAAAAATGGCTGACATTTACATTTAACGCTTTTTCCATATTTTGACGCACCATAGTAATGGTACGTCAAAATGACGTAGAGTACTATCATATAATAGTAATACCATACTGAAGATGTATCATTGTCTTTCCAATGAGCTGCGGAATCCTTTTCATTTGACATCTTTAAAGCAAAGTAAGTATGAATGCACGAAAAGCTAAGAAGTTAGCACATAATGACAATCATATACAAATGCGACGCTTATCAGTAAAATCTAATTCAAAAATGACCTACGAAGTGAATAAAATTTCTACATACGCAGTGAAATCGAAATAAACGATTTCATTTTTTCTGCCTAATAACTGTGTGTGTTACATCTGTTTGCAAGTCAAAAGATTTTAGCTGTAAAAGATTCAATCGCTTAGAAATATATGTAAAAATATTTAAGGTATATATTCTTTTTCAATCATGCATCAACTTCATGGAAATTGATTTTTTCCCAACCAAAAGCGAAATTTTATAAATATCTTTTTTAATTTCAGCTGAATATTATTCCAGTAAAAAAACCAGACAATCCCGTAAATCCCGGGATTTTCGGGACTAAAAATACACCGGAATCCCGGGATTGTAATCCCTAATTGAGATGCTTTTAAAAGATTGTGCTGAAATATGTACGCTTAGGTACTTTTAGCGCAGAAAAAATATTCTATCAGTGAGTTGCAAAGTGAACTCCAATTTATTGCTGGTATATTTGAAAGGGTTAAACCTTATATTTTAAAAACTGATTGCATCATAGATTATAAAAATGTTTTTAAGCTTTAAGAATATGTTTTTTGTTTGCCGGTACCTAGGATTGCGCTTTGCTAAGGTAAAACCACAATGAAAACGATCTGTTTTTATTGATTTCATCAAATTTTTCGCACATTTTATTTTGTAAAACATATTTCTATCGGTCCGAACGTTTCGAATTTTTTGTAGGGAGTATGAATTTGGTCTATTGAGAAGATTTTAAAAGATTGGGCTGAAATATGTACGTTAAAATAATTTTAGCTTAGAAAAAATATCCTCTCTGCGAGTCGAAAATGACCTTCTTTTGCCAGTGTATTTGAAAGGGTTAAAATCCAAATATTTTAAAACCGATTACATCATCGGTTAGAAGAAAAATTCAACTTTAATATCTTCTATTTTGTTTGTTTACATCTTAAAAATTACGCCCTAGAAGAGCATTGACAAAAGGGGGGAAAATGGTTTTGGGAAAAACTACACTTTTTGAATATTTCTTTTTAAAGGGTTAACTGCAACATTATTTCGAATTGATTATAGCATTTGAGATCTAAAAGTACGATCTTTTGAAATATGTCTGTTAAGTTTAAGTGCGTCGAGCAGTTTGGTTGATTTGGATTTAAACAAAATGACCCCAAAACAGAAATAAACGCCGAAAAATGCTTCTTCTTTCGTTTAGGTGCCTAAAAGAATTTGTGCGCATGTGCAAACGTTTTCTTTCCCCGAACATTAAAAAAATGGCTTTTTGATGAAAGTGAGTTTCATTTCGTAATTAATACATCTGAAATTAATCAAAATATTAAAATTCTGAGCTTCAGATGCATCAGGAGAGATATTGGGCTACATCTCATAAAAATTTTGAGCCTCATTCGTCCCGTAGATTTTGCTAGCCATCGCAGACACACACACGCAGACAGAGCGATTTGTTATTTTATTAGTATAATAAGATACATGTATACATGGTGTCCACTCTCAACGGTGGCCATTGGCTAATTTCTAAACCGTTAGTCATAGACATATAGTTCCAATTGCAAAAATGCTTTAAAAAAAGGTAAAGAATTCTTTTCGAGCGATTTAGGTAAAAAAATAAATAAATAAAAATTACGAAAATTAAATTTTTATACGGTCCCCCAGTCCTATAAGTGATATTTAGTAAATTTTTACCACTACTCTAACAAGTAACACAAAAAAAGTCCCATTCAACTGCGATTAAAACTAACCGAGTAATAGCTGTTTAAAGTTGAAGCATCTTTTTTGCTGCAAATTAAGGGTCAGTCACAAATTTACTGGAAATAAAAATAAACGCAAGATATAAAATTTAACATTAAACATTGAGAGTAAAATAATTTTTACAATATTATTTTCAAATTTATGTTGACGATTACATATTAAAGCAAAATTTTTACTAAAAATATAAGTAAACAAATAACAGAAAGTTTGTTAATTTAAATTATGAAAAGCAAAAGTCACAATTCGTTACAAAATGACGTGTATTTAAAATTTTATTAGATTACTTAACCTATCAGAATTCGGTGTATTCCTATATAATAAATAAATGGTACGCACCGAAAATTGTATTAATATTACATTGTCATTGGATGTAAATAAGTGTGCAAATTGAACTTTGACTGATATTTGGAAGGGGGTTAAAATTTGAATAGAAATTTAGAACTAGGAAAACATACATGCGAACGTTTTAAGCAAAATAAAAGCTTATCAAAATAACACACCTTTTAAAAATAAAATCGCGATTTCCCAAAATTTGATTTTCTCGATAAATACATAGAATTTTAAAACTCACGTCTTCAACTATTTTAACCAATCTAGAAGTTAATTAATAAACATTAACACTACCGTAAAACTTATACGGTGGTACTTCAGTTAAATTGCTTTAAAATATTTATCTCATTTAAAACATTTTTGTAATTGGAACTATATGTCTGCGACATGGTTTAGGAATTAGCTATTGGACAGCGTTGGAAATGGACGCCCTTTATAATAATTTAAGCACTTAGTATGTGTTTCCATAAAACTTAGTCCAACTCATTCGTTTTCAGCTACAGAAAAGTGGTTAAGTCATGAAATTTAAAGTTTCATAACTCGGTCAATTTTAATGTGACCTTTTTTGAATGGGACCTTTTTTGTATTGCTTGATAGGGTGATGGAAAATTTTTACTAAATAACTTTCATTCTTTTAAATGATGAGTAAATTGAAACTCATTTAACAGCTTATTTTTACGTACGGATACAAAAAAGAGAACGGACTCATATTCGGATTCAGTATTGAATATGCTTTCTAACTTCACTTTGCTGTGACCGTTAGCTATTTAACTAACGTTTATTTGATTTTCTTCGCCTTTCGGGGTACAACTTCTGATAGTAAAAGTAACAAACTATGTTGCGATTTTTCGCTAAAATAAAAATCATGTGATAAATAATAATAAAACAAAAAGATGATTTGCCCGAAGGAGAAGAATTTGGATAATTAGTAAAGTAAAGTATTAAATATGCATTTTATGATAAGTTAGGAAATATTTTTGCGATTTCTTTCTAATATCGCTCCCATTTTTCTTTTTTTTATGTCACTTTGCGAATAAGTACGCGATTTGTACATCATACTGTAAAAAAATATACAAATCAGGTTCATTTTTATCGTTTAGAACAGCTGTAAAAATCTGTTGCAATAAATATATCATATTGAATTCACTTGATAATCTTCTATATTATGTATTAGAAAAGAATTTAAATGTAATCTTTGAGATTCTTATAGGATACAAAAACAGCTGCATATGGCACTAGACAGATTTTCCATTGACTTGTCTTAATTTAGAAATCATATTGAAATAGTAAAACATAGATTAAAATGTAAAAAGTGAAATTTCAATGAACTTTGAGTGTTATAAAGTTGACAAAATCAAATATAGCTTTTAGTAGAAGTTAATAAAATTGTAGTACTTTTAATTTAGGAACAGAATCGAATTTGTTTGCATTGTAGTAAAATGAATATTTTTAATAAAAATTTAAATAATTTTCTGATGCAAATTTTAATTTTTTTTTTTTAATTTCTAGCCTTTTTATTCTTCTAAAATTGTCAAAACTTCAAAGCACTAAAATTCTATATGGGTGATTCTACGATAAGAGGTAATTTGTACGGCAATCCGTTTAAAACAGATTTTTTATTCTATATGTTGCTATTTTTTGCAATGAATCGCATCATCTTAATATACTTTATTAAATACTATCACGATTGAATGCCTAATTAAAACACATTTTTCTGAAATTTCTTACAAAGTCTTAAAAAGTCTCTACCCTGGCATGTCCCCTTGCTGGTTTCAATTTAACTTTCAAACAATACATATATTTTTTTCCATCAGATGCTTAACTAAAGTATGTTTAATTGGAATTTAAGTAATTATACTTACGTATTATAAAATAAAAAATAAAATAATTTTGTTAATTTCAAATAATTTTTTTAATTAACTTTTGTCCCGCTTTTTTTGTGTATCTATCCTGTCAAATTTCGTTCCGCTGAAACAAATATAAATTCAAGGATGGCTATATCGGAAGTAGCGCTTAAGGATATCTATCAGCTTGAAGTTGGCAATACTAAACGCGCAAGCCATTTAAGCGTCGCCATTTTTAGTTGTTGCAACGCGACCGTGCGGTGTAGTGGTTTCGCAAGGTGATCGTGTATCTCCCCTGGTAAGTCATAAAACTTATAATATTCATTTAATTCAATTGCATTTACTGCAATAATTAAACAATACGGTAATAATTAAAGTGAAATACACAATTAACCCAAAAACTAATTCAGTCAGTTAAAAAATTTGAATTTACATGAAAATGTCTCTCCCCTGCCGTATTTCCCCTGGCAAGATAACTGCCAAGGGAGCGAGTCACTGACCAGAAAAAGTTATAAAATATGTATAAAGTGACTTGCCCTTATATGAAAAAGTAAATAAACGGGACAAAAATCATAATTTAAAGGTTTTTGATCAAACTCAAACTTTTCTTTTTGGCCGAAACCTCTATGTTTTTGAAACCTCTTATCGTATAATCACCCATATAAATGCAAGAAAAATTAGACTTTCCAAATTCAATTCTGAATCTCTCATTAGTACACGTAATATAGCTGATACATAAACAATCACTAAGATAACTGAAGTTAAACAGTTATAGTTGAAGCACAGCAAAGGAGTATATTCAAGTAAAATTGAGGCTGCATCATTCATAAGCGATTCAGCCAACTATGTGAATCACCCATCTATACTCCTTTTCACTAACGGGCGCATGATCTTCACACTCACTTTTGTCAAATGACATCAAAATCACATACAGTACCATCTTTTCTATCCTGCGTTGGCGCAAATACACGGTCTCAACTTATAAAGGTCGATGAAAAACATGCTTGTGAAAAGGTATGTAAAAAGGCGGCTCTTGTATTTGTTTCAATTTGACTTATCTGTGCATTCACAAAAACTGGAACACGGGCCGGGATACATATAGATTTTTATGCATTTTTGCGAACTTTCCGATTTTTGAAGTAAACAGCGAAAAGTTCGCAAAAATACAGGCTTTAAAAATTACAATTTAAAATTATGTACAAAAAAATTGAAAAACATGTTTCTGTTATGTGTTATATTTTGATACAAAGATTCCAGAACGTTTTTGTTTCTTCTATGTCTTAAGAAATGGCAGTGTTATCGCACTTTGAATTTCTAGTGTGGCTGACATTTTGAAATGATCCGATTTGTGTCACGTGATAACAGGCGTATTTATAAACGGATTTGGATGTAACTTGGTGTGTACATAGTACATACCGGTGTCTCAACTGAGTTTATTGGCCTACTTGATTCGCCGTCTTGTTTCTAAATGGCGACCAATTAAATATAAAAAATAAAAAATAAATGAAGCACAAACAAATAAGAAACTGAAAAAGATTCTTTTCGAATGCGTTTGACCTTAATACAAAAATTTACGAGCGTTTTTTGTTTCGTCTGTATCTAAAAAATGGCTGAGTTATAGCATTTTGAACTTCTAGTGTGGCTGACATTTTGAAATGATCTGATTTTTGTCACAAGATAACATGCACATTTATGAACTATTTTGGATATAACATGGTTTGTACGTACTACATATCAATGTCTCGACCGACTTCGTTGGCCAACTTTATCCTCCTTCTTATTTCAAAATGACAGTCATTAAAACAAAAATATTTATAATGAGCTTGTACAATATGTATATATATATATTGAAAAGTTCTTTCTTAAGTGTTTGACCTTGATACAAGGATTCCAGGGCATTTTTTTGTTTTGTCTTTATCTTAAAAAAAAAAAAGCTGAGATATAACAGTTTGAATTTCGATTGTTGGTATCATTTAAAAAAATATATTTGTCTGTGACAGCACTCTTATATTTCAACTGATTTCGATCTCATTAATTATAAATAGAAGTTTTCTTATACGTCCATTAAAAACGTTTAAACAAATATATATATTAAAATATTTAATTGCTAAAAAGGACGTCAAATCATAATAAAATACATTAAAAGATCTTAATAATTTGACATGTTTCGATTGAATTTACTTAATCATCATCAGAAAAAACAAAATATACAAATAAACATAAAGATGGAAAATGACTATAAACTGTTACAAATGAAATTTAAAAATAAATAAAAATCACGCGCGTTATATTTTAATTATGTTTCACGTTGCTTAATTTAATTTTAAATTATCTAACAATTCAACTCAAATATTTGGTATTTGAAATGACAAGGAGTCATTGCAGACCATTGAGCTTCTGACGTAAATTTCAATAGACTCCCTAATAAAAAGTTGCAAATAAAAATCTGATCTATAAATTAATCTACTTTCATTTAACAAAATATCTATGTTTTCTATTTTATTTAGCCTTGATATTGCGGTTTTATCTCTATTAAATTTTATGTCTGCAATGTGTTATTTACATCTCACTTTGAATTTTCTCTGAGTCATGCCAATATAATAATTCCTATAATCCATTTTCCAAAATTAAAATCAATTTTAACCACTAGAATTGACCCAATTGATAAATTTGACCTATCAGGTGTTTATATTATTCCATTTCTTAAAGAAGGTGGATATAGGAATTATTATATTGGCATGACTCAGAGAAAATTCAAAGTGAGATGTAAAGAACACATTGCAGACATAAAATTTAATAGAGATAAAACCAGGGACCTCGGTAGGGGGGGGGGGGGGACAGGGGGGAGCCTCCCCCCCCCCAAACATTCCCAAAAGTTGTTACACTTGGCAAATTTCATTAAAATTTCAGTAAAAACTGTAATATATTTCGTATTTTTGATAGAAATTGCAAAAGTTACAAATCTAATTGGGAATATTATTGAACTTTTTACAAATAAGAACTGTATTACATTTTCTAATTGTGATAACTTGGCAAAATTATAAAATAAGTTGGCAAATATGAAAATTTGACTTGGCAATTTAAGGTCTTCTCCCCCACCAATAAAAAGTTTTAGCGATGGCCCTGGATAAAACCGCATTATCAATGTTAAATAAAATAGAAAACAAAACATAGATATTTTGTTTAATTAAAGTAGATTAATTTATAGGTCAGATTTTTATTTGCAACTTTTTATTAGAGAGTCTATTGAAATTTACGTCAGAAGCTCAATGGTCTGCAATGACTCCTTGTCATTTCAAATACCAAATATTTGGGTTGAATTGTTAGATAATTTAAAATTAAATTAAGCAACGTGAAACATAATTAAAATATAACGCGCGTGATTTTTATTTATTTTTAAATTTCATTTGTAACAGTTTATTGTCACTTTCCTTCTTTATGTTTATTTGTATATTTTGTTTTTCTGATGATGATTGAGCAAATTCAATCGAAACATGTCAAATTATTAAGATCTTTTAATGTATTTTATTAGTATTTGACGTCCTTTTTAGCAATTAAATATTTTAATATATAGATTTGTTTAAATGATTTCGATCTCGACCAAGTTCATTCGTTAGTTTCACCTATCATGTTGTTTTAAAATGGCACACACTCCAAGATTCGCCGAATGGTGCGACCAAATATAAATTACTTAAAAAAACATCTTGCATAAAGCTGATTAATTTCGCGAAATTCCCATTCATATTAAGTATTGACTAAAACTAGTATTGAATCTTCTGTAATCAGGTTCCACTAATTTGAGCTTCGTATGTTTGAATAATATAATTTATTTAAAAAAAAATGTATATGAAAGTTACTTCTTCCTCCCGTCAGTGGCCTTAAGGACTCTTTTTTTTTTTTTTTCTTTTCAGGCAATCGAGTTAATTTTATGTTTTTAAGAATGGAAATAATTATTTTCCGTTAATCATGGCATCATTTTTCACATGGATAATTTTAAGATGCGTATTACTGATATTTACACTCCATTTTCATTTCAAACTTTTTTAAAGCTTTTTCAATTTTAAATTAAAACCAAATCGTTATATCAGCAGTGTGTAGACGGTAAATCATCAAACATAATAATTTTCTTTTAATAAGATTTAACACTATATAACCCAAAACCATTTTTTAACAACAAATCATATTCGTTTTATTTTAGGGAAGAATAGGGAGGGACGGGACAATTTTTACAAAAATATTTTTTACTAATTATGTTTCGCTTGTACAAAATAGAAATTTTCAGAATAACATCTTGAAACAGTTTAACATATTTAAAAATTATAAATTTGATGATAATAATTAAAATTTTAGATTAATAACCAATTAACAACGAAAATGTCTTATCCCTCCCTCATGTGAGGGAGAGATGGGACATGTAATTAAAATGAAAGTTCATATTTAATCTTCAAAAATGTGGTGTAAAAATGGCAAAGACAGTATAACATTTGCATTATTAAAATTTATTATAAATCACAACATTTATTTTATGTCATACTATAATTTGTAAAATCCAAATAAAATGAAAAGTACGCACTCAGAAAAAGGAATCGATTAAAACTACAAAAAATGTTTTGTTGAGTACATTTTGGTTGTTTAAAGCGAATTTTTTAGTTAAAGTAAAAAATCGGTTTTGTTGCTCAGACAAAAAAAAAAAAAAAAAAATATTGTTAACATTCTTCTGTTAACAAAATTTCATCAATTTTATTTGAGTCTTACCAAAGTCTTGTATTTTCAATCTGTAATTCCAACAAAATTTTGTTGTTTTTGTAAAATTTAAATTGGTGTGCAGTAGCCATAACTCTCTAACGTAATTTTCTTTAATTGACTTATATAGCTATGAAAGATTAACATAATTTTTGGATAATAAAAACTTTTCAAATTGAGGCGTATTAATGGCGTTATTATGCATTTCGGATGAAAATTGAGAACGAAAAATTGGAAAAAAAAATCAACAATATTTTTTGTGTTTTTTCAAACAAAATTTCCATTGTCTCATATTGAGGTCAATGGAAAGTAGCAATGTTAAGTAGTAGACTCATAGTTCCTTGCAACTTAAAAGTTTAGGAACAAGTGCAATGCATTGAATTATTCCATCTGGTGGAATAGTCATAAATTAAAAATAAAGCTTATTTCAAGAATTATTGGAAGTGCATTCGAGGATCACGTGACTCCAACATTCTTTTAAAGAAAATTCACGTGCATCGCGGTAGCTTGTCTTTTTCGTTATATTTCAATTGAAAATTAATTATTGAAAAGAAAATAATTTGGATTTCCATTTTTTTGCAATGAGAAATAAAGATAATTGAATAGGATTCGTACGCATCAAAGGGTCCAGGGGATTTTTGGTATTTTATTACCAGAAATTTCGTAAAGTATTGGTCAATATAGCTGAAGATAGAATTTATTTCATTAACTAACAAGGAAGGTCTCCATAGTGGGCATACTCAGAATTTTTTGAAAAAAAAATACTAATTAAACTACTCATGTATGTGATAAAGGACCAGTCAAAATTAGCGGCGGAATCACATTAGAAATTATGTAAAAAAATAAAATACTTCCGAATATTTGGCGCGAAAAGACGAAAGCGTCAAGCGATTTGGCGCGCTGCACTTTTCCTCGCCAAAAGCAAACGATTTTAATGTAACTGGAAATAGATGTTTAGAATGCGAGTTAATGGTATTCGATGAATTTAAACATAAACAATGAGTTTATGCATATATATTGCATTACACACACACACACACATATATACATATATATATATTCCCGATCGGGGTTAGTTATTAAAATTATCACTGGAAAAATATTTTAATAAATAAAAATAGTCATAGAGAAAATTTATTTTTATACATTTAAGCGTATTGAAAATAAAAGCCAGATGTTTCCATGGCAACAAAATCGAATTGACAATGTTCAATTAGACTTTGAGCTTGAAACAATTTTAATTAATTTAAATTATAAATTTCGTTTTGAATCGCGAATTTTGATGATTAAAAATGAATATAAATACATATAAATATCGATATAATAAAATCATACTTAAAACAACCTAAAACTATCAAAACTAAAATTATTTAAATTAAATTTATCTAAACAAGTTCAACATGGCACTTTTTTTTTCGTTTAAGTGTATTTGACGTGAAAAAGTATTTTTTGAAATTGCATTCCATCGCCAACCGATGATAAATCGCCAAATAACGAAATTTTCATTATTTTTTTACGGACACTGCATGGAGGTTCCGCCAAAAAAATTTTTATAAACATATATAGCCTCACGAGAAGAACATTCTGTATTTTTTTCACGTTTTTCGGAGTATGCCCGTATGAAGACCTTCCTTGTAAGACAAATATTACTTAACAAAAATTCTGGTAAAAGGTTCTTGAAAATCCTTGAAGCGTATGAACCCTGTTAAATTTTATTGAAAAAATGCCAATTGATTCTCTGTGAAAATAAAGAAACTTTTAATTATTAATAAATATATTTTAATAAAATAAATAAAACAAAACATAGCCTACGTTCATTTCCGTGATATAATTTATCTATATGGAAAAATATAAAGACATTAATTCATTCGTTTTGATGCTGACTTGATTCAAGCATATACACATTTGCATTTTTAATATTATAGGGATTTGTTGTAAACATGATTTTATTAATGTTTTTTACACTAATTAAGGGAGTTGCACTGTCTCCACAGCATCCAGAAGAAACGGTATTTATATTTTACTTCATGAATCATTTTTTATTACATTATCTTATTTATTTTACAAAATAAAATTTCGGAAACAAACATTTCAGAAATTTGATTATCTGAAAGCTTTACATAAGGAAATCGTTAGCTGCTGTTTTACTTAAAAAGTTGGGTACAAATTAACCGACTCTGCATAAAGCCATTGTAGCTGAATATCATGATAAACCTTGTAAAGTTTTATAAAATTTCGTCACATGTGTTATGAAGAAATGAGAAGAAAGAGTGATCTAAAGAATTTTTAGTTCAAAATTCGCCAATATGAAGAAATAGGGCGCTGTCTAATGTTTAAATATGATGCAATTGATTGACAAATTAATGAAAAATGAAGAAAAACACCACCTTTTATTCTGCGATATCAAAAGATACTGCAGCTTTACGCGTTGACAGTAGCATTAATATAAAAATAGATTTCTTCATGTCAAAGAATTTTTTAAAACATTAGTGATCTAAGTCCGAAATAATAACATCTGAATAAGATTGCTTGAAAGTGATCATTTTATAGGAGTAAAGCAAATTTTAAGGTATTTTTATTTGTTTGATCTATTTTTTTTTTCATTTCTTACAAATAAAAAAATGACTTGCTGTCTGGCAATATACTCTGCACCAAATATGAATCACCTATTATAATCTGTGTCTGTGCTTATAGGATTGAAGTGCATAATGCAGGGATGAGATTTCCGCTTTTTTGCACACCAGTATAATCTTAAAGGATATATTGGCCTGTTAAATCGCAAAAATGTTCCGATTAAATATAGCATTTTCTCTAAAAATTTACTGGTGTTCAAAAAAGCGGAAATCTCATCCCTAATAATGTTCTAAAAACTTTCCATACTGTCAGATACCTCAAATGTAATTGTCGCAAGTCTTTACTGACTTTGTTGCTACCAGTAACGTTTTATTATGCCACACAGAAAATTGTTGTCGCAACTTTTATAATTTTTATATTATTTTTTCTCATTATCAGAGTAAATAGGTAAATACGTATTATGAAACATCAAAATTATAATTTAAATTATTTACTGACTCTGGGACTCTTGCAAGAATTGTGTCGAATTACAAACTCACAGACAGTGGCCATAATGCTACTATGAGAAGGTTAAAATATTTTTACATGTAAATGCCTGATGAAGTGAATCAATACATATCAGAACTGCTAATCTAAATGCATTTTTGAAATTTCCCCTTCCATTTACAGTCTGGTGTTGACGCTATTGTATCCTACGTTTGCTTAGTCGCGAATGTGCAATAAGAAACCTTAGTGGTGTAGGTGTTTTATTCTGGTTCTCGAAGTTTAAGTAAAAATATACTATATTTTGCCCTATTCATGACTTTTGGAACATTTTACCGTTTTCTTCTTTTGGTATATTGATAAAAGATTTTTCAGAATTTCATTATATCCCGTTAAAAGATCAGTCTATATATGATTTGAGTAGCGTCAATTTATTCATGATTAGCTTGTAAATATCTCCAGGATACTGGCAAGCGCTAATGTAAAAAAAAAAAATAGCTTTACAGTAGTTCCAAATATTCTAAATTTTTCTTTAATGTTCCAAGTTCAATATTATCGTTTTGACTTTGGTAGACTTCATTTGATACATTTATGCTGCTAAGGCTTGCATTTCCAGAGCTGTCATAGATGGCACATTTTTTATCACAGTTTTGTTGATCGGTTTGAACTGAACTAGGCAGTTTATTTTCTAAGTCTATTCTTCTATCCGACAATCTTTTATCAGTTTCCGTTCCCAGGTTGTCTGTATTGACAACAATATGATTTGGAGTATTTCTTCTAGAATTGATTGGTTCGGCATATATGTGAGTGTTGTATAAATCATCTTTTTTATTTGCTGATGTTACTGATGTTTTCTTCGGTATTGTAGCAATTTCAAATGGCTGAGCATAAACAGGATCTGCATCGACCGGTAAATTAGGCAAGGCAGATCTGGGTTTCCTCGGGAAAGTACACACAGACTTGCATCTCAATTCGACTGTGTTGTAATTTTCTGCTGCTGAATGATGCTTTGGTCGTTGGGAATTAATTTCTGTTATTCGATCTTTTTGAGCTGTGCTCTCCAGATGAAACACCGTCGTATTTGTCTGAGCAGCGCGTCTAAAAATAGTAATAAAACATATTTTATATACAATAATAATAACAATAATTTACATAATATGAAGTATAATATTCTGTTTTATATAAAATTTTGAACATACTTAAAACTGCATGCAAGAGAAGTTACTAAAACGTTTCTTGCATAACAAACAGAAACTTCGTAAATGATCACGATAAAGGGTAAATGTAATGGTAAATGTATTTAGTATATTATACAGTGCTGCCAATGGGCGTCTATTTTTATATTCTGTTCGTACCAGTGTTTTTCTTATATCCCTTTTAACCCTTTCGTGGTTATAAGCGCGTATACGCGCCCAGAATAACACTTAATTTGAATTGCGAAATGCCATACTGACACCGGAATTTTTAAATGAAAATTTTAATTTTACAAAGAACGTAAAAAAAAACATTTATATATTATGAAATAAATTTGTTTTTAAATTCCGGTGTCATTCAATCATTTTAGTATTTTATGAATAGAAGTGCTTTAACCGTCAAAGGGTTAAACTATATTTCTCTTGAAAATGGTGTCAAAGTGTGTTAAAGATTTCTGTTTTGAAAAAGTGATGCCAGTTTGAATTAAAAAATAGTCGGCTGCGACAGCCCTGATTATATAGCCAAAACATGTCTATGATTAACGCGGATGTCATATTGGATGACTTAACTAATAATTTCCGCTTTTCCTGCAATTTATAAACATCTAACCATTGCACCAAATAAATAAAACACAAATTCAAGAAATGTAAAATAGAATTACCTACTTAAACAGTGAACTTAAGTTTCTACTTGAAAACGATATTTATCAACGTTTTATACACGATAGTAGATCGGGCATTTTAAAGTCTGTTATTTCGGGTTATATTGCCTTGTGTAAACTTGTAAATCTACCGATCAGAGGCCTTTACGGCAGCTCTATATCCTTGTTTGTTAATATTACAGAATTCGTATGGATATCGTTTTAATTCCAGGTGAAATATCATTATTTCTTTATTTTTAAAAAAAACTAGGTTAATCGGGCGAAATTTCACCTCATTTAAGGAGAGATTTTTATAAGAAAATACTGGTGCCGAATAAGTTCCTGATATGGAAATTCCAGGACCTGTAGTAACCCTGTATTACTAATATTTAATATAATCTGCATCTCCATAATATTTAATATCTCACAATTCGATTTTTAAGTTATGTATAAATCTATAAACATATGAAATTTATTAAAGGTTCCGGAAATTTTATAAGTATTAAATTAAACAAGAATTTATACAATAATATGATAAACTATTTTTTTTTTTCAGAATACGATGTTCTTAATTTTCAGTAATTGTGGTATTTCATTATTTAAATATATGTTTGGATAATATATTGTAATTTCATTAAATTAATCATTCCTCGTACATGAGATTTATGCTAATGCTTAAAATAATTCTAATTTTTCAACCTAGAAACATAATCATATGTTGCTGAAATTGAATGAAATTTCATCTAATAAATAGGCTTAAACAAATCTATTCCTCTTGTGACATTTATACTCAATTGACATGCAACGCTTCTATAATTTTTGTTTAGAAACCGATTTGGTTAGCGTTGTAGTTTCGTTTAGTAGTTAAAATAAATCCTCATCTATTTCAACGCAAAAGAGCATATTAAAAGTTAAAACACCCGGAAATTGGCTACTTTATTAATAAGTTGCTGCATCAAAATAATGCAATTTACTAGAATTTTATTTTTAGGTGCGTTCGTAATTATGTAAATACGAAGTACCTATAATCGTCGTTCAGTCCGTCCGTCCGCATATAACAGAACAAAAACTACAAAACCGAATCATTTGAAATTTAAAATAAAAAATTTCTGCATAATTTTGTCGAGCCATTTCAAATTTTATAAAAGTCGAATGCATAGTTTAATTGCAGGGACAATCAAAAGTATTCCGTTACATTACGGCCAATGGGAAAAATATATTTTCTAGTGTATTTTAATGATGTTACTCCCTTTCCAACAAAATGAAATTGATATGCATCAATGAAATATGTACTAAAATATACATTCTGTACAATCTGTGGTGCAAAGAATATTTCTTATTAATTTACAGGCCCATACAAAAGATTTCGGTTACTATACTGTATCCGAAGTACTGTATACTATTACACCAAGATCTGAATATATTCAAAACTTCGTAATTGTACGAACGCACCTCATATGCTACGTTAGACGTGAAATTCCCGACTTGTTTTGATATGCTTTGAAATACAGTTGCTAGGCAACGATTTAATAAAGGGAGAGAAAAAAAAGAAATGCAATGGAAATTTTGTAGAAAATGAGAAATTAAAAGGTTTCATATCTCTCGAATCGATGCATAAAATTTTCCAGTTGCTTATACAATTAATTTTGATATTCCAATAAATATATTTGCAAATTTTAAAAGCGAATGGATTAATTTAAGATGCTCATTTCGAAAATTTAGCATCCGTAACTTAAAGTTTGAATCAGATAATCAAATTGCCCCCTTTTTTTTTAGCTGAGTGATAAAAATTTAAAATCATCTGAATTATTTTTGAAAAGCATTGTGACATTCTGAATTTTTCGAACAACAAAACCGAATTTAACCAGTACCTGTACAGCTAATTCTGGTTACTTCACCAACATACCTACATAATTACAAGATAATCGGATGCTTTTTGCGGCAGTTATCGCGAGGCATGCTGCACATAAACAACACACACACACAAAAAAAAAAAATCTTTCGCCTCTCTACAGTAAGCCTTCACTTGACGTTTTGGCAAATGGGCCCTATTCTTCATTACTGTTCGAAGCTGTTAAAAACGCCATTTTACCTTTTGTGACGTCACAAGAATACTACTCATAGTACTTACCGCATGCAGGCGATTAAAGAAAATTTTGTTTACATTTAAAAGAACACTAATAGTTTAGCATTTGTGTACATTTAATAGTCTATAAAGAAAGTCTCTTCCTTTCTGTTCGAGGCTATACAAATAGACCACTTTACTTTTTGTGACGCCACAGGAATATTGTCCAATAAAGAAACTGAAAGGACTTTTTAAAACAAGTATTGTAATTTCGCGCGTATCCTCTGCACCTCATATAACTGTGATTTCCTGCCAGAATTTATTTAAAATGTACCGTAATTTCGGGTGTATAAGCCGCAGCTCAAACAATTCTTTTTCGACCCAGAATTTTTTAAGAAACAAATATAACTAGTTAGATCGCCGTAAATATTGGTCTTCAATCACTAAATGAGATTTCTAGGTCCAAAAAGAATTGTTTGATCCGCGGCTTATACACCCGAAATTACGGTAGCTTACTTTTACTTAGCACTTGACTTTTTTTAAAATAAAATTTCCCGTTTCAAAAAGACTTAACTAAGTCGCGGTGTATGTGTGGTAAATTACGGTAGATCTTTGATGCGTGCAGCCTGTAAGACCTTTTTGGAGATAAGGTAATTTGAATTTTCTTTACGTGTGAAATAACTACAAATATATAAATCAAAATGAAAATGTTTATCTTTTTTATTAAAAAAAATGCTCTTTGTTAGGTAGGCATACAAACCATAAGATGTATAATTAAATAACTATACCAATAATGTATTTCCCAAGCATTAACACCATGCTATTCTAATGGAGCATCAAAGAAACAAATTGTACTTGGTCAAAATGATCTTCTCTTTATCATTTCGAAGTTTATATAAAGTTACGTAAATGATTAATTTTAGTTAACAAGCTCATTTTCCTAAATAATTTGAACCTTGTCCAGAGAGTTTTCAAGTGTATGACTCGTTTAAAGTAAACCAATATTCGATACGTCCCGAAATTTTTCACACTTTGTTATCGGAAATCCTTTTCGACAGTTTTTTCTCTGAATTTATGCATTAGATAAAAATAAATTAATAAAATAAATAGATAAAAATCATTAGATAATTTGGCACGTTCGATTACTCCAGTCTTAAAATTTATGCACGAAATTTTTATGCATAAAAAGAATAAAAAATGGTCGAGTTAAAGTTCCTGCTCCAGGGGCACCTGTCAGCGAAAGTGGTATGTGATGGATATGAAAACTCGGAAACCGCTTATCTTAGACCAATGAAGGGAATTAATCTATGATGATTGTAATCAAAATGACGACCGTCTGAAGCTGAAGGAAAAGTATTTTTTGGACTGAAAATTTGACTTTTCTAAAGCGCGTAAAGAAGTCCAGTAGCGTAATGGTCAGGATGGCACCTGCCTACATCGCTACTTACTGCTCCCCAGTATGACTTCGGACGTTTTGACACATTTACAAATTCATTTTTTAACAGAAAGATATAAAATTGGAATGCCTGACTATGGAATCGATTTCGAATAGAACTTATTTTTCTATTTTATGATAATTAAATTACCTATCCAGTTCTAAGCTATTTCGATAACTTGATCACCCGTTTTTCTCCTGCTTTTCGACCGGTTTTTTCTGCTTTCGTCAGGAAATGTGCTCAAAAGTGTCAACTTTGAAGGCTTGTTATGAAAAATATATTGTCTTTTTTAAAAAACAGAAAATTGAGTGCAATTAGACAGTTTCTGAATAATAACACCTGCTAGTTTCGTGCATTTCCGAACAAAAATAAATGAATGCATGTGTCACAAAGTTACCCTTTTTGATTTAAGAATATCCTTAACTTTTCATCCCTTTGGATTCGGTAAAATGGGTACCAAATTTGCTTAGGAACTAAACACTGAGGTCCTGGCGTTAGGTTGATCACCTGGCTTTGGATATAAGCTCTATAGTACCCTAGAATCAAGAAGACAAGGTACTATACTGTAGACGAAGGATAGTTAATGGATTGTAGTGTTGCAAGTTTAGCTTAATTAACGGACATAATTTTTTTTAATTACCATCAGAAATTAAATTTCTTCGTCCAAGTGCAAAATAATTTTAATAGCTAAAATTTCACAAAATTTCATTGAAATTCGTTGAAAACTTTACAATCATGTTCATTTATTTAAAAAATGTCGATTCGAGAAAAACGACTTTTGAAATGAAAAATTAAATATATACAGGGTGTCCACTCTCAACGGTGGCCAATGGCTAATTTCTAAACTGTTAATCATAGACACATAGTTCCAATAGCAAAAATGCTTTTAAAAATGGTAAAGAATTGCTTTTTAAGCGATGTAGAATTAAAAAAAAATTCATTAAAAAATTACGAAAATTAAATTTTTATTCGGTCCCCCGGTCCTCTAAGTGATATTTAGTAAATTTTTATCACTACTCTAACAAGTAAGACAGAAAAAGTTTCATTCTTCTGCGATTAAAACTGACCGAGTAATAGCCGTTTAAAGTTGAAGCATCTTTTTTGCTGCAAAAAAGGAGGCAGTCACAAATTTACTGGAAATAAAAATAAACATCAGATATAAAATTTATCATTAAACATTGAGAGTAAAATAATTTTTACAATATTATTTTTAAATTTATGTTAATGTTTACATATTAAAGCAAAATATACAACTTGTACTAAAAATATAAGTATAAAAATAACAGAAGTTTTGTTAAGTTAAATCATGAAAAGCAACAGTCACAATTCGTTACAAAATTAAACGTATTTAAAATTCTATTAGATTACTTAACCTAATAGAATTTGGTGTAGTCGTATAAAATAAATGTATGGTACGCACCTAAAATCGTATTAATATTACATTGTTATTGGATATAAATAAGTTTGTGAATTGAACCTCGGTCAGATATTTGGAAGTGAGGATATATATACGAACGTCAGAAGTAAAATAAAAGGTTGTCAACATAACACTTTTTAAAAATAAAATCATGAAAAGAACAGCTTCATTTCCTTACAAAATAAAACACATGTGAAAATACAATTGAGGATGCGAATTACAAAACTAGCGTTATCGCTTTTGTTTTCTCTATTAGCCTGTAACAATTAGCCTAATATAACACTACAATCTTTAAATTTATAATGAAAACCAATGAAAGCATTTAAAGGTTTTTCGTGATTTCCTAAAAATTTGATTTCCTCGATAAAGAGAATTTTGAAACTCACGTCTTCAATTATTTTAACCAATCTAGAAGTTAATGAATTTAAATTTACGCCACCGTAAAACTTATACGGTGGCTGCACCTTCAGTTAAATGGCTTTAAAAATATTTCTTTACCTCATTAAAAACATTTTTGTAATTGAAACTATATGTCTGAGACAAATAGTTTAGGATTTAGTCATTGGACAGCGCTGGAAACGGCCGCTCTTTATAATACTTTAAGCACTTAGCGTACGTTCCCTTAAAGCTTACAAGGAAGGTCTCCATTGGGGGCATACTCAGAATTTTTTGAAAAAAATACGAATTAAACTACTCATGTAGGTAATAAAGGATCAGTGAAAATTAGCGGCGGAATTACATTATTAGATATGTAAAAAAATAAAATAGTTTGGAATAATTGGCATGAAAAGCTGAAAGCGACGCGGGATTTGGCGAGCAGTGAATTTCCTCGCCAAAAGCAGACGATTTTAACGAATCTGAAAAGTGATTTTAATTGACTTCACTGTTAAAAATCTGCAGCATTTACTGGAATGTCACTCCACTACTTTTATAGAATATCTCTCTTCTGACCAATGAGAATGCTCTATAGCACAGTGAATTGACCGTTTTATATAAAAGCGGTGGAGTGACGCTGCAGAAAATGGTACAGATTTTTAGCGGCGTTGTAGCTTGTGCAACACTGTTAAAAATCTGCTGCATTTTGCTGCAACGCACTCCACCGCTTGTATATAATATCTCTATTCCAACCAATGAGAAAGCTCCATTTCACGGCCAAGTAACCGTTTTCTATACAAGCAAGGGAGTGCGTTGCAACAAAATGCAGCAGATTTTTAACAGTGTATTTTTCAATTTGGAACAATTTTAATCAATTTAAATTGTGTTTTAAATGATAAAATATATTAATTTCATTTTGTTATAAGTACATGTAAACGTATATAACAAAATTACACTTAAAGTAAAAATGCAAAACTAAAATTACATAAACTAAACTTATTTAAATAAATTGAACATAGAAAGTTTTTTCTTTAAAAAGTATTCGAAGCGTAAAAGCGTATTTTTCAAAATTTCGTTTTTTCGCCAACCGGAGATAAATCGCCAAATAAACGAAATTTTTATTATTTTTTTACGGACGTTATAAGGAGGTTCCGCCGAAATATTTTTTATAAACATATATAACTATATGAGAAGAACATTCTGTAATTTTTTCAGATTTTTCTGAGTATGCCCGTATGGAGACCTTCCTTGTTAGTCCAACTCATCCGTTTTCACTTACAGAAAAGTGGTTTAAGTCATGAAATTTAAAGTTTCATAACTCGGTCGATTTTAGTGTTAGATGAATGGGACCTTTTTTGTATTGTTTGTTAGAGTGATAGAAAATTTTTACTAAATATCACTTACAGGACCGGGGGACCGTATAAAAATTTAATTTTCGTAATTTTTTAATAAATTTTTTTACCTAAATCACTTAAAAAACAATTCTTTCCCTCTTTTAAAGCATTTTTGCAATTTGAATTACATGTCTATGACTAACGGCTTAGAAATTCGCCATTAGCCACCGTTGAAAGTGGACACCCTGTATAATATTTATAATAAATGATGTTATATAGCACGTTGTAGAAAACCTCTTAACCCTTTCCGGCACGGGCAAAATCTGTAGTAAAATGAAAAATTATCGACTGACACCGGAATTCACAAACGAATTTTTTAGATATTTTGAATTCCTTAATTTAAGCCTTTAATCTAAAAGCAAAATTTTACTAAAATATTATTGGTGCCGTTTGCAAGTTTGGAATTAAAATTAGGTATCCCAGACCGGGCACAGTGTGCCGGAAAGTTTTAATTAGCAAGTAAATCTTTTCCAAACTAAAATGAAACATCGTAGTAGAAAGACAGCAAGCATATGTCAAGGACTTTACTTCGAGAAATCCAATGTAAGGTAATCTAAGTTTTTCAGTAAAGGAACATTTTTTACAAATGATATTTAAGACTCTAAAAGAGAGTAATCTTCTTCCTGAAATTTGCTCTTGCACACATTGATAGATGAGAATGTAGTAATTTCCATTGGAGTTAAATGGGTTGATCGCAACCATTCCTCACAGCGCGTTCGCGCAAGTTTACGTGGCTCAGTATAATTGCTTATCTTCTGTTTTTTCTCCCAGTGGTAAAGATTGGGTGTAATTAAAGAGTACGGAATAATGTTCGGCGCATTGCCTCGTGTCTTGTTGCTGTTGTTTGGTGATGAGCGATAAAAAGATTTGGTCAAGGTGCTAAGGAAATGAAGGCAAGCTTTAAACAGGCCAAAAGAGTTTGTTCAATTTTTTAAACAATATAAAAATTTAAACGAATCTGATAAAATATGAAAAGTTTTCCATGTGTATGACTTTTGCAAGAATTAGACAGAAAAATGGCCGGGATACAGATTTTTTCATTAGCCAAAAGAAATTGACGAATCGGAAGTCTTCATTTTTGCAAACAGTGGGCGTGTTCAAGGGACACCATTTTTGCTCGCGCGCGCTCAGAAGATTCTGCATAGAGTAGGTCTTATCGCAGAAGGGAATTTTAAAGTTATTCAATTGCATTATTTTTATAGTTCAAAATTGGTAAATACACATACTATATCCTTTTATCCTTTCAAAACATGATTCCCGTAACAGAAATACATACCTGTGACCACTCAAATAAACTTTAAAATATTCCGGGAAAGTATCACGTGACCTATTTCATGTAATTAAGCCCGGTCAGCATTTAAAATATGAACACCAACCCTGCTCAAACATCGCGCGCCCGACGCAAAAGAAAGAAAAAAAACTGCTGGGCGATTTGATCACGTGATTGTGCGTTTTGTGCTTATCTGTAATTGGTTGCACTTTGTTTCGTAGGCAAAGTTGACTGATACAATTTAACAATTTGTGATTTAAATTTTTTAATTATTTTCTTTTTATTTATTTAAAAATTATAATTATCAGTTCCTTTATACTTTTCGTATTAAATAGAATGCTGTTAATAAACCAAGGTTGAGTATCCACACAGGGGCTGGGGTTAAGGGGGGGGGGACAGGGGGAGCCCCCCCCAAACATTCGCAAATATTGTTATACTTGGCAAATTTAAAACTTTTATGTCAAATTTAATTAAAATTTTAATAAAAACCGCAATACCAGGGTTCGCACACTCCTTGTATTTTTTAAGGACTCTGGTATCACTATTAATGATAAGAAAATTGATATTTATTTTTTAAGAAACAGAATTCGCAGCCATCACCTTTATTCTCGAATTTCGCAATATTTTTCTGCAGTGAAATACTTTGAAAATACTGTTAAAATTTAGTGGTAGAGTTGTGTGAACTTTGAATACATTTCCTATTTTTGATAGACTTTGCAAAAGTTACAACTTTAATTGGGAATATTATTAAATTTTTTACAAATAAGACCTGTTTTACATTTTCTAAGTGCGTTAACTTAGCAAAATTATAAAATGAGTTAGCAAATATGAAAATTTGACTTGGCAATTTAAGGTCTTCTCTTCGACCAATAAAAAGTCTTAGCGATGGCCCTGTATCCACATATTACAAGATTGATTTGTAATCTACAATACTGGATGAATTTCAATGGAATTTGCACTGTTAGTTAGACAATTTTTCAGAAAAAGTTTTAGTATGTATATATTTCTTATTTAATGATTACATATTTTAATACCGTGTGGATAACAGGCCAAAATATATCACAAAATATGCGAAACAAACGACATCCGAAATTATGTTAATATAAGCAAAACACTTATTTATACTTTCAATAGAAAAATTATAAACATTCTAAACATGTTTTATTCATTACAAAACTAGAAAGCAAACACCAAATATTCCACCTCTTTAAAAAAATATGTATGCAGATATTTTTAGTTAAAAAATGTACATCTTTTACATTTTGCTTTTATAATATTTTCCATTTTGATTTTAACACTGTAAAATATCCACTCATGCATTATATTTGCATCCCAATCTCAGTAAAAACTTACTTCAAAGATTAAAAAACATTAAGAAATTATTTTTGCGTATACGGATATTTTCGCAGAATACCTTTTTTTTTCATTTACTTAATATACAGGGTGTCTAGCATATGACACCCTGATTTCAAAATTAAATTTCTCAAAAACAAAGATCAATAGAATTATGCAGTAAACGGTTTGTTTATCAGGTAAGCTGTAAAAATCTTATACAAAAGTTTCGAACGGTAAATATTTTGAAAAGATTGTGTTCCGATTGCAAAGAATGCTTTGATTTGACATTTTTCTTGTTTTAGATTGCTGCCAGAGAATGTGTTTTTCGGCTTAAAGTGCCATATTTCATAGTTTTTTTAAATTAAATTTTTGAAATTTCGAAATTCTAAAAATTTACTTCGAAAAATCTTTAAAATATTGCACTGTAAGCTGAAAAATTATTTCTCTGCAGGCAATCTAAAACAAGAAAAATGTCAAATCAAAGCATTCTATGCAATCAGAACGCAAATTTTTCAAAATATTCACTGTTTGAAATTTATGTATAAGATTTTTACAGCTTACCTAATGAAAAAACCGTTTACCGCATATTACTATCGATCTTTGTTTTTGAGAAATTTAATTTTGAAATCAGGGTGTTATTTGCGCTGGACACCCTGTATATATATAAATCACTTTGGAACGATATTTAGAATATTAAAAAGGTTCAAATATAAAACTTTCTCCGCAAAAATCTCATCTTCTCATATTTAAATAAGTATTTTATTGTTATAATAGAAATATTCTGTATCATTGATATAAAATTTATCTTTAATGAAAATGTCTTATTTTTTAATAAAAAGCAACCAATAATTAAAAAAAAATCACAAACGGACTTTTGGCCCGCGAAGGATTCGAACCCATAATGTCGGATTGCAAGCTCAGCGCTCTAACCATTCGGCCAGCAAGCTCACCTTCGTTGGCTTCGGATTATCTTTATAATTAGCACAGTAAGTGATCGCATCCGTGATCTGTTCTCCACTTGTAATTGAGCGCACAGTTGCAGTACCTGTAGTGAACGGTAGCGAGTAGTGAATGGATATCTCGTCCGCGATATTGACCCTTTCCATGTCCGTGGCTCCTGAGCGCGCGTTGCTGCTGAACACGCCCAGTGAAAAGTTTCCAAAAATGCAGGCTTCTGATTGGTCAAACTCGTTTCGTTAATAAGCGAAAATCAGGATTCCGGGCCTGGGATCCCTTATAACCTTATCTATATCCGGCCTTTTTTTCATGTCGAACGTAGAGGTTGGCATCGGACAGCTACACCGTTGGTACATAGTCGAGCATGGCAAGAACTGGACTTAATTGTTCTGAGGATGTGTCGGACAGACAATATGTTTTGTAACTATAGTAATAGTCATAATGAATTTCATAATGAATTTCTGTTAATGGAATCATTGAAAACATACATTAAGTGGTTCTCAAATTCTCTCCTCAACAATTGAAAACTTTCTGATTCATTTTTAACCATAGAGGGTAACAAAAACTTGTCACCAATACCGCAGTTATTAATACCGCATGTGCGCCATGCAGTAGGCAGTTCGTTAAATTTTTAAATTAACTTTAAAAAATATGTTTTGATACCTTTTCTTCATGACAAGAAATGCTACAGACAAGCACAAAATGACGATTGCCGTTGCTACTCCAGCTGCGACAGCTGCAACTATAAAAATTTAGCCTTATGAATTAAAGAATTAATTGTATATACATTAATCAAAAAAATTTTTTTTTTGTTAAATAACTTACTTAATACTAGACTAGGTGTCCAGTTATTTCCCCAGAAATTGCTTAAAGATTCTAAATGAGAAAAAAAAATATTAGAAAATAATATTAGGAATTATTTAGCATTATTGTACTTACATTAAGCTGCTGGAAAATAAAACTGTAGCATTATGGAAAAAGATGCTGACATATTCGAAATTTTCTATAGAAGTACCGTAAGACATAAAAGTAATTAACAGTTCAGCACGTCCGTAAATAACAAGTTATGATAGTAATACTATATCGATATAGAAGCTAACATAAAAGAGGAAAAAAGGCTGTGTCTTTCCCCCATTCAGAAGTTAGATATACTGTTGTTTGTGTGATTAGAAGTATATATTATGCAAGGAAATTGATAGATTAAAATTTGTGGAAAATTATCTTATATACATTTTTTTAAAATAAACTACAATTATAAACTACTAAAAAAACAAACTACTCCTATTGAACGTAGAAGAAAGTAAAACTAAAATTTCTCATTGTTCTCTAATTTAGTGGAATTTAATGCCTGTTGTTGGCAGTTGGCAACATATGCAAAAATCTACTTACAGCAAAAAATGTACAGTTAAATAGCCAAAAGTAGTCATACTCATACATATGGACTACATACTTTACTTTTCCGTGTAATAAATTTCATTTAATCACTGATGGACAAAATAGTGTATTTTTCACAAGTTTCCAAATAAAACAAAAAGCACATATAGTAATAATTGAAAAATAAATCTAGCTTTATTCTTAAACAGCAGTAGTGCAGCCGTCAACATTTTAAAAATTGATTTAATAAATTTTTCAATACGTACTTTATTGGGATCATTAGACATTAGAACTTCAAAATTATTCTAATTGTATTTTAGAAGACTAAAATGAGTATATTGCCGAAAATCAATACATGGCATTTAAGGGGTAAATTGTCCCATTATAAAATTTGATCACACTACATATAAAGGTTTAATCAAAATTGTGACTTAAATTAGAATATATTGATATTTAAATTGTAAATTTTTTCGCCACGTGCAGTTATGTGCATTATGTAAATGTAAAAGGACAGCAACTTGATATAATGCATTAAATATAAAGCAATGTTTAATAAATGAATGGATAAAATTCTAGGTGCTGACATAATTTGGTAAAATTCTTCTTATTTCAGTAATAGCATAATTTTGACTAAAGATAAGTGGAAGTTCTTACTTTTGCATCTCGCAGAAGAATAGCTCCAAGATCCATTTGATAAGCATTGTATGACCGCTGGTGAGCCTTCAATGTGAAAATTTTCAGGACAGATTAACACATAAAGAGACGTCGAAGCATTTACCGGTATCCATTGATCATCCTTATCGTGTTCAGAGTTAAAAGCTCCACAAGTGATTTCTAAGGATATCATACTTGTAAATAACATCATATAAAGACATTAGTTTCAAAACTCGCGTTATCCAGAAAATCAAATTTTTGAAAATCGTGAAAAAATTCTGACTACGTGTATTGGTTTTTATTGTAAATCAATATTTGTGTCATACCATTGTCAGAAATACAAAATAAAACTAGTTTTTTGCAGATTATAGTGTTTTTCTATGCAGGTTTAAAAAAGAATAGATTGATATATATACAGTAAACTCCCTCAAATCCACAACTCTCTAAAATCCGCACATATTTTATGGATGTAAACAATGAAACATCCAGTTCAGATGTAGGTGCAAAAATTGATTTTTTCAGTTTTATATCAATTCCATACATTTTTTAATTTATAATTTTTGTTAAGGTTATCGAATTCATGTTTTTTCATGAAGAAAGAATAATTTATTTCTGAAAAAATAAAGATATTGCTAATATCATTGGTAATCACAATCTTACCAAATATATTTATGTATTAATCAAGCTTTTTTAGTAATTAAGTCTGGCTAAACCTGAAATAAAGTTTCATTATTTTATGTTCCTGATGTGAATTAGTAATGTACCTTTATGAGGCAAGTTTCTTTCAAGAATTTAGGAAAAACTCATTTCCTCTTTTATAATGAATATTTAATTGTGCATTATTGATTATTAACTTTTCCTTTCCTTTTAGTATTTTAATCATTTTAAAAAATATCTAAATTTTTATTATTTTAGTTTATTACTTTTTTTAATATTTTAGTATATTGTATGCATTCATTATACTTTTGATTTCATTATTAATTACATTCAAATTATTTTTTAAAAAATGTAAACAAAGCAATGACCAGAAATCCGCAAAATTCTAAAATCCGCAAAATCTCTGGTCGCAAGCTGTGCGGATTTGAGGGAGTCTACTGTATATATATATATATATATATATATATATATATATAACCACAATCTCCAATTTTATTTGTAATTGTTCCAATATCGCTAATTCCATTTGATTGTCTTGTCATGTTTAAATTTATTATATTGGGTTATTCTATATTCGTTGTAGATGTTGAATTGTAGTATTTATTCTATAATGTTTTATATATATATTGTATATAAAGAGTGATAGATAGATAGATACATTGAAGAGCCAAAACATTATGACCATCCCCAAATTTTGAAATGATCTCATCTAGAAGACGGGGAGGGCAAGTACTGGGAATGGTATTTAACTGCTAGGATGTCTGAAGAATCATGTTTGCGCTTATTTCTGCCCATGATGGGAAAGGCTGTTGATCTAAACGACCATGATGGTGAGCAGAATTCTATGATCAAAAGCATCCCACTCAGAACGAGTATCTCCAAAATTGCACGACCTGTGCGTTGTTCGTGACATATCGTTGTCAGTAGATGGAATTCCTTGTATGAAATTGCTAAAAGTTAACCAAATTGCTGAAACTAAATTGCAAACTAAATTGCTAAAAAAAAAAAAAAAAAAAAAAAAAAAAAAAAAAAAAAAATGCTAATAATAACTAATTAGACACAATCATATTAAAAATAATCGGTATTATAAACAAGATAGTGTATTTTCTTTGGTGTATGCGTAGAAAAATATAATTTCCCTATCAATACAATAAATAAATAAATAAATAAATAAAATAAAATAAAATAAAATTCTTTAAATGGCTTAACATTTAGCGAAATTCTATTTCGTAATGCTCAATCTATAATACATATTAGGGGGGGGGGGGAATTTTTCGATAGAAAATGTTTTTCGCAAAATATCAAATCAAATATCAGCAGTTAATCAGACTAATTCGTCTAATCTTTCATAATAGTATTCACAGACGACCTTGGCGACAAAATTGCGAAAATAGCTCTAAAATCACTGAAATATCTGCTCATCCTTTAACCCCCTTAGTGGTTGATTTCTAAAATAGATGAAATACATATTTTTAGCAGATTCATTATTCTGCAACTTACGTTCCTTCTTTAAACTGCTACTGAGATATTGTGGAATGTCTTAAAACTAACCCGCTCACTTGTTGAATCGCTAAAATAGTAGTTAAGATACATGTTTAACTGAGTTTTTTTTAGTAAATTTGTTACACTGAATCTTACATCTCCTACCTAAAACTGCTGCTGCGATATGGCAAAATTGCTTAAAATTTTCGAACTCCCATTTCACAATCTTTACGGGTCAAATTTTCAATATATATTCACATTGCTTGCCTAGGTCATAACATCAATTTTCTAGCAAATTTTTGTAACCTTAACTTTAGTCATTTCAACACTATATTATTGAGTGAGTGAATCAGTCAGGAATTCTCTTTATATTATATATTTGTATGGATACGAAATAGAGACCGTTTGAAAATATACTCTTTTTAAACAAATGTTATACCTAGAAGACGGACTTGATGTGTATACTTTTGGCGATTGGAAGTTTCTTTCTATTACGAGCGGATCAGAGAATTTTATCTATTTTTAATTACAAGGTATAGAAGTAAATAAGACTAATAAAACAAGTATTTCAATGTATTTGCATTAAATGTCCATTTTAGTATATTTTAGTTTTGGTATCTTAATTTGTAGGTAAATCCATAACATAGCATAATAGTTAATATTATTGTTCTTAAAATGAAGAACCTGAGAGAATATAATTCAACAAAATTAAACTTAATTGACTTCATATTCTATTTTAAAAAATTCTAACTTATTGACTTATTATAAATTAAAATATATCTTTTCTAGAAAAAGATAAAAAGAAAAAATAAATAAAATGTAAATGTCGTTTTACCCTAAAATCTTTTTGAGACCCACCCAACATTTTTCAAAAGTTGGCACCGCTTTTCGCCTGTTCCTACCTATTAGTACGATGTTTTTACTTCCTATTTCTTGCATGAATACGCATTCTACTAATAGTCCAAGAGCTTACAGCGCAAAAACCGAGCACAAGAGCTTATCGAGCACAAAAAACCTTTATTTTGTGAAAGAGTAGCAATAGGGGAATCTAATGATCCATATCTGCCGGAAGTGAAATGGTGCATAAGCCAATAATTAATACCACTAGTGGCTCACTCGTAGGTTTATCATTGTGCTTTCCTGCTTCCAGTTTTCCATGTTTTCATACCTTTGATTGTATTGCAAACACAATGATAAGCCTACGAGTAAACCACTAGTGGTATTAATTTTTGGCTTATGTACCACTTCACTTCCGGCAGACATGGATCATAAAGCTGCTATCAGATTCACCAACATTTCGTAAGACTTTTGAGCCAACACTTGATTTCCTCAAACTTTTCGCGAAATGTCGTCTCAAAATCCAGTGTAATAGCAAACAGAAATGTTCCCCCAACATTTTCCCGCTGTTTCAAAAAAGTCTCTCCTAGTCAAGACATTTCATCCAACATCGAACATTTCAATGAATCAGAGATAAGCGATTGATACGAGTAGGCGATAAATATTAACGCCTGGTACTAGTAGAAACTGGTTTTTCGGCTTTTTCTCCAACTTTTCCAAAAACAATTGTAACCTTTTTCTCTCTTTGAACGGGAAAATGTTAGGGTTAAAATCTGCTGAAAAGATTGTCTCGCCTAAAGTCCGTGAATCTGATAACAGCTTTAGATTCCCTTACTACTCTTCCATAATATAAAGTTTTTTGTGTGTGTGTGCTCGATAACATAGGTTTTTGTACTGCCGGCTCTTGGACTATAAACATGCTGGTTTCTAAAGAACGGACTTGTGAATTTCATGGTTGGAAATGTAAAGGATGCATTACCGTAAACTGTAATTCAAAAGTATCAGAAAAATATTTTTTTACTTTTGATTTTTTTATGTAGTAATTCTAGTTCATAGTTAGAACGAATAACACTTTATAATATCACTAACTTAGTGTTTTCTGAAATACAGCTCATATTCAAAATATTAGAATAATTACCTTTTTTTAGAAATTGAAAATATCGTTTGGTAATTTAATGTCTTTTAATGAAAATATGCAAACGATATTTTTTTTAAGAACTTATTGTTGATTAAACTTACTTGTTATCTTAAATTTAATATCATTTTTGAAAAGATTAATTGCAAAAAAAATTATTTTGAAAAGTCAAAATATTAGAATATTTATTCAAGTGGTTCAAAATATTAGAATATTTCACATTAATTCTCCTTTAATTATTACCAATTCTTAACTGGTGGCATCATTGATTAAATTCGGACTATTTTATTTAAAACCAGTATTCTTTTTTGCAGTTTGTTTCTTTTTCGTCTTAAAATGGGCCGTGTGAGTGATATTCCTGAATCTACTAAACTTCTTATGATTGATTTGTATCGGCACATTAAAAATCAATGTTTTATAGCGAATTATTTACATTGTTCGCAATCGAGCGTTAATAAAATACTAACTCAATATTCAAAAATTGGAAAATTTCAAAATAATCGCCGAAATGGTGGCCGAAAACCAAAAACATCTGCTAGAGATGACAGGAAACTGAAGCGTATAGTTAAGAAAAACCGTTTTAAAAGTGTGCGATTCTTGCACCGAAAATGGAAAGAAGAAGGAGTTGAAGTTTCTACATCGACAACATTAAGACGTCTCCATAAATTTAAATTTGAATCTCGTGTACCGAAAACAAAACCTCTCATGACTGCAAGACAAAAGCGTATAAGATTGAATTGGTGTAAATCAAGACGCTTATGGAGCAATGAAGATTGGAAAAATATATTATTTAGTGATGAAAGTATGTTTTGTGTTTCATATGGTAATCAAGGTATTCGAGTTTGGAGAATGAAGCAAGAAGCATTTGATAAAGAATGCCTTAAACGTTCCGTAAAATTTGCTGTTAGTGTCATGGTTTAGGGTTGTATGAGTGCAGAAGGACCTGGAAAGTTATGCATCGTCTACGAAAAGGTTAACTCTCTGATATATCAAGAAATTTTAGAATATTACATGATTCCATCAGAAGAAGACTTATTTGAAGATGATTTCATCTTTCAACAAGATTTAGCGTCCCCGCATACCTCGGTGTCAACTAAGAATTGGTTCCGCCAACGCAACATTAAGGTACTTCCTTGGCCACCAAATCACCAGATCTTAATCGCATCGAAAACGTATGGTGTATAATGAAGAAAAAACTTCAAGAAAATCCTCCTTCAAGTAAAACTGAGTTAGTGGCACGTATAAAGTCTATTTGGGCTAATATTGATAGAAATGTTTGTAAACACCTTGTATATAGTATGCAAGATCGATTGTACGCTGTTATGAAAGCTAAAGGGAATGCTACGAAATATTAACTACCATTTACTTCATATTCATAAGGTAATATTGTTGAGTAAAATGAAATATTCTAATATTTTGAACCAATCTAAATTTTATTCTAATATTCTGGTGTGTTTAAGGAAGCTGTATACCTAATTTATTGTGCTTTATTTTATATTTTATAAATGTTAAAATCTTATCTAAACATTCCAGATTTAATTTATAAGAAATTTAATTGCATTTACTTAGTATAAAAAATAAATAAATGACAAATAATTTTTTCTTATTCCTTTTTCTCAATTATTCTAATATTTTGAATATGAGCTGTACACTACTTACCAACACAGATATTGAGGTCTCCCCATGATCCATTTTCATCACATGAGCGAATGATACTAGAATGTGACGCCCTATTGCACTTGATCTGCAGGGACGATCCGTAAACTGTTGAATTATTGAGCAAGATTCCTTTGCCATATGGAATGATAGGATTAGCTTCGCACTCGATAACTAGAACAGAGACAGATAAAATTGATAATAGTATTTCGATCAGTTGGTGTTAAATATTACATATGATGGACAAAAACTGAGGGCGAATATTGTTTTCTAAGACAACAGATATTTTTGTAACATATTATTATTGTTATACAAGATGTTCGTAATTAAACAACTCCATTTTAAAGTTGTATAATAGTAGAAAAATAAAGGTTTTCATAAAAACAGTCCCAAATTTTGCAAAGTTTTTTTGCTTGCAATTTGCAGAATTCTTCATATAAAAAAATGTTCTTTTCAGAAATCATTACAAACAATATTTTACACAATATCCTGTAATCAGAAGTAGAAAATAATAAAAATTGTATGAATAATGAGCAGGTTTACTAAACAATTTGTCACTATGCATGCGTAAAAGCAATCAAAATATAATTTGCATAATGTGGCAGCTAAATGTATAGAGCAACTTTTGTGAAAGTCTCAAAAACATAGCTTGAAAATTCTAAAAATTATAGTTGATAAAATAAGCTAAAAATCCGCTGTACTAAAAAAAAAGCAAAAAGATGAGGGGATGTATCCATATATCTACTGATTAGTGTCAATACAACATACGTAATATTGCACATTGCAATATTACGTATGTTGTATTGACATACGTACTATTATAATATATATAGAATATCTCTTTTATGACCAATGAGAATGATCCGCAATACAGTAAAGTAACTGTTTTCTATAAAACCAGTAGAGTGACGCTACAGCAAATAATTAAAAAAACATACACCCACATCAGCCGTATTTAGAAACAATTCGTTATTTAGAAACCATTTACTGGATAAAATAAAAATCCAAATAGAAAATTAAATTAATATATTTCAATGAATTTTTGTAGAGAAAAACATAAAAAACCCTATACACTGTAAAAATTTTAACTCATTTGCTACAGCGTCACTCCACCGCTTTTATAGAAAACGGTTACTTTACTGTGTTATAGATCATTCTCATTGGTCATAAAAGAGATATTCTATAAAAGCTGTGGAGTGACGCTACAGCAAATGGATCAAATTTTTAACAGTGTTGCATTATCGAAATAATCGCCATGGGTGATTTTCAAGAAATCACTATTCCTGCAAAAGACGAGGAATTTGACGTCAAAATTCTGGCCAATCAGGCAAAACCTGGTTGGGAAAACCGAAATACATATCGATTTCGACCGTTTCCAGACTTTTCGGACACCCTGTATATGCATATACGTATGAAGATGAATAGGAATGGTCAAACGTTAGGGTATACCATATTTTAGAATTAGATAATTTTATAATAATTTAGTGATTTTAAGAATAACTTTGTATTTTCATAAAAATAGATAGCAGACTAAAAAAAGATAATATACTGTTTTGAACAAAAAACCATGTTAAAAATAAAAAGGGACAATTTTGATTGGGCCAAAAATAATATCGATAACGAAAGGCAACCCCCCCCCTCCCCCTACAGATATCTTACGATATCATATGCCAGACCTCCCCTTCCCTAAATTGATATCGTTATATATGCACAGCCCCTATATTTGGATATGCATCATTTCATTCATTCAAATAATTCATTTGAATATCAAAATTATGCATTATGGCCATTCACTTAGATTAGATGTAGCAAAATAATACTTAACCCCTTCGCGACGGAAACATTTTACGAAATGTTTAATATTTTGTCCCCAGTTCTTACAAACAGAAATTTGTGCTTTATTAAATCGAGAAAATACTCCGATTAAATAAAAGGAAAATTTTCAGTATAATTTTACTTGTGGGGATAAGTAAGGATCCTTAAACCTTTTTGCGGCACGTATACGTGTCGCTCGTCCCCAAGGGGTTACTGAGATTTCATAAGAATGAAAATTTGTTTGAGGGATTTAAAATGATTGAGAAGGCCAAGTCATAGGTTAATTTAAAAAGAGGGGAGGGGAGAGGGACAATTATCAATAAAAGATTTTCTTTTTCGGTATAAAAAGTATCTATTTGATACACACACACACACACACACACAAAAAAAAAAAAAAAAAAAAAAAAAAAAAAAAGCTAAATTAAATACTACTGATAAGTAACTTTTTGAAAATTTAATAATTAAGTTTTTGTAGCTCTGATTTATTTAATCCAATATGTCATCTTATTTAACGATGAATTTTCAAGAAAATCTTTGCTATTGTTAAATCGAGGATTGGCTGTATATTTTTCCTGCATGTTTTATTTTCATATAATGCACGAGTTCTTTAGAGATAAGATAGTAATTTTACAAAGGTTGCAAAAGGAAAAAAAAATGCAATTTTTGTTTCTAAATTTGAATTTTATTTTAAAAATTCGTCATTTGGGAGATATAGATAGTCAGTCAATTTCTGAAACTGAAAGTACATTTTGTTCAATTTCAAATATGTTTAGAAAATTGAAGATAAATTCTCATTGGCTAATTTTCTCTTTTATTTGGGGGGGAGAGGTAATTTCCTGTATTTGTGAAATTGAATTTTATTTTTATCTTTTTGAATATAAATATTATTTCGAATTCTCTGCCAGTTATTTATGAGTTATGAAGTAAACAGCCTATACTGAAGCAGAAATATAGAGTAAAGTATAGTTATATTACAGAAAACTCATTACATTTATATTATTATTTATATTATATAAAGGTAATTTTTGTCAAACTACGACACTTTTAGTTATGAAGCATTTGTCTGAGCGTGCATGCCAGACATACAAAGTTCTCCTTCGAGTTCGTATGTCCACGGTAGCCATAGCTTTAAAATTCATAAAAATGTACAAAAAAAAAAAAAAAAAAAAAAAATTAGAAATTCAAAAAGTTTTTTAAATTAAGTGTTTGGCCTTAAAACAAGGATTCATGAGCAATTTTTATTTCGCTTCTATCTTAAACAATGAATGAGATGCAGCGGTTTGCATTTATAGAGTGGCAGACATTTTGAAACGGGATAACATATTAAAATAATGTATTCCTTCATAAACTGGATTAATTTATGAGTTTTATTGAAAAGAATTTCTCGCAAAGTTCCTCTTTCTTCAAAATATTATGAGCTTAAAATTACATAGCCATCTCTCCAGCATCATCGAAAAATTCGAAAATTCGCAATATCGAAAAATTCGTAAACAAACACAAGTCGTCATAAAAAAAAGAACAGCTTGGTAGCAGCAGAAAAATATTTTACGATTCCTATCCAAACTCACTATTGACGAAACAACTGGGATTTTTTTTTTTTTTATAATCAGGTTTCATGCATTTTAGCTACGTGTATTTGAGTAAAATGAATTGAAGTTTTAAAACAAGAAATAATGAAGCTATATTTTACTCCCAGTATAGGCCGGAATGTATTTTTAAAATATCGTTTAAATTAACTTTTTTAAAAAGGAATAAAAAAATAATTTCCGTATTTTGCCAGTTTCGGTAAAGACTTTTCAAAAAATAATTCACGTTCGGGATTTTGCTACACAGCAAAAATAAAGCGTAAACCAGCTAGCATACAGTAGCATTTACACGCAAAAAATGATCACAATCGATAGTTCTGCACTAAATCGATGATAAATAATTTAGTGAGAGGTAGGAATAAATAAAATAAGAGAAAACATGACATGTTCATACTTGAGCAGAAGAGACTATGTGAACTCCATCTTCCATTTGGTAAGCAGACGACGTGATCATCTGACACAGATCTAAAACCTTCCGAACATTTCAGCCAAGCAGCAGAACCAACAAGTGAGGAATTAACTATAAGGGCTCCGTTTGGAATTTGAGGCAAATTTCTACAGTGTACCACTGAAAAATATTCAATAAAACAAATTATCAACTGTATGTCATTATTTATTTACTGCTCATTTTATGTTTATGGCCAGTTTCTGGATTATTTTTAGACTTTTCGTTTTTACCTTTTAACTACCTCAGCACTTTAGGATATTGCCAGTTTTATCACAAATCAACCCTAGGAGTTCACCTGGTGTCCTGGGATTGCCTAATTTTTAAATCGGCAACAGTACTCATTATAAACTAACTTCATGAACTATGTGTAATCTGGCGAATTTAATACCAATATTAATTATCAACACGAAAACACCACATAACGGCACTCTCTATTGTGAGTATAGTGTCAAAATGATTTAAATAGATACACATATATAAAGAATTTTTGTTTATTGTACTATTCCTTTGAATTTAACATAAGCATACAATGATCACTTTTAGATTAAAATAAACATAGTGGGACCGCGGTTCCCTATTGGATATTCAAATAGAAAATTAGATCAACAGTCATTTAAATAAAGAATCTCAGACAGAAAACTCTGTGCATTTCTGCCCGATAGAAACTAAGAAACTAAGATACAACTATTATGTTCATCATAAAAAGTATAGCATATCAGCGTCACCTGTTGATAAATCTAGATAAAATTGAACCATCGAAATTTTCTAAAATAGGCCTCTTACAAATTAAGTTTATTTCTTAATTTGTTTGCTTCGGTATTAATACGGAAGTTAATGCATTTCTTCGAAATTAAAATGGATTTAAAGTGATAACTTTCAAAATAAACAAGGAAGAAAAATCCTGCGTCAAGCATAGGTTATGAAACACTTTCTAACGCTTCCAGACTATTGTAACTTAACTTCACCGTTGAAAGTTGGAAGAAGACATTTTAGAAAATCAGTTAGAAAACGCGTATCACATTTTGAAAATCCGATTTCAGCAATTGCCAACTGTAGTCGGAAAAGTACTGGAACTCTTTTGTTTATTACTGTACATAATCTATAGATCTGTATACATACACTACATGATGCACTAAAATTTAGCTTAGTTCATAAAACGTAAATTATAGTTGAAAATTCATTTACAGCAATGTCCACCAATAGACGAAAAGGTACTCGAATAATGTTGCATAGTTAGTTGTAAACTCTGTTGCAAAAAATATATATGCAACCAAAAAATATTAAGCCACGACCATGAAACTTGGTATTTGAATAGTGAGTGTTTGCTTAGAAGAACAAATGATCATAAATTCAGAAAAAAAAATATTTTATTGACTAGTAACAGCAAAAATAATGTCAATTTCAGAAGGTTGTAAAGCCATGCTTGGCAGCTATAAAAGCCGATACTCAGTGACGCATGGAGTCTATTATGTTATCGACTTTCCTCTGCTGTAAAATCTGCTATATGTGTAGCAACTGATGAAATAGTTCGTTGGTATTCAGCTGAAAACCAACGATTTCCAAAACCGATTTCGAAAGTGAAAGTAACTTTATAAAAAATATCTGCCTCCAAAATCGAAAATGCAATCAAGGAGCGATCTTGAGAGGGACCTCATCTATGCAATGCAAAAAAAAAAAAAAAAAAAAAAAAAAAAAAGTCAAAATGCGAAAGAGTTATTACAAAAATGCCTCCCCATAGGAATAGCTTTAACTCGCGAGTGTCTTCGCGGGCAGGGACAGAGGCTTTACAGAATGGCAAACTCACAGATTGCGTTTTCTATTATAGCTTTCAAATTGTCTGCAGCGCCATTTGTTGTTGAAAATTTAAACTAATTTCGAAAGTTGTATGCCTGATAATTTACTGTTGTCCCAAACATATTGCAACAAACGGTTTATTTCTAACGCTGCCCGTTTAATTTTTATTGATTTTTCAAATATACCGGTCATTTTTGAAACACCCTGTAGATGCGTGCACGCGAAAGAGAGTGGTCAGTCTAAAAAATGGTCAAATGATACTTAGACATAAAAAAAAACCCAGAAAAATTAACCTAAAACCAGATCGAAAATTTTTACGAATTTAATACTTTCTTTTTATGAATACAGAAAAGAATAACAAACGCTGTATAGCTAATGTCATTATATTAGCGAAGGGAAATTGTAACTACAGATAATTTCTGTAGAATTTTTTTTTTCAATTCAATGGTCTGGGGAATGATGGGAATCGTATTTTTAATTGTACCGTAATTTCGGGTGTATAAGCCGCGGATCAAACAATTCTTTTTGAACCCAGAAATCTTATTTAGTGATTGAAGACAAATATTTACGGCGATCTAAATAGTTACACTTATTTCTTAAAAAATTCTGGGTCGAAAAATAATTGTTTTACCCGCGGCTTATACACCCGAAATTACGGTAATTAAAGTTACTATTTTCCCTCTTTAAAAAAAATGCGCACATTCAAATGCAGTTTTAATATGAAAAAAAATATTAAGACAAATACCATTAGTTTGCCTCCATCGTTCTATATGTGGATGACTTCTTGTACTACTTGTGATTTCTATATCTCTGAATTCACATCTAGGGGGTGGATAGTCCCATGTTTGCCATGCTGCACATCTGATAACAGGTTTACCAGATAAATAAAATCCATCTTTACACCTGTATCTTGCAGTTCCATTGTATGGAATTTTTCCTTTGATTCCTATGTAATCAACGCTTCCATTTTCTATGTATTCTGGAACGTGGCAATAAATTTCTAGGTAAATAAATAATGTTATTAATAAAAAAATTTGAAAGATGATGGAAGACATTAAAATATATGTTACGCAAAAAAAAAAAAGTTATGTCAAACTTTTTAAAATACACTATACGGGCAATGATGACCAGTACTTGCAATTTTAGAAGTTTTATTAAATATTTTTAAAAATTCAGGAAGAAATGCTCCTGAAACTCCAGGGTGTAAACAGAATAGTATAGGTCATATTTATAGGAGAAGATTTTTTTCCCGAAAGACCATAGCGGGCCGTCAACAAATTGAAAAAGAACGAATATCTTTTGGATAACCCTGTAAAAACTAATGCAGCAAAAACGTTCAAATTGTAGAACATGATTAATAGGCTTATTGTAATAAACTGTGTCCATTTATACGCGGATAGCATGCATACTCGTAGAATATATATATATATATATATATATATATATACAGGGTGTCCGAAAAGTCTGGAAACGGTCGATTAACTCGAGAAATACATATGAGATTGAAAACCGTAAATATACGTGTTAAATATTTTTAAATAAGCTACTCAGTGATACCAAATTTGACCTTCACAACCGAACCCCTGGGGGTCCGAGGGGGTCCAACTTTGAAATCTTAAATTATAACCCCCATTTTTTATTGCAGATTCGGATTCTACGGACAAAAATTGGTAAAATTGTATTTGATGTTTATTTCGAATCCTCGTTTATCACGGTGTAATCGAGCATATTAAATCTATACATATTTCGGCTTTTCCAACGGGATTTTCCCTAATCGAAACTAATTGGGGAGAATTTTGACATCAAATTCCTCGTCTTTTGCAGGAATAGCGTTTCCTGAAAATCACACGTGCCGATTATTTCGATAGTGCTACACAGTTAAAAATTTGACCCATTTGCTGTAGCGTCACTCTACAACTTTTATAGAATATCTCTTTCATGACCAATCAGAATTTTCCATAACACAGTAAAATAACCGTTTTCTATAAAAGCAGTGGAGTGAGGCTGTAGCAAATGAGTCAATTTTTTTTTACAGTGTATAGTGTTTTTTATATTTTTCTCTACAAAAATTCATTGAAATATATTAAATTAGTTTTCTATTTGGATTTTTATTTTATCTAGTAAATGGTTTCTAAAATACGACCTACTTGTTTTGATGTTTAAATGTGTAAATAAGAACCTCCCCTCCCGAATAGAAAAAGTATATCTTCAGTTTTGGGGGGGCGGGGTATGTAAATAGTTTGCGTTTCGATAAGTTCTGCCTTCTTTTCTTTTTCTTTCTTTTATCATTTAATTCAGGGGGGCGGATGGGCGTGCATGGAGTTTTTAAAATAATTTCTGCTATGTAGAATAACATGAAAGGCAAATTGACCTCCGTGTTTCGATCTTTTAACATATAAATATGCACCTCCTCTAAGAAATAGAAAAAGGATAATTTTCATAATTTGAGGGTGGGATGTGTGTATATTATGCGTTTCCATGGATTCTGTCGTTTTTTAAAACTCATCTAATACGCTGATGTGGGTGTATGTTTTTTTTTAATTATTACTACAGAAAAATATAGGACAAAATATTAAAAAATAAAGTTATAAAACATTTTTTGTGCTGACTGTGCAACGGATGAAGAAGTATCGTAAATTCGTGGAACCCTTTATTTTCCAAGTGAAATATCAGTATTTCTTTATAAAATAAATAAAGCTACTATAAACATTTGTTATCTTGCCTTCTTTAACAAGTGATTTTCAATAAGAAAACATTCGTAGTTAGCATTTCTTATTGAAATGATATTGAAATGCAATCTTATTGAAATTATTTCCTATTCTAGAAATTCCAGGATCCTTAGGAACTCCCCTTAGGAAATTTTAGTTTCGGGGGGGGGGGGATAGGTTTTCATAATTGATTAATTACTGCAAGAACACAATTATAAGGCAGGGAATTTTTAGACAATTTTTGTTGATATATCATGATTCTTTGTAAATTAATATGTATTTTGTTCCATTTAAAATTGTTTTTCATAAATTTAACCGCTTAACAGATCAATATTTCTGGTAAAAATTTTCAAATAATGTCTGATTTAGAATATCTTTTACACAATTTTTAATCTTTTAATGACGGGTTATTTCAAAGAGAAACTTTTGCCTTATTGAGTCAGAAAAATGCTCGGATTAAATAATGCAATATTTAAAATTAAATTTTACTGGTGAGACAAATAAATTATTATTGTTTTTTAAGCCTTTTTTTCGGATTTTCGAAGATAGCGATTGAATCGAACAAAATACATCAGATACATATTTTATTTTCTCAAACAGATTTTACCAACACAAAATTTGATAGGCCAAAGCTTTCTTCACCAAAGTAGTCGCATTATCGGACACATGTTTGTTGAAAATAATCATTAACGGTTGTTTCGATACAGAAGTGTTTTATATGTTTCTGCCATAGAAATTAATAGAAATATATTAAATTATTTTTCCATTTGTGCTTTTATTTTATCCAATCAATCAATTATAGATATTAACCAATTATAAATAATTTTAATAAATGCAATGCATTAGTAATCTATAAATATACCTATATTATAAAGAGGTAAAATTACTTTATTTGTAGAGGAAAATCTGCGGAACTACCGAACTGATTTCAAAAACAATAATATTAAAAGGATGGTGTTCCCCCCGAATCAAATATAGACTATCTCTTATGTCCATACTACGAACTTAAGGGGAGCGCAGGAAAAAAAAAAAAACTTTCTAAAAATGCAATTTTGTGATACTGAAAGGCCTAGAAAAATTAAATTTGGCATGCTAACCGTAATTTTTTCTATCATGATTTGCCGGGCATCCATGCTTCAATCATAATTTATTTTTCTTACCAGTAAAGTTTAATTTTAAATATTGCATTATTTAATCCGAGCATTTTTCTGACTCAATAAGGCAAAAGTTTCTCTTTGAAATAACCCGTCATTAAAAGATTAAAAATTGTGTAAAAGATATTCTAAATCATACATTATTCGAAAATTTTTACCAGAAATATTGATCCGTTAAGCTGTTAAATTTATGAAAAACAATTTTAAATTGAACAAAATACATATTAATTTACAAAAAATCATGATATATCAACAAAAATTGTCGAAAAATTCCCTGCCCTATTATTTTGTTGTTGCGGTAATTAATCAATTATGAAAACGTATAATCCCTCCCCCAAACTAAAATTTCAGGATTCCTAATGATCCTGCAATTTCTAGAATAGGAAATAATTTCAATAAGATTGCATTTCAATTTCATTTCAATAAGAAATGCTAACTACGAATATTTTCTTATTGAAAATCACTTGTTAAAGAAGGCAAAATAACAAATTTTTATAGTAGCTTTATTTATTTTATAAAGAAAATACTGATATTTCACCCAGGAAATAACGGGTTCCGTAAGTACAATGAATTTACATACTTCTTCATCCGTTGCACAGCCAAAAAATGTTTTAAAACTTTATTTCTTAATATTTTGTCCTATATTTTTACTGTAATAATAATAATAATAAAAACATACACCCACATCAGGTGTATTAGATGATTTTTTAAAAACAATAGAATATATGGAAAACGCATAATATACACACATCCCACCCTCAAATTATGAAATTTATTTTTTTTTCTATTTCTTAGGGGAGGTGCATATTTACATGATAAAAGATCGAAACACGCAGGTCAGTTTGCCTTACATTTTATTATACATTGTAAAAATTATTTTAAAAACTCCATGCACGCCCATTTGCCCCCCTGAATTAAATGATTAAAAAAAAAAAAAAACAGAACTCATCGAAACGCAGAATATTTACATACTCCGCCCCCCAAAACTGAAGATATACTTTTTCTATTCGGGAGGGGAAGTTCATATTTACACATTAGAACATCAAAACAAGTAGGTCGTAGCACTATCGAAATAATCGCCACGGGTGATTTCCAGGAAACGCTATTCCTGCAAAAAACGAGGAATTTGACGTCAAAAATTCTGCCCAATCAGTTCCGATTAAGGAAAATCCCGTTGGAAAAGTCGAAATATGTGTCGATTTAATATGCTCGATTATACCGTGATAAACGAGGATTCGAAATAAACATCAAATACAATTTTACCAATTTTTGTCCGTAGAATTCGAATCTGCAATAAAAAATGGGGGTTATAATTTAAGATTTCAAAGTTGGACCCCCTCTGACCCCCAGGGGGTCGGTTGCGAAGGTCAAATTTGGTATCACTGAGTAGCTTATTTAAAAATATTTAACATGTATATTTACGTTTTTCAATCTCATATGTATTTCTCGAGTTATTCGGCCGTGTCCAGACTTTTCGGACACCCTGTATATATATATTATAAAAACAGTCCCAAATTTGGCAAAGTCTTTTGCTTATAATTTGCACAGTTTTAATATTAAAAAATTTTCTTTTCAGAAACTATCACAAACAATAATATTGCATGTAATACACTGTAGTCAAAATAAAAATTAATGAAAAATGGAAGAAAAATTAGCAGATTTACTAAATAATGTTTCACTTCGCATGCGAGAATACAATCAAAATATAATTTGCATTCTGTATTAGCTAAATGTATAGAGCTACTTTTGTGAAAGTTTCTAAAATATAGCTTGAAAATTCTGAAAATTATCCTCGATAGAATAAGCTCGAAAGCCGTTGTTCCCAAAACGAAGCAAAATGTTGAGGGGCTGTATCCAAATACGATGTAATATTGTCTATTGAAGTAGGTGCAATATTGTGTATTGGCAATAGTGTGTAGAATATACTATATTTGGATACAGCCCCTCGTCCTTTTGCTTCCTTTTGGGAACAACGGATTTCAATCTTATTCTATTGACGATGACGAACACTTTCAGAATTTTCAAGATATATTTTTTAGACTTTCATAAAAATTGCTCTGTATATTTAGCTTATACATTATGCTTTTTATATTTAGATTGTATTCGCGCATGCCCAGTGAGATTTTTTTAGTAAACCTGCTTTTTTTATTCAATTTTTTTTCTCTTTTATTTCTGATTGCAGTATATTATATACAACGTTGTTTGTCATAGTTTCTGAAAAGTACATTGTTTTATATTCAAAACTGTGCAAATGATAAGCAAGAAACTTTTCAAAATTTGAGGGTTTTTTTTTTAATAAAAATCCTCATTTTTCTAAGCGTATGCATGCTATCCTAAAAAAAAATGAACATAATTTATTACAATAAGCCTCTTAACCATGTTCTATAGATTGAACGTTTCTGCTACATTAGTTTCTACTGGGTTATCCAAAAGATATTCATGTTTTTTCAATTTGTTGATTGTTCGCTATAATGTTTCGGAAAAAAAAATCTTAGCAGAAACATATAATCTATACTATTCTATTTACACACCTTGAGTTTCAGGGAAATTCCTCGTGTATTTTTTTTTTTAATAAAACGTCTAAAATCGCAAGTGACCGGTCATCATTGGTCATGAACTGTATGCCTAATCCGTAAATCTACGCTTTCATTAATATTTTATTATTATTTAAAGGGAAAATGAAAAAAATATATATATTTAGCAGTAGGAGGATAGACATAGATTCTAACATAAAACATTTCCATAATGATCGGGGGAAAATGAACTATGTTATATATACACGGGGTGTTTTATTGTCTTTACAGATGAATGTACATATATATGTGAAGTTGCATTCAACATCCACAATCAAATGTAAATCCACAATCAAAATCAAATCAAATGTATGGGCAAATGTAAATCCAAATGTCACTTATTCATATGCTCATCAAGCAGAGTTTTTCTATAAATGTTTGGACATGAATAATTGGAGACTATCTATTTGGAACCTACCTTCTGTCAGAACGCCTTGAAGAAGGAAAACCTCACATTTCTGCAACAAGTGCTGCCAGACATGTTGAATGCATTTCCGCCACACATCCGGCGGGTAATGTGGTTCCAGCAAGATGGAGTAGCAGCCCATTATGCAAGAAACGTGCGAAGCAATCTGTACATTTCCCAACCGATGGATTATGCGAGGTTGTCTTGTATCTTGGCCACCGCGTTTGCAAGACCTTTCATATTTTGATTTCTTTTTATGAGGACAGCCGAAGGTTCTTATGTATGAGACTCCCCATTTAATCTGCAGAAGACCTCGTCGTCACTCGTCAGATTTTTCTTCGCTGCATGGGAAGTGCGAGATATGCTTGTTTTTCAAAAAGGCCTCCAATCGTTTCTCTGTCATCGTACCACATGCCCCAGACTGTTTTGAATAATTTGGTAATTATATGTCATTAAACTTGATTTTGTCATTTAATTGTTCTTTGTGTGTTTTTGTCTTGCATAGCAACATCATCTTCGGAGCTTCCTCACCTTTGTGTTTTAATTCCGACCATGCATTCTTAGATGAAAGTTGTTTGTTTGGGTGGGTATTATCACGCCTTAAAGTTTTGCTAATAGTTTAAGAAATTACATATGGTGGCCAATCAGTCAAGCAGAAATGCACGAGCAGTGGCTAGGCAGTTACGTGTACCACACTCCATGACATGGCGAATACTGAAGGATGAACGTTTGCATGCTTATCAAGTTCATTGAGTATAGGAACTAACTGAAAGAGATTATCCTCGTAGTGTGGCACTCGTTCGCCGGTTTCTGCAGCGGAACGCTGTAAATCCGGATTGTGGACGTTAAGAGCCCACAATAGTCACAGAAAAATTACTCAAAAAGACCCGGATGACCATGTAAAGTCTATGGGAGCGTTCTTTTCTAATATCTCGCTCCAATTTTAATATTTTTGCATGATTTTTTTGCACAAGATAGCTGAGGGCAATCCGCAACCGGGCTAGTTCTTACTTTTTCAATTTTTGTTTCAGATTTTCTTTAAAAAATTACTTTAACTTTCGAAACCGGTTTAAACCGGTTCTGAAACTGAAACTATCGTAATATAAAAAATATATAACCAAAATCGAAAAAGTAAAAACTAGGCCGGTTGTGGATCGCCCTCAGCTATCTTGTGCAAAAAAATCATGCAAAAATATTAAAATTGGAGCGAGATATTCGAAAAGAACGCTCCCATAGACTTTACATGGTCATCCGGGTCTTTTTGAGTAATTTTTCTGTGACTATTGTGGGCTCTTAAATGAGTGAAGATACATTCATCCGTAGAAAGCACAGTTGCTCCAAAATCTGGATTTACCTCATTCTGCTGCAGAAAGCAGCGGATGAATTCCACACGATGAAGATTAGTCTTTTGAGCAAGAATCTAGGCAAGCTGAACACGATAAGGATACAAACTTTCATCCTTCTGTACTCGGCATGACGTGGAGTGTGATACATATAACTGTATAGCCACTGCTCGTGTGATGGGTATGGAGGCACTTGGCTGATGAGCCACCATATGCAGAATGGCTTCTTCCACGACTAACGTTCTGTACGTGTTTCCAAACTGTCGGTGCAAAAACACAAATGTTTCACGGTCAGGCAACCGTCTATTGGATAACTGTTCTCAGTACAATCGTTGAGCCTCTGAGCCATTTCCATTTCCAGTTCCATAGATAAAATGCATATCAGCCTTTTCCTTATTAGTGAAGGGAAACATCTAATACGTTCTTACCTAAATTGAAAGTTTCACACTCGGAACAGCGGGTTTTATGTATTAATCAAGGCGAAATTTTGCATACGCGTTTTTCTTCTTCCCCATATCACTTTTACATGTCGTTTTCTCCCAATAACTAGCAACAGGAATGGAACGTTAACGTTTGCACTGACCAAGTTTCCAAATGGGACACAGAACCTTTGGGTTTTATTTCCGATTATGCATTCACTGACGAAAGTTGTTTGTTCAGCTCTTAAAGTTTTGCGCATCCTTTATGAAACATTTTGTATACATAGTCCGGAAATTTGATTTCTGAAAATATTATTATTTGTTCAGCTACTATTGTAGTCACTCCTAAACAGGGTGTCCACCCTTCTCGCTGTCTAATAACTAATCCCTATATCATTAATTTTAGAAGTATACTTTCAACTGTAAAATTGTTTTAAATGTTGTTATCTATTGTATTAAAAGTAATATGCTCCAAATTGGTTATTTTTTGTAAAAGTTAAGTAATTCAAAATTTTATATGGTTCCAGGATTTCCTATAAGTAATTCTGGATGTTAAATGAAAAAAAACGCGTTTTTAAAGGATAAGTATGATTTATATTTAATAAACTGTTCAAAATTTGCAATTTCAAAACAAATATTTTGAACAAGTTTAATGTAGATTCTGCCATTGCAGAATTCAGTTTCGCCTCAGATTAAAAAAAAAAAAAAAAAAAAAAAAAAAAAAAAAAATTGATAGAGGTTTTTTAGAATTGCGACCCCGTTTAGAATGCAATGAACTAACTTCATTTTTCTTGTGTTTATCAATATAATAGCAAACAAAACTGCGTGACATACCCAATTGATTAGCAATTTCTCTCTGAGACATTAGAATTGCGGAATAATAAAGAGATACAATTTGACGTGCTACTTCTTCATTGACTAGATTAATCAAAAACGGATTTTTTCTTTAGTTTAAACGTTTTTTTATAGACTCTGAGAAAAAGGAAATGCATTTTAACAATAAAATTGTATGAATATCTCGTTTTAACGGCCAGATTACGAAACTAGTCGTTGGGGGCCACCGTAATACTTACCCATCATGGATATGCATTATATAATATGTGAAAACTATTTATAAAATGCATTGCAATTCCAAAACAAAATTTAAGCGTATACTTAAATATTCTTAATATACATAGTAATGCTTCATTAATGAATTGCTGATGAACCCATTTCGACAAATTGTGTAAAATACCAAACTACACAAGTAGTACCGAATTGCCTAAAAGAAACATCCTTATAGCTCCAAAACTAATAATCATATTAACTAACAGTTTACTGCGTCAGATTAAGCATCTCATTTCCAATTAAAACATATCTTTGGATTGAAATTTGAAGAAAATACAGGGTCATGAAAAATCGAAGAATGTGGAAAACAGGATTACAAATATCTCGGCAACTATTAATCCGACCGACTTCGTTCTAGATGCAAAATTTGTGTTATTTTATTGCCTTTTACGTCCTTTCTTTAAAATAAAAAAAAATCGAAAATTTTTATATACATTTCATAAAAACGAATTTTTCGAGAGTCCGAAAAAAATAGTTCCGGATAATCGAGGTTACTGATATTAAATAGGCTTCGTCCTATTCTTACTTACTAAGTACATACACAATTTTAAGTCTCTATCTCCATTTGTTCGTGAGATAGAGCGTTTACAGACAGACAGACGGACGGCAATTTTTTTTTTCTAAAAATATGTTTTTCGGCATCTCCAGTATCTGAAACGTGTAAATCCGTCAAAAAAATTTTCTCGATTTTCAAAACGATTGCAAGACTTACCCTATACTATGTATGATGGTAAGTAAAAGTGGGCCACAATTTTTGACACGACACTTTTTAGCTTGTCGGAAAGAAATAGCATCGGAGGGTAATAATCATCTGTGAAAATGTCTGCATGTTAATTTATACCTTAGCTTTACGTAGTGCATAGTGTATGATAAAGGAGACAGTGATAATGAAATTCTTTAACATTAAACACGGGTGGTGGGGGACATGTATAAAATATAAATCTTTCTTTTACACTTAGAGATGAATGATTAATACTTTACAGTACTTTTTCAACAAATTTTTTCGAAACTTATTTAAGTCTGAAAAACAAGACAAGTAAATATATAACTTTGTGAAAATTAAATAAATTAAAACTTAAGTTTATAATTAAAAAACAAATTATATAATTCTGGAAAATATTTTCACATAATAAAGCGATATTTCTATAAGTACACACTTTACAAACATTCATAAATCTGCTATCAGATTCACTAGTTTTCCGAGTGACCAACTTTTCAGGCAACCTTTCCTCCAACTTTTCAGCGTACAAAGTGAAAAAAAGATTGCAATTGTCGTTACTAAAGTCAGAGGTAAAACCGGTTCTACTCTTACCAGTCGTTAATATTTATCGCTGTTTGGGTGGCGCAAATAAACTGTACGATCAGTGTTTCAGCAATCTCTTGATATGAACACCTTTTCAAAGTTCTTTTTATATACAAAATGTGCTTTGAGTCTCGTTCATTCCATCATATGTGTTTTTTCTTTTACATATTACTTTAAAACCTTTTACAGGCCAAACTCAGATCCAGGCATATTTTAAATTACTTTTTTGTACATTATGTCTTCTAATGCTTTAGTTAAGAGATATTAGTGATTAATATGGTGGATTTTTTTTTTTTTTTTTTATAATTTTCAGAATGTTCCAAATTGGGAACATTGGTCACTTCCGGCGGTCATTTTCCAGTGGCCATTGATAATTTTTATGATTTTCTGTAGATTTCTTCACACATGATGGGAATGTAACTTATATTTCAAAAAATCAAGTTATTCTAATTCGAAAAATCTATTTCAAAAAATAATTTTTATGACTGATCATTTTCCAGTGGTCATTGGTCATTTTTATGATTTTCTGTACCTTGCCTCATTAATGATAGGAATAAAACTTCTATTTCAAAAAATAAAGTCATTCTTTTACTATTTCTGCTAAATTTTTTTGGTCGATTTTGATTAAATTAAATTTTTAATAAATGCTTAAACTTATGTTCCCAATTGGGAACATTGGCCTGTAAAAGGTTAAAACTCTTTCTTGGTCATCATTCTATTTCAGCTTAATCGTAGCATCGGCCATCTTTTTAGATAGCGAAAGAATGACGTTGAAAAACGCTTATCTCTGATTTGCTGAAACGTTGGAAATTGGATTAAAAATCGTAGCTGGTGGAGCCTTGTTTTTTAGAGCAGTGCTAAAAAAGTTGGGGATATTGTTGTTTTCTATCACACTGGTTGAGACGATTTCTCGCAGAAAATCGGCTGAAATCAGATGTTGGCTCGAAAATCGCTCATAAAATTGTTGATTCTGATAGCAGCTTTACAGTTATTTCAAATAAACCAGAAATAAAATTAAGTAAAAATTTGAGTATCTCAAGTTACAAATAGTACTCTCAAAATCAAAGAAAAATATATTCATTTTAAGAATTTACATTTTCAGATTTACTTTAATCAAAATAGGTACTGCAAATAGATACCTTCGCATATAGGAGATTTAGGTGACCATCTTCCACCTGTCTGGCAAGTTACATTAAGAGCGCCCCATCGTTTATATCCCTCATCACACTGAAATGTATACACCTCTTCAGTTGAAATACCAATCGTCGTGCGTTTACGCCCATTGCCATTAAGAGGAATATCCGGAGACAAGCATTTAGAACCTGGAAAAATAGTATCAAAGTAATTTAAGAGCCATCATTTTGAAAATCAGACAAAGTTGCGTTTTTTGATTTGCTTGATTTTTTTTTTATGCTGAAGTAGATCATATTTAATGAAAAATCTGCAGCTGATCTAATCTACTGTGACAGAGGGCAGAGTCCAGTCACCCGGCGACTCAGAACAAGTAACTTTAAAACTGCACGTCGCGTGGGTTATTCGGAGCATATCGTTGTTAGTACTTGTACAAAGTGGATGAATGATGGTGAAACCATCAGTAAAAGCCATCAGGTTGGATGACCAGGCGTTATCAAATAAAAAGGACGCCGAAGTCTCTTTTCCTTGGTATAGCAAAATCGGAATCAGAGACTGGCTCAGTTTATATTCCAAGACAATACAGGTCTTAGTGGAATTCCTTCGGAGTATACAGTTCAGCTGACACTGTTGAATATGAGACTACAAGGCTAACGTCCCACTCATGTGCCCCTGTTGACCAAGTATCATCGGCAAATACTCCTACACTGGGCCTGGGAACATCATGACAGGACTATGAAACATAACGAGAGAGTTGCCTAGCCGGATGAAACACGATTCATCCTTCAACACATTGGTGGCTGTGTTTGGTTGTAGATATTATAAAACGTCATTTTTTTTTTCCAATACCGGTAGCTAGAATAAAAGTTCTGAAACATTGACACAATGGACCACAAGCATTTCTGACGACAAAGAACGTCACGATGGATTATAAGTAATCAGCTTCTCGATTTATCCCACAAGCGTTCCCCAAAAGCCAATCAAATACCGCAACGCTCGTGGGAAACATTGTTAACCCCGCCCAGTTCTAGTAGTCAATTCAAAGCAGAAATTACGGTCCAACTTCTGGCAAAAATGGGCCACCAATGCCATCCTACAGTTTAAAAATTTTAAACGAAATTTCGTTCCAAACACAGCAATGGATGGATGGGGATAATATTTTGGACCTATACACGTAGAAAAGCATAAATCAGCTGTTTTAAAAAATTAGTTAGCGTATGGTCGAGACCCCGATGCTTTTGTGAGCGAAAAAGTGTTCGGCCGCCACCAAATAGTGCTTATACTGGATTTTTGTGTTTAAGGAGTTTGGTCAGTCAGATCCCAACTTTCTCTAGCTAATGTAAAACCCATGGGTATGGAATGCATTTGTATTTTTATAATATTTCCTTGGGATATTAATACTTTAAACTTCTTTATCAGTGCTGTTCTTAAAAGATGTCTCTCTCTCTCTCTTTTTCCCCTCTTAGCTATCAAAATATTCCTAAAATATATACTTAAGTAATTATTTTATGTGTTAAAATCTTAGAGAAACTGAGTAAAATTTAACACTTCAAATAAAATGGTGTATACATTTTAGAAATTTTTTGACAGCTGAAAAAGGGAGATATCCTTCAAGAAGAGTACACAGGTAAAGAAAAAAGGTTTAAAATATTAAATTTCTGGGGAGATATCTAAAAAATATGAATGCATCACATGTCCAGGGATTTAACATTAGAGAGAGGAATCTGAGGTCTCACTGACCAACTCTATTAAGAGGATGATCCGGACGTTACCTACCAGTACGATGAAATGCATTTTTTTAATTGTTTTTGAGCATTGTAGAAAGGGTAGATTAGGAAAATTTTGCTCAACTAAGAATTCCAAAGACTATTGCACTTTGAAAAACATAAAATTTAAGAAAACATTTTTAAAAAAAGTAGCATTTCTGCATCTGATGTCTATTTTCTGATTGTGAAAATCCTAGTATAGGTAATAAGTGTAAGTAAATATTAGTAGAAATCACATATTTAAATTTCGTCTTAGGTTAACACGAAATGTTGCGATCGGCCTGAAAAAAATCAGTATAGGCTAAGCATAACCATAACATACAACAATGAGATATATTTCAGAAAAATGCACCAAAAGTGGAATTATTTTGTGCATTTCATTTTATACAAGGTATTAAAAATGCTTAGAAAACGTCTATTTATGCAGTTAATTAATGACATTTTTCTTACCTGGTGGATGTAAAACTGAAATTTCACAAAATGTCAAAGGTAGATTGTTGCAGGTTACGTGTACGTATTTTCCAACTGTTGCAGGCGGACAATAAAATGTTACAGTCTTTATCGTTTTAATGCTGAGTCCTGCAAATTTCGATAAAGAATAGATTAAAATTCTTTGAATAATGTATTAAAAGAATAATTTTAGGTAAATTTTGTTTATATAAAAAAGTATTAACTATTAAAGATACTAACAATTAAATAAATTAAATTATTAACAATGAATGGGACAAGATTAAATCTTAAACTCTTCAGACCGAAGGTTTTATTAATGTACTTTTTGAAATTCCAGTTATGGATTTATATTAATAAACTGATAACTAAGAAAGATTGAACACCGAAAAAAAATTATTTTTTATACACTATATGGCCAAAGGTGACTGGCCACTCCCGATTTTAGACCATAAAGTTAAATATCTAAAACTTACACGAGGAAATTAAATTGAATGGCTTGAATGTAAAACGTCGTAACTGACATTTTTTACATATTTTACCCAAGTAAAAATACTTAGATGCATTCTGAAAATTTTTTAAAACTATAAGATTTATTTATTATTGAGTAGATGCCATTATAATTGAAGATAAGATTTAAGTAAGTGCAAAGCCTTTTTAGTATTAAAATTAAATATTTCAAATAAAATAACGTCTGCAGATAGATGGTTAATGAAAAGTTTATTGGTTAATTAGTTAACTGAGGGCTCAGTCTTAGCAAATCCGCTCTTTTTAAAGCAGCAAATATAATGGTTTTGAGTTGGACAATTTCTTTAAAAACTTAAATATTCTATATCTCCAAGTTAGCATCTTGTTAGTTACCTTGTTTTTGCATCCGAGCTCATCATATAGTAAAAATAATCTAAATGCTGTACTCATTTTAGGAATTTCATGTATGGATTTAATTCCTGGTTACATTTTCTCAATTTTGACCATTGCTATGGGCAGTTATTGGTTCGAAAATGTTGTACGCAATCCAGTTTAATATATTGCCACTCATGAAAAAAGCAAAATTAAGAGTTCGAGATGAATGCTTCTTATATAAATTCAGTACTTCACCTAGGTTCAAAATTATGAGAAAGATCGTTTAATTGACTAAATGATATATATAGTTATATTTATCATTTAAATCTTTTAATAAATATAATTAATGCATTTATAAACTGACTTTCTCAAGCTAAACAGACAATATAAACATAAAGAAAACATTGTAAAACAATCGTTATTATTACAATATAATAGGTTTTATTTTCACTGGATATGAAGCAGTAGGAAAATGATAAGAAAGAAACACATTTTTCCAAAATATAGAAATATGTTAGATGTCAATTGTGCTGCTTTTGTCTTTAATAATTTCAATGCAGTGGGAATCTTATTATATCCGAACCACTTCTTTGTGCTTGTTGCAGAGTAAATTGAGATCTTGTTGAAAAATATAGTTAATCATTCGTAAAAATTTCGTACAAATTTCGTACTTAGACAATTTCTATGTAGAAATAGTGATAGTTTAAAAATTTTGCATACATTATTTACCGTAATATAGCGAGTTCAACCGTTTCCGGCGCGGACAAATTCTGTTAGTAAAATGAGAAATTATCGACTGACACCGCAATTTACAGACGACTTTTTAAGAAATCAAGAACTCCTTAATTTAAGCTTTCATTGTAAAAGCAAGATTTTATTAAAATATTATTGGTGCCAATTGCAAGTTTGGAATTAAAATTAGGTGTGTCCAGACCAGACACACTGCGCCAGAAAGGGTTAAAATATAGTATGTGATACCGTTTTATAAAGGAATAATAATAGCTTTATATGTTTGCCATCTTTATTAAATTTTATTACTTATTTGCAGCTGGATCAAAAAGTTATATCAGATACCCTACTTTAACATTACCAAGTAAGTAAACGATCGAAAAAAGAAATCACAGTTGTTTAAAAACTCTAAAATATATTTGGGGAAGTGAATGATTTTTACCTTCATCTTCAGATTTTATGTCGCATCTTTTCACTCCATAAAAAGCGTCTTCTTGTATAATTTGGACACTAATATCAACTTCTTTTATGCCTTAGAAAGGTAAAATACGGTTCTTAAAATTGTGTTACACATAATTCTCTACATATTAAATTAAGCCTTTAAATAATATTTATATTTATGTCTTACCTATGAAAGAAACTCTCACAGCAGATATGTTTATAGATGTAGACAAAAATCCTTTCCAGATTATTCGACTTCTGACTGCTGCTTCTGAACAAGTTGTAATATTCCCATCAACTGTGTAACCACTGTTATCTTCACTTTCGGAATCTTGAAATATTAAATGAACCCTTTCAATGGATGCCACCTTAGCTTAATGGGGGGAAATATAGCCTACATATCAGTAACAGATAAAATAATGAATATATTTCATATAAGCTACGCACAAAACTCCATTCAGAACACATTCTAAAATAATCACTCGCATCATTATTTTCATACAGCAGTTTTCATTTACATTAATATTGTTTGTTTATATATTCATATTATTTATTTATTAGTACATGTTTATAGACTACGTAACTTATTGTAAAAGAAACATCACAGCCTAGTGATTTGGAAGAAATGCAATATCTGTCAAATATGAATTACAATTGTATTTAGAAGCAATTTATGTTTATTACTGATCTAAATACTTGTTTAAACACATACAGCTGGCCGAGTCAATGTCATATCCGTGGTATTCTGGTATGGTATTCTTACAATCTTGTAAGATATTTAAATTACTTTACTATATAAAACTATCTAATGCATGTGTATCCGCAGCACAGTCACGGACTCAGAACTTAAACGCAACGCCTGATGCCAGGTGCATTATACCAGATCTCGCACTTTAAAACTCCTCTTCAATAAGTCTTGAAGGATTACTAATAGTTCTGCTACCTTGGTAATTACTTAAATAGACTCGCTTATTTAATCTCTGAACGTATTGGAATAGTAGGTAATGGTACAGGATACCGATAGAATCTACATCCTAGGAGCCGTCTTTCATATTAATATGTCATAAGGAGCACAGTCTTCTTTCATTGTTATATCCTTATCCTCCATTCTGATCGAGTCTGGAATTGTAGAATGATGCAGAAACATGATTCCTTCTAAGAATATACCGTTGAGTAATTTCAACAGTGTATGATCTTGGAGCTTGGTGAGAACTTTTAACCTTTTCATGTGTCCCAATGTCAGAAATCCAAACGACCGTCTAGTTGTGGCAGTTATTTAACTCGATGATGAAGATTGAAGTAATATTCCTGCATCCCGACCCTCACCTGTTCCTTTTTTAATAAGGATTCCTCATCTAAATGTTAAAGCTTTAACTTGTTATTCACTGTAGGAATGCGCGTTCTTAAGTGTCTTCCCACCAGGAGTTCTGTTGGACTAAACCCGTTTTCAAATACGATCATACCGCAATAAGGATCAAAGAAACAATGATTGACAAAGTTTCTGTATTTAGAATCTAATATATATATATTTTTTTTTACTTCTTTTAAAACTTCTAACCATTATTGAATAACCGTGAACCGTGATATGCAAATAACGACTTCATATGATTAACGACTACATCCAAAAGGAGATTTTCTAAATTTTTCACTTCAATAAAACTATAATCAGATACCAGTTACCACTTACTTTGAGACGATCAGCTCCATCTGTTTGCCAAGATCTATTCATAAATGGTAATGGAAATAACGTCCCTTTAAAAACATTTTTATTGATGAAATACATTTGTCACATTTTGAGACTACCAATTTCCGATGATAATCCATGCCAAAAACAGATTCACCAACTCTAGATCTTACTTCTTTGTTATTCCAAGATGGCCATAATTGTATTTTATTTAATATTTTTTCTCTTTATTTCGAAGGTATACTAATTCTAGTGTCTTTCATTAGCAAATTATTTTGCATAGAGATTAAAAGTTGATATTTTCAGTATTTTAGATGTTCATTTAGCACTTTACTTTTTGTCGAACTAACCATCTTTGGAAATTTTAATTAATAACTTCCAGATTCGGTCGTCTTTTTGAAAAGACTATATTTTAACCAATCTAGCATCTGACGAGGGATATATTTCAATAAATGTTTGCACATAAGCTGTTATTTTTGCCCTCAGTCCTTCTTCTCATTTTCCAGTTAAAGAGTTTGAACAATAATGACAATGATGTATAACGACAAGTTTTTTATTGCAATATAACTGATGGTATTAGAATATATCACCATTCGTAATTTCACAAGAGATTTATGTCTGTTACTATGTGAACTTTCACATACCCACCTGATAGCCAATGACTTTTTTCCTATTTGTGCATAGATCTCCTCTGTGTCAGGCATTGCCTGAGATGCACAGAAAACTGGATATATGTGACCATTGTAATTCTGACATGGAGCTGAATAGAGGTCGTAGGACGATGCATCTGCTGATCTAAAGATTTCGTTTGGTTCATACAATGATAACTCAGGAGTTGACTGATAAAGGTCGATTTAAGCGTTAAATTGATTTAAGGCCCAGGCCTAGTATTTATAAAAGGTACAGACGTGATTTCTTGACCAATTCTTTTTGGTGTTATTACCCACCTATGTGGGCAATAACGCCAAGCACTCAAAGCTAATAAAATTGAATAATGACATGTAAATTGTCGAATACAAACGCTGCAGACCTAGAAAATGACAAATTTATCTTACATACCATTAAATGCGATATCAGGATGCATTAATAATCATTTGATGGATGATTCTCTCCAAATAGGCTAAAAAAGAGTTATGAGGGAGTGATGAATTTTAACAAAAGGTCCATATACTGAGAAAGGTCCATTTGAATTGAGATTAGGCTTAGGTGGATTTAACTATCTAAATACCTATAAATGAGTAATATTTATTATTTTTTAAATATTTACCTGTATTCAGTAGAGGCTGATGAGGGAGTGATGAAGAAGGCTTAAGACCTCGTCACTCCCTCATCAATGGTTAATACTCCTAAGCTTTCTCCTCATATGCATATTTTTTGTATCATGTTGGAATAATGATCTTTTTTATCATATTAAAATTCGCTCAGGGAAAACAGCGTGACGTTCTCGCTCTTTTATTGGAGAGTCATGTTGTTTTAGGATTTTATCTGGTTGGTAATATAAATAAAGCAATAAAAATGTTAAAAAAATGTAGAATATATTTTTACATAAAAATAAATATAATGTTTTATTTATATTTCCTTTTATTTTACTATTTTCACTGTGCTGTTACGCAAAAAGGCTTAACCTGTTTGACATTCATGGAATTTATTACAGATGTACACTTGTATTCAATCTTGTACAACACGTTTATTTTTCATTTATATTTAAAAATATAGTTTATATTTAGATATAACGCATCAATTATTTTTATGAAATTTTACACCTTTTCGTATCTAAACCCGCCAAGCACAAGTTTTTCTAAAATAAACTGTCACTTAAACTTTATTTTGTTTAAAGTTAATTTCACAATGTCAATTTTAGCATTTTTGTTTTAGCATCTGATAAAATTTCTTAAAAGATAACCATAACTATTTATCTACATTGATACCCATACAATTGTGTTTTTATTGCATCATTTTGATACTTTTTAATATGTAATTTTAATGCATAATGTTTTGGTATTTATAAGAAGTATTTACAATTGAGGCGTTTAAATCTCTATAATGGAAAATTAAAACAGATAACTCTGGCTTCAGAGTCTTTCATTTTTGCTTTGATTTTGTTTGTTGACAAACATTATCGGAATATTTTCCTGTGAATTTACATATTATCATAAAGCAACTAAATGTTACCTTAATAACTTGAAAATAGCCGAAAATCAGAGGTTTGCATAGTCAAAATTTCGAGACCCGAACCCAGCCAGTGGCGTAACAAGGGTGGTTGCCCAAATCCAGTAATATTATAATGTTTTCTTCTATTTGATTCATAGCAGAAAATTTTCTGGTTAGATAAGGTGAACAAAACATTTAAAAATTAACAGTATTCAAAGCACTTAGGCACCCACTCTGGTTATGCCTCTGCCAGCATAGCCAACATTGTGGTCCAGCCCGATGTAAAAACGAAAAGTTCGACCCGATCCCTCGCCTGTCTTTTAATAATTTTGCAGTTCACGGTACGACCGAGTCCTTGCAAGAAACAATAAAATTAGTCAATTTCTACAAAAATTCCGACTTTTCTTCGCGTACAAAAGAATAATAGATGCATATTTATGCAACAGTTTTATAATATATTAAAGACTATGCGTCCAAAACCATGTAATACAAAATAACAATTTTAACGCTCGCATTTGCCATCTACTCCAACTCAAGGTTTAGCCGGAACGGTTCATTCGAATTCTTAAATGATATTCAATATTAACGTGATATAAATTCGGCTACAATCAAGTTCAATCAGATTAATGTTGAAAATCTTTTGAGCGGTCGATCGCAGCAATTACGTTCTACCGTAAATCGGAGTAAATGGTGAATACAAGCGTTAGACTTTTAGACGTTGCATTCAAATAAATATTCATTAAATAAAATAATATAATTTAGAGTAAAAGAAAAAAATTATTTAAAATATTACATTCGAAATCTTTCTCTTTCTTGCTTACAGAATCTTTGGAAAAATACAAAATAAATATTAAAGTACATTCCCAAAGTCTTCGTTAGAAAATGTTAATTTTCACTATTATTTTTAGAAATAAAATTGCCTGTTTTAGGGGAAACTGGGGCATGTGTGAACATGGGGCAGATGTGAACGTTGCCATTTTTCATTACTGAATGTATGTTTTTTTTTATTTAAAAAATATCAAAGATGGTAGCACCTGTAGACATATGGTAAAATTTTTTTGAAGCTCTTTGACATTTTGTTTGTCCTCCGGTGCCAAAATACAGCTTATAGATCTCAAAAGTAAAATCTCAGTTCCAACTTACTGAGCGAATGACTTTATTTATTTATTCTCCTTTTTTTAATTTTGATGTTTTAACATATATTATGGATAATAGTAAATTTTTTCTGTAATTTTTTTTCCTTCTAAAGTTCAGAAATGTTAATGATTTGTCATTTTAACTCTAGTGGGAATGTGGGGCACTTGTGAACAGTCTAGTTGGGGCAGATATGAACAGTTCATAAATTCTCCAAGAATCATTCTGTGATTCTGTTCCTTTCTGTTAACTTCCTGAGAAATAATGTCAGCTCCAACATCTATATTTTCTTGAAAAAGAAGACATTTCCGTCATACAAAGTTGATTTTGTATTGAAACTTTTACAAACACATTTGTCAGCAAATACATAAAAAGAAATAAGCTCGTTTACGTTCAATTGTAATTTAAATAAATTTAAAGTTTTCTAAAATGCAGTAAGTATTATGTATTATTAACCGACTTCAAAAAGGAGAGGAGGTTATCAATTCGACGCGTATGTATTTTTTTTTTTTATGTATGTACACCGATTACTCCGAAACTATGCAGCCGATTAATTTGGTTTTGGTGTTAAATTAAAGAGCTTATTCTCGGATTGGTACCACTTCCATTTCATAGAAATTGGTTCAGTAGTTTTTTAGTAATTAAGCAAAAACTATTAAAATTAGTGTTTTTTCGCTAATTAAAACTGTTGAATTAGTTCCTACAATTGAGTGAAGTCAGGATGGCCGAGCGGTTTAAAGCGCCTGATTTAAGCTCTGGTTCTCGAAAGTGACAATGGCTTCGAACCCCACTCCTGACATACGCGTGTACAATAACTTTCCGTGTTATAATTTTTACATAGATATTTTACAAATTAAATGCTAATTATGCTATTAAGAATATTTTTAACCGACTTCAAAAAGGAGAGGAGGATATCAATTCGACCCGTATTTTTTTTTAATGTATGTTCACCGATTACTCCGAAACTATGCAGCCGATTAATTTGATTTTGGTGTTAAATTAAAGAGCTTATTCTCGGATTGGTACCACTTCCATTTCATGGAAATTGGTTCAGTAGTTTTTTAGTAATTAAGCAAAAACTATTAAAATTAGTGTTTTTTCGCTAATTAAAACTGTTGAATTAGTTCCTACAAGTGAGTGAAGTCAGGATGGCCGAGCGGTTTAAAGCGCCTGATTTAAGCTCTGGTTCTCGAAAGTGACATGGGTTCGAACCCCACTCCTGACATACGTGTGTACAATAACTTTCCGTATTATAATTTTTGCATATATATTTTACAAATTAAATACTAATTATGCTATTAAGAATATTTTGTATTTAACCGTTAGCACAGAGTATCAGAGATCTTTTATCAACTCAATACTTTATCAGTGAAAGGGTGCTAAATTAATTGACTTGCAAAAAGTAACATGACATTGAATAAGTTTCCGAACCTATTGCGTAATATAATTTTTACATATATATTTTACAAATTAAATACTAACTATGCTATTAAGAATATTTTTAACCGACTTTAAGAAGGAGAGGAGGTTACCAATTCATCGCGTATGTATTTTTTAAATGTATATTCACCGATTACGCCGGAACTATCCAACTGATTAATTTGGTTTTGGTGTTAAATTAAAGAACTTACTCTCAGATTGGTACCACTTCCATTTCATAGAAATTGGTTCAGTAATTTTTTAGTAAACGGGCAAAAACTATTAAAATTAGTGATTTTTCGCTAATTAAAACTGTTGAATGAGTTCCTACCATGGAGTGCAGTCAGGATGGCCGAGCGGTCTAAGGCGCGTTGATTTAAGTTCTGGTTCTCGAAAGAGAGCGTGGGTTCGAACCCCACTTCCGACATACATGTATACAACAACCTATTCCGTATTATAATCTTTACACATATATTTTGCAAATTAAATACTAATTATGCTATTAAGAATATTTTGTATTTAACCGTTAGCACAGAGTATCAGAGATATTTTACCAACTCAATACTTTATCAGTGAGAGAGTGCTAAAATAATAGACTTGCGAAAAGTAATATGACGTTGAATAAGTTCACCGAATAGATTGTAGTCAAGATAGCCGAGCGGTCTAAGGCACCTGATTTAAGCTTTGGTTCTCGAAAGAGAGCGGGGGTTCGAACCCCACTCCTGACATGCATGTATACAATAACCTTTTTCAGCATTATAATTTTTACACATATATTTTACAAATTAAATACTAATTATGTTATTAAGAATATTTTGTATTTAACCGTTAGCACAGAGAATCAGATATCCTTTATCTCCTCAATACTTTATCAGTGAAAGAGTGCTAAATTAATAGACTTGCGAAAAATAACATGACTTGAATAAGTTCCCTGAGTTGATTGCAATCAGGATAGCCGAGCGATCTAATGCGCTTAATTTAAGCTCTGGTTCTCGAAAGAGAACGTGGGTTCGAACAACACTCCTGACGTACATATATACAAAAACCTTTTCCGTATTATTCTTTTTACACATATATTTTACAAATTAAATACTAATTATGCTATTAAGAATATTTTGTTTTTAACCTTTAGCACAGAGTATCAGAGATATTTTAGCAACTCAGTACTTTATCAGTGAAAGTGTGCTAAAATAATTGACTTGCGAAAAGTAATATGGCATTGTTCACCGTTTTAATTGCAGTCAGGATAGCCGAGCGATCTAAGGCACGCGATTTAATCTCTGGTTCTCGAAATAGATCGTGGGTTCGAACCCCATTCCTGACATCCATGTATAACATACATTATTTTTCCGTATTATTATTTCTTTAACTGACTTAAAAAAGGAGAGAAGGTTATCATCAATTCGACCGCATATGTACTTTTTTTTTATATATGTTCACCGATTACACCGCAACTATCCAACCGATTAAACTAAGTATTACGGTATAAATAACTAAAAAGTAAGAAATAAAATAAACTTTTTCAAAAAAAAAAAATATATAACCGACTTCAATCAACGCTCTAAAAAGAGTTAAATAATTCTTTAAAACTAGCTGACCCGCCCGGCGTTGCCCGGGTCCGTATTAACAATATTAAACGAACTTGAAATTTGTATGATTTTATCATTAACTCGTTACATGCAGAAATGCATTGTCTGAAATACGTAGCCACTGACTGTGTGAAAAATCGGTTTTAAAAACAACTAATATTAAGCTCTAAAAATACTCAAAATGAGCAATGAAAAACGCGGGAGGGAATATGTATCCAACGATTGCATGATTTTCGTGTAAAAAAGTTGATATTTACCCGTAAAAATCACTGTTAAGTCACGTAACTAATTATTATATTCACATACAAATCCCAAGTGAAATATTTTGAATTTCAAACTAATTATATCACTCTTAAATCCGACTATACCATGAATGAAATCGATACACGATGGTAGCTAAAAGGTTGGTATATAGTACTATAATTTCAGAGCTATTTAACAAAAGTAAGTGTTATTTTTAATCAAATCTTGCGTATAGGTTCACTCTGTGTATAAATTCCTAACCTTAAACTTTTATACCGTAACCAGAACTTGTCTGTAACATAACAGCGACTTAACAGTACCCTACCGTAAATTAAATATAACAGAAATGTAACCTAGCGTAAATGTATTCACTTTATTGTAACATATCCTTATTCTAACCATAACATCCTTATTCTAACCATAACATAAATGCAATTTAACTTTAACATAACTTTAACCTAAATAATATAATAGAAAAAAACCATTTTAAAAAATTACTATTTCTTCGTAAAATATGCTTCAGCTGTAATTCATTTCTTTCAATTCGTTTTATTGATACAAAATTCCTTCCTCGTGCTTTTGTTTGAGACATTAAAATTTCAGCGATAAATGGTTTAATATTGCAAACCACGGAGTAAGACACTTCTTACTCCGTGTTGCAAACCTTTTTTCGGTTTACTTCGCCTCCACCTATCTTTTTCTCCATGGTGTACAGCAGCTGTGATTAAAAAAAAAAAAATCCTCATTTAAACTGACAGTTTGCCAGTCTATGAATTTTAAAGGTCGTACCAGCTTTTTTAATTATTTCTGCGAAAATTTTATGCAACCAATCAACCATAAGAAAATGAAATGGAAAAAAAGCGAAAAAAGGCGATGTTTTATGAGAGTGAGCTTTGGAATTTAATTAATTACTCAGTTAATAAATAGAATTTTGAAATTCTGAGCTTCAGGTGCATCAGGAGAGACATTGGGCTATTCTCAAAAAAATTTTGAGCTTCGTACGTGCTGTAGATTTTGCTAGCCATCGCAGACACACACACAGACACACACACAGATACACACACAGACAGAGCGTTTTGTTCTTTTATTAGTATAGATACCCTAATGATGAATTGTTATCTAATAACCACACATCAGATATCATGTACCGACAAAAAAAATGGTTATAAGTTTAATACATAGAATTTAATATCCAGCAAATATGGTTTTTCTAACAGAATATTTTTTACAAGAGATTAATTTACATATTTTTGATTTAATTTATGAATATATACATATAAAAAGTAATGAATTACTTTTTGAAGTTGGTGCCAAACTATTGTAAGTATAGTAAGAATTGTGGTTATATTATGTCTAATACCATAAATAAAATGGTAAAAATCATTATTGATTGTGATCGTTTGGCACCAACTTCAAAAAGTAATTCATTACTTTTTATATGTATATATTCATAAATTAAATCAAAAATATGTAAATTAATCTCTTGTAAAAAATATTCTGTTAGAAAAACCATATTTGCTGGATATTAAGTTCTATGTATTAAACTTATAACCATTTTTTTTGTCGGTACATGATATCTGATGTGTGGTTATTAGATAACAATTCATCATTAGGGTATTTTAAAGAATTATTTAACTCTTTTTAGAGCGTTGATTGAAGTCGGTTATATATATATATTTTTTTTTTTTTGAAAAAGTTTATTTTTTTTAGTTAACGGTTTTCGATACTATTTTTTACACATCGTTAATATAAAAAGTATTACGTTAAGCAACTTTGCTGCAATTTTTTCTATTTCATTTTTTCCAAACTTACAGTGTTAGTTTACTTCCGTTTCTAAAACAGCAACATAATTTTTGAATATACATATATTATTTTAAGAAAAAAATATTTAAACCTATAACTACCGTAAAATTTCGTTAAAAAGCTCCCCCTGACCCCTCTTTCAAAAGCAAAATAAATCAAATTTGGAGGGAGCTTATAATCGCAAAACACTTTTTTATTCCAGATGTAAATAAGGCAAATATAGGGATGAAAATCTTTTACATTCAGGCATATTTCTGATAAATATTATTTAAATGCACCCTCCCTAAAATCCTCTTCAAACAAAAACCCCTAAATAAAATTTAAATGCTTTAATAATTTTTTCAAGTTTACTTCTTTATTTTTTTATTTTATTGCAACAATATTATATCAATCATCTAAGTCTTCCCTCCCCCTTCCAATCTACTTATTTTCCTTTTATAATCTTTTGCTTAAACATATCACCCAGAAACTAGAGAAATATACATATATTTTTTCTTCATGGTTAATTTAACAAGTAGTATAACCAATGATTATAGTAACATATAAATAACATAATAAAAAACATGTCAAAGGATAATTTCCCCTTGTGTTCACATGTGTCCCACGTGTGTTCACAACTGCCCCATCGTTGGGGTATATATGAAAACTTTTATGAATTTATAAAACTATTTCAAAAAGTAAGAAGAACTAACTATAAAGCTAATTAAAAAAAATTTCCATACATAAAAAAAAGTTCTGTTTATTATATTGAGTTTTTTGTTTTTGTTTATAGAAATTAACCCAGCTACGAGAAAAAGCTATGTTTATGTGAACTGTTCACATGTGCCCCAGTCTCTTGTACGGATTCTCATTACAATTTAAGCTTGATCCAGCCCTGCCTCCGAGCATGTATGAAAACGAACTGGGCTTGAGTTCGATCCAATTCTAATGGAAATAATAAGACCGAGCTCAGACACAATGTAGCTGTCCGATGCAGACCTGTATTCTGGATATGTTAAATTTGTGACCTGGTGTTTTCAGAATAGTTCGTGCAGCATATTTATAAATTATTCTCGTCATAGTCAGGTCCATTGAAAATTTTCAATTTGTCTGCTTATTTCGACTCATTTAAATTTGTTATATCGGGTCGGTTCCGGCCCCGATCATGACTACTTGAGGCCCTGGACACATATAAATTTGGGGGCCCCCATTTAAATTGTACAGCATTATTAAAAAAGAATTGATAATCAGTCATATGTGTAATTCATAAACAATATTTTCGCTCTTTGAATTTTAAATAGAAAGTTCTTAGCTCCGTCAGTTGTAAATTAAGAAGCTTAATAATCAATAAAAATGTTCTTTTTTTAATTAGTACAGAACAAAAATCTTTTTCATAACTTTAGCAATTTGTAATATTACTTTAAGGTTATAATTTCAGCTTATTGAAGAGTGTCAAATACTGTAACATGTAAGTTTGACTTTATCAAGTTAGTTTATTTTACGTCTTTTTAAGCTATACTACGCACAACATAATATCAAATCAAATACATTCTACTCTACATGTAAAAAGAGTTTTCAATCAATCTAAAAAGATGAGAATTTTGAGTTTGTTTTACATATTTTATTTAAAGTTAAAAGAAAAAACTTTGAATATGGAAGAAAAATTATCTCATGTTAATTCGAACTCATTGATTTCAATGACTAAAATTTAGATATGATTTAAGTTCATTGCTAATACAATTTATTAAAATCAAAATATTATTTAATAGTGGTTGAGGTTAGGTTTGCAAAATTATTGAGTTCTATGTGTTCTAAATGAAATTTGTTTTTCAGAAAGTTTAACAGAATCTTTTAAAGATGAAATTTGTATTTTGCATATGAAAATTTGGGGGTAAATATTTTACAAATTAATGTATGGATTGGGGGCTCCTCGGGCAAAACCCCGACTGGGTACACGACATTTCGGTCCCGCCGTTTCGGTCCCGAGGCATTTCGGTCCCTGGACATTTCGGTCCCGAGACATTTCGGTCCCTGGACATTTCGGTCCCGAGACATTTCGGTCCCTGGACATTTCGATCCCGAGACATTTCGGTCCCTGGACATTTCGGTCCCGAGACATTTCGGTCCCTTTCCATTTCGGTCCCTGGCCATTTCGGTCCTTAATCATTTTGGTCTCTTGCCATTTCGGTCCATTGCTATTTCTTTACCGGCCACTTTATAACTTGGTTTCTGATTGATGAAGGCCCACTAAACGCTGTAAGCTCAACATTGTTCGGGCCTTTTTTAATATTTTTTATTCTCCTGCCCCCCTTCCCTCAAATTTTATACAAAGCTGAATATAATAGTCCAATAAGTTTAATCTATTGTAACTCGTGATAATAAAATCACAGCGAGTTGTAAATTTGATTAAACAATGTTATATAATTTTACACTGTCTTTATTATTATTATTTAACAGAATAAATATTTTAAGTTTTATCATATATTTTTTATATTAGGTATTTTATCTATACTATAAACTATTATTTTTATTGATTAACTTTTATTTTTATTGCTTGTTTTCGCACACTTTCTTAGAATATTTAAATTAGTGATTTCCTGACTAGGCGTGCTATAAAAAATTTTTGTTAAAAAAAAATAAAAATGCTCCAACGACCTTTTTTTATGTAATAATTATTAATTGCATTTTTTTTAAACAGTTTTCTTACCTTATGAAGACAATTTTTGTGAGTTAATTTTATTGAAAGTGGGCCTATTTCTTTGTAATAAAATGATTATTTTTTTATTTTATATAATAATGTAACTATTATTTTAAATAATTTTATTTTCGATTTTTAACTGACAAAACTAAGCTTTTTTAATTTATCGTTTATTTATTTATTTATTTCCATTACCTTTTCGCTCCCACTTTCACAGAAAAAAATTGACAATTTTTATTTTAATTTTATTATTAATTGAATAAATAGTTTTAAATTTCAGTAACTTTAAATATAAAAAAAAATAAACAGGTAAACGATAAGCTTCAGTTTATAACTACTACAAAACATACTGGTAAATTGAATATAAGACAGATTATTTATTGAGTTTATGTAAAGTAAAATTCGAAATGCATATTAATAATTTTATCAATTTAATTATATAAAGATTCATTAAATTAAAAATACATGAATTTAATAAAATATTAATTTGATTTTCATTTTAAAATCATTAACTGTTTTGAGATTTAATTTATAGCAATTATTCATCACCATAAGTTATTATTAAAAAAATTTTATTTATTTCAAAAAGGGAAATTATTATTATTATTATTATTTTGAAAAACCAATTAGTAACGTAACGTAATAATTAATTAAACATAATAATGCAACACTGTAACAATGCGTAAAAATATTTCTTAACAGGTTTAGGTAACATTATTATCCAGATGCAGATTTAAATTTTTTGAAACAAAGTTATAGTTTACAGTTCGCAAAAATCAATCATATATTAATTATTATATTTAAAGAGTAAGAAAAATATGATAAACTAACCAATAAATGAATAAATAAAATATTTATTTTGAGAATCCTTATCATTTTTATACATCCTAATGAAGTTAATAACATTATAGTAGCTGAAATTTAAAAAATATGTTTTTTTCATTTTTGCTATAACTTCTATATAGTTTTTGTACTAGATTTTAAACAAGTAATTGATAAATAAGTCACTTAAACAATTAATAGTTAAAATAATTTCGAATCCTTATTAATAAATATGTTTGATAAAAATAATTTAATTTTTGAGAATTTTTTAATTTAACAACATAATTATTAATGCTTTCAAATTTTCTAAGATGATATTAATCATTTAATAAAATAATGTATAATATTAAGTAAATAACAAATCAAAACCGTGTGCCGAGAATTTTTAAACACTTTTTTTTATGTTGGTGTTCCTATAAAATTGGAAATGTATGCATATAAGTATCAGCTAAGTACTACGTACTACGATTAACCTCTTTTAAGCAAAAATTCTGCATGTCAATCAATTGTCAACGCCCATCTGAACAAATAGTCATCTTTATACAAGATAGTTAGCTTTATTCTTTGTATCTTGATCTTTATACACTTGTCAGATGAAACCCTTATTCTTTACAATGCCCTTTATACTCTGGAGTTTAAATGCGGACGGACCTCCCACATAATCGCTGGCATTTTTTAGAAGAAATATGAATGTTTTGAAAAGAACAGCATTTCTCGGTGCTTTTTATTCCTCTTGCTGTTATCTTCATTTCAAAAGCTTTTAGTATCAATTAAACCAGTATAAAAAGTAGAATGAAATATTTTTTATCCTTATTATTACAGCTTATGAATGACATTGAAATATTCAAAACTTATAACATAACTAAATAAGATTGTTAGATAAGTTATTTACCACCTAGACATAATATTTTAAGTTACCTTTTTTAATTTAACTTACTTTGACAGAAGGCTTTTTTTTTTCATATTTTTATGAGGGTTTTTATATTTTAATGTTAAAAATAATTATTTTATATAATAATATCAGCTTTAAATGAAATGACAAATTTCAATACGCATTACATTAATAATTTTGTAATTAGTTTCCTTAAGCTGGTTTTAGAAAATTTAACAGATGTGTTGTATAAATGTGATATATGCATAAAAATATGGCAATATAATTTTTTTGCTGTTGCCGTTGTTTTGGAAAACATTAATAAAAACAGGGAAGCGTCAATATAATAAACATTCTAGATTCTAATAATAACAATAAAAAAAGAACTGTTGTCATGAAAAAATAATTGCTAATAATTCAAGATGTAATTCATTTTTCTAAAATGTAAAAAAAAAAAAAAATCTTTAAGTTACAAATCATTTTAATAATTATTTCTGCTCGTGTCATATATTTATGTAATAAAATAATTGCAATGCTAACTACCTCCACGTGTTGCAATCTGGAAACTCTTTTCTTAATTTAAAAACGGAAAAGTTTAAAAGGAAAATAAATGCTAGTAACCAAAAACAACATATAAAAAATGCCATAAACAAAAAGAGGATTCAATGATAATTTTGGCACAGGGGGTAAAATACCACCAGATACAGATGTTTTTTATTTATTTCAACATTTTTGATCTTATGCGGGAAGTGGCGGGTTTGCAAAATAATGAAACACTTATAATTCTGAAAATTGGCTTCAGCGATGAAATCCTATAATATGCTAAGTGTCAGAATATAAATTCCATATAACAATAACTCTTTCTTTTCTCCTGGCAATTTAAAAGCCTTTGTTTCCCTGGAGAGGAAACATGCATCTCAGAAGTTAAAATTTTACAACTACTATGGGGTGTGTTAATATCATAAGTTAATTGGGTTATTTTATAAATTTAGTTATCAGTTTCCAAGTTAACTTCTCCATTTCCTCGTTCAAGAATTCAAAACATTCTGGCAATTTTAAAAAATGCCATTCATCTGTGAATTTTTTTCAGAAATCTCCATCGATTTCTAAGTAATTGATCAAGTTTTGGGGTACTTGTTACTTCTAATTAATCGCATTGCACTAAAATTTTATGCGACTTTCAGTTAAAAAACCAGTGTTGAATTCAGACACTTTTCTCCGGGAGGGACTTCTGTGGCTCCGGGGGGGGGGATTACACTTTTTTACCAATGAAAACACAAAATTTCAAATTTTCCGGGGGGGGGTAATTGATAGCTCCGGGGGGAATGACCTGCCCCTGAATTCAACATAAAGAATGCCATTCATCTGTGAATTTTTTTCAGAAATCTCCATCGATTTCTAAATAATTGATCAAGTTTTGGGGTACTTGTTACTTCTAATTAATCGCATTACACTAAAATTTTATGCGACTTTCAGTTAAAAAAACCAGTGTTGAATTCAGACACTTTTCTCCGGGAGGGACTTCTGTGGCTCCGGGGGAAATTACACATTTTTACCAATGAAAACACAAAATTTCAAATTTTCCGGGGGGGGGGGGTAATTGATAGCTCCGGGGGGAAGATCTGCCCCTGAATTCAGCACTCTAAAATGTTCCTTATAAAATTATGTCAGATATTTCCCGTGCACAAAATTTCAGCTTGCTGGAGAAGGGACCGAAAAGTCCAGGGACCGAAATGACCATGGACCGAAATGTCTCGGGACCGAAATGTCTCGGAACCGAAACGTCTCGGGACCGAAATGGCCAGGGACCGAAATGTCTCGGGACCGAAATGTCTCGGGACCGAAATGTCTTGGGACCGAAACGTCTCGGGACCGAAATGTCTCGGGACCGAAACGGCGGGACCGAAACGGCGGGACCGAAATGGCGGGACCGAAACGTCCTGCTTCCACCCCGACTTGCCCATGCAATAATGGGTCTGGATCTATCAGGCTGCTTAATTTTTTTATAGATCCAGCTTGGGTCCGTGAAAACCTCTGCCACAAATCGGAAAAACGTTTATATTATTCACAATAGTAAATAAAATTTAAAATTAACAAACAAATTTGGATATATAGCACAAATTTCTATCACTTTAAAAATTTCAATTTATCAATTTGGTTTATCATTGATATCAAAAAAGGTTTCAGCATAAGATAATGAAACTTTGTTCCAACATTTGGTGCTTCGGTTGAACCTTAAACATGTACGGGTTGAGCTATGAACTGGTAAAATATTGAACAACAACCTGATAGGATGTTAAACCGTTATGTGGCAACAAATATTTTTAATCAAGTATTAATCACATCAGAATCTCTTTTTAACGCAGTATCCGGCACACTACGAACATCCAAGGTTGTGAAAGAATTCGGCAAACAGGAACTGACAAATCCTGGCCAGCAGTTTGACCACTCTGCAAGCATGCGGATATCAAAGTGCACGATTGAGATTGCATAGTGCTATTTGTTCTAAACTGCTGCTACATTTTGCTATAAAAGGTGAAAAGTTGAACAACTGTTGAAGTCTAATCATAATCGGAGTTTTGAAGAATCGAGTGAACCATGTTTTGGTTCTTCTGATTTTTTTCAGCATCATATAGTTCAACGCAAACGGAATTTTTTTAGAGTGAAGAAATAATTTTAACGGAGTCAGAGTTAATGGGAACTGTATAGATAATAACAATTCAAAGTTTCATTTTATAACCTTCATAAAAGTTTTATATTTATTCAGAATTATTTGCTTTTCCTACAACGTGAAATATATAATCCATGTCACCTACTTCCTCTATTGTAGCATACAGCAGGATGACGCACTGATGCAGCAAGCCTTCATTGATAGCAAGATAATACATTTTTTTTTTTTTTTTTTTTTTTTTTTTTTCTGGATTAAGCTTCCTGACCTCTTCTATTCAAGCTGGATCAAGTGAACAACATATTTGTCCCATTAAAGGAATATTTCTTCCGGTTTTTTCGTGATGTTTATTACATGAACACAATATGAGTAAAAATATTTTAAAGTAAGATATGTTAGTGTTTTAATATCTTTTTTGAAAAATAATTATATTATCATCGAAATTCCTGATTATCTATTCCCTGAAGTTTTCTCCTAAACAGATACATATACACAGGGGGATTTTAAACTTTTGGTACATAGTTTAACAGGTGATGCAGATAAGCAAAAATCACCAAATAACGAATGTATAGTCTATTAACAATAACAACAAACGTCTCTCTAATTATTGAGACAGTGAAGCACTAGAGATGAAACTTTTATAAGAAAATGATACATTTTTACAATAAAATCTAAATTTGTTTATGCAAAGAATTTTTACCAATCAGATATGGATGAAAAGTACTAGATTTTTTTAATACAAAGCAAGTTATTGCAGGATAACATGTGATTGAGAATGAGTGCAAGGGCGTAGTCAGCATTTTGGTTCGGAGTTGGTTCGGTCCAACACTTCACATTTCAATTAAAAGTATATTGATATTATTATGATTATTGTTGAATAATGACTGGATGAAATCACCAGTAGCACAAAAATGTTGTGTCAATATTGAGTAATTGTGGAATTCCAAGTTTCTAGCAGTATGAAATGGTCACCTTGCCTTATCATTGACCAAATAACCATTTGCCGACAAAGGTTCAACAGTGGTCTATATTAACTGTTCAGATATATGTACAAGTCGTGCGGTCCGACGAAACTATTTGTGGTTGGCCAAAAAAAGCTTCATATAAGAAGGGCTTCTGATTGGTTATTGTTGGCATATTAACCTAATCCTACCATTTCACAACAGTTTCCCCAAACTTCCAATTATGAGCCAACTACTGTGCTAAGAAAAGTTAAAGGAGTAAATTTTAGCTGCAAAAACTAAAATCCAGAAAAAGGACATTTTTTTTCTTTTGGAATAAAAATTTTTAACCTGTGATATATGTAAATAACTAAGGAAACGCACACACAAAAGTAAATAAATAAAATAAGTTTTCCTCTTAACGATTACCATTTTACCTTTTATGTTTACCTTTTATGTTGCGTTTCACTTGCTAAACAGAATGAAGTGTGAAAACTGAGTGGCTTTTTTTATTAAACATTCTTATTGGTTGAGATAGCACCTCATCCTTTATTGACAAATATGCGAACTTTTAAAAAATAATAATTTATAAGAAATTCATGAACTATCTGATAAAGATGTCACTTGCACATGTTTTAAAATTGTTATTGTTAATGAATATATAAAATCGGATATCTTTTTGGAATATCCCGTACTTCCAACCAAATGGTGTTAGCCAGAAGAATAAAAACAAAAAATAAAAAGACAGAACAAGAAAAAGTAAACAAAGTTTTAAATATTTGCATAAATTTTCAAATAATGTTATTAGGATAAATAATAATTTTACGTCATTAATTAACTTAATGAAGCTTCTTTTTTGCTAAAACAGCTCCGTGAGACCTACAGTGTTTTCATTTACTTAAATATTTCTATGTAATACATTATTTTTTATTGAGATATTATTTGAAGGTTGGTTGGCTTTTTGTATAGAGTTTAATAGCGCTAAATTCTCTAAGGACATGTTGAGCCAATGGAGTTATGAACGAAGAGGAGGAGACATACAGTGTATTGTCTACCAGATGAGTGTGAAGTAACTGAGATGGTTGTCACAAGATGGATTCTGTATATTTTGATAAAATACGCAGTCTCTGGCTACCGCCTGTGAATACTTCCACCAATAAACATGAATAGAAGCATTCTTCTATTTTAAGTGCTTTATTTTTGGGGAAATCTTCTCACAAATCTGGTAAAAAAAAATCAATTTTTTTTAGTGGTGTCAGCTGTACAGGTATTTTAAGGGTTTCACTGACATTGGTATTGGTTGTCTTTGTTGTCACAATATGGCGGAACTACTACCGCTAAATTATACTTACACCAGTAAAAACAAATACCAGTTTTTCCATTATTTTTTACTTAAATTTTCCATCAATGAGGCACTTAAAAAAATTACATGAATTTACTGGTGGAAGTTTGGCCCGGCGGTAATCGAATTCTGTGAATCCGGTTACAGTTAAAGCTTCACTATTTTAAGGATATGTCAGTTCCTCTTTCTTAGTAGTTCCATGGTTGAGCCAAAAAAAAAAAAAAAAACTTATTTGAAGTTGGAATTAAACTCCATTTTCCACTTTTATACACGCATATATAAAACTAAGGTATCAAATAGATATCTTTATAAAGCATGGAGAGGTATACACAGGGTTGATCAAAATTCCTTGACACATAAAAAAATTCTATAAAAATTCAGTGTCGTACAGTGAAAGTTTGATTTTTAATAATTAGGATTCTTGATGTGATCGAAAATTTTGTTTAAGCAAATAAAAAAATTAACTCGAAAACTATCATAGATAGAAAAATCTATATCTGAAAAACTATTCAAAATAATTCCAAATATTTAATACAAATAAGCATTTGAGGGACAACTTATTTCTACATTTGATTTTTTATTTTTATGGTTACGTGTGTGTTTTTTCTCTTTGTAATATTTGACGTCGTGAATCAGACTGATGGGCTTCAAGGGAAAAAAATTAAAATAAGAAGTTGCAACTCAAATGAAACCCAAGTTGCATAAATCAGCAGAAACAAATAAAAATCAAAATCAGAATTCCTTTTTATGAAAACTAGTTAAAATGTTTTAACATTTATTACAAGATTAATTATATTCTAAATAAATAAATAAATATATAAATAAATATAACATTATCTTTATTTTTAAAGAGCGACTAAAAAGTGACTACTAGAAGATTATAAAGCTTAAATAAAAGCGCTAGCTGGGATAAAGTTGCAGATTAAAATAATGCTTCTTGTACAAATACGTGAACATTTTACATCGTGAGGCGTACTGCACATAAAGAGCAGTTATACACACAAAACGATCGCTTATAAGAAATAAAATTTTATCATTCGAGATGATTTTGGATTAAAATGAATCCTACAGCATCTCGACAATGTTGCTATTATCGCCAAGCTAATGTTTGTTTACTTGCATCACTCATCTAATCAATGCCAACCAGACTAGTATCACTAAATTCAATAATTAAGCTGACATAGTATGAACAACACCTGTTCCTAAGCATGCTCTTTGCATACACTAAAGAGCCAAAACATTATGACCCCCTACCTAATAATGTGTTGGTCCATCTTTGACCTGCAAAACAGCTGCCTTAGCATGTGTGATGTAGAATCACATATAGTTTTCTTAAATTATACATTTTTTCTAAATTACAGTTAAAACTAATCTTTAATTAAATAGCTATTTTATCTTAACGTTTATTTCGATCCCACAATAACTTTCGTTAAAAAGTAAAGAAAGAAAACATATGTAACATCTGCGGTATCTTTAAAACGGTTCTCAGATAAACAGATTTCCTTTAGATGAAATTTCTCCTTCAGTAAAAATAATAAAAGAAAGAATAAAGAACCCCGTTGTTTGCGGTCAGTAAAATTTCATTTTCTCTCTGCGTAATGTTGAGCCTAACTTCTTTATTACATAAAAACTTTTCATGTACATGCTCTGTATTTTGTCTATTGATAACATTCTCCCAAAACAGATATATAACGTACGATGTTGGCGCGAATTCTTTTTGGCGTATTTTTTAGGACTGCCCATTTCTGGTTGCCCTGCATTAAATTCAAAATCATCTTAATTGTTTAAAGCGTAACAGAAAATTTCATGGTTATGATATCATTCACTTTTCATATGCTCCTTTCGCCAATTCTAAGATGCCAATGTGTGAATTCTGAATGAGAAAATTCAATTGCCTCTCTCTCGCTTCATGCACTCAGTCATGTAACAAAGGTCTCTTGAAAAATGGTTACAGGCACCATCCCTAACTATTTCAGTAAGAAATGATTTAATTTTTATAACTCTACTTCAAATAAACAAAGTTTTCAAAAAGCATTTATTTTATTGATCACAGCCTACAACTCTAGCGAATGCATTTTAAAAAGAACCTGATTACAATACTTTAAAGTACAGATCTATACTACAGCATGGATACCACAAGTTCTTAGTAGATGACCGGAGATAAACAGTATTAGTTTTTGAAGTAGCTGTCATGCATATCCAGAATATTCCAAAAGGGTTGTTTTTGAGCTCTGGGCTGCCGCTGAATGACACCCGAAATGTGATATGTCGGATTAAGATCCGTCGAGTTAGGCGACCAAGAAGTTAACTGAAATTCAGTATAGTGCTCCTGAAACCACTCGAGCATAATTCGAGTCATGTGACACGGAATGTTGTCTTGCACGAAGACTCCACTTCCATTTTTGAATACAGATATCATGTAATGGTGTAAATGATTCGCAATGATGATCAGATATTCTTTGGCATTCATCGTTTGTTCTACAACAACTATAGATCCCAGGGATGACCATGAGAATATTCCCCAAAACTTAATATCGCCACAACTGGCCTGTGTATAACTTGTTGTGTAAGGGGGGGAGTAACAATTCGCATAGAAGACGGCGTACCCAAACACGGCCATCGACATGTTGAAGGTTGAGGGCCATCGACATGTTGAAGGTTGAGTCGCGTTTCATCGGGCGAGTTTCTCTCCCAATGTTCCATAGTTTAGTCATGATGCTCCCGGTCCCGGGCCAAGTGTAGGTCCAGTTTTTTGGCGATGATGCTTGGTCAACAAGGTCATATGAGGGGGACGTTAGCCCCGCAGTCTCACATTCAATAGTGTCAGCTGAACTGTATGTTTAAAAGAATTCCACTTGGACCTGTATTGTCTTGGGATGCAAACTGAGTCAGTCTCTTGTGCCAATTTTGCTTTACCAACGGGGGGGGGGGGGAGATGGTTTGCGACATCTATTTTATTTGATAACGCCTGGACGTCCAACGCGATGGCTGATAATTTCACTGTCATTCATCCACTTTATACAAGTACTAACAACGCTATGTCCCGAACAACCCATGAGACGTGCAGTTTCGAAATTACACATTCTGATTCGTCGGGTGACTGAAATCTACCCTCTATCAAAATAGCGTAGATCAGCAGCCTTTACTCTCACAAGCAGACATAAGTACAAAATTTATTCCCGAGACTCCCTAGCAGCAATAAAATAGCATTTCCACCAAATTATGAGCTTTCCACGCCATCTAGGTAAGTTCATTGCAAAATGCGAGGGTGGTCATAATGTTTTGGTCCTTGAATGTATATATGACACTTTTAGATGTAAAAAATACTCTAAATATTCTCTGTTCTGCAGGTTTCCGTTAGTAGCCATTGTCGTTTCTATTGAGACGGTAAAATGAAACGATATCTATGAGAAAATATTTTATCTACTTTTTTATTTGTATAAACAAAACTTTCATGAGAAACATTCTTGTCCAAATCGCTCACTTTCGCAAATTACTTCTTCTTTTTTTTAATTTTAATTTTAAATGAAGTAATGCGTCAAGGAATTTTGTCCGATCCTGTATTTCTAATGCATTCATAAATTTTGAACATAAAGTTACAATAACTAAATTATTAAAAAATTCTGTTTGGCATTTTTTGGATATTTGCTTATTAGAATCTCGAAATATTTCGCTATGCATTATCACTTTGAACTTACAACATACAGGTATTTCATCAGACCAAGATCCATTTCTCTGGCAGCTCCGTTCGGGATTTCCCAGGATGACGTGATTTTGTTCTGTACATTTATAGCGTATTTTATCATTCACGTTAAATTCACGTGTTCCACTTGGATCATAATTACTCATATTTGTACGACCTGGGCGACCACATGTACCTAAAAAGAAATAAAAATATGATAAAAATATTTCCGCCAAAAGAGAATTCATATACATATTCAGAATTACTTCAGTCATGTGAAGGCATTCGCGAGCTATAATGTTAAACTAATAGCAAGATTCTTTTTCAATTTCTCGTTTGTATTTTAATGGTTTTTGCACTTTTTTGTGAAAAATGAGATTTTTGAGGTCTATGTCTGGCCGGATATGTTTTTACTCTTTCGACGGCCAAAAATGACGTTGATGTAGAAATTTGAAGCTCCCTAAATTTCCACGCCAAGGGCGACCGCCCCCTTCACCTTCCCTTTCGCAGGGCGCTGTCTTTGTAACTGGTGCTCTAGCTGTCAGTTTTTTTTTTTTTTTTTTTCACAATCAAAAATTTTTTAGCAGTGTATTACTGTGTAATGAGTTTTTTATATACATTTCGAAAAATTATCAAATAATAATCAATTTACAGACTGTTCGTGAACTCATGGGCCAAACAATATAAGAAGGTTAATACATCAAAGAAATAGTTTTGGCATAGCAAATGTGAAGTCGAAAATAAAATGTGTTGGGGGGGGGGGGGACCAAGGACTAGATTTTTATTGACATAACAATTCCAGTAAGTCCTCAAATGTGCCCCCAAACAACATCAATACAGTCCGGGTGAAGTCTAGGAAGTAATGGGTATTCCCTTTTAAAAATTCAAGGTTTTTCGCAAACAGTTGCATTAGTGAATGAAATTCTTGAAGTGAGATCCTCTTCAGAGTCAATTGAAGTCTTGTAGATGAGGTATCTGGAATCTAGTAAAAGGTACGTTAACTAGATGCTGCCAGGTTTGTACCGATATTAACGCAGCTACATTTGAAAACTGTGATTGTTAATCAATACAACGCTTGTTTTCACTTTCCTCCGCAATTATCGCTTTACGCTAACACTCTTCATTCCCGACTCCACATTGCTATACAAAAATTGCTTCTTAATATGTGCTTTACCTTCTCTTACATACAGTTTAGCCCATGAGTTCATGGAATCCCGGTAGACAGTTATTCGCATGCACGCACAAACTTTTCTAATTAACTAGTAATAATTGTTAAATAAAAATTTATAGAATTTTCAAAACATAAATTTTCTTCTCAGAAATAAGAATTCACAGAGATAAGAATGGCAGAACGGTAGTAACGTTAACAGTGGTAACATAAAAATGAAACCTGTAAAAAGGCAATCCTACGAAGACAGATACTGGAAACACTAATCATACAAAATAGGTGAACAATTTTTTTAAGGGATTAACTTGCAGCTATTTAGATCCCTATTATATGTATTCGTAAATTCCAATAAACAGTTTTGCGTTTTATATTGAGTTAATCTGCTATAATGAACGTGTTTTCTTAAAATAGTCTTTGATAATGCTGTTGGTAGGTAGTAAAAATAATTCCGCTAAATAGAATTAACGTTAACATTTAGGACATGCAAACAAAAAATTATTTTAACAAGATTGAAAAGTCACTCGGCAAACATAAATTAAGAACCACCTTCCAACACTTCAAAAATACATAAACAAAATTTCACTGTTCATTTAGGAGAAAAAAGGCTAAGTGAACAATTTTAAAAAACACATCACACAGTTAAAAACGCAATTTAAGAAATTATTATCCGTACTCAGAAAAGTATGAGATTTCTTTTTTCAGTCGTGACTACACTATATGATCAAAGGTGACCGGCTACTTGCGATATTAAACATTTTGTTAAATATCTAGAAAAATACATGAGGAATTACCTGAAACTCTAAGTGTGTAAACATGATAGTACAGGTCATACCTTTCCTTGAAGATTTTTCCTAACGAAACTCCATAGGAGATCGTCAACAAATTGAAAAAAAAAATATCTTTTGAATAACCCTGTTAAAACTAATGTAGCAAAAGCGTTCAAACTGTAGATTATGATTAAGTGGCTTATTGTAATAAACTGCGTTCATTTTTATGCGGGCAGCATGTATACTCGTAAAGAAATTAAGTTTTTTATAAAAACTGTCCCAAATTTTTCCAAGATATTTTTGCTTATAATTTACGGAGTTCTTAATATAAAATAACGTTATTTTTCGAAAATATGACAAACTACATTATACATAATACCCTGTAATCAGAATTTAAAAAAAATGAAAATTGTATTAAAAATGAGCAGGTTTACTAAATATTTTTTCATTGCGCATGAGTGACCCAGTTTTTGCGTAAAAATTGCAGTAAAATTCGATGTAATAAAAAGAATTACATCTAATTTTACTGCAATTTTTACGACAAAAACTGCTGGCAACATTGTTGCCAGAAGTTTTTGCCGTAAATTTAATGGATATTTTTTACAGTGTGATTATATTAAAGAAGGTTGAAACTTATTATTTGAGCTTTTAATAAAAGTACTTATAAATTAAACTTATCTTGTGGTAAATGCCATTCAAATTTAAGTTGTTATACACTGCTCAAAACAATTAAAGGATATTTGAAGTTTTATATAAAATAAAGATATAAACGAAATTTTTTTTGCCGAAAATAGAAGAGAATCACAAATGCAAATTTTTCTGGTTTTCAAACTGTGGAGTATGCAAATTTTGAGTTCGACGTCAAAAACGTCGCTTCAGCGGCAGCGAATGAAATTTGACTTTCAACTGGATAAAAGAGAATGAAGACAAGGATGATCGGCATTCAGTGATTGCTTTGTTTCGATGAGTACGATGTCTCAGCGAAGTCATTTGACAGATTCAGAAGCTTGGAGAATTGTTGGTAGGTTAGAAGGGGGCCAAACTCAAGCCGAAGTAGCGCAAGCCATTGGAGTGTCACAAAGTGTCATTTCCAGGATCTGGAACCGTTTTTTGGAGAGTGGATGTGCAGGCCGAAAACCAGAGCAAGGTCGTAGACGGGCAACAACGCCCAATGAAGATCGGTATTTAGCGTTAACAGCTCGGAGACACCAAAACATGAACGCTACTCTTCTCCAACAACACCTTCGCTCGGCTACAGGCACCACAATTTCAACTCAGACTGTCCGAAACCGGCTCCATGCTGTAGGTCTGTATGCTCGCCGACCGATGGTATGTGTTAGATTAACATCAAGGCATCGTCGCGACCGCAGGGAGTGGGCAACCGAGCATGTCAAATGGAGGAGAAATGAATGGAGCAATATTCTGTTTGCTGACGAGTCCCGTTTTTCTGTGCATCCGGATAATAGGCGTATTTTCATCTGGAGGGACCGTGGCAGTAGGAATAATCCTGCGTTCGTGCACGAAAGTGTCAGATTTGGCGGTGGAGTGTTGGTGTATGGTGGCATCTCCATTGACGGGCGAACTGACCTCTACATCATTCGCGATGGAGCTCTGACTGGTCGCCGATATAGGGATGAGATCCTCAAACATATTGTAGTCCCTTACGCTGAAGCAATCAGAGATAACTTCATTTTAATGGACAATAACTGCAGGCCACATCGTGCAAACCTGGTGGAGGATTTCCTTTTCGAGGAAGGAATCGTTCGAATGGAATGACCAGCGTGTTCTCCAGACATAAATCCAATCGAGCACGTTTGGGACGCTCTAGGAAGACGAGTTTCTGGTCGCCAACAACCCCCACAAACTCTCCGAGAATCATTGGCGTAACTAGCGGGGGGGGGGCCGGGTGGGCCGGGCCCACCCCAGACAACCCACAGCCCCCCCCCCTAGATTTTTAAACTCTTATGGTAATCTTAGAACGCAAAAATTTTATTTTTTCGAGAGATTATACATGTCTCAGAGTGGGACGCTAAACTGTCTATTTTTTTGCATTTGTCTTAAGTCTATATTTTTCAGACTTAGTCTCTTTTCTCGCTTTTTTACAATTATTTCTTACTTATCGATCACCCTCAACAGCACGGTAAACGGAAAAAAAGTGACCGGAAAAAAAGTTATCGGAAAAAAAGTGACCTAAACTACAAAAGCGGAAAAAAAGTGACACGGAAAAAAAGTGACAAGGAAAAAAAGTGACACGGAAAAAAAAATGACACGGAAAAAAAGTGACAAGGATTGGTTTTGGGGATTTATTATTGATTTTGGGGATTCATTGGTTAAGTATGAAAAGAGGATCGGGGGGGGGGGGGCTCATAATGTAGGTAAATGGGTTTTTCATGCTGAATTAACTATTTTGGTTCAATTTTTGGATATACGTTCATACTGAAAAGAAGCTTGCCTGATTAGTTTTGGGAAGGGACGATTACCCCCCCCCCCCCATCCGTCCTCAATTAGATGAATGGGTTTTTATGCAGAATTATCCAACTTGTGTCAAATTTGCATATAGGTTCTTTTCGATAAGGCTTATATATAGTATAAAGTGCCTGAAGAGTTTTAGGAGTTTAATGGTTAAGTACAGAAGGGGAACGGGGGATAACCTTTCTTAAATTAATGGCTTTTTACGGATAATTATCCGATTTGCTTCGAATTTTGGACATGGGTTAATTATGATAAGACGTATTTCTGATTATTTATGGGGTTCTTTTGCTAATTAAAAAGGGGGCGGGTGATTACTACCCCCGGCCTTAAATTAGACTTAAAAAAAATTATGCACACTTATCCGATTTATTTCAAATTTTGGATGTAGGATCTTTCTCATAAAGTAAATTCCTGAATAGTTTTAAGGGTTTAATGGCTATGTATAGAGGGAGAACGGGGGATAAACCCCCTTAAGTGTGTATTAAAAAAAACGCTTTTCCACCTTCAACAGCTAGAAATTTTCCGATACAATTTCAGACACATTTTCAAAAGTAGAAACATGAAACTTGCTGAGGATATTTTTGAAGAGATGTACAAGGTGCCATGTGCGGTATTTTTTCGCTCAATTCATTAGAATTTGATTTATAAACAATTATCTTCTTAGTATGACCCTTTTTTTCGTTCACAGATCTCCCGCCAGGGGAAAATCGGTTCAAAATGCCGTTTTTGATTGCTTTTTTCGCAATATTTTCTGCATTTATCAAAGAATTGACAATTACGGCACCTTGTGTACTTTCTAAATAAGACAATTTGCCAGTTTGATGCATATGAGAGTAAAAATGAAGTTAAAAATAAATCGGAAAATAGGCAGTTTGAATCGAAATACACCCTTAAATTAAATAAATGGCTTTTTGCGCAGATTTATCCGATTTGCTTCAAATTTTCGATGTATATTCATTATAAGAAGGCGTATATCTGATTAATTATGGGGTTCTTTTGCTAATTAAATAAGGGAAAGCGGGCAATTAATTCCCCCCTCTTTAAATAAGAGTTTTTTTTTCACAATTATCCAACGTATTTCAACTTTTGGATATAGGTTTTACCTGATAAAGTGAATCCCTGAATAGTTTTAAGGGTTTAATGGCTAAGTACAGAGGGCTGAACGGGGAATAACCCACAAATAATCAGGAGTTCGCCTTATCATAATGAACGCACATTCAAAGTTTGAATCAAATAAGATAATTCTGCGTAAAAAGCCATTTATTAATTTAAGGGGGGTTATCCTCCGTTCCCCCACTGTATATGTCGGACGTTCCTCTCAGCCCGCACAACTTTGAAGAAAGTCCGTGGTAGTTATAGCTGTCACCACCGATATTACTAGGTGATATCGGTCACCCACTGTGAGGATTGTGTAAATGAACACTGACGCTGTCAATTAACTGAATTAACAGTTTATTTAGAATATATGTACACACTAAATACGCTATTTACCATTATATACAATTACAACTCGGATATAGGTGATCCGGTTCAACATTAAATTAAATACAGTAAAGGTTGGCTGTGTACTATTCGAATTACACCTTCCCACCTCACACTCAATGCACGTTAGATTAACTTTATCGGAGATCACTTTCGAATCTCCCAACACATGGATACTCGGCCTGCACTTCTCGGCCCAGAGCACTAAACACCAGGACGTCTGTGTTCCTTGCTCTCCAGATACGCACTGCCTCCGCTCTACAACGCAGAGCACACCCTATCAGGACCTCTGTCCTACACTACTCTCTAGGTATGAACCCAGATACGAACTGAACTAATCTGAGATAAGACTTGCTCTTCTCAAATCACGGTGTTTCCCCAATGTCAACCCCCTTTGGGGCTTATCCATTGGACACATTCCACATTCCTTTCTTGATTAGTAACATGTTGCTTGTCATCTCATCATCCACATACCTCACTGACGGATGAACACGCCTCTCCGCAATCTCCTCTTTCTCACTCACCACCTGTAGAGGATTACCTGTCAATTCTCCCTTCAACAAAGAAAGAATGTCACCTTGAAAATTCTGGTACACAGCCAGTATAATATAAAATAGATTAAGATAGAGAAATAACGGAAATTCCAATCTTTAGCAGAGGTGGTCTCAGAACCTGACAGTATACTTAGCCATTAAACCCTTAAAATTATTCTGGGACTAACTTTATGAGAAAAAACATATATCCAAAATATGAAATATATCGGATAAGTGAACATAAAAAACAATTTATATAATTTAAGGAGATCGGAAAATCACCCGCCTTAATTTTTAATTAGAAAAATAACCCCACATGTAATCAGGGATACGCCATATCATAATGAATCTATAATCCAAAATTTGTAGCAAATCCTATAATTCTGCGTAAAAAGTAATTTAATTTAAAATAGGTTATATTCTATTCCCCTTCAATACTTAGATATCAAATCCTTAAAACTATTCAGGGATCCACCTTATCAGTAAGAACCTATATTTAAAATTTGAAATACATGGGGTAATTCTGCATAAAAACCTATTTATCTAGTTTAAGGGGGAGATAATTGCTCACCCCCCACCCTTTATAATAAGCAGAAGAACCCCATAACTAATGAGAGATACGTCTTATCATAATGAATCTATGTCCAAAATTCTAAGCAAATCGGATAATTATGCATAAAAAGTTATTAATTTAATTTAAGAAAGGTTATCCCCCGTTCTCGCTCTATATATAACCATTAAAACTCTTCATGCATTATATACTATATATAAGCCTTATCGAAAAGAACCTATATTCACAGGGCCCGACTTAGACAGTGGGGGGCCTTGGGGCAAACATTATTAGAGTGGCCCCCTTCTATCTTAAAAATGTTTGTGAATTATACTCAAGTGACTAAAATTAAAATTCAAACCTATTGTATGTATGCATAAATTTTGTACCAAGTACTGATTTCAGTATTTATGTTTCACATCTTTATACATAATAACAGATGATAAATAATTTTAACTATTAATTTTCTTATGATGTAACTATTACTTTAAGGGAACGTGGGGCAGGGAAGCAAAAGGGGTAGGAGAAAAAAGACCCTTAAAATTGAAAAAAAAGAATTTTGGTAATATTTTGCTATTTTATATCATTTGGCCCTCTTTTAATAATAAACTTTTATCTCCTTGGCCCCCCCCCCTCAAACCGGGGCAATTGCCCCGCATGCCCCTGCCTTAGTTAGGCCCTGTATATTCAAATTTGACACACGTTGGATAATTCTGCATAAAAACCCATTCATCTAACTGAGGACGGATGGGGGGGGGGGGGTAATCGTCCCTTCCCAAAAGTAATCAGGCAAGCGTCTTTTCAGTATGAACGTATATCCAAAAATTGAACCAAAACAGTTAATTCAGCATGAAAAACCCATTTACCTAAATTATGCCCCCCCCCCATCCCCCTTTCATACTTAACCAATGAATCCCCAAAATCAATAATAATTCCCCAAAATCAATCCTTGTCACTTTTTTTCCGTGTCCCCTTTTTTCCGTGTCACTTTTTTTCCTTGTCACTTTTTTTCCGTGTCACTTTTTTTCCGCTTTTGTAATTTAGGTCACTTTTTTTCCGATAACTTTTTTTCCGGTCACTTTTTTTCCTAGATTCCAACAGCACATGGTAACAGTGTCAGCTTTTAACTTTAACAAAACCGGTCACTCCTTTTGAAAGAGGACTGCATTCATTTGTACGATTGGAAATCAGCCGAAGGCTAAAAGAAATGGTCATTTCCTGTCAATGTCTCGGGTTTTTCAATACTGCAACATTAGGGGGTCTTAATTAGTTACATCTGTTCCTTGCTCTTTTTTTGGAAACAGGACTGGACACTCCAATTCCGGGAAAAACACAAAAACACATGCTCGCATGCTTCTGTTGTTAGTTGCTGTAGTGCTAAGGTGTTTTTTTCCTTTTATTGTGCTTTTCGCTATGACTAATATTAAATCCTCTTCAGAGAAGAAAATTATGAAAAAGATGGTATATGAGATCATTTTTTTAAATCTTCGAATTCCTTCAAGCCAGGTTCATTAAATCTTCATTAAATCTTCATTAAATCCAGGTATGTTTGAAAAGTATATAATTCATTTATACTTAAGTTTCTCGAAAGATATTTACTTAAACGTTACAGTTTTCGTATATTATCCTTTTATTGAGTTTGTTCTCAAATCCAAAGGGACTATTTTCAAACAATTTTTAGATGTGTTCGTAATTATGTAAATACGTAGCACCTATAGTTGTTGTTCAGTCTGTTTGTCCGTCTGTCCATCCGTCCGCATATAACAATGCAAAAACTACTCAACCGAATCGTTTGAAATTTAAAATGCATAATTATTAAAATCCGATGCATAGATCAATTACAGGGACAATCAAAAGTATTCTGTTACATTACGGTCACTGGGGAAAGAAGTTTCAAATGCATTTTAATCGATTGAAATTTAAAATATATAATTGTTACATAATTTTGTCAAGTCATTTCAAATTTTATGAAAATCGGATGGATAGATTAATTACAGGTACAATCAAAAGTATTCTGTTATATTACGGTCAATCGGGAAAAGTTTCGAATGCATTTTAATGATGTTACACTCATTCGAACACAATAAAATTGATATGCATCTAATGAGTACATATTATAATATGTATTTTGCATAATCTGTGGTGCAAAGAACATTTGATATTGATTTACAAGGCCAGACAAAAGTAATCCATTACATAATGGTATAGGGAGAACATTGTTTGGTGAGCATTTTAAATGTAATAAACTATTTAAAATTTTATGAGATTGATATATGTTACTGAAGACTGTTACAAGTTATTTTCTGTATAAAAGAAATTTACAGGGTCACACAAAAGATTTTGGCTAATATACTGTATCCGAAATACTGTATACTATTACATCAAGATCTGAATAATTTTAAGTGCGTCCGTAATTATATAAAAAACTAACACTTATATTCGTCGTTCAGTCTCTCAGTCCATCCGTCTTTACAATCTATGCTACAAAAAGTGTATAGTATTAATTTACACGGCCACTCAAAAATATTCTCCTACATAATGATATACGAGGATTATTGTTTGGGGCATGTTTTAATTATATTCATCTATTTTACTTTTATGAATGTGGTACACGTTGCTGAGGTGTAATAAAAGTTGTATGTCCATGTATATTTACAAGAGCACAAAAAAAAAGATTTTGACCACTATACTATATCCGAAGTACTGTCTACTATAACAGCAAGATCTGAATATTTTTAAAACTTCGTTAACGTACGAACGCACCTCATTTGCTAGGCTTCATGTGCAATTTCCAACTTGTTTTATTAATTCTTTTTTAAAAAACGCACGAAATAGGCAAGTGAGTAAATGGAAAAAAAGTGACCGGAAAAAAGTAACATAAACTACAAAAGCGGAAAAAAAATGACTCGGAAAAAAACTAGTCGTTGGGGGCCACTGTAATACTTACCCATCATGGATATGTATATGAAAATAAAACATGTGAAACTATTTATACAATGCATTGCAATTCATAAACAAAATTTAAATATTGTTAATATACATAGCAATGCTATATTAAAGAACTGCTGATGTACCAATTTCGACAAATTATATGAAACGCCAAACTACTCAAGTAGTACCGGACTGCGTAAAAGAAACATCCTTATAACTCCAAAAATAATAATTCTACTAACTAACAATTAACTGCGTCGGATTAAGCGTCTCATTTCCAATTAAAATATACTTCTGAATTGAAATTCGAATGAAATACAAGGTCATGAAAAATCGAAGAATGTGGAAAACAAGATTACAAATATCTCGGCAACTAATAATCCGATCGACTTCGTTCTATATGCAAAATGTGTGTTATTTTATTGCCTTTTACGTCCATTCCTTAGAACAAAAAAAAATTCTCTTCGAAAATTTTTATACACCTTTCATCAAAACGAATTTTTCAAGAGTCCGAAAAAAATAGTTCCGGGTAATCGAGGTTTCTGATATTAAATAGGGTCGTCCCATTCTTACATACTAACTACATACAAAATTTCAAGTCTCTATCTCAATTTGTTCGGGAGATAGAGCGTTTACAGACAGACAGACGGGCGGCAAAATTTTTTTTCTAAAAATATGTTTTTCGGAATCTCCACTATCTAAAACGTGTAAATCCGTCAAAAATTTTTTTTCGATTTTCAAAACGATTGCAAGACTTACCCTATACTACGTATGATGGGTAAGTAAAAATTACCGGAAAAAAAGTGACAAGGAATTGATTTTGGGGATTCATTAGTTAAATATATAGAGGGGATGGGGGAGAGGCTATTAATTTAGGTAAATGTGTTTTTCATGCTGAATTAACCGCTTTGGTTCAATTTTTGGACATATGATTAACACCCCCCCACCCCATCCGACCTAAATGAGATAACGGATTTTTAAGCAAAATTATACAACGTGTCTTTTTTTTTTTTTTTTGATATAGGTTCTTTTTGATAAAGATTATACACAGTATACTATAATGCCTGAAGAGTTTTGGGAGTTTAATTGTTAAGAAAAAAGGTGATGGGGGAAGCCTCTTTTAAATTAAATTGATAGTTTTTTACGCAGAATTATCCGATTTGCTTGGAATCTGGACATAGGTTCATAATGATATGACGTATCTCTGATTAGTTATGGGGTTCTTTTGCTTATTATAAAGGGGGGACGGGTAATTACCTCTTTCTCAAATTAGATAAATCGGTTTTTATCCAGAACTATTCGATGTATTTCAAATTTTAAATATAGGTTCTTTCTGATAAGGTAAATCCCTGAATAGTTTTAAGGGTTTAATGGCTAAGTATAAAGAGGGAGGAACGGGGAGTAATCCCTCTTAGTTAAATAAATGCCTTTTTACGCAGAATTATCCGATTTACCTCGAATTTTAGTCATAGATTTATTATGATAAGACGTATTTCTGATTAGTTATGGGGGTTCTTATATGCTTATTAAAATGAGGAGGGGGCAAGCAATTATTTCCCCCTCACATTCGATAAGTCCGTTTTTATTCACAATTATCCGATGTACAGTCGACTCTCGTTAATTCGAAATCGGATAATTCGAATCTTCGCTTAATTCGAACTAAACATGAAGTCCCGAAATTTTCAATGGCAGAATAACGTTAAACTTTTTCATTAATTCGAACTCATTTTCTCTTGACATCGTTTAATTCGAACTAACGAGAATTCCGAATTTCGGATAATTCGAACATTTCTTGTGGTCCCGACGAGTTCGAATTAACGAGAGTCGACTGTACTTCAAATTTTAAATATAGATTCTTTCTGATAAGGTGAATCTCTGAATAGTTTCAAGGATTTAATAGCTAAGTATAGAGGGAGAAACAGAGGATAATCCCCCTTAAATAAAAAAAAAATTGGCTTTTTAAGCAGAATTATCAGATTTGCTTCAAATTTTGGATGTCCGGTACATACCGCCGGCGGCTAGTCCCATAGGAAATTTGACGATCAGGGGATTTTTCGGTAAAGGTTTGCCGCAAAAATGCCCAAGTAAATTAAAAAGCGAGTTGAATGCAATCGAACGCAAATAACAAATAAAAAGAAATTTTCTTTATTTTTTAATTTAATGATTGAAAACAATTACGCCAGAAAATATAAGACATTTTACCTTTTTCCTTATAATTATTACAATTCATTTTGCATTTAAAACTGGTTTATTTATTTTTTACTTGCGAAAAAAGTAATATGCTAAATCATTTGTTGTAATTGTCATTTTAATTTACGCCGAATATTTATCATTTAAAACTGGATTTTTACTAATAAATGTCCCATATTACACATCACAAAGTATAATATAAAACATTTAGAAAAATATATGTTAGAAAATTTTAATGTATAAACTATGTTATGGGTCACGAACGAATGAACTAGTGAATTCATTAATTTGTAGTAGTAATAATAATAATAATAGTTTTTTATTAATAGCTTATGTTAGTAATTAGAAAGTTAATTGTTTAGAAACCTGTAGTTCTTGATAGATCTTCAGTGTTTGAAAGCCTAAAAAATTAAAAAACAAATTTGAATTAAAAAAAATGATTTTAATAAAAAGGATTTTTTTTTCTTTGTTAGGATATTTATAGAATACTGAAAAATGCTATGCAGAAACATAAACCATAGTTTTAAATGCAAACAGCTATTGAGGATATGTAAACAAACCCTTAAAACTATTCAGGGATTTTATTTTATTAGAAAGAACCTATATCTAAAATTTGAAATACATCGGATAATTGTGCATAAAAACAATTTATCAAATTTAAGGGGGGAATAATAGCCCGTCCTTCCACTTTTTAATTAGCAAAAGAACCCCGTAACTATTCAGGGATACCCCTTATCATAATGAATCTACATTCAAATTTTTAAGCAAATCGAATAATTCTGCGTAAAAAGCCATTTATTTAATTTAAAAGAGGTTATCCCTCGTTCCTCTTTTATACTTTACCATTAAATTCCCCAAATTCTTCGGGTATTATATATTGCGACGACGTACTGACAACTTTAATCTGGGCAGAAGATAGACAGCGAAATCCCATTGCGAAAAGGGTGAAAGTATCTTAATTTAAAACTGGGAAGAATAGCTGCAATTGACCTCAAGGAACTAGAAAATGATTTCACTGGTCTAGTGGCACTGAGCTGAGGGGTGGGATTGTTGAGCGTAGAGAGGGAAGGAAGTAGTTGGAAGAGAGACATGTGCTGTTAATTTACTAGAGAGTACATAGATGTAAGGTGGCTTAGATGTGCTAAGCGAAATGTAATATTGGAGTGTGGCTCCTATGTAGTTGTAATATCGTTTTATTTATTTTTTTATTAATTGATCTATAGTTCTAATAAAGAACTTGAACTAAAAATGTGTTATTGATGAACTTAACAAATAAACCAACTGAATAAAGAGAAACTGAGGACACGACACCACAATACTATACATAAGCCTTGTCAGAAAGAACCTATATCCAAAATTTGACACACGTTGAATAATTCTGCTTCAAAACTCATTCATCTTATTTAGAACGGAAGGGGGGAGGGTTAATCGTCCATTCCCAAAAGTAATCAAACAAGCGTCTTTTCAGTATGAACGTATATCCAAAAATTGAACCAAAACAGTTAATTCAGCATGAAAAACCCATTTACCTAAATTAAGAGCATCCCTCCACCCCCCTTTCATACTTAACCAATAAATCCCCAAAATCAATTCCTTGTCACTCTTTTTTTCCGGTAACTTTTTTTCCTTGTCCCTTTTTTGCAGTAAAATTTTTCCTGTGTCACTTTTTTTTTCGCTTTTTTAATTTATGTCATTTTTTCCTCTAACTTTTTTTCCTAGATTCAGGATTAAAAAGCTATGTAAGTGAGAAATGTTCTTCATTCTTTGATAAGATCTTTCAGAAGACGATTCTCTCAGTGGATGATTTGAAACGAATTTGCGACATGGAAGCGACAAAAAGGAGGAAAAATGGTTGTCATGCGATCAAAATTGCTTATAACTCATTAACTAATTTATATATTTCTTTAAAAAAAAAATGGCGACTGTGTTGTTTATAAGCAACTTTATCTCTCCCAGCCACTGATTTGAATCGAAAACTTGATGAATAGATCCACTATTAGATTCACCAACATTTCGAAAGATTTTTGAGCCAACACTTGATTTCCTCCAACTTTTCGCGAAATATCCTCACAACACCCAGTGTGATAGCAAACAGCAATGTACCCCAACTTTTTTCTGCAGTTCCAAGACAATCTCTGCTAGCCGAGACTTTTCATTGTACGTCGAGCATTTCAACGGATCAGAGATAAGCAATTGATAGGAATAGGCGATAAATGTTAACGGCTGGTACTAGTAGCATTGGTTTTCCTGCTATTCCCCCAACTTTGTGAAAATAATTATAACCTTTTTCTTTCTTTGAACGGGAAAAAGTTGGAGTTAAAATCGGTTGAAAAGTTTGTTGCTCGTAAATTTTTTGAATCTGATAGCAACTAAAGACATAAGAAAGTTTCATCCAATTAGTTTCTTTGATAGATTATACGTTTTCAGGAATGTATTAACAAGTGAGCTTTCCTTTGAGTATTATCAGTTCTAACAAAACTATTTTTACTTTTTTATATCTTTACGGAAGAAAATATTGGATTCGTGAAAATTTTCGAATTCCGGTTTTTGACGGATTTACCCGTTTTAGGGATGAGAGATTCCTAGTTTTTAGTAAGAACAAGTTTTTACAAAATGTCTGTTTGTGTATATGTGAATCTGACTCTGTCTATATGTGACATAAATTTTGTGGAAGCTCTATCTCAAGAACTAATGCACGGAATGTAATAAAAATTTATATTCAGGTAGTCCCTAATACAAATTCATACTGATTAGTTTTTGTTGCAAATCACTCAACAGATGGCGCTTCTACGCTGCTTTTTTTTACGATTAACGCAACAGCTATATCTGAAGAAGTAACGCACAGATATCAACCAAACTTCAGATTCAGTCAGTACTTAACATGAACTGATATTGTATTGGTTTCTGTGTAAATCGCTCAACAGAAGGCGCTGGTATGCTAAATTTTTCACGATTTTTGCAATAGCTCTATCTCAAGAACTATCGCACGGAATTTAATTAAAAATTATAATCAGGTAGTTCTTGATATAGATTGATACTGATTAGTTTTTGGTGCAAATCGCTCGACAGGTGCGCTGCTATGGTGCATTTTTTACGATTTTCGCAACAGCTATATATCCATAACTAATAAACGGATTTCCTTTAAACTTCAGATTCAGTTAGTTCTCAACATGAATCGATGTTGTTTGCACTTTGGTGTAAATTGCTCAACAGGTGGCACTGCTATGTTGCATTTTTCACGATTTGCACAATAGCTCTATCTCAGGTTCTCAGGTGCAGAAATTTTCATCAAACTTTAGATTAAGTAAATCCGTGAAATGAACTAGTTTTATTCATGTTTTGTTGTCAATCTCTCAATATGGGGCGTTCCATTGCTGAATTTTTCTCAATTCCAGGAATAGCTCTATTTAAAGAACTAATCAGCGAACTTCGCCAAACTTCAGATTCAGGTATAGCTTGATAAATATTATTGCTGATTATGTTTTGGTATAAATCGCCCAACAGGGGGCGCTTTTATGTTGCATTTTTTTACATTTCAGCAATAGTCTTATTTTAAGAACTAATGGAAGGAAGTTCATGTCTTTAAAATCGTCACAATGACCATAGATTGCCATTTAATTTTGGCACTGAGATAGCAAATTTTGACGCATTAAGGGTGTATTCGAAAAAATGTTTTTTCTCTCTCGGCAGCTCAAAATTTTCCTATACATTTTCAGATTCATTTTTAAAAGTAAAAACATGAAATTTGCTGAGATAATTTTTTATGATATGTTATAAGATGTCGTATGACTTTATTTTTCTCTGAATTCATTAGAATTTGATTTATCGACAATTATTTTCTCAGCTTGCCCCATTTTTTCGTTCCCAGATCTCCCGCTTTGGAAAATTCGGTTCAAAAGACGGACTTTGACTGCAGTTTTTGTAATATTTTCTGCATTTATCAAAAAATCGCAGTCATGGGATCTAATATAGTTTCTAAATAAGAGAATTTCCCAGTTTACTGCTTTTGAGAGCAAAAGTGAATCTTAAAATAAATCAGAAAAAGAAAGTTTTGGAATTGCCACATCCTACTAGTTACTAATACTATTATTTTTTGGAAATTATCAAACAGTTTACTATAAAACAACTTGTCACACTATCACACTATTGTTGTTTTCCAAACAATAATAGTTTTTACAATTATTGTTTAAAAATTATCAAATAGCTGGGGCCGTGGCCCCCCCTAGAAAAATTCTCTAGTTACGCCTATGCCGAGAATTGGAAAGAGCTCTTCTGGAAGAGTGGGGCAGAATACCCCAACTCGTCATAATAGCCTCATTGAGTCCATGCCTCAAAGGTGTTCAACGTTGCTGGCCGCCCGTGGAAACCATACCCCCTACTGAAAATGATTTTCTTTGAAGAAAACACCTTTTCTTATTCTTTTTTTCTCATATGCACAAATTGTATTTTTTTCCTTTTGTACACAAATGCGCAATAAAATGCATTTTTTCTGCCAAACATGTGTAATTTATTCTCATATAACCTCCTATGTCTGTCGACCATGTATCAATCAGCTAAAAAGTTTCCCAGATAAAAAATCCACCTAAAACTGCAATATCCTTTAATTGTTTTGAGCAGTGTATATCAATGTTTGAAACTACATGTCGGTTTACTGGTTTATAAATGCCAATAATTGGATATCTAAATTACTAATAATTTAAAACACACTGTAAAATAATTCATTAAATTTACGGCAAAAACTGCTGGCAGCAAAGTTGCCTGCAGTTTTTGCCATAAAAATTGCAGTAAAATTAGATGTAATTTTTTTATTAGGTCTAATTTTACAACAATTTTACGGTAAAAACTGCTGGCAACATTGCTTCCCGCTATTTTTGCCGTAAACTTAACGGATTTGTTTTACAGTATATGTAAAAAAAATGGCACATGCATAGTATGATATCGTATATAAAGTTTAACTATTTTGTTTTTATAATACAGATTGGCGTATTTTTAAAGCATAAATGCCTTAAGATATAAAATAATTCTATTTTTTATTTTATTTATTTATTTATTTTTTATCTTTGAAAATAAAGTGTCTGCTACTCATACACTTCGTGTCAGTTATTGATTTTACAATAATTGGTGTCAATTATTGGAATTATTGAGCATATTTTAGAAAAAATAAAAATTTTTAATGATACAATGTATACTTTTCCAAAAACATTTCAAAACATTTTTTAATGTATCTCTACTATATCTTTTCAAACAGAAATATACACTGTAAAAAAAAAAAAAAAAAAAAAAAAAAAAAAAAAAAAAATATCGTTAAATTTACGGCAAAAACTGCTCGCAGCAATGTTGCCTGCAGTTTTTGCCGTAAAGATTGCAGTAAAATTAGATGTAATTTTTTTATTACATCTAATTTTACTGCAATTTTTACGGCAAAAACTGCTGGCAACATTTCTGGCAACAGTTTTTGCCGTAAATTTAACGGATTTTTTTTCTGTGTATAAAATGTATTTAAAATTTTATAATGGGGATTTGAATAAAAAAGAATCCCTGTGTCAGTTACTGGGGATTCACCGTAGATATAATAATCACCTCTAGCCCTAATCATCTTAGTAAACTTCATGATATTTCGGAGAACGTCAAATCTGTATTTCAGTTCTCATTGTATTTGAATGTTTTCTGCGTAACATTTGACTCAACTTCTGTTAACCCGTCTATCAAAGTTTTATATCACGAACTTGTGTGCAAAAAATCCTGTCAAATACACGTGATGAGAACTGTGATATTGACTTGGAATTATTAGATATACAAAGACAGTGCGCGTTGAAGTTTTCTAAAGCAACTAATGTTTATAAAATAATCCAATTATTGCAGCTACCATTTTTAAAACACAAAAACATACTTGTCTAATTATATTACTTTTCGCTTAATATTTATTTTTAACCAGGGAAAGACTTTATGTTCATCTTATACAGGGTGAGTCATAAATATCGAAACAATAGCCCATCTCCTTAAATATTGCCCTTAGACCCGCACTTCCAATTACAAAAATTCATAAAAAAGGATGAAATTTTTGATCAAATAAGTTGAAACTCCATTGGGGGGGGGGGGGGGGTCTATTTGAAAAAATATGAAAATTAAATTTTTATACGGCCCCCGTAGGACGAAATTCCCAATTAGGAAATTATTCCATATCCATTCCTAAATTAAACAAAAAAAAAAAAAAATCATCTCCATATCTAAAAATCTCACAAAGATATTATAATCCAAAATTCTCCAAAATCCCTGACTTATACCATTTTTCCTTGCCTCTAAACTGTGATTTCTTGACTCAATTTCAACGCTAGATAGGTAACATTCACAGATTGCACTAATAAAAATCGATTTAAGATAGCGCTTTTTCTTTGGACATAACATAGCAGCGTATAGATTTTACGCTAAATTTGTATGAAAATATGCTAGTGACATCTGTACTAGAAGTCTGCACGGGTCGAAATATCTAGGTCCAGTCCCGAACTGATCCATAGGGAAAAATTTTGGTCCGGCCTGGAAAAAAGTTTAAATCATACCCCGGCTCAGCTGTGAATTTCTACATAGATTTTTACTTCGGTGTGGTTAAAAATTGTTTCGTATGGAGGAGTCCCGACCAAAAATACTTATTATAGCTTTTCGTTTTTCATATTTATACTTTATATTATTAAAGAATCGCCAAAGGCTGTGAAATATTTATTTCATCAATGAATCTCTATTTATATGTAAATGTTTCACTTATATTTTAAATATCGCTAATCCATATTCGATGCGTTGGAGACTTTGAAAAATGTTATACAGTAAAACCTTTTAAGACGGAATCACATAGGAAAGAAAAAATACGTTATAGATAAAAGCCCTACTTAGGAGGTGTCTAAATGGAATTGATTTTTTTCTCAGGTATTATTATATTTATTTTTCATGGAACAATACATTTTCCGTTTAAGACAAGATTCCGTCATAGCCAGATTTTTTTAATGTAATATATTTTAAAAATGTAATGATAAAATGATAAAATATAATATATTGTAACATTTGTTATGATAATTACCAATGATAAATGGACATACAATTATGTATAAATAATTAATTTCAAACAAAGTAAATCATTATTTTAGTCTTTGTCCCACGGTACACAAAAACGCAAAAACTACCCTACCGAATCGTTTGAAATGTAAAATGTATATTTGTTATATAATTTTGTCGAGTCATTTCAAATTTTATGAAAATCGGATGCATATATTAGTTACAGAGACAATCAAAAGTATTCCGTTACATTACGGTCAATGGGGAAAAAAGTTTCAAATGCATTTTAATCGTTTGAAATTTAAAATATATAAATACTACATAATTTTGTCGAGATATTTCAAATTTTATGAAAATTGGATGCATAGATCAATTACAGGGACAATCAAAAGTATTCCGTTACATTACGATCAATAGGAACAAATACTTTCAAGCACATTTTAGTGATGTTAAACTCTTTTGACTATAATAGAATTGACATGAACTTATGAAGTATATATATATACAGGGTGTTCCGTTAAAGGGGTCCAATATTAATAGGGGTAATAGAGGAGATCACATGGAGCATAAATCAGTAGGGGGAACTGGGGTACATTGATACAGTTTTTTTCTAAGATTTTTTTTGGTGTCAAGAAAGTAGAAAATTCAAGTTTTTTTCCATGAGGTGACAGCAAAACTTGTGTAGTATGTTATAAAAATGTACAGTCATTGTTTTATGTAGTATTTTTGCATGTAATTTTAAAAAAATCAAAAAAAGTCATTTGTATCAATGTGCCCCATCCCCGGGGCAGATTGATACGTTTAAGAAAAATGACGACAAAATAATACCAATGCGTATTTTTCATAAAAAATGAGTTAAAAAACCATTTTATATTTATTTATAAAAATTCAAATCATCCACAATTTATTTTTAAGCAATATTAAAGCAATCAAAATTAAATATATTATGACTTGATGTTCTGTCTGTTTCTTGTCTGACTGTTGGCTGTGGTAACTTTGTCATATCTAGCACTTCAACCCCAGCATTATCTTCTTTCTTATGAAAGATGAAAAAATTACCAGTTTTTCTGTTTATAAATAGGTTCATAAACAGAAAATAAAGGATAATTATATTAAAAATTCTGTTTATAATATAAGTATCATTTTCTGTTCTGCAGTTTGTTTCTCTTACTTAACATTTCTCATGTCGAAAATACTTTTTTCTCTGGAGAATCGATATAAATTCGAGATTTGCCAGAATGCCGTCCTTTTCTTTTATTAGTTCTACTAGCACTAGATGCTGGGTAAGTTCCTACGTCTTCTGTTTTCAAAAATACTATAAAATGCTCTAATATAAAGAAATTAGAGCTATTTCACTTCAATAAAAACTAATATTAGAAATTTTTCGTGAAAAAAAGGTTGGATTAAGGAGTGTATGGTAAAAAAATAATAAAAGATAATGAAAATATGAACTATTAAAGGATTTAGGCTGTATCAATGTGCCCCGTCATAAACTGTATCAATGTGCCCCATACAGCGATTTTGAATAAAATGAGTCTCAAATCCAACACTTCACAATATATCTATCTAATAATAAATAATGAGGAACTGATAAAGAGTAGCAGTACTTACCAGGGAGAGTATTCATTTTGGTTGAAAATACTGGAACAGTTGTATAATAGCATTTCAATTGTACAACTCAAATTTACTTTTGAACAACAAAAACAATAAATCACCCGTCTCATTTCATCAAACTGCTGAATCATTCCAAGATTTTCTGTATGTTGTTGAATACACTAGCATCACCTTTTGGAGCTGTTGTGAAACTTCCTGTAATGACCCTGTGAGCGGTAGAGGGGGTGTATCAATGTGCCCCATGTATCAATGTACCCCAGTTCCCCCTATATAAAGCCTGGTCGGATCTCAATAGTTTTCAAGTTACAGCAAATAGAATGAAAATTCGGAAAATTGTAAAAGAACCCTCATTGCTAAACTATCGATAATGCTACATAAAAACGAAGCACATATTTAGAAAGAGCAGAAAAAAACCTACAAAATGACATCAATTGTATTAAAATAGCAATATTTATTGACGAGTTACAAGCCCTGAAACAGTGAAAAAAGTACGAAATCCAATATACATCAAAATAGTTAATCGTTAATTCCAAAAAGACAACTCTAGCTACAACAAGGAAAATGTAGTAAAATTTGATCCATTCCGAAAGCTTTCGAAAAAGCTTACAATGAACCATATCGGTTTAATTGTGTGAGAGAAATTAATCAGTTTCTTAGTTACAACTCCGCTTTCTTTGACACTAGCAAAGGTTAAACTCCGCCCATCACGATTGGAAACACCGCCTTTTTAATTACTCTCAACTATACATTTTCGATCATGCTTCTTCTGAGATGCAACATTTTTAATTATTCAAGAGTTGAATGAACCAGAATAACTTTACAATAATAGTCTACATTTTAAAGTGGTCTTTTATTGATATAAAGCTTAAGTTAAATTCTTTAAAATTAAACTGGTGGTGAAAATTCGGAAATAATTAACAATATTGCGATTTGTAACTATGCAAGAAGTTTCAGTACATGTTTTACATGGACAATTATTGTATGTATATGTGCATCATAATTTATGATAGGAAATAATAATAACAAATAGCATAATAATTTTATTAATTATAAATTTAAAAAAGACACGAAATTTTAAATTAATTCATACAAACTTTGTAATTTACAATTTGAGTACACCACAGTCTGTGACTTACAAAATACAGTGCCAAAAAGTGTTGAAAATATAAGAAAAATGACAAATAAAGAAGTACATTCCACGTACTTTATGACATATGTGAAGCATAGTCTTCTGGCCTGCGCTGCACAGTTCAATGTCGGAAGGCAGACGAACGGACATTATTATAATAGGTGTTCGAAGTTGCGCCCATTGACAGAATCCCACAGCCGACAGCGACGTCGTAAAGATTGGCGAACACGCCGAAAAACTCCGACGGAGTTGGGAATGTCTCCTGCAGCGACAACGATTCGCGCTAGTAAATCCTCCGGTGTATCCACAGGCGTTTCATACACCAGCGATTTAAGGTGTCCCCAAACAAAAAAGTCTAACGGATTGAGGTCTGGAGAGCTTACAGGCCAAACAACAGGTCCACTGCGTCCAATCCATTTCCCAGGATATGTTGAATTGAGGTGATTGCGAACACCTATGAAAAAATTTGCCGGTGCGCCATCGTGCATAAACCACATATTGTGGCGCAATGTTGCTGGCACATTTTGCAGTAACTGCGGTAAAATATCCCGTAGGAAAACCCAGTACGTACTGCCATTGAGTACATCTGGGAGTAAATATGGTCCTATGAGATAATCGCTGAGGACACCTGCCCATATGTTCACACTGAACTTTTGTTGTGCGTTCGACGGGAAAACAGTGTGCGGATTTGTATATGACCATGTATGCATATTGTGCGTGTTTACCACGCCCTCTCTCGTAAATGTTGCTTCATCAGTAAATAAAATATTTTCCAGAAATTGTGGATTATTTTCTGTTACATTAAGCAACCAGCGTACGAAATCTGTCCGCTGAGCACAATCTGTTACTGATAACAGTTGTACCCGCTGCACATGAAAGGGGTGCATGTTTTCTGCACGCAGAACACGCCACACACTTTGGTGAGAAACACCGACTTCAGACGCAGCAGCTCGTGTACTCGTGGAGGGGTTATCTTTAAAAATATTCAGTACATCTTCCATTGCAGGTGTTCCTACATGTCGAGGTTTCCCTGCATCAATGCTGCTGTATTAAACGATCCAGTCTCCCGTAATCGTCTATCGATTTTTATGAAAAGTTTCGAACTTGGGCAACGTCTCCTTGGAAATTGCTCACGGTACATGCGCTGTGCTAGACATGCATTTCCATGAGCTTGCCCGTACATCAGATGCATGTCCGCATATTCTTCGTTAGAGTATTCCGGCATAATTATTATACATCAACTTACTACAATCCCACTTACAACAGCCTCCCTTTAACATAACGCCCACTGATGACTGCTGTTTTATTACACTTTTCTTCCTATACACATAGAAAATTTGCATAAAAAGTACTTCTTCTTCATCATCCTGAAAGTTCATGGAGGAAACGCAGCAGTCACGGAGTTTGCTTTAAGACAAGGCGAGAGCTGCACAATATGTCATTCACTTGACCAGACTGAATAATGAAAGGGTATTGATAGAGGTTGATCAGAAATGTATAATTGAAAGATATTAAAACGGGGTGTTTACAATCGTCATGGGCGGAGTTTCGCCCTTTCCGAGCGTGCAACAGTACACAGTTATAACTAGGGAACTGCTTGATTTCTCCCATACAATTAAACTGATATGGTTTATTGTAAGCTTCTTCGAAAGCTTTCGGAATGGACCAAATTTTATAACATTTTCCTTGATGTAGGTAGAGTTGCATTTTTGGAATTAACGATTAACTATTTTGCTAAATATTTGATTTTGTATTTTTTCACTGTGTCAGAGCTTGTAACTCGCCATTAACTCTCAATATTCTAAAACAACTTATGTCATTTCGTAGGATTTTTTCTGCTCTTTCTAAATATGTGCTTCGTTTTTATGTAGCATTATTGATAGTTTAGCAATGAGGGTTTTTTTACAAATTTCCGATTTTTCATTCTATTTGCTGTAACTTGAAAATTATTGAGATCCGGCCAGGCATTATATACTGATTTATGCTCCGTGTGATCTCTTCTATTACCCCTATTAATATTGGACCCCTTTAACGGAACACCCTGTATATATATATATGTATATATATATATACATATATATATATATATATAATAAATTATACATTTTATACAATCTGAGATACAAAGAATATTTATTATTAAATTACAGGGCCACACAAAAGTATTCCACAACATAATGCTATATGGAGAAATATTGTTTGGGGCGTGTTTTAATTATATGAAACTTTTCCTATTTTATGAATATGATATGCGTTTCTAAGGCATAATAAAAGTTAGTTCCTGTATGTTTACAGGAACTAAAAAAAGATTACGGCCATTATACTGTATCCGAAGTAATGTCTACTATAACAGCAAGATCTGAATATTTTAAAAACTGTGTTATCGTATGAAAGCACCTCATTTGCTACGCTTCATGTGCAATTTCCAACTTGTTATATATGAAATGGTTTAATATAATTAAAATATGTCACACACAATTCCCCCTAACATTATGTAATGGAACTCTTTTGTGTGGCCCTGTAAATGTATAATATCTGTTTTTTCATCGTATTTTTTATAGAATGCATATTTTAGTACATCTCGTAAATGCAAATAAATTTTAATATGTTTGCCAGGGTGTAACATCTTTAAAATTAATTTGAACCGATTTTTCCCATAGGCCGCAATGTAACGGTAAACTTTTGACTATCCTTGTAAATAAAATTATCATGGTAGAAACTTCATTTTCAATAGTGTTCGTGCTAGGTTTAATGTCAATAACACCTAAAAATTTCAAGGCGATCCGAGTATATTTACGAGAGTTAGAGCGCGAAAAGACGGACAGATGGCCAGACGGACAGACGGCCAAACAAACCGAATGCATAAGCACTTTTCAACTTTATTGGAAAGTGCTAAAAAGAAATATCAAAATTAAAACATTTGTTCCACATCTACTCATTAATATTCATTAAAACTAGAACACCCGAAAGGAGTCGAATCGACCCTGGTCACATGATTAAATGTCAACTGGAACCAGAAGTTTTTTCATAAAATAATTTATGCTTAAAACACGCTTATTTACGCTAAATAAATTTTTTGAATAATTTTAAATAAATATTCTGGTGCGAAATATTTTTATGAGACTTAAGTAAAATTTCCGGGCATTCTAGTGTTCAATAATAACTTTTCCCTAAAAATCAGTTAATAAAAGAGGACAATTTGTGAAAAAACTTTTATCATTTTACTCCATCGACGATATATTTCTGAATTTTCTCGATGTTTGAGGGGAGTTTTTTGTAAGTTGCTCCATAGATACTATTACATTACATAAAAAGATTGTTGTTATCTTTCGCGCATGCGCAGATAAAAATTATTTCATACAACTACTCTATTTCATAAAATATCTACATAAAATAGATTGTCCTGACGGACTATTATTCAACGCACAGCCCAAACTACTGAACTTAGAAGCATAAAAATTGGGGAGAAATATACTTCTTATAATGTAAGCGTGTATTAAGACGGGATTTTTGAAAATTTACTCCCTAAAAGGGTTGATTGGGGTGGGGTCGGAAATTATAGAACATCTTCCTATATATCAGCAGCCGTTATAGGTAGGAACGTGAAATTCCAAAATATAAATCTACTAAAAAAATAATCAAACAAAAAGGGAGTCAAAAATTTTAGAATATTTGGCACACCTCAGAAGCCGTTTTTGGTAGGAGCATGAAATTGTGGAAAATAAATCTAGTAAAAAAATAATTAAACACATGTCTCAGCTATTTTAAATTTTCCACATCTGAGGGGGTGGGGTTAAAGAATGGTAGTCGAAAATATTTTTGGACCCGTCATGTGATATATCATCTTTAAAGTCCTCGTCTTTCAGATTATGGACCGTTTTCCTTCTTCCCCAATTTGGCCTCCCGGGAAGTGGCAATTTTCGAACTTTTTTGAAATCGCAATGTTTTTATCATTTTAAATAGGATATTTTTACGGAGCCTTCCGATAAATATTATTTATAATAGATGAAAATTTTAAAGGGAAAGAATAGTGAGGGGTATTTTACGGGGGCACGATAGTTGTAACACTTTTTCAAATTTTGCTGACACCTTTCATGTAAAATATTTTTGGAAAGCTCTGTGAACATTATTTCATGTTATACAACTCCTCCCACTTTGCCCCCGCGAGGGGTGCATTCTTCTAAATTTAGCCAACACCTTTCATTTGATATATCGTTGGTAAGCCCTGTAAATTCTTATTCATATTATGCACTTCCCTTGCCCTTCCTGGGGGTTGGGAGTACGTTTGACGTATTTCAGCAAAATGTCTTCTAATAATGGTAAAATTAAAGAATTGATCTTAAATGACGTAGAAAAAATCAATGAAAATATTGATCTCATTCACCATCCTTTTAGTTCTTGTTTTAGCCGCAAGGGGTGCTTTTAATTCTTATTTCTTTGTCTTATTCCGCTGGTAATTGCCGAAAAATTTTAATTTTTGATACTTAAACCCCCTTATTTTTTTATACTTATTCGCGCCTTTTCTACGTTTTGCAACCAGGGGACTCCGTCACGTGACTTTTTCACGATTATAGCTCCCTTGCAGCTTCCCTGGTTTGTTATTTTTTAATCCCCTCTGTTTTTAGTTTCCATCTAATTACTAAAATCGACTTAATAAGCATATAAAAACAATGATTTTTATAAACAATTGTAGAACATTTCTATTATAGATTCCTGGAAGTAATCGATGACTGTATCGATTGTGTTTTTTACGATGACGATATTTTGCGATTGGTAAATTTTCGAGAAACTTACATCACTAGCCATATCCCAGCAGCAACCTTAGGTAGATGCGTGAAATTCACGATAACAAACTTTTTTAAAAATATATTAAACATTTATTTTATGAATTTTATAAATTCCCCTAAGACCCCCGCACCCCCCCCCCCAAAAAAAAAAAAAAGATTAACGGGAGAAACGAAACTTTTCGATTATTCCACCACACCTCAGCAGAATTTTTATATAGAGGCATGAATATGAGGATAAATTAAACTGCTAAAACAAACTTAAACATGGATTTTATCTATTTTAGAGATTCGCACTTAAGAGCCCACAATAGTCACAGAAAAATTACTCAAAAAGACCCGGATGACCATGTAAAGTCTATGGGAGCGTTCTTTTCTAATATCTCGCTCAAATTTTAATATTTTTGCATGATTTTTTTGCACAAGATAGCTGAGGGCAATCCACAACCGGGCTAGTTTTTACTTTTTCGATTTTGGTTATATATTTTTTATATTACGATAGTTTCAGTTTCAGAACCGGTTTAAACCGGTTTCGAAAGTTAAAGTAATTTTTTTAAAAAAATCTGAAACAAAAATTGAAAAAGTAAAAACTAGCCCGGTTGTGGATTGCCCTCAGCTATCTTGTGCAAAAAAATCATGCAAAAATATTAAAATTCGAGCGAGATATTAGAAAAGAACGCTCCCATAGACTTTACATCGTCATCCGGGTCTTTTTGAGTAATTTTTCTGTGACTATTGTGGGCTCTTAAGAGGGTTTAATGGAGTGGTCGTAATTTTAGGACATTTCACCATATCTCTACAGCAGTTTTAGGTAGAAACGTGAAATTCAAGATAGCAAATCTATTAAAAGATAGTTAAACATAGTGATTTTAGAGCTATTTTATCTATTATGTCGTCACATCGATTTTGAATCGGATAATGTGAGGTTATACGAATAAAAAAATAATTGTGGCTATTTGATCAGGTATTAAGTTTTTTTTTTTTTTTTTTTTTTTAATTTTTTGCTTGATGCATTTTGTTTGATTAAAGTTTCTTTTAAAGAAACCGACCAGCGTAGCGGGCGAAGGCTGTTAGTTTAAACCTTTCGGGTCTGGTGTACTACTAATAGTACATCATCTTTCAACTTACATATTTTTCCACTATTTAGAAAGTGTTTTAAAAGAGCCTCATATTCTATTTTAAAGACTTCTGTTTAAAGTGTGCATTTAATTTTTTCGCTAAAAGATAGCCCTACAAGTCCAGAAACACTCATTCAAGGTGGATGAAATTTCGAATGCTCGTCGAGCATGTAGTTCTTTTGAATTTGACCTCATTATTGATATCATAAATAATTAGAATTATTATTTGAAATTATTTTCGTAAAATAAGTTATTGATGCTAATGTTTGATGTAATTTTTCTAATCAAAACCATTCAAAAGTTGTGTTTTATCTATCTTTGAATATGTGTACTATTAGTAGTACAGTGGTCTTTAAAGGAATTATACACTATATTGCCATTGATTATGGGACACTTGCGATTTTAGACATTTTACTAAATATCTAGAAAAATACATGAGGAATCATCTCGAAACTCTTAGTGTATAAATATAATTGTATACGCCATACATCGCCGTGAAGATATTTTACCGAAACTCCATAGGGGACCGTCAACAAATTAAAAAATAATGAATATCTTTTGAATAACCATGTCAAAACTAATGTAGCAAAAGCGCTCAAACTCTAGATCATGATTGAATGCCTTATTGTAATGCACTGTGTTCATTTTTATGCAAATAGCATGCATACTCGCAGAGTAATTAAGGTTTTTATAAAAATGATCCCAAATTTTTCAAAGTTTTTTCCTTATAATTTTCAGAGTTCTTAATATAAAATATTATTTTTTTCAGAAAATATGACAAACAACATTGCACACAGTATTCTGTAATCAGAATTAAAAAATAATGAAAATTGTATAAAAAATGAGTTGGTTTACTAAATAATTTTTTACTGCGCATGCGTCAACGATATCAAAATTTCATTTGCATATTATGTTAGCTAAATGTATAGAGCAACTTTTGTGAAAGTCACAAAATCATAAATTGAAAATTCTGACAATAATCGTCAATTGAATAAGTCGAAAATCCGTTATTCTCAAAATGAAGCAAAAACAAGAGGGGTTGTATCCATATATTCATTGATTAGTGTCAATATAGAATACACGATATGGGATGTACTACTGCATTTGGATAAAATCCCTCATTTTTTTGCTTCATTTTGGAAACAACGGATTTTGTCCTTTTTCTATGGACGATTACTTTCAGAATTTTCAAGCTATGATTTTGAGACTTTTACAAAAGTTGCTCTATACATTTAGCTAACATAATATGCAAATGAAATTTTGATATCTTTGACGCATGCGCAGTAAAAAATTATATAGTAAACCTACTCATTTTTCATACAATTTTTATTATTTTTTAATTCTGATTACAGGGTACTGTGTGCAATGTTGTTTGTCATATTTTCTGAAAAAAATATTATTTTATATTAAGAACTCTGAAAATTATAATGGAAAAACTTGGAAAAATTTGGGACCATTTTTATAAAAACCTTAATTACTCTGCGAGTGTGCATGCTATTTGTATAAAAATGAACACAGTGTATTACAATAAGGCATTCAATCATAATCTAGAGTTTGAGCGCTTTTGCTACATTAGTTTTGACAGGGTTATTCAAAAGATTTTCATTCTTTTTTAATTTGTTGACGGTCCCCTATAGCGTTTCGGTAAAAAATCTTCACGGAGATGTATGACGTATACTATTATATTTATACACTAAGAGTTTCGAGATGATTCCTCATGTATTTTTCTAGATATTTAGTAAAATGTCTAAAATCGCAAGTGTCCCATAATCAATGGCAATATAGTGTATCACTACAAGGTACATTGCATTTATTAATTCTTAGAAATGAAATTTGTAGTAACTTAGGTTGAATATTTTTTGTTTTATAGCAATATTTCTCATTCTTTTTGTCATATAATGTTGTTATGTAATATTATTAGCCTATAATTTGTAAAAAAAAAAAAAAAAAAAAAAAAAAAAAAAAATCTAGATTTATTAGATTTTATTTTATCAGTTGCTGAAGTACTGGCTTTCAGAAACCGAACTATAAACTCCTTGAAACATGATCGTCCAGTAATTCACCAGCCATTGACCATTCCATCTAAAAAAAGTAGAAACCATTACTTAGCCTAATTAAGGATATAAGATATGATAATGCTGGCCATATGAAAGAGATGAGCAAGGTGCAACAAATGTGCAAATTAGAAGGATGTAACTTTAGAACTTGCATCTTTTTTTGAAAAATGCAATGTCTACTTATATTTCCATGGTGACAGGAATTGCTTCAAAACTTTTCATGCCAAATGAGAGAAGTCAGCAGAATGTACCAACAAATAACAATTTAATTTTTATTTTTATTTATTTATTTATTTATTTTATTTATTTATTTGCAATTTTTACACGGTTTCTCGTGTTGAGAAGCAGGGCCTGATTACTAACGGGGCACTCTCCCACCAGGAAAAAGAAATAAAGAATTTTTCCTTATTCATGACAGTAATCTTGTATGAAAAGGGCGTTTAAAGAAGACGAAAATTTTTATAAATTTTTTCTGGTGAGAGAGTGCCCCGTTAGTAATCAGGCTCTGTTGAGAAGTATAAATTGAGTGTCAACTATTGCGAATTATATAGTGCTAATCGTATATTTTTAAATATATCGTTTGCATTTTTATATGTCTTTCAAATTTTCAATTTCAAATTGTACTACATTTATTTTTTGAGCGTATTGTACTAATTACTGAATACCCTTAAATGACAACTTGTTCCTCGAAAGACCACTGTACTATTAATAGTACATAATGTAAATCCTTAACTAATTATAATGTTTTAATCAAACTTATTTTTTACCTTTCAGAGCAATACTTTGTAATGTTTAAATCCAAAAAAAAAAATTTTTTTTGGAACGCAAATAAAAATTCAGACCCAAAAAGGTTAATATATTTATACTCCAAATGCACATTAAGGTTTCCACTACAATGTGCCCATTTGTCTGAAGAAGGTGTTAATTTGGGTTGAAAATACTGCGTGATATAAGCTGCAGATTTACATAATATGCATACATGCAAGATTTTTTTTAACTTAAAAAAAATCACTATACCTCCATGAATGTACTTTCTATTCTTACAAAAATCAGTGGACACGTTTTAAAGTATGCACATATTTGTATTCTGCAGCGATAAATCATTTCGTGCACTTTAATGTACAGGGTGATCTCGAATATTATTACTTTTTTAAAATTTTTTGTCGGCCCCCCAATTGTGCTTCTTATCGAATGGACATTTATAAATATGAGGTAAAACATAGTCTTTATAATCCTGAAGTTGCAGATGATTCCGAGAAATTTATTTTCAAATATTCGACAAAATGTCAAAAATTGGAAGTGTCCGGTGATTATGGCCATATAGTGTATTCAAACACATACACATACAGTACAGCAATCTTTTGTGTATACCGTGTGATAGATAAGCATCTGGGTCTATACATATTTAACCACTAATCAAAATATAAAATGATTAAGCGGCAATTTTTAATTTCAATACGTGAAACTATTAAGCATTATTAAGTATTATTAACATTGTGAAGACTAAGCAAGTTAACTATAGTATAGTTTGCGAAGAAGAAATACAACAGACGAGTAATAAATAAAATAAATAAAAATGAAATTTAAAATTAGGTAATGAATTTACATTATGTAATTTGAACTGTAAGCAAACATTTGTAGAGCGACAAAATATTCAAGCACCTTTTCTATAAAATGGAGTTAATTTGTGAGCGTATACCTTTCTTTTGTTAATATCTTCTATGGTGTTGATGTTATGCATATCGACTAAATATCTTCATCTATATCGATATCAGGTATAACAATTTTTATAGGGATTTAGGCCCAAGGAGGAAGTGCCCCTCGTGAAAGTTTTTCTAAGGAAGCCTAATCTGTATTTACGCAAGGATATCCAAGGTTCGAAGAAAACAACGGAGAACTTCGAACGATTACTCTGATGGACGCGAATGGATTCGAACCCAGTACCTTGCATCTACCAGCTTTGACAGCAACATCGTTTGGCCACTGGTGGGCAAGGGCGGATCCAGCCCTCCTTTAAGAGGAGGGGGGGAGTCATGGCTTCTTTTTTTTGTGGGGGGAGGTCACATCGCTTAATAAGAAATTTTTATATCGAAGGTTCTTCCCATATCCAAATGGTTAATTATCTGATACTTTTGGGAAGTCGTTTTCATTCGTAAATACAAAAAAAAAAAAAATGCATTAATATTCGTAAAAATATAAAATTTGCACATTTTATTAGATACCAAGAAATTGAAGAACTTCTCATTTTCCTATAAAAACAAATAATCGTTCAAAAATGGAGCATTTTAAACAAATTTTTAGGATTTGACATCTACAAAAATGCTGTTATTTTGGAGTGATTCGCTGCCACGATTTGAAATTCAGTATAAACCCCCAAATTTTACGTAGATTTCCCGAACGATTCTTTGCTTTTATCGAACAGTGAAAAACGCTAATCATTCATATTTGTTCTGAATAAGTGCACCAGCAAATGTCATGCATCTGAGTTTGAAAATGACTTCCTGGAAGTGTTGGAAATTATCTGCTTTGGATTTAAATAGAGTTTTAAAGAATCAAAAAGATTCTCATTGTTGAGCAAGGCTTAAATTTGAGAGAATTTAATTCATATTTTAATTTTAAAATGTGCTTCATAAATTTTCTTTTCCAGGGGAGGGGTCATGACCCCCGTGACCTCCCCCTTGGATCCGCCATTGCTGGTGGGATAATATCTTCTATGAACTGTGTTTAAATAATTTTTTAAGAAGTAATTTAGTAATTTCAATTATAATACTATATTCAGTAATTTCAACAATAATTTACACGAAATATAAATAGAAGAACTACAAACCACGGATACGTAACATACAAGGAAAATAGTCAATCGTTTGATCTACATACGAGAAAGACAATTATTTATATTAAAATAACATAACAATTATAAAATAAAATAGTAATTGTAAACAAATAATTTCTTTTATCAAATGAATCGTAAAATTAATCAATTGAGCTTTGATAATGCATAAATAACTTTTAAAATTACATTTAAAAGCGTCAAACATCAAATAAAGATTACCTGCGGAAATTCCTGGTCGATACAAGCATAAGAATAGACCCATAAAAAACACTAAATACTTTTTCAATTTCTCTTGATAAATAATTCTATTAAGCTTTTCTGCAGGCTTCATCTACTTTTATTTCTTTATTCATCAGCAACTCTTGGATCAAACATTGCACTGCATTTTGCGAAGGCCTCAAAATAATCTGTAAACAGATGTTGTCAACAGACCAGTTCAGTCCTTTAATTGGAACTGATCTACATCCGTTATACTATTTATCAACGTTTCCGGGAAACTGCCGCCCATGATAGACAACTTTTTTTTTTCCTGCCCTATCAGTCCAGCATGTAGTTAGCAATCAAAAACTAAGGTTCTCCAAGATTGTAATTACGGAAATGCCACATACTGCGGATATTATTGCAAGATTTTGGAACATTGCTACCGTGAATTCATCATCGCGTTTCTGTAAAAAAGCAAAATAAATGTACAGAAGTTTAACATCATGAAACTCGTCGGAAGTGTGATGGTTCATTGACTGCTATGCTCGAAAACGTAGTATTTCACTGATTTTTTATAATAGTAATAATGCTGAAGCTAGACAGATATACAAAATACAGAAATAAATCAATTTGTGTATGTGAGGGGTGTTATTTAGATTGAAAATTAAATATCCTTTAAAAAAATATATATTGTAAAAAAATATTGTATAAAATTTGCTTACGTTTAAAAAATTTAAAATAAGGTACCCTGGGGTAATAACGCCACGTTAAGGTTCTACCAATTTTCACGGCTCAGTTTTAGTTTGTATTTTGCAAACAAATACATAATTTGATACAGCAACTCATTGACTATCTATATAAAAAAAATAATTTAACAGATATGTATTCATGAAATGTAATGGCGTGATTTCTTGACTAATGCTATTCGGCGTTATTACCCACCTATATTTGTAATAACGCCATGTAAACAAAACTATGAAATAAGATGGAATAATTGCATGTAGATTGCCCAATTCTAAAAATACACAGTCTACAAACTTAGAAATTGACAAATTGCATTCTAAGATATTGAAAATGTTCAATTTTTTGTGAAAGTGTAAGAAAAATAAAGTTGTAGTGTGTGTGGGGGGGGGGGGAGGCAAAAGAATACCAGACCGTGAGCTTCTTTTTGCTTAAAAAGGACCGCTTAAATATAATTATTAGAAACATTGCACAGTTTTAACTGTGTTTATTTGAATCAGTATTTAGGATGTAGCTCGGCCACTGTAGGGAATCAACCGGGATATTAAGCCAAGGATTGGCGTTATTACCCCGTTATAGTTATTGTGCTGTACATTTTAAATTACAAATTATCTCGAGAAGACATCCAAAATCTTCAACAACATTTTTAAAGTCCATGAAATTTACTACAAATTTATGTAATTAACAAAGTATTTCCGGATAAAAAAATAGTCTTCACACCACAAAACGTATCTCGCAAATTTTAGATCAAGCGTTAATTTTAGTTGTTAGTAAAAACAATAAGACCTAAAAACGAAACAAATTAACTTGAAGCTGTTTTTTGCGATTTATATGACTCAAAACCCTTCTGCGCAGATCACATATGTGTCATTTACCAGATTATTTCATAATTATGCAAAATATTAGCACTTGGCGTTATTACCCCGCCTGGCGTTATTACCCCAGGGTACCTTAATTAAACTAAGATATTTTCCAACTTTTAAAAAATAACAACAGCTAATTTGGAATTAAATAAATAAAAAATGTCATTGTATTCTACTAATATTTACAAGAAAACCTCATATAAAGAATAAAACCTACATTTCTAAATCGCTTTCACTTTGTTTTTCCTTTCAGAAAATCATTTATTGTATCGATGTTATGAATACAGTAGACTCCCTGCAGCTTGAAACCACAGGTCGTGCAGACTTCGGAATTTTGCGGATTTCTGGTCATTGCTTTATTTACGTTTTTCACACAGTAATTTGAATGTAATAATGCAATCAAAATTATAATGAATGCTTACAATACAGTAAAAAATTTAAACAATTAAGTAAAGTAATAAACTAAAACGATATAATACAAGGTAGCTTTAATAATTATTAAATTATTAAAAGCCTTAAAATTCTATTAAGATCAAGTAAATTATTAATAATGTTTAATTAAATATGTGTAATAAAGATGAGATATATTTTTCTTGAATTATTGAATGAAACTTGCCTCATAAAGATATACTATTAACTCAAATCAAAATCATAAAGTAAGGAAGTTTTATTTCAGATTTAGCTAGACTTAATAACTAAAAAAGCTTTATTAATAAATAAATATATTTGGTAAAAAGATTGTAATTACCAATGATATCAGAAATATCTTGACTTTTTTTCAGAAATAAATTTGTACTTTTTTCATAAGATAGCATGAGTTCAGTCATATTAACTGGAATTAGATATTAAAATACATACGGAATGATATATAAAAAAAATTAAAGTCTGCAATTTTGTCCCTACATCTGAATTGAAAGTTTCGTTGTTTACATCTGATCCCCAACCTGGGATATGCGTACACCTGGGGATACGTGGTTGGCTTGTTGGGGATACTTGAAAATAATATTGATAAAGGCGGAAATCACGAAAAGGTTTAGTTAAATTACAGAAATGCTATAAATGACAGTGTAATTTGTATCAATTTATTGTATATTTGTCATATAAAGATTACTAATGGGGAAAAATATGTTTCCGTTATCTAGTTGAAGTGGAGGAGAAAGGAGAGTTTATTAAAAATGAGTGTACTCCGAAATAAAAAGTTTAAAAAGAGAGTACGTCAAAGATAAAAGATTGAGAAGCGCTCGTCTAGAATATTAAAACAGAATCTCTTTTACTAATGCGGAAAAACGCAGCGAATCACGAAGAAAGCGCTAAAAGTCAGTTGTAACGCTCGCTAAAATTTCAAAAATTGCTTAAGATTAAATTAAAACAGGATTTCATTTATGAAAGTCGAAGAATCGCGCAGACTATGAAAAAATTAAACATTGCAAAAAAATTAAAACTCAAAAATTGCTGAACGAATTCCGAATAAATTTTATTGAAAAGAGTACAAAATTTAGCATTTTACTTTAAAATATTAAAACCAGATTCATTATACTAACGGGGAAAAATCGTTGCAAAACCTAAAAAAAAAGCAAATAAAAGTCACTAAAGATTAAAAAATTGCAGAGTAAACATAAATTACAAAAGTGAATTAAAAAATTCTGAGAGGAATTATTTCCATGGTTATCATTATGCATGAAATTGTATAACATAATCAAAGTGTGTCGCAAACAATTCCCTCCCCCCCCCCCCCTTTATCATTATGTAATGGCATTCTTTTGTGTGGCCCTGTAAATGAATAATAACTATTCTTCTCACTGCATATTTTATAGAATGCATATTTTAGTGCATTTCATAATTGCATAGAAATTTGAATATGTTTGATAGGGCGTAACACCTTTAAAATTTATTTGAAAAGATTTTTCCTATAGGCCGTAATGTAACGGAAAACGTTTGACTGTCCCTGTAAATAAACTAATCATGGTAGAAACTTCATTTGCAATAGGGTTCGTGCTAGTGTAGATGTCAATAACTTCTAAAAATTTCGTGGCGATTCGAGAATATTTACGAAAGTTAGAGTACGGGCAGACAAACGGAAAGTATAAACACTTTTCAACTTTGTTGTAAAGTGTTAAAAAAGAACTGATGGCTATTTATGAAAACTTGGGGAAAGCTTTGTTTTGACACTAGAAATGAAGATCTGATGAGTTCCTATAAAATAAAGTTATTTCACCATGTTATTTTCTTTTTTTTTGGGGGGGGGGGAGGGTTGGGAAGTTGAACTTTTTTAAATTAGATCAAGTGAGGTATCGTTTGATACGCATTTTTCAATGCTGAACTGAATGACACCATTCATAAATCGATACGACCATTCATTACAAAGTTATGGTAGATTTTATGAATATGAACTCGAAAATTATAGGGAAAAGTGGGGGCTAATGGGACATTTTTTTAATTTTTATTTTAGGCTAGTATGAAAACAAAAATGCACATTTTATCATTTTTTTAATAAAAAAATAATAAATAAATAAATAAATAAACCTTCTAAGAAAGTAAAAAACTTTACCAATCTTTGTGTTATATCAACTTTTGTACTTTAATACTATTGTCCCATTACCCCCATACTTGGAGTCTATTGGAACACAGTGCAGGGCTATTGGGACATACAGTGTAATTTGAAAAAAAAAATTCTTTAATGAATTTCAAATGCATTTTTTATTTGCAAACGCTATTCTGCACGTGTAAAAATTATTGTGCATCAAATTTAAGCATAGAACATTTTAATTCCACTAAGCCTTTTGACATAAATAAATAAATATAAACGGAATGAAATTTTCGCCTTGCGCTTAACATAAAATGTATAATATGAACTTTAAAATGTTCAGGTTTACTTAAAAGGCAATTAAATAATCAACTATAGATGTTAAAAGTTAATTTTATTTAAAAACATCTTAGTTCTTTCAAACCTTTAAACAGGTTCTTCCTCAGAGACTATTTTCTTTTATAAGTACAAATATAAGATTTCGTTTTGAAAAATGAACGAGACTCGTGGCTTGAAGATTGAATTAGTAGTATTTTAGGAGAACGGTAAAAAGAAATATTTGATTGCTGTACCATGAAATTTTAATACGTCATTTTCTCAAATTGTCAGGATTTTATGTTTAGGATGTTAAACCATAAACTTGTTATATTTAGGGCATCATTACACACTTTATTGCTTTTGCATAGGATTTCTATGGATTCTCTTATAATGGATAAGTAATAATTAAATGTTGGGAATATGATTTTCGTATGATCAAAATCTATTGTGATATTCTGTTTGAGATATAAACGTGAGAGGAGCAGTAGATTGGCGACAAATTTTAAATCTGCTTTATGTTCTTTTATTCTTTTTTTTTTTTTTTTTTTTTTTTTTTTGAGTTTTCTATTGGTTTTTTCGATGTATTCCATTAATTTATTGCAATCAGATTTAAAAGGGATGGCATATACGCCAGCTAATTCAACTTCCGGTATTGGATCGATTTTTGTACTATTTTTGTATTTCTTCTTTTAACTTCGTTGGTGGACAGGCTATTAAATTTATATTGTGTTTCAGTAGAGCATATCTTAATTTTTCGTATATACCAGGGAAATAGTTAAACTTTTTGTATATCATTTTTTTGTAATTTACTTTTTTGATATTTTCATGAAAATTAAATTCATGAATGAGTTTATTAATGAGAATTGTTGAAAATCCGTTTTCTTCAGCGATATTTCTGATGGTATTAAGAAAGATTAATATATTAATCTTTCCTAAATAAATGACATAATATATTACCTTAATATAAATCATTCATATTCATTCAAAAAGTCACTTATTAAATTTATTCTTCAAAAAAAAATATGTTTATTCAATTTTGAAATGCATAAAAGCAAAACTTGGAATCAACAAGCCAAATTTATGTCTAAAATAAACATCTTTACTGTCTTCTTCCAATTAGTCTTACACAATGTCTTCTACTTCGAGATCACATTATAGTAATCATGAGCAGAGGGAATTTACTTGCGAATTCCTGTAAAGAAAATATATAAGCATACATAAATTTCACAAAAGAAAAAAATAAGTATATAAAATGTAAACTAGCTGAAAAAATATTACACTAATTAAATATATAAAGGAAAAGACTGCCTTATTGATGCATTTCATTTAGGCGTTAAAGTGGTCTATAATTAATAAATACTGTTAAATTTTTAGTTTGGAAATAGAAAAAAATTGCCCCTTCTAGGGGTGTATAAATATAATGATAAAATAAAACATGTTTTTAATGTTTTTAACTGACATTTAAACTTTCAAAACTTTTCTAAATTATCGAAAATTCATTACAATGACTTAACAAAGAGTGGACTACGTTTTTTGGTAGAGCAATTTTTACCATCGTTTGAAAAAGAGAACGTGATTAATCCCTGTCTTAAAAAAAAAAAAAAAAAAAACTGCTTATGAAAATATTCATATATACAAGCTATCCACTCTTATTGTAATCCAATAGTTAGTTCCTAAACTGTTAGTCTTATTACATGCAGGGGAAAGTCGGATAAAACCGGGACCCTAATGTTTTTCTTATTATTGTGTACTATGTGAACAAAAATCAAAATTTGTATTAAAACGATAAATTGATTCCTTAGGAAGAAAAAAGTATTCATTCAGTCACGAAAAACAGAAATTGAGATCATAACAACACTTTTTTTAGAAGTGTGCAATGTCCCGGTTTTGTCCGACCAGGGCGGATAAAACCGGGAACTGAAAAAAAAAAATTAAAAGCACATTGTAATTTAGAAATAATACTATTTATTAAAAGGAAACTGACATATCATACTTATAATGTGAATCTATATTAAATCTACATAAAATAAAAATGAGTTATGTTTTAAGAGTTAAAATTATTAGGCACAAAAATCACAAAGAAAGTTTGTTTTTGTTCATTTGCATTGCTACATGCTTCAATGCTCCATTCACTGCAATGAAGGCACTGTATTCAATTCTCCTTAGGTTTAGATTGTTCATTTGCTGTTGCAAAGGATGCATGCTTCACCTCCATCTTCCTCCTCGTTTGATGTCAGGTTTTTTTTTCTTAGGATTTTTCTTTTTCACATCAGTTTTTCTACTTTTTTCTGTCATCATGGAAAGCTTCGCTTCAGGGTTAAGTTCTTCTTGTCTTGTTTTTCCATCTTTTCTTTTCATTCTTGTTCGAGTTCTGATTTTTAGGGGATATAAATAAGGATAGATGTTGCAGTAGAAATGACTAAAAACAATCTTCTATATAACAACTTAATTGAAATAATATTTTTTGTATATTTTTAATATTTATAAATCGTCAAACAATGCATAAACAAGTTAATTCTATTTCAATCATGTAAATAAATGAGTTGTCCAAAAGCGGAAACTTCCCGTTATGTCCGACCATCTGCATCCCGGTTTTGTCCGACCACGCCATTTTGAAGAAATGTTACTTTAGCGTTGTTCAGATAACTCGTAAACACCAATACAAAACGTTAAAATAATGAGTAAATAATAGTCTATCATACGTTATACTTACCTAATCTAAATTCTTAGGTATTTAGGATTGGTAACGTATTATTTCAGACGTCGAATTTTTAACATTTTCGCGTGAAATTTTTAAAAAATCGCCACTGCGAAATGAATTCTTTTACACGACTTCTGGTTACTGGGTGCTGGCATGTTGCTCGGCTAAAAGTAATTCTAAAAGTTTTGGCTAGATACCGCCGCAAATAAAGCCATAAAGTCTGGTTCCCAGTTTTATCCATCTACCCGGTTTTATCCAACTTTCCCCTACTGTCATTACGAGCTGAAATATGTGTTATTGAAACATTGCCTCTCATTTGATTCAAGTCGCCCTTTTGCACTGCAAGTACGGTTATTTTCACGACTGAACAAAATTCACAAATTTAACCCATTCGTGCCCACGACCTTTTGCGCAAATTTTATTCGGTTGGCACCACTATTTTTAAAAGAATTAAAAGTTTAGTTCATTAATTACGAAAATGTTTCAATTAAATAAAATAAAGATTGTTGTTCTTTTTTACCGGTGTCAAAAACAGTGCTACATGCACCTTTTGAAGCGTCCCTAAAAAGTCTCTAGGCACTAATGGGTTAAGCGATAGGTAGAAAATTTGGGGTAGTAATTGCCAGTAAGTGCTTTATTCACTTACTAAACTAGCTGTCTAATAGAAGCGTTTCACAATCTTACATGTTATTCAAGACTTAAAAATAGACAAATGAAACCAAATTATTAAAACTTACGAATTAATAGCCGAAGATTACTTGGGGTGCTTGTCATCAGTCCTGTGATTATGCGATCTAAGTGCACATCTTCTGTTTATGCACCGTAGCCCTGTTTTGCATTTTCCAGTTACTGGACCCCGCTTGATTCTGAGACAAGCATCTCCGATATCTAAGAAGAGTATCAAAATTATTTTTTCGAACAGCAAGATAAAAGTACATTATAAAAATGGAAAATGTTAGAACTAACATCGAGTCCTTCGGGACCGTCCATAAATAATGTCAAGCTTGGAGGGGGTAAGGGGGTTCGTGAAAATGTGACATTTTGTGAAAAGGGGGTAGGAGGGTAAGAAGAAATGTGATATCACACATTTTGGTTAAAAACAAAATTATTATAAATCAGCAAATTAAATTTTGAAATTATTTTCAAAATTAAAGTATTTTGTGATCATAAAAAATATATATGATTTAAAAGCAAATATATTAAATCCCATTTCAAACTCCAAAATATTACAGTTTTCAATTGCTTTTTCATAGTAATATTTTATTACTATTGTACATTAATTATGGTTTTTGTAATGAACCTTAATCTTATTTCTTACAAAATAAGTAGATAAACCATTTTTATTGTTATGCCCACAAATTTAATTAAAACACATAATTAAATTTGAAATATGATCTATAACGTAGTGCTTTGTTTCTGATTGTAAGTATATGTTTATGTAATATAGCATGACATGAGACAAGAGGGGGAGAGGGGAATGGTAACGTGCGGCATTTTGTGACAAAGGAGGAAAAGTGGGTCAAAAATATTGAAAAGAAGTATGACGTCATTTATGGACAGTCCCTTCATTAATATATCACATATGGGCGATTCTACAAAAAGTGACCCATCTCACGTTACATTTTTTACAAAAGAAGCTAAATATGGCAACTAAAGAACGCCCTTTCACTCCAGATTACGTCTAAAGATCTTAATGTTCTTTCAAAAAATTAAGTAAAAAATTAGTATGACCTGAACAAATTAGTTTGAATTGTTTAAAATAACTAACAGGTGTAATAGCTTGCACAAAAAAAATATCAATATTTATGACTTACTTGAGGGAAAATCTGATAAACGCCAGATTTTATTTTTATTTTTTTAATTTCATGTATTTATTTATTTATTATATTATATTTTGTTTTATTTTATTTTATTCTATAAATGGAGATAATCTCTAAGGGGAACTGGGGCACATTGATACATGTTGCACATTGATACATCCCCTCTACTGCTCACAGGGTCATTATAGGAAGTTTCACAACAGCTCCAAAAGGTGATGCTAGTGTACACAACTACATACAGAAAGTCTTGGCATGATTCAGCAGTTTAATGAAATGGGACGGGTGATTTATTGTTTTGGTAGGTCAAAAGTAAATTTGAGTTGTACAATTGCAATGGTACGATACAACTGTTCCAGTATTTTCAACCGAAAAGAATACTCTCCCTGGCAAGTAAAACTACTCTTTATCAGTTCCTCATTCTTTATTGTTAGATAAATTATGAAGTGTTGGATTTGAGACTCATTTTATTCAAAATGGCTGTATGGGGCACATTGATACAGTCTATGTTGGGACACATTGGTACGTATCAATGTGCCCCATAATAGCTACAGACAACCTCTTTCTATTGTGACTAAATCGTAGAAGGGAGAAATATAAAAGATTTCGTCGAATTCAATTGACTGGACCAAAACAAGCATGTGCTCGGAGGTGCGATTTTTACAGTTGCGTAGATTGCCACATCCCTGATATTAGTCGAATCTTTTCATTTCGATCGTTAACAATCAATGGGGGTTAGGTAAACTTAAGCACCAAACACATTCGACTAACTTCTTATAATCAGGCGTCGCTCTCTCTGATCTTTAGTGTCGGCGCTTTGATGTATAAATTGCTTTTTCAGTGCACTGAATTTGAACTTCAAGAGAGAAATCGAACGCGAAATCAGTTGATAACTTTACGACGTAAGATGGGGGAGATAAACTTTCCCTTCCTTTGTCAATTCGATAGGCTTCGTATCTCAAAAATCATTTAAAGAGATTCCAAAACTAGCAACCTTTTGTTCCCATCCCACCGATATTCAGCAGTTATAGTCGGAAACACTGCTTCTTCAAAGGTAGATTTATTGCTCTTTTAGTGTAACAGAAAGTAGTGATGTTTGTGCGCAGCCTTAGTCTAGAAGAGCCAATTCCCCATCCCCTTCTACTCTCGGGAACTGCAGAAATTTCTTATGGGGAAAAATATCTGAATTCAACACTTTTAACAATAGAGAGACATTCTAGACATATGATAAATCATGGTTGGCTATTTCTAATTTTATTTGCATGTAATCAAAAATTCACTTCACGATTATTTTATATTATTACTAGCAGTCTTCGCCCGGTACGCTGGTCGGTTTCTCCAACGGAATCTTGAATCAAAGGAAGTACAGCTAGTAATGATTTTAAAAAAAATGTCTAATCAAACATCTATAATTGTTGTCTTTTTCGAAAAATGTTAAATTATCCTGCTCAAAGTAGATGTTGATGACATAATAGGCAAAATAGCTCTAAAACGATTGAAGTACTACGTTTAACTGTTTTTTAGTAGGTGTGTTATCTTGATTTTTCCGCTTCTACCTAAATCTGCTGCTGAAAATATGCGAAATATGTCAGAGGCTCTAGAGTTGTATAATTTGAAATAATGGTCAGAGATCTTTCATATAAAAGGTGTAGGCCAAATTTAGAAAATTGTCACCCCCCCCCCCCCCCAGAGTTCTAACTATTACGTATCACCGGTATAAAACCTTTCCCTCCCTTTGAAATTTCCAAATATCATAACTAATATTTATCAGAGAGCCAGTAAAAAAATCGATCTGTAATGATAAAACGTTACAATTTCAAAAAAATTCGAAAACTGACCCCGGGGGTGGGACGAATTGGGGTGCGGGAAGAAAAGTCCATAATATGAAAGACCGGTTCGAGGGCTTTCCAATGATATGTCACATGACGGGTCCAAAAAAAAGTTTGGAATTTTTTACCCCCCCCCCATTTTATCCCCCTCGGCGGTGTAAATTTTAAAATCGCTGAAACACACCTTTAATTTTTTTAATAGATTTATTTTCTGCCGTTTCATACTTCTACTCAAAGTGACTGCTGAGATATGCCAAATATTCTAAAATGTTCGACCCCCCCCTTTTAGCCCCCTCAGGCGGGCAATTTCTGAAATACGTGTTTAATTATTTTTTTAGAAGATTTAATTTCTGAAATTCCACGCTGCTATACCATAAACGACTGGTGACATATAGGAAGATGTGCCAGAATTTTTGACCCCCGTTTGCCCCTTTTAGAGGAGAAATTTTCAGAAATCTGATCTTAGTGCACACTTACATCATAAGAAGTATATTTTTCACAATTTTCATGTTTCTACGTTTAGTAGTTGATTGGCTGTACGTTGATTATCAGTCAGTCAGAACAAACTATTTTATACGTTATAGATTGGCGGTCTCACATTATGGAATATCTAGCTCACTAAATTTCATTCAAACTGATTTTTCCGAAATTCGGATTTTTCTGTGTACCTGTAATATGTAATGTATGCGTCTCTATATGTTCACACTACTGTATTCAAAATAACTTAACTGAGGTTTTGAGTCAAATATTTGAAATGAAGCTTATCGCTTTTCACCGAAGGGAAGAAAGGTAGGAAAACAAGAAATCAAATTTGCTATACTCTTGTTCGTTGCTGAATTTGAACAAATTTGAAACCTCATAATTTGCATTTTGAAATGATTTCAAATTAATTTTTAAGACACTTTTTTTATCGGATTCTGATCTGATACTTGCAACACGAAACGTATCTTGCTGTTCAGCTCCATTGTAATTTTACTAGATTTCTCTAACAAGAATACGCATACAATTAAATATGCAATCGAAGACGAAAAATTCAAAATCAATTAACACAATTTACCAGGTAGAATGTTACCTTGATAAGGGTAGTTGGATATTCAATTACCCCAGTATAAAAGTAATACATGCAAAAAGGTCTTAGGGTTAGCTTAGTCAGTTATCCTCATTTATTTTGCTCATTGCTGCATGACAATATCTTTTAAACAACGCTGTTGCTTCCATAATAATAAATTTAAGAATTCGTCACCTGAGAATAATAAGGTTCTATCTGTGTTTTTGAAAAAAATGACTTATCGATATAGAAATGTTCTATTTGTATCAATGAAGTCATTCCTAGATTAAACTATTGTCAATAATATAATTGTAATGTTATATATAATATATATATATAACATTAGTTTGATTCAAAAATGCCTTCTTAGAACCTTTCTATTTCGATAATTCAATTTTTCCAAAAACACAGATAGAACCTTATTATTCTCAGATGACGAATTGTTACATGTACAACGTGCCCATTGTACAGATAAAAATGCTTCCATGTTTCTGATGTGCAACTTTTTTGACCTAGTAATTATGCAATTCATTTTTCCGATTTGTTCAATCTATTAGCATTGAACTTGATAAGTTTAATTTCTTAACTCATAGAGTTATTAATAAGTTATTTTACTTAATTTATTGAATGAATAAATTTAATAAAATCAATTTGTTATAGTTATTAATTTAAGAACGATGATTCACTTAAAAAATGAACTTACTCAGTAATGGTACACATACACCACAGCATTTGCAATGAGTAGCTCTTTTTATAAATGTTTGATTTTCATTGCATGGAGCAATTTTAGGGCATCTCGTTCTTCTACAGACGCCAGGAATACATACCGAATATTCTCCAAATACCATGAAGCAACACATTCCAAGTAGTAATATAATCTGTAAAATATTAGTGTTTAGAGCAATCTGCATAGTCTAAAATCTAGTTTTTATATAATCTAAGTAAGTAAGAATCAAAGAAAATCACCAAGGGTTTGCGCATCACTTTATTTTAACCCTTTCAGGAGCAAGGTACTTCTATATACTATCTATACTAATAAAAGAACAAAACGCTCTGTCTGTCTGTGTGTGTGTGTGTCTGTGTGTCTGCGATGGCTAGCAAAATCTACAGCACGTACGAAGCTCAAAATTTTTTTGAGAGTAGCCTCGAATCTCTCCTGGTGCACCTGAGCTTCAGAATTTCGAAATTCCAATTATTAACTGAGTAATTAATTAAAATCGAGAGGTCACTCTCATAAAAAAATCATCTTTTACCCATTTTTTTCTCTTTCGTTTATTTACGGTTGGTTGGTTGTGTAAAAATTTTCGCAGAAGTAATAAGAAAGCTGAGACAGAATTAAAGAAACCCATGGAGGAATGAGATAAGTGGAGGTGAAGTAAGCCTTGAAATTTGCAATATGAAACCATTTATCGCTCAAATTTTAATGTGCGAAATAAAAGGATGTGGAAGGGATTTTGTATTATAAGAGGAATTGGAAGAAAGAAATTACAATTGAAGCACATTTTAAGAGGAAATACCAAATTTTTAAAATGGTCTTTGTTCTATTATTATTTATTAAAATAAATGTTCGTTTTTAAAATGAGCAATAATTAAATATCAAATTAAAATTAAATAAGATATTGAAAACATTTGATACGAACTAAAAATTGTATAACTAAAAGTTTACTTCATTAATGTAATTTTAAATACTTTATAACGTAGATGAAAAATGTTTATGATTTAGTAATTGCATGTAAATAAGTATTTAAAATATAATGATGAAAACATTCTTTTAAAATCATGTATGAAAACTTAAGTAATAAATATTAATCTAAAATATAGATTTCTAACTGCAGACGATTTTTATGTATTAAGAAAAGAATATTATATTTTCAAGCAAAACGTTAAAATAATTATCTATATTGATATTTAAAACACATATGATAAAATAATTAATAAATTTTTAAATTTTTTCAAAAGTGACTGTTTTTTTCCCCAAAGACCATTAAAATTCATAGATTGGCAAAATGTCAGTTTAACGTAGGATTTTTGAATACAGCTGTTACGTCAGATCGTTGGTACTTCGTACATTAGAATCTATGCGTGGTTATCTATTTTGCAGTAAATATGTGTATATGTATATATGAGGCTTTTTAGCAGTTTTTTTAAATCTTTGATTAAATTTGAATACATTTTATTTAAGTTAATATTTTATTAAGACTTTAATTTGTTTTTAAAACAAAAATGAAATGGCTGTTTGACGTACAATTGCTCGAATCGGCAGACGATTCATATACAGTAATAAATTGTCAAATAGCAAAATAAATTATATTTCAAAAATAGTCACTAAAATAATAATTGCAAAACATAATTTTTAGGTGTATTAACACATAACCCGATCCCAACCAGAAGAAAAAAAACAGACCATACTCCGATCCAAGCAAGACAAAAATTTCATGAGCATAAACTCGATCCGAACCTAAAAATTCCATTTGAAAAAAAAAAAAAAAACCTATGGATTTTATATCTGACCCGAATCAAATCTGAATCGCACAAAAATATTCAAATGAAGCATACCCCAATCCGATCAAGGAAATATAATGTTCGTGTATATGCAACCCGACCCGAACCTAAAAATTTTCTTTGAAAAAATTCGAAAAATGACCAGAACGAAAGCTGAAATCGATAAAAATATTCCAAAGAACTATAACCCGATAAGAGCAAGACAAAATAATTTCCGTGAACATAAACCTTACTCGAACCTAAAAAAATTCCATTTGAAAAAAGTCCTGAAATTTTATGCAAACAACATCTGAATCCGATCAAAATATTCGAAAGAACCATAACCAGATTCGAATAAGAGAAAATAATTTCCGTGGACATGAACCCGATCCAAACCTAAAATTCCATTTTAAAAAAAAATCTGAAATTTGAATTGAACCAAATATGAACCTGACAAAAATATTCCACAGAACCATACCCGGCTCTGAACAAGACAAAAAATTTCTATGAACATGAATCTAATCCGAACCTAAAAAACTGAACTAAATCTGAATCTGACAAAAATATTCCAGAGAAGCATATCCTTATTCGAACAATGCAGAATAATTTCCGTTGATGCGCAACCCAACCTGAACCTAAAAATTCCATTAAAAAAACCGAAATCTGAATTGAACAACATCTGAACCCGAAAAAATATTCCAAAGACCCAAAACCGGATCCGAGCAAAACAAAATAATTTCCCTGGACATGAATTCGACCAGAACCTAAAAAGTCAATTTGAAAAAATGCCTGAAATCTGAATCGAACTAAATCTGAATCCGACGAAAATATTCCAAATAACTATAACCAGATACGAACAAGACAATATAATTTCCATGGACATAAACCCAATCCGAATAAAAATTTCTAAAAAAAAATATCCCGAAATTTGAACCAAACCTAATCTGAACCTAAGAAAAATATTTCAGTTTAGTATAACATGATTGGAACTAGGTAAAATAATTTCCATGGAAGTACAACCCGACCCGAAATTAAAAATCCCACTTGAAGGGGAAAAAAACCCCACGAAATCTGAATTGAACCGAATCTAAACTGAACAAAAATATTCCAAACAACCATAACCGTATCCGAAGAAGACAAAATAATTTCCATGAACATGAATCCAATCCGAACCTAAAATTCTTATGTTCTACAAAACATAATGCGCTCCGTAGCGGTGGAATGTGAAACTAAGTACTTAGCGCGAGATGGTTAAGATATTTCGTTTATAGTTAGAGTTAAATTATAACTTTGTTACGGTTAGGTAACAGTTAGGTTGCAATTACGTTCCGGTTATACTTAACTTCCAGTTAGGTTACAGTTAGGTCATGGTTAAGTTACAGTTAGGTTAAGGTTAAGTTACGGTTAAGTTGTGGTTAGATTATGAGTAGGTTATGATAAGGTGACGGCCAGGTTACATTTATGGTTTATTTAAGTTACAGTTAGGTTACTGTTAAGATACAGCTAGGTTAGAGACATGTTATGATTACAATACAATTAGGTTACGGTTAGGATTTTGTTTACAGAATGAACATTACGCATGTTTGATAAAAAATATACACCTATTTTTGTAAAATGGCTCTGAAATTATAATACCATATACTAACCTTTTAGCTAATCATAGAGAATCGATTTCATTCACGGTATAGTCGGATTTAAGAGTGATATAATTAGTTTGAAATTCAAAATATTTCACTTGGGATATCTATGTGAAAAAAGTATTTAGTTAAGTCACTTAACAGTAATTTTAAGGAAAAATATATACACTTTAACACGAAAATCGCGCAATCGTTGCACACATATTCCCTCCTGCGTTTCCCATTGCAGTCATTTTGGGTATTTTTGGAGCTAAATATTAGTTTTTTTTAAACCAATTTTTGACACAGTCAGGGGGTACGTACTTAATATAATGTACACTGTAAAAAATTTGACCCTTTTGCTGCATCATCACTCCCCAGCTTTTATAGAATATCTCTCTTTTAACCTATGAGAATGCTCCATAATAAGCTGAAGTAATCATTTTCTATAAAAGCGGTGGAGTGACGATGCAGCAAAAGGGTCAAATTTTTAACAATGTATTTACACGCATTTCGAGTTAAAGATAAAATCATAAAATTTTCAAGTTCGTTTAACATTATTATTACGGACCCGGGCAACGCCGGGCGGGTCAGCTAGTCTATACTAATAAAAGAACAAAACGCTCTGTCTGTCTGTGTGTGTGTCTGTGTGTCTGCGATGGCTAGCAAAATCTATGGGACGTACGAAGTTCAAAATTTTTATGAGAGTAGCCCAATATCTCTCCTGATGCACCTGAAGCTCAGAATTTCAAAATTCTATTTATTAACGGAGATATTAATTAAATTCCAAAGCTCACTCTCATAAAAAATCGCCTTTTTTTACTTTTTTTTCCCTTTCATTTTCTTATGGTTGGTTGGTTGCATAAAATTTTGCCAGAAATAATTAAAAAAGCTGAGATAGACCTTTAAAATTCATAGACTGGCAAACTGTCAGTTTAAATGAGGATTTTTTTTTACCACAGCCGCTGTACGCTGTGCATTGTACGTACATGGAGGAAAAAAGATAGGTGGAGGTGAAGCAATCCAAAAAAAAAAAAGGTTTGCAATATTAAACCATTTATCGCTGAAATTTTAATGTCTCAAACAATAGCACGAGGAAGAAATTTTGTATTAATAATACGAATTGAAAGAAATTAATTACAGCTAAAGCATATTTTACGAAAAAAATTTATTAAAACGTTTATTTTCTATTATATTATTTATTAAAATGAATGTTTGCTTTTAAAATAATTGAAATTGGAAAATTAGAAATAATTAAATGTCAAAATAAAATTAAATAAAATATTGAAAACCTTTGATTTGAACTAAAAACTGTATTACTAAAAGTTTTCTTTTTTTTTTCCAGAACTTTTTAATTCTTCATAACTTACATGAAAAATGTTTATGATTTAACAATATATTAATAATTCCATGCCAATATATAAAAAATATTGATGAAAACCTTCTTTGAAAACTATGCATGAAATTTCCGTGAACATGAACGAGATCCGAACCTAAAAATTCTGTTTGAAAAAATACCTGAAATTTGAATCGAACCAAATCTAAACTTGACAAAAATATTCCAAAGAACATTAACCGGATCCGAACAAGACAAAAAATTTCCATGCACATGAATCCAATCCGAACCTAAAAAAATTCTTTGAAAAAAATCTCGAAATCTGAAATGAACTAAATCTGAACTTGACAAAAATATTCCATTCAAGCATGTTCTTATGTTACACGCAAGAGAACCCGAACCCAAAAATTACATTTGAAAAAAAAACCGACATCTGAATTTAACCAAGTCTGAACTTGACAAAAATATTCCAGTGAAGCATGTCTTTATTCGAATCAGACAGAGAAATTTCCGTAGACACGCAGGAAGACCTGAACCCAAAAATTCCATTTGAAAAAAACGCCGAAATCTGAATTGAACCAAATCTGTTCCCGACAAAAATATTTCACAGAACCATAACTGAATCCGAGCAAGGCAAAATAATTTCCATGGACCTGAATCCGACACGAACATTTTAAATCGAATTTCAAAAAATACCTGAAATCTGAATCGAACCAAATCTGAACCCGACGAAAATATTCTAATGAATCATAACCAAGATCCGAACAAGACAAAATGATTTCCATGGACATGAACCCAATATATGGTTAGGTAACATTTGGATTGCAATTAGATTGCAATTACATTAAGGTAAGTCTTTGATTCTATTTAATTTCACGTTAGGTTACAGTTAGATCACGATTAATTTAAAGTTAGGTTAAAGTTAAATTGCATTTATGTTATGGTTAGAATAAGGATAGGTTGCAATAAAGTGACGGCTAGGTTACATTTATGTTATATTTAAGTTACGGTAGGGTACTGTTAAGTCGCAGTTAGGTTACAGGCAGGTTATGGTTACGGTACAAAAGTTTACAGTTAGAAATTTGTCCACAGAGTGAACATTACCCATGTTCTGATTAAAAATATGCACTTACTTTTGTTAAATGGCTCTGAAATTATATTACTGTATACCAACCTTTTATCAACGAGTATCGATTTCATTCACGGTATAGTCGGATTTAAGAGTGATATAATTAGTTTGAAATTCAAAATATTTCACTTGGGACTTCTATGTAAAAAAAAAAATTAGTTACGTGACCTAACAGTGATTTTTACGGGTAAATATCAACGCTCTAACACGAAAATAACGCAATCGTTGGATACATGTTCCCTCCCGCGTTTCTCATTGCTCATTTTAAGTATTTTTAGAGCTTAATATTAGTTCTTTTTTAAACCGATTTTTCTCTCACTCAGCTGCCACGTATTTCAGACAATGCATTTCTGCATGCTTCGAGTTAATGATAAAATCATACAAATTTCAAGTTCGTTTAATATTGTTAATACGGACCCGAGCAACGCCGGGCGGGTCAGCTAGTCTATACTAATAAAAGAACAAAACGCTCTGTCTGTCTGTATGTGTGTCTGTGTGTCTGCGATGGCTAGCAAAATCTACAGCACGTACGAAGCTCAAAATTTTTTTGAGAGTAGCCCAATGTCTCTCCTGATGCACATGAAGCTCAGAATTTCAAAATTCCATTTATTAATTAGTAATTAATTAAATTCCAAAGCTCACTCTCATAAAAAATCGCCTTTCTTCGCTTTTTTTCCATTTCATTTTCTTATGGTTGATTGGTTGCATAAAATTTTCGCAGAAATAATTTAAAAAGCTGGGACAGACCTTTAAAATTCATAGAATGGCAAACTGTCAGTTTAAATGAGGATTTTTTTTTTAATCACAGCTGCTGTACACCATGGAGAAAAAGATAGGTGGAGGCGAAGTAAACCGAAAAAAGGTTTGCAACACGGAGTAAGAAGTGTCTTACTCCGTGGTTTGCAATATTAAACCATTTATCGCTGAAATTTTAATGCCTCAAACAAAAGCACGAGGAAGGAATTTTGTATTAATAAAACGAATTGAAAGAAACGAATTACAGCTGAAGCATATTTTACGAAGAAATAGTAATTTTTTAAAATGTTTTTTTTTTTCTATTATATTATTTAAGTTAAAGTTAGGTTAAAGTTAAATTGCATTTATGTTATGGTTAGAATAAGGATATGTTACAATAAAGTGAATACATTTAGGCTAGGTTACATTTCTGTTATATTTAATTTACGGTAGAGTACTGTTAAGTCGCTGTTAGGTTACAGACAGGTTCTGGTTACGGTATAAAAGTTTAAGGTTAGGAATTTATACACAGAGTGAACCTATACGCGAGATTTGATTAAAATAACACTTACTTTTGTTAAATAGCTCTGAAATTATAGTACTATATACCAACCTTTTAGTTATCAATTGTGTATCGATTTCATTCATGGTATAGTCGGATTTAAGAGTGATATAATTAGTTTGAAATTCAAAATATTTCACTTGGGATTTGTATGTGAAAATAATAATTAGTTACGTGACTTAACATTGATTTTTACGGGTAAATATCAACTTTTTTACACGAAAATCATGCAATCGTTGGATACATATTCCCTCCCGCGTTTTTCATTGCTCATTTTGAGTATTTTTAGAGCTTAATATTAGTTGTTTTTAAAACCGATTTTTCACACAGTCAGTGGCTACGTATTTCAGACAATGCATTTCTGCATGTAACGAGTTAATGATAAAATCATACAAATTTCAAGTTCGTTTAATATTGTTAATACGGACCCGGGCAACGCCGGGCGGGTCAGCTAGTCTATACTAATAAAAGAACAAAACGCTCTGTCTGTGTGTGTGTGTGTCTGCGATGGCTAGCAAAATCTACAGCATGTACGAGGCTCAAAAATTTTATGAGAGTAGGCCCAAATCTCTCCTGATGCACCTGAGCTTCAGAATTTTGAAATTCCAATTATTAACTGAGTAATTATTTAAATTCCAAATATCACTCTCATTAAAAAATCTCCTTTTTTCAACTTTTTTCCCTTCATTTGTTTATGGTTGATTGGTTGCATAAAATTTTCGCAGAAATAATTTTAAAAAGCTGGGACAGAATTAAAGAAACAAATTTGAGTGTTTAACATTTTCAAAGTGAGAGTTTTTTTCAAAAGACCTTTAAAATTCATAGACTGACAAACTGTCAGTTTAACTGACGATTTTTTTATCACAGCTGTTGTAAACCATGGAGGAAAAAGTTAGGTAGAGGTGAAGCAAGCCGCAAAAAAGGTTTGCAATATGAAACCATTTATCGCTCAAATTTTAATGACCCAATCAAAAGAACAAGGAAGAGATTTTGTATTAATAAAACGAATTGAAAGAAATGATGACAGTTGAAGCACATTTTAAGAAGAAATAGTAATTTTTTAAAATGGTCTTTTTTCCATCATATTATTTATTAAAATAAATGTTTGCTTTTAAAATAATTGAAATTGAAAAATTAGAAATAATTAAATGTCAAAATAAAATAAAATAAAATAAAATAAAATACCGTAATTTCGGGTGTATAAGCCGCGGATCAAACAATTCTTTTTGACCTAGAAATTTTTAAAAAATCAATGTTACTACTTAGATCGCCGTAAATATTTCTGTTCAATCACTAAATAAGATTTCTGGGTCCAAAAAGAATTGTTTGATCCGCGATTATACACCCGAAATTACGATATTGAAAACATTTGGTTTCAACTAAAAATTGTATTACTAAAAGTTTTTTTTCAGAATTTTTTAATACTTTATAATGTAGATGAAAAATGTTTATGACTTAACAATATATTAATAATTGCATGTCAGTATATAAAATATATTGATGAAAACATTCTTTGAAAATCATGTATGAAAACTCTAAAATCTAGATTTCAGAGTGCAGACGATTTTAAGACATTAACGAAAGAATGTTAACTTTTCTAGCAAAATCTTAAATGATGCTTTTATATTGATATTTCAAAGTTATATGATAAAAATAATCAAATAATTCTTGCCAATGATTGATCTATTTGTATTCTTTATGCATTCCGATCGTGTATTACAGCCAATAATGGCAGAAATTATCATTTTTTAAACGAAATTTTAGTCATCTGTTCAATAACAGTTTAAACGATAAAAAAGAAAAATAAAGATGTACGGGTTTAAACCAGTTTGAATTGATCGGCATGTCAAAGCACATGGTTTTGTTGGTGCTTAATTAGACTTAATGTAGCGGATTTTAAGGATACGTTTTAGGCTTCACCCCAAAACATTATGCTTCCATTCTATTAATTTCTCTTTACTCAATGGTTGTACGCAGATTTTTGGCACTTCGAACATTAGAATGTATGAGTGATTAGCTGTGTTGCAGAAAAAAAGTACACAACAGTTTTCTAGGAGGTTTTTTTTAAGTCATTGGTTAAATTTAAATGTATTCTATTCAATTTAAAATTTTATCATGGCTTTAATTTGTTTTTTAAACGAAAATAAAATGGCTGTTTGGGGTAAAATTGTTTGAATCCGCAAACGATTCATACACCATAATAAATTATCAAATAGCAAAGTAAATTATTTATCAGAAATTGTCATAAAAAGAATAGTAGCAAAACTGGTTATAACCTTAATGTTTAGACTAATTAAAACATAACCCGATCCCAACAAGTAAAAAATAACAGACTACATTCCGATCCGTGATAGATAAAATTTCCTTGAGTATAAACCTGACCCGAACCTAAAAATTCTGTTTGAAAAAAACTATGGATTCGATAACTTACACGAATTAAATCTGAATCCCGCAAAGATGTTCAAATGAAGCATAACCTGATCCGAACAAAGAAAAATAATTTTCGTGGGCATGAAATCTGATCCGAACCTAAAAAGTTTCTTTAAAAAACCCCGATATATGACCCGAACGAAATCTGAAACCAATAAAAATATTTCAGAGAACTATAACCCGATCATAGCAATACAAAATAATTTCCGTGGTCATAAACCCAACTCAAACCTAAAAAATTCCATTTGAAAAATCCTGAAATTGGACCCAAACCACATCTGAATTCGACCAAAATATTTGAAAGAACCATAGCCGGATACGAGAAAGACAAAATAATTTCCGTGCACATTAACCCGATACGAACCTAAAACTCCCATTCGAAAAAATACTTGAAATTTGAATCGAACCAAATCTGAACCTGACAAAAATATTTCAAAGAACCGCAACCGGATCCGAACAAGACAAAAAAATTTCATGGACTTGAACCCAACCCGAACCCAAACAAATTCATTGGAAAAATCTGAAAATCTGAACTGAACCAAATCTGAACGTGACAAAAATAATATAGTGAAGCATGTCCTTATTCTAATAAGACAGAATAATATTCATTAACACGCAAGAAGACCCGAACCCAAAAGTTCTATTTGAATAAAAACCGGAAATTTGAATTGAACCAAATCTGAACCAGAGAAAGATATTCCAAGGAACTATAACCTGACCCGAGCAAGACAAAATAATTTCCATGGATATAAACCCGACTCGAACCTAAAAAATTCGATTTGAAAAAACCTGAAATTTGACTCAAAACACATCTGAATCCGACCAAAATATTCGAAAGAACCATAACCGGATACGAGTATGACAAAATAATTTCCGTTGACCCCTAATACGATACCGATACCCGATACGAACCTAAAACTTCTATTTGAAAAAATACCTGAAATTTGAATCGAACCAAATCTGAACCTGACAAAAAAAATTCCAAAGAATTATAACCAGATCCAGATAAGGCAAAAAATTTCCATGGACATGAACCGAATCTGAACCTTTTTTTTTTTTTTTTTTTTTTTTTTTGAAAAAATCTCGAAATCTGAACTGAACCAAATCTGAACTTGACAAAAATATTCCAGTGAAGCATGTTCTTATTCAAACAAGGCAGAATAATTTCCGTGCACACGCAAGAAGACCTGAACCCAAAAATTCCATTTGAAAAAAAAAAAAAAACGAAATCTGAATCGAACCAAATCTGATCCCGACAAAAATATTCCAAAGAATTATAACTGGATCCGAGCAAGGCAAAATAATTTCCATGGACATGAATTCGACCCGAACATTAAAATCCAATTTCAAAAAGTACCTGAAATCTGAATCGAACCAAATTTGAGCCCGACGAAAATATTTTAAAGAACCATGACAACATCCTAACTAGGCAAACTAATTTCCATGGACATGAACCCAATATATGGTTAGGTTACATTTAGGTTGCGATTAGGTTGCAACTACATTACGGTACGGTTGTTATGGTTAGATTAAGGATAGGTTACAATAAGGTGACGGATAGGTTACAATTATGTTATATTTAAGTTACGGTAGGGTACTGTTAAGTCACAGTTAGGTTACTGACAGGTTATGGTTATAATACGAAAATTTGTGGTTAGAAATTTGTCCACAGAGTGAACATTACGCATCCTTTGATTAAAAATATACATTTATTTTTGTTAACAGGCTCTGAAATTATAATACCATATGCAAACCTTTTAGCTAACATCGAGTATTGATTTCATTCACGGTATAGTCGGATTTAAGAGTGATATAATTAGCTTGGGATTCTATGTGAAAAAAAATAATTGGCTACGGGACTTAACAGTGATTTTTACGGATAAATACTGACACTTTCACACAAAAATCACTCAATTGTTGGACACATATTTCCCATTGTTCATTTTGAGTATTTTTAGAGCTTAATATTAGTTGTTGCTTTGTAAACCGATTTTTCACACAGTCAGCGGCCACGTATTTCAAACAATGCATTTCTGCATGTTTCGAATTAATGATAAAATCATACAAATTTCAAGTTCATTTAATATTGTTAATACGGACCCGGGCAACGCCGGGCGGGTCAGCGAGTATTAAATACAAATATAATTAATAAAAAATAATTGATTAGTGTCAAAAACATACAACAAATAAACTACTATAATATCAATAGCACAAATTGTAAAAAGAATATTTGACTAAGGAAATGAGATTTAAAATTATTTAAATAAAAGCGGGAAAAAGTGTCAAGTTTTATAAAAAAAAAAAAAATCCATTTAAACAAATTACGGTTTAATAAAACAAATCTATTTATAACAGTAAGCGGGAGTGTATTAGCAGCGAGGTGTAGATTTAATTCAAAATAAGTTCAATTCAAGACAGAGGTTAGAAATCCTTTCTCAAAACTTGTATAAAATAAGAGATGTCTGTCTGCCTGCCTACTTGACAGCGGATAACGCCGAAATTATAACACCCAAGTCTTTGAAATTTTTGTCATGTGTGGATACTAACACCAGAAAATGCGCTTCACTGCCGGATTTTTAAATTTCAATTTAGATTTTTTTAAAATTAAAACTTATTGGGTAAGAGCATATTTGCAGCTTTCCGCCAATCCACAGCAGCGAAGACGCCAGGTTAGAGGCTATTTGCAGCTGGCCACCAATCCACGACAACGAAGTAGCCAGCCAAAGAGCAGGTGGTAAATATGATATTTAAGAACTGTATTTCACAGCTGAATGCTAGCAAAAAATTGCACACGCATTTGTTAATTTTTCCTGTTTTCATGATGTTGTTTTTCCTGATTGATTTACAATCGATCTTCACAATCCATCCATGATACCATCCAAAGAGTAGTAAATTAGGTAAATACTCCTTTTATATTTTCTTAGGGTTTGTTCAGATGTGCAGCGCACGTCGTACGTTTAAAAGTTATATGATATGATATGACTAGCCTTCGTCACCAAATTGATTCCTGCAATGATCGTTACGCTGTTAAAAACTTCTGTAAAAACACAGAAAGAAAATAGCGAGACTTTCTGTAAATTTACACGAGTTTTCGGTTAAATGCTTTCGACCAAATTTCTCGTTCATCATTCTACAGACATTTCCCTCATTTTATATCTAATTCCCTGTATCGATTTCCAAGTTTTTATTTAGAGATATTGTTATCTTTGTTCAAACTTGCAATTAAAAATACACACATTTCAGATTCTTTTGCAATTTTATTAGAAATATTACAAAAGAAAATTTTGTTTAATTTTTTTAAACTTAGAATCAGCGCCGTGCGAAGAGAAAATTGCGCCGGGGGCGAAGTTTCAATTTGGCAACACCCCCTCCCCCCTCCTCCCACCACCATCACCACCACTTTTTCTTTTTGTGTCAGGAATCACAAAATTGAAAAATGTAAAAACTAAATAATTCTATTAAATACATGTTTGGCGTTTATTTTGGAACTTTAAAAGTTTTAATTTTAACAATTAAATAATATAAAACAACATTGCACTTATATTTTGGCAAACAGGATTTGGAAATTCGTGTAGAAAAAATGTATCTAACAGAGCAGTACAACCCTCTTTAGATTCCAAGAAAGAAGCAACATGCTATTTTGAAAATGTATGTTTTTTTCAAAAAAAAAAAAAAAATCTAATATGTTTATACTCGCGTATTACTTTTTTTATAAAAAGAAAATAATCAAACGACGATGGTAGCATAAATTTGGCGGGCCCCCAATTTCCGCGCGCGAGGCGCCCGACCCTTCCCCCCCCCCCCCTCAGCTTCGCACGGCCCTGCTTGGAATAATTTAGAAAGGGAAAAAATCTTCTGCTCGGAGTTAGTGGGGATTTCTATTGACACAATCACTTTGATACAGTCTATCAGGATAACTTTGACCTATTAGGGTAACTTTGGTCCAAGAGTTAGAAAACATTAAATCTGCTACGTCACTTGAGTTAACGACAAAGATTTGGTCTCAAGTGTGAGTTTGGTAGCTCATTGGAAATAATTCATCAAGGTTCCACCATGGTAGAATGGATCAAAGTTTCGTAAAGGTGGAGCAAAGTTACCGTGATTGACTGTAATTATTACAATCTTATTGTTATAATTATTAATTCATCGATAAATGCATTATAAAAGTATATTAATTTTCTAAAAACGTGTCATACAAATTGAATAAAATAATGAAAACATAAAAAAATCACAATCATTTTTAAATTACATTTTTCTGCTTATTTTTCTCTTATTTCTTACTAAAAAATTCTTTTAAATAATTAGCGCATTAAAAAATCCCTTTCGGCATGGCCTATAGGCGGAGGTAGATTTCGAAAAGGTTTCATCTCAAAAAAAAAAAAAAAAAAAAAAGCCTATTTTTACTCAAATGCCCATTTTGGCAATATATTTTGAATTATATTCTTACTTTATTTAAAAAATTGAACAATATGCTCATTATATAGTTCCTAAATAACAAAAAACTGTTAATTAAATTCGTTTGACAGCAAAATTGAATTTAAAAATGAGTCATAAAATAACCAATTTATTATTTTAATACATCCACAATTCTTTAATCAAGATCGCTTTGAGAAATTTTGTGCGAAGTGTCTACTTTGACAGATTTTTTTTAAATATATATTTAGCCTTTATCAAAACTCTGACCAATACGGCACATTACACAGTTCCTAAATAACAAATAACTGTCAATTGAATGCGTTTGAGAGCAAAATTGAATTTAAAAATGAGTCATAAAATAAACAATTTGTTATTTGAATACAACCTCAATTCTTTTATCATGATCGCTTTGGGAAATTTTTTTGTGAAGTGCTTACTTTGACAGCTTTTAAAATATATATATTCACCCTTTATCAAAAAATCGACGAATACGCACATTATATAGTTCCTAAGTAACAAAAAACTGTTAATTGAATGTGTGTCAGAGCAAAATTGGATTTAAAAATGAGTCATAAAATAACCAATTTGTTATTTGAATACCCACAGTTCATTAATCATGTCGCTTTGGGAAATTTTGTGCGAAGTGCCCATTTTGGCAGCCTTTTTTTAAATATATTCTGCCTTTATCAAAAAACTGGCCACTCCGTCACATTATATAGTTCCTAAATAAGAGAACCTGTAAATTGGATGCGTTTGAGAACAAAAAAAGATTTAAAAATGACTCGGTAAAAACGCAATTTCTTAAATTTCCGCAAATTTTAATCACGATAACTTCGTGAAATTCTGTTCAAAATACCCTTTTTGGCAGCCTTTTAAAATATATATTCTGCCTTTATCAAAAAACCGCCCAATACGTCAAGTTATATAGTTCCTAAATAATAGGACCTGTAAATTGGATGGGTTTGAGAACAAAAATGAATTTAAAAATGACGCATAAAAAACGCAATTTGTTATACTTAATGAATTTTTTAATGATGAAAACTTCGGGAAATCTGTTCAAAATACCTTTTTTGGCAGCCTTTTTAAAAATATATTCTGCCTTTATCAAAAAATTGGCCAATACGTCGCATTATATAGTTGCTAAATAATAGGATCTGTCATTTGGATGCGTTTAAAATCAAAAATGAATTTTAAAATGAGTCAGAATATAAGCAGTTTGGATTTGAGGTTTTTTCTCCAACTCCTATTTTTGTTTAATTTATTTTTGCTATAAGAATTGGTTCTATGAAAAACTTGTCAATATAAAAATTGTAGATATTATTGTGAAGATGTAAAATAAATTTAATTAGATTTAATTGCTTAAGAATTGAGTAAGTTATGGTTTTTTTTCTTTTTCCTCCCCCCTTTTTCTTTTCGTTTTTAATTTTTTTCATCGGTAAAAATTGGTCCTATCAAAAACTTGTAAATACAAAAGTTTTAGATAATATTGAGTACATTTATATAAAATTTAGTTGGATTTGATATCTTGAGAATTGACGAAGTTATGATTTTTTTTCTCCCAAAAACCATGTTTTTTTCGCCCCTTGAGCCCACTTTTAACTTTATCAAAAATCTGTCACGCATAAACTTTTTCCTCATTTTTTAGAAGTAATATAAACTTTAAACTGATTCGATATCTATTTTAATTAAAAAGTTATCGCGTTTTTTCTGTTTTCACAAAAACCCTCCTAACTTTCACCTCCTTGGTCCGATTTTGCCCATTAACAAACTTAACCGAGATTTTATGCCCTTTGATTTTATGTAAAAGTTTGATGAAGATCTGAGCATAATTATGGAAGTTATCGTGTCTAGAAGAAAGTGATATACACCGATAGATAGATAGATAGATAGATAGATAGATAGATAGATAGATAGATATATATATATATAAACTTTTTTACTGATGGTAGTTTTGGGGTCTAGGAGTCATGATTCGTGTAGATCCGCAAAAATTTTTCAGAAATTCCAACATGGGAGACAATGCAATAGGTAGTATTTCATACGAAATCTACCTAAAATAAATAGTGTGTGACAGTTTCAAAAAAAAATCTGTAATATTATTGTTGTAAAAAATAAATTCAATTAAATTTCTTTAAAAATAAACAGTGAATTTATTACTTAAACTAGTTAAGAAATTAATAATAATAATAATAATAAGCATTATATATCAGTCTAAAATAAACTAAGGTACCCTGGGGTAATAACGCCAGGCGGGGTAATAACGCCAAGTGCTTATATTTTGCATAATTATGAAATAATCAGGTAAATGACACCCATGTGCTCTGCGCAGAAGGGTTTTGAGTCTTTTAAATCGCAAAAAACAGCTTCAAGTTAATTTGTTTCATTTTTAGGTCTTATTGTTTTTACAAACAACTAAAATTAACGCTTGATCTAAAATTTGCGAGATACATTTTGTGATGTGAAGACTACCTTTTTATCCGGAAATACTTTGTTAATTACATAAATTTGTAGTGCATTTCATGTACTTTTAAAATGTTGTTGAAGATTTTGGATATCTTCTCGAGATAATTTCTAATTTAAAATGTACTGCGCAATAACTATACCGGGGTAATAACGCCAGTCCTTGACATTAATACCCCGGTTGATTCCCTACAGTGGCCGAGCTACATCCTAAATACTGATTCAAATAAACACAGTTAAAACTGTGCAATGTTTCTCATATTTCTATTTAAGCGGTCCTTTTTAAGCAAAAAGAAGCTCACGGTCTGATATTCTTTTGCCTCATCCCCCCCCCCCTCCCACACCACACCTTTATTTTTCTTACACTTTCACAAAAAATTGAACATTTTCAATAGCTTAGAATGCAATTTGTCAATTTCTAAGTTTGTAGAGTTTGTATTTTTAGAATTGGGCTATCTACATGAAATTATTCCATCTTAATTCATAGTTTTGTTTGCATGGCGTTATTACCCATATAGGTGGGTAATAACGCCAAATAGCATTGGTCAAGAAAAAACGCCATTACATTTTATGAATACATATCTGTTAAATTATTTTATTTTATATAGATAGTCAATGAGTTGCTGTATCAGATCCTATATTTGTTTGAAAAATACAATCTAAAACTAAGCCGTGAAAATTGGTAGAACCTTAACGTGGCGTTATTACCCCAGGGTACCTTACATAAACAATTTATGAATATTCTAACGAATATATTTGAATCGAAATCTTTGAAAAGCACAATAGGTTTTTCCACTGTGACTCATAAAAGACATATTTTGTTCAAATTAGCAACAGTTTCTATAGCTCAGTCAGCAAGGCGTTCTCCCGAAGTACCGAGTTCAAACTCCAGAACGATTAGCAACATATAGTGTGAAAATTAAATGGTATAACAATTCAAATTTATTCGCAGAATTCAAATTTGGTGAAGCTCACTGAAAATCGATTGAATCACTAATTTTGAAAACTGAATTAAATTATCATTAAAAAGAAATTTACAGAGTCTATAGTAAATTTACCAAATAGCTTCTCTGTCATTTAACAGAATCTCTGTTATTCTGATAACTGTAATTTTACATAAGACTAGTGATAATGAATTACCCGCAGATTCTCTGTAACTTCACAGAAATTTTTTTTAACAGTGTATGACAAAAATGTAGAGGTACATTGGTTAACGGAAAAGTTTATTTGTAAACATGCCCTTTCCTTTTAACAATCCTGAAGAAACGCAGAATAAAGAAAGTTCTAAAATTGTGATTTCTCTAATATCGTTGGGTTAGAAACTAGAAATTTGATGTGGTTAATATTTTATTTTGGCGTGGTTTTGTTTACTTTTAAAATGTAAAATGCTAGCTGAGAATGGTTTCTAAACATTTCAACAATTCAAAAGTATGGAATGAGTAAAAAGCGCGTTAAAAACGTACGAATAAATTTGGAATAAATTCGTTTGGAACTGTTAAGGTTAGAAACTTGAAATTTGACATGACTGGTACTTTTAACTCGCAAATATTTACAACAAAATATTTCTTTATAAAAAAAAAAAAAAAAAAAAAAAATCAGATGAGTGGAGGGAAAAAGTTCTAAAATTACGATTTCTGTAATACTGCCGGAGTATTTCTGTAATACAAACATAAAAAATAAATAAATCAAAATTTTAAAAAGTGAAATAAACAGAAAGCATTCTAAATTACGATTAATTTGGAACTGTTAGAGCTAGAAATTTGAAATGTTAAATAAAATCATTTCTGTTCCTCCAAACAAATGAATGACCGTATGTAACTGAAATGCAACACGAAGGGTTGCTATGTCGCTAGTTCATAATAAAAATTAACACTCAGTCAATAATAAATTATATATTCAAATAGAGTAGATAAATAAGAAAATTACTCATATTATTTTACATCCAGAAAGCCTTAACATTATCTCTATCTAATTTTAACGGTATCACAAATGTAGGATTTTCTCTATTATTCATATAGCTGATGTTCTCTTTTTAGCCAAAAATGTTTTCAAATTGTAACTGCATAAATTTTAAATGGCCAATATTATGAAAGCTACTAAAAATTTGAAAGAAAAAAATCTTTGACATAAAAATCAATAAGACTTACTTCTATCAGTTTCATTCCTTTAATTATCATTTAGCAGTTCATTAAAAATCACATTTTACGTTCACTCTAATTTTCCAAAAGAGATCTAATGTTTTGTTTTGAAATGCTAAAAATTAGGCGATTTCACTTTCATTTCTGTGAAACACGTGAGACTATTTTTGTGTTAACTGACTCCCTAGAATTTAATTGCTGTAACAAGCCTCGAAATTTGGTTGCAGTTGAAAGGAGGAAGGTGGGGAGGAAGCGTCAGTAGCTAAATGCGAATTAAAACTATTTTTTGTTTTGTTTTTTAAAAGATAGAGTGTATTGAGAAAAGCAAAGTTTTAGCAATTATAAGAGAAAATGGTATTTGAATTGCTCACTAAAATTTTGCAGCTTTGTTCTAAAACTGTTATTTACAAATGCATTTAATATAGCAAAATGCAAATATCTGTAAACATTTCTATAAAAAAAAAAAAAAAATGGAAACAAGATTTTAGTGCTTCTTTCTGTAATGCATAAAATATCACAATATCTTATTTAAAATTCCAAACAAAAGACTATTTGGAATTTCAAGAAAAAGTGCTGCCTTATTTAATTATTTGATAATATTAAAATGTCTATCCCAAAATACAAGAAGTATATTATTATTTATTCATGATATAGGTTTTCTTTTCTTTTTCCATGTGCAAATAATTTTTTCTCTTATATCGTCATATATTTTGAAGTAGACTGTAGAGACTACCAGCTGTGAACATTGCCGTTTTTCAATGACCAAACATTATAAAAGAGGACACAAAATTTAACGACACAAAAACACAGATAACGTTATTGTATTTCACATACCATATAAAGTTTCTCGAAAAAGACATCCAAACTTTAAAATTCGACAGTGCATTATCTTAAATAAATATAACAAGTGGGTAAGTGTGATCATAAATCGCACTGAGGGTTTCGTTTAATATGACTTTTAAAACACTTTATCTATATTAAATTAATAAATCAAAATTGCTAATTTATAATTATTAAAATCTTACAGAAATGACAGCACCATTATACTCGTATTTAATTAAATAACGTCTCTTTATAACGTTTCTATACGTTACATGAGTTTCTATATGTTTCCCAGTAGACGGAAGCAACAAAAAAATGCCAAAGGTATTTATTTTGAAATAATACCTAAATATACGCAAATTAAATTTTAAACTTTTTTTTATAACAATTAAAAATATTTTGAATTCCCTTTCAATTATTAGAGCTATTTGAGAAATACATTAAAATATTTTTTAAATAATTATAAAAAGAAGTTATTTATTTTAATCAAATTAAAAATGTTCAAATCAAATTATTTAAATAAAATCCAAAATTCCAAGTTTTTCAAAAATCCGAAATTAAAAAAATAGAGATTTAATTAATTTAATTAAAATTAGAAATTTTATTTAAATTTTAAATTTCCAAATCCGAAAAAATTGTTTAAATGAAATTTAAAATGTTTAATCATAAAAAAAATTACAATAGTTTTTAGAATAGAAAGAAAATTGAATTTCAAAATATATTATGAATGTCAGTGTTAAAAAAATAACATAAAACCTTAAACTGCCAAAAAAAAAAAAAAAAAAAAAAAAAAAAAAAAAAAAAAAAAGAATTTTTTATTTTAATTAAATCGATCTTAATATGAAAATTTCAAGTTCTAGCATTGGAGATCGAATAAACAATCTTCTGATTACTAGCGAGACGCTTTACTTCCAAACTACGATGTCTACAAGCAAAACGTTGAAATTAAGGTTCTCTTTTGAAATTTAAATCGCAAAAATAAACATATGACATTGAAAAAATTGATTTAATTAAAATAATAGACTTTTTCAAATTTTTATAATTTCAAAATAAATAAAAACCAAAGATTTTTCATCTTTTTAATTAACATCTGTAATCAAAATTATATATTTATCGATTATTCCAGATATCATATCATATTTCAAAATGGGGTCATTTTATGATTTGTCGTGTGACACCGGGTATTCAGCTGTAAGTATACAAAATTTGAAGTCTTTGTCCTATAAGTCTTTGACTTATACAGTTTTTGCGTACACACTCTGTGGCAGACAGACAGAGGACAGAGGCGAATAGGGTTTCGTAGGAAAACTAAACCCTAAAAATGAATGGTCTCTCAAAAGGGGGAAAAAATCAGGGGTGCAGAATATGGCCGATCCGGCGATCTAGGATCGGGGGAAATTTCAACCATCTGGGGAAATTTTGTAGAAATATATACAAATGATTTCGATTTTAACAACGAATTCCATCATAAATTCCCGAGATAGAAAAATTTCACCACAAATAGAAAGATTCATATGGAGACCTTCACAAAATCTATCTCACAAGGAAGGTCTCCATACGGGCATACTCAGAAAAATCTGAAAAAATTACAGAATGTTCTTCTCATATAGTTATATATGTTTATAAAAAAATTTCGGCGGAACCTCCTTATAACGTCCGTAAAAAAATAATAAAAGTTTCGTTCATTTGGCGATTTATCTCCGGTTGGCGAAAAAACGAAATTTTGAAAAATACGCTTTTACTCTTCGAATACTTTTTAAAGGAAAAACTTTCTATGTTCAATTTATCTAAATAAGTTTAGTTTAAGTAATTTTAGTTTTGCATTTTTACTTTACTTTAAGTGTAATTTTGTCATATACGTTTATATGTACTTATAACAAATTGAAATTAATATATTTTATCATTTAAAACACAATTTAAATTGATTAAAATTGTTCCAAATTGAAAAATACACTGCTAAAAATCTGCTGCATTTTGTTGTAACGCACTCCCTTGCTTGTATAGAAAACGGTTACTTGGCCGTGAAATGGAGCTTTCTCATTGGTTGGAATAGAGATATTATATACAAGCGGTGGAGTGCGTTGCAACAAAATGCAGCAGATTTTTAATGGTATGGCACGGTCAATTCACGATGCTATGGAGCATTCTCATTGGTCAGAAGAGAGATATTCTATAAAAGTAGTGGAGTGACGTTGCAGTAAATGCTGCAGATTTTTAACAGTGAAGTCAATTAAAATCAATTTTCAGATTCGTTAAAATCGTCTGCTTTTGGCGAGGAAATGCACTACTCGCCAAATCCCGCGTCGCTTTGAGCTTTTCACGCCAATTATTCGAAACTATTTTATTTTTTTACATATCTAATAATGTAATTCCGCCGCTAATTTTCACTGATCCTTTATTACCTACATGAGTAGTTTAATTCGTATTTTTTTCAAAAAATTCTGAGTATGCCCCCAATGGAGACCTTCCTTGTCAGACTAATATTTACCGTGTGTTCAGGGATGATTCTGTTCAGAAAATTTAAGGCATTCGGTTAAAAAAAAAAAAAAAAAAAAAAAAATGGTCATTAATCTGAAAATTTGGACATAGAAATATCGCGAATTTTGTTCTAAAATTACGCCCCTCCCCCCCAACGCCCCACAAAGTTCATCACAAAATCGAAAAATAACCGCAAATTTCTTCAAAAGATCGCGAAATGAACGCACATTTAGTCAAAAGATGGTGAAAAAATGCAAATTTTGTCAAAAGATCGCAAAACAACCAACATTTCATCAAAAGGGCAGAAAAAGAAAACCAAATTTCGTTAAAAGATAACAAAAACCTGCAAATGTCGTCAAAAAATCACAAAAAAACTTCAAATTTCGTCAAACGATCATAAAACAACCACGAATTTCGTCAAAAAGAGAAAAATAACCGCAAATTTAGTGAAAAGATCGCGAAAAAAGGGAATTCCGTCAGAGTCGTGAAAGAAACTTTGATAGTCCTGGGAGTGGATTTCCTCCCCCCCCCCCTTTACCCCCACTCTGCTGTAACCTTTCAGAAAATTTGCTGTGAATTTCAGAACAGATATTTTCAATCAGAATTACCCCTTACATACTCGCGCATAAGTTGATATACATCGGAAAAATAAAATTTTTATACCTATAGTAATATAGCATTTACCTATAACACACTGTAAAATTTTGGGGAAATTTTCATGTGGATTGGGGGAAATGTTGAGAGTAGAAACATTTTCTGCCCCACTGAAAAAAATCAGTAGTTTTTCATTTAATTTTTGGTTATTTCCAAAGGGGACCTGTAACTCCATCATTCCACTCTCCCTCGTTGGGTATACTACTGCGGTGTAACTGGGCGTTGCTATGGGACAAACCAGAATGGCTAATTCATTGTACTGCAGTAAAAAAGTTACAAACTTATTTCAAATAAAAAAATCAGTTTTCCGTTTCATTTTCGACTATTTTGGAAGGGGGCTGTAACCCCTTCCAATCCCCACCTTCCATTTCTTTGGGTATAATGCGGTGTCACTGTGTCGTGTCCTAATATGGAAGTAAAGAAGGGAATACAAATTTATCTCAAACTGAAAGGGAAAAAGCATTATTTTTCATATCATTTTTGACTATTTCGGGAGGAGGGGGTTGTAATCCCATCAATTTTCTCATCCTTCTTTGGTATGTTGTGATGTCAATGTGGACTAATATAAATTAGTGAGAATAGCTATTTCGGTGTATGGCAGAAGAATAATTACAGATTTATCTAAAAAAGTAAAGATTGCAGAAAATTAAATTACAAATTTATCTCAAGCAAGAAGGGAAAAAATCAGCATTTTTTTATTGCATTTTCGGCTATTTCGGAAGGGGGTACCCCATCAACCCCTTTCACCTCTTTATATATAATATGGTGTCACTGTTCGCAAATATGGAACTGATAGGAGAGAATAGTAAGTCTGTTGAATGTCTTGGGGGGAAATACCAGTTTATCTCAACCAAAAGAAAAAAAAAACACTTTTCATTTCATTTTCGATTATTTTGGGAGGGCTGTAATCCCATTAGTCCCATTCTTTTGGGTATTATGTGGTGTCATGCTCTCATGTGGAACTAAAGCGAAAGGAGCGTCTAGTCTGGTGAATGATAAGAAAGAGAAATAAAAATTTATCTAAAACAGAAATAAATAAAAACAGCACTATATTTTCATTTCATTTTTTATTATTTCTGAGCAGGGGGCTGTAATTTTATCAGCCCCTTCCCCATCTTCGGGTAGGCTGTAATCTCAATGTGGACTAATGTTGGGTTAGCGAGAATGGCTATTTTGCTATATGACAAAAGAAAAATTTACAAATTTATCTAAAAAAGCAATGAAAAAACGCTTTTTTCATACAAGTTTTCGGCTATTTCAGGAGAGGTGGGGGGCTGAAACCTCGTCAGCCCCTTTCTCTTTGATGTCAATGTGGACTAATGAGAATGGCTAGTCCTCTGTATAAATTTTTATTCTTATAAAAGAAGGAAAAAATAAGCTCTTTCGAAAATTTCAGGGGGAGGGGCTGTAAATCCATCACCCCCCCCCCCCCCGTTGGGTACGGCCATGCCTTGATGCAATCGCAAACAATTTGAACATAATTTGTTCTTGTTTACAGTAATTTTCTTATCTTGAACATCCATGTTTAAAAAAAGCACTACATTTGAATAAGGGGTGACTACTAGTTTTGCAATATAAACAAGGCTTCACATTATTATTTTTATTATTACAGTAGACCCCCTCAAATCTGCACAGCTTGGGACCAGAGGTTGTGCGGATTTTAGAATTTTGCAGATTTCTGGTCATTGCTTTGTTTACATTTTTTAAACAGTAATTTGAGTGCAATTAATGGTGCAATCGGAACTATAAAGAATGCTTACAATATAATAAAATATTCAAATAAGTAATAAACTAAAATAATAAAAATTTAGATAATTTTTTAAATGATTAAAGTATTAATAGCAAAGGTCAAGTTAATAATCAATAGTGTATGATTAAATATACATTATAAAGATTAAATGTATTTTTCCAAAATTATTCAACAAAACTTGCTTTATAAAAGTACATTACTAATTCACATCAAAATCATGAAAGAAGGATTTTTTTTTTCAAGTTTAGCCAGGCTTAATAACCAAAAAATCTTGATTAATGCATCAATATATTTGGTAAAAAGATTGTGATTACCAGTGATACCTGAAATGTCTTGAATTTTTTTCAAAAAAAAAATTATTCTTCCTTCATGAAAGAAGCATGAATAGAGTATTATTAAGAAAATTAAAAAAATATATATATATGGAATTGATACAGAACTTAAAAAAATCGAATTTTGCCCAATATCCAAACTGAAAGTTTCATTGTTTACATCCCTAAAATATGTGCGGATTTTAGAGAGTTGTGGATTTCTGGTTTGCGGATTTGAGGGAGTCTACTGTATTTATAAAAAATGATTTTGATTTATTGGGTTGGGGAAAAAGTAAGTTCGCTTTTTTTCGTGGTTTTCAAAGTGAATTTATTTATATAAATCAAAAAAGCTAATCAAAATTTATGTGCTATTTTGTTTGATGACCTTTTGCCATTTTTCTGGTAAAACAATAATTCCGTCACTGTAGAATTTCTGAGAGTTCTGGGCAAAAAACTGAACAAGGTGATTTTCACAAGCCTTTTTTGAAGCCAGCTTAACACCTTCAAGAGAGTACCGCATAGGGCGGAACAACTGGTAATCCGTCGGATCCAGGTCCGGACTATACGGTGGGTTCATCAAAACTTCCCAACAAAACTCTTTCAGTTTTTGCCGAGTGACTAAAGATGCGTGTGGTTTAGCGTTGTCGTGATGGAAGACAGCGCCTTTCCTTTCGATCAATTTTGACCGGGTTTTTTAATTGCCTGCTTCAATCGCACTAGTTGTTTACAGAAGATAGTTGAATTGATGGTTTGGCCAGGTTTGAGCAGCTCATGATGGAAAATTCCTTTCCAATCCCACCAAACACTCAGAATCACTTTCGTAGGCATCAATCCGGGCTTTGCCACCGTTTGTGAAACTTCGATCACGATCTTTTTAGCACATTGTTGTTATACGTGATTCCCTTTTCATCACCCGTAATGATTTGTTTCAAAAATGGCTCGATTTTACCGTTTCAGTAGCAATTCACAAATGAAAACTCTGTCCATTAAATTTTTCACTGTAAGTTTATGGGGAACCCAAGTATCGAGTTTCTTTTGGTATCCAATTTTATATAAATGGTTCAAAAGCGGTTTATGGTTGATGTTTAGTTCCGTAGCAATGTCGTGGGAAGAAATATGTCAGTCTACCTGGATTGTTTTTAAAATTTCATCGAATTTTTCAAGGATTGGCCGGCCAGGGAAAGGTTCATCTTTAACATCGAAGTTTTCGGAAGGAAAACGAGCAAACCGATTCTGACTTTGGCGTTTACTCACCATAAATGCCACACAAGTTTCGATGAGCCTGCGCCAATTTTCCCCTCTTTGGAAGTAAAAAACTAAAATGTGACGAAAATGATCTTCTGAAATCTCTATTTTTAAAACGCAATAACTTTTGACTGGTTAAAAAGATGACGCTACCTTTATATCTAGAATTTTCTAGAGACTGTTGCCTTTCAAACGCTGTATAGTATGACTTAATTGAGTAAGTATTACTGGAGATATGCGACTTTAAAGCTATCTATTGGGAAAAAACGAATTTACTTTTTCCCCAACCCAATATTTATTGCGTAATTAGCTTTGGAGAGTTCCGATTTTGTCCGAGAGGTACCAGACAATGATGTCATTATACTTTCTAAAACTACGCGCCGCTCAGGGCCGTGCTTAAGGGGGGGGGGGGGGGGGGCGAGCCGGACATTTGCCCAGGGCCGCCAATATTTGGGGCCGCAAAAAAGTTGTTGTTTCTACATTTCACCAGTTTTTATGAAGAATCTATGTTGACAGGCGTAACCCGAGTCCGTGATGAATGACCTTTAAATTGAGTTCAAATTTGTAGGATTTTATGTCTTATGACACCATTCTATCTAAATTTATATTTTTAAGTGAAAAACTATTGGACTGAAAGTATCCGCTATTTTGCATTTTATTTTCTGCTTAATTTTATTATTAAGTCCTTGCATACCGAAAGTGAGTGAAACCGCGACAAAACACTCAGATTACCATGTTTCATTTTGTAAAAAATACATATCTAACGTTTTATTTTGTTAAACTGCGGACTTGTTACTTTTAACGCAGGAAATATCGTTTCTGTTAGGCACGAAGTGACTTGAGTTCGTCAGTGTATTTTAAAAGATTTATCGTAAAATTCATACATTTTACAACTAGTTGCACTATAGATTATAAGATTTCATCCTATATGAAAATATAAAAATAACCTTTAATGCGTTTCAAAACTTTACTTAAACGCATAGTATACTTTTTGGTTTCTTGGAAACTCTAAAACTGCACTATAAAAGAACGAAACCGCGGCGAAACATTCAATTTTTTACAGACTTCGTCGAAATTTTCACTAATATAATTTTGTATAGAATATTTATAATGTCAGGAGTTTTCAAAATTTTTGTAGGTGATTAAATCTGGTCTATTGGGATGCTCTAAAAAGATTGTATTAAAGCACGGACGATTAGTTTCTTTTAGTGAAGAAAAGATTTCGTCTCTGTGATCATTGTACATTAGAAAGGGTTAAAATTCTGGTTTTTTAAAACCAATTATATTATCGATTAGAAGAAGGTTTCAGCCTTTAAGCACATATTTTTGATTTGTCGGTACTTCTAAAACTGCATCCTGGTGAGGCATTGCAATAAGAGTAAAAAACATTTTTCACTAAAACCACTTTTTTATTTTCAAGAGTGCTATAAATTTTCAAGAATGTTGTAGATTTTTTTAATTGATTGCATCATTTGAGATTTAGGAGTACGGTCTTTCAGAATATGTCTTGTGTTTTAAAGTTAACTAAACGGTTTGGACAATGTAAGTTAATACATAGTTACAAAATTCCTCGGAAATTTTCTTTTTCCGTTCTTTATTTTCAACAAATGCATAAATGCACCTTTAGATCATGCGCCGCAGCTTTTCATTTCTCGCAACGACCGAGGTAAGTTTTAAGTAAAATTGAGTTTGGTTTTTAATTAACAAATCTAATAATTATAAGTTTTTAAATTCCGAGTTCAAAAATTTCAGTTGTGTCTTGAGACACTTTGGGCTAGCTTTACCAAATATTTCATCCTCGTACGTGCCTATTTCTGCCGCCGCACACAGATTGACATACACGCATGTAGACAGAGATTAACTTTGTTTTATTGATATAGACTTATACATAAGGAATAGAGAGAACTACTTACTAAACTAAAGAACTTTGAATTTTGTTACTGAATAGAAATCTTACTTCCTTCACTTGATAAAGAATAGGCTGAAGGCATCGTTTTTCCAAATTTAAATGTTTTCGACTCGATACCAGTAAATTTTTTACCAACAATTTTCAAGATTTTCTGAGTTTAATTGCCAATTTATCTGTACTAAATTTGCCGACTGAAGCTTGAATGTGGGATGTAGGGGATTCACACCTGTTAGGATTATTGAGAAAAAATAAGATGGAGGCAATGACAACCATTTCTGAAGCAAAGATAAAATTACGTGACATATGGGATTCTTTTTCCAGTCTATGTTCTTTTGCATTTTGGATTAATATGGTCCTCTGTCAGATTATGCTCGCAACTGCTGTCCTGATATTGTAAGCTCTAAGACCACACTAATTAGCATCGTTTTAAAACAAAGGGCCTGACTATTAAAGATTGAATTATATCATCGCGAACAGTAGCGATTTTCTCTAATCCGATTTCCATTCATTCCCTGTTGACTATTTACTGGGAGATTTTTCAGTTCAAGTAGGATTTTTCTGCCGAAGTCAATGATGTCACAATACCTGGCGACAGTTTTCATGATTGATTATGTAAAATCTGTCATTCATTTGAAAATTAGCTTGTTCAAAATGGCTAAATGAAAATTATTGTTGTCTATTGAGCTTTTATAACAACTTATAGAAGAAAAGTTTTCTATTAGACGCCATAAGAAATCATTTTAAATGCAACGTTTTAAATATATTGTTTTTAATATGTCATAATGCTCAAACTTAAACCTGTTTCACACGTAATAATCGATTTGTTTTAATGTTTTCTTCCTATTTTAAAGTGAACTTCTAGATATAATTTTTAAGGTGGAAAATATTATTTTTTTTTTTTTAAAAATCAGCAACAGTTAATAATAAGTAAGAAAAATCATGCGTTAAGTATAGATTATAAAACACTTTCAAACAATTCCTGAAATCTTTAACAAAACTTCGTTATTTAAAGAAATAATGTTACTGTCCATACCCAAATATGTATTCCAATACTTATGAATAGCCCTGTATTTGATCTGTCGGTAATATATTTATAATATAATGGGAAAATTTAATTTAGAAAGAAAATGCCTAGCAGGTTGAAGTTTCTCTTTCAGCAATTTATACTAATAGATAGAAACAAACTTGAATACTTTTGTTCAGCCCTATAGTTTACCTAGTACCTTTATTACATGCGAGTATTTAGCTAAAATTTATTTTAGACTAAAACATTCGTAAAATTACTGAAATCACATTTCCAGAAATTATCATTCATAGGCGTCATGTATTCAATTCTTTGCATGGCCATGTATATCATTTTATCCATATTCTACAACTATTTCTTAGTAAACTGAATGCAGTTTAGCATAAAAATGCATAACCTATTTAAAAAGCATCTTTAAGTAATTTACGTCCATATTCAGTAACGTTTGCGATCTGCCCCGTGTATCAACTATAAGATTTATACACTATACATAATATGCATAGATTTAGAGAAACTTAGAAGCACATATCATAATAAAAAGCATTTTATCCATCCACCGGCCGTCATCGGATACATATACAGTATGTCGGAAAAAATATACTATTTGAAATCTTTTGTGTGTCCCTGTAAATGCTGTGCACTTCGTATTATACATGATTATATCGTATAACATATGTTAAGTCTCAGCGACATACATCAATTTTATATGTATGAAATAATTTAATACAATTAAAATATGTCGCACACAATTCCCCTCTTTACCACTATGTAATGGAATTCTTTTGCATGGCCTTGTAAATAAATAACAGCTTTTTTCTTTCTTTTTTTTACCGCATATTTTAGTGCATGTTGTAAATGCATAAATGCATATAATCTGTAATATATTTGACATAATGTATTCATTTGAAATGATTTTTCTTCATAACCGTAACATAACGGTAAACCTTTGACTGTCCCTGTAAATAAACTAATCATGCTAGAAGCTTCATTTGAAATAAGGTTCGTGCTAAGGGTAAACGTATTTATCATGAAAAGTCAAAAAATGGTAAACTAAAAGGATTATTATAAATACTGATCTGCAAGGGAAATTTGATTATTTTGGTAATAATTTTTACGATCTCTTTTTTTAAATTTTTTGTGTTAAAAAGTTCATACTAATTTCACTCTTGTCATACATTTTGTACAGTTTATAATATTTTATATCCGTTTAAAAAATTTCGGAAAAAAGAGCCGCCAAAATATATTTCGCCCAGGGCCGCCAAAGTCCTAAGCACGGCCCTGGCGCTGCTTTTTTATAAAAGGAAATTAAATAATCAAAAGTTGGGACATTTGAGGTTTCTAGAGTTAATTCAAACTGTTTTTGTGTTTTCTTATTGAGTTTTTTCGAAATATTTATGAAGGCACTCTTTGATAAATTATTTTGTGTATATTTCATGACTTTCAGAGCCCTAATATTTTTATAAATAATATCAATAAAATTATGCAATTATTTAAGCAATTCACATTACATTTTCTTATAATTTAAAATTGCAGAAATATGTGAATCAACAGGCTCTTGTTCTTATATTTGTGTATCCCCTTGACCACCAGTCAAAAATGTAATATTGTTTTCACTAATTTTTTACAAATGCTAAATTAATTTTTTCAACTTGAGGTAAAAAATTTCATTACATATAGAATATATATTCCTTGTGAGCATTAATTATAATATAATCTTATAAAACTGGATTAGGTCTGTAAAATTACATTAATTTAAATATTGCTTTGATTGCAAGGGAAACCTACAGCTTAGTGAATGGATATATCAGTTCACGGCAGAGAGATGGTTAAAGCTTGAAGCAAATGAGTTAAAATCATCTGGGGATTCTAACAGCTTAGCTTAATTTTTTTATGAAATAAAATAACTTCTGTTTGTTATCTAATTTATCATCATTATTAATCAAGTAAGTGAATGTGTTTTAAAATTAGCAAAATCACAGTAAGCCCCTCCTAATGAAGATAATGGTATTTCTGGGAGGTGAACCTTCATTTTGGTTTTGTTTACTTGATCAATGACATTGATAATATGAGATTTTATCTTCAAAAGATGCTAATAAAATTTTAAAACTTAACTCCACTTGTTTGATCCCCTCATTAACACTATCTATATCCTGTTTGATTTCTTGCACTTGTTGCACAGATATGTCTGGAATTTCAAAATATTATTCTTGAATTTCTTCTAATTTATTTTGAAGATTTTTTTTTTTTTAAATTTTACTTCTAATTGGCTTACATTAACTGTTTTTGTATCAGTCACATCTTTTAAAAACTGGTCTCAACTGATGATGGCAGCCTTTGTAGTGCCTTTTAAACAATTTAAATTATTCATAATAGCACTCCAGTTTTGTTAGGACCATAATGTTCGATATTGTTAATGTACTAATTCTTTTTAATGTTTTAATCACAATTGAACAACCTTTACACACACAAACATAAATGTTGATTAATTTGAGATAAGCATAACTTGCAGTTAATTTCAATAGCTTAATTTGTATGGATGGTTAATTACATAGAGTTGATGCTTTGACAATCAACAGCTTTTTACCTTTATTACAATACCTTTCTATAAATGCTCGCCAGGTGGAGCCATACACTTCTGGAATGGAAAAATATTAGAAAAGCAAAGACAACAGGAAACATCCATACAATATTATTTAAATGTGACAATGTGTGTGAATGTTTGAATGAAGTCAGCATCGAAACAGATCAATGTCTTTGTACATATAGATATAATATAACCCAGAAATGAACAAACTTTGTGTTTTATTTATTTTATTAAAATATTTTTCTTAATTCAAAATTTCATTATTTTTTATACAATATCAACTGAAAATTTCCCTATACAATTTAGCCATCTTTCTTTTTTTCATTACCAAAAATGAAAACCTGGAATAATAATTTTCAAATAAAAGATTTTCTGATGAAAAAGGAAAATGAAATGAAAAGAAAAAAAATATATAAATGTGACATCATATTGGAAGTAGAAATTTTCAAATATTTCTAATAATGCAAGGAAAGTAGGCAAATATGATGCCATATATGGAAAATAAAATGGATATGATTTGATGCTGAAATATAATGGGATTGAGTTATAGTATCAATTCTTATTATTTAAAGTAAATTATTATCAATACTTGAAAGTTTATCTTCTACAAACAGCTAGTTTTGGATTGCAGTATTCTAACAGACAGATATGTATTTTATTTTATTTTTCCAAAATTATTTATTTAAAAATTTTAAAAAATCTGCATTGTGCAAAAATATAATTAGAATAGTTAGCTGAAGATAGATTAATTTTCATTATATTATAATAAATATCATATAAGCAGTATTTCAAAATAAATTTGTTGACACCACCTTTTGTCAAAAAATTATAGAATGTTTAAGAGTCAAATCCAAAACATAAATCCAGCTTGGTTATTTATCAATTGATTATAATTATATAAACTTAAAAATAATTAATCAACCCTTTCTACATGAATTGATCTTTCTTACACTTCCTACATTTGTTTCTTCAAACAAAAAAAAGTTTTAGCAAGCAGAAAAGTTTAAACTCATTAAAGCATATATTAACAATCTCAAAATTAATTTATGATTTTTGAACATTTTTTTCTCACAAATTCTCTTATGATGATATGAAACTTTCAAAATAAAAAACTTGCATATTAAATTTGTGCAAATATCAATTGGATTAATTTTTAAACTGTATTAATTAACAACTATTTATAGAGATTTGTCTTTAAAAATGTGCAGCTGGTGTGCTACTCTGTCACGAGTGAAATTTATTGTAGTATATTTAAAATAATATCCCTCACTCTTAAAAAAAAAAAATAAGGAGTTACAGTGCAAACACAACAGAGTTCCTGTTGTGTTTGAAATAGTGCCTCATTTTAAAATATTTGGTCAACATACAACATTTCTGTTCACAGCAACCAGTTTTGTTTCCCATTCATTTCAGTTTGTTTTATTGCCTTTTTCAAGTAAAACAAAATTTCATTTGAAAGCTGCTTTATAATAATTAGCTCATTTTAATGTTTCATCAGCTTTACCATTTTGTACTGTTCTGTACTATTGTGTAATAAATTATTCAATACTGAAAAGATAACACTTGTTACATGTATAATACAGGGCTTTAAAAATCTACATGCTCAAAATCAGTGTTACCAAACAGGCTACTCTTTTTAAAAGAATTTGATTGGCACCAATTTTATTAAAGGATTAAGTTCCCCTTGATTAATATGCTATTAAATCAAAGTGAGTTTTACCATTCCAAAAAAGTGGCACCAATTTGAATTTTAAAAAGTAGCCTACCTGGAAACACTGATGTAGGCATGTAGATTTTTCGAGCCCTGGTAGAATATGAGATGAAAGATAATTAGTGATATATTAATAACATAATGAACATACAGTAGACTCCCTTAAATCAGCAACCCTAAAGCATAATTTAATGTGATTTACACCAAAAACTAAACATCACTAATCTATATCAGGGACTAACTGAATCTGAAGTTTTAGAAAATTTTGTGCATTAGTTCTTGAGATAGAGCTATTGCGATAATCACTAATAATGCACCATGGAAGCACCACTTGTTGAGTGATTTTCACCAAATCATAATCAGCACCATGTTATATCAAATACTAACTAAATCCAATGTTTTATGAAAATCCATGTTCTAGTTCTTGAGGCATGGCTATTGTGAAAATTGCAAATAATACAGTATAGCAGCGCCACCTGTTGAGTAATATGCACCAAAAACTAATCCGATTTCGTCTATATCCAGGTCTAACAGAATCTAAAGTTTTGTGAAATTCCATGCATTAATTCTTGAGATACAGCACCCACAAAATTTTTGTTACAGACAGACATTTTGTAAAAACATGTTTTTCAGGTTTTCTGACCCCTAAAACGTCTAAATCCATCGAAAACCGGAATTCGAAAATTTTCATGAATTCAATGCTTTCTTCTTGTTAAGATAGAAGAAAGTAAAAATGTAAACAAAGCAATGATCAGAAATCCGCAAAATTCAAGAATCCACACAACCTTTTGTCCCAAGCTGTGCAGATTTGAGGGAGTCTACTATATTGATATTATTACTGCTAATGAAAAATAAAACAGATTGTAAAAAGTATTGTAAATACCTTGACAACACTGTTTAAAGAGAAAGCACAAAAAACCATGTACAATATAATGGTAGTTTTCTTCCGGTAAAATTGTATCATCAACAAGTATCTTTATATCAGAATAAAGATTATTTGTAAGTAAAAAAAATAAATAAATTTTAACCCAATTGTTTACTGATAAATGAAAAAATAAGTATGGCAACAGAAACAAATAAATTAGTAAATTTTATTCACAAAAAATAATTTTAAGTCATTGAGAAAGAGAAAACAATTTTTAAAAAAGAGCTGATAATGATGGTAATTGTGCATCTTCTTGACCAAGATATTCGGCTTCCTCTAGAAGATATGAGTTCGGTTCATCCCTTTCAATTCTAATTACTTTCATTTTAGCAAGCTTAGCTGCATACACTTCTATTATAAGAGAAAAAGCAAAATAAACTGTTAATAAGAATCCATTCATCAGCCATAACTAAATTACATATCATAATTAAAAAAAGATTTTATAAAATTTAGAGAATGATGAAAGTTCTGGAAAGAAAGAGAAAACTTTTTATAACCAAATCTACTAGACAAATGCAGACTAAATTTTAAACACAATTTTGCATTAACTCTGATTATGCAGTTCTCTAGAAACACTTTTTTTTTTTTTGCCAGTATCAAGGCAAAAATTAAGACTTCCACTGGGCATTTTTAAAGGGGAAAAATGTACATTTTAGAGTTGGATTACACTAATTGGCAAAAAATAGAAATCTGAAATTCCTAAATCTAAATATGACATTCAAATTGCTTCTATACATATTATTTTATGAGATATAGTTCTATAAAACAAAAAATAGTAATTGTTATATTAATTTTCAAAATTTCAAATTGAAAAAAGGGCTTTTTCACTGTCATAGATAAAAAATCAATAAAATATATCATGAAAATATATAGTGACATTTCTCACATGCACTGTTCTTTTGGGTATATTCCTCTTTTGTGTCCAGCAGTATCCTTGTATATTTCCATTATTTTGCCAGTGTAAGTCACTAATGTTTATATACATTCATTCATAGGTTATTTGCATGCTAATCTACTCATTTTATTTGTTATGAAATTTCCACCAACGGTATACTGAGATAGAAAACATATTGCTTCTAAAAGCAAACCCTCTTACTTATAAAATGGCACATGATATAGCAATTTCAGTGCCATAATTATCCAATTATAGTGAGGTGAAATCTATAAGGATCAACCATTATTTTTAGGGGGAGGATTTTGATACTGATCATTAATAATACCAGTAAGTGATAAATTTAACAATATATCAGTCAAATACACTATATTGCCATTGATTATGGGACACTTGCGATTTTAGACATTTTATTAAATATCTAGAAAAATACATGAGGAATCATCTCGAAACTCTTAGTGTATAAATATAATAGTATACGTCATACATCTCCGTGAAGATTTTTTACCGAAACTCCATAGGGGACCGTCAACAAATTAAAAAAGAATGAATATCTTTTGAATAACCCTGTCAAAACTAATGTAGCAAAAGCGCTCAAACTCTAGATTGTGATTGAATGCCTTATTGTAATACACTGTGTTCATTTTTATGCAAATATCTTGCATACTCGCAGAGTAATTAAGGTTTTTATAAAAATGGCCCCAAATTTTTCTAAGTTTTTCCCTTATAATTTTCAGAGTTCTTAATATAAAATAATATTTTTTTCAGAAAATATGACAAACAACATTGCACACAGTACTCTGTAATCAGAATTAAAAAATAATAAAAATTGTATGAAAAATGAGTAGGTTTACTAAATAATTTTTTACTGCGCATGCGTCAAAGATATCAAAATTTCATTTGCATATTATGTTAGCTAAATGTATAGAGCAACTTTTGTAAAAGTCTCAAAATTATAGCTTGAAAATTCTGAAAGTAATCGTCTATAGAAAAAGGACAAAATCCGTTGTTTCCAAAATGAAGCAAAAAAATGAGGGATTTTATCCAAAAGTAGTCGTAACATCCCGTATTGTGTATTCTATATTGACACTAATCAATGAATATATGGATACAACCCCTCTTGTTTTTGCTTCATTTTGGGAATAACGGATTTTCAATTTATTCAATTGACGATTATTTTCAGAATTTTCAAGTTATGATTTTGTGACTTTCACAAAAGTTGCTCTATACATTTAGCTAACATAATATGCAAATGAAATTTTGATATCGTTGACGCATGCGCAGTAAAAAATTATTTAGTAAACCAACTCATTTTGTATACAATTTTCATTATTTTTTAATTCTGATTACAGGGTACTATGTGCAATGTTGTTTGTCATATTTTCTGAAAAAAATATTATTTTATATTAAGAACTCTGAAAATTATAAGGGAAAAACTTAGAAAAATTTGGGGCCATTTTTATAAAAACCTTAATTACTCTGCGAGTATGCACGCTATTTGCATAAAAATGAACACAGTGTATTACAATAAGGCATTCAATCATAATCTAGAGTTTGAGCGCTTTTGCTACATTAGTTTTGACAGGGTTATTCAAAAGATATTCATTCTTTTTTAATTTGTTGACGGTCCCCTATGGAGTTTCAGAAAATAATCTTCATGGAGATATATGACGTATACTATTATATTTATACACTAAGAGTTTCGAGATGATTCCTAATGTATTTTTCTAGATATTTAGTAAAATGTCTAAAATCGCAAGTGTCCCATAATCAATGGCAATATAGTGTATTCATATATCAGTTAAATATTGACATTTTTAAAGTCTCATAATAATGATATCTAAGCTCCGGCAATGATGATACATACCAAAAAGAATATTAGTTTGCCTAAATATCATTCTAGAACCTTGAAAAGCTGTGCTGAATATCAAATACGAATATCTTTTTCAGCTCCTTCTTCCATTGCTTAGTTTGTAATTAATTAAAAATCATATTATTGATGTCCAGAATATCAATACAGTGTAGACTCCTGCAATTCCCCAATTCTAAAGTCTGCAGACAAAAAATTCACACATTATCACAGACATAAAAATGAAACTTTCAGTTCAGTTGTAGGGGCAAAACTAAAGAATTTTTTAGTTTTATGTCATCTCATATGCATTTAAATATACAATTCTCAATAATCTGACTGAACTCATGCTTTTTCATGAAAAAAGTATAAATTTATTTCTGAAAAAAAAATCAAGATAATGCTATATTGCTGGTGGTAATGACATTTTTTTTTCAAAATATATTTATGTATTATTCAAACTTTTTTCGTTATAACTGACTAAACCTGAAATAAAACTTTACATTATGATTTTGATGTTAATAAATAGGATACATTTATGAGAAAAATTTTATTGAATAATTCAAGGAAAATGTATGTCATATCAATTATGATTATTTTATTAAATAATTAATTATTTACTTGTTCTTTACTTTTAATAATTTAAGACGCAACACTAGGCACATAAAAAGACTCTGATGATAATGCAAAGTCTATGGGGGCATTCTTTTCAAATATTTTGCCCAAATTTTAATATTTTTACATGATTTTTTTTGCACAAGATAGCTGAGGATGATCCACAACCGACCTAGTTTTTACTTTTTCAGCTTTGATTTCAGATTTTAAAAAAAATTTACTTTAACTTTCGAAACTGGTTTAAACCAGTTCTGAAATTGAAACTATCGTAATATAAAAAATATATAAGCAAAATCAAAAAAGTAAAAACTAGGCCGGTTGTGGATCGTCCTCAGCTATCTTGTGCAAAAAAAAAAAAAAAAAAAAAAAAAAAAAAAAAAAAAAAAAAAAAAATCATGTAAAAATATTAAAATTTGAGTGAGATATTTGAAAAGAATGCTCCGATAGACTTTAAATTATCATCCGGGTCTTTTTCTGTGCCTAGTGTGAGGCCTTAATTATCTTACTTTCTATCATTTTAATTTATTACTTTACTTAATTATTTTTATACAATTGAAGCTTGCTAACTCAAACCTTGATTACTCAAAATGTTTGTTATCTTAAAGAAAAAAAAAATGCCATCAAATTTCCTATACACACAATGTTTAAAAAATCTTGGTTTGAAGAATTTTTTCCTAGAAATAGTCTAGATATTTTTTTCCAAAAAAAAAAAAAAATAAATAAATAAATAAATAAATAATTAGAAAATTAAAAATAGAAGTTTTTATAGAATAGAAAATCTATATTCAGAAGTTACAGTGGTAAGCTTCGCATAAACCTTAAAATGAAGATGTATAAAAATGTTAATAAAACATTGAAATCTCTTGACTCCCAAGATGGGAATTGAAATTCAAGTTTTATTGTTTCCTTCTCTTTTCAGCCAGTTGCCATTGCATATGCACTCACCACCGATTGAATTTCTGAACCCAAACACTACCTCTGAACTTCCATTATTTGATCAGAACATCATTCAGAGCTTTAAAGATAAATAGCTTTAAAAAAGCTGGATTAACTGAAAATCATGAAAGTAGTCAAATAATTAATATTGATAATTTTGATGAAAATGCACAAAAAAAATATTGGAACAGATTCACAGGACTCATGTAGTTTGATAACATGGAATTTAATTATTTTGTCGATGTAGATGATGCAGTAACAGTGCCCAGTCAGTAGGATCACAATGATATCATTGATCAAATGAAAGCTTCTTGTGAAACAGAAGAAAAGGATGAAGAAATAGGTGAATTACTACCAAAATGGGATAAAGAAACACACACTTTCTGCAGTGGATACTTTGAGAAGATATATTGAGCGTCAGCTAAATATGTCAGAAGACACATTTAAAGTCATTGTCCATTAAGAAAGTGTAATAGATAAAATTTCATATTTATTCTGAAGCAAACAATAATTGAATATTTTTAAAATAAAACTGTTAAAAGTGTTTATTAGAATGAAAATGTATTCCTTTTTATAAAGATATATAAAACATCTTTTATCTTTATTCTGGTATTGATAGCATCTAATTTTCTCAAGTTTGATATATCAAGGTTTGACTATATTTTACAGCACTGAAAGCTTTCATTATAATTTTGATTGTATTATTACATTCAAATTACTCTTTAAAAAATATAAATAAAGAAATGACTAAAAATCTGCAAAATTCTAAAGTCTGCACAACCCGTAGTCTGAAGCTGTGCGGATCCTAAGGGAGTCAACTATATTACTCTTTTATCAAAAAAATTAACTGAAAACAATCATTGAAAAGTAAACATGGTGTTGTGTTTGACAGATTGTGAGTATTTTAATCTATTAAATATCCATTAATTTGAATTTTTTACATCAGAATCAGATTAATAATTGATTAATACTCTGAACTTAATAAAAAGATACCTCAAAGCTTGGAAGGACTTATGTCAGCTGATGCATTAGATAAAATGATTTTACAACTTCATTCATAAAATAATTGTAAATAAAAAAGTGTCACTAACATTAACAAAGTTTAATTAAAAACTACTACAGTGGGCATAAAACAAAATAGCTAATACTATATTATGCACACATTTAACTATTTTTGGCTAGAGTTTTTTTTTTAAATTAATTTATTTATTTACAAAATTACTTGCAAATCAAATGCCACCACACTTTAACTCAAGAAGTGAAATTAACCAAAAATTTTAATAAATATAAGCTACATTTAATTCAATTCACATTTATCTGTAACTTTAGCATCATTGAAATTCAATCCCTCACTTCACAATGAAAAAAGACACTTCAAATTCAATTAATTCTGTGCCCCAAATTTAAAACTTTTCTCCTCTTTCAGTCAGGGAAAATCAGTGAAGACTGAATTTTACCGAAATAATAAAAATAAGATTTAAAGAATAAAAATTTACCTTTTGGCCTGTCAGTAAAAAAAACTATATCTTCAGGCGATACACATAATTCTTCTATGATTTTTTGGTAGCTCTCAGATTCAGTTTTTTGACCAATATTGGTGTCAAAATTTCCATCAATAAACTAAAAATTGTAAAGAAAATTAAGTTTATAACAATATTACATACATTACCTAATATACATACATACATATATAATGAGCTAATATATATATTAACATGCAAATGTCCCCTCCTCTTCTCCGAAAAAATACCCAAGCAGATGGTACAAGTTTAGCAACTTATAGTGGAAAAGCCATGCAAAAAGGGTTGGTCTTGTAAATAAAAAGGGAGATATTTAAATTGTTTTTGGCAGAAGGCAGACTTGTCAAAAAAGGGAGGAAGTTTTAATTTTATTGAAAGAAGATTTCTTGATTGATTGTCCCAGCTCAGAATGTCAAAACCAAGCTTGGTCAACACAGGTGCAAGCTAACCACAAATGACTGCAAAACTTGAAAATTCAGCACTTTTAAGCTTAAGGATCAGTTTAAATTGAAGTCTGAAAATAATAAATGTTTGGCTGGAAAAGAAAGTTACCAGGGACAAGACAGTTTTAAGCTTTAGAATTCAAGATAATAGCAGGGATTTTGAATTATAATTTTAAATTCAAATTTAAAAAAGGGGTTAATCTTTATGCTTTGATATTCATATATTTATACATATAAAAACAATTTTTAACTAATACAAATTATCACATACAGTTGTTAAGAAGCAAATTAAAAATGAAATTTTATCTATTATAATTCTTTTAAGAGTATCATATAGTTTCTGAAATATAATTTTATAAGTGATGCTAGAGCATGTTAATATTTATTTATACACAAATATTCATTGACTTGTAAAATTAATAATATTTTGTAAATGTTTTATTCTATTTTTCTAGAAGTATAATAGATATATTACTAAAGACATATTTACTGTCTGAACAAAACAAAGCAATTGCTATGGAAACTTAAAAACTGAAAAGAGGAGAATAGAAAATTATATATAAAAAATCTTGATAATAGTAAAAGCACAATTTAAAATTTATTATTTATAATGACAGAATTACAGTTGTTTATTGTTAACTGCTTTCTTGTTTTTAAAGCTACGCTTATTAATGATAATATAAATAAACAATGAAAAATGTTTTCAACTGTAAATAGTCATGGCACAATTGTTTTTACTATTGATGAGTTCTCTTTAAAAAATACATTCATTTTAAATAAATATAAAATGTATTTCATTTAGAAAAACTAACTTTTTGCAGGTTTCAATCACAAGTAAAAATGGAAAAAATTGTGTAAAATTATTCCCAATTATATAGAAATGTTCATTATACTTTTCATACTAAATATACAGAGAATATAAAAGATAAATTATGAATTTGTTTCGGTTAGATACCATTTTTATAAGTTGCAATGCAACATCATCTTTAAGGTAACACATTTTTTTGCCTTACTTTGAGCCACACCTATTATTCAAAGTTTAGTCCTATATGCATTGGTTGCTTTAGAATTTGAGTACACATCTTGAGTCAGTCAAGACATATATTTATAAACAATGAAGTTCATAGCAATAAATAAAAAATGTCTTATTTGAGCTGATAAAGTTCAAATAAATGAGTAATGTTGAAAATTTCCAAGGAGAGAAACAAGGTTTTTGTAATTAAGATAGTTTTGGTCAAATTGAATTTTTGGCAATATTTTCATTGAAAATGAATTTTTGTCAAAACCGAGAATTTGAACTGAAAATGAATTTTTGGTTGATCTCCACTGAAAATGATTAGGATATAAAAAAATAGGATTCTTTGAATGGTCTGGTGTAATATCTTTATGGGAGAATGTCACAAAACACAAAAATTGCAGTCGGCATAATAAAATTCCAATTAAATGTTATATAATGCAATTTATTTTGTTACATTCTAATAAAAAGATCCTTAGAAGTAATTTCAAGAGACATTACATTTCTAATAACACAAAGCAATAAAAAGACTTAAAAATTTCAGATTGTATTTTTTTCCTGGCATGTCAGTAATGTATGTAAAGTAAAGGACCTTCTGCTGTACTGCGTAAATATCTTTTTCTAGTTTTTTAAATTTCTAATTACTATTTATACCTTATAAAACAAATATATGAGGAAGGTAACAAAATCTATATTTTAAAAATAATTTTCCAGGTTTGCATTTTAGTACTTTATCAGGTATAAATGGGGCACTGAAGAGTAATTCTTTTTATTTTTGACACCATTCAGGTCTGAAGTAGTAAAATCATAGCTACCAACAAAGTATTTTAGATATTTCTTTGAAAATAATGTAATCAAAATCTTTGTAATAATTGAGTAGACTTATATTATGTCATTTTCCTGGCTTCCATAAATCAACAAACAAAACTGAATATTACATGGAATTTGAGCTATTATATTGAAAACATTTTTCTTTAAACAAAATTAAAATGTTAGACTTTAACAAAAAACAAAATGTAAAAAGTGTTTTAGAATGAAATTAACATTATCCAGGCATACATAAGCCAAGAAATGACACATAATTACATAAAAATAACTTATTATTTAAATTTTTCAAAATTTGACAATTTTACATAGAAAATCTTATTTTCTAATAGAAAATAAATTAATCTCTTGAAATTTTGAATTGCTTTCAATGGATAATTTCAATATTTCAGATGATCAAAATCTCACATTTTGAGATATTTACCCTTATGAGAAATTGAAAGTAAATCTCATTTATAAAAAAGTATATCTACAGGAATAAACAGCTATGAATATTGAGTTTTAAACAGCAAATTTTTCATATAGTACTCACAGAATCTAGATCACCAAATTTGCTGTGCTTAAATAAAAGCTTTTGGGCAGCAACACTTCCTGAAGAATAAATAAAAATCTTCTTGCCTTCTTTCTTCCATTTTTTTAATGCTTCGGGTACATCATCATACACACTAAAAGATAAAACATCAAAATAAATTATCACACAATATTTTTAAACAATTTTACATAGTTTACCTCAGGAAAGATGTAAACAAATGAATTTAATAAAATAATAATATGGAAAGTAAGAACTATGCTAGTGTAAATTTGATTCATCAAACTTCTAACAGGAGAACTTAAAAATTCTTTTAAATTTCCATCAATCATGTATACCTGATTGATTGACTGATTATTAACTATGAAGCAGATTACTTTTAAAAATACTACAACTAGGAAAATAAAATATAATAGTAAATCCTATACAAATGAAACAAGCTAAATGTACCATCATTGATGTATACCATAAAGTATTTATATTAACTTCTAAATATTTTATGTAATGTTTAATATAGGGAACTTGCAATCAGCTGATAACCCTTGTATTTCAAGTGGAGGTCAGAGTAGTTCCACCAATCAGAACTGCCTATTTGTAGTGTGTGACCTCCAGTATGACGTCAATTGCAACTGCCCTATAGGCTTAGGGACATGTTTTAAAGAACCATGCTTAAGTGGAATGTAGTTTTTTTCATAACCAAAAGAAATAGCTTTAGTACTAATAACAACAATGATCAGCTAAGTTAGTTTTTAAGAATTTAGGCTTCTGTTTGAATTCTCTTTTCGGAGGATTTTTCATTTTCAATTAGCAATTATATAACATTTTTGTAATTAAATAAAGTTGCTATCCAGAATTTGTCACAAAGACTCTATCCTATTTCCCATAGAAACTTTCAATTTCTTAAGAAATATTTTCCTGAAGAAACCTTTCTTTATAGACAAGAAAATAGTCACAGAAACATTCCTTGGGCTCAGAAAAAGAAAAAGTTACTGTCTAAAACTACTTTTACAGTAGAAAGAATGTACCATATATATACTTGCATAATATTCATCATATTACTTGGTCATGATATTCAGTCTTCTGAAACACATTTCTACTTTTGTGAGTTGATTACTAGAATTCTGGAATTGTTTGCATTGCCATACATAGGTATTACAGTGTTTTCACTTTAATGGGAGAGATATATGAAGATCATCTGTCGACATCAAATGAAAAAATTAACTATCAAGATAAATTTCAGGCATTTTAACAAGTCTTGAGACGACTTAATACATTAGAAATTCATTCACTTGTTTTTCCAGTTTCACTCTCATATAAACAAAGCACTGAATTGTATTAAATGCATAAGAAACTATAATAACTCTATAGTTGTAAAATTATATGATGTCATAGCAAGTTATATCGGTAAGACTATCGATCAACAATCTTTCATCAATTTGATGTCATTGTGTAATTGAGGTTTGGCCAATCATACTTTTTTACTTTGTTGTAACAATAAATATTTATCTAAATCACCCAAGTTCCAAAATTTCCACTTTCACAATTGCCTCTTCCTCAAATAAAAAACTTTTTTTTTTTTTTTTTTAAGGATATTGACCTATTGTATCACTTCATTTATTTAACTGTCTTCATATATAAAATGGAAATTTTGTTTGGAATGCTTAAAATTCAGGTTCTATGGAATGCATTTTTAAGGGACTTGAATTCAGTTGCATAGACAATGGGTGGTGAGGGGGTATCCAAATAACCTACCCCAAATGCAGAACTTGTTTGCTGATTCATGGATACAACAATAGTCAAAACTGCTAAGATGGAATTGAAAAGAATTTATGAAATTTTCTACTTTAGACAGGTCAAAAGGCATTAGGTACAGGGTCACAGGTCTTAGAAGGCATAATTCAAAGGTCTCTTTCTATAAGGCTATGAAAAATTCCCATTTTACTTCCCTTATAAATACAATCATTTTTCACAATATTCTCTAAAACTATTAAAATGTATTCACCCTATAGTATTCCTCTGAAGAGCATAAATGTATTACAGCAAAATCTGTGAAGATGACCTATCTTAAAGGGGAAAAAATTCAAGATTCAATTGATCAATACTATATACTTGCTAAGACAAAGTCTATATAAAATCAAATTTTTTTCAGTTGTGATTCCTACTTGGAAAGTTTTCTGTAATCTCAAGAAGTTCTTGTAAAATTCTTTTGTAAAGTTCTTGTCCATCTATAATGAATTTTATGAGATTAATTTTCCAACTGGGTAAAATATGTCAAGACCAGATTTTGAACAAGGGATCTCTTGGCTGACACTGTAAATGCTCTCCCAACTGAGCTATACTGGACAAATCTGAAAGACTTAATTTACTCAGTTAATTTCATTGATCACAACATCTGGTCTGATATATGACTCAGCTCAACAGAATAAATTGCAGGTAATGGAGCTTCAGTAAATGCTAGATATGTAATTACATTAGATTATTTAACATATATATATGTGTATTCTAACTGGTAAATAAATGAGTTTTTTTTAATTTTCCAACTGGAGGAAAAATGGCCAGGCCAGAATTTGAAACAGTGATCTCTTGGCTGAATCTCTTTTAGGGATTCTCTCTTTCTCCCCCAAGGATATCTTATTTGTTAAGTTGGAAAATTAAAATAAACTCATACTATATTTGTTTGTTAGAATTCTGTTAAAATTAATCTAGTGTAGTAAAATGAATTTTGTTAATTATATTTAGAAATTCTGTGTATTCAAATTTTACTGTAACTAGATTAAACATTAAACTTTTTCATCTTGAACTTTAATGGAGTTAACTGTTATTGATACTAACATTGAAAGATATGACTTTATATGAATGCAATAATGATGTTGACCGAGTTTCATGACACTTATCTTTGTTCCTTTCATTATTTTATATGGGATAATACTATCAATTACTTTAAATCTGCAGGTTGGAATTAATAACTTTATTCTTGGACTAATTATTTATATACTTTTATTGAAACATCAAAATATCTTCAGAATTCTGAATAAATATACTAATATGTATTACAATATCTTTTCTTGACTAGTACACTATTTTTTGTGTATAATTTTGAATTTTTTTTTCTTTTTGTATACATATATTCATTAAAATATACTCATAACATTTAGTTTTCCCTATTTTACTTCATTATTGTACAACAGAACATCATTGTTAAACTGTTGAATTTCTATAATTCATTATTATCAACAAATCATGCAGCTATATATGAGAAATTGCACAAAATATATTCATATTATTCATGAATAATTAACCCCTCATATCCATAAGTTATGAACAAATTGAAGCAGCAAGTATATTCTGCATAAAAATACATTTAAAAACCTTTGTAAAATTTGAAAATGCAAGTGAACAATTAGTTTTTAAAAATATATCCTTCACTGGATAACAGAACATTTACAGAAGCAAAATTTCTCATAAAAAATACATACTGTCCTTCAACTTCTTTCTTTTGGTATCCTTTCATCCAAATATATCCTTGGAGAGTTTTCAAACCAGTAGATTTAAAGTCATTAGCTTGCTGCCATTTTAAATGTGCAATGACTTTTTCAGAAAATTCTTCAATTTTTGATGTTTCTGAAGGTACAGGGGGAAGAGCGATGAAACCTTTTTTATCTTTGAAAGTATCCTTGAAAATAATTTGTAAATTTCAGGTAAAAACTTCAATTAAAATATACATATATATGAAAATTATTACAGATATCCCAGCAAAAAAGAAATTGTTTGCCAGCAGCAATATAGGTGCTGGCAATGATGCAGAAGTGCTGGCTAATGATCAACCACAGCCTCACCACTACTGGATAGCTTAAGTTAACTTTGCTGTTGGAAATCATCAGATAAAATTCTGATCAGCCTTTGTTTTATATTATATGCTGGTCTACCACACCATGGAAGTGCACAAACTTTAACAGTATTATTGCTGGGATCCCCTACACTAGGTGGTGTTGTGAATATCAAAGATATTGAGTACTTCAGAATTTATTGTTTGGCAAAATTCTGGTTATTTGGAATTTCATTCTGGAAATCTGATTCTTTTATTAGTGACCATGACATACATTGTGATCGGGATCAAGAACAATAACAATCATTAACAATAAAATAAATGTGTAAAACAATAAATAAATTCTTTATTTTAACATTATATAATAAATAACCTTTTTTTCTTCTTAAATCTAATTTTCTAAGCTACAAATGACAATGACTTTGATTTTCATAACACAATTGAGAATTATAGTAGGAAATATATATGATTTCTATATAGCTTTAAAGATTGGGAACACAAATGACAAAAGAAACTAACTTAAAAAAGTCTAATAAGAGCAGATGAGCTGTGAACAGCCATAACATGCACTAAAGACACTAATGCTCATCCAATCATAACACAGGCAGCATCAAACGTGGTTAGTACTTGGGAGAATCAGCTGCATGTTGGTAAAATCTGAATATATTCAATTATTTAAAAAAAACTGTATAGACCTTTCTGTATATATTTTTATAGCTTTTGGTTAAACTAGTAGCTTCTAGAAAAACCGGTTATAATTTTCTAGGATTCTATAATACTTTTTCTATTGATTTCTGTAAGAAGTTTTTGTAAAAGTGCTGGGTGGGGGTCTGTTCATGGCCAAAAAAAAAAAAAAAAAACTGTGATGGTTTATTACTGTATAAACATTTCAGGATAACTGGTGGTGCTGGATTAAAAGTGATGGCCCAGCAAAAGAAAAGCAGTAGGATAGGTGCTAGCACAGCAGAAAAAGTGCCGGAATGAAGTAATGTGATGGCATACCAATGTTGCTTGCTGTTGGCCACCACTCATGGGTCAGCAGCATTCCGCATAGGCACTACTGTACTGGTATAAGTAAAGGCACCATTACATTTTACTGCTGATGGCAATGCTGGCTGCCACCTTTTTTCTAGCTGTTGGCCCACTGTTTCTTTCTTTGCTGGGATAGCATAATGAAGCAGAAATAGAATGTAATTTTTTTTACAATACCAAACATAAAATAAATAATCAAAGTTAAATGCTGGACACCAGAAAGCAATGAAATCTTTAAAAAGTAATTTTCCAAAGAAAAAATTTTACAAAGTTTTAAACATCTGTTTCTATCTTATTATTCTTACAATCCCTCATTATCATTTTAAAGCCCCTTGTCAGATTTTCTTTAGTTGAAAATCTAAATATAATTATTTCAAATGTAAGAAATGTCTTTTTGTCAAGATGTTTCCCATTTTATTTCATTTATGCACATAAAATTGTGACAACGTGACTGTGTACATTTACATATATCTGTGTTTTATATAATCAGGACTTTTTGTGAATGTTAAATGGAAAATTCTTTGATATTTTCTGCTTCAAAAAACAGGTGGCTTTAAACAAATATTTAAACTTTCACTAACAGCAACATATTACAGTCACAGCAAAAAAAATCTTGACACTTGTGATTTTAGACGGTTTATTAAATATCTAAAAATATACATGAGGAGTAATTCAAAACTCCAGATATAAAAACAAAATATTACAAGTAATATATTTTCGCGAAGATTTTTTTCTGAAATCCCATAGGGGATCATCAACAAATTGAAAAAGAACTAAGATCTTTTGGATAACACTGTCAAAACTATTGTAGCAAAAGCATTCAAACTGCAGATTATGATTAAGTGGCTTATGACAATAAACTATGTTCATTTTTACGCGGATAGTATGCATACTTGTAGAAAAATTAAGGTTTTTATAAAAACAGTCCCAAATTTTGCCAAGTTTTTTGCTTATAATTTACAGAGTTCTTAATTTTAAAAAATGCTCTTTTCAGAAAATATGAGAAACGACATTGTACACAGTACCCTGTAATCAAAATTAAAAAATATTAATAATTATTGTATGAAAAATGAGCAAGTTTACTAAATAAATTTTCACTGTGGATGTGTCAACTCTATAAAAAAATGCATTTGCATATTGGGTTAGCTAAATGAAAAGAGCAATTTTTGTTAAAGTTTCAAAATCATAGCTTGAAAATTCTGAAAATTATCGTAGGAAGAATAAGATCAAAATCTGATATTCCCAAAATGAAAGAAAAATAAATGAGGGGCTGTATCCATATTTCATTGATTAGTGTCTTCTACACAATATTGCACATACTACTACATATATATTTTTTTATATTTATAATCTTCATTTATGCAGAAGTGTCATAAGCTGCAATATTTATGTTTTTAATGAACCTTTTTTCTATGTAAATGTTTCAGTTATCATTAATATTATTAATCTATATTCTATGTAATGGAGACATAAAAATCTAAACAACAACATATGGTAGAAGTAAAATCTTCTAAGAAGGAATCACATTGGAAAGAAAAAAAATACGTTATACACAAGTTCCCTTCTTAGCAGCTGTAAATGTATAATATATATATGTATTAGTATTGTATTTATTTTGCAATGATGAACAATTTAAAAGAAGTTCAAAAGAAATTTCCAGTTCTCAGTTTAAAAGAAGATTCCGTCATAAGCAGGTTCTTCTTTCATGCGTTTAACTATTTTAATAAGCTTAGAAATCTACAATTCTTTAAAAAGAATAATTTTAATGTTTAATTGTAGAATAGTGGTGATTTAAAAGTATATGCCTTATTTGCAAAAATTTTTGGACAAAGCCAAAATTTTACCAATTTTTGAATAGACTTGGCCACATTGAGAAAATGATTTTCATACGGGATGATTTAACTGGGATTGAATATTCTGGTCTGTGAAGACTAGGAAGAATGAAATGAGTTCCAGCTTCATACAGAAAAAATAAGTTAGAAGCCCAAGCCCAGCCTGAATGTTGTTAATGGGTCATTCCACATGAATTCAACCAATGGGTGTTGCATCATAGTCACAGATTTTTTTTTTTAATTTTATCATAGATAGACATAGTAGTGAAACCCTCAAATCTGAAATTTAAAAGTAATTTTCACAATATTGGCCGAGATATGGCCATTTGAAAACTGGCCATTTTTACAAAATGGCGGCCATCTTGGAATTGTATCACTGTCTAAATATGGCCATAACTTGACAACTAATGGCTCAAAGTTTATATATCTGGTACCAATTTGAAGCTATTTGTACAAAGAATGAATATTTCACATCAAAACAATAATAAATTTTCATTTTTTTACTTTTTATTATGTGCAAAGTGAAAATTTCACCCCAAAAAAGGGCAGATTGTAATGGCTCATAAAAAAAATGAATCATCATGAATTTTTCTGAAACTTGGTAAAAACGTTGCTCCATCTGTGTGCTTTAAATAAAAAAAAAATTGGAAAGGTAAAATTTGTTGTTTTAAAATAAATGGTTTTTTACAGATAAGGTGTCATTAACCAAATAATGATATTTTTAGAATCTGTGAGCATTCCTGATTCAAAAAATAATGGTTAAAATAAAATTTTCTAACATCTAAATTAATGTAAAAGTATAATCAAAACCTCATTTGTACTAATTTTGTAGAAATCTGCCTCCAGCCCCCCTCCCCCCCCCACCCAAAAAAAAAAAAAAAAAAAATTAGACAATTCAAAAAATTTTACACTGAAAAAGATAAGATAATAATTAAGGAATATAATGTATAATTATAAAATACCTATAAATGCAATGCATACATATGGTGATTTACTTCACATATAGGGGCAAGTGGGGTAGAATGGGACAGTAGGTTTTTCTCTTTATGTATCATTCTAAATATTTCATCAATCACATATTAGATGAAGTAATGGTACCCCAATCTTCAGTTGAAAAAAGTAGCTAATTTACACAAGCGTGCAATTATATAAAGAAAAAGATTATTTCAAGAATCAAAACATGAATTCAAAATTTTAAATTTTGAATTCAAAACATGATGTAAAAATTTCATTATGTTTCTATAAGCTGATGTAATATTGCATCATGTTCTATATAAGCTGATGCAATTTAAAGAAAAGATTGCTACTGTACCTTCATCTGCTTCTTAATTGGCTATAATCAAAGTATGATGCTATCTTGCATCATGTTCTATATGAGCTGATGCAATTTAAAGAAAAGATTGCTGCTTTACTTCAAAATTTCAGAGGAAACTCGAACAATTCAAGCATTATTTTTAAACTTTAAAACTAATTAAATCCATTTTAGCTTAAATCTGAAGAAAAAACTGCTATATTATAAAGTTATATGCATGTAAGTAAATATTTTCTTCTTATTTTGTCTAGATTTGTTCCATGTGTAATTTTAAACTTTGGCTTATTTCTCATCATATTCAATGTTTTGCCCTGGATTTGTATTATATTATTGTTATTTATTTTTTTTGTCTCATCATATCTAGATTTTTGTTCATATAAATTTTAATTCAGTGTGAACAAAAAATAACAAATGTCAACTCAATTAACTCATTTATATATATTTATTGTATTTAAATTACACAATTGAATAATTTAACTCTGTAATTTACAGCTAGTATTTCTCCAACATTTCTGGAGAAAATATTATGTGCCTCTTTTTTTCATGCATTCCATAGTAAGGTATTTAAAATATTTATGTAAATATGTTTTGAGAATTATATTATCATATTTTGAATGAAATGAAATAAAAAGTACTGTAAAAATAAATATTTAGTGTAAATAACTGCAAATTGATATTTCTTTATTGATCATATAATATAAACACAATACTTTAATTTAGATGCTAGAAAATTTCATTTTAACCAATATTTCTTAAATTAAGAATACTTACAGATTTTAAAATAATCATTATTTGGGTCAATGACATCTTATATGTAGAAAACCATTTTTAAAACAACAAATTTTACCTCTCTAATTTTACAGTATAATGTTCCATATATAGAGAAACTGTTACATCTATGCATAATCAAATCATTATACAGAAAGCGTAAAAAGTATATGAACTAAATTTACTTTTCATTTTTTAAATAATCTTTTTCTTTATATAATTGCAAGCTTATGTAAATCAGCTACTTTTTTCAACTGAAGATTGGGGTACCATTACTTCACCTAATGTGTGATTGATGAAATATTTAGAATGATACTTAAAGAGAAAAACCTACTGTCCCATTCCACCCCACTTGCCCCTATATGTGAAGTAAATCACCATATGTATGCATTGCATTTATAGGTATTTTATAATTATACATTATATTCCTTAATTATTATCTTATCTTTTTCAGTGTAAAATTTTTTGAATTGTCTAATTTTTTTTTTTTTTTTTTTTTGGGGGGGGGGTGGGGGGGAGGGGGGCTGGAGGCAGATTTCTACAAAATTAGTACAAATGAGGTTTTGATTATACTTTTACATTAATTTAGATGTTAGAAAATTTTATTTTAACCATTATTTTTTGAATCAGGAATGCTCACAGATTCTAAAAATATCATTATTTGGTTAATGACACCTTATCTGTAAAAAACCATTTATTTTAAAACAACAAATTTTACCTTTCCAATTTTTTTTTTATTTAAAGCACACAGATGGAGCAACGTTTTTACCAAGTTTCAGAAAAATTCATGATGATTCATTTTTTTTATGAGCCATTACAATCTGCCCTTTTTTGGGGTGAAATTTTCACTTTGCACATAATAAAAAGTAAAAAAATGAAAATTTATTATTGTTTTGATGTGAAATATTCATTCTTTGTACAAATAGCTTCAAATTGGTACCAGATATATAAACTTTGAGCCATTAGTTGTCAAGTTATGACCATATTTAGACAGTGATACAATTCCAAGATGGCCGCCATTTTGTAAAAATGGCCAGTTTTCAAATGGCCATATCTCGGCCAATATTGTGAAAATTACTTTTAAATTTCAGATTTGAAGGTTTCAGTACTATGTCTGTCTATGATAAAAATTAAAAAAAAATCTGTGACTATGATGCAACAAGTTTTCCTTAAATCGGTTGATTTCACGTGGAATGACCCTAATGAAAATCGGCCCCAACAGGGCCTGCAGGCCAGGCTCGGCTTCAGGCTGATGCCCGGCCCGAGCAGATCTCTAATGTGGAGATGAAAATTTTATTGAAATTAAGTAAAACATTAAAGAAATCAACCAGAACATAGAGGATTTTCAGGCTTCAATTTTTTAATCAATGTTTTATAATCCCTCCCCCCTTTTTAGGAGGATGGACAGATATTTTATGTTTGAGAATAGGAAAGAAAATCAAAATAGTTTAAAAGCAAGGAACCTGTTAGGATTTTACAGTAGTGAAACTTCTCTGAAAGAGTATTTTTGAGGAAAATTCAAATATTTATGAAAAATAAAACTGCAAGTTACAGGAATATCAGCAGGTAAACATCAAAGAGATGTTTACCAGTTATTTGCATTAGCGGCTGTGCATATATAACATTATTATTTTGGTGAGGAGGGAGGTTTGTCTCTTGCTATCATTCTTGATGCAACCATAATTTTCTCTTAATTGTAATATAATTTCTGGTTCAAAATAGTATGTTTTTTTTTTTTTTTTTTTTTTTTTTTTTTTTTTTTTTTTTTTTTTGTCTTATCTATTTTTATAAAAAATACAAAGTTATTATTAAAATAACTATATTATTATAAAATTATTTAATTATAAAATATGGAATATCCCAACATTTGACATTCCTATTCTTTTTCATATGTGTATGAATATAGAATCATGGTTCCTATGTGAAGTACATTTGAAATGAAGCTTGTGTTTATTAAGAAATAATAGAGAAAGAATCTGGTTCACTTCTTTTGTTGAGAAATTCTATTTGCCCTCACCCGCCTTCATTCATGACAAGTGCAATAAGACTTTATTACTGATGAATGCATTATATAACAAAAAGCTAATATAAAATACTTTTAAATAGTAGCTATTTCTTTTCAGTTTTATTTGATATAAGGTGATATATTATCGATTTCTCTTCATGTGAATCAATAAAGTATGTGAAAAATAAATATAACAAGTTATGCACATCACTCCAAATGAAAAAAAATTCTAAAAAAAAAAAAAAAAAAAAAATTACATTTTGATAATGATATTATTACCAAGGAGAGGGGTTAAGAGATAATAATGCATGATATCAAAAGGGGAAAAGGGGTCCAAAATTACCAAAAAAGTTAGTAACGCTATATTTGCACAGACCCTTATCTATATTTTATGAAGACATAATACAAATAAACATTCAATAAATGCAGGTAAATAAAATTCAAAATGTTTTCATTAATCTCTAGAAGCATTTACCTGATTACTAACTAAAGAAGTGACAATATGTTTCATCTGCTCATCATCCCAATTTGTTTTAACATAATTTTCAAGATGGTTTGCTGCATATGGAAAGAGTTTATCCTAAAATAAATTAAGAATTGAGTTTGACATCATCATTTTCTTACTTGAGAAGTACAATAAATTAAAAAGTAGTTTCATGAAATTATATGCAAGTTGTAATATGCGAGTTCTGAGCAAGTTGCATAGAAAAATTCAAGAATTTTTCTATGCAGTTTCTCTTTATGGTACATATTTAATTATATTTACTTGACATTTACTTATAATAATTTAATAATTTTTAAAATCTTAATTTTTATTATTTTATTTAATTATTTTAATATTCTACAATATCATAACTATTAATTTTAATTTCATTCCCATTATTACACTGAAATTATGTTTAAAAAATGTAAGCTAATCAATGACCAGAAATCTACAAAATTCTAAAATCCACACAACATCTGATCCCAAGCAGTGAGGATTTGAGGAAGTCTACTTAATAATTGCATAGTATTTTTTCTGCCAAGATCTTTTTTTCCCCCTGCATTATTGAAAGGTTGTTTTTATTGATTAATGAGCATGTGCAGTCAACTTTTATGCAGGGGTGCAGAATATGTCTGATTCGGCGATCTAGGATAAGGATAAATTTTCTATGAATTACATAATTCCCTAAGACAGAAAATTTTCACTACTGAGTAAATAGAATTCTTATCTATTCTATTCCTATTCTTATCTATTCTATTCCTATTCTTATCTATTCTATTACCTATTCTTTCTATTTGAGTAAATAGAAAGATCTATTCTGGAAACACTGGAAAATTTCAGTTAAAACTATTAATAATAAAATAATTTTAAAAGAAATTCTTTAAGGGATAACTTACACAAAACTAAACAGAAAAATTATTAAAAAAAAATTTTTTTTAATTACAACAGATTAAGAAACATGAATAATTGCAATAAAGTGAAGTTATTAAATAAAATAAAGTCATCGCCATGAAAATTTGAAAATGAAACTTTAAAATACTTACAAGCCAGAAAATTTTCTGAAATTCTTTTAGATCTGAGGGTGATTTTACGATAACACCAATATAAACAACAGATTAATAGTCATAAAGTTTTGATTCCAAATTTGTTTTATGTTACATCTAAAATGAGTAATAAAATTTCAGAACCTACTAGAAATTGTTTTAGTAATAACAGGCTACAATCAATAGGATACTTGTATTGTTTTTAATCTGGTGTCATTGGGGTTGGGTCTGTGAAAACCGGCACATTTTTATGATTAGACTTACTCAATATCTCCAGCTATTGAGAAGACCGGCAACATCACATGGGTAGTTACCAAGATTCAAGCAAAATAAAATGTGCCGGGTCTCACTCACCCAACCCTCATGACACCGAATTAAAAGCAGAAATACAAACCAAAATATTTCTCACTATGTTAAATAAATTAAAATTTTTCTTTGTTTACTTTATTTTACAATTAAATAATTACTTTAAAACAGTATTTCTTTGCAGTGAATGAGCAATTATTAAATATTTTGAAAGTTTTACATTACAGTAAGAGAGTGGATGGACCACTGTACCCCAGCACTGGATAGTCCACTATGCCTCATGTTGAAGCTCAATAAATTCTCATAAAAATTGTTATTTAAAGTTTTCTTTTAAGCATATAAACCTTAATATTAAATTAAAACAAGTACCTTAGTTTTACAAAAAAAAAAAGCTGTTTTGTCTTATTTATCTATAACCAGGGTTGGTGGATTTTAGATGAGCCGGTTTAAACCGGCTGGCTTTTCATGGTTTAAACCACTTTAAAAAAGTAGGCTTTTTTTTAAAAAAAAGCCAGCTTTTACTAAAACTTTTTTTTTTTTTTTTTTTACAAAACCCATTCTTAAAATGAAATGTATTATTAATTAGTAACATTTTAACTACTGTTGTCATAAAAAGGAACTGTCTAATAAATTGTCAATTAAAATATAAGTGAATTGATAGTAGATATGTTCTTGTGATCAACAGATGGGAAGAATGTTTATTAGAAAATTTGTATAGCAAATTTTTTTTTGAAGAGGTTTAAATGATTTTTACCAAATAAAATACCAATCATTTGACTAAGATTTTAAATACAAATACTACACTGATCTTGTTCCAAACAAAACCATATGTTGAAATTTTTTTTTCAAGCTCCTCTCCCATATCTATACTCCTTTGAGCATAAATGTGTTAGTTTGTGGAATCTTGCTAATCCAGTAACCTATTAGTCTAACACTAAACCCCTCTTAATATGAGAAATTTGAGGATGGGGAAGTTTGCTAATTGACCCAAATCAATTCCTCTCCTTTTAATGTATGGGAAGATTTGTGAAGGAACAAGAACAAAATATTTAGTCAATACATATAGAAGGAAAGAGAATGCTTACAAACATTTCCATCAACCAATCTACCTCACCACTGCATTTTTGTCATAGTAAGTAGTAATCATAGCAGGAAGATTTATGGCAATGTAGGCCAATCATATCATGGACCTGTTAAACAGAGACCAATCAGATTGGATGAGCTCATGTGTACAGCAAGAGATGTAAAGAACAGACAGGTGTTTCTTGCCATTGCCATCCCACAATAATTCAACTCACACTATGTCAGCTGCACTTTCCATATAAGGGAAAAAAAAAATGAAGAAAAAGGGATGTACAGTAAACCCTGTATAAGTCAGAATGAATCAGAACTGAGAAAATTGTTTCTAGTAAATGATATTCTGCCTTTGACAAATTTTATACCATCAATGGTTTCACAGGGACTTGAAAAATCTTGAGCTATACAGATTTCCATCTCACTCAGTCTGGTTTACAGATAATTTACTTTACTTAACAGGGCCGAAACTAGAGGGGGCAACATGCCCCGGGCGATACCAGAACAGAAGGTGAAGGGGGTGCCAAATTAAGATTTTGTTTGGCGTGTTTGATACAAAGAATGCATATATGTGGAGGGTACGGGGACACCAAAATCAATGTTTGCCTCGGGCACGAAAAAGGCTAGTTTCGGCGCTGTTACTTAAAAAGATAAATAGATATAAAAGCTATCGCAAAATTATTAATATATATATATATATGTGTGTGTGTGTATTTTTTTCTCTTTTAAGTGGAATGCTGCCTTGTAAACTTCTTACATAAACAAGTGACTATTTTTATTCATAGTGCTAACACATTCATATATGCTAGGAGCCATTGTCCAAGTGAAGTACTTTATAAACAGTATCATTTTGTATATTATTTATTTGACTTTCTTACCCATAATAACATGAAAATAACTTCACTAAGCGCAGGATTTGCCACTGGACCTACAGTATAGATGTCTGTTAATCATGTTGGCTATTTATGAGGTTTTTGTGATATATTATTAACTGGGTATAAAAATGGACATGATTTTAAATGAATTTCATAAGATTTTAGTTTTAGTTTACATAAAATGGCCATTAGTAAAGTAAAATAACAAAAGTTTTAAAAAATAAATAGTAAGATATGCACTGGAAAAAAGCCAATAAAAAAAAAAAAAAAAAAAAAAAAAAAAAAACGGTTTTTTCCAATAAAAACCGTCTTTTTTGCATCCCCTGTCTATAACCTTAAATTAATTATAAAGAAAGGTATGATGATGAAAAATTTTACTTTTAGAAGCTCAAAACAACCACTCAGGATAAAATGATACATTCTGAGCTAACGATGTGTTTCGTAGGCTATAAGTAATCCTTTCAGTACTGTAATCATTTACCCTAAAAGAAATGCTTTAAAAATCTAAAAGTAAATAAAATACATGGGGTACCCCACTCTCCCCTATGAATAAATATTACTACGATAATGCTTTTTTTTTTTTTTTTGGGGGGGGGGGGGGCCACAATTGTCAATTGTATGCAGCATCTTGTTGCGACTTTCCGAAAATTCTCCACTCCTGTTCATGTATAGACTGTTACCAAAATTATCAAAGAACTTACTTTAACAAAACTAATAGAAGTTGTTGTGCCTTCAATATCTAAAAGTATTATTTTTGCTTCCGAAACAATCTTTTTGGCTCCTTCAACACACATTTTGCTCTATAAAGCAAATTCCATAAATCAAACGGTAGAGAAAACAGTAGCAGACGAATATAATGGGTGTGTTCAAAAATCACGCGCGCACTCAAGAGGCAGGAACATGGAGTGGGTTTCAATCGTGGATGTGCTCACGTTCAGTACTCGGTTCTGTGCAGTCAGGTATTCGAATAATCCACTTCTTCCTCTTTGGATTTTCAATTGTAAATTTCCATTATGAATTTGGCAATATCTTCCATTATTTACATCATCGGCAGCGTCTGCTGTTTGTTCTCAGCCGGGAGCTGCTTTGAAGTGATGGAATTGTATTTTAGATGATAATTTTCAGAGATTTTGAATGATGCATTACATGCGGAAAATTGAATGTAGAAGATCTTCATCATACTCATTTATGAAACGGACATAGTATGAAATATTTTTTTTTCTTGTAATTTATGAAATTCTAAACAATAATCAATATGCAAGTATCTTGATATTATGTTTGGTTTTCGTTCTGTGTCTGTTACACTTTTTAATTTGTCTTTTAAAAATTATGATTTTTTGGTTTTATTTATTGAATACGAAGATGTTTTTAACATAATTAAATCTGCATCCATTTATTATTTAAACGCACCCTAAAAAAATCGATTCAGATACTGTATCAAGTTGAGTATTTTGTAACTCACGGAAATGAAATCTTCATAGAAATTTTTCGCTGTGCCATTTGCAAAAATTTATTTTATGTGTTTATTTATTTAAAATATTAAAATTAGACATAAAAAACACTGTGTCAACTTGTTTACCATTGAATTTAAGTTATTGAATTAATGCCGGTTAATTATTACCAGCTATTAGCCCTCGAAATACAAACTTTATGTGCTATGAATTAGGAGGTTTAAGTGTTTACACAATGAACTTGGCGTTTAGGAAGGGTGATTGAGATGGTACAAATTACCAGGATCTGACTTTCTTGAGTGTACCACTACTGGTCTTTTTTTTATATATATATAAATATAATAGCAAATAATTAGATTCAAAGAGTTTATTTACATGAAATATTTAAGTAAAAACTACTTACAAGGTAATTAATTTAGAAAATAAAACTTAATCACATAGATTTTGCATATGGTTTAATACTAATACATAGGCAAAAAGAAAGCAAAACTTTCTATCTATTAATAAATCATGTGCAATAGTGCCATCATACAGTGGATAAATTGACAAAATATAAGAGTTCCCAACTTCTGAGGGCTGTATGGTAACTAACAATTAACATGTATGAATGTTAGGACTGGGACATACATCATGTGATAGCAATTTAAATCATAAGTCATTAAACTGGTTTCCTGATCCTTCATTTAGTGATCAATTGAGGCTATACAATACATCCTACCAGAATGATGATGAACAAGCCTGATGGGTAAGACTGGGTTCTCCTGCATTTCATGCTGTTGTGTTATAAACAATATTATTATCTTGTAATGTTTTTATATATTCCTTCACAGTTTGGAAGTGAACATAAATGTAAATAGTGATGTCACAGACAGCTTCAAAAGCCAGTATTATAGTTTCCATGTCATCTCCTCCCCATCTTTTTTTTTTTTTTTTTTTTTTTTTTTTATTGATGCTTACATTTCATTTATAGGTACTTTATTGGTGTTGTTTCAGACACTTTCTATTTTTTCTTTCAGATGTCTAAAGGAAAATGGATCTACTTACTGAGACATACCCATAAGCCTTTTGATAGAAAATAAACATTCAAATAATTCAGTCATGGTTAGAGTAAATTGGAAAATCTTTCAATATGGCAGAAAATTGGCAAGATGGATTTGGCTCCAATTTCATTTTCTAAAATTACTACTCTTGTCATTATTCCATAATGATTTTGCTGATTGGTATTACATTGGAGATACGCTTATGGAACCATTGTTTTGGTTTGTAGACCATTTCACAAGAATATTAGGACCTGTAAGTATAATTTTCTTTTAATATTTCTAAGCACCAGAAAGCTTTTTTACATTCCCAAAATATTACTCATTAAAAGCTTATTAGAAAAAAAAAATTCTTTTGATGCTAAAATATCTGGCATATTTCTTGATCAGAGTCATTCCACAGAATTTTGACAAATTTTATATCTATTTATTTTTATATTTGCTGCAGCATTTTTTATTTTCACCATACATTGTATGTAGAAATACAGTTAGATTACATTTGCAAAATATTTCTATCCGACAAATCTTTTTATAGGTGGTCAAAAGTTACAGTTTTATAAAATTCAAATGTATAGAAAATGTTTTTTTTTTTTTTTTTTACTTATAAGCAAAAAGATCAGCAAGTTAAGCTTATTTTTCTAGTAAATCATGTAATTGTCAAAGATTTATCTGCATGCATTTTTTTAATTGATTGCTTTAAAATTTTACTAAAATGTTAATCAAAATGCAAGTTTCAAAAAAATCATCTCATGGAAGAAAAAAGGTAATGCATTTTTTATATACATATATATATGTGTGTGTATGTTGTTAAACACATCCATTAACAAATAGCAGGCTGTTGTCACTTTTCCCTCTGGAATTATGTATTAAATTTCTTCGAAAATCAAAATTTTTAGCAAAATATAATATAATAGAAAGAAGTGATATTTATTTGTGATTTAGCTTGGTGGGACTTTTCTGTATCTGTAAGTCATTTTCTATTTTTCAACTAGATGTTTCTAAAACTCAGAGCCTTGAAATTGAAGAAATGACAAGAATATTTAGAAGCAAGAAACATTTTATTGAATAAGCTTTCTAGATTTAATTAAAAAATTATTTCTGAACTTCATTGTGCTTTTGCCATTGATCTTAAGAGATTGTAAGAATGTATGTAAAAATTGCACACTTTTATCTTTCATCGCATATATGCATTTTTTTTTATTTATTTATTTATTTTTTTTTAATGAAACTAAAACTACAATAATGAAATGATCTAATAGAAAAAGTTTCTGGATTTTAAATGTTTTCTAATGTTTCGCTTATAACTATTAGTTAAAAATATATGCAATATTTTATAAACCTTTGAGTTTTGTGAAATCAGTTTTTGACTGCCTCTATTTTAAGATAAATTTTTTGAAAATTGATTTTAACTTGTTTTCTACATGGGTTTCTAGGTACAAAAGTATAGGAAATATAAAAATGAAAAAAAGTGCAGTAATTCATTTTTTTGATTCTGTAGAATAACCTTTTGATATTTAAAAAAATAAGAAATATTTAAAAAGTAGGGGTTTTTTGTGGGATTCTTTACTGTTGTAATGAATTTAAAGTAAAACAAAATGGCAGTGATGACCAGTCATCACTTGGTGACATGAAAAATTGGAGATTAAAAATATGAAAAGCACCTTCCAAATGCAGGATTTTCTAAAAGGGATTTTGTCAAAGAATCACAAAAAAATTAAAAAAACAAATTTTGTCAAAAAATGTTTTTAAAAAACCAAATTTTTGTGAAATAATTGCAGAAAAAATGCAAATTTCATCAATAGATCATGAGAAAATACGAATTTTGTCACTAAATTAAAAAAAAAAAAAAAATACAAATTTCATATAAGGATCGCCCAAAAAAAAACAAATATCGTCAAAAAATCATGTAAAAAAGTACAAGTTTTTTTATATAAAAAAATTCTCAGAAAAAATGCAAATTTCATAAAAAAAATAGCAAAAAAAAATGCAAATTTCATTTAAAAAACACAAATTTTGTCAAAGAAGCAGAAAAAAACCCACAAATTTTATCAAAGAATCGCGATAAAAACATGAATTTTGTCGCAAAAGAATGCAATTTTTTTCAAAAACCACAAAAGCGAATGCTAATTTTGTTAGAGTTGCAAAAAAATGCAATTTTTTTTCAAAAGATCATGAAAATACGCAAAGGATCGTAGAAAAAATGTATCAGGAGGATCCCCCTCCCTCTGCAGACACAGACACACACACACACACCTTTCAGAAAATTTGCTGTGAATTTCAGATTTTTTAAAATATTTTGAATCACCTCTGCTAGTTAGTGAATAAATGTACCTATTTTTTGTCAGATCTTAATTCTAGGCAAATAATTTTTAAAAATAGGGGAGGGCATTTATTTATGTTGGTTAGCAATACAAATACCTGAGTGTAATTGGACTTACTGCATAAGCAACATGCTCCATATAATTTTGCTGTTCACTTAATTTAAAATAGATTGGAAATTAGTACGCCACATTTATTCCAAACAATATAAATTAAAATATTTTTGTTTAGTTCACATATTATTAATTTACTCTAAACTCCTATATTTTGTAATTCATTTGTAAATAAATAGTGACATAAATGTACTCAATGCCTACTAAGGAAATTATTCTCACTAGATATTAACTGGATACTAAAAGAAATCAACCTTCTGGCTAGTGGCTGCTATGCAAAATTCCTTTTTTTCATATTTTCAGTGATAAATTGATACAGCTAACTTAAATTCAGTAAGAACATCTATTATTAAAGATAAGTAAAACTTTTTCTTGATTAATTCAGATGTTCCTAGAGATCTGGAGTACTAAACAAATTTTGACACAATCCACAATTGATGAGAAAATTCTATCGAGTAAAAATTAAATGTTTATCCAATCATTTAGGGAAACATTCATAAAATGAAATTGAATAATCACTGATATTAAAGAAAAACATAAGGCCTCTCTCAGAATTTGTGATCAGCACATCCCAAAAATAAAGATTAGGCTGTAAAACAACAAAGTCTGTCAATGAGACCCCTCTAAACACTATCCTCAGGAAGTGACAATGTGAACTTCCTAATCTGAATCAGAAATCATTCATCAAATTTTGAGTTGCTGAAAATTAGAGTTTTTTTCTTTAAATTTTCAGTTTAAAACTTCTGCATTTAATTATATTGTTTTAAAGATCCAGATGATTCTCTCTTTTAAACTGACTTCTTGATAGTTTTAATTCAGCATCAAGATTTCTTTCTTCCTGCAGCTACAAAAGGCATGGTTGGACTGTTACTTCTTTGTACTTTTTTCTGGCTTACCCTAACTACTTGGCATCTGTCCTTTATTTTGCTTTCTTTTGGCATGACACTATGTTGGCTATTCCAATGAGAATTTGGAAGGCCCTCATTTCTATTTCTTTTCTAATTTAAAAAAATTGAGTTTAGTCGTCCTTCTTTAATGCAAATCCTGATAATGTTCGTATGTGACTGTTTTAACTCCTTCATGACGAGAGCCCTTTGCTTCATTTTTAATTCTCCATTATTGGTTTTTCAAAACAGAAATTTTTTTGCAATTGAATCATGAAAATACTCTTATAGATGAGAGAAATTTTACAATTAAAAATAACTGGTGGGAATAATGAAGGATTCTGAGTGCCTTTAAGTGGGACATATACTGTTTGCTCATCCTCTAGGAGTTAAATGCTACTTGGATTAAAAATATTTACAGGGTGTCCCTAAACTAATGGTATATACGCTAGGGGGTGATAGAATACATCATGACGAGTAATAGTAAATAGGAAACCAAGGGTCCCAAACGTTTTCCAAAGGAGACAGCCGCCATTAAAGTTTGGGGTCCAAAATTTCAAATACACATAAAAAACGGAAAAAAATGGTCAATTGATTTGCGGTTTTCACTAAAACTATTCTTTATGTTGGCATTTTCTTGAAAATAAATTATAAATATAAATTTTGAAAAATGCCAATAGAGGGCCCTAGACTTTGAAGTAATGAAAAACTATTTTTTGCCGTGATTTTTTGCATCTCATTAAATGGTTTCGTAAGCTTAGACTTAAAGTTTGAGCTCAAAATACTGAATAGTTTGGAGTCGTTAAGTAGCACAAACTGAACTGTGTTCAGAGGGTTCAAATTTCAAATGATTATAAAAAACGGAAAAATTGGTCGATTCATTTGCAGTTTAAAATAAAACTATTCTTTAAGTCAGTATTTTCTTAAAAATAAATTTTAAAGATAAATTTAAAAAAATTCCGTTAGAGGGCTCCTTAAACTTCAGAGTAACCAACAACTGATTTCTAACCGTTATTTTTTGTATCTAATTAAATGCTTTCCAAAACTTATTAAATGTTTTTGAAATCTCAGATTTAAACTTAAATTTTGAACTCAAATTCTGAATCGTTGGGAGGGGTTAAGAAGCGCAAACTGAAATGTGTTCAGGAGTTCAAATTTACCCCCCATCGAACGCAGTTCACTTTTGTGCAACTTAAACACTCGCAACGATTCAGAATTCGATCTCAAAATTTAAATCTGAGCATTTGAAAGCATTTAATGAGATTTAAAAAAAATAACTGTTAAAAAAGGTTGTACGCTACTCCAATGTCTAAGGCGCCCTCTATTGGCATTTTGTGAAATTTATCTTTAAATTGTATCTTCAAGAAAACACTGATTTAAAGAGTAGTTTTAGCAAAAACTGAATCGACTAATTTTTCCTTTTTTATAAATGTTTGAAATTTAAACCCTCTGAACACAGTTCAGTTTGTGCTACTTAACTACTCCCAACTATTCAGATTTTCAGATCAAAATTTAAGTTTAAGTCTAAGTTTACGAAAACATTTAATCAGATGCAAAAAATAACATAAAAAATAGTTGTTCGTTACTCCAAAGTCTAAAGCGTCCCCTATTGGCATTTTTTGAAATTTATTTTTATAATTCATTTTCAATAAAATACCAACATAAAGAATAGTTTTAGTGAAAACCGCAAATCAATCGACCAATTTTTCCGTTTTTTTTATAATCATTTGAAATTTAAACCCTCTGAACACAGTTAAATTTGTGCTACTTAACCACTCCCAACTATTCAGATTTTGAGCTCAAAATTTTAGTTTAAGTGTAAGCTTACGAAACCATTTAATGAGATGCAAAAAATCATGGCAAAAAATAGTTTTTTATTACTTCAAAGTCTAAAGCGCCCTCTATCGGCATTTTTCGAAATTTAGCTTTATAATTTATTTTCAAGAAAATACCTACATAAAGAATAGTTTTAATGAAAACCGCAACTTAATCGACCAATTTTTCTGTTTTATATGTGTATTTGAAATTTTGGATCCCAAACTTTAATGGCGGCTATCTCCTTTGGAAAACGTTTGGTATCCTTGGTTTCCTATTTACTATTACTCATCTTGATGTGTTCCATCACCCCCTAGCGTATATACCATTAGTTTAGGGACACCCTGTATGTATATATGTATATATATATATATATAGCATCTACTTAGAAAATTAAGAATGTTATCTTGAATTTATATGTTTTCTATAGCTTTTACCATTTTTTATTTATGATATGTCTTAATTTTCTAATTTCTAACAAATGATCTATAACCAAATAAATGCGATTTGAATCAGAAATTTTACTCAATTTTAATCAATTTGAAGTCAAATATTACAAAGCACTGCATATGAAATAATAAAATTTCTGGCTCTAAACATTGTTTTTTGATCTGAAGATTGGATGCTAGAAATTATAGTAATTTGAGTATTTTATTCATAAACTATACAAATATATATTGTAAGATATGTGTTGTATGTACTGTAATAGTATACAATAATATATATAGTATAATATGTAAATATTGTTTTTCGCTGTGATTTTATAACTTTTGCATAATGCCTGAACCGAAAATATGCTAAAGTTTTATGAGTAATTGATCACTATTTAAAAAACTATTCAAATTAGATATTTGTTTCTCTGTTTTTTATTCATTAATATCAAGTGTTTTTGTTGCTGTACACAATTTTCCTTTATTATGCAAAATTGTTTGGAAACAGGGAAATGTACCATTATTTTTAGTCTCGTTGATAATCTCGGATAAAATAATGTATGTTGGCTTTTACAAAGAAAGCATTCAAGTTCAGAAGTAAAGTTATGTTTGCATTTCATGTAATGGTAGATATAAAATAGTATAATAATGTTTAACAAGGCTAAACAACAATATAAAGGCTAAAATACAATATCCAGTAGTTTTAAAGAGAAATAAAATTCTTGATTATTGCACTATATGCAAAAAATTCTGAACCTAATAACTAATACCTTTTATAACAAAGTTTCAACACAGGATCAGAAAATGGGTAAACATTGAATTTACCTCTATAAGGCAAAAGTTATTAGCCGTACATTATCTATTAATAACCAAAGAGTTAAATTCAAATGTATTCCTTTAACTCAACCCAACAATGTCTGTAGTAATCGTATATGTTTCTTACAAAAATTGCTTGTAGTATTCTATACAGGGCTATAGTGGGGTGTATGGAGGTATATGTGTCATATACCTTCTGGATTCTATTAACCACTTAACTGGTGAAGGGTATGGGGAAATAGTGTTTTTACCCCCGACTTATCTCGGGGCAGACGGTTAAGTGGTTAAGTAAAAGTCTCTATAACCTCTGTTTCTCAAATAAAACTATAATGTATATTCTAGCAATGGACATTTGTGACTCTAGCATTTACTTTCTGGTTCTTTTATAACTACAGTACTACTGTTTCTATATATAAAGGAAAGTTTTCATGTAATAGTTTAAATTTGGGCTTTTGATCCAGCCATACCAATCATTAAAAAATTTCTATATGGGGACTCTTTTAGAAATTTTAGTAACTTTCTGTATGTTCAAGTAATAACTGATGTATTTCTCTTTTAATATTTTGCAAGAAATAACCAACTATTATTATTATTATTATTTTTTATTAGCAGAAAGCTAACAATAAATTGATTAAACCAGTAGATGACTGTTATTTTTTATTGGCCTTCTTAGTCACGTTGAATTTTAATTTTTATAGAAAGCCACTGGAGTAAATTCAAATAAAAAGTTTAAAATTAATAATTGCTTAAAACAAGAATTATATTTTTCAGAAAAATAATTATATATATGTATAAACATGTACATTCATTCATAATTTGATATAAAACATGTAAGAAGGAAGTTAATGCATTGTATGTACAAAATACATAATAAGTATGAGGGGGAGTCTGAAAATAAGTTTCTCCTGTCGACTGTGGTCAGAGTTGTATATGAAAGTCAAAAAGTAGAATGAGACGTGAAAGATAAGACATATCTTTATTTTTCCACTTTATTACCAAGTACATTGATACATATGTCATACTGCTTCATAAGCTTCAAAAAGCCCTCCAGGAAAAACTCAGGGCTTTGCATACAGAAGAAGCATGTAATGGCTTGTCTGTATGCAAAGTCCTGATGAGCTTTCCTGGAGAGCTTTTTGCAGCTTATCAAGCAGTATAACAAATGTCTCAACATACTTGGTACTTATGTTGACAAACAGGGACCTCGCTAAGAGGGGGACAGGGGGGAGCCTCCCCCCCCCAAACATTTTCACATGCTATTGCAGTTGGCAAATTTACAATCTGAACTGGCAAATTAGTTCAAAACTTTAATAAAAAACTATAATGAACTTTCTATTTTTGATAGATTTGGCGAAAGTTACCAATATAAATAGAAATATTATTAGGATTTTTACAAATAAGAACTATATTACAATTTCTAATTGTGATAACTTGTTAAAATTATAAAACTAGTTGGCAAACGCCAAAAACTATTTATGTTTGCTTTTCACCGAGTTGGCAAATACGGAATTTTGACTTGGCAATTTAGGGCTCTCTCCCCCACCAATAAAAAGTCTTTGCGAGGCCCTGTTGACAAATAAAGTTGTGTTGTATCTTTCGTGTTGCATTATATTGTTTGACTTTCATATGCATCTCTGTCCACAGATGCCAGGGGAAACTTATTTTCAGCTCACCCTTCGTACATTTCGTTACTGATTTAAAAATGTATAAAGGTGCATTTTCTCAAATCCATAAATGCATAAACTCTGTTCATCATCACAGATGTAAAGACTAAATTACAGAATTTTTTAGTTTTTATTATTCTATATTTATTTTAATATGCAATTCTCAATAATATAATTGAATTCGTGGTTTTTCATGAAGGAAGCATAAATTTATTTCTTAAAAGAAATCAAGGTATTGCTGATATCTGTGGTAACAACAATCTTTTTACAAAATATATTAAATACATTAATCAAGCTTTTTTTGTTTTTAAGTCTGGCTAAACATGAAATAAAACTTCCTTACTTTATAATTTAATGTGCTAAACATGAAATAAAACTTCTTCACTTTATAATCTGATGTTAATTAATAGGGTTTATTTTAAGAGGAAAGTTTTATTGAACAATTCAAGAAAATGTATCTCATCTTTATTATGAATATTTAATTATGCATTGTTAATTATTTAATCTTTACTTTTAACAATGTAATTATTTTTAAGTTATTATATTTTTGATCATTTTAGTTTATTATTCAATTATTTAAATAATTTACAATGTTGCAAGCAATCATTAAAACTTTGATTGCATTATTACAATCAAATTACTGTTTAAAAAATGTAAACAAAACAATGATCCAAAATCTCCAAAATTCTAAAATTCATTCAACCTCTGGTCCTAAGGGAGTCCAGCTTATAGCTTGATCTACAACAAAAATTGACTGTTTTTTGTGTAAATTATGTGCCCCTGAAGAAGTGGTTTATACAATATAAACTTTCTTCTGTATATATTCACTTGCTATTCATTTGTTTGTTCATAAGTCATTTCATAGAACTACATAATTTTACTGGTCTTTTGTTTTGTTTGTTTTTAAAAGGTGGTTACAAAATTTTTGATCAATTTCATATGTTTAAATGGTTTAATTGTATAGAAAGTTTATCAGTTTTTTATAGTGATTTCTTAATTTTTGTTAAATGTATGTTTCAAAGGTTTTATTTATAAAAATATTATATATTTCAGTAAATATTTTTATGTGAAGCACTTTTAAGCTATTCTGTTTTTTCAAATTTATATTTTTAACACTTACATTGATTAAGAACTTTCAAATAATATTTTTTCACTTACTTTTGTGATTCTAGATCTGCGTTGCAGGAGTTCTAGTCCTGGGTTCATCGGTTATTGCTATTAGTTATATCATTGGGCTTCCTCTTTATATTAGATGGAATTCATATCTGTTATGTATTGCTCTGACTCTTGGTCACTGGTTGCTCATCAATTGCGTTTTTTATTATTATATGGCATATACAACTGAACCAGGATATCCACCTCAGGTAACTGGCATATTTGTAATACATGCTGAGAGTAACCAATGTTTAAAAATTTTTGTTCTTTATTTTCTCCTTTTTGGTAATGGTGGATGATGCTGTTTTATATTATTTAATTGCATTTTATAATTTTTATTCTTCATTTGGAGTTTCTTTTACTTTTTATTGTTTTTTACTTTTTTCTGTAACATTTTTTAATATTTTCTACTGGCTTAATTATTTTCTGTTTTATATATGTTATTTTATCTCTTTTGCAATATTTATAGATCATCACTACAAGTTATCAATCTTTTTTTTTCTTTTTTATTATGCAGATGATGATTGGTTTATTGAAATTCATATGATTTTTCTCTTGTTTTTTTATTCAATCTAATGATTTTTTTTTTGGTTAAAATTTAACCTCTTTGATCTCCCCCCTCCCCCATAAAATTTAATCTGTCAAAAGTTTTCTTTTTGGCAGATTAAATTTTATTTGGTAATTAATTCTGATTAAGGTCTGCGTTATGTCCTTTCAAAGTATATGCTGTTTTTGTCCAATATAAACCAAGGATTTGAATAAATAACTTATTTTGATGACTATTTAATTGGTTGTTATTTAAAAAGAAATGGTTGTACCAAAATAAATACTTGTTTTAATTTGCTGTTACTTAATGCATTTTTTAAATATTATTTAAGTTGCTAAAATACAGGATGGGTCAAAAATCCTTGACAAATTTTAAAATTCTATTTAAAAATATCTACTTATTAGCAAACAACTGTGAAGTATGGACAAAAATGGTTTTCCTGATTAGAAGATTTGTGCAAGCAAATTAATTTCTTTTTAAAAAAATTGCACAAAGATAGTGCTCTATCTTCTAAGCGTAAAAAAGTATTAAGCGCTAAACATAAAGCAGTTACAGACAATTTATTTTGTAAAATTTACTACATTACAACACATGCACTTGTAAAAGATTCAGATGTGTCAATCTAATTATTTGATGGTAATGGAAAGACAAACTTCTTTTGAAAGCACAAGTTCAAACTTTATTTGTAAATATTTATTTCCTGGGTTATATAAAAGGGAGTAGTTTGATACTAAAATATATACAGTAGACTCTCTCTAATCTACAATCCTAAAATCCACACATCATCACAGATGTAAGCAATAAACCTTTCATTTTAGATGTAAGGACAAAATTGCAGAATCATTTAGTTTTATATCATTCTGTATGTATTTCAATATATAATTCTCAATAACATGATGGTCCTAATATTTATTTTGATCTTGTGCACATCTGAGCAAATTTTGATGCATTTTTATTCTTACATATATTTCTTAAATTAGCTAAAATACTCAGTATTGTTAAATATGCATATGTTAAAAATATTTTAAAAATAAAACTGATAATTGATCATTCTTAATGCTAACGTCCCTATTTAGACAAATTTAACTAATCATTTTCACTTTTGTGCATTTTTTTTCAATCTCGCCTATAATAAATGATACATACTTATTCTTACATTTTTTTCTTACATTTTTAGAAACACACACACACATCTGTGTGTGTGTGTGTTTGTTTCTCAGACATGTGTTTCTATATACACATAAGTAATTATTAATTATATATATTTACATATATATTGATTACTTGAATTTTTTATGGCAGTTTAATTTTCAGCCAAAACTAAGAAGCTTATCAAAATTTAGTTTCAGCCTTATAAACTTGTTTCTGTCGAACGCTAGTTCTAACCACAGTAGTCTTCCATACTTTTGAAGCATTTACTTTGCAAGTTGCAATTTTAGAATTTTTTGTTCAGAATTTTTTTTAAATCATAAAATGCCATTATTTAAAAAAAGATAGACATGTGAAAATATTCATTTAAAGTTCTTGGATTTTTCTCATGATAATAGTTCTGGTACAAGTTGAGTTCGCACACATCAAGATATTCTCAAAAGGGAATTCTTTGCACATTTTTTGTAACTCCAATAGCATCCAAACAGGACTCAATCTCATTCCGCATAATGAAATATGGTTGTAGATTATACAAAATCAATGATTTGTTACTTTTTAAGTAAATTCCTAGACTACTTTTAGTGTTTGTTTTTAATTTGCTCAAACAAAACTGTTGATCCTGAAAATAATTATCATCCATTCTGCATATATGTATGCTAATTAGTTGATTTTTTATGGAATGTTAAAATGGGCTAAGAATTTTTTGTCCACTTTGTATTTTTTTTTCCCAGAATATCTGATATCGTCCTATACATATATATATATTGTTTCATTAATTTACAGGGTGCTATGATTACTGAAGCTGTTTCAATATGCAAGCGATGTATTGCTCCAAAACCTCCTAGAACTCACCACTGTATTGTTTGTAATAGATGCATATTAAAAATGGATCATCATTGTCGTATCCTTTTAATTTTGAACTTTTGTCTTGTCTTTATCTTAGTTTGGTTTTGAAAAAAAATTAAGAAGAGGAACGCTTCCTTTGAAAAAGAGAATCTGATTATTTTATCCAGGAGAAGTTTTATATATTTTATAATACTAATGAATGATGATGCTTTAATAATTATTTCTTCTACTTCAAAAGCTTGTTTAATTTTATCAGATTTACTTTATTACATTACATTTTAGTTTAATACATGAAACTTGAAGTTCAAAGCATAGATTATTTGAAAGTGTATCAGATGACTTAAGTCACAATTATTAAGTTACATTTTCTGAAATGAAGATGTACTTGAAACATAATGTACTAAAATGTGATAGAATATCTTCTGGTGTTATCTACAATCAGTTTTGCAAAACTATGGTGTACCTTAATTTCTGGCACATAATTTGAAGTTCAAAGAAACCAATAATTATATTTAATAAAATGTAACTTCCTAGCTACCACTGCAATGTTATCTACAATCAGTTTTGTAAAAGTATGATGTACCTTAATTTCTGGCTCATAATTTGAAGTTTAAAAAAAACAGTAATTATATTTAATAAAATGTAACTTCCTAGCTACCACTGCAATGTTGACCAGTATCTCTCAAGCATGATGTGCATTGGTAAAGATAGATTTTTATTGATATTAGTCACAATACTGAATATTTTAGCTAATTTTAAAAATATTATTTTACATTCAAAAATAAATTAATTTCAAAAATGTGGCTTTAATTTGTATATTTTTGCTTTTCGAAAAGTATAGAATAGAAAACAATTTTAACAATATATTATATTCTGTTAAACTATGGGGGAAAATTCATATTGGTCAATATTGAAAAATCTCAGCAACCAAGTATATGCAATTATAAACTACAATCATAAAACTGGGAATGCTCCCTTTTTTTTTAATCAGATGAACACTGTTTAGTTTGCTTATAGTCAAAGCCTATTTGAAGATAAGCTTGTTTCTTTGTGCTTACATATGGAGAAATGCTAATAAATCTTATTACTTATTAGTAATTTTACTTAATTACATCAAAATAAGCTGGAATAAGTTCATTATTTTTATATTGATTTAATTTCACAAAAGAATTTATCTTAGTAAGACAAAATACATTTGTGCAATGTGATACAAATAATAATGTAATTGACTAAATAAAACATATAATTATATTAATCTACATATAAACCATATAAATTGATTTTATCAAATTAAGTAGGCAATATAAATATAAAGAAAACGATGTAAAACAATTGTTATAATTGCAATTGAATTCATTGCATTTCTATTGGATTTGCAATAGGAGCTAAAATGGAACAGGTTTTTCTAAATTATTGAAATATTATATGTCAGTCAAGCTTCTTTTGTGTTTAATAATTTAAATCCAGCCTTTTGGCATATAGTTTGGATGTTTTTCAACTTGCCGAGGTAATAAAATACACCATATCTTTTAAATGGAAGATTTTAATTCTGCTTTCAAATTGTATTGAACAATTTGACTATTTTTTAGATAGATATTGCATAATGTAATACCCCAAATGTTGCCTGTGGGATTTAGTTCTGCACAATTTATTGGCCAATAAGTGTGGGAATCTTATTTATATTCAAATTTTTCTTTGTGTTTTTTTTTTTTTTTTTTTTTTTTTTTTCAGTGTGAATCAAGGCATTGTCTTGTTTAAAATTATAAATAAAGCTACAATTTTTTCCACTCTGGTTCAACAAATATTATTCAAATATACATATATAGGATGTTTATTTTGCCATCTTTTTAGAAAAGGATTTCTCTAAGTTACCTCTCAAGGAAAATAAATCCAAAATATTAGAGAACCACCGCCTAGTTGATGCATGGAAGATGTTCTCTATTCTTAGAAAAACCAAATACAATCATGCTACACAGTGCCACCTATTTTGTGCATTTTTGGAGGCACAATTTTCTTCTTCTAAAACTTATTTCATTAGAAGTCCTTCTGTGTTCATGTACAAAATGTAAATGATGAACAAAAATAATACAAATTAAAATTATAAAATTTGATTTTGTAATTTTGCCCAAGACTTATATAAGCAAAAAAAAATTGTTTTTATATGAATCTTAATAAGTCTTGTAGATGCTTTACATTTTGGTTTGTTTTTAACTTAAGATATATAAACTTTAAATGTTTTTTTTCTCTAAAATGCTGTTTTGTAAACTTTTACGGTTGGTATTTACAAAGGTTAAGATCAAGCTCTTTTAATTTACCAGTAATTAATCATTAAATAAATACTAACTCTAAAATAAGTTTCAAAGTGCTGGTTTTATTTGTATAAGCAGTGGTAGCTTATGAATGAATTTTTAAGACTATTAATGCATTGCTCCAGTTGTTAAATCTTTTTGTTGAAACTATTTTTGAAAGAAATGTTTGCAATGTTAATATGCGAGTGCATATTTATTAGATAATATCATTAATACAATGTTCTATCAAACCATAATTGAGATAGTGAGCATAAATTTCACAATGTAATGCACCTCTCATGTTAATGTGATACATACTGAAATAAACAAAAACGCTTGATATAAATTCCTATTTTTCCTAAACTTTTTTCTAGCATGGTTAAATAATTGCGTTGGACATTTCAATCACAGATATTTTTTTATGTTCTGTATTTATGCATGGTGTGGTGTGATATTTGTCATGCTATTTGGTATTCCTGTTGCATATGACCACTTCTTTGGAACAGCAGAGGTAATTCATTCTTTTGTTATTAATTTATGACCTGTTTTCCTTTAAACACTTGTACTTCAGTATGGTTATATGTGCACATATATTCACTTGCATGATTTATTTGATTTTGATTTTATAATGATGTTTTCCAACTTCTGCATTTTCAATATGAAAATTCAAATACTAGTTATATTATTTGAGTCTATCAACATAATTAAACTAGCTTAACTGTTACAATTCAAATAAAATATGGCATACATGCTGTCTTTTGAAGATGTTTTCTATAGCATTTATTTTAAATAGATGACAATAAGTTTACTGATATTCATTTCTTGCATTCATAAATCACTTAATTTCTCTTATAACTAGATTTATGTCTTTAAAATTCATTTTAAATTAATCCATTGTTTTATCTGACACAGATCTTTTGGTTTGAATTTTATACTGGTTTCCAAAATTAATTCTTAAAATGTTTTTGGCAATAATTTAAAATATATCTCACTAAATATGATAAAATTTATACCATATACATTTTAGGAAATGTGTAACATAATTTTAGCATCCAGTTTTTAATAAATGGTGGTTAATGCAAGTTTGTAGCAGAACTTGAAATTTGACTATCTGAAAATTTTCACTTCATTGTTGCCTTTCAAACATCCAAAACTCATTGATTTCAGTACAGATGAATTCTCATTATTGTTTAGAGGATTCACTGAAATGGAGATCTCTCAGTAGGCTTGAAGTTGGACAATTTCAAATGGAGGTGGCTTGATGATTAGTAAGTAGCACAAAAAAGGCACTCAGTATGTGGAATCAATTCTAAACATGTGTACTATCATCAGAAGACCCACCCATAAAAGTGTGATGATGCCTACACAGATTCATTGCTTGACTCTTAGACAGACTTAAATTAGATCTTTCTTGTGAGCTTGTGGCTTCATCTGGAACAAGATTTTCCAGCCAAACTGTATACAGACATTTAGCTAAGAGGACCCTTTATGTCTGACATTCCATGGTATGTCTCTCTCTGAAAATATTTGAGGCACAAGAAAGCCTATTCATCATGGAAACGAGTATAACATTCTTAGATACACCAAGAATGGGATCATGTTATTTTAATTGATGAGTTGCATTCAGCACAGTCATTTTTTATGAGTTTACATCTGAAGAGAATCTGGAACCTGCTAATATAAGGAGCCTGCTAATATAAGGGAAATCATCAACCACTTTGGTGAAGAGGAGAATCCTTGCCTGAGAAAACATCGTGTTGGGCAGTCATATACACCCTTGATCTTCATTGATGCAGGTAGTTCCAGTACATGGCACTATCAAAGAATGAGGCCCTTTCTGAGTGCTCAGACTTCCTTTTTTATTGATGCCATATGGACAGGTCTGTGTAGTTTTTGGACCTCAGTTTTATAAGCATGTTTGGAATGATCTAGAAAGAGCCATTGCATGACACTATCTCATCCCAGACCCTGTAGATGTTAAAATCTATGATTTTATAAGAATGGGAATTACTGGTATAAAAAACTTCTAAACTCCCTTATTAACAGCATGATGACTCCTTGTATAGTAGTGAAAAGTGACCACACTCTGTATTTGATAGATATATTTCATCATGGTTTTACCATTTTTGATATAGCCTGTATCTCAACTAATAATTCATCACTTTTCCATATTATTTCATTATGATATACTCTCCAGTATTTATATCTCTATATACTAAATTTTATTTCATTGAACCAATTGTATTTCCTCAGTAATCACATGTCTTATGTTTGACTTTAATTTTGAATACCAGTGTTGTTTATACAAACCTGCTTCTTAATTTTCAATATTTCTTTCAGTCAGCATAAATTTTTTCTGATATTGTGATATAAAAATTAAAATGATACTTATAGTCTTGCAATTTGATTAAACATAGAGTATTTTTTTTCTATAAACTTGCATTAATTGCCTGAAGTTTGATTTGTTTTTTATCAACATATAATTTATGTGAGAATTCCATTAAAGATGTTAACTCCATTAGATATTCAGTTGAATTTTTACTCCGTTAAATGAGTGTTTCAAGTAATCACTTAATGTTTTTATCATATGTTGGTGATTTTCTGAAATTTAACAGAATATTATAATCAAAATATGCCCATGTTGCTAATTGTATCATTAATTAAGCCCTTAAATGTTATAGCCTATCCGTCACATAGTAAATGATTTAATTATATTTTGTGAACTTGTTTGTTTTGTGTACTGATGTTTATTGAGCTTTCTTTATTTACCTGAAAAAACATTAATTTTTCATACTACTAGTTTCTTATCATGTTTTAAATGAAAATGTAAAATAATTCATAAGAAGAAAATGAGATATTTCATGCAAGGACGTGGACAAAGGGGGCAGTCATTTAATTGATAGGAATCTCTCAGCAGCTCCAAATTTTCTAATGACACTTGAGTTGTTAAGTACTTATTATTATTGATATTATTATCATTTGTATATTTTCAAAATAAAACTGTTGCTTTTTTTTTTGTTTGTTTGTTTGTTTTAAAGTGATTTTTTAAGTAAAGATTAAAATTTCACTGAATTTGAAATCTTGTACATCAGTAAAGAGCATTCAAAACATTAGCAGCTCATAGATGATAATTTATTTCTCTCTGTAACTTAATCATGTGTAGGGGAAAGTGGTGACTAATGGGACATTGCCTATTACTCATTAACTAAAATTTTTAAATAGTTTATACTTTTGCAGTAAGTATCACTACTCTCCAATTCCTATCTCTAAATTTATTGTTTGATTGTTTGTTCTGATTCTGAATTAGAAAAAGATTTTATTTTGACTTATCCAAAGTCAGGTTTTTTTAATTCTTTATCATTAATTATGTTATAAAGTATGCAAAATTAATTTCACGGTAAAACAAAAATAATCAAGATTAATTGATAATGGTAGTTTTTTGTATAAGACTTTGAAACTGTATAATGAATGTAATTATTAATAGTATTTAAGCAAAGAAATTGAATCTTAAAATTTTGATAATTCACTATATATTTTAAAGTTATTGTAAAGAATGGGATTGTAAAATTGCTGATTGTCCAATAAAGTAAGTTATTGAGGTTGTCTAATTTTACTTGATGAAATTTTGACTAAAATCTTACTTCCATTTAATAAATATGAGGAAAACTTTTCCATTCAGTACACCAAGGAAAGAAAATTGCACTTACACTACATAAGCCATTAAACACTGGACATTTTCAATTTTAGACATTTTGTTAAATATTTAAAGATATATACTTATTCAGATTCGTTTGGAAATTGAGGATTATAAAGAATATGTTTGACCTTCTGTTTATCAACGTCAGTTTGATAAAGAGAACAATAGGGAGCCAGCAAAAAATCAGAGAACAATTAGTAATATTTGGGATCACTCTGTAAAATAATATGCATGAAATGATCTATTGCTACAGCATGCAAATATGTAGATATTGTACAATATGTGTACTTATTTGTTTTTATATACATAGAAATAAATCAATTTTTTTTTTAAGTTAAAAAAAATCTTCATCTTTCTTTGTAGGGTTTTCAACCAAATTTAATTCCAATTATAGAAAAGTAATGGAAACAAATGCAATTGGAATGTAAATATATTTAAAAACATTTTTTTTTTAAACTCTTCAAATTAATAATGAAGCTGATTACATTTTCATATAGAAAATTTTGGAAATATTGTTTCCAAATTAGTTTTGAGTTATTCAAAAGCAAAATCAAACACAATTATTTCTTTCCCATTAATAATTAACTGACATTTTAAAATACTGTTTCATATATTTAAAATTATCAACACAACAGTAGCCAATAAATGAATGGTTGATGGGATTAAAAAAACACCATGTTATCACAAATTGAGTTTGAATTTAAAAAATATATATATTGTAAAATAGCTGGGTCAAAACTGAAACTAAACTTATATAACTTCAATCAAAATTAACTATATGCATGAATATTAATTTTTAAATTTTTTATGTAAATCAAAAAATTATTAAATGTATTCATAATTTTTCTGTAATGCTATTTAGTGTTACTTAGCAATTTAAATTAAAAAGTTTAAATCTTCATTTTTTATAAAATCACAAATGTAGTTGTTTATTGATAATTATTGTGTATCCCATTCAAACTCAGACCAATATTGAATAGGACATATTTAAATCTTTTTAAAAAATGGTTATATTTTCTAAAAACAATTGGAGAAATGGTATTACTGGTAATGTTCTGATAAATAAATAAATACTGTATCAAAGTAGCTAAAGTTCATAGTTTTAAACCTAACACTTTTTGAGTAACAAAATTAAATATGTCTCCCACTCTCCCCTTCATGAGATAAATATATGTGTACTTCATGTTTGATCCTCATTATGCTCTTTTCAATTACATGAAAACATTACAAAATTCTGATTTGCCCAATTATCTATGAATTTCATTTCGTTACAGCACAATGAAATATCTCCTGTGTTGATTGATTTTGTTAAAAGTATGCTAAGACTTGTCCTTTTCAAAACTCATATGTTACAGGTAAGCTTCAATAAACATTTTACTAGCTGCATCCTGGTTACATTTTTTGTAAATTTAAACATCAAAAGGAAATATATGCATATAACAGAGGTCTTTAAATGTGTTTAGTCCTCTGAATCTTATAATATCTGAATAGTTTTTCCTTTTCTTAAAAGTCTAGTAGCATAGCATTCAGCACGTCTATTTTTCATGCTACAGGTCATGAGTTTGACTCCTATCTGGGCAAGGTTCACTCAGCCTTCCATCCCTTTGGAGTCAATAAAATGAGTATCAAGCTTGTTTGGGGACTAAAGATTGAGGGTCTTATGTTAGTCTGATCATCTGACCAGGACAAACGCAATATAGCATCTCAGGATCCTGGGTCGAGTAAACAGGGTTGGGCACTGTAGTCCTTGATCTCCATAAATTATAAAGCCACAGGTTTTTTTTGTTTTGTTTTTTTAACTGAAAGTTATTTTTTTTTTCAAGCCATGACTTTTTTTTTAAAAATTCCAGATATGTGTTTAACTTTTAGTTTTTGCTAGAAATCAGCATTATTTTTTAAAAATTGAATACTTTTGGGGGTATTTTTTTTAAACGTTGAAATTTTAATTGAAAGTGCAGTTTAATTGAAAACTATTCTATTTGTTAACTTTTGTGGCTTTCAATAATTATGGTTATCAGTTTGTTTCATTTTACTATTTTTCAATGAAATAACATTGAATTAAAGAAAACTGCAAATAAAAAGTTAATTACAAACTACGAGTAATTTTGAGTATTTTATGCACTAAAACTTCCTACATCTGTCTGATGTACACGGTCAATAATATTTAATCCCAATTTAGATTGACATACTGATAATTATGCCAGTAAACTGGCATTTTCAAATATGTTTATTTTTAGTAAAAATACAGCTCTTAAGCTAAAGTCAGCTTCAAAGACTTATAAAAATTATTTCCAAGTACAGTTACCTAAGAAAAAACATAGCATTGCTTTAACCATATTCTCATAATAAAAATCCCTATTAATTGCAGAAGCGAAATACAGGGCTTATAGAAAACCTTTAGAAATACAACACTGCTGATTAGGGATTTGGTAGAGGGTATGCAGTTGTATATCCTGTATACCTTTTTAATTTTTATGATATCCAAATTTCAGAATGTTTTGTACTGAATGTTTACACTGAAAATTCAATTACTTTTCCCTGTATAATGCTAGTGCTATAGCATTTCTGCTTATTAATTCATAATGTTCAGATTTAAGAATTTCTATATTAATCTGTCATGATTTTCATATTTATAAATGTGCAGTTCATCTAACAAAAAGAAAAGAGCTGTAGCATACTTGCCAAACTTCTGATTTCTTTAAGTAAAATATATGTATACTTTCAGCCAGAAAATTTATTTATTTTAAAGTCTTTTGCTTCTTTATTCATAGTCATTTGCAATATGCATAATATCATTTATTAAATAAAATTTCTGGTTCAAATAATTTTATCTGAACAGGAATCTTCTATTAAAATGGTAGAATTTTCTAATATACTATAGAGAGTGCCTTCTTAACCGAGAAATTGTCATAGAAAAATAAGGGCCATCAAATTTTTTAATATTCTTTAAATTGCTTTAAATTTCTTTGAATGAAAAGCTTTGGTGTAAATTCTCTCAATATAAATATATTTAAAAACTTTTTAAATTTTCAAATTAGTCAAGTATAAAATTTAAAAATTGAAAATGGTCATAAATAAAAACTGTAATTTTTTATAGTTTTTAAATTAAAAAACATTAAATTATCATCTATGAGATATTATTTGTTTGAAATACACCAGAGTATATTTTTCAAATTCAATGAAATTATTATTAATAATAATAGTGTTGTTCGAATCTAATTTGTCTGTTTATCTCTGTATCAGCATTCTAATATTTCATAAAGATTCCTCAACTGAATAAAAAAAATGATCATGTTAGCCTGGCAAACTACAGTTTGTATTACTTATTTACAAAACTGTGTAAAAGATTTTAAAGACACAATAATTTAGAGATTTTTTTCCTTAAAATGTGTTAATGGTGTTTTATATGTCTAATTAATTTAAATTTATATGAGCTATGTATATAATAAAGAATGACATATATAGTTTTTTAAAATAATTTACTTTGTCTGTATTCTTACTTTTGCAAAAATGTTGGGATCTTTAGAATATTTCAATATAATTTTCAAGTGCAATACTACTATATGCGTCCAGGTTGTAAATTGTTGCAACAATGTATGTGTGTAGTTAGGTTACAAATCTAATATAGCTATAGCTATTTATGTTCCCCTGCCTCTGAAATTTGCTTTGATGATGATGATGTTTTTTCAGTCTTATTGAAATTTAATATATTTCATAAAAAGTGTTTACAACTATAATCTATTCCATCTTCTATGGGGTCTAATTATACATTTTACAAAATCCTTCATTTCCATTCTCATTTCATATAATTATTCAGTTATAAATCCATTTTCAAGACAAATGTTCAAAATAAAAAATATTTATAAAATAAAGGACACAAAATTACCTTAAACTTTCTTTAGAAAAAATGTTAGCTGTTATAATCATCATATGCATTGCTTTTAATATCATTAAAGATATGTCAGCAAAATAGATTAGTTTTTTATTACAATGCAAGGTAAATAATCATATTTTCAATTTCTGTATGGTTTTTCAAACTAAAATAAAACCTGAATTAAAACTTAGCTATAGTGAAATTGGTGCAAATCATCAATGCAAAGAATAGTTATTCTCATTTACAGAGCCACACAAAACAATTTCATTGTTTAATGCTATCGGAAGGAATTATTTACAGAGTATTTTAATTATATTAAACTTTTTAATATATAATGAAATTGATGTATGTCACTAGGGCTAACTATAAGTTATTTCATGTATAATATGAAGTTCATAGCTTTTACCAGGACACAAAAAAGATTTCAGATAGTCTATTCTATCCAAAGTATGGTATATTAACAATGATGGCAAAAGATATATTTTTAATTATTATATGCTCGTTTAAGTTTCAGCATTTTTATGCATGTACTATATGGTGTGTATACATGCTATAGTTGATATACAGGGCTACACAAAAGAATTCGTAAAAGTTATGGGCGTTACACATTTTTACCCTAAATTGCATTTAGTTTACTAAGAAATGTTTGTGGAATATAGATAAAATAATATACAGGACCACACAAAGAATTAGATGCATAGTCTATGGATGATAATTTCTGGGAATATGATTTCAATAGTTCTAAGAGTGTTTTAGTTTGAATTCAATTTTAACTAAGTAATGACATGTAATAAAGGTACTGGGTAAACTACAGGGCTGAACAAAAGTATTCAAGTAAGTTTCCATCTGTTAGTATAAATTGCTGATAGAGAAATTTCAGTCTGTTAGGGGCTGTGCAAATATAACATTATCATTTTTAGGAGGGAGGGAGTTCTGGTATATGATATCGTAAGATATCTCTATGGGAGAGGGGGGGTTGTCTTTTGATATCAATATAATTTTTGATCCAACCAAAATTTTCGCTTTATATGTAGCATGGTCTTTGATTTAAAATAGTATGTTATCTTTTATTAATGTGTTATCTAGTTTTATGAAAATACAAACTTATTTTTTAAAATCATTAAGTTATTATAAAATTATCTAATTTAGAAGTATGGAATACTTCAATGTTTGACATTCCTATTCTTCTGTCACATGAGTATGCATATATAATCACTGTTCGAGAAACTATATGTGAAGTATATTTGTATTGAAGCTTTTGTTTACTAATAAGTAAAAGAAAAAGTATGTTGTCCACTGCTTATTTTGTTGATAAGAATTTATATCTCCCTCCACTCTTTCCTCCATGCAGGGCAAGTGCAATAAGACAGTACTACTGTTAAATTCATTATGTGACAAAAAGCTACTATAAAATACTCTTAAGTAGTAACTATTTCTTTAAAGTGCTATTTAATATAAATTGATATTTTACTGACTTCTCTTTATTTGAATCAATGAAGATACTAAAAATAAACACAACCAGTTTTGTATATCATTCCAAACAAAAGAAATAAATTCTAAAATAAAGAAAAAATCAGCATTGATAGTGATATCATTGCTGGGGGGGGGGGGGGGTCGAGAGATGATAATGTTTGATATCGGAAGGGGGGAGGGGTACAAAATTACCAAAAAGTTGATCATGTTATATATGCACGGCCCCTTATGTGTATTCTTGCTAAACAAATTTTTCCCTTTATGTAGTATATATATCAACCTACAAATCAAATACAGGGCTGTTCAAAAGAATTAAAAAACATATTTGTCATGAACGGTAACTGCTGAAATCAGTTTTTCAAATGTTTTATCTTTTTTCTAAAATGTTTACTTACTTATTTAACTTATTTCTCTAAATAAAGAAGTTTTATTAAATATTTCAGGAAATGTTGGAAAGTTTTCATAATCTATGCTTGATTTTTAGTTCTTGTTTTATTATTATTTCAATTGTGCATTTTGAGTATGCATACTAATTATATAAAATAATTTTATGGTTTTGCTACAAAAGGATTTAATGGTAGTTTAAAGTTGTAGCTGTCAAATAGTTTATATTATTTTCTAATCAATTACATTAATCTTCTATTCCAATGGTTAGATAAAATTTACTCTAGGACTTTCCTGCTCTACACACTGTACACACTGAGTCATTAAGTTTTAACAAATGAATTTTTCATAACACTAGTTTGTCAACTATACAAGTGTTTTTTCGATTTGTTAAAATCTAATATCTTATTATACAGTCTGTAATGGGTGTCAAATTGTGGTGCTCAGGGTCTCAATATGATACCACTAATTTTGCATTGTAATCATTGCCTTATTTAGTTACATAATTTAGATGATTAAATAAAATGAAGATTACAATATGGAAAAATTGGTGCCATTGAGACCCTACACATGTGGGACACAGTTTGACACCATTGGTTTTAAATAAAATAAATAAACAAGTAAAACTTTAAACATGGGTAAAACATTTTCCCAATATGTGGAACTATGTAACTTTCAAAACCCAAATGGATTGTTAGATGATCTTGAAAATAATAATAATAATAAATAAAAATAAAACTATAATTAATGTGAACAAAATTTCACAAAATGGGGACCTTTTTTATGTTATTGTGTTGTTACAGAAACTAAAAGTTTATAGGATATCAAAATTTACAGATGAAAAATATTTTATTACTCAATAAATTAAAAAAAAATGCTTAGAATAAAAGTAGTTAAAGAAAAAATGCACATACACACACACATACATACAAGTAGCAGATCCTCTGGATATCAGACATGAGAGAATTCCTCCTTCTACCTTTTTTAAGGCAATTTTGGATATTCTCTGGATTGATGCAAAAATGCAAAGAAAATATTGGAAGCATATGGAAGTGTGAGGGGGAGGTCTGAAAATTTAATAATCAGACATTTTTTCTACGCATAATCCATGGAGCTTGTTTCTAAATTGCTTGTACAGAACAGTCATCAAATCAATGGCAAGCTTTTATCTAAAAAGTGTTAACTGTTATTAATTTTCTTTTTTGATTTAATGAATCGATACAGTTATTATTGGTTTAATTTCTTTTAAATATTTTCTAAGGTAAAAATAGAAAATAATAATCTTATGTGCAGTGATATTTCATTTTATTGTTTGAATAACTGTTAAAAATGTATCAAAATTATACAAATTTGGCCATATTATATAACTGGGCATTTTTTTCCTCCTTTTTTTCTATTTCTCACTTTTATGCCTGGGATATTCTAGTTATGTTCTGCATACCCTGCAAAAGTTTTTTAAACTTCAAGAACATTGTAGTGAAAATATTCATTTAACATATCATTTTTAAAACTAGTTATTGCTAAATTTATCCAGATTACTTAGTCCAGATTTTTTTTTTTTTTTTTTTTTTTTTTTTTTTTTTTTTTTTAATGTGATAATGTTCTCTTCAACAGTGTTGTCTTTAGGTGTTTTCTCATAAAATACAAATCATTCACTGAATATTGTCAGAGATAACTTCATCTTATTATAGAGTGGAAATTTCCCTTTTTTTCACCCCTTGAAGTGTGGTGAAATGCATTTTATCCCACCTAATTTTAATAAAGAAGTGCACCAAAAACTTTTAATTAAATTTTACTTTTTTAACTGTGGTCAATAATAGTTGTAAAACTAATTTTATAAATTTATATAAAAAAGCTGCTGCTTTTATATAAATTTTATGAAAAATTTATTTGAAATAAATTTTTCATAAAATGTCAGTGTGAATTCAACATGAGAGAAGCACAATTACTTGCCCCTGAATACACTGAGTCAGCCATATTATAAGCAATAATGATATCATATCACAATTGAAACTATCTTTCAATTCAAAGATATACATATCTAGTTAATCTTTCTCAGAGGTTCTCTTTTGAGTTCATCTTGAGACAAAGGGCTGGCCATTTTGTGACAGTTACTTGGTTTTGTCTAAACGACTGCATTGTAGAGTTGGGCAAGTTAATGGAGCAATGGTCTTACTGATCTCTCCTTCTAGCATCTTTCTAAATGGAAGCTACTGTACTTCAAGCCTTTTTTGGTAATCTTCAGACCATTGAAGATCTTTCAGAAAAGCAATATGGGTTGTTCCATTATAAGAAAATGCTCTCCATTCCATGAGTGAACCTTCTCCTTGTTGTCTACTGAAGAAAGTTTGTGGTTTGTTGCAAATATCATTCTATATGCCTAATAATAGGCATCAGGGCCATCTGAAATGAGTTTTTTTTCATCACTGACAAGAACATTCAACCATTCATCTGACCAATCCCTCTGATTTCAGATCCACTGAACATGAGCATCTGTATTCCATTTTGTAAACTTTGGTGAACGATGCATTTTGCGAAAATCAAGAAATGTACTTGCTTCAAATTGTCCATGGACCATGGATATTGATACTGGAATGTTTACTTCTATAGAAACTGTCTTAAATTAATGTCAAAATTTTCCTTTCTTGCTATTTAGTTTTTTTTTTTTTTTTTTTTTTTTTTTTTGGCCAAGAATGGGATTTTGTTTCAAACTGTCAACTTTTGACAATTTTGGTAATTTGAATTTGGTAAATACCTACCCTGCTGTATCCAGTTTTCCTTACAATGCTCTCAGCTTTCCATCAATGAGCTTTTGAATGATAGATTTACAAAATTTCCTTTTTGGAAAACTGCACACTTTGAGACATTTTTTCAATGAATCAGAAATGGAAAGACACACTTGCTTTTATCTCAGGAAACTATTGTGTCACATGACCTTGGAATATGCAAATTTTTGCTATCAGTGCTTAAATCAACTTTTAACAGCAGTTGTCTATATATTTTTGTGACTTTTTTTTTTTTTTTTTTTTTGAAATATATGAATGCTAAAAGTTGTTCGAGCATTTCATTATTTTTATTTCATCACTATATATTTTCATAATTTATTTCATCTTTTTAAGTCTTTTTTTTAAGTCTTTAAATAATAATAATAATAAACTGTTGTGTATAAACTTTTGGGATGTACTGTAGTTCATGTTTGAAATGCATGTTAATGTAAATTATTGAAAAAAAAATTTTTTTTCTTTCTTAAGCAATTTAAATATTACTTTAATAATTTTATTGAAATTTGATAATATCTGGCCATGTAATGTTTGATTATGCATGAAATCTTAACTCTTTCAAGGATTAATAATAATAATTAAAAAAAAAAAAAAAAAAAAAGTTTAACTGACCACATAGTTTTTAGAGAAGGAAGCCCTTAAAAAGTAATTTGTATTCTGTGGAAGCCTTGTGTTCTGTTTACCAAATTTAAAATGCCTATTTTATTTTTATTGCAATGAGGATGTAATGATAGATGCATCATAATGGAAATTTTCAACTATCATAAAATTAAATAAATCTTGTTTTAAAAATTTTTTAAAGTAAATTTTAAACAAATGTGTAAAATGAAGAATTTTAAAACTAGAAAGAATTATCAAACTTGTGAAAGATGCAAGAAATGATAATCTAGGTATGTTCTATTTAAAACACTAGTGTGCTCTATATCAGAAGTCGCTGGAGTGTAGGCTCTCAAGATGTCAATAAATGCTAAAAATAAGTTAAGTTAGTTTTAAAGCTAATATGTATGGCTTTTTTTACATTACGCTATAGCCATACATCTTGATACATGAAATATAATAGAGATAATTTCTATTTTGTTAAGTGACATTGTAATAAATTATGTAAAATTTAAACTTTTTAATTTAAATTTTGAAAATTCAATACATTAAGATTATAATCATTTATGTAAAGTATGTCCAACTTTATTATATTAAGTATGTCCAGCTATATTAAAGTATTTATATGAAATTTATTGAAAAATCTGATTAGATAAGGATCATAGAATCATTATCTGGAAATATATAGGAACATTTCTGTAGGACCAAAGTCTAATGTTAATGGAGGAAATGGGGGTGGGTGTTATTAGACAATGGCAATTTTGGCTTTACTGCAACAGAGGTGGGAAGAGGGGAAGATTAAGGTAATCATAGATTAATATATACATATATATATATAAATAAAGAGCAGAAAGTAAACTAAATTTTAAATATATATATATATATTTAATTATACAAGGTCTAATATGTACTGTATTTGGATTTTAAAAGAAATAAACAGAAATTCAGAATAAAGCTTCTTAAATATTTTTAATTTAGTTTGCAGTCATAAAGAAAAGGAAGAGAATAATCAAACATTCTTTTCTTTCTATTAAAAAAATGCCTGCATTAAAACATGGACATCAATTTCTGTTTAGGAGTTAGAGTTGTAATGCAGTCATTGGGAGAGGTTTCACCTGATAGAGATTTTATGCAACTTTTTCTTGTAAAATGTGCAATTTTATTGTTTTATAATTTCGTGAAATTTTCTCTAGTTAATACGTAATCTCTAAAAGCAATTTAAAGGAAAGCAAAGGCAGTCAAAATAAATTTACTATTCAACTACGTACAGTCTTTGTGAAATGAGCCTATGTTTAAATCATCCTATAAAAATAAAATAAAGAGAGGGGGAAAAAATAGTAGCAATAATGACTTTGCTGCTATTATTTTAAACCCTCTCTTTCACGCATCGTATATTCATTTTATTACAATAGTTTTATGAGCATGTTATTTAATTTTCAAATATTCTAAGAAGGGTTTTGATTTCTTAAATCTCCTTTACTTTAATAGTGTAAAATAATGATGAAACTTTGCTAATGTTCTTTTTTTTTTCTCCTGCAGATGGCTTCCATAAGTTACTCATGTTCAAATACCCTGATACATGACTAATATAATGTAGACTCCCTCAAATCTATAATCCTAAAATCTGCACAGATGTAAACAATTAAAGCTTCAGTTCAGATGTAGGAACAAAATTAGACTTTTTTAAATTTTATATCAACTCCTTGTGTATTTGAATATGTGATTCTTGTTTATATTACTGAACTTATGCTTTTTCATGAAGAAATTATAAATTTATTTCTGAAAAAATTCAAGATATTACTGATAGCAGTGGTAATCACAATCTTTTTACCAAATATAGTTATGTATTAATCAAGCTTTTTTGTTATTAAGTCTGGCTAAACCGGAAATAAAACTTCCTTATAGTATGATTTCAATGTGAATTAGTAAGACAGCTTTATCAGGCAAGTTTTAGTGATTAATTTATGAAAAAGTATCTCATCTTTATTAATCATACTTAAATATACATTATTAATTAGTAGAATAATTTTTAAAAAATCATATACAGTTAATGGTATTTTTAAATTTCAATGCATTTATAAAAATATACAGCTTATGCATTTTCATAAAATCTAAACTTTAGTTCTATTCTGTAACCAAATAGTGGTTAAAATTGCTATTGTTGAATTTTGTTCAAGTATGACTCTATTAAATTTTAACATATATTCTGTATAATGTGAAATTTTCCATGCCTGTTAATAGCTTTTTTTCTTCTTCTTCTCAGGAAAATGATATTCATCTTGATGGGACATCCAATACTGAAGACAATAAATGGTCAAAGACTTTATATCACTCATGCATCGTGTATTGTTCTCTTCTCTGTATAGCTGTATTTTTTATCTTGGGTGGTCTTACTGCCTGGCATGCTCGGCTGATTACAAGGGGAGAAACTAGCATAGAATCTCATATAAACAAAAAAGAAAGGGAAAGGTTTAAGAAAATGAATAAAGTAAGAATTTTCTTTAAAAATTCATTATAAAATTATTTTAGAGCTAAAATTACTTTTCGAGCAAATTATGTTGTTTAATTCATTCTTTAAGTCTTCCATCATTCCAGAAAGCTAATTTAAAATTTAAACTGACTTACAAGATTTGAAGAAACATATGATTTTTCTCTCAAAAGTGTGTATTGACCTTAAAACTTCAATTTACAATAGAAAGATTTTTGATCATCTACTCTGTAAACAGTGAAATATGTAAAATACTTTTATTCTCATTCCAGCAATCTTAATAGTGGTTTTTTTTAATGAATTTCTGCGAAAAAAAAATTCAGAAACTAATACCTTGCTATCTTTATTTTAGCTGTCTAAAATTGAAGTAATTTTCTAATGAATAATGTAATTTTAGCACTTCTCTTATTCACTTTTTTTCATGCAGTAGCATTTATTGTTAGATCTGTAAATGTAAGAATTTTTCATTAGTAAAAATATTTAAAAAATTTACAAAAAATATGAATGATTTTATTTCTTTGAAATATTAATAACAAAATAGTTTACTTAATTAGCTGTTTTTGTTAATTGACTGGTGTTATGGTTAAGAAAAAAAATTATATTTCCTTCAGACATTAAAATGTGTCTTGTTGTTAGCAAATGAAAATCTCTTTTAAAAGTACATATAAAAAAAACATTGTCTATAGTAGTCTAGTCATAGGATGACATCTATTATTTTTTAGCAGTAATTTTCATCGTATTTAATAACAGAAAATTTTTCAAAATTCTGTTATTAAATAAATGGAAGATTACTGTTTTAATAAAAAGTGGTTGTATGGCCTCAAGCTGGCTATGAATGATTATTTGTCTGTTTTGTAAAAGATAAGGTACAATAGAATGTATGTGATTTTTTAGCTATGATTTTTTCAACTTATACTACAATGCAAATTTTAGTATTTACAGAATTTAAAATTAATTTATTAGAAATTGTCAGTTTATGTTCCTAGCATTTCCTCTCCTTCCCCAGTACTATAAATATGCATGGGCAGGATTGATCTTTGCACATAATTTTTTAATATATGTGATTTTAGAATCCAGAGTCTAAATAATAATCTATACATATATATATATATGTGTGTGTGTGTGTAATTGCTTTAGATTTGCACAGAATCATACTTTTGTTGCATTCCATTAATTTTTTTTTTTTTTTTTTTTTTTTTTTTTTTTACAATTTTTTTTTCAGGTATACAAAAATCCTTATGATTTCGGTCCTATAAAGAACTGGAAAATATTTTTACGTCTTGATCACAGGTTTGTTTATTTTTTTCTTTTTAATAATGTTATTTATACTATAGTATTGATTTATGTAAATCAGTGATTTAGTCTTATTTATTTTTTCTTTTTCACATTTCCTAATTAGTAAAAGGAATCTATTGAGTCCTAAGAAGTTTATGATATTTTAACCACAAAACATCTGTGATTAGTTTAGCAATAAGTTATAATGCTTTTTGCCATTCTTACTAGTTGTTAATTATTTCAGAAAAGGTTGCTCCAGTTTCTTTCTTTCTTTTTTTGTAATTTTAGTACATAAAGAGTCCATTTCTTATTAGTAATTACTATATTAGCAACATGTACATAGAAAAGAAAAAAATAGTGGAAAATTTGACTTTTATATTTTAGCTGTAGTACAAAAGTAACTGTTATTATAAAATTTGTGCAATGTGAAAATTAATGAGATTTAATATTAACTTAAGCAACAGTTCAGATTTTTTATCTTGCAAAGTCTGATTATCAAGCCTGCCAATTACAAAATGCATGATAATCATAAAAAAAGAAGCAATCTAATGTTGAACCAATTAATTGTAAAATACCATGTTTTTTAATGTAGAATTTATTTATAAGTCTTAAATTTTAGTCTTTGAAAAAAAAATCCAAAATTTTAATTTGTTGTTTTAATTTGTTAAATAATTTTATTTTATATTAAAAAAGCAAATATACACATGTTATTTTCCCGATACCTATTCCTCTTTTTATGGCTATTTTATGTATTATGTTTTCAGACCATGGTGGCATATCCTAATACCCTTTGCTGAACTGCCTCCAGGAGATGGTTTACAGTGGAATTTTTATAATCATGATGAGGTTAATCAGCATGATATGTGTGATCAGGATGATGTATATAATCATGATGATGTTAAGGAAACTACATTTAAGACATGTTCTGTAAAAATATCATAACATCTTTCATTCATAAATAAATATTTTTATAAAAGTTATAAAAATAGACTTAATTATTTCCTGTAATAATCTATTTTCAATTCAAAACTATTGTGTGGAACTTTTAAAGTATTTGATTATATTATTAGCTAAGCACCAAAGTTTGGATGTGAAAGTAACAACCATATATAAGATGAAAACATATTTTAAAAATCAACTGAAAAAGATATACCAACCAGTTTTAAAAACTCAGTGCTTTAGGATGGCTAATGAAATTTTGAATTGGTTTTTCCTATTTGTGATTTTCATTTGGGATTATTTTTTGTAGAATGATTATTTTAGAAAATTGTTGTCTGCTGAAGGGTAGGCTATTAGGACATCTTCAGAAAATGTACTTTGAGTAATAGACCTCCTAAGGAAGCTGAATGTTTCAATATCATCGTCATATTACAAAATATATTCATCAGATATTCAACACTACAACCATTCTCTTTAGTGCCTGCTTAATACAGAAATGTTTGATTTTTCTACCAATAGCTGGTGCATTGGGTATGGTAAGTGATGGTGTAGATGATTGAAGCATTTGCTTTGCTTGACATGCAGTATGAGGACATCTTTTGCATCATGCATAGCAATTTTTCATATCTGACTTACTAAATTACTGATATTTATAATTTTAGATTAAAAAGGATTTTTTTAATTTTCTTTTATCATTCAGCACACATGCACTTTTTGAAACTTAAGGAACAATTGCTTATGCATGTTTTAGCATTATAAGAAATAATGTACACATAAAACTGCTTCCTTGAAATAAGAAAAACATGCTTGGAATCTTTTATTTTGAATGTTAATTCATTTGACAAACATTAAGAGTTTTTATTAACTTTTGGGGGCTTTTATCCTGTGTTTGTTAAATTTCACTAAATCAGTGATTTTATCCATTTTCAAAGGATAATTTTGAGGATTCAAATTGATTCAAAAGATTTTTTATCATTTGAAAGTTATAATTTTTATCATTTTTTACTTAATTTCTATTTGTCATTTTCTTTTCTGCTCATAATGAAGTAAATGTTTAAAAATTTTGGTATTTCAAATAATTATTTGTACCTCATGTAACTCTCTAATGAAAATATTTTTGCTGTAGTTACTTATAAAATTTTATTCCTTGCCAAAAAAAAAAAAACTTTAAATGAACAACCTTTGTTGATTTTTTGTGTATGTTTTAATTTTATTTTTAAGCAGGAGACCACACAGGATAAGATTATTTGTTAGAAACACCTTATATTAATCAGTTGTAAAGTTCTATCCTCTCTCTCTCTCTCGTATATATATATAGATATATATATAGAGTTAAGATGGAGTGATGAAATTAGAAAAGTGGCTGTTGTAAATTGGAGGACAAAAGCACTAGACAGAAAACATTGGGAAAATCTGGGGGAGACCTACATAAAGCAGTGGATCGAAAATGGTTGATGATGATGATGATGATGATGATATATATATATATGGGGGGGGGGGACAAATAATAACACCTAAACAATTTTTAAGGATAAGTAGCATATTTAATATTCATCTGCAGATTTTTCTAATCTTAGAAATGAAATACAAGGCATTTAAATACATGGCAGAGGGGGAGGGGGGGTGGAAGGATGAAGGGGTGTAGAATGCAACATTTTTTCTTTTCCCTTTTTTTTTAGGAAATTGACATTTTGTATTTTCTCTCAAGTTTAAAAATAATCAAGATATTTTGATGAAATTTGCAGCAGATTTCCTTTATGTAAAATAGTAGATCCAACTCAAGTGCCCTGAGGTACAAAACATACTCTTCAGTACACAGAACGTAAGTAAAAATTATTTCTTTAAAAAGGCGTCATGGGGATTATGCCTGTGAGACCCAGCACATTTTATTTTGCTTGAATCTAGGTGACTACCTATGCGATGTTGCCAGTCTTCTCAGTAGATGGAGGTATTGAATTAGTCGAATCGTCACATGCAACACTTTATTTGTGTGCAGCCACAATGGGAGTTACACATGTGCAAAGTTGAAAAAGTTAACTGAGTCACACTCCCACAGTTAGTTAACAATTCTGTGCCATGTTGTGAAAACATGATTTTAAAATCATGTCAGATTTCTCCCCCTCTCCTGTGATGATGAGTCAGATTCTCCCCCTCCCCACACACATACCTTCAGATAAAAATTGGAAATTTTAAAATTTACAAAAGTTGGAATTTCGAAAGAGTCTCATCCCTGAATTTTAATTTTTTAAATAAACCTGAATATGAAGCATGTGAACATATCTGAAATGATCTAACAAGAATAAATCCCTCCCATGCTTTCTTCAATAATTCTTTTTTTTTTTTTTTTTTTTTTTTTGGCGCTATCAATCGCCTTGGGATTTATTTCCAGGTAAAAAAGCAATTTGTCAGAGTTTTTTCTACATTGATTCCTTATACTGTTTTATACTACTTTTTATTGTAATTTTTCTATTGACTGATATTCTTTACATTTTTGCCAATTAATAAATTATATACATATAGTGGCACTCCGGGAGTGCTGACAGAAGTGAAAACTTGAACAATTACATGTGTATTTTTTGAATTGTCAGGACATATTTTATTGAGCAGGAAATACTTTTGAATGCAGTGTTTTTTTATCCAGTATTATAAACTACTACTAAAAAATTGTATTACAATTTTCATTTAATGCACTATTGTACATGAAAAATAATGCATATTAATTTACATACAAAAATTGCAATCTATTGCTTAAAACATAAATTTACAAATACATGAAATATGAAATTTAATCAATTGGTATTCTATGAAATAAATACCAATGAAACTTATGAGTTTTCATCCACAATTTCACCAACTCTTTAATCGTCATCATTATTATCAATGTATTCCAGAACTGATACTATAGGTTTATGGTAACTAAAATAGGAAACAAACAATTTTGATTCAAATCTATTTAAATATCTTGTAAAGACTGCATCAATTGTAGTTTTATATCTTGTTGTGCTAAGATTGCGATCATTGGTCATCGTTAAATCAAAATCTCTATTTAAAAATTCAATTAATTATAAATTTATATCATCCCCAAAGTTGATGTTGAAAACCCCACTCAAAATCATTGGCAAATCATCAAATCTCTTCTCAATTTTATCTTGAAGTAATGCAAAAGCATCTTTAGAACAAATAAATAAATTTTCATACAAAAATTCTCTTATTGCACTTAGACTTATCCAGTGAACAGCAACCATTACAATTAGTTGTCCATTTTCAGAGTGACAACGTCAAATACATATATCATCAATATCAGAAACATTACTACTAAACATGCTGGTGTATCTCGCATGCACATCCATATGATTTGTGCAAAATATGCCCACTACATCAGACAACCTTTTATAAATAGCTACTCTTGCTGCTGGACAATTGTATCTTCTGAAACCTGCAACAAAGTTGAATAGTAATCGAACAGTATAAGTTGTTAAGCTTTAAATACAGTTGAAAATTTAAAAAAAAGGTTGGAAAGTGTTGCATAATCAATGTGCAATATCATGTTTTTTCTTTCTTAACTTTTTATTCCATCTGGTAACAGTATAATTTGTTAAACTTTAAATACAATCAAAAATTTAAAAAAATAGTTGGAAAGTGCAGCATAATCAATGTACAAGGTCATGTTTTTTCTTTCTTAACTTTTTATTCCATTTGGTATCAATTTGTGCTGTTACTATTTAAATACAATCAAAAAAAAAAAAAAAAAAAAAAAAAAAAAATAGAAAAAAGTGGTCGGAAAGTGCAGCATAATTGATGCACAATGTCATATTTTTTTCTTTCTTAATGTTTTATTCCATCTGGTAACAGTTTAAGTAGTTAAACTTTAAATACAATTACAATTTAAAAAATTGGTTGGAAAGTGCTGTATAATCAATGTGCAATATCATGTCTTTTATTTCTTAACTTTTTATTCCGTTTGATAACAATATATTTTGTTGGACTTTAAAATACAATTGAAAATTTAAAAAAATTAAATAAACGCAACAGCATATTGCAACACAAATTAGTGAAAAGCATGGTAAAAAAGTGCCGTAAGGCGCAAAAATTGATATGCAAGGGCGGCGCCAGAGGGGGGACCGGGGGGGCATATGCCCCCCCATCGGGGTCAAAATTCAATATCGTCGGGGAAAATATTTTGACTCTTAGATTTCAGTCCCGTCAAGTTAGGTCAAAATGTAGTTTTTTTTTGTGTGTGTGTGTTTGTTTTTGTTTTAAAATTAATTCTTTTGGGTACGAGTCGGTTTCTGACTAAATTCTGATTCTTGCAGATTGAGTTCAAATGAACCCGATCTTTCGAAAAAAAAAATAAAAAATCCGAATTTCTTAAAATAAAAATCTATATAGATGACTACACAGGATGATACATAAATAACTCTGTACATGATTATTTTTTAACAAAAAAGATAAATTTTATACTGAAGTTTTGGATGACAAGTAGAATGCTGCATCGGGTCGGGCAAACTGAACCCAACACAACTTGTAATCAGGATTGGATCGGGGGGGGGGGGGGGTGTTTAATCTTTTGTCGTTGTGGGTCGGATTCCAGTTAGGTTAACTTTAATTGTTTCAGGTTCGGTTTGCATGTTGACACTTATGATTCTTGATTCAAGGTTAATCGAATAGGCGAATATTTCGGGTTCAGATCGAAATGTGGAGATATCAGGCTCAGATTGCGTTTCGGGTAGAGTCCTGCATTACTTTGGGAAATTAAATCCAATTCGACAGGCGATTTGAGTCGGATTTGGCAAAAGTTGATATTTTTTTCGAGATTCGGATTGAATTCTATTTTTTGAGTCGGTTAATTTTAATTGTTTTAGCATATGGGTTCGATTCTACTTCATTTTTCAAAAGTATCGCCGAAATATATTTCAAAATGTAAAATTTTATTATTTGAATGTCAAATGAGTGCATATACAGATACATTAATTTTTCTACATAAATAATATAATTGATATTGGAGGTATTATTGTAGACTATTTTTCTATGATTGCTTTACATGATGGAATTTTCTTTTTCATTTCGAGTTGGAATGTGGTTCGAATTGAATACTTTTAGGTCACAGTTTGTCGAGTTCGGGTCTACTTTTTTAAAGCTAGTTCAGGTTGAATGGATGTAGAATTAACTAATACAGGTTGGGTATAACCCAAATCGCGGAAGACTATGCTCTCAAAATAATCCGTGAATTTTTTCCCTTGATTATAATACATTAAACAGAAAAATTTGCTTTAAATTTTGTTTTCATGCACTTTAACTTAGCCATTTCTCCCCCCCCCCTCAAGAAATACAGAAATAACACCAGTTACCTGAAATACTCACACCTAAAGCAACATGTTCGTCAAATTACATGGATGTTCCAGCAGCTGTGCTGAATAGTACTTTATCATGTTAAAAACGGAAATTATAAATCCCTTTTATCTAAATATACGTAAAAACCAGAAATCTAAGATCACAATTTTTGAAAAATGTCCAATAGGAAGGCACAGATTCTTTAAAATAATAGAAAAGTCTCTTCAAATCACAGGGGTATTTCGGCATTGCCGGGACGGATTCAGGGCGAGAAATTTTGGTTCACGCAGACCTTCTAACCCGCGGTTGGATAGACCTCCTGTATAACCTATGGTTCAGATTGGTGATACATTTTTAATTGCAGGTCGCTTTTTGCTGTTATTAAAATAACACACTTTTAGATTCCCATCTATTTTACAAGTTTTTACTTCATTTACATTGATCTTTTATTTCTAATTTGAGAATTTTGTATTTATTTATTTATTTATTTTTTCTGATTTAAATTGTGTACGTATCAAATTTTGAAACATCGCCTTTTTTGCATTCGATCAATATACACTCTAAAGCAAAATGAAAATTGAAAATGTTTTTCCGATTATTTTTATTACTAGCAAAAGCCATGCTTTGTTTGGATTCGCGAAGCATTATTTTATAGAACAGATATTTGAAAGTAAAAAATTTTTTAATATTATTTTTGCATCTTTATTAAACAAAAACGTTATTTTATGTTTTGGCGCATTTAATTTTTTATTTATGATATAAGACTGGCATAATAAAATATTTTCGGAGCAAACTTCTACAAAATATTTTTAAATTTTCAACTAAAAGCTCTTTTAATATCCAGTTCTTACAATTTCCAGTAACCACTTGTGTTTTTTTTAAGTTGTTTGAAATATGCATGTTTCCAATCTTTGTAATTAACATCAAATAATCTTTGATAGCTATTTTAGAATAATAGCTATATTTGAAGAGAGCTTGAAGAAAGTTACTTCGTCAAAATCCAATTTTCTGGAAAAACACATGAAATCTGCTCTCGTTGATACTATGAATTTTTAACTGTAAAACTTTTTTTTCTAATTTCTTTGTTTTTATATATGTTAGCGTATCAGAATTTTTGATATTGTAGAATTTTTCGTAAGGAAAATTTCCTATTGAATGCTTAATTTTGAAAGATTTTCACTCTCGACAACGTTATGTACGTTTTTAAGCCAACTGGTGTCTATATATCCTCAATATCTACAACTGCTTCATCTAATGTTAAACCTTGGGATTTATGAATTTTAACAGCAAAAGCTAACTGCAGAAGAAATTCTTTTCTTCAGCAATTTATGGTTCCATTTTTCTAGAGTTTAATTATTGGGGGAATTGGTACGCACCAATTCTTATAAGTTAAATTATTGTAGTATTCAAATTTATCCATGATTATTTTCGATATCTGGTCTGGTGGCTTGTGATTTTCTTTATTGCGTGCAACAAAGTCTAAAGTCCCTTTCACTAAATCTTTTTCGGTCCACAAATAACAATGTAACATTACTTTAGATCCAAATGATAAAGTAAGAAATGGTTAAAGTCAATTTGTTGTTTCTGAATCGGCCAACTTTGCTTTAGTATATTTATAAAGAGCTTGAATCAAGGCAATAACTTCACGCTTCAATTCTTTTAATTTTTCATTTATATAACAAATTTAACAATTAATTTTATTTGTTTACAATTCTTTTGTTGCCACTTTACAAAAAAAAAAAAAAAATCCACAATACAATTTTTTTTAAATGTTTAAGTTCATCTGTGCAAACGATTTTGCTGAATAATGAAAACATATTTTATTTATTAAATTAATCATGATTCTATCTATTATTACTTACTCCATGATTTATATTTTTTTCTGAAAATATACGCGTTTCATTTTTTATTTATTTGCTAAAATGCGTCCATATTGGAAATGCATGTAAAATAAATTAATTAAAATAATAAATTTTTTAACGTTTTACTGTAAAAAAAATTATATTCTGCAAATCTACAGATCATAATTTATTTTTGTGTTTAATTTGAAGTTAAAACATTGAATAGTTTTTTTGTAAAGTGTATGACAAAGTGCAATTTGAGTGGCCTAGTAGAGGATTCGCTTCGCTCATCCTAATTACTACTGTACCTAAAAAATCTGCTTTAATTTAGACATTTTCTCGAAAATACAGAAAATTCATCAATCTAATGCTAAAACTACCTGAAATCCTCCAATATCTAAAGTTGCATTTTTGTTTAATCAAAGGACTGTTCAGTTTACTGAGCTCGTGAACCGAAATTCCTTAATCGAATCTCATTTTTTTTTTTTTTTTTTTTTAATTCTACAATTAAAACACCAAAATTTCTTCAAGTAATAAAAAATTCCGTTCCCATAACATGTGCGTTCCTGCAATTTATTGCCTGTATATTTAATTTTTGGTGAAATGTTTTTGAGAGTGTATGGAATAATTACATTTTCTCAAAAATGCCAAAAATAGAAAATAATGAACAAAGTAAAACGTGGTATTTATAAGGTACGTATTTCAAAAATTATAGTTCGACTAATTAATTTCACTCCATGCAAATACATTCAATTTAAATAAAGAAAACTAATATTTAGTACAGCAACATGTTCAGATGGAATGAAAAAGGATAGGAAGAAATTTCAATTTTATACAAGTTTTGTTCTTGGCAAGTATGTTGTTTCTTTATATTTGTATTCTTACTTAGATTTAAATCATCTATGTTTAAACCACACAAAATAGCTGCGAATCATTAAAAGGAAATACATGCCTGTTTGTTTTGACTAGTTTTCAAATTCTGTTGTGTAAGTTAAAATAAAATAAACTTTTCGACTATTGGAATGATAAAGAGATTGATCAATAATATTATTTAGCTTCATCAGACATATTCTTGCTGATTGGTTGTAAAAATAACTTTTATATATCTTGATGTTGCTATTGGAATTACAAGAAAAAGAAGAAAAAAAACCCACCTGTATTATGATAGACCGGAAGGATATTTCAGAGTTACAGAGATGAAGTACTCCATTTTTCGACAATTGTCCAATGACCACAGATATAAGGAGTTATTTTTTTTCTGATCTAGTAATTCTATTTTAAAATATCGAAATAAGATCTATTTAATTATTATTCGTCTGTTTAATGTATTTTTTACAAAATTCATATAATTAATCAGACAGTAACCGTAAAAACAATGCTACAATGAACTTTTAAAGAAAGAATTTGACTATGAAAAAACGGAATTTAAGATTTTGCAAATTTTGCATTATAATTATCATTTCTACTATTTATAAATATTTTATGAATTCCTTCTTTTTATGAAGACAACAATTTTAATTTGTCCCTGCTGTATATAAAAAGTTTCAAGACTTTTATAAGAGTAAGTCCAAATGATTTCTTATTTATTTCGTTTGTATGTGATTTCACATTTTTACCTGAGTGTTTTTAATTTTTAGACGCAAAATGCATACTTTTGTTGATAATAATAATTTAACTTTTGTTAACAATCTAGGAAGTTTTTCATTTATATTTTTGTATTCAGCAATACATATAGTAGAGCTTGGATTATGCGGACTGGTCGGGACCTAGACCGATCCGGTTAATGAAAAATATGGAAAATAAGACAACTTTAAAAAACGCATATGGCAATGTTTTAGGTAACTTCCCTTCACTTTTTTTCCAGGTTTAAGACTGCCAATTGTGGTAATGCATATTTTAACATATTAAAAATAACGTGTTTAAAAAGTTTTTTTTTTTAATAAAATTTAAAATTTTATTTTTTGCAAAATTGGTACAAAGTTGTATATAGAAGTACACATAGAAACTGTTATATGAGTACATATACATGCATTGTGCAATACATACATTTAAAAAAATCATTGTGATAGGGAAAAGGAATTTTTGATTGTCTTCTGCATCCATAGAGGCGATATTCTTTTGTCTGTGTGGGATTCTCAGGAGTTAGAATTGAAACTTCTAAGGCTCTAGAAAAAATTCTTTTTATGAATTGCCGTATTATTATTTCCGGATTAGGAAATGATTATTTAATGGTTAACTTTCATGCCATGTAACCAAATTTACCACTTTAAAATATTTGAAGAAGATGGAAAAAAAAGTATGGTCCTTGATCGATCCGATCAGTTGAACAATCTGGTTAATCGTCGTCAATATAATCGGAGCTCTACTTTATTTTAAACTTCAAGTTCATTATTTTCAAAAACATTATGATCGAAAATTACTGCCTCCAAATTTGGCCTAAAACATCTTGTGTAGGTTGGATTAAACACACGTGCATTATATAAAAGAGAAAAAATACATTTAAGTAACAAATTTATTAGATTTCAATTTACATATCAGATTTTTTATAAAATGTGTCCTTTTGTAGGTATCTACTAAAAAACGAAATAAATATTGGAAAGACTAATACTAGACTGATATATTTTTATATTATTCTAATACATTAGAAGAAAATACTGGAATCATGAAAATTTTCGATTATAATTTTTTTATAGCTTTTTGTGTCTTTCTGTTAGTCTGTGTAGGACACAATTTTCCTGACCATCTTGTCTCAAGAAATAATGCATGGAGTTTAATAATAAAACTTCAGAGTAAGTTTGATATAGGTATAACTTAGCTTTAGGTTAATATCGCCCAACAGGTGTTGCTGCTTTGCTTAATATTTTATTCCATAGACTATTTCATAGCTTCCATAGATTTTTAGACCTTCAAATAAATTGATGCTGATAAAATTTGCTATGCACCACTCTACAGTGGTTTTGTTATGCTTTGTTTTTGATAATTAACGTGACATGCACGCAAAACTTTTTTTCCAAAAGTGAAAATGATCATATTTACAAATCGAATTGAAATGAAATAAGTACCACATAAAAAGTTACCTTTCTAATTAATTTTCTGTTTTATAATACATTTATTTAATTGTTAAAAATCTAAAGTTCGCAGGTGTACCGTGAGACCTTAAAGAAGTTAAACTCAAGAAGTTAAACACGGAATTTTATCAAACCTCATTATATTCGGTTAGTATGGATGACATTTTGGTGTATATTGTGTTTTTATGCTGTGTTTTTTTCCAAACATTTTTTTTTCATCTCTGCACCTTTTGAATATCGAATTACACAAAATAGATTATGTTTTTTTTAAATGCAATACTGTCTCTATTTTGGCTTTGAATACTCAATAGGCTGTGCTGTTAGCTTATGCCACCTAAAAGAGATTTTTTATCAGATAAAGAATCAACTAACATGGATTAGCAAGCATAGTTTGCCATATTATTTATTCCTTGTGAATAACCCAAGTTTAAGGAATGAAAATTTCACCGAGCTCCAGCTTCCGAATAAACCTCAATATTAGAAAGTCTTCATTAGCCTGGTCCGGGCCTATTTTCCTTTATGATATTGGGGCCGGTCCACGCTTGATTTTCACTCTTTTCGTGGCTTAACTCACTTTTTTTATACCGAGCTAGGGCTGACTTCATTTTTTTCTTTCTAGGACTGCGAGAGTCGAAATTTTCAGTCCCGGTTTCGATCCAGCCCGTATAAAAATCACCCTCTCGGAACGACTTGGGCGTGCGAAAATCAGAAAAAATTGGCGCATTCCAAACATTTTTGCAAAAAAGTTATATATTGTTATAAGTTTAACTCGCCGTTATTCTACAATTAAACTTTAAATTTTATTACTTTAAAGAATAGCAGATTTTTTAGGCAATAAAATCTAAATACAGTAAAACCTGTGAAATAAAAAATGCCTGTGACGCAATCCTGTCTTAAGGGCATAGGATAGTTCAGCTCAATCTTCAATATGGTTATTTTTTACTTTTTCGATTGTGGCTGCAAATGTTTTAAAAAAAAATATTTTTAGTTTCAAAACCCTTTCCGAAAATAAAAGTATGTTTAAAAAAAAAACTGCAACCGAAATCGAAAAATAGCCATATTAAAGAGCAAACTCGGCTGACCTGTGCAAGAAAAAAAAATTGTTTGAAAATATTCTAATTAAAATGAAAAATTCGAAAATAACCTGTGTTTAACATGACTGGGGGGAAATGTAGTTTTCAGGTGGGTGAAGAGTTCCCTTAAATGCAAAATATATTGATTCAAAATTAATATAATAATACATAAGAAAATAATATAATAGATCAACACCTGCTACGAAGTCCAACTTGACCAAAACTTTCTTTTTTTTTTTTTTTTTTGTGTGTGTGTGAGTGTCGGGCTAATATTATATATGCATATCTTTATCTACCTATCTATCTATCTATATATATTTATTTGTATTTCCCAGACCGTATAATCAGGCCGACTTTTTAAATTTTATGCCAACCGGACCATTAATCTGTTAAGTACAATCCGGGTCAGGCCTAAAATATTTGCCCACGCAGTTTTTTAGGCCCCGTACCAGTACGCGGGGACCTCTAATACATATTATGAACTGGCCCCCCTGTCGGGGATACAGTGACCCCCCGTCGGGCAAATTCTGGCACCGCCCTTGTTGATATGGAACAAAGTGCTAGCTAGCAGTGGTAGAAAAATTGAGTTTCCGCACGGGAAAGAAGAACCAATTTCAGAGGCGTCGATTACACAAAGTAGGTAACACAAATTATGGTGTTGCAAGTTCAGTGGTTTTTCCCCCATCTCAAAAAATGCCCAACACACCTAAAGAAGTTTTCACTTCAAAAACTGTGATTTAAATAAATTTAAAATCTGAGTAAAAAATATTATAAAACACTTATAAAATTCCAATCACATTCACACATTTGAAAAGTATTATAATTGCAAGTAACTGATATTTTTGTTAAATCTGAAAATCCAACACTTGTAAATATTATAAAAAGGATATTGAAGAGGATTTTATGGTCTATACAATAGCTAAAGCATACTATGTGAGTGAAATGGTCATATTGGCAAGAAATAATACATTAATAGAAGTGACTTAGTCAATCTCTAGCTTTTCAACAACTATTGAGTATTAAACTTCAATTCGGATACAGCCCATAAAATAATCCTATTTTAAAACAACATTTATGGGACCAAAATACTTATTTGTTTATATTTTGCAAACTGATTTGGTAACCATAGCGTACCGTCATCAATGCAAAATGTGATAGTCCAGGAAGGAAATTGCTCATATATGTATAGGAGAAATGGATTTGAGGATAAAGTTTATTGAACGAGAAATTTTAGAAAACAGCCAATGTAAGAGGATGGGATACAAAGATGAAATTTATTAGCCAATAGAATTACAGTGGGAATTTTTATTAAATGGGTAATGTAAGCAGATCCAAAGATAAAATTTTGCCCAATAGAATTTCAGAAAAAAGAACTGCTAATAAGATATTTAATAAGTGTAATGTGAAAACATCCAAGTGGAATTTATTAAGAGGTTTTTACATATTTTTTCCCAGCCATCTCAGAATAAAGAAATAGTGAAATCACAATTAACAAGATTTTTATAAATATGGAATGCTTCAAGAAAGTCAAGTCCATGAATTGAAGTTGCTTTAGAGATAATTTTTACTGAGCAAAGTCAAAAATGTGATTCTTTTTCCAGCAGTATTTAGCAATGGCCAGTTTGTTAATTTCTTCTTTCTGAAAATATTGTTTGCACTCTTTAATTCGAAATTTTAAACTGCACTTGGTTGTCCAACATAGGAATGATCACATTGGCAATGTATGCTATAAATACCCCAAAAATTGCATGCTTCAATCGCGTCTGTCAATTTTGAGAGAATAAGTGTATTAGCAGGGAAGAAAATTCTGAAGTCAATTTTCCTACAGATTTTAGTGATGGAAAAGCTGGAAAGAAGAGTAAAATGATGCTAATATTTGGAGAAGGAGATTTAAATGAACTTGAGGGACAAAGATGATGTAATTTAAATAAAGTAGTATCAATAATGGAAGGTTGTAACCTCTGTCAATAGCACACGCTTTTAAGATATAGAAATTTCTGAATTTAGTGAGTGAGAATCGGATCAAAGGTGCAATGCACGATTTAAAGATATAAAAAGGTGGCCATTTTCTGACTAGTGGGATGACATGAATGAGCATGAGGTGGTAGAGAAACAGCAAAACTTTTGTAGTAGACAGATCTATAGAAGCCGTTTTAATTGCAAGTCACAAGAATATCTAAAAAAGGGAGTAAGCCATCATTTTTTGTTTCATAGGTGAATTGAATATTACTGTCGATAGAGTTCATAATGTTAAGGACGTTATCAATATTGTGAAAAGTAGTGTCAATTAACACGTTCGTTGCTGTGTCACCTATATCTGAATGACAGGTAGGATTCCATGAGGACTTTGTTACCCAAATATGGGTGACACTCTTCTTCTACAAGTAAATAAGATGTATTTTATTAATTAATATATAATATATTATTTTTTATTAAATTCTTTATTTGTTTATTATTTTATTATTTTATTATATTTATTAAATAGAATTTAATTTATTTACATCCTGGATCTCTGTCAGTCAGATTTGGTCTAGTGAGAAACAGCCAAATGATGATGGACAATTAATGTGTTATGGTGAATGTATCATCAATGTAGCGAGTAAAAAAAAAAAAGCATTCCATCTTTATAAAAATCTTTAAAATATTGTTAACTGTGATTTCACAATTCCTTTATTGCCAGATTGTTGGGAAAATTATATAAAACCTCTTGTTTATAAATTCCACTTGCATGCTTTCACATTATAAATATTAAATGACTTTTTGGCTGGTCTTTAAACTTTCATGAAATTCTGTTGGCAATAAACTTAATCTTTGAATCTGTGGACATTGCTTGCTTCTTAAAATTTGCTATTTTAATTGCATTCGCCAATGAACTTTATCTTTGAATCCACTCCTCTTACATTGGCTGGTTCCTAAAATTTACTGCAAATCTATTGGCCAATAAATTTTATCCCTGAATATGCTTCTCCTAGATATATTTGAGCGAATATCTTTTCTGGGCAATCCCATTTTGTACTGATGACGGTATACTATGGCTATCAAAACTAGTTTGCAACAAATAAAAGTGTATTGATTGTATAAATATTGTTTCTTATCTCCTTATTGTGTACTGTGCCAATTAATTTCTTATTGTAACACTAGTGTTTGCTACAAACATGATTTTTTATGTATCGCACTAGTCACTACATTACATTTTTCAAACTGTAGCTCACTACATTGCAAACTATTGTATAAGGTAGCAACTAATGTAGTTTTGGTTGGTATTTCAAAAACAATTCCATATATTGTTGCCTCAGAGCAACTGTTGGACATCTAGTAATAATAGAAAATGAGATATCTGACTTACTGCTATGAGAAACTGTGTTTGCATCTAGTGGAACAACTTCTGAAACAAAGTTATGTTAAATGCTATGTCTCAGATGTGTTTTATAAAAATTTCCTGCTAGTCCACTTGATGCATTCACAGTTTTTCATAGCAGTAAGTCAGCCATCTCATATTCAATTATTATATATGCTGGAGAAATTTTTCATGTCTATAAATGTTAAACAGAAGAAAAGCCATGCAATGCAAAAAGTTTCAGATCTACATAAAAAGCTATAAGGAAAGTAAGATATGCAGTGTGTGTTAAAGGATGACCGAATCAGATTTAAACAAAATATAATTTTATTTATGATTGAAATATAGAAGATTAAAAAGCTGTTAAATACAAACAGTTAATTTTCTAATATAAATGCAAATCAAATTTCAAAGAGCCTGTCTGAGACATGGCGTGAAAAATTCTCCAGCTCGATATCAGCATCAATCAAAAGAATAGGCTGGAGCATCTAAAATATAAATAAGTAACAGTTCAGTTCTAAAGAAAAACAACTTTAACTCATAATATAGTAACTTAAGTTATAAAAACTATAAATGTATTAACTTTTAACTGTATATACTTTTAATTGTATTCTATTTTAATTATATTAATTCTTAAATATATTAAATTACTTACAGCTCTGACTATCAAATGTATTTCTGAAATTTTTTTTGTCAGAAATGAATTACATTTGCAGATTTTTTTTTTTTTTCAGAAACAATGCAATCAAATAGTGTTTTTTATTTGGTAAAGGCAAAACATTTTTCCGGAAATACTGTCAGAGTGGTCGCTTTGAGCAAATTTCCCAATACAGCAGCAAAAGAAAAGGGAAAAACATGCCATAACCTGAAAATAATTACTTTTAAGTCGATAATTAATTTGTTTAACAAAAAATAGAAAATACTATTTGATTCCAAATAGCAAAATTAGTCAGACTTGCCATTTATATGCCTTTTTTGTCTAAAAATGAAACCAATTTGCAACTTGTTTCTCCTTTCCTGTGTTAATTTTCTATTCTTAAGCTAAAGGTAAATACTTGAACAATCATTAGCTATTGCTCCCTAGCTTGGACTATATGTAATATGTATATGTATATTAATGTTGAGATGTCTTACAGCAGAAAATTTTTATTACATATCACTAGTCCAGTGCCCCTTAACGATAAAATAAAAAAAAAGACTATAATACTATCTACATTTAAAAAAAAGACCATAATATTGCAGCTATCTTTCAACATTAGTAAAATAATCCGGATTTGACTTTTAGCACAATGTTGTATATTTTGTCCATTTTTCAATCAAGTTATCCAAAATCTGACAACGATTCTTGAATTTTATGCAATTTTTAAAGTTTTTCGGCGATTTTTTCATGTTAGTTAAAGGAATTCTGTTTCAATCTTTTATTTTAATTCAGTGAATTTTGTTTTCTACGATTTGAGATTTCTACAATTTTCAGGGAGATTTTAAACATTTTTTTGCCTCCCGAGACAAACTTTTTGACATTCATAACTGTTATTCTGGTTCAAATATAAATATTTAGTATAATATAATATATTTTGCTTTCTGCGAATTTCAAAGCGATTTTTACTGTTCAGTTTATAAAAGCTAACAGTTTCAATGATTTTATTATTATTTACAAAGAATTTATTATTATTATAAATTTCATAATTTTTAAGTGTACATATTCCAATTTCACTAATTTTGATGCATAAAAAATAAATTTCAAAAATGAACATAATCTACTAGAATGAACATAATCTACCTTTTTTTTTTTTTTTTTTTTTTTTTTTTTTTTTTTTTTTTGCATACTATTAAATTCGCAGCTCTTATTTTAAGACTGGGGCATTCTCCTGGGTTTTCAGAAAAGAGCAGGTCTTATTTTGATTTCGACTTTAGGTAAACTTTCAAGTCCTTTCCATGGGGCCCAATTTATTCCGTTAGTTTTGTCATTATATGCTCCATTCAAATTTACATCATAGCAGCTGTAAAACCACCATCCACTTTTATATTTTGTAGCACAATTCCCTTGACTCCATCCATCGTTATCACGGTCTTTTGTAGTAAATTTTTGTTTATCATGTTTCACCATACCATTACCTGAAAATAAAATGGAAAAATAATGTATTACTAGCATTTAAACTTTAAAAAGTGAACTTTACAGTGTGATTAATGTATAAAAAATGAGCTAAAAGTCTAAAAAATGTGTACAATATATATGCAGGGCTCAGCACAGGTCACTATTTTCACTAAAAGTCACTATTTTTCACATTGGTCACTTTTTGTTACTATTTTTGATCTCAAATCACTTTTTCCACTATTTTCGAAAAAACTTCGAAAATCTCCGACTGATGAAAAAATTTCGCAACAAAATGGTGGTGAATCGGCTCTTGCAACAGATTGGCCATTTTTGCACATCCATTTTGTTGCGAAATCTTCTTTTGTCTCCTACTAAAAGGAAGAACCAATGCTTCTGTCTATTTTCCATTCCTTTCTCCCTAAATGAGACTGTCTCCATATGGGATTGCACGTGGTTTGTTACCAGTGGCATAGCCTCGAACATTTGACCTAGCCTAATGAAATTCTGGTATCTGAAAAGCCTAAAATGCAAAATTTAATTAATATTCTGAGAAAATGAGCTTAGTAGTGCCTCATGTTGGGTAATTTATACTAAAACCTAATAAGCATCTATTTATGTCAAGATTTAACAGAATCTGAAATTTGATGGAATTTCGTCCATTAGTTCTTGAGATATAGTTATAACAAAAAATTTGCAAAACGTAGCACAGCAACACCATATCTTGGATAATTTATGCCAAAATGCAAAAAAGCGTCTAATTATGTTATGGTGTAAAAGAATTTGAAGTTTGATGAAATTCTGTGCATTAATTCTTGAGATATAGCTAGTTTAAAAAAAAAAAAAAAAAAAAAAAGTGTAAAATATAGCACAGCAGCACCATCAGTTGAAGGATTTATAACAAAACATAATCATCGTGTAATTATGTTATATGTCATTTTATAACACAATCTGAAGTTTAATGAAATTCTGTGCATTGGTTGTTGAGATATAGCAATCCGAAAAATCGTGCAAAATGCAGCATAGCTGCACCACCTGTTGCAAGGTTAATACCAAAATGTAATCAGCGTCTAATTATGTTATATATTCTAGTGTAACAGAATCTAAAATTTGATGAAGTTCTCTGCATTAGTTCTTGAGATATAGCTATCGCAAAAATCGTGCAAAATGTAGCATACTTTCTTCGTGTAAAGATAGAAGAAAGTAAAAATTTCCAGTAAAATGGATTCCTGCTCATTCAGTATGTTTCAAAATAATTATTTTCTTGTTGATTTTGTTATCTTCTTTAGCTAAATAAAATGTGAAAGATTAATTAAGGAAAAGAAGAAATAAAATGTAAACCTTTTGAAAAAAAAAATTGTAAAATCTAGTTAAAACGATTTTTATTTTATGAAGTTTTCAGCTACAATTGAGTAATTAAGACAACTATTACTACTTAGTAATAAATTAATCTATATAATTTTGGTGGTTAAAAATCTATTATTACTCAAGCAATTTTTCTAAAATTATATTTTATTCAGGCATTGGAGTTGGCAGCATTTTTTTCTGGAATGGGTCTAAGATGTGCCTAACTGATTTTTAGATTATATACATTTAATTTTTATTGAATCAATTTTATTCTGGGGAGGGCCTAGCCCACCCATACTAGCTACGCACATGTATTCAGGTCTTTTCTAATGAAGAATTTCCCTTTAAAATTCCCTAATGGCCACAATGGTAAGTTGCTGTCTAATTAAATTTATTTACATAGTTAAATATGCAGTATTTTTATATCAGTTATAGTTGATTGATTTCCTCTTACATTTGACGAGTGAGACAGTCTTTAACATGTACAATTATTAATTTATTTTTGTTTTGCTAATTTTTTGAAATCTACTATGAATGCCACTGATATTTTTAAAATGAATTTTTTACTGCTTTTACATACTTCAAAATTCCTTCCCCCCCCCCCAAAAAAAAATGCTTCATATGCAGTTTTTTTCTTTTTTTTAAGTAAATCAATATTTAAAGGGTTCAAAAAAATTAAAAAAATTGTTCAGGCATCATTTATACTGTATTTAATTATCAAAATTAATTGTTTGTTTAGTCACTATTTGGTCACTTTTTTGAAGGAACTTCAGTCACTATTTCCAGTATTTTCACTATTTTTGAGGCTACAAGTTGCGCTGAGCCTTGAATATGCTATCATGGGAAATAAAATATACATGACATTTTAAATTTCAAAATAATGTTAAAACTTCTGATAGTTTCGACCAAACCACTTCACTATTGTCAGATGATTTCTAGAACGAATTGTTGAAGGCTCAAATTTCAACCCAATGAAAAAGGGGAAATTTAAGGTAAGGGCATGTTTACAAATAGACACTTTCATCAACCAATCTACCAGTACATTTTTATCAAAGCGATCCTTGCAGGAATCGTCCTGGCACCGTAGGCCAATTGTATCATCGCATATCATAAAGCTGTCAAACGTAGACCAATCAAATTTCTGGAGCTCATGTGTACAGCAGGAGTTATAAAGAACGAGCTAGTGTTTCTTGCCAACCTACAGTAGTTTGACCAACAGTGACGTCAGCTGCCCTGTGGAATAAGATAAAGAATGAGGGGACCAAAACATAAGTATATCAAACAACCTGTAAACTGAAAAAAAAAGAGAAGGGAGGGGGGGGGGGTAAATATGTTTCAGTAAATTAAATCAAATAATAGGAATGCTAAAAAGCAATTGATCATTACAGATGACATTCTGTCACGTAATAACATCAACCGACTCTCTAATTAGCGGTTTAAGATCATCATACACTTAAAATTACATTGTCATATCTATATCTGCCAGTGTCAAATTCTCATCATACTTTGCGAAATATCACCAAATCTGGCAATGAAAGTTGGTTGCTTTAAATGAAACCAAGTTGGCGATAGCTATATTCTACAATCGAGTTTCTGGCATTTTAGCTTCATATATTTAACTAAAATGTGCTGAATTCATAAAAAAAAGAAAGATGGCAGGTAAAGTAAGGGCTATATTGAAGTAGGTAGGGGTAAAGATACGCACGGTGCAAAAACATGCACTGGCTTGTTTGATATGAAGCAATATTTCTACAATCATGACTGCTAGGTGGCAGTTCCGTTTCAAATGTAGTTGTGTGAAATCTTGTAAAGAGAAAATAGCACTCCATGCCAAGTAAATGAGATAAGTTTCAATTTTTGAATTTTAAGTACTATTTTTAAAAATTCACTTTTTTTTCAGCTTAAAATACCACAAATAAGGAAAGGCCATGTTTACAAACAAACATTTCCGCCAATCAATCTGCCACTGCATTTTTGCTGTTACCATCACTGTAGGATTCATCTTCGCGACGTAGGCCAATCATATCATAAGCCTGTTGAACGCAGACCAATTAAATCGCTCTAACTCGTGCACATTAGGAGTCGTAAAAAAAGGACAGATGTTAATCATGGAACTAAGAAAGATACTTCCCTTCATTAGTACTTCCTGGTGTTAATGGGTGTTTCTTGCTTATCCGCAGTTATTCGACCCACACTGATGTCAGCTGCCGTTTCCTTATTCTTACAAATCCGTATAGTCGAGAACAGAAGCTCTCTAGCTTCTAGACGCTGTGTAGTTTACATCGATCGCCATTTGTTTAAAGCTGCTGGCAAAATACTGCAGAATGCGGTAAAAACACGCATCCGTCTTGTGGCAAAGATACTAAGACTTTGCTCGTTGTTTTATCTAGATTCAAATCCTTTCACAGTTACGTTATGGAAAGTTTTATGTTTTTCTCTAAATTAGCACTGAAAGAAGTATCATTGCTACTTAACTATACATTTATCTTTTCCAGTTAAGTTTTCAAAAATATGTGTTGTAGATATCTACCTACACCTACTTTTAAAAATCAATATTCTTGTTTCAAACGCTTTTGTTTTAAGCAGGGCCGTAGCGACCGCCCCCCATACCCCCCATTTGGGGGGGGCCGACGAAGTCAGGGGGGCCCCCTAATCGATTCTATCGACCTTTTTACCGAAGTTTGTTTTGAAAGTGTAAGAAAACACTTCTTTTAATGTTTTTATTTTTTCAAATTCTCCTTATTCAGGGGCCCGCCAGGCAATTTCCCCAGGTGCACCTTTTTTAAAGCTCCCCCCCCCCCCCCAATAATGAGGATTTTCATTAAAGGGTGCCAAATGCTTAAAATGTGCCAAAAGTGACCGAAATTCATACGTTTTCAAATATTTAGGAAGGGAATGTTGTTCTCCTTTTCCTCTCTGCTTCCAGTGTTTCCTCCACATACGCAGAAAACAAACTATATCATTAGAAAACAAATTATTAAAATTTTATTACAACCAGGGCCCGACTTAGATTGTGGGGGGCCCCTTTCTAACTTTTGGATTTTTTCTTGAATTATGCTAAAGTGTCTAAAACTAACCTTTATACTAGTTGTCTATTCGCATTTGTATGCAGAATAGCACAAAAAAGATAACTTTAAGAAATTATCGAATAAATTTTTTTCTTCTGTTATAGAAATATAAGACTAAATGTGAGCCATTAAAATGTAAATACAACTGTGATGTAACTGTTAGATCCAGGGGAGGGGGGGAAGGGGCATGGGGTTCCAAAACAGAGGAGAGATGAGAAAAGAGCCCCAATAAAGCTAAAAATAAAGAAAGAAAGAAAGAAGGAATTTTTGTCATTTTTGGCCATTTTTTATTAACTTTAACAAAAAAATTATATTTGCCTTTGAGGGCCCCCGATTGAGGGGGCCCCACGTCCGATGCAGTTGTCCTGCATGCCCGTGACTTAGCCAGGCCCTGATTACAACAACATAGTATCCTATAGCCAGGGCCTGATTATCAACGGGGCACTCTCCCACCAGAAAAAATAAATAGAAATTTTTTCCTTATTCATGATAGCAATTTTGACTGAAAAGCGCGTTTAAACAAGGCGAAAATTTCTATGTAATTTTACTGGGGAGAGAGTGCCCCGTTAGTAATCAGGCTCTGCCTATAGCTTATAAAAGAAATTTTTTATTAATGTTTCCTCGTAACGTGAAAAGTTAAAAATGTTATGTCCAATTTTGAGCTTTCTTTTTTAGACACCTTGTAATGTACGTAGGTAAGCAAAGTAAAAATTTGCAAAGAAATATTTATCTCAATCAATCTATCATTTTTTCTATAATTTTCAAATTAATATTTTTAAATAAAGTTATGACCAATTTTTTGGGATATCTTGTATATAGATGTGAGTACAAAATTTATGCATGTGTGCAATATGTTTTTTATTTTTAGTGTTTGCCACTTCTACATTATTTAAAAAAAAAGAAAAAAGAAAAAAAAATTACAGATAGATAGAGGGGGGGGGGTGTCCAGAATGATGTTTGTTCCGGGGCCCCCCGTAGCCTTAACAGGGCCCTGTTTTTATCAAAAACCTTGTTTAGATTTCAAAAACGCAGAAACCAAGAAACTGAAAATCCTTATTTTTTTACTCGTTTTCCCTCCCTCGCTTTTTGACCATGGGTTTTTGCATGGAACTAAGAAAGATAAGGAAAGAGTACTCTGAAGAAAGCCGGGTTCTTGTATAAAGCTGCTAGCGACAAAAGGGTGTTTTCTTTTGAAATACCGGAATATTATGTTCTTAGAAGATAGGTCATTTTTCACACCGATTTCACGACGTGGGTGACACAAATAACATCTAGAGAATCCCCTTAAAATTTAACTGCTTAGTTACTTAGTAGTAACCGGATTCCTTGACCTTGAAGGGAGTACTGGCTTATTCAAGTACTTTAGCAGCCCGCTAATGCATACAAGTACATGTTTGTAGACAACACAGCACTTCAGACGTGGATTTTCGTATGTTTTTTTTCTGATTTATTTTAGTAATACGCATAGAATAGTATTTATAAAATTAAGTGTATATCTGGAGGAAAAAAATATCTACTCCTATACTAATCTGGTAAGTCATATTTATTAATTTATGTAATTTATATAGCAGTTATTAAAATTTTTAAGTATTAGAAAATTTTGCACAGCTTGGAAAAATATATGTATACTAATAGAGCACATTTTAATAACACACATTTCTCATTTACATGTTTTTCATTTAAGCGTTTTATTAGGGCTCCTTCAAAAAATTCTTTTTAATAAATCGCACCATTCACAAAATTCTATTCCATAAAAATATACTCTAATTAATTTTATACTGTTAGGTTTTAAAAAATGTGTTTTGCAAAGGAAACAAGTTCACCTGAAATGAGAAATTTAGCATATAGACTTAAATAAGTTATTATTAATAAATGTTTGATGAGAATTTGAATAACTGTAATTCAAATTTCATTACAAAATACAATAAATTTCATAAAAATAACTTTATTTTTCACAAAATGGGATCCAAGAAAAAATCCCTGCGTCAACTTCCGATTCCATTGCATTGTCATATGTTAAACTACTATTTCGGTTGTTAACAAGTAATAAGTAAATTCTCATTTAATTTATACTCTTATTTCCTTGAAAATCTAGAGTTCTAAATTCAGGTCACAATAAGAAATTGAGCTATTTAAAATTTTTCTATGCTCTTTCGTTCTTTCTTTCTTTTTTTCCGTGATGCTAAATAATCTCACAGGCCCATAAAGCCCATTCTTGCCAACTAAAATACAAAGGGCCCCCGCAAATTTACTTTTCAAAGCTAATTTTCAATTCAATAAATTCAATCAGATTAAAACATACTGTCGACTCTCGTTAATTCGAAATCGGATAATTCGAATCTTCGCTTAATTCAAACTAAATAGGATGTCTCGAAATTTTCAATGGCAGAATAACGTTAAAAATTTTCATTAATTCGAACTAATTTTCTCTCGACTTCGTTTAATTCGAACTAACGAAAATTCAGATTTTTCATTTTTCTCTTCTTTCTCACGGATTTCAGATCATTTGAATAACTTTAGTGCTTTGATTTTTGTGAGAAATGTTCTGAACGAGTATACATATAATTTCATGCATTTGATATCCACTTTCTTAGTACCCCATATGTCCATCAGAGACGCTTCAAATTTTTCTTCCATTGTGCTTGTTTCTAATCTTTTATTTAGTTAATGTATTTCTACATTCTAATTTAATATTAAGTCATGTTCTAATGATAACAGACGAAATAAATTTAAAAAAAAAACTATAACATCAATTTCTTTGTAATAGTATCATATTAAGCATGTTTTCATTTCATACTTTCCATAATTCGAACTTCGGATAATTCAAACATTTCTTGTGGTCCCGACGAGTTCGAATTAACGAGAGTCGACTGTATATAGTTCTTTTTATTATGAAATATTTTTTCTTACTATGCTGCAATTTGTAAAACATAAGAAATATTTTGAAGTTCAAATATTCTCAACTGTAATTCCATATATGTCTTTTACAAAATTAATTGGTTACGTATAATTATCTATTTAATAAAATATTTTTTAATGTGTATAATATGTAGATAGTCAGTTTTATAATAGTAAAAACGTTATTTAACCGAAATTTGCATGGTAAAATTTCGAATAATTTAAACATACGAAAAATGGATTTAGTAAATGAAAAAACAACTGATAGGATAATAGGGACCCCCCCCCCCCCCTCTGTGATGTCGGGCTTCCTCTACTTCTAATTCTTAATGGGCTCTGAAACTGACGAGAAATGGCACAGTCCTCGAGCCTGTTAAAGTGTTGCGGGGCCTATGTCTTTACGCACAATTCGAAATTTTTTGCCTCTTTTCAAAATAATAACAATTTTGCTTTCACTTTATCATCTAAGTTCTTATTTTAAAAATATTTTTGTTTATTTATTTTAAGAAAAAGTCGGCATGAACTAGAGTTTATAATTGTCTTAAAACCTGTAGTTACTAGCATTTCATATTTTAAAAGGGGGAAAAATGTATATAAATTGTTACTTTAAAAAAAAATAATATTAAAAAGAAACTTGTAAAATTTTTATAAGTCAGTTTCTGTAAATTCTTTGTCATTCAATACTTGGTTATGCAATGAATTTGGTTAATCGGTGCTCTTTGAGGATAGCTGAGATCGATCTGTATACGGGCTGTTTTTTGCTTTTTCAATTTTGTTTACAGATAATTTTAATGAGGTCACTTTCATTTTTAAAACCGGTTTCAAAAATTAAAGCATCCTCTTAAAAAAAAACTTTACAAACAAAATAAAAAAAGGTGAAAAAAAATCTGCATACAGATTGATCTCAGCTATCCAGTGAAAGAAAATCATTTAAAAATATTGAAATGCAACTGAGATATAAAGTTATTTCATAGTATTCCATTCCATTCTTCCATGCATTAGAGAATGGGTCTTTTCGCGTAACTGAAGTAGCCTCTTAAGTAGTGAATTGTTAAAATTATGTGTTTATATAATTTATTTATTTTCTATACTTTATAATAAAATCTTAGCATTATGTGCTTATTTGTAAAATTGTCTTAGATAAATTTTATTTTAACATTGTTAATTTATCTTTAAGCCCGGTGGCAGAACTATCTTCAAATGTCTGCAACGCTAATAATATTTTCAAAAATAGTCTGCAAAATGCAACGTATTACATAAATATATTTTTTCTGCTATTGTAGTGCTAATTAATTATGGTAACATGCATGTGTATGTGTAAATTATTTTCACCACTTACAAAATAATAATAATAATAAAACAGAAAAATCCACTTCCAGCAATATCTTTCTTTTTTTTTCTTGTGCCTTTGACGAAATTTTCGTTTTCTTCGCGATCTTTTGACGAAATCCGTCTTTATTTTCGAGATTTTTTGACAAAATTTGTCGTTTTTTCGTGATTTTTTGACGTTATCTGTCTTTTTTTCAAGATTTTTTGATGAAATTTGACGTTTTTGGGGTATTTTTTTTAACAAAATTTGCCCTTTTTTTTGATGAAATCTGCTTTTGAGGAATTTTCTGACGAAATTTGTCGTTTTTTCGCGATGCTTTGATAATATTTGCGTTTATTCTCGCGATCTTTGGATGAAATCGCTCTTATTTTGCGACGAAATTACGCGTCCCACAGGAAAGAGCCATTTTTTGTGCCCCATGACCGATTTTTTGCATAATTTAAGCGCAATAGCGTGTCCGTGGCATTGCTGTGTCTGCAGGTGTCCTTAAAAGTCTGCGACGCCCGTCACAGCATTTTGCCGCGGGTTCTTTAAGCAATGCATATTTATTTCGTATTTGTGCAGAGTTATGAATGTTATAATAATTTTAATAATGATTTAAAATACTTATGATAATTATTAAATTTGTTTATTACATTAATATAATTTGAAACTCATTGGAAACTTCAATATAAATATTTTTTTTTAAATTCAGTTGAAAGTGGGGGGGAGGGGGGGCCCAAAGTTATATTTTTGGGGGGGGCCTCAAAACACCTTGCTACGGCCCTGGTTTTAAGTCTTAACCCTTAACTTCTATTGGTGGTCTCACATACCTCTGCTATATTAAGTTTCTCCAGTTTCACTTTTAATTTTCAGTTTAACTACTGATCTTAGTGAAATTTTGATTCATTTGGAAACTTAGTAGTATCGCTTAGAGCCAGGGCTTGACTAAGGCAGGGCAGGGCCGGCGCCAGACGTGAGGCAAGTGAGGCGGTCGCCTCAGGGCGCACGCCTAAAGGGCGGCATTTGCCTGGCATACATATTGAACATAAAATTCATTACTATTTTATTTGTCTAAACTTTAAAAAAAAAGTGATATTCTTTTATTTATTTTTATTTTTGAATAAAAATATAGAGTGCGTTTCATATAATTACAACCAAGTAATAGCAGAAGCTTTCACTAACTTCATTATAAAACATGAATTAAATCGACACTAAGAGATAAATTACAGTAACAACCAAATCCATTCTTTTTTTTTTCTTTTCAAAAATAAGTCATACTGAAATCAGCAGAATTCACAAAGGGCAGATGGCGCCAAAGATAAACCAAAACATCTTTCATGATGTTGCTGCATCATGTATTTCGTTTTCTATTATTTTACTTGTGTTGTTCGTCATTCGATGGTGTAATTCTTTTCATTAATTGATTGTAAAGGACCAGATTTCGGATAGCAGGGTTAAACAGATGCTGTGCTAATAGAAATGACGGAGAAAATAGTTCATGCTTCAGGTATATATTATGTTATCTTTTTTTCTTTTAATTTAAGATGATGATTGCAGATCATTTTGAAAAAAAGTATTCTTTAAAACATTTCATTAACATGTTATTAATATTGCCAGATGTCCCACGTAAATCAGCTCCTATTTAAGAGTGACACTTGACACGGGGTACTTATAATACTTGCTTAAAAAATTAACCCGCACAGGGGCGTGCGAAGAGAAAATTGCGTCCAGAACAAAGTTAGAATTTGGCGTCCCCTCCCCCTTCCCACTTTTTCTTATGACAGGCCAAAAATGAAGTTGATAGTATAAATTTGGCGCCCCCTAAACTTCCGCACCCGGGGCGACCGCCCCCTTCGCCCCCCTTTCGCACGGCGCTGAACCCGCATAGACAATTAATTTCTCAATGTCCTGGATCATCATCTGAATGAGGAAATATTTATTTAATATTTTTATAAAACGCCATCCAAAAAACATAAGATCCTGATAAAACGACACTTTCGACGTGCAATGTTTTCTGCTTTCCGTAATTTATTGCTTATATTTAAAACTGTACTCAAATCCAAGCTGTAAATCAGTAAATGAAAAGAATGTTTAATCACTTCAATAATTACACCCGCAAATATCATGTTTTTGTCAATGGCGGATCTAAGGGGGGGGGCGATGGGGCGATCGCCCCCCCCCCTTGAGCCCAGTAAAGGGTCTGAAAAAGATGCCCGCACGAAAAAAGGATTGGACTTAAACTCGAGACCGGCGCGGCCCGGGTCGGGCCGCGCCATTTTTAAGTCACGGTACTGGGTCAGGTCTTTACACTTTCAGAACCGGGGCGGATCGAGTCTTACTTTTTCCTGTAGAGCGGGATCGAGCCACACTTTTTTTTTCAGGGCGGGCCTGGCGTGGATTTCGTTCTTCCTTGAGGTAAACGCTCGGTCTAAGATCGAACCAGACCATAAGGGAGGAGAAGCAATGGCGAATCTAGGGGGGGAGGGGGAAGGGCGATCGCCCCCCTTAGATCCGCCGTTGGCGGATTCAAGGAAAATGAGCCTTTGCATTTTTCAAGGCGAAAGGGCGATCTCCCCCCCCCCCTTTGGGCTAATAAAAGTTTCCTAAAAAGACATGCATCCTCGCAGGAAATGAATTGAAGCCTAACTCGAGTCCGGGGCGGGCCGCGCCTTTTTAATTTCACGAGGCTCGGGCTGGGTCAGGTCTCGCTTTCAGAACCGGGCAGTATGATCATTATTTTTCTGCAGATTTGGGTCGGGCCCAATGGCGGGTCTGAGGGGGCGATCTTCTTCACTTCTTGGGCAATAAACGTTTCCCAAAAATACATTCATCCTTGCAAGAAATGAGTTAGATCCTAACTAGAATTCAGTGCCCCCCCCCCGGGCCGCGCCTTTTTAAGTTCGCGAGGCTCGGACTGTGGTCTTACCGCATTCAGAACTCGGCCGTCATTTTTTTGATACTATCATGATCATTATTTTTCTGCTGATTTGGATTGGGTCTGACTTATTTTTGTTCCAGATCGAGTCTGGCCTGGAGTCATTCTTCTTAGATGTCTGCATTAGAGATGACACAGGTTCAGACTTAGCCCGTGTCCGATAAGAGATTGTGCTCTTTTTTTATGCTGGTCTACTGATTCGGATTCATTTTTTCTGAAATCTGAAAATTTTATTTATCGATGAATAGAAAAATGTAAAAAACTGTTTTTCCTCTTAAAAATTAGTACTTATTCCTTTTCAAATCAATGTCTTGCTATTTTGCTAAAAATGAAAAAGAGGCACAATTTTTTTTAAAATTTTAGTATTTCAATGCTATTAAAAAAACAAAAACAAAAAACCCAGTTAGTTATATCTACATCTGTAGATTTATGTTCAAGCACTGCCGACGACCGCCAATCTGGCGCCTACGAAAAAAGGCGGGAATAATGAATTTGTGTTTAGTTCGATTTTTCTTTGTGGCAGAGATTATTTTGCAATTGGATCTTTTATTATTATTTAGACATGTAACGCGAAAAGAATATTTTCTTTTGATTTTATTTTGCGGTACCGAATAATTTTAATTTCTAGTGTATGCAACGTATACAAGTCATAATCGCTTTTCATATGGAAATAACTTAGTAATTATCATTTCTTTTGGGATCTCTGCTGATGCCGTAGCGGTAAGTAAATGTATTTACCATACTCTTGCGATCGAGTAGTGTTTCCTCTGTTCCTAAAAAAGTGTTGAACTTTAAAATTTTTAAGGTTATTTTTTGGGTCATGCTATAACGAAGGCTTGTTATGAAGAATGAAATGGTTATAGTTAAAAATGTGCATTTTTTACAGAAAATTTTAAAATGTTGTTCGATTTGACAGATAATAGACAGTATTTTCTACAGGTTCCATGCATTTGTTCATGAAACACACTTCATTAACATGTCCATTGTCCATAATATTTCTTTACTAAAACAGAGACAACATATGAGAATCCTTTTATGCGTAAAGTATATTTTTATTTTACATCAAACTGTTCTTTTGATAATATTAAATTTAATTTTTCGTTTTACAGCCTTTTTTTAATACAAAAAAATAGCTTTAAAATTATAATTACTTTTGGAACATTTTTTATAGGTATTATACAATTTTTTCCACTGTATAATTTCATTATCGGGTTTTGCTCTTGATACCGTAAAATGTTTCTGCGTCAGGCGGGACCGGCCTGTAGAATAATAGCCCAAATTTATCTCTAGTCCGCACTGACCAAAATTTCCCTGGTCGGGGTTCGGCTCGGAATGAAAGTTAAATTTTGGTCCGTGTCCGACCCAGCCTAGACGTATGAATGTGCCCGAGCCTGTCCGAGTCGGCGAAATGGTTCCGAAATTTCTAACGGGTCAGCAAAATTAGAATAATTTTTCCAACAGGCCGGGCCAATAAACAAAATAAACGGGACGAGCCGGCAAAAAAAATTGAAGGGCCATATGGGCCGAACCCCCCAAAAAAAAAAGAAAAAGCGGGCTCACTGGCCCTTTGTAAAGATATAAGCAGGAACGTTAAAATATGAGCTAATTTCAATTATATGGGTTCAATGAGAATAAGTATAAATGTGCGTCATCAATCGAAACTAGTTTGGCAATATCAATACAGAAATTTACAGTGTAGAGATCAGCATCGGAGAATTATATTGTGTGTAATCCGGTTTTAATTTTTTCTTTTTTTTAGCAGGCTCGTACCGGCCCGAGGTCAGGCTTGCATTGTTTTTCTACATATAGACGAGCCGGGCTGGAACTAGACTTAATTGTTCTCAAGATGTGTAGGACAGACAATATGCAGTGTCGTGCGAAAGGGGGGGGCGAAGGATGCGGTCGGCCCTGGCGTGGAAATTTAGGGGGTGCCAAATTTATACGGCCAGCGTAATTTTTGGCCTGTTACAAGAAAAAGTTGGGTCGACGACGGAGGGGGGCGCCACATTTTGCTTTGCCCCGAGCGCAGTTTTCTCTTCTCACGTCAAATGATTACGGATTTTTCTACCTTCTCATGCTGTCGCTTCCAGAAATTCTATTCAAAACGATAATTTTCACAGCATTTTCTTAAACTGCTTATCAAAAAATGGATTACGCCATAGTTTCTGAATAAAAACACCTGCTAATCCTGCTAATGTGATATCCACAACATAAACATTAGTTAACCCGACCAGCAGCAAAAGAAAAGAAGTCAACCGGACCCAAAGCCGACCCACAGCAAAAACTAGGAGTCAAACGGACCCAGACCCGACCCACAGCAAAAACTAGAAGTCAAACGGACCCAGACCCGACCCACAGCAAAAACTAGAAGTCAACCGGACCCAGACCCGACCCGCAGCTAAAAATAAAAGCAACATGACCGCAGTGAAAAAATTAGCCCCGACCCACGCATTAAAGTCGAGCCTCCAAATTTCTAAAATCGCCCCCCCCCCCTTGAGGACTCTCCAGATCCGCCCTTGGTTTTTGTGTTTAAAACGGGGTTAGAAAGTTCCTGTTTTATTCAGCAGAGGAAAGTGTTTATTGAGAATCGACTTAAAACGATTAAAGTAGAGCGCCGATTATCCTGAGCGGTTGCTAATGAAAAATCCGGATACTTCCGGGTAGTTCTTCTTTACATTTTGCCCCACCAGTGGCCGAGAGGTTCGGACCTCTCAACTGGTAGACGGCAGGTGCTGGGTTCGAACCCAATCGCGGCTGTCGGCCTAACCGTTCGGAGTTTTCCGTGGTTTTCTTCGAACCTTGCGTAAATACGGGTTAGGTTCCCTTAGAAAGACCCCCACGGAGGGCACACCGCCTGGTCCTATATCCCTAGAGTAGATAATCGGACGACAAAAATCAACCAACCAACTTCTTTACATTTTTACAAGCTTAGGACTGAAAATTGTAGTAGTTTTCATTTTAGCATGTTTCAAATGGCGTGTTTAGAAGTTATTTTTAGATTTTATTACATACAAAATTGGTATAAATGCATACACTAGTTTTGCATACACTATATGGACAAAAGTGAAAGGTTAGTTGCAATTTTAGACGGTTTGTTAAATATCTAGAAAAATACATGAGGAATTATCCTGAAATTCTAGGTGTATAAACATAATAGTACAGGTCATATATTTCCGTGAAGATTTTTTCCCAAAACCCCATAGGGGACCGTCAACAGATTGAGAAAGAACTAACCTTTTTTGGATAACTCTGTCAAAACAAATGTAGCAAAAGCGTTCAAACTATAAATTATGATTAAGTGGCTTATTATAAAATGTGTTCATTTTTTGTGTGGATAGCATGTATACTAGTAGAAAAATTAAGATTTTCGCTAAAACAGTCCCAGTTTTTTGCTTATAATTTGCCGAGTTCTTAATATAAAAAAATGTTTTTTCCGAAAATATTACAAACAACATTGTACACAATACCCTGTTACCGGAATTAAAAAATAATAAGCATTGTATGAAAAATGAACAGGTTTATTAAATAATGTTTTACTGTGTATGCGCTAATGCAATCAAAATATAATGTGCATAAGGGACTGCACATCAGTTTTTTGATAATTTTGGACCCCCTCCCTTCAGATAAACATTATCATCCGTCGCTGCCCCCCCCCGCATACTTAAGTGATGTAAATAAAGAGAAGTCAATAAAATATCACTATATAATGTGATTTAAAAGAAATTGATGTTATTAAGTATTTTATAATAGCTTTTTGTTACATAATACATTCAACAGTAATAAAGTCTTGTTGCGCTTACCCAGCACGAAAAAAGGGATGGTGAAATAGAAATTCTTATCAACAAAACAAGTTGACGGCATTTTTTCTCTTTTATTTATTAATAAACACAAACTTCATTTTAAAAATTCTCTACATATGGTTTCTCGAACAGTGATTGTTATATATGCATGCATACATGAAGAAGAAAAGGAATATCAAATTTAGGGGTATACCATATTTTCGAATTAAATTTTTTTATAATAATTTGCTGATTAAAAAAAACATCGTATTTTCATATAAATAGATAACAAACTAAAAAACGATAATATATTGTTTTGAACCAAAAAGCATGTTGCTAATAGAAAAGAGAAAATTTTGATTGGAACAAAAATGATACATATATCAAAAGACACCTCCCCCTTTCCCTCTGAAATGATAAAGTTATATTTACACAGCCCCCAATGTGTTATAGAGCAACTTCTGTGAAAGTCTCAAAAACATAGGTTGAATATTCTGAAAATTATTGTTGAAAGAAGAAGCTCAAAATCAGCTGTTCCTAAAATGAAGCAAAAATATGAGGGGCTGTATCCATATATCCATTGATTAGTGTGAATATAGCATGTACAATATTGCAAGTACTATATTACTTACCGATCATGCGTAGTATAGAGTAAATCTTACAATCGTTTTGAAAATCGAAATTTTTTTTATATGGATTTACACGTTTCATATACTGGAGATATTCCAAGGGCGGATCTGGAGAGTCCTCAAGGGGGGGGGGGCGATTTTAGAAATTTAGAGACTCGACTTACAAGCGTGGGTCGGGGCTAATTTTTTCACTGCGGGTCATGTTGCTTTTATTTTTTGCTGCGGGTCGGGTCTGGGTCCGGTTGACTTCTAGTTTTTGCTGCGGGTCAGGTCTGGGTCCGGTGACTTCTAGTTTTTGCTGTGGATCGGGTCTGGGTCCGGTTGATTTCTAGTTTTTGCTGTGGGTCGCGTCTGGGTCCGTTTGACTTCTAGTTTTTGCTGTGGGTCGGGTTTGGGTCCGGTTGATTTCTTTTCTTTTGCTGCTGGTCGGGTTAACTAATGTTTATGTTGTGGATCACAATAGCAGGATTAGCAGGTGTTTTTATTCAGAAACTATGGCGTAATCCATTTTTTGATAAGCAGTTAAAGAAAATACTGTGAAAATTATCGTTTTGAATAGAATTTCTGGAAGCGACAGCTTGAGAAGGTAGAAAAATCCGCAATCATTTGACGTGCGAAGAGAAAACTGCGCCCGGGGCATAGCAAAATGTGGCGCACCCCCCCCCTCCGACCCAACTTTTTCTTGTAATAGGCCAAAAATTACGCTGATAGGATAAATTGGGCGCCCTCTAAATTTCCACGCCCGGGCCGACCGCATCCTTCGCCCCCTCCCCTTTCGCACGGCACTGCATATTGTCTGTCCTATACATCTTGAGAATAATTAAGTCTAGTTCCAGCCCGGCTCGTCTATATGTAGAAAAACAATTGAAACCTGATCTCGGTCCGGTACGAGCCTGTTAAAAAATATTAAACCCGGGTTACACAAAATATAATTCTCCGATGCTGATATCTACACTGTAAATTTCTGTATTGATATTGCCAAACTAGTTTCGACTGATGACGCACATTTATACTTATTCTCATTAAATCCATATAATTGAAAATAGCTCATATTTTAACGTTCTTGCTTAAACCTTTACAAAGGGACAGTGAGCCCGCATTTTTTTTTTTTTTTTTTTTTTTTTTTTTTATGGACTCGGCCTATATGGTTCTTCAATTTTTTTGCCGGCTCTTCCCGTTTATTTTGTTTATTGGCCCGGCCTGTTGGAAAAATAATTCTAATTTGGCGGGCCCGTTAGAAAATTCGGAACCATTTCGCCGACTCGGACAGGCCCGGACACATGCATACGTTTAGGCTGGGTCGGACACGGACCGAAATTTAACTTTCATTCCGAGCCGAACCCCGACCAGGGAAATTTTGGTCAGTGCGGACTAGAGATAAATTTGGGCTATTATTCCACAGCCCGGTCCCGCCTGACGCAGAAACATTTTGTGGCATCAAGAGCAAAACCAGATAATGAAATTATACAGCAGAAAAAATTGCATAATACTTATAAAAAATGTTTCAAAAGTAATTATCATTTTAAAGCTATTTTTTATATTAAAAAAAAGGCTGTTAAACGAAAAATTAAATTTAATATTATCAAAAGAACAGTTTGATGTAAAATAAAAATATACTTTACGCATAAAATGATTCTCATATGTTGTCTCTGTTTTAGAAAAAAAATATTATAGACAATGGACATGTTAATGAAGTGTGTTTCATGAATAAGTGCATGGAACCTGTAGAAAATACTGTCTATTATCTGTCAAATCGAACAACATTTTGAAATTTTCTGTAAAAAATGTACATTTTTAACTATAACCATTTCATTCTTCATAACAAGCCTTCGTTACAGCATGACCCAAAAAATAACCTCAATTTAAAAATTTTAAAGTTCAACACTGTTTTAGAAACAGTGGAAGCCAGTGTTCTCGCTGACATTTGACCAACGTTAGTAATTTGGCTAATTAAAAATGAAAAACACTCGCCAAATGAAAAAAAGTGTTAGCCAAATAGATTCGCCATGTAGAATTAAAAAAAAATATCTTTAATCCTTTAATGTACCCCCTTTTTTTCAATATGTTCAAAAATAGCCTCAGTTTTTATGTTTGTGACAATGATTGTTATTGATCTAAATTCAACTATTCACCACGAACACGTTAAAAAAATGTGTATATTAAAAATATGTATAAATGCATATGTATGAAAAACGAAAAAAAAGAAAGAAAGACAAAGCAAAAATTGAGCAGTAGCAATTTTTCGAATCTAATCGCTTGTTTACTCGCCAAATGAAGAATTTAGTCGCAATTTGGCGCATTGGCGAGCGACAGCGAGAACACTGGTGGAAGCACTACTCGATCGCAAAAATATGGTAAATACATTTACTTACCTCTACGGCATCAGCAGAGATTCCAAAAGAAATGATAATTACTACAGTTATTTCCATATGAAAAGCGATTATGACTTGTATACGTTGCATACACTAGAAATTTAAATTATTCGGTAACCGCAAAAGAAAATCAAAAGAAAATATTCTTTTCGCGTTACATGTCTAAAAAATAATAATAATAAAAGATCCAATTGCAAAATAATCTCTGCTACAAACAAAAATCGAACTAAACACAAATTCATTATTCCCGCACTTTTTCGTAGGCGCCAGATCGGCGGTCGTCGGCAATGCTTGAACATAAATCTACAGATGTAGATATGACTAATTGTTTTTTGTTTTGTTTTGTTTTGTTTTTTTAATAGCATTCAAATACTAAAATATAAAAGAAATTTGCCTCTTTTTCATTTTTATCAAAATAGCAAGACATTGATTTGACAAGGAATAAGTACTAAATTTTAAGAGGAAAAAAAGTTTTTGACATTTTCTATTCATCGATAAATAAAATTTTCAGATTTCAGAAAAAATGAGTCCGAATCAGTAGACCAGCATAAAAACAGAGCACGATTTCGTATCGGACACGGGCTAAGTCTGAATCTGTTTCATCTTTAATGGAAGAATGACTCCAGGCCAGACTCGATCCGGAAGAAAAATAAGTCAGACCCAATCCAAATCAGCAGAAAAATAATGACCATGATAGTACCAAATAAATGACGGCCGAGTTCTGAATGCGGTAAGACCAGACACAGTCCGAGTCTCGCGAACTTAAAAAGGCGCGGCCCGGGGGGGGGGCGCTGAATTCTAGGTAGATCTAACTCATTTCTTACAAGGATGCATGTATTTTTGGGAAACGTTTATTGTCCAAGAAGTGAAGACGATCGCCCCCTCAGACCCGCCATAGGGCCCGACCCAAATCTGCAGAAAAATAATGGTCACGATGCTGCCCGGTTCTGAAAGCGAGAAGACCTGACCCAGCCCGAGCCTCGCGAAATTAAAAAGGCGCGGCCCGCCCCGGACTCGAGTTAGTCTTCAATTCATTTCCTGCGAGGATGCATGTCTTTTTAGGAAACTTTTATTAGCCCAAAAGGGGGGGAGGGGAGATCGCCCTTTCGCCTTGGCATCTTAGGGGGCGATCTCCCTTTCACCCCCCCCCCCCCTTAGATCCGCCATTGCTCCTCCTCCCTTATGGTCTGGTTCGATCTTAGACCGAGCGTTTACCTCAAGAAAGAACGAAATTCACGCCTGGCCCGCCCTGAAAAGAAAAGTGTGGCTCGATCCCGCTCTACAGGAAAAAGTAAGACTCGATCCACCCCGGTTCTGAAAGTGTAAAGACCTGACCCAGTTCCGTGACTTAAAAATGGCGCGGCCCGACCCGGGGCGCGCCGGTCTCCAGTTTAAGTCCAATCTTTTTTCCGTGCGGGCATCTTTTTCAGACCCTTTACTGGGCTCAAGGGGGGGGGGCGATCGCCCCATCGCCCCCCCCCTTAGATCCGCCATTGAGATATTCTAGACATTTCTAGAAAAAAAAATTGTCGTCCGTCCGTCCGTCTGTCTGTGTGTCTGTAAACGCTCTATATCCAGAACAAATTGAGATGGAGACTTGAAACTTTTTATGTATTTAGTATATAAGAATGGGACAAAGTCTTTTTAATATCAGTAACCTTGATTATCCGGAACTATTTTTTTCGGACTCTCGAAAAATTCGTTCTTATGAAAGGTATATAAAAATTTTCGATTTTTTTATTCTTTTATTTTAAGGAGTAGATGTAAAAGGCAATACAATAAAAAAAAATTTGCTTAAAATGCGAAGTCGATCTAATTATTAGTTGCCGAGATATTTATAATCCTGTTTTCCACATTTTTCGATTCTTCATGATCTGTATTTCATTCAAATTTCAATTCAAAGATATATTTTAATTAAAAATGAGACGCTTAATCCGACGCAGTAAACTGTTAGTTAATAGAATTATTATTTTTGGAGTTATAAGGATGTTTCCTTTATGCAGTTCGGTACTATTTGAGTAGTTTGGCGTTTTATGTAATTTCCCGAAATTGGTTCGTCAACAATTCAATTGTAGAGCATTACTATGTATATTAAAAATATTTAAATATAAGTTTAAATTTTGTTTTGGAATCGCAATCCATTTCATAAACAGTTTACACATGTTTCATTTTCATATATTATATTATACAGATCCATGATGGGTAAGTATTACGGTGGTCCTTTACGACTAGTTTTACAGTTGTATTTTATTATAAGTTGATGTTGATTAAGTTTTGTTGTAAATCGCCGAACAAACACCAAGCACTGCTAAGTCACATTTTTCCCGATTTCCGCGATAGCTATATCTCACGAACTAATGCACCGAATTTTATCAAACTTCATATTCTGTTAAACTTTGACATACATAGATAGTGATTATGCTTTGGTGCAAATCGCTGAACAAGGGCGCTGCTATGTCACAGTTTTTCCCTATTTCCGCGTTAGTTATATCTCAAGCATTGATGCATGAAATTTTGTATGAACTTGATAATCTGCTAAACCATGACATATATAGATGCTGATTATTTTTTGGTGTAAATAGCCGAACAATTTGCGCTGCTGTGCCGCATTTTTTCGAGATTCCCGCGATAGTTATCTCAAGAACTAATGCACAGATTTCATCAAACTTAATATTCTGTTAGACCTTGCTATAAATAGATTCTGATTAAATTTTGGTGTAAATTGTCCAGCAAATAATGCTATTTTCCCCATTTTTCCCGATTTCCACAATATCTCAAGAACTAATGCACGGAATTTCACCAAACTTCTTAGTCTGTTAGAGTATGAGATAAATGAACGTTGATTATATTTTGGATAAATTATTTGATTATGTTTTGGTTAAATCGATCAGCATGATATGGCGCTATACTCTGCCGCAGATTTTTCAGATTTCCATGATATATATCTCAAGAACTAGAGTTTGGAATTTCAGCAAACTTCATAATCTGCTAAATCTTGACATATATAGATGCTGATTTTGTTTTAGTGTAAATAACAGAACAGCTGGTGCTGGTTTGTCTTATTTTTTCGCGATTTCCGCAATAGTTATACCTCAAGAACTAATGAACAGAATTTCACCAAACTTAATATTTTGTTAAACCTTGAGATAAATAGATTCTGATTAAGTTTGATGTAAATTGTTCAACAAGATAACGCTACTACAACACATTTTTTGCGATTTTTGAAATAACATATGTCTCATTATTTCATAAATAAGACATTTTTATTACAAGTGCTATATTAGAAACACATTAAAATTACTTTTTTATAATGTTTCAAATAATGCGCTTTCGTCTCATTACTAATATATTTATAAAAACTATATATTTTATAATGATTAATGAATGGAATTTGATGAAATTCCGTACGTTATTTCTTTAGATATATATATATATTATGGAAATCTGGAAAAATTCGGCATAAGAGCGCCACCTGCTTACCGATTTATGCCAAAACATAATCAGCGTTCATTATCTCAAAGTCTAACAGACTAAGATGTTTGATAAAATTCCGTGCATTAGTTTTTGAGATATAGTTATTGCAGAAATCGAGAAAAATGCGGCAAAGTAGCATTATCTGTTGGGTATTAATACCAAAATTTATTCAGAATTTATTTATTACAAGGTCTAACAGAATACTGAGTTTGTGAAATTATCAGAATTAATATTATTATATTAAATATAATTATCAGAATTTTTCTAACCAATTTTTCACACAGTTATCTGGCAAGTATATGAGAGAAAACCGAGTTAAAAGCATAAAATAATAGAAATTTAAGAATCACGGGTCCGGGCAACGCCGGGCGGAACTAGTATATATATAAAATGTTTACATATATGAACAAGCATAAAAGTTCATCAGGTTTGTTTTCATAGCTATTTTTATCTTATGCGAGCACATCTCACTTTATGAAACTCAAATTGCGCCAAGCTTTAAAAGAGAAAAATCAAAAACCTCCTATACTCTAAAAGTACCCCCAAAATATTCATTGAGGTAGCAGTTTTTTTTTTTATTTAGTTTAATTATTAGTAATCGTGTTTTATAAATCAATCATCAATAATTTATTTATTTTTTTAGAATGAGTGATTTAAAACGGAAGAAAGATAATGGTTATATGTATAGAAAAAAAAAAAAAAAGATTAGCTAGAGAAGCTGAGAAAAACAAAATCTTCCAAATGGATTCAACAATATATTTTAAAACAGTCTAGTTCAGATACGGAAACAACACTCCAGATTCTTCCAAATGATGTATTAGAAGAAGAGATAGAAAAAGATCAAGAGACAACATAAACACATAGATATGCCTACATGCTCAACTTCAGATACGGATACAGCCCTCTAGATACTTCCAAATTATGTATTAGACGAAGAGATAGAAATAGATCAAGCGACACAAAGAAACACAGATATGCCTTCATGCTCAACTACTGAAGTTGAACCTCAAGTTTCAGGAGTTGAATATGAAATTAGGAGTTGAATATATACGAGTAAAATTGAAATTAAAAGTTGTAAAGAGAAGGAAGGTGCGAAAAGCGATCTAAAAAATTCGTAAATTACGATTTCTGTGCAAGCTCAAGGAGACAATAAACCGATTATAAAATTGATGGTTTCGAATTAACAGTGACACTCTCTGATCCAACATAGATCATTCTCATAATCTTCTATCTTATATGCCAGCACCGCTACCACTTGAGGTAAGCAGAAACAATATAATTCTATAAAAGCCTTTAAAAACTTTCTAAATTATGTTTCTTTGGTGCACTGGAAAATATCAAACCGATTTCAAAATCAACATTTGCAAATTAATGGTGACCGTCCCTTTTCTAACGTAGGCATTTTATGGCAATACCACTACCTCTCGAGAGATAGTAGACCCTTGGAAGAGAAACTTTGATTTTGATTGATGATTAATTTAAAAATGTAAATGAACACGAAGATTGTTTCTAAAAAGGAATAAATACTTCAGATGAACACCGAAAAAAATTTATGGATTGAGCATAAAAGTTTAAAAATATTTTCTAAATTATCGTTTATTTAAAATTACCTTTAATTCTTCGTATTATTTTATGTCTCATTTCGGAAGAATGCATGTAAGAATGAAATTTAGTCAAGCTGTGATTTAAATGGAGGTTTTTGAATTATTCCTTAGTACATTATTACTTCTAATGAAAATCAGATATGCAAGTATCACTTGGCATATTTCAATTATTACGCGAGCAAAGCCGCGGTTTTTCTAGTATATTATATTTATGCAAATAAATTATAATTATTATATTAATGTACTTATTTTAAAAAATGTATTAGTAGTCGTAAGAAGAAAAAAAATGATGACGTAATAGGGGCGGCAAAATAAGGCTCGCCTCAGGCGGCAAAATGTCTAGCGCCGGCCCTGGGCAGGGGCATGCGGGGCAATTGCCCCGGGTTGAGGGGGCCCCCCAAGGACAGATGTTTTTCGTTAAAAGAGCGTCAAATGATAAAAAATGGTCAAAAGTGGCTAAAATTCTTTTTTTTTTCAATTTTAAGGGTTTCGCTTCTCGTACCCCTCTGTTTCCCTATTCAATGCCTCATTAAGGCCTCACATTTATCCTCATATTCCTGTAATCGAGAAAAAACTATTCTATAATTTCTTAAAGTTGTCTTTCATCTGCTATTATATATATATAGAAGTGAATAGTACTTGATACGAAGTTTATGTACGCATACAATAGTTATGAATTTCAGTTTTAGTCACTTCAGTATAATTTACGAAAAATTTTAAGATAGAAGGGGGCCCCCCTAATAATGTTTGCCCCAGGGCCCCCCACAGTCTAAGTCGGGCCCTGCTTAGAGCTTTTTGAACAAAGGAATTTTAATTATAACTGGCCTTCACACAAAATTTAGTACTAAACAATATCTTATAAGTCAGTCGACCCTTTTATTTACTCTACGATTAAGCAGTCTCGGAGACTGGTCACAGTATTTATGCAACATTTTTTTGTTACAGCAGTTAAGGATTAACTGCTATTAGTGGTAGTGGAATTGTTAACTCTATGAAAGAATCAGTACTCACTCCTGGGAAGTAAATATTCACTTTAAACAGGGGTGAATAACAGGGCCGTAACTACCGCCGGGGCACTGCCCCAGAACCTCCAAGCCTGAGGGGCCCCAAACTGATGGTTAAAAAAACTACTGATTTTAGTTTCTAGTCTAACTTTCTATAAAATGTCAAGCACCTAGCTAAATGTTAGTTATAAAAAAAAAAGTGCTAGAGTAAATATTTTTGCGTGTCCATCGATATACTCCATACGCTTCACATGCAAAAGCTGCTCTAGACAGCAGAATGTCGAGTCGAATGTGTCATGTCGCACCAGCATGTTTGCCGATCCCACCGAAGCTAGTATAAGGAAGAAAATATGAGCTTCTGATCGGTTGAATAATATAAAAGGTATCTAAAAAATTCTAGAAAATCTTTCTTATCTATTAATAAATACGTAAAATCGAAAAAAAAATCAAAATCCATCTTTCAAAAGGTTTTTAAACAGAAACGTATGATTATGTTACATAAACTCAAAAATGAACCTAAACAAAACGCATTTTAAAGTATTCCACCAATCAGAAGTCCGTATTTCCTCCCCTATGCTAGCTTCAGTGGGATCGGCAAAAATTGTGTCGCCGCCACATGATTACCGAGTACGGTTGCCCAATTCTACGGTTTTTAGTCATTTTTGAGCTTATCATACTGTGTACATTTAAACAGCAGCGAGCGAAAAAAAACTGCACCCGGGGCAAAGTTTCGATTTGCCCCGAGTGCGAGGGGCCTCATTAGTTTGCCCCGGGCCCTCCAAGTTTATAGTTACGGCCCTGGTGAATAATCAATCTTTCAGAAATATGACTATCCAATCTTGCGTTTTTTCATCTCTGATAGGAGTGAATAGTCACTCTCTTTCATGGGATTGAATGTTCACTATTTATCGAGTGATTTTCTTTTTATTTTGCTTTTATAGGCAATTTAAAATAATCATATTTTTTAGAGCATGCAGTAAAAATAGATACAAAGGTGGTAAAAATTGAAATAAAATGCTTTATTGACAATTATTTAATTTACAATTTTTAATACGAAATGATCTTTCAAGGAAAAATTGAAGTTACATATGAATTAAATTATATTATTAACAGAAATAAACATTTTATTCCAATCTTACTCCTTGTGTTTGATTTCATTGCAATTGCATGCCCTATAAAGATATGATAGTTTTAAAATGCTCATACGGACAAGTAATTAACCGAAATCTTAATCAATTTATATTCTTCCTTTCTTTTCAAATATCGATTAAAATGCATTTAATATTTTAATAATCCCCGTGATGTACGCTAAGTGTGTTTTTTTTTTTTTTCCTTTTCTTCTTTACTGAAGCTAAAATAATACTATAAATACTCATTAATTGGTTTCAAATAAACAAAATGATATCATAAGTGACAGAAAAGGGAATTTTTCGGAAGTTGATACTTGAGATGACTTAATTTAGGTTCACAAATAGGCATCTAAAATTACAAATCTCCTTAAAATATCGATTTAATTATCGCTATCCTAAATTAACACAATCACAAATTTAAAGCCTTTAAACAAGTGAATGATATACAAATCCTCAAAACATTTTTTTTTTTTTTTTTTTTTAAGGATTTTAGTTAAAAAAGTATGAACAATTCTTAATTTCTTAGACGCACTGTCTCGAAGGCAATTTGCAAACTCAGGTGAAAATAACATCCATTTTAGGGGAAAATATACATGGATGTTGCCCTTTATTGGTATGCTTTTAAAACGAAAAGTCAAAATGTAAAAAATTCAAATAGTTTAGTCTTTATGAGGAAAAGATTAAGGTCCATATATGTGGACCCAGGTAACGAAGAGGTTACGTTCGTTGTGTAATTCAAATTTTTAATCTTTAGATCTCAGTATTCATGGCTAATGAATTTAAATCTAATCAAAACGTTGTTGTTTATTGTAAAGTTAGTTACTTTTAAAGTTTTATTAATAACTATTTAATAGGTGAATGTTATATGATCAACAATGTGTGATTCCACTATAATTTTAAATTTAACTTCTTATTTTATACCCAGAGTCGTACTGGCCCACCGGGCAACGAGGCAAATGCCCGGTGCGCCCTCGTCACGATTTTTTTTTTTTTTTTTTTTTTTTTTTTTTTTTTATGGAAGCATTTTAAGATGTGCATTCTGAAAGTCATAAAATTTAAAGTATTTTTATTTGTCAAATTAAAAGTAATGACGCATTTAGCATATTTTCTGCCAAACATTTTGAGCCATAGGTAGTTGCGCTGTAGTTTTACATTTATTCTGCTTCTTGTGGAAATACAAACTACTGGGAAAAGAGGTGGAATGCCAAATTAAAAGAGGAGATTTTCAATTTAATTGGTCCCATTGTCAGAAGCGCCTTTTTTCAATTTTTTCACCGAATTTATAAAAATAACTATTAAAAAAGCTGATATCGTGCTTTTGTAATCATGGCGCTCTTGTTCAAATTTTTTTCAGCGCCTTTTTAAAAATAACTTTAAAAAAATTATATTGTGTTTTTGGAACTGTGGCGACCTTGGTCAGATTTTTTTTCAGCGCCTTTTTTCAGTGTTCCTGTAAAAGTAATTTTCAAAAAACCAGGGGTGATTCTCGTCCGAAAATTTAAGGCATCCTTTTCCGAAAATTTGAAATTGGGTTATCAGTTCCGCATAGTTGCCAACTTGTACGGTTTTGCGCGCGGGAAAAACAATTACGTAGAATGTAGAAATGCAAATTTCGTAAAAGGATCGTCCAAATAGCATACATTTCGTCAATATTTCATGGGAAAACGACGATTTCGTCAATGTTTTTGTAAACGAACTTTGTCAAAAGATCGATAAAAAACGCGAATTTCCTGTGCGGATCGCGGAAACCACGGCAATTTTACCAAATATCGTAGATAAAACGCTGATTTCTTCGGAAGACCACGGGAAAACGCCGATTTCGTCTAAAGATTGCGGATATAACGCCGATTTCGTTAAAAGATAGTGGGAAAAAACGCCGTTTTGATAAAAGATCGCTTAAAAATATTTTTCAAAAGAATATTTGAAAAAATACGCCGATTTTATCAAAAGATCACTGAAAAAACACAGATTTCGTCAAAAGATCGCTGGAATAAAACGCTGTTTTCGAGAAAAAATCGCGTAAAAATGCAAATTTTGTCTAAAGATCTCTGATTTCGTCTGAAGATAGCGGCAAAACGCCGATTTTGTCCGAAAATCGCTAGAGGGGGGGGGGGGACTCACGACCCACGGAGGGAACGGAAACCACGGCAATTTTACCAAATATCGCAGATAAAACGCTGATTTCTTCTGAAGACCGCGGGAAAACGCCGATTTCGTCTAAAGATTGCGGATATAACGCCGATTTCGTTAAAAGTTAGTGGTTAAAAATGCCGTTTTTGATAAAATATCGCTTAAAAATATTTTTCAAGAGAATATTTGAAAAAATACGCCGATTTTATCAAAAGATCACTGAAAAAACGCAGATTTCGTTAAAAGATCGCTGGAATAAAACGCCGTTTTTGAGAAAAAATCGCGTAAAAATGCAAATTTTGTCTAAAGATCGTCGAAAACACGATGATTTCACTTAAAAAAAACATGGGAAAACGCCGATTTCGTCAAAAGATCGCAATAAATCGCCGATTTTGCTAAAATATTGCTGATTTCGTCTGAAGATAGCGGGAAAACGCCGATTTTGTCCGAAAATCGCTCGAAGGGGGGGGACTCACGACCCCCCCCCCCCGGCGCCGATTTCCGAAAATGCGATGCGAATTTCCGAAAAAAAATTTCATCCAGAATCACCCCTGCAAAAAACTAATATCGACTTTTTTTTAACATGAGCTCATGGTCGTATTTTTTTCAGCGTTTATGTAAAAACATTTTTCAAAAACTAATATCGTATTTTTGGGTAGCATGACGCCCCTGGTCAAATTTTTTTCGGCGCCTCTACAAAAATAACTTTTAAAAAACTAATATCGGTTTTTGTAATTATGGCACCTTTGGTCAGCTTTTTTCAGCTCCTCTGTAAGAATAACTTTCAAAAACTATATAATATCGTGTTTTTTGAAAATATGGCGCCCATGGTCAGACTTTTTCGGCGCCTCTACAAAAATAACTTTTAAAAAACTAATATCGGTTTTTGTAATTATGGCGCCTTTAGTCAGCTTTTTTCAGCTCCTCTGGTAAGAATAACTTTCAAAAACTAATATCGTGTTTTTTGAAAATATGGCGCCCATGGTCAGACTTTTTCGGCGCCTCTACAAAAAATAACTTTTAAAAAACTAATATCGGTTTTTGTAATTATGGCGCCTTTGGTCAGCTTTTTTCAGCTTCTCTGGTAAGAATAACTTTCAAAAACTAATATATCGTGCTTTTTGAAAATATCGCTCCCATGGCCAGACTTTTTCAACACCTTTGTTAAAAAAAAACTTTAAAAAAAATCCTAATAGAATGTTTTTGTAATCATGGCGCCCTTGTTTATATCTTTTTCAGCGCCTCTTTAAAAATAAGTTTTAATAAACCAATATCGTGTTCTTGAAATCGTGGCGCCCTTGGTCAGATTTTTTTTTCGGTGCCTCAATAAAAATAATTTAAAAAAAACTAATTTCGGTTTTTGTAATTATGGCGCCCTTGGTCAACATTTTTAAGCACTTCTTGTAAAAAATAACTTTCAAAAAACTAATATCGTGTTTTCTGAAACATGGCGCCCTTGGTCAGACTTTTTTCAGCACCTCTTGTAAAAATAACTTTCAAAAAACTAATATCGTGTTTTAAGAAACATGGCGCCCTTGGTCGGACTTTTTTCAGCACCTCTTTAAAAATAACTTTTAATAAATTAATATCGTGTTCTTGAAATCGTGGCGCCCTTGGTCAGATTTTTTTTTTCGGAGCCTCAATAAAAATAATTTAAAATAAAAATAATATTGCCCAGTTAAACTGATGGCACTGAGCTCACAGGCTACGCATACTAATTGTACATTACAGCCTTGTATTTTCGTTAATTCCGTTCAAAAAAAAAAAAAAAATTAAGAAGGGAAAACAGCTCTTCCCTTTCTCCTTTTTTATACTTAATCATTGAACTTCCTAAACTATCAAGTACATGCTTTATCATATTAAAAAATCTATATCCAAAATTCAGAGCAAATCGGATAATTCTTAATAAAAACCCATTTAGCATTTATATAATTTAAGAGGAGTTATTCCCCTCTTTTATACTTAACCATTAAACTTCCAAAACTATTCAGAGATTTGAACGAAATCTGACAATTCTGATTGAAAAATCCATTTATGCAAGTTAAGGGGAGGGGCATTAGAACCCCCGTTCCCCCTGTTTATACTTATTCAATGAACACCTAATAACAGCCACGGACTCGTCTCATCAGAATGATCCTATATCTAAATTTTGAACGAAAACTTAATTCTGCATGAAAATCCCGTTTATATCAATTAAGGGGAGGGGCATGAGCCCCCCGTTCCCCCTGTTTATGCTTATTCAATGAACACCTAATAACAGTCACGGAATCGCCTCATCAGAATGATCCTATATCTAAATTTTGGACAAAAACTGTTAATTCTGCATGAAAAACCCATTTATATCCATTAAGGGGAGGAGCATGAGCCCCCGTTCCCCCTCTTATACATATCGAATGAACTCCAAAAACTAATCAGGGAAGCGCCTTATCAGGATATACCTATATACAAAATTTCAAGTGGATCCGATATTTTTATCATGAGTTATCGCGTTATGCACGTACGAACGTACATACAGAACGGACGGGCACATAAGCTCTCAGGCTATGATAGCCTGAAAATAAAAAACTAATAAAAATAAACTACTAAAAAAACTAATTTCGGTTTTTGTAATTATGGCGCCCTTGGTCAACTTTTTTAAGCACCTCTTGTAAAAATAACTTTCAAAAAACTAATATCGTGTTTTATGAAACATGGCGCCCTTGGTCAGACTTTTTTCAGCAGCTCTTGTAAAAATAACTTTCAAAAAACTAATATCGTGTTTTAGGAAACATTGCGCCCTTGGTCAGACTTTTTCAACACCTCACCTCGGTAGAAAAAAAAAATTAATAGAATGTTTTTGTAATCATGGCGCCCTTGTTTAGATCTTTTTCAGCGCGTCTCTTTAAAAATAACTTTTAAAAAACTAATATCGTGTTTTTGAAACCGTGGCGCCCTTGGTCAGATTTTTTTTCGGCGCCTCTATAAAAATAAATTTTACAAAACTAATTTCGTTTTTGTAATTATGGTGCCCTTTGTCAGCTTTTTTCAGCGTTTCTTGTAAAAATAACTTTCAAAAAACTAATATCGTGTTTTGTGTAACATGGCGCCCTTGGTCAGACTTTTTCAACACCTCTGTAAAAAAACCCCAAAAAACTAATATCATGTTTTTGTTATCATGACGCCTTTGTATATATATATTATTTAACTGTGCATTTAAATGTCATTTAACGCTTCTATCGTTTATTAAATGTTATATACTATATCTTTAAAAATATTAGTTTTATGTATTCTGTTTTAAAATGGAATCGTTTTCTTACCGCTGTCATTTCTAAAAATATATTGTCTATATTTTTAAATCGAGATTAATGAAATTCGTCCGCTTTCTTTTTAATTACAAGAGTTATGCAAAGGGATGCCGACTTTCCTAATTTATTATATGTTTAAAAGAACAATATATTAATAAATTCAATTTTAGAAAGTAAGGCAGTATATTTTAAACCTATTTTAGATTATTTTTTCCAAACAAATTGAAAAGAATTCCACAAAAAAAGCTATGTTTACTTGCTGTATCATCCCCAGTAATGAGATACAACGGCTCTTCTCCAGATGCTTATAGTATTTTTACTTGGAATTTTCTAAACGAAAACTATCCCACAATCAGCTTTTAAACCCACCTCCTAAAAAGATCCTTGTATACCACATGGACGGTTTTCCTCAAACGACAATTAACAACAGCAGTTTAGCATTTGCGATTAAAAGGATTCAGTTTTTAAACACATTATCTAATATCAATCGTGACCCACAGCTGTTGGCTGCACTGCACAAGAATCGTTTTAGAGCCTATTCCCGTTTACCCAAAGATCTTTTTTCATCATTCAAACTGTCAATTATATCCTGATTAGTTCCAAAGAATTATCTCTTTTTGGCAAAAGGAAAAAAAAATGTCAAGAGCTGGAAAGACCCGGAATATTTAAAAATCCTTACCAAACACAATCACATAGATAGTAAATTATTGACTCCAATTGGAGATGATACGTTCGATTCAAGAGAATTGTAAGTAATTTTAAAAGATTTAAATTTTTACTTATAATATGATGTTAATTATATGGTATGTTTATGTTATGTTTTTTTTTTAATTTTTCATAAGTGTTATATATTTTCTAAGTATCAATATGCTTCTGATTTCTTTTGTAGAAAGAAATGAAACATGGGCGTCCACAATAGGGTAGGGGGAGACAGAAGAGAGCAATTACCTCTCTGAATTTTCGAATTGAATTAATTTTTTCTCACCGGTAATTTTGGAAAAACAATAAAGGTTGTTTTTTTTTTCAAATTAGTTATAATAAATAAACATTAAGAAAAAAAGGATAAATCATCTATCCCCATATAATCCCTTAAAAAATTATTTTCAACTCTGACTTTTATTTACATTTATGCATTCAAAATTATCTCAAACTGTGGTTTGGAAAAAGTAAATAAACTGGGGAAAAAAGAATAATAAATTATTTTTGTTTTTCTTATGCATCTTATTTTTTACATTTCTATATTTTTTTAATGTTGGTATTATTCGAAATTGTCTTATGCAGGATTATTGCCAAAGAAATGTCTTGTCAGTGTATTACAAGCACAAATTTGTACCCCTTCTCGGATTTTACTGTGTAATAATGTATGTGTGTATGTGGGTAAACGGAAAAAAAGTTATCGGAAAAAAAGTGACATAAACTATAAAAGCGGAAAAAAGGTGACACGGAAAAAAAAGTGACAAGGGAAAATAGTTACCGGGAAAAAAAGTGACTCGGAATTGATTTTGGGGATTCATTGGATAATATGAAAGGAGGATCGGGAGAAGGCTCTTAATTTAAGTAAATGGGTTTTTCATGCTGAAATATCCAACGTGTGACAAATTTCGGATATAGGTTCTTTCTGATAACACTTATATATCTATATTATAAAGGCCAAACGTATCTGTGCGTAACGCATACGTCATTTTGTGAATGGCAACACTTTCCCATGCAATTTCGGTTTTGCAATTTCCGCTACTGCAAATTTTACACTTCTGAACATCGCACATTCTCAATTTTTACATCGGCATATACAGAAAAAAATGTACTTTTAAATGCAATTTGTTTGAAAGCTGTATCTCAATTTATTTTTGAGATATTAATTTTATAATTGTGGCAACAGAAATGCGCCACTTTCTCTTAAAATTGAAAAAAAAAGAAATTAAAATTTCGTAAGTAAATTTTGAGAAGATGAAAATGATGACGGGTTTAGATTTCACGTAAAATTTTATGATCGTGTCAGTTTGATTTTTTTTTTTTTTTCATTTTTACCAATCGTAAGGGCCTAAATCGACAACTTCATCATAATAACTTATCTTTATCATGTTTTACTTATTACATATGCGATTAAAATTTAATTTTAATAATTTGGACAACTGACTTTTATAGAAATGGCATTTTGTTAACCCTTAAGTGGTAACCATGGGTCACTAGTGCCTCGGTCAAATTTTCTTTCCTTGCTAGCTTAGAGGAGAGAGTGGGTAGCGGGACTAAACTACCCTGAAAAAAATAGTACACGTAGGCTATTAGCTCCCGAAACGCCGATGTTTTAGTGCGTTCACAGCCGACGTAAGAGCCAGTCAAAATTTCGAAAAGGCACGAGTGACCCCAGGGTTACCATTTACGTTGACGAAAAGTGTAAGGTAAGAAAAAATTTGTTTGGTTAGGAATTGATGGTTTTTTTTCATAAAAAATCGATACATTACACTCACTTGTGTTTCCGAACCTTTATTTGCTGCAGCAAGTGTCACAGACCTGCGTGCGAGGAACACAGACATCAAATCTGTTTCGATTGTTTATAAATGATGATATTAGTGTTGCTGTAATTTTTCATTATTATATTTTTGGTTTAATTAAATAAAGTTTGATAATTAACATCATTTTCACAAATAAAATTGATTAAAAACTAATAAAATTTCTATTTCATTGTAAATTGTACCTATTTATAAGTTAAAAAAACGTCATTTTTATGCTCAAAACTTAAGCATTTTTTAAATTTATACCGGCTATTTTTATTTTTTTGTAAAAGTACCATTCTTGATCTTCAATTTCCCGTTTGAAACAGCAAAAAATGTCAATTCTATCCAAAGTTATGATTTTTTAAAGAAAATGTGCATTTTTCACATTTTTATTTGTTTATTTAAACATATTGTTTAGACAAATTAATAAATCAGCAATATTGTGACTGATTCTTGTTCAAGGGTAGTTGATGTAATATCATTAATTTGTTTAGAATTTTTAAAGCACTTTAAACCACTTTTTACAGCGCTAAGCACGAGTGACCCATGATTACCGTTTAAAGGTGCCGAAAAACACGTTACCGTTTAAGGGTTAATTTTAGCTTAAAATAATATTTCTTTTAGAGTTAAACTGACCAATATAAGATGCATTTTTCACTGTAGCTAATTTTTCACATTGTTATAAATCAATGAAATAGTTCCTTCTTTCGTCGAAGTTCGACTGGTTCCACCTCGTAGTATATAATGTCTGAATAGATTTGGGAGTTTAATAATTAAGAATACAGGGAAAACGGGAAATAACCTCTCTCAAATTAAATTAATAGCTTTTTACACAGAATTATTCGCTTGGAATTTGCTTGGAAGTTTGGACATAGGTTCATTATGACAAAACGTATCTTTGATTAGTTATGGGGTTCTTTTGCTTATTATAAAGTGGGGGGGCGGACAATTATCTCCCCCTCAAACTGGACAAATCAGTTTTTATGCAGAATTATCCGGTATATTTAAAATTTTAAATATAGGTTTTTTCCAGGGGTGATTCTCGTCCGAAAATTCCGAAAATTTAAGGCATCCTCTTCCGAAAATTTGAAATTGGGTTTTCAGTTCCGTATAGTTGCCAACTTGTACGGCTTTGCGTGCGGAGAAAACAATTGCGTAGAAATGCAAATTTCGTGATAGGATCGCCGAAATAGCATACATTTCGTCAATATTTCGTGAAAAAACGACGACTTCGTCAATATTTTTGGTAAACGAACTTTGTCAAAAGATCGATGAAAAACGCGAATTTCCTGTGTGGATCGCGGAAAAAACGGCAATTTCACCAAATATCGCAGATAAAACGCTGATTTCTTAGACGGCGGGAAAACGCTGATTTCGTCTAAAGATTGCGGCTATAACGCCGATTTCGTTAAAAGATCGCGGTAAAAAACGCCGTTTCCAATAAAAGATCGCTTAAAAATATTTTGTCAATATTTGAAAAAATACGCCGATTTCATCAAAAGATCACGAAAAAAACGCCGATTTCGTCAAAAGATCGCGGGAATAAAACGCCGTTTTCGAGAAAAAATCGCATAGAAAAGCAAATTTTGTCTGAAGATTGTCGAAAAAACGCCGATTTCACTTTAAAAAATGGGAAAACACCGATTTCGTCAAAAGATCGCGGAAAAACCGCCAATTTTGGCAAAAGATCGCAATAAATCGCCGATTTTGATAAAATATTGCTGATTTCATCTGAAGATAGCGGGAAAACACCGATTTTGTCCGAAGATCGCTGGAGGGGGGAACTCTCAACCCCCTCCCCCCCCCCCCGCGCCTATTTCCGAAAAAAAAAAAATTCATCCAGAATCACCCCTGGTTTTTTCTGATAAATTGTTTTAAGGGTTTAATGTCTAAGTATAAAGGGGGGGGGACGGGGGATAACCCCTCTTAAAACACATAAATGGTTTTTTAAGCAGAATTATCCGATTTGCTTCGAATTTCGGACATGGGTTCATTATGATAAGACGTATCTCTGATTAGTTATGGGGTTCGTTTGTTAATTAAAAAGGGGAGTGATTATTACCCGCAACGTTAAATTAGATATATATATATATATATATATTATTTTTCAGCACACTTATCCAATATATTTCAAAATTTGGATACATATTCTTTCTCATAAAGTGAATCCCTGAATTGTTTTAAGGGTTTAATGACTAAGTATAGATGAGGGAACGGGGGATAACCCCCCTTAAAACAAATAAAGGGCATTTTACGCAGAATTATCCGATTTGCTTCAATTTCGGGTTTAGATTCATTATAATAAGCCGTATCCCGGATTAGCTATGGGGTTCTTTTGCTAATTAAAAAGGGTGAGTGTTCGATTATCCCTCCTTAAATAAGATAAATTGATTTTTTTTTTTTTTTTTTTTTTTTTTTTTTTTTTTTTTTTTTGCCGAACTATCCGACGCATTTCAAATGTTGGATATAGGTTCTTTCTGAAAAAGTGAATCCCTGAATAGTTTTAAGAGTTTAATGGCTAAGTATAGATGGGAAACCGGGGATAAGCCACAACTAATCAGGAATTCGCCTTATCATAATGAACCTACATCCGAAATTTGAAGCAAATCGGATAATTCTGCGTAAAAAACCATTTATTTAGTTTAAGGGGAGGTTATCTCCATTCCCACCTTTATACTTAGCCATTAAACCCTTAAAACTATTCAGGGATTCGTTTTATGAAAAAGAGCTTATATCCAAAATATGAAACGCGTCGTATAGTTGTGCAAAAAAACAATTTATTTTACTTAAGGAGGGGGATAATCGCCCGCTCCCCCTTTTTAATTAGGAAAAGAACCCCATAACTAATCAGGGATACGCCTTATTATAATGAATCTAAATCCAAAATTTGAAGCAAATCAGATAATTCTGCATAAAAAGCTATTTATTTAGTTTAAGGGGGGGGGTATCCCGGTTTCCCCGTCTTCACTTAGCCATTAACCCTTAAATTATTCAGAGAGTCACTTTATAAGAAAGAACCTATATTTAAAATTTTAATTACATCGGGTAATTCTGCATAAAAAACGATTTATCTGATTTAAGGCGAGAAAATTGCTCGTCCCCCCCCCCCTTTATTAATAAGCAAAAAAGTCCCATAAAAAATCAGAGATACGTCTTATCATAATGAACCTATATCCAAAATTCCAAGCAAATCGGATAATTATGCGTAAAAAGCTATTAATTTAATTTAAGAGAGGTTATTCCCCTTTTCCCCCTCTATGCTTAACATTAAACTCCCAAATCTCTTTTGGCATTATATACCATATATAAGTGTTATCAGAAAGAACCTATATCCTAAATTTGACACACGTTGGATATTCTGCATAAGATTCAATTTATCTAATTTAGGGCAGATTGGGGGGGGGGGAGGTAATCGTCCCTTTCCAAAACTAATCATGCAGCCGTCTTTTCAGTATGAACGTATATCGTAAAATTTAACCAAAACAATTAATTCAGCATGAAAAACCCATTTACCTAAATCAAGAGCCTTCCCTCGATACCCCTTTCATACTTAACCAATGAATCCCCAAAATCAAAAACAAATCCCTAAAATCAATTCTTGTCACTTTTTTCCCGCTAACTTTTTTCCTGGTCACTTTTTTTTCGTGTCACCCTTTTTCGCTTTTGTAATTTATGTCACCTTTTTCACGATAACTTTTTTTCTGGTCACTTTTTCCCTAGATTCTGTATGTGCCCATGGGATGAAACCAAATTTACATAAATTTTTCGAGATATCTAAAATATTTCTCTCCCCCTCCCGCAAAGTTAAGATACATATTTTACTAAATATTGGCATTATTGTTCAAATGTGTGTGTAATATAATCCTTATAAAATTTGCACCAACATTAAAAAAAATTACAAATTTAAAATTCAGCATTTTCACACTTTCCACTATAGTTGAAAAGCGTATGACTTCGATTAATCTGCCAATCAAATGTAAATAAATTCCTATTCCCATGTCACTTAAATATATGGTTTAAAAATAATAATAATTGTCGGACGCTCCTCTCAGTCCACAAAACTTTGAAGAATGTCCTAGGTAGTTTTAGCTGCCACCACCGATATTAATGGGTGATATCGGTCACCTGCTGTGAGGATTGGTTAAAATAACACTGACGCTGTTAATGAACTGAACTAACAGTTTATTTAAGATATAGATATGTACACAAGAAACAATATTTACAACTATCTACAATTACAACTCGGATATAGATGATCCGGTTCAACATTAAATTAACTACAATAAACGTTGGTTGGGTACCGTTCAACTTATACTTTCTTCCTCACACTCAACGCACGTTAGATACGCTTTATCAGAGATTACCGCAGAATCTCAATACACAAGGGTACTAGGCCTCACTTCTCGGCCTATAACACTATCCACCGGGACGCCTTGTCCCACGCTCAAAATATACGCTATCCAACAGGACCACAAATCCTGAGCGACCTATCGGTCTCAACGCCAAGCGAGAACTGTCTTCAACCTCTCTGTCCAGAGTTGACCTTGTCAGAGATCTTCCTTCCCCCAGCAGGGCCTCTTAGAGTTCCTCCATTGGTTCAATTCCGCATACCAACCTTGAGTCATGACATCTACTGTTTACACATCACTTAAATACTAAATGACAGCTGAGCCATGCCCCGTGGTCATCACTTTCATTCAGCAACGAGTGCGTCATCGGCACACCTGCGCCTGGATAACCACCTGTCATTTGTCATTATAAGAAAAGAAAGAAAGGTATTTCGAAAGCTTCACGGATACACAACCCACAATACATAAAATATTCAGATAAGGAAATGTTATTCCTTTCTAATTCAGGGCAGATGTCTTCTAGGAACCTGACACCCCCCCACCTTAGCGGAAAATATGCCTCTTAGGGGCTAATTTTCCCCAAACATATAATAATATTACGGAAGAGTTCAATAGTCTCTTTGCAGATTTCTTCATTCTAAATATTACATAGGCATTTTCAGGTGTCTGAACATTCTCTACTAACATCTCTACTGAACCTTATACTAATACTACTATTGCATAAACAATACACATGCTAATTTACTATCATAAACACAAAACTTAAAAAAAAATATTTACACACACACAAAAAAAATTTAGACATGTGATGACATTCTTTAAGGTTGTCTACTATTTTGACATTGATACTGATGGGCTCGTAACTGGTTGTTCTTCCCAGCTCTTTCTCTGTAGCCTCGAAATTGCATCAGCATTCAAATGTTGAACTCCGGGACGATGAGAAATGCTCAGGTTCCAGCGCACAGTGGAGTATTTTGAGGATTTAGCCGGCCAAAAATATTTCTCATTAAAAGTTTGGAGTAAAGTAAACTACTGAGTAGTTTATCATCTTATTATCACATTTTAGGGATTTTCCTTGAAAAATACTCAAATCCACACATATGTATATAAGATACAGGGTATATGGAAAACATAGTAATATCTAAAAAGGGCTTTGATGCAACAGATTTTTAGTGAGTCCGTTACATTCTATCCATCAGTACAAACATGTCTTTTCATATAGAGTAACTGAAAAATTTAAATTTGCAACATCATATTGTAATTTCTTTCAGAAATTCGAATATATACGGTATTTTTATCATTTTCATATCATTAGTATTTTGATGGTTTTAAATAGGTATCAAGTTATACTATATTTCAATAAAAAGCTGTTTAAAATTTACAAAGCTTTCCGTTTAAATATTTTTATACCTTACTTATCTATTAAAAAATAATGAAACTTTTTGTTTACGATTTCACAGAGTAAATCAAAAGCAATTAAATGAAATCCGACTTTTTTAGTACTTACACAATTCATTTTAATTAATGGGTGCAAAATATTACAAAAATAAAACATAAATGACTATATATACAATGCAATATGTATCTAAGTGGAAATTATCTGCTGGAAGAAGTAAAGCTAAGCTTTCCTTTAAAAATGGTTCACTTCTTTTCTTTTTTATACCTCTCATACTAGATAATAAGGGATCCGAAGTCAGTAATAATCGATTTAAGACGTGCATATTGCACGATTCTCTGGAAAATTTTCTTGCAAAATGCCAGCGATATTGCCGAAAATGCTTGTTACGTGCTTCTGCAGCTTCTTCTGAGAGCTGCCCTATAGGAAGGAGTGAATTTTCAATAATTGTTGCACCATGTTTCAGAATTTTGTGGACTGTTGGTGTCATGGGGTGCCAGGGATACAAATTCACATATAATTTAGAATTGTCTTTTGCGTACTCAGAAAATTTTGTGGTATCAATTTTATGTCCACTTGACAAAACTTCTAGGATTACCTTAAAACGAAATATTAAATCAAAATTTATCCCCGTGATTTCTGCAGCAAGATGAGGATCAGCAAAAAAACCTTCAGCTGGTATTACCATCATTGATGTTTTCATATCCTGGTTTCGGTATGTCTACAATCAATCCCATTTTTGATTTAAATTCCTCCTGAATTTTTCTCTTTGTCTCATTCATTAGATCCCTTTCCTCGTTGGAATGAATACGCCATTTTTTTGATGGGTAGTTTATACGTTAAATGCAAAATGCTCTCAAATATTCTGATACGTGCATGAAGTATGGACAGTCCAAATTTCAGTGATCCCTCTCTAATTTCGTTAATCATGTCCAAATTGTTAAAGTCTTTTGAGGTAGCTCCACAGATGAAGAAACGCATGGTTGATGTTGTTTCAGGTACGGCATTGCAAATTTTTCCATCAACCATGGTTAATATTTTTTTAAATATTATAACGATTTTTTTTATAGAATATTGAAATTACCTATACAAATATGAAACATGCGCGATAGATATTTTTGTCTCTTTATCATATGTTATAAATAAATAAATTAAACATATTCATGTGAAATATAAACATATTTACCTGGACATTGACTATCCTTAGTTAAACAGTAGATGTATTTAAGAAGCAGAATTTATAAAATGTAAACTAAAGCAGCACTTCATTTCTTAAGAAGACATTTATCTTTTTTAAGTTTAGAACATTAAAAAATAACATAAGAACTTCAGAAACAGATGCAGAGGATATTTTTAAAAAATATTTGCCAGATACGTAAATTGCAACATTTTTATATCCGCAGACGACAATTTATCTATCGTAAAATACTTTTCAATTCGAAAGGGAAATTCAAAAATTGTCATTTACCAAAACATACAGTTGTGTGTTTGAAATAAATTCTTCTCAAATTGCACTTTGTAGCAGCTACATTTTTAAAAATTATTAACTATACATCTTTAACTTTGATTTACAGTGAAAAGAACCATCGGGATCCATCGGGATCCATAACAAATGTTTTAATGAATATTGAAATTAACAACAAAATTTTCAAAACTATACGGCACATTTTTTGTCACTTTATTACATTTATTAAATTAACAAATCTAAATATATTCATGTGAAATGAAAGCGTATATATATGGGCTTTAAGAATCCACAACTATATGGTATAAGCAAAAGGTTAGAGGAAAAAAATCACAGTGAAACAAACAAGCACAACTGGAACTTTAAAATACAAATAATTAACGTGCTGCAAGTAACAAGTTTGAGGTACCCTGGTACCTATTTGCTGGCCCAACAGAAAAAAATACAACTGTACGGTGAATCCCCATCTAGTTAGCTTCATACTTGGCTATATTATTTTCTCTTTAGTTGCATTTCGAAAAATCGACTTTTGGCCGGCTAAAATGGAAAAATACTCCACTGTGCAGCGTTGCAAGGCTAGAGCCCACCTAGTGAGTTTGGGCGACCTTGGGGTTGTTTCCGTGAGAAATTTTAATGGATTATGATCGGTAATGACCTCAATTTGAGATCCATAAGTCCACTTTTCAAACTTCCGCAACCCGAAGAGAACACTCCAAGCCTCTTTCTCTATACTCGGCCAAGCACGCTGAGCCCCTGACAATTTCTGACTGGCAAAAGCTATAGGTTTAAACTGACCTTTTTCATCTTTTTGAGTAAGACAACATCCTACTGCAAGGTCGGAAGCATCGGCGTGAAGCTGATATTCCCGGCCTACGATAGGTGTAGCCAAACTCGTCACTTTACACAACTCATCTTTAAGAGTATTAAATGCTTTTTCTGCCCTTTCATCCCATGGTACAGTATTTTTGACATTTCCTTTGGTTAATTCGGTTAAAGGTATAGCTATCTCAGCATAATTTGGAATATAAGATCGGTAGAATCCCATTAATCCCAAAACTGATCTAACTTCCTTTTTAGTCTTTGGTCTCTTTAAGTCCCTTATTGCTCCGATTTTCTCCTCATCAGGTGCATGAGTTCCACCCCCAATAACATGACCTAAAAACTTAGTCAATTTCTCTCCAAATTTACATTTGTCTAGTCTAATCGTAAAATTTCTATTTTTCAACTCTTCAATGACCGCCCTGACATGCTCACAATGCTCTTCCCAGGTATCGGAGAAAATGATGACATCATCAATATATGCTTCTGCATACCTCCGATGACCTTGGAGAACCTCATTCATGTCTTTTTGAAACGTAGCAGCAGCCCCTGATAATCGAAAAGGCATTGTACGCCACTGATAAGTTCCGTTATGCGTCGTAAAAGCTGTCAGAGGTTTACAATCCTCAGCCATTTTAATTTGCCAATAACCCCTCAATAAATCTATTGAAGATAAATATTTAGCCGCCCCTGCGGTATACATAATTTCTTGGGAATCTTTCATCGGGAAGGTGGGAACCTGCGTTACAGAATTTAAAGCTCTGTAATCAATACACATTCTGACAGTTGCATCTTTTTTCGCAACGCAAACAATTGGATGGCTTATTTCAGCATTCGACGGTTCGATTAGATTTAATTCTAATAACTCCTGAATCTGCCTATCCACTTCCTCTTTATAAGCTACCGGCACGCTATATAACTTTGGTTTTTTCCTTTCTACACCCGGTTTCAGATCAATACGATGTTCCCCTACTTCCGCTGGTCGTACAGGACCCATAAACACTTCTTTATTTTCCCTCAAAATGGACTTTAAATCTTTGACTTGACTATTAGATAGCCCTTTTATTTCAAACCTCTCAATATCCCGTTCTATCTCTTGATCCCGGTTCAAAATAGGAATTTCCCCAACCTCTCCAAATTCCTCATCACCTTCGAAAACAATATTAACTATATTACATTTAGCGATAAATTCTCTTATCTTATTTTGGTGCACATGCTTCCTACTCCCGTCGGCTAACTCAACAATAAACGAATGCTGGTTTCGTTTTTCTACAATAGTTGCCGGCCCTTACCACCTAGAATATAACTTATTAGTCGAATCGGGGATTAACAGTATAATTTTATCGCCTACCTCAAACGTTTTTTCTTTTGACCTTAAATTATACTGATACGCCATTCTATTTTGTTGAACCTCAGACGACAATTTTGCCTCATTTGCGGCTCTTTCTAAGCGGTTCTTAAGTTTATCCAAGTACTCATGAATCGGCGTAGTATCTAACTGCGCTCCCTTATTTTCTCCTGCCCATGACGACTTAAGAATCGATAACGGACCCTCCGGCGCTCTACCATATAATAACTGGAAAGGTGCGATTCCCGTCGTAGAATTTGGGACTTCCCTATACGCCCATAATATAAATGGTATTTGTTCATGCCATTTTTTTCCTTCTTCCCTAATCGTATGATGTAGCATACGTTTAAGAGTCTGATTAAATCGTTCCACAAGTCCGTTGGACTGTGGATACTGTGGAGTCGAAAATCTTGGACTAGCACCTAACCTTTTCTCAAATTCTTTCGTTAAGTCGGCAGTAAAATTGGTTCCATTGTCGCAGGCAATTACATTAGGAATTCCTGTTCTCATAAATATTTGAAGTAACGCCTCACACGCGGTTTTAGCAGTTAAACTTTTTAGAGGGATCGCATCCGCCCATCTGGTATGCTGATCAATTAAAGTCAGTATATACCGATGCCCTTGTGAACTTTTAGGATCAATAGGCCCAATTAAATCAACATTAACAACCTGAAATGGAAGTTCCGGCCGCGACACTGGGGAAATAGGAGCTCTATCATTTACTTTAACCCCTCTAGTCGATTGGCACTCTAAACATGATTCACAAAACTGTTTAGCTTCTTTTGCCATTCCCTCCCAATAAAAAGAATACTTTATTCTCTGCAACGTTTTCTTGGCTGCATGATGCCCTCCAAATACCGATGAATGCGCTAATTTTAAGATTTCTTCCCTTCTTACCTTGGGTACTACTAATTGCGCTATAGTTTCGCCTAACAATTTCTCTTTATGATACAATAATCCGTTTACAATATAATAATCCCCTTTTTCCTTTTTAGCTAATTCCCAAGCTTTCTCTAATTCTTTACATTCCAACTGGGATTTCTTAAACATATCTGAGTTACTAACAATAGATTCATTATTTTCCTCCGTTTCAGTTTTTTCTGGATCCTGACTTTGTACATTTTGCGATCTCGCGTCTATTACGTAAACATTACAGCTATCGTTACTTACATCTTCCTTTTCATTCGAGTTATCAATAATAATTTCGGAACTTTTTAATTCTTCGGACTCTATCAATGGCTCCTCAAGATTGACACCTGACAACTCATTAATCACCTCGGGATGTAATATTACTTGCTCATTAATATTATCAGTTACTGCGCAAAGTACTTCCTGATGAATAATATTAGTTTGCCCGAATTGCGGAATAGCTAGCGGTAGTTTAACTAACGGTGATTTAACAGCTTCACCAAATAACCCTTGTAAATAAATACTACCCGCTCCCTTTAATTTCTCTTCCGGGACTAAATCTTTATGAACAACACTAATCTCACATCCAGAATCAACCAATCCCTTTGCTTTTTGCCCATTAACACTAACTTCAATTTTCTCAAGTTTATTTAATTTCTCACCAATAACATTAGTTTTCTGCTCGGCCTTTGCCGATATTCTAGCCACAATAGCCCCATTAGGTAACTCTTGATTTTCTTTCATCTTAATCTTATGAACACCTGCTTTCTGGTCTCGCCCTTTATTGCCATTATTAGTTCCCTCATTACCCACTTTATCACAAAAACGTTGGTAATGACCTCTCAAACCACACTTAAAACATTTAGGCCCTGAAGCATCATTCGTCTTCTTAAACTCTGTTTTCCTATCCGGAAAAGAATTACACTCCTTACTACCATTTTGCCTCCAACTACCACTAAATTTATTATCCTCCCTCGGTCTCATTTTTTCATTGTTTACGTACTTATCTTTACCTTTAAAGCTTTTATGCGTAACCGCATAAGACTTATGTTTAGCATCAAAATAATTATCACACTCTTTAGCAATTTTAGGAGCTTCTAACCATTTACCCTGGTGAGTTAAACTAATATATGCTGCAGTATCCTCATCTAGCGTACTCATTAGCTTATCAGTAACTATTAACTGGTTGACCTTTTCATAAGTGTCCGCACCTCTAATTTTACAATAATTTTCCCACGTAGCTATTAAACGCGATACAAATAAAACATGGGTTTCGTTCGGATTTCTCCTAGCTTTCCGGAAATTTTCTAAACATGCCTTCGGGGTTGGCTCATGTTCCCTTAGGACTAACTCCTTTAATTCCTCATAATTCTCCATTTGTTCCTTAGTGGTATAAATTAACAAATTATCCGCCTTATCTCCTAACATATTTAGTAGAATTTCGGCCTGCTGGTTTTCCGGTACATCTTTAGTTTGGAATGCCCTTTCTAAACTGTTGAAAAATAAATTCCATCCCTCAGTCCCTTCTGGTACTTTGATAGATAGAGTTTTAACACTTTTGATCAATTTTTCTATATTACTTTCATTATTAGATTCCCTACCATTAGAATTATTTGCCGAACCTTGAATCCTTAGTCTCTCCATTTCTAATTCATGTTCCATCCTTAATTTTTCTATCCTCTCTTCTCTTTCTAACCTTTCGTGTTTTTCTTCGCGCTCTAACTTTTCCTGTTTTTCTTCACGCTCTAACCTTTCCTGTTTTTCTAACTTTTCGCGTTCTAATTTTTCTTGTTCTAATCGTTCTGCAACAATAGCGTCAGATAATTCCTTAATAACCCCCTCGTCATACTCATCACTGTCCATTATCTTTTTCTTAAGCTGAATTCTGGTATCATCTTCCGCGAATTCAACACCCAATTCTTCAGCTATCACCTGAAGATCAACCTTTTTTAGTTTCAATAAGAAAGCCATACCTTCACCGATTGTTATAACCACCCCACAAGAATAGTTAAACCTACCAACTTAATATTTCCTAAATTTCTAACTTAGTACAGATATTTCTCCACTTATTAAACTAATTAATACCCTTCAGATAATCAATACATTTCATTTCTAATTAACCTACTGAATACTCTAATTTTTCTCAACCATTGATATCACACAATTTACTTCCAATAAAACAAAAGGTAAAAGAGTAATTCGATTTGATTACTATGCAATATAGGTCTCAATGTATACACTTAGATAACAACATACAATTTACATAATCATACTGATACGTTGATATTGAATAGAAGCATTGATGTCAATCAAGAAATCCACTTAAAGAAAAATTGTACAACATGCATACATAAATTTCTACAATTATCCTCATAAAATATTTCCGAACTCAATACTGGTTCTTACACTTAAAACAAATATATTGAAAATCTCTACTTTTATTTTTACTCACTATGGCTCTCTTTTGAGCCTTTTTTTTTTTCACTATGGCTCTCTTTGGGGCCTTTTTTTTTCACTATTTCTCTCTTTTGGGCCTTTTTTTTCACTATGGCTCTCTTTTGAGCCTTTTTTTTTTTTTTTTTTTTTTCTCACTAGTATTGGCCAATTAAAATTTTCATTTGCTTAGAATTTTGATAATGCAACTCTTAAAATTTAAACTGTATTGCTTCATTTAACAATTACTTTAACAATAATTTAGATTTAATGCATTAATTTAGTTCACTAATATCATTATAAATAGCATACCATTATCATCTCAAATTATTATGACCTTTCTTTAAAACAATAGCAATATGGTTACTAATTCTTTACACCTATCTGAACACAATTATTTCATTGCACATAAATTACATAGACAATTTACTTAAATTACTATTAATTATACAACAATACAATTTGGTTCGAGATGTCAGAAGAAATGAATGATCAAAACACCTTACCTTATACTTTCTTTGCTGGATTACTTTTCTAATCACAGGTAGCTCCACGATGTAGCGGTAATATGGCACAACAGTTCAGTTTAGTTCTTTCTAATAAAGATACGCACAACACTTTAGTCCACACTAGACGATATGGCACGATACTTTATCACACGCTCGACGATCCGGCATGATACTTTAGCACATACTCGACGATACGGCACAACACTTTACACACATTCGACGCTACGGCACGACACTTTACACACATTCGACGATACGGCACGACACTTTAGCATACAATCGACGATCCGGCACGATGCTTTAGCACATACTCGACGATATGGCACGACCACACAAGAATTCCACTGGATACTCTGGCATTAACAGACTGCAACACGGCTCGCTGGTCACTGGTTTCAGGCGATTCTATCCCGACGCTGCCAACAATTTGTCGGACGCTCTTCTCAGTCCACAAAACTTTGAAGAATGTCCTAGGTAGTTTTAGCTGCCACCACCGATATTAATGGGTGATATCGGTCACCTGCTGTGAGGATTGGTTAAAATAACACTGACGCTGTTAATGAACTGAACTAACAGTTTATTTAAGATATAGATATGTACACAAGAAACAATATTTACAACTATCTACAATTACAACTCGGATATAGATGATCCGGTTCAACATTAAATTAACTACAATAAACGTTGGTTGGGTACCGTTCAACTTATACTTTCTTCCTCACACTCAACGCACGTTAGATACGCTTTATCAGAGATTACCGCAGAATCTCAATACACAAGGGTACTAGGCCTCACTTCTCGGCCTATAACACTATCCACCGGGACGCCTTGTCCCACGCTCAAAATATACGCTATCCAACAGGACCACAAATCCTGAGCGACCTATCGGTCTCAACGCCAAGCGAGAACTGTCTTCAACCTCTCTGTCCAGAGTTGACCTTGTCAGAGATCTTCCTTCCCCCAGCAGGGCCTCTTAGAGTTCCTCCATTGGTTCAATTCCGCATACCAACCTTGAGTCATGACATCTACTGTTTACACATCACTTAAATACTAAATGACAGCTGAGCCATGCCCCGTGGTCATCACTTTCATTCAGCAACGAGTGCGTCATCGGCACACCTGCGCCTGGATAACCACCTGTCATTTGTCATTATAAGAAAAGAAAGAAAGGTATTTCGAAAGCTTCACGGATACACAACCCACAATACATAAAATATTCAGATAAGGAAATGTTATTTCTTTCTAATTCAGGGCAGATGTCTTCTAGGAACCTGACAATAATAAAAAAATAGAACATTACTTTCTTAAATAGATTTTAAAAAACGATAATGTATTTACTTCCATGATCTGTTGATAAGTAGTTTACAACTGACATTAAATCACAAGAAAATATGACAACCCACATTTTCATTAATTTAAAAATACTAGTATACCGTCATCGAAAATTAAAGAATCTGAGAAAGATTTTATTTGGAATTGTTTTTATAGGGTGCCTAAAAAAAATACTGTATTCAAATGAGTACGGCGGTCTTAAATGTTTTAAGAGACTACTTCAGTCAAGCCAGGCGAAAAGATCCGTTCATAAATGCTAATCCTGTGGCAGAAATTTATAAAGATATCTCGGTTGCATTTCAATAGTTTAAAATGATTTTCTTTTTCTTTCTCCTATTTTACAAGAAGAAAGTATTGGATTAGAGGAAATTTCCAACTTCCGATTTTCGACGGAATTGCACGTTTTAAGGATAAAATATCGAAAAACATATTTTTACAAAATGTCTGCCTGTGTCCTCTGACTGTCTGTATGTATGTATGTGACAAAAATATTGTGTGTGCTCTATTTCAAGAACTTATGCGGGGAATTTAATAAAAAGTTACAGTCAGGTGGTCTCAGATGTAAATTAGGGCTGATTAGTTTTTGATGTAAATCGCCCAACAGGTGGCGCTGCTATACTGCATTTTTCACAATTGCTGCTATAGCTCTATCTCAAGAGCTAATGCACAGATTTTCATCAAACGTTCAATTCAGTTAGTCCTTCATATGAATTGCTGCTGATTATGCTTTGTGTATATCTCTCAACAGGTGACGCTGCTATGCTGGATTTCTTTTCCTATTTTTGCAATGATTCAATCTCAAAAACTAATGCATGGATTTTTACCAAACTTCAAATTCAGTTAGACATTGCTTCTAATTAGGTTTTGGCGTAAATTATCCAATAGGTGAACTATTATGGCGCATTTTACTGGATTTACACGATTTCTGTGATAGTCATGCCAGAGACGTAGCTTTAGGGGGGGGAGGGGGGGGAGCCACCCCTCCCAATATGTTCATGCAGTAGGGCGCCAAAGAAGGTTTAAGGGCTCCGTTAGGCGCCCGGAAAAAAGGCTTTGTTAGTAATAACAAGTAATTATAAAATAACTTAATTTTAAATGTAAAATTACAAGGTAAGTTAATTATTCACTTACAAAACATGAAAAAGGCACTTAATTTTAGACTTCTTACTACCTCTATTCCCCCACTCCTATCTCGAAGAAAATTTATGCATCCGAAATAAAAAATTTCAAAAGCAGACTTGTAATGAATTCCAGGATAGATGTACAATTATTTCCTTCTTATAGTAGTTGTTGGTCACCCTTAGAAATAGATAGAAAGGGAAAAAAGTGTGGAAACGACTGTAGTGCGTTTGAATGGTTCTATAATATGTTTTAATAGTAGGGCGCCACAGAAGGTTTGAAGGCGCAGTCAGGCACCTATAAAAGAGGGTTTCAAAAAGGGCGCCATGGAAGGTTTAAAGGCGCCGTTAGGCACCTAAAATTTTTATTATTAATGTGACATTCTTAGATTATTTTTTATACACAAAAAAAGAAAACATAATTAAATAACAGTAACGTGATTTGGAATTAATATTATTGTAAATTTGTAAGAAAATAAATCATGGTTTCAAAAAAATATAGGAGATCCATTACATTTGAGACATTTTAAGATTACTACCAGGCGCTATCCCCAATGCGAAAACAAGAACACATTCCGGAAATAGGCATTGTTCGATCACTACATGTAATTTGATCTTTCGGAGAAAAGCTTTTCCCTTATTCCAATCCAAGGTTGGTGGTTCTCGACAGGGTCATCTGACCTTAAATATTTGAACTCCCCTCTTATGTCCTTCCTTGTGTTAGGTTAGATAACTTCCGGGCGTCACCTACATACATCTTGGTTGTCCAGTATCTAGTGCTGTCAGATTGTACTGAAGCTAATAACGCGATTTTTCAAAACTAGCGATTTTTTTCGTTCAATTTTTAAAATAAAAATTAAAAGCTGCCTTTCGTAGTCGTCCAGAGAGAAGAAAATAAGTCAAGAGTGATGACTGAAATAAAACATAAAAACAAAAAATCAGGATCTTACTACGGAGATCAAAACAGAAAAAGAAGTTATGAAGCGGAGAAATGATGCAAATTTATGAAAAAGTGGTTGAAAAACAATGATGTTGTCGAAGGTAAAAAATGTACATATTTTCCTTTAGTTAAGCATATTCTTAAAATACAATGTTTATATTTCTCACGCAATTGTGAGTTCATTTATTATCATTGCTATTATTAGTGGAAAAAAATCGAATAGCATTCTCAGTTTTCCGGTAAATTTAAGTTTTACTTATTTTTATTATTTATTTCCTAAAAAGATAGCTATTTTTTGATTAATTGTGATTTCTGAAACTTTTACATTATTAATAATTGACCTAGTTTTAACCCAGGACTGGGCAGGAATGAAGCTTTCCCCAAAATTAAAAAAAAGTTTGTTTAAGGATGTACTCGAAAACATGCTTTTCCACCTTCAACACCTCGAAATTTTCTGATAGAATTTCAGACTCATTTTTAAAAATAGAAACATAAAACTTGCTGGAGTGATTTTCGAAGAGATGTACAAGGTGCCGAATGATCTTATTTTTTGCTCCATTTATTAGAATTTGATTGATAAACAATAATTGCTTCAGCATGGTCTTTTTTTTCGTCTCCAGCTCTTCCGCTTTGGAAAATTCGGTTCGCAACGCCCACTTTGACAGAATTTTTCACACTATTTTCTGCCTTTATCAAAATATCGAGCTTTACAGCACCTTGTATAGTTTCTGAATAAGAGATTCTGTCAGTCTGATACATTTGAGAGCAAAAATAAATTCAAAATTAAATTGGAAAATAAGCAGTTTGGATCGGAATACACCCTTACAAATGTTTTTCTAAAAAGCAATCAAACATAGTAAGATGCACTCGAATGAAACCAAAAAAATATTCAGTTTTATATGGGTTTTTTTTTTTTAATTTAGGTTTTTGGTATCCACATAATGCATTTTTACTGATTTTATTGTATAAAACACTGTATTTAAAATTGTAACATTATAATTAAAAATGCATTGTTACTGATCAAGTGGCACTGATTCCATTCTTGCAAAGATTACTGATCAAGTGGCAAAAAAAAAAAAAAAAAAAAAAAAAAAAAAATGTTTTTCAAAAATGTTTTTAACTGAGCAATAGATTTTTTTTTTTTTGCTCTATTTTTGTTTTATAATATAATTCCTAAATATAATTTTGTTATATTTTATCAATTGTACATATAGATTTCAAGTTATTGTCACTCTTCTGATGGGTCTTTTTTCTGCCTTGCGGTGGACATTACAGCTTAATTTTGATTTATCTGAAAAAAAAAAAAAAAAAAAAACAGTTTTCAATTAACTCTATAAACATCACGATGTACCGATGTGCAAAGTGAACTCTTCTATCTGAAATTCCAAAATATATATGTATGTCTTTATTTTAAATCGAGATTGAAATGTTCTATGTATCTGAGTTTTTTGCGTCGCTAATTGCTATTGTGATAAATTACTTTTGATGAAATTTAATGATATCCGGTATTCAGCATATTATTGTTAGATTGAACATGTTGCTTAAAGGGCTAAATAAGTTTTTATTCTAGTGATTGGATAAAGGTATTTGGAAAGAATTGATTCTTGCTTTTAAAGTAGCCATTGTCAAAACAGAAAATTAAATTTACATTGAACGACTGTCTTTTAATGCTAAAAAGTGACAGGAAAAAAAGAAGTATTCGTTAATGTACTGTATAATTAATAGAATAATCGTGCGACCGATTTAAAAAATGCACATTCGAAAAAAATAACTACTTTAACGTTTTGTGTTATAATTGCAGTACGATACATATTATTTTTTACTTTTATGTATGTACTGGGGAACTAAGAATAAAAGGGAAAATATTGTTATTCCATTTTACAGAAACTGGAATATTCAGTATATTTGGTATATAGACCACCCTTACTTCCTTGAAAAGGGGTCGAATGTTCATCGAGAGCTTTAGCATTCCTTTTTTACGTTGGTGGGAGTGATAGTAGTAGGCCCGATATCGGAGGATCTCACCAGAAAAAAATTGAAGGCTAAATTCAATTATATTGACCAGCAAGTTTCGGGCGGAAGCGGCGGCTTTGAAACCACTATAACTCCATTGTAATTAACTTTGCGTTTTGTATTTTTATTTTTCTTCCAAATACAATTGTTCTTATCATGTCAGAAAAAATGAAATTAAGGATCCAGGATTCGGATTCTCTTCAAACATTCTACATTGCCTTTTTAGACCTTGAAAAAACAAGAGCTGGGAGAGATATTTTATCACCACATGTGCATGCACGCTTAAAATGGAAATTTAACCATGGCTGCATTACTTATATCACCTAAATAGATGCCATTGCCATAAATAAATAACTAAAGATAAAAAGTAGCATAACTAACCTCCGCTCTCCTAAAAAATGTGCAAATAATTCAAGGGCGGCAAAACATTAAAAGGCGCCAAATTTTGGTCCTCCCCCCCCCCCCCCCAATAAAAATTTCAAGCTACGCCCCTGGTCATGTCCAAGAACTAATACACGGAATTCCTTAGGGGACATTTCATTTTTGGAACCGGTTGAAATGCAACCGAGATATCTTTATAAATTTCTTCCTTGGGAATAGTATTAGCAAGCTGACTGAAGTAGCCTGTTAATGAAAATGGAGTGTCTAGTACTCATAGTTCTTTTACAGGAATACACAAAAATTGGATTAGAAATCGTTGGATTATGTCATATGAGAAAAAAATGTTTGTAGTGTATTTTAATGTGTCCCATTGCTTCAAATACAATTAAATCGATATATATTATTGTGGTACACTAAGAGTACGAATTGAAAAAATTTTATTGTTTATTTTCAGGGATACACAAAAGGATCTAATTGTATTATTATTCTCAGTATAGAGTAATTGTTTGAAATCGCTTTTTAAATTGATACAATTGATTTTCGTGAAAATTTTCCCCCCACAATTATACAATTGTGTTTATTCATATATTTATGTATTTAAAAAAAAGCACCGAAAACAAGTACATTGTTTACTTTAAGCCCATGAAAAGATGGTTTGATCCCTTTTTTTTTTCCGGGCACGAGAGGAGTTCTATCTTTGTAAAAGGCCCTGTTTCAGTATCATTAAGTTACTCTGTTTTTTGTTTCTCTGTTTTTTCATGTCTTTCTGTCTCTCGCTTTCTTTTTCTTTAAGTAACATTTCTTTAAATTAGACTTTCATTTTCGTAAAAATTGAGATAGACTAATCTTCATAAAATTTTAATCTGCTGTTAAAGCTAAAAAACATTTTCGCAATTAGATATTATTTGCCATCGCGTTTCGGAATGTTATTTCTGGTATTCAGTGCGCAACATTTTATCGATCAACCTTTTTTTTTTTTTTTTTTTTTTTTTTTTTTTACTGTGGAGTTTAATCAATATCTAATCCAATTATCAAAAAATAGCAAAATTCAGATTCAGATGCATTAAGACCTGCATCGGACTTTCCTCATTCAAATTTTCAGATTTTTCATCCTGCAAATTTTCTTAGCCATTTTTCCCCCTCGCATACATACATTGAGAGAGATAAACGCTTTTCCTGTTATTAATATAGATATTAAAAAAAAAAAAGAACAATTTTTTTTTTTTTTTTGGGGGGGGGGGGGGGCAGAGTTATGCTATATATATGGCTATTAGTACAAAGTTGTATTTGGCGGATTATAAAAATTAAATATGTCTCTTAAAAGGAAGCTTATTGCCAAACTTCTTGGGACGCAAATTACATATGAGAGAAGGGAAGAAGGTAAAGGACGTTTCAGAAACACACATGACAACTTCTGACAATTTCATAAATCCCAGTCTGTTTAAGTTGGATTTATTTACAATCCATTTAATCTACAAATAAAGGACACATCATTAAATAAAACAAATTATTTCATTCAATATAAGCCTGTAGCCGTTATGTCAACCCTTCCAAAAAAAAAAAAAAAAGTTTAAAATACTATAAAATAGTAATTGGCGCCCTTTTGATTAGAAGTTGGCGCCCTTTTAATACAAGTTGCCACCGCCTTTTTTTTCATGCCATTTTAGTAAATTGCCGTTATTTTTGCGGAGTGATATTGTTCTGAAATATTTTTAATTTTTCCACTTAGAAAACAATGCTTATCAACTCGCATCTTTTTAAAATAAGTTAATCTCTTTTTTAATGAATAATCTAATTATTAAGAGTGTGTACTATTTTTTTATGTGTTGAAATTTGTTATTAGTTTATTGAATATAAACACGGAGTCGAATTTTTTATATTCTCTTGAATATATATATTTTAATACTTACTTAATCATGATTTCGAATTTTGTTCCGCTATTGCTGAAAAATGGATTTTAACGCTATGCTTATTTATGGAACGACGCAATAAGCATATTAATTGTATTTTTTTTTTTTTTTTTTTAATTCCCATATGTATTGCATTTTGTGAATGTGAACTAAATGCATTTTATAAGTTTTATCTGAAAAAATTGAACAAGGAAATAGAAAAAAAAAAAAAAAAAAACACACAAAATGAAAGAAATGTTCTGCATATGTGCTGTTTTTACTGTTTGAAAAACATTTTTACTGCATAAAGTAATTATTAATCTCTTTAAAAAATATGCAATTTTATATTATATAAATAAATAAATATATATATTTTAAAGTATACTAAAACAATTTTGTATATAAACTTCATATTAGGCATAAAAAACTTTTATTGCAATGCTTAAATATCATGTTTTATTTTTACTGCTAATAGTTACATGCATGATAAACTTGGAAAATATGCTTGCAATAGAAGGAAATGTAATAACTGATGCAGAATGTCTATAATTAAATGTTTTAATATTACTCAATCTCAAACTTTTAAAAATCATAAACCGCAGAAAAGTGCTTACATAGTTTTAGGAAATTAGTGTAATAATTTGAAAAACACGAAAAATAATAATTTGTATTTTATATTTATGCTATTAAACAACAGTTTAAACCACAATAAGTGAATAAAATACATTATTAGACTGAACCACGTTTGAAAAAACTTACAGTATGATATAAAAAATTCCATTTAGTTTTAGAAATTTGGTAAATGCAAATAAATCTGAAACATTGGAAACAATCTCAAATAACTGCAAAATAATATTTACATCTTCTATAAATGGAGTCATGAATCGGTATCAATTTGTTTAAAGGCATTTTGTTTTTGTCAATTTATGCTTTGATGGCAAATTAAAGTATTTTACATCGCGATATCGAATAGGAAGAAAAAAAAATATTTACACTCATTTTTTTTTTTTTTTTTTTTTTTTTTTTTTCACAAAGACAAAACCAATAAAATTCTATTTTTTGGGGGGACTAAGCATTGTTTATTTAACTGGTAAAATAATTATATTCCAAATCGCTATACACGAAGAAAAACAATATAACAGAAAATCGCTTGTGAAATCATGAAAGCCGTATCAATCTTTTTTTCTATATAACATAAAACTATTTAATTCATATTCACATGGAACAAAATTTACAGAAATAAAAGATTAAAATTAAATAAGACTTACTTTTACGTTCCATAAATAATTTTAATATGGATTTCTTTATATCCTAAAATGGCGGACAAAAAAGTGATTTTTTCTCTTATATTAAAAACAAGCGTCGTAGACATGCTGTTCAGATTAGCTGATGAGAAAAATACATAAAACACTCATTCCTGGGAAGTTAATATTCACTTTATACAGGAAGAATAATCACTATATTTCAGGAGAGTGAATAGGAATAGTTACTCTAAGTAACGGAGTGCGTTTTTGTACCAAATCACTGTAACTTTCAAGATACATAATGATTTGGAGTTTTTGAAAATTAAGAAATGCCATATTTTGGTGCTTTTCATTTCTTACTTCATATTTTGGTTCAAAGTTGAACGGACATTTTCAAATGAAGTGACATATTTGACTTCTTGTAGAGAATGGAAAATTCCACTCATTAAGGAATGTATGTTTATAATATTTAATCTACAAAAGAGTAAAAATGCCTTTCATTCTTTAGGCAGTTTCCCTAAGTTTTAGGAACATTTTTCTAGACAGTGTGTAAAAGTTGACATCAACTAGTATTAGTAAGCCCGTGAAATGCTTAAATTGTTTAATTGTTCAACTATTTTGACGTAAATAGCTTTTCATATAAGGATGAACAACATTTGAAACAGTTTTTCTATCGGAACAATTCCACTAAAACTGACGATTTATAAATTAGCTGCTAAATAACATTAAGAGGGAACACTCCATATCTATACATAGAATTTGCGTATAGCGTGGGCAAAACGTGTGAGATAAAAAAAAAAAAATAAATAAAGGGAGAGAAAAGTTTAAAAATCCTAATCTAGAAACAGCTATAATATCTATGTTGTATATTAAGACATTTTGCATTACTCTCTTTGTAATAGTCACTATGCCATATGCAGGCAACTACGTAATCTGTTGAAAATTGAAAACGTATTTCAGTACCTTGTGATAAGAAAAAAAATTCTAAATTGATAAGTTTATCAAAATTTAGGTATTGAAAATATTTTAACATCGATAATAAAAAATAGACGAGATTAAATAGGAGAAGACAAGAAAAAATATAATTTAGTTATTAGAATTTAACCCGTAAAATAATTGAAAAATCGTTTAAAAATAGAGATTTACAATTTTATGGATATTAATAAAGAGGATTTAATTTGATAAGAAACCAAGAGTGATCATGAAATTCAACTGGTTGATTTGGACTTGGAAAATGCTTCAACATTAATGAAAACTGAAAAAATGTAAAAAAAGTTTTAATACTTAAAAACAAAATAAATTAAAATTAGTTAAAAGTGACAGTCCCAAAACATTCTTCTATTTCATACATATTAATACTTCCTGAAAAATGCAGCATATCAATGCCACTGGTTAGATAATTTACACCAAAATCTAATCATCAACAACTTATGTCAACCTCAAGCTGAATCTGAAATTTGATGAAAATCCGTGCATCAATTTTTGAAATAGAGCTGTTGCGGAAACCTTCAAAAATGCAGCATGACAGTGCCACCTGCTGGCCGATTTACATTAAAACCTAAACAGAACCAAATTATATCAGAGGCTAGTTGAAGCTGAAATTTTATAGAAATCTGTGCATTAGTTTATGACACACACAGCACAGTAGCGCCACCTTTTGAACGATTTTCACCGAAAACTATTCAGCTCCTGTTGATATAAAGGTCTAACTAAATCTACAGTTTTGCGAAATTCCGTGCATTAGTTTTTGTGACAGAACGCCAATTTTACGCCGTGCATTACAAGATTTTTCTCACACACAGATAAACAGACGTTTTCGAAGAACCATCAAACCGTGTTCAGGACCTTCTAAAACGTATAAATCCATCGAAAACCGGAAATAGAAATTTTTCACGAATCCAGTACTTTCTTCTTGTAAAGATAAAGAAAGTAAAAACAGTAAATATTGTTTCACAAACATTTAAAAATATGAATAATGAGTTTGCACGATAAATCCTTTCACCATGTACAGTAGATAAATTAATAAATAAGCATTTAAAAACTATATATTCTAGCAGAAAACACTTTATTTGAAGTTAAAAAATAAAATAAACTTTAATTTAAAATTAATATTTATTCATAAAAAAGAGAAATTAAGGTTAAATTAGTATTAATTTTTAAGCTACTATTTATTCATATTTTATTTATTATTGGCGTAATCTGAACACGTTCGTTGCCGCTCACGCGATAGCGTGTGGTATGGCGCCAACGTTAAGGGGCCACTCACGCGCCAGCGTGTGATGTGGGGTGATGTCCAATAGCCAGTCACGCGTTGGCGCGGGAAAATCTTTCACTGATTCTTTGTTATAAAAAGTAAATCGGCTTCTGGGAAAAACCCACTTCTACAGTGCGGCATTAACTATCATCACATCTTCATGTAAGCGGCAGCGAACGTGTTAAGAAAAGAAAATCACTCTTTTCTATTTTTTTGCATATTTAGTAGGAATAATTAAAACAAAAGTTTAAGGAATAAGCATAGATCACATGTATGGTGAAGTTTACCTGCTGTTCCACTGTATCCAGAAATATGAAGTGTATATTTATTGTAATCATCATCTGTCCAAAAATTATCATAAAGTGCATAAGCTTTGTTCCCTTCTTTATCTTCTAAATCAAAACGAACCGAGTACAGCCTTTGATTTGTCAAAGCGAAAATATTGTCATTTCCTATAAAAGAAAAGAAAATTTACATAGGAATATCAAATGTTACTGTATAATAAATAGTTATAACTCCATTATGAACTGGAATTATTATACATAATGAACTGGAATTATTATACATAATGAACTGTAGTTATTATACATAATGAACTGTAGTTATTATACATAATGAACTGGAGTCTGTTATTATCAAAAACTTCATAACATCGTCAATTCACAAGATATCGAAGCAAATTACATTTATTATAAATATTTTAATATTACCTACAACTTTCATATCGACATTTTCTTGATAGCACCAGCTGGTGATACCACACTGACATTTATGATAGCACCACTGTCTCTTTACAGATGTTGGCAGTGTTATCTGAAACTTTGAAGTAGATCTAAATTTTTCTGGCTCTGAACTCATTTTTTTTCATTTTGATATGTATTATAAATTAGCAATTATTATTATTTTTTTTTTCATAAAACCCTTCCCTATTTATACTTCCTTTGTTCGATTTTGCCCAAATTGAACGAGAATTTCTGCTTCTTGGTTTTATTCATCAGTTTGGAACTGATACATAAAACCAAGAGGCAAAAATTCTCATTCAATTTTGACAATTTTTGCAGAATCGTACCAAGGAGATGGAAATAAAGAGGGATTTTATAAAACCAAAAAAAAAAAAAAAAAAAGAATTGTTAATTTATAATAAATATCAAATCAGTTTAAAGTTTCTATATTACTTCCAAGAAAAAAGTCAAAATTTTTATATAAGAGATTTTTGATAATTAACAATGGGCTGAAGGGGCGAAAAAATTAAGGTTTTTATGGAAAAAAAATCACAACTTCATCAATTCTCTTAAGATATCAAAGCAACTTACATTTAATATAAATATTCTTAATATTACCTATAACTTTTGCATTGATAAGTTTTTGAATTGACCAATTCTTACCGCAAAAAGAAAAGAAAAAAATTGAAAAAGAGGAGGGGGAGCAATTGAAGACGAAAAATATTCTCAATTTCGTCAATTCACAAGATACAGAAGCAACTTATAAATATTTTTTACAACTTTCATATCGACAATGAAATGTTGATAGCTCCAACTCTTAGAGTAAAAACAAATAAAGAAAATAGGTGTTGAAGAAAAAAAATAACTTTATTCTTATAAAACCAGCTCTTTCAGAAAAATGAAATTAAAAACTCGTTAAAAGCGGCCAGATAAAATTGTTAAATGGTTTAACTCTAATCTTGATTTGTTTTTGTTGGCGAAATTAAAACTTAACTTTGAAATCTATCTTCGCCTGTAGACCGGGATATATATATATATATATATATATATATATTAGTAAGTGTGATAATTTTTTGGTTATAGCGAAATAATATGCAGTGTTTTAATTATTTTTTCTTATGCTGTTTGTTCAGAGTGATACACTGTTTTAAATGGTGTACTTTGAAAACTCCAAGTCATATAGATTAGATGCTTGACAACAGTGTTTGTAATGGCATCAGTGCGGCGACAAAGTGACGACAAAAAGATCGGGCAAAATGGTCAAATGGTCGTTCATAACAATATATTGCTCAAAAGTATTTCCTTTAAACCCTTAACGCGCAGTGTTGCCGAGTCGGCAACACCTAAAGTTCCCCCTGTTTAGAGACACAAAAACTCTGTGAATATTTCAAAAACTACTCTAATGGCTACTTTAAATCTTTCTTATGAGTTCTAGATGGCAGCACCACAGAGATCAAACTCTACTGTTTTTAAATAATAGATAAAATGTTTTACTGTAATACGCGCTTCACAGCAATGCTCTTCTCATTGCGCTTATCAATGCTTTACTCATGGGAGGTTACCACTTCGGCAACAGCTGTATAATTAAAAATGGTTAGTGCAATCGTTACAAAACAATACCTGTGTACTCCTCTAGGCCTAAATAGACTGCCTAATTTTTTTTTTCTTTAAATTCCAACTTTAAAGAGTAGTGCGCCGGAAGGGGTTAAGGGGAAGACAGGTCAGGCCAATAACTTTGGCAGAGAAAGGTTTACAGGCTTTCTCTCAACATTCATACTCTGTATGTCTGCAGGAGCCTTAACTTGTCATAATAATACTCATTGCAGTTTATTTTGTGACAATATAGTGCTTAAACTGTTACAAAAAATAATATTTATTTTTAATGTGTGTCACTTTAGCTTTTGTGATTTGTATATTTGTCTATGCTGGCCATTTTACTCAGCCTAGGAAGGCAATATAACCATTTTGTTGTTTTTCTTTTAAATTAACGTGTACATTTAAAAATATTTTTTTTTTCTCTCTTAACCTCTTCAGTCCCTGAGTACCCAAATGGGTACATCAGTTTTGTCCCAGTTTATTAATGATACTCAAATATAAATGAAATTTCGATATAAGAATAATATGTTTCGAATTCTAAGATTCGAGCTAATGAAAATAAAACAAAAATCTCGCCCTGAAGTCAAACGAGAGAATAAATATTTCAGTAATAATTAAAAATACTGTAATAATCGCCAGTAGCGAAGAGGTTAAGTAAAGTAGCAACCAAAACTAAAGTTACTTTAGTTAATATTGGTATTTGTTTCTAGAACTTTACTGATTACAAAAGCATCACAAAAATTCATCAAGTGGTCGCCTTACCCTTCCATTCCTTGTGTGTTGTTATTGCTTTTTTCAGATATTTAAAAATAGTTACAAATATTTATATTTGAACATTATATGGTATGGAAGAGATTTAAAAATTCGATTTGTAATATTTAACTTTATTTTTCTTAAAAAAAAAAAAAAAAATTAAATTTCATGAAAAACATGTTTGCATTCACAATTTTTTTTCTCTAGTTTTTAGCATGCGATTGTGATTATTTTTTTTTCTGATACTGCTGCCATTAAACAAGGTCTACTTCGTAAAGTCCCTGATTATATTAAAATTAACAACACGTAGAAGTGTGAAACAAATTAAGTTGCTTTAAAAAGAAAAAATAAGCTTTTTTTGTTTGTTTGTTTTAAATAAATTTAAATATCTTAAATTATTACGACAAAGAAAAACTAGTCGGACGTGCCAATCCCAAAACTTTTCTATCTCATACATGCTAGAAACTCATTTCTCAACAGAAGTTTGCTATTACAGTGCCAAAATAAAATGATAACCTATGTCCACCACAGGGCCGTAGCTAGAAGTGAACCATAGGGAGGGGGAGGGCTCAAGAGAATGTAGGGGGGGGGTCGTAATTTTTTTCTTTGACGCAGAAAGATAAAACAGTGCATATTCATATTGTAGGTACTAATGTTTCTTATTAAACTAATTGTAATAACTTCATTTTATGTTAAGAAAAGTATATGATGATGAAAATTTTGAGAGTATAACTAGTACAAAATTAAACATCATGTTAGCTTCATACATACAAATAGGATGAAGGAGTGTTGAAACACTTATTTTACATACAATTTAGTAACTCTGCAAAACTGTGAAAGGGTCTCAAAACTAAATTAGAACAGAATTTCATTTGAATTTTCGGAACAGAAATTCATTTAGTGACCTTGGAATCTTTTCCAGGGGGGGGGGGGGCTGAGCCGCCCATAGCGCCCCCTTAGCTACGGCCCTGGCCACCATGAGAGCTGTAATGATATATAAATTCGTTGAATTGGATGCATCTGAAAGGGAGATTTAAGTACAGCATTGTTTCACACAAATCATCGAATTTCGAAACTAGGGATGCACCGAATAGTGATTTTGGCCGAATACCGAATGCCGAATATTCGGCCGACAGATGAGCCGAATACCGACTATTCGGCTAGCCGAATAGTAATTGTTGGGTCGAATACCGAATATTCGGCCAGCCGAATAGTTAACTATTTGGCCGAATACCGAATATTCGGTTTTCCAAATACTTTTTATATTTCAAAATTTAAAGGTGTTAAAATGTTACTTTTTAAAAGAGTGTTACATAATATTTAATAAAAGAAATTTACATTTTGATAAACAAGAGCTTTTTATAAGAACATTTAGTATTGAAAAAAAAATCTGCCTTGAGTTATTTAAGAAGCACAATTATGAAATTTTAATTAATAAAATTTTCTACGAATCAAAACAAACATCTTAAAATCAAATAATGAAAAAATGCCCGAAGAAAAATTTTACAATCTGATATTGTCCTTTTTAAATAACTCAAGGCAGATTTTTTTCAATGTAAAGTACAAATACTTTCAACTTAATTTTGAATAAAAGCATGTTTGGCTCATAGTTCTTTTCTTATGAATGGTGGTATTTTCCACCCTTCCCATCATATCATATTTTACAGATATCAAAGCATGTGAGTTGAAATTATGTTATCTTATTCACTGTTAATGTAATAAACGAATACACAAGTTTTGACCTAGAGTGAGATGAAATACAATGTACTTATGACTCAATAAGTTGATTATGATTATGGTTTCATGAACAAAAATTGTCTGCTTTGATAGCTATTACTAATCTCAAAAGTTTTTCTTTTTTTTCTTTTAAAGGACTTTTATTTGGGGAAAAGCAAGAAACAGATTATTTACTAAACAAAATTTAGAAACTTGTATCTTCACATAATTTATTCTTAAGGAGAATCTTAATAAATCACCATTTTAATCCTTCTCATGGTTAATTTTCTTAAGTTATACTTTACAAACAGCAAATAAATAATGTAAAAACATTCTATTTTATTTAAATATGATTTTGTTTCTAATTATTTTAAATATAAATTTAAAAATTGACAGTTAAAAGTAGAAATAATGAAAAGTTTTTAAAAGGTTTTATTAAGTATTGGATTCGGCCGAATACTTTGATATTCGGCCATACCGAATATTCAGCAGGCCGAATAGTTTCATATTCGGCTCAACCGAATAGTTTAATATTCGGCCTAACCGAATATTCGGTGCATCCCTATTCGAAACGCACTCTTATAGATCACTGCAACCCAAATTTACGTGTAAATGTAACGGAATGTTAAATTTAATTAAATTGCGTGCATTAGTTTTTCAGTTATAGCTTTTGGGAAAATCTTAAAAAAATCAGCATAGAAGTGCCACCTGTTGTGCGAGTTACAACAAAACCTAATCAGTAACAGCTTACATCAATGTCTAAATGGATCTGAGGTTTAATGAAAATCCGTGCATTAGTTCTTGAGATGGAGCTATTACGGTGATCGTACAAAATTCAGCACAGCAGTGTTAGCTGTTGGTGGATATACACCAAAAACTAATCAGCACCAATTTATGTCAAGTTCTAATTGAATCTAAAGTTTTTTTCAATTCCTCACATTTGTTCTTATTGCTGAAATCGCGAAAAAAATGTTAAGCGATACCCCCCCCCCCCAAAAAAAAAGAAAAGAAAAAGTAACCGTAAGCCACTTTGTAATTGAATCTGAAGTTTGAGGAAAATCCGTGAGTTATTTTTTGAGATAGAAATATTGCGAAAATCAAGAAAAATACTTCATAACATTATTACTTTTGGGCGATATGCACCGAAAACTAACTCGCACGAGTTTATATCAAAGTCTAACTGGATCTAAAGTTTTGTAAAATTCCGAGCATTAGTTCTTGAGATAGAGCTTACAAAATTTTAGTCACATACAGTCTCACAGACAGACATTTTATGGAACAAATCAAATCGTGTTCAGAACTTTCTAAAACGTATAAATCCATCGAATACTAGAAGTCAAAATTTTCCACGAATCCGACAGAAGAAAATAAAAACTGAATCAAAACTGAGAATTTCTTCAACAACAGAGAAATATGTTGTAAATTAATTTTGGGGCAGTCTTTTCTTTTCTTCTTTTTTTCATGTGGAGTGAGGTCGATTGTAATAATACTATTGTGATGTCCCAAAAAATAAACTAAACAAAAATGACGTCTTACTTTTATTTGTATCAACAATCTTTTATGTTTCATTGTGCAATATTTATAATTTAATAAATCTGTACGAGCCTTGTGAAAATAGACTTGAATCCATGATAGAGCTTCCGAAAATAGGCTTGAGCCAGTGATAAATCTTTTGAAAATAAATTTGAGCCTATCAGAGCGCCTTGTGAGACAATCACAAGACTGGTTAGTATTGCTCCACTCCCCGCCCCCTTCCCCAAAGGTGTTAAATGCTATTATTTTCATATTAAGCAAGCATTTGATCTAACACTGCTAAAGCATGAGCGCTATATATGAAATGAAAAGTATATCTCTAAAACCATGAAAAGTATATCTCTAATGAAAAGTATATCTCTAAGTGCTCTGGGTGCCCGGGCACCCCCCCCCCCCTGCTCACGCAGACACATGGAGGATTTAAAAACCGAAGTAAAGTAATCAGCATTCATTAAAAAAATTGAAAACAATGTAAGAAAAACAACTAACTATTTTTATTATTTTTTATATACTCAGTTCATGTATCTTTTTCATATATCCCTTCTGTAGAACACAACAAAAATTTCTCAAGTATCATGATGCAACAACAGATAATTAATATTTTCTCATTACATTTGTACTCATTTATCAATATTTTATAAAGAAGAGTATTTTAGATTTCCAAACGTTCTGTAAGCAGGCGCCAGACACTAGAAATGAGACGGGCTCAGCCCGAGTCCGAAACCCCCAGGCCGACACGGGCTCATTTTTTCTAAAGCCGGAAAATTTTATTTATTAACGTGTAGGAAAGATTGAAAGAATTTATTCCACTTAAAATTGCCCGCTAAATCCTTTTCAACTCATTTTAATTCTTTTTTCTATCAAAATGACGGGGTAACTGAATGCTTGATTATTTTAGTATTTCATTGCTGTTTCAAATGGAAATTTGTGATTATTACAGATTTATGGCTACGGAATTTCCGGCGTCGATCTATTTATACGGCGCCAATCAAAACAAACACAACATTAAATTTGCTTTTTGCTGGCATTTCGTTAGCAGAAAAAAATTTTAATGGGATCGTTCATTTATTTATTATTTAGTTATGTGACGCCAAGATAATATTTTCTTCTTTTTTTGAAAGACGATAATTAGCTGGAGGTTTGAAATTATTTAATCTTCGATTGTGTAACGATTTATAGTCGTTTTTCACTTGAAAAGAACTTTAGTGATTATTATTTGTATTTGTCATCATGAACTCTTTACATGCTGGGGACGCTGTTCCGTATCAAAGTCACTTTCTTCCGTAAGTAAATATGATTATCTTGTTATTCCTATAAAAAGCAATTGATCAGTGTTTCCTTTTTTTCTATAAAAGTATCGGAACTTTAAAATTACAATGTCGATTTTTTAGGTGCGTTCGTAATTATGTAAATACGTAGCACCTATTGTTATCGCTCAGTCCGTCCGCATATAACAACGCAAAAACTATCCAACCGAATCGTTTGAAATTTAAAATATATAATTATTACATAATTTTGTCGAGTCATTTTAAATTTTATGAAAATCGGATGGATAATTACAGGGGCAATCAAAAGGATTCCGTTACATTACGTCAATGGGGAAAAAAGTTTCAAATGCATTTTAATCGTTTGAAATTTAAAACGTATATTTATTACATAATTTTGTCGAGTCATTTCAAATGTTATAAAAATCGGATGCATAGATCAGTTACAGGGACAATCAAAAGTATTCCGTTACATTACAATCAATGGGAAAAAAAGTTTCAAATGCATTTTAATCGTTTGAAATTTAAAACGTTTAATTATTACATAGTTTTGTCGAGTCATTTCAAATGTTATGAAAATCGGATGCATAGATCAATTACAGGCACAATCAAAAGTATTTCGTTACATTACGATCAATGGGAAAAAATGTTTCAAATGTATTTTAATGGTGTTACACTCATTTAAACATAATATAATTGACATGAATCTATGATGTATGTACTAAAATATACATTCTGTACAATCTGGGATGCAGAGAATATTTATTATTAAATTACAGGGCCACACAAATGTATTCCACTAAATAATGTTATACGGGGAAACATTGTTTGGGGCGTATTTTAATTATATTAACCTACTTCACATTTTATGAATAAGATATACGTTAATGAAGTATAATAAAAATTACTCCCTGCATATTTACAGGAACACAAAGATTTCGACCACTATACTGTATCCAAAGTACGCTCTACTATATCAGCAAGATCTGAATATTTTAAAACTTATAGTACGAACGCACCTCATTTGCTACGCTTCACGTGCAATTTCCAACTTGTTTAAATTTATGTTGACTTTCAGGTACCTGTCAATCACAGAAGATTGTTATGAGAAAGGAATCGATTGTAATGAAAGATTGTAATTGAAGAACGTTGTTCGATTCGCCAGCTTACAAATAGTAATTTCTGCAAATTTCATGCATTTGTTCGTTAAACATAAACGTGTCCATCAAATTTGTCTGTTAAAGGAAGAAAAAAAAAAATGAGAATCCTTTTAAATAAAAAGTATATTTTTATTTTATACGGATTTTGATAAGATGAATTTAAGTTTTCATTTAAAAATTATATCTATGTAAGAAGTTTTTATAATTGAGCTGCCACTTTTGAAGCATTTTTTAAATACCACGCAATTTTGTTTCGTACATTCTTGGTATCGGGCTCGGGCGAGCACGGGCCTCGAAAAATGAGCCGGAACTCATCTCTACCAGACACTGCTAGCGCGCCGTTAATCCAACGTTTGCAAGGCGCCGTTACATTATATGCTCACACTGACAATAGACTCCCCCCCCCCCCCCTACTGAGGATATTTGAGAAAAACAAAAACATTTGCATCTAGATATAGAAGCTGTGGTTAATAATCTTTATCTTTTAAATAATAATAATTTAAAAAAAAATTAAAGTCTGCCAATCACATTATAGGTTTTTCCGAAAAGAGAAAAATCTGTTTTATTCAGTTTTCATTCTCTTGGCTTGTATCATTCCAAAATGGGGCAGAAAAATTACATTTAATTTGTAAATATACTTCGCACTTTACCACGTGTATTTAAAAAATATGGGACTGCCAGAAAAGAGAAAACGAGCTTTAGAAAAATCTGCAAAAAAATGCAAGACAATTCAGGATATTTTTAAAGAAAAAGTAACTGTCCAACATGATGTCAACTCTCCAGAAGCCACAGTAACTAAAGAAAGTAAGAATAGTTCATTATACTCTCTTAAAGCGGTTCTGAAATCCGTGCTTAACAAACGTAAACTTTCTAACACATTTTGTAACTTTTTTTTTTTTTTTTTAAACATTAAGGCACAAAATTAAGGCACAAGATTCGATTTCAATAGACTTGTCTATTGAAGCGATTTGGAATCGAATTGCGTATTCCATTTTTTGATAAATAAAAAATTATCGAGTTTAAGTGACTTTTGTACTTACTTTGTTTACTTATAACTGAAACCATAAATAGGTACGCCTAAATCCAACCTGGTACCTGGTTACGAAACACCAGCAGTAATATCTTTATTATGGCACTGAGATCTGAGTTTATAATGGGGTTTTATCATAAAATTTGACTAAATACTTTAATTTTTTTATTTATTGTGACATTTATTATTATGTTCATAATTATGCTAATGGTTTATGCATACACGCGCATACACACACATGTATGTGTATTTCGCCGGATGAGATTTATCATCTGACTAAATTTCATCTACAAGACTTTGATTAATACAATATTTTAGATCTCATACAGCTTTCTTTTTCGCCTAAGTTTCGAGCATGATAAAAATCTTTTATTTTTATTAGACGGTAGGGTTCCTAAAAGTTTCACACTTGTGTCCGCGCACAATTTTTGTCTTATCTTTTTGTATATATATATATATAGGGTAAAATCCCCAGTAATTGGCACTTTAAGAATTTGCCTTTAAACTTACTTCAATTTTCATTACAAAGAAATAAGATATTTACTTGGAAATATTTTTAAATAAAAGAATGCACATCTGTGCATCTATTTTGCCCACTAAAAGCAAAAAAAATTGAAAAAGTATTTTTATAAAAATATATTTATAAAAAGTTGCTGAAATCACCAGTAATTGGTACCTAGAGCACCAATGTATGACACCTTGTGATCCAGTAATTGGCACAACTTGTGCCAATTACTGGATCACAAGGTGTCATACATTGGTGCTCTAGGTGCGAATTACTGGTGATTTCAGCAACTTTTTATAAATATATTTTTATAAAAATACTTTTTCAAATTTTTTTGCTTTTAGTGGGCAAAATAGATGCACAAGTTTATATTTTAAAAAAAACTTTACATTTTGCATTGGGTTTAATCACTTTAAATGAATTTACTGTAGATGAAGATGCCATATTTCAGGTGTTTGAGAGTAAGAAATCAGCATATTAGTCTGAAATGTGAACACTTTAAAACAATACAATATACTTATATTAATACCCAGTAATTGTCATGCTGTCCCCAGTAATTGTTATATGAAGCTTTAATGGATTCCAATTACTGATGATATTTCATATTTTCAAATAAAAACAAATGATAAACAAAATTAGTCTATAACTTTAAAAGTACTTCCAAAATAAGTGGTTTAATCTTAAATTCCTTGCGAACTCCTTGTAACTGGAATAGGTGCCAATTACTTGGAACTAGCAAAATTGAAGCACCATTAATTGGCATCTATCATTAATTCAGAAATCCAAATATTTGTGTCAATAATACTTTTACACAATTAAAGTAACCCTTTTTAACTAAACAAGACTGTTGTCAATTAAAATTTAAAATATATTTTAAATCATAAAATAATGAATTGAAAAGCACGCCTTCCTTAAACTAAAGAAGAAGCATTTGCAACAAAAATGATTAATTTCATACAAGCCATAATTGTTTCTCTTTCTTAGGCACTATTGTTATCTAGTAGTATAAATCAAAGTTATAATCTTTAACATAAATGAGCATATAACTGGTATATGGTCTTGCATTTTTAAAAGACTGGATATAAATCTTATTTTAGGACATGTTTGTAGGATGTGCCAATCACTGGTGCATGCCAATTACTGGGGATGTTACCCTATATATATATATATATATATATATATATCATCATCATCATCATCATCAACCGTTTTCGATCCACTGCTGGATGTAGGTCTCCCCCAGATTTTTCCAATGTTTTCTGTCTAATGCTTTCATCATCCAATTTACACCAGCCACTTTTCTAATTTCGTCACTCCATCTTACTTGTGGTCGTCTTCTTGATCGTTTTACATCTCTAGGATACCACTGTAGTATATTTGTGCTCCATCTATTGTCTTGTCTTCTTGCAATGTGTCCAGCCCATTTCCATTTTAGCTGCTTGATTCTTTCAAGGATGTCAAAAACTTTTGTTTGATTTCTTATCCAGGTTATCCTCTTTCTGTCTCTTCTAGTTATGCCTAGCATACATCTTTCCATGCTTCTCTGTGCTGTTTGTAATCTTTGTATCATCCGTTTTGTTAGTGTCCATGTTTCTGCTCCGTAGGTTAATGCAGGTAAAATACATTGATTAAAAACTTTTCTTTTCAAACAAAGAGGCATATTACTCTTCAGAATAATACTGTTCTTCCCGAAAGCACTCCACCCATTTCTTATTCTTCTATTGATTTCATTCATGATACTATTATCTGATGATATTTCCTGTCCTAGGTACACATAACTTTGCACTTCTTTAATCTCGGTGTTCTTGTAGACAATTTTCTTTTTTGATGTAAATGAATTAAACATCACCTTAGTTTTTTCTAAATTTATTTTTAATCCCACATTGATGCTAGCTTCTGCAAGATCTTTTAGCATAATTTCCAATTCTTCAGGACTGTTACTGAAAATTACAATGTCGTCAGCGAAGCGGAGATGACTTAAAAATTCTCCATTTATTCTAATCCCTTTGTTTTCCCAATCCAGCTTCTTGAAGATATTTTCTAAGACAGCATTAAAAAGCTTGGGTGAAATGGTGTCTCCTTGTCTTACTCCTCTTCCGAGCTTGATCTTCGCTTTTCCTTTATCTAAACGGATGGTTGCTGTTGCTTTCTTGTAAATCTTCTTTATGATATTGATGTAAGGTTTGTCTATACCAATGTCCTCCAGAGAATCTACTACTGCTGATGTGTAGACGGAATCAAAAGCTTTTTCGTAATCAATAAAGGCAAGGCAGAGAGGTAAATTATATTCTTTATGCTTTTCTATGAGTTCCCTTACTGTTTGGATATGATCCATTGTGCTGAATCCACTTCGGAATCCTGCTTGTTCTCTAGGTTGAGCCGAGTCCAGAGCTGATTCAAGTCTTGTCGTTAAAACTTTGGTGAAAATTTTATAAATCACGGACAATAAGCTGATCGGACGGTAATTTTTAATGTTTTCCTTCTCTCCTTTTTTGTAAAGTAGTATCATCACAGCATTATTCCAATCTTCTGGTACATCTGAGTTTTTGAGACATTTGGAAAATAGTAAAGATAGCCTTTTTGCAAATTCTTCTCCTGCTTCTTTGATAAGGTCAATTGTAATTCCATCTTCTCCAGGGCATTTACCTTTTTTCATAAATCTAATAGCTTGTAAAACTTCATCTGTCATCACTGGGATTATCTCTTCAGTTTCTGTTAAGATTTCTCGTTGATCGTGTACGTTGATATCCCTCTGATCTTCACATTTATATAGATCATTATAGAATTTCTCAACAATGTGTACTATTTCGTTGCTAATTTTGGTGATTGTTCCATCTGCTCTCTTCAGTGCAAAAATGCCTTTTCTTCCAACACATAACTTGCGCTTAGCTGATTTTAAACTTTTGTTATTTTCCAGAACTTTTTTAACAATGTCACAGTTAAATTTTCTGATATCTTCTGTAACGCATTTTCTTACTGTTTTACATAATTCAGCATATTCAACTCTTGATTTAAGATCATTTTTCTTCATTTTAAATTCTCTGCGTTTTTTCATTAATCTTCTTGTTTCTTCTGTTATTTTCTTTGTTTGTTTTACTTGTGCATCACCGGCTATCTTCTTAGCAATTTCTTGTAGAGTATTGGTTAGCTTCTTGTTCACTATTGTAACATCTTGCTCTTCTTCTAAAGTTGATTGAAGTACTTGGAAACGGTTTTCAAGTTCCAAATGAAATTCTTCTTTATGTTTCTGGAGGTTTATAATATCGATTGATTTCTTTGAGTGTAGCAAAAGCTTCATTCTTTCCACTTTAGTGTTTAACAGCAGTTTGCATCTAACCAATCTGTGATCGCTTCCTGTATTGAAGTTATTGAGAACGCTGCAGTCCTGAATAAGATACTTTTTATTGGTCAAGATGTAGTCGATTTCACTTGTTGAGCCATTTGCACAACGCCATGTCCATTTTCTTTGTGGCTTTTTCTTGAAAAATGAATTCATGATATACATCTGTTCACATTCTGCAAACTCAATCAATCTGTTTCCTCTTTCATCTCGCATACCATATCCATGATTTCCTACAGATAATTCACCTTTCTTCTTCTCTCCAATTCTAGCATTCCAATCTCCCATTATTAATTTTATGTAGCAATTTCCCTTTTGATGCATTGAAGCTACTTCTTCATAAAAATCTTCAATTTCTTCATCAGAATAACTTATTGTTGGTGCATAAACTTGGGTAATTTGCAGCTTGTATCTTTTGGACACTTGTATTACTAATCTTGCAACTCTATCTGATGCACTATCATATTCTACAATGTGATTCTTCCACCTTTTATGAATCAGAAATCCTACACCACTTGTTCTTCCATCTTCTGTACCTCTGTAGTATAAAACATGTCCGCTGGAAAGATCAATCTTTTCTTCGCCTTTTCTTCTTACTTCACATAATCCTAAAATGTCCCAGTTGATCTTATCTAACTCTTCTTCAAGTTCCTGTAAACGGTTTTCAGAAGATAGGGATCGTCCATTGTACGTAGCCAAGGTCATCAACTTATGGCAGCCAAGCCGAGCCCGGTGATTCTTAGCACCCTCTGTCTTCATGTCTGTCTGATCGCTGCCGTAACCAGGAACATGCAGACTACCGGGAACTGAGGGCCGTGATTTGTTTTGTGAATTCATGGTAAAATAAGGGGGGTTGTGGCCAAATCCCTCCACGCTGGATATATATATATATATATATATATATATATATTTTTTTTTTTTTTTTTTTTTTTTTTTTTTTTTTTTACCATTAGATTTAGTTTTGAGCCTCTTCTAATATCCCTCACAAAAACAAAATTGTGTTTGGGCCCTTTTTAAAGAAATACCAGATAATTATACATTCTAAGATAAAAACTCGTTTAAAACGGAAATTCGAGAAGTCTCATGCGATTCCGTTTTAACAGGTTTTATTATATAAGATATTGTTTGCACCCAACAGGTCCGGGTTAAAAAATCTGGGCACTCCCCTCCCCCCCGTTCAACAGGCTGGTTACGCCTATGAAGACAGTACATAAACATCAAAGAAAAGGGCATCCAATTCAGTCGTCCTATAAACGATTAAAATCTTAAATCTAAATAAATCTTAACCCATTAGCGCCTAGCGTCCTTTTTTAGGGACGATTATAAAAAAGGCAATAAAGCACTTTTCACACCAGTAAATAGAAAGATAAATAAGCACTGTGTTTCACGAGATAAATTCCTCAATAAATTAAGATAAACGTTATTCGTTTTTTAAAAGTGGTGGAAAACCCAAAATATTTTTTTTTTAAAAAGAAAATAATTTGGGCATTAATGGGTTAATACAAGAATTAAATCCTTTATTAACATTTTCAACGTTGCCATTTTTTCTGTTGCCATTTTACCGTTACCATTTACATCTGCTTCCATTTTACCAGTATCATTTTTATCATTGCCATTTTTACTTTTTTTTTTTTCGCGCGAACAAGAACAAAAGTGTTTTAGCTTACCAATCCAGAAATCTTTTTCAAGGTTACCAAAGCCTTTTTTGTAGTTTTCCCAATCCATATCAAAATAATTCTCTTCTCTTTTAAATGCTCGATCTCGTTTCTGTATGACCTAAAATAAAAATATTTTAACTTTCTGGAAAAAATGCTATTAAATACTTAAATTTATATAGAGAAAACGAAAGCATTATGGCATAGCTGCCAACATCTTACACCTTTTTTGAACCACAAAAAATTTACAGTAAAATTTACCAATTTAAATCGCTGTAATCTGCTGATTAAGTATGTCGAAAATTTCTATTAAATTTTTGTGGTACAAAAAAGCAGAAGAGTTGGCAGCTATGCTATGGAAATCGTTGTAGGCCCAATATTCTACCAAAAGTAATACTGATCCGGCAATAAAAATGAAAAGACGCATTTTCAGTGGCGTAAAATACTGAAAGTTTATAAAATTCAAAGTATCACAACTCGGTAAGCTTTAGTTGTAAAAGAATGGAATCTTTTTCAGTGTTTTTCTTAGACATAAGACAACATTTTTCTTTCCTGTAATATAATTTATAGGAAAGGCGGTACAAAAAATTCCTTTCTGTCAATTTTCAGAGTTATTAAAATTTGACATTTTTAACATACAAGTTCAAGCATGTAGGTCAGCCGATATATGAAAGAAAACTTTCATATATTGAACAGGGTTCGTACGCTTTAAGGATCTTGTACCAAAATGTTTGTAAAGTAATATTTGCCTCATTTAATGGGAAATGTTTTATTTTTAGATATAGCAATCAGTACTTTACGAATTTTCTGGTGCTAAACCAGGAATCCCCTGATGCGTACGAACTCTGTTGAAGTGTATAATAATAGAGTTTATTAACTATATTTTTCCGTATCGGTAAGATGCAAAATAAATGAAATTAGAATGTGAAGATATTTCTCAAGAGGTAGGGTAAATAGGTTAAAACGTTATGTTTGTAAATCTACCAAATTTGTTAGATATATAGAAAATGTAATTAACATGTTTAATTCAATCTTTAACTTACAGTCCAGCCTCCACCAGCCGTGGTCATATCACAATAAACATCTAAACGTCTCATCGAAGCGAGTCTAGAGTTAGGCCAAATAGAATACACTCCACTTTTATTGTAACCTCTTCTATACAAATCGGCACAATCTAGTACTCTCTCGCTGATATCATGTTCTCCTGAACCTGTATATATATATATATATATATATAAAGCTTACGATTTAAGCATATTTGAATATACATATGTATATAATTTGTGGAATTTTGGAAGAATGTTTTGCACGTCTTTATTTAATAAATTTAATTGCTGAATTTTTATTCAACTTGACTAAGAGATGTAAAACCAACGGAGTCAGAAAGTGCTTTTAGACTGGGACATTTTTTTCACTCTGCTGGTTTTACGCCAGCCAATTTGAATAAAAATTCAGTAATTAAAGTTTCAAATTAAACATATTTGTGATATATTTAAAATCTACAAATGAGATAAAATATTGATAAAGGAATATGAACAATAGTTTATGGAAAGGGATTGCTTTCTGCATCATAAAGAAAGAGCTGTGAAATAACGATTCCACAGGAGACAACAAATGCTTTATGTATAATTATATTTTGGGTGAATAAGCCTACCCTTAAGACTACCTGCATTAATCATAATACAGACATACGATTAGTAAAATTTGATTGATCAAGAGAGTTTGTGCAGAGCTGTGCAAACAGGGACGAGCCTTGTGGGCCAAAATATAGGTGGGATATCCAAATTAAGAAATCGTGTTAAGAGTCATTCTTATTACCTTTTTATTTGTCGAAATTATACGAACATTGCACTTTTAATAAAGACTTTAAAGGGAAGAAATTTCTTCCGCAGACAGAAGTCAACTTTGCTTTCAAAGTTATTTACACTGGTTCTATATCAATGGTTTTCAAAAGTATGGGACGGAAATATGGATCGGATGTAACTCAGTACTCCATGTCCATGTTCAGCATTTTCCTCCCTGCACTAAAAGCATGATAAAGATTATCTCGAGGTTTTAGCCGTCTGGGTATCTTTCTATTAAATCTTATGTTAGGACGATCTCGAGCATATCTAGATATTTTATAAATACAGGCTATTTGCAATTTTAAAAAATCAGATAAGAATTTTAAAGAATATAATGGTGAGGAGGCCGTATCAGATCATTTTGCCGCGGACGTTAATTTCTCTTCATGCGATTCTGGATTTGGGATGAAAATTGGAGAGCTTGCAATTATTGCCAAACTAATGTATGTATACTCGTCTAATTCATCTAAGAAAACATGTACAAGTGATTATCGTCAACTTTTGTAGCGTTTTTGCCATTGTTTAGACAACATATTCCTATTTGAACATGCCTTATATAACATATTTGATCAAATGTCTCAATGGGCAAAACTCATAATAGTGGCTAGTTTTTGTTAATCAGAGAGTAATGTGGCTAATCAGAAGATTTTATAATTCATATTATACACTATCTACCAAAAAGTATTTGTACACTTTCAGTTTTTGACATTTTGTCAAATATTTAAAAATATACTGGTCGGATTCTTCTGGAACTTCAGAAATATAAAGATTATGTTTCACTTTATATTTATTTACATTCATTTGTTAAGCGGGTAATTAGGGGGCCGGCAAAAAAACAAAGAATAATAGAAATATTTGGGATCGCCCTGTACATGAAAATGCACGAAACGACTTATCGCTTTAGAATACAAATATATGAATACAGTAGAATATGTACACTAATTTTTGTGAGAATAGCATGTATATTTATGGCGATAGAGCGATTTTTTTTGAAAAATTCAAAAAATTCTGGTATGTTTTTTGTCTATATCATGATGGGTTTTTGACCAAATTTAACGCAAATTTCAGAAAAATTGGCAAAATGCAGTAGAAAAAATGTAGCGCAATTGGAATATAAATATATTAAATATTTTATGAAATATGAGTAGTTGTATAAAATAATTTTTATCTGCGCATGCGCGAACTAGAAAAACATTTTTTTTTACATCATTTAATAGTCAATTCTATGGAGTGACTTATAAAAAAAATCCAATCAAATATCGTGAAAATTCAAAAAGATATCATTATTTTAGTGAAATGTTTTTACTCTGCTCTCTAAAAACGGCTGAATCTTAAGGGATTCTCCACAAATTGACATTTTTTAATAACTGACTTTAAAAAAAAACTAGTATTGAATTAATACAATATCTAATACAATGTTGCTGCTAATAAGTACTTGACAATTGTGATAGAAAAGAAAAAGAGCTTTATTCGCATTCAGGGACAAAACTAAGAGAGGGGGGGGGGAGAAGGGCATGTGCTCCGGGCGCTAGGATGAAAGTGTTTCAAATGTATCTTTCGTTTGGCGATTTTTTTCATGGCTATGTTTAGCATAATATTGTTAAAATTATTATATCTGGGCTATGCTAAAGCATAAAAAAAATCTAATGATGATGGCTTAAGGTCCCTGCCCCTACCCGCGAAGATTCTCACGAGCTAATGCTATTCCTATGGGGATGCATTTTTCTAACTCTTTTGCATTTGGACATTTTTAAATAATATGTTTTGCATTGGATAGCGGAAGTCCTTTTCAAGATCGCTCCGTGATTACTTTTTCAATTTTGGCGTAGATATTTTTATAATGTTTCTTTCACTTCCAAAAGCGGTTCTGAAAGTGAAACTAACTTTATAAAAAATATCTATGACTCAAATCGAAAAAGTAGTCAAGGAGCAATTTTGAGAGGGACTTCCGTTATCCAATAAAAAAAAAAAAAAAAAAATTGAAAATTTGAAAATGCGAAAGAGTTATTAGAAAAATGCCTCCCCACAGGAATAGCATTAGCTCAGCAGTGTCTTCGCGGGCAGGGACAAGGGCCTTAAAGATCCTGTTGAAAGTAGAATTTTTTTGATTCGGTTTAAAGTATCAAATTGGAGTATTTTAATAAAGCAGAATACGTTATTTTATATTACATATTTTAAGTTTTAAAATAAGTCGGTTATTAATAAATTGGAGAAATTTTCTTTGTAAATATGCTTTGCGAAGGAGGGGGAAAGGGGTACCTTCATAATCCACGTTTGCCTCGGGAAAAAAAGACTGGTTTTGGCCCTGTTCACATTTAATAATTTGTAGATCCTCCTCGAGAGGCAATTACAGCTGCGACTCTCCTGGGCATGCTCTCAACTAGTCCTTGTATTACATTTAATGGTATTTTATTCCACTCTGTTTGCACAAGGCAGGTAAGCTCTTTTACTGATTTTGGGCGTGTGTCACCCGCCTTAATTCGACGATCCAACTCGTCCCAGAGGTTCTCTATTGGGTTCAGGTCTGGGCTCTGGGCAGGCCACTCGAGTCGATGCACTCCATTATCAGCATACCAATCCATGCTGGACCTCGCTACATGGCAGCTTGCGTTGTCATCCTGGAAATAACATGGGTCCAGTCCATAGTTTTGCCACAACGTAGGAAGTACACTGTTGTCCAGTATATTACAGTAGGCATCGGCATTGAGCTTACCATGAATTGGGACCAAGGGTCCTAGTCCGAACCAGGAAAAACAACCCCAGAACATAATTCCCCCTCCGCCAAATTTAACTGTGGGCACAATACATTCTGGTAGGAGGCGTTCTCCAGGCAGACGCCAGACCCAGACCCTACCATCAGAACGGTAGAGGGTGAACCTTGATTCATCACTCCAGAGAACCTGTTTCCATTGCTGTACAGTCCATTGCTGGCGTGTTTTGCAGCAACTTAACCGAGTTGCGCGGTTGGACTTGGTGATTAAAGGCTTATGGGCGGCAGCACGGCCATAAAAATTAAGCAGATGAGCTTCCTTACGGATGGTATTCATGGAAACAACACATCCTGAAGCTTGTTGAAATTCTTGGCGTATGTGTAACATTGGTTGGTTGCGGTTCTTCCGAATTTCTCTAGACAGAACCCGTCGGTCTCTATCTCCCAGTTTCGTCGGTCTGTCTACTCTGGCCACATTTTGACAATCACCATTCAGCTTCCATTTTCTAATCACATAAGCCACAGTCGTTTTGGGGTAATTAAGCTCGCTAGATATGTCGATTAAAGATCGGCCATTTCGGTGGTACCCGATGATCACACCTTTCTCAAAATCAGACAGCTCTGTTCTTCTTGGCATCATGCATGCGATTGATGTCAGTGTTGTTTTCGACACCACATTTAACAGTGGAGAACTTGACGTATTTCAGGATCGCAGATATCGGCATTTGCATAAGAGCCATTATCAATTATGTATCAATGGGTAGATTTGACACAAATGCTTCGATTTTTTATAATTATTTTTATCCTGAAATAGGTTCGTTCTGGTAATTATCTAAGAAAAGAAGTAAATCACCAGTAAAAAACGTAAATGGAGATTTGGCAATTTGCGTAAAATCTGACGTCATTCAACTGCTTTCAGAGACCAATTGAAAATCAGTTCACTCCTATCCACAATAACTTTCTGAATTTCCACGAAATTCGATCGGATTTTTTTATGGGTAGCTCCATAGAGTTGAATATTAAATTATATAAAATGATAAATTTTATCGTTCACGCATACGCTGATTAAAAAATATTTCATACAAATACTCATATTTTAGAAAACTTTTAATATATTTATATTTCAATAGCACCTTATTCTTTCTACTACATTTTGCGAATTTTTCTGAATGTGGCTTTATATTTGGTTGAAAATATTGCATGACATAGAACATTTTAGAAAATATTTAATATATTTATATTTCAATGAATTTTGGTGAACTCCCCCCCCCCCATCACTTTTCTTCTTTGCAAAGCATCTGCAAAAGTATTTGCAAAGAAAAATTTTCTAATTTATTAATAGCCGACTTATTTTAAAACTTAAAATATGTAATATTGATTAAAGTAGTCTGCTTTGTTTTAAAAAAATGATACCTTAAAATCGTGAAACCGAATCAAAACGAAAAAAAAAAATCCGCTTTATGCGGGATCTTTATGCCATCATCATTAGATTCTTCTATGCTTTGGTATAGGAGAAATGCTTTGAATGGGACGATTTTGACAATATCATGCTAAACATAGACATGGAAAAAATCGCCAAACAAAATGTACATTTGGGACACTTTCATCCTAGCGCCCGGGGCACATGCCCTTTTCCCCCAACCCTCTCTTAGTTTTGGCCCTGAATGTGAATAAAGCTCTTTTTCTTTTCTATCACAATTGTTAAGTACTTATTAGCAGCAATATTGTATTAGATATTGTTTTAATTCAATACTAGTTTTTTTTTAAAGTCAGTTATTAAAAAATGTCAATTTGTGGAGAATCCCTTAAGATTCAGCCCTTTTTATAGAGCAGAGTAAAAACATCTCACTAAAATAATGATATCGTTTTGAATTTTCACGATATTTGATTGGATTTTTTTTATAAGTCACTCCATAGAATTGACTATTAAATGATGTAAAAAAAATGTTTTTCTAGTTCGCGCATGCGCAGATAAAAATTATTTTATACAACTACTCGTATTTCATAAAATATTTAATATATTTATATTCCAATTGCGCTACATTTTTTCTACTGCATTTTGCCAATTTTTCTGAAATTTGCGTTAAATTTGGTCAAAAACCCAGCATGATATAGACAAAAAACATACCAGAATTTTTTGAATTTTTCAAAAAAGTCGCTCTATCGCCATAAATATACATGCTATTCTCACAAAAATTAGTGTACATATTCTACTGTATTCATATATTTGTATTCTAAAGCGATAAGTCGTTTCGTGCATTTTCATGTACAGGGCGATCCCAAATATTTCTATTATTCTTTGTTTTTTTGCCGGCCCCCTAATTACCCGCTTAACAAATGAATGTAAATAAATATAAAGTGAAACATAATCTTTATATTTCTGAATTTCCAGAAGAATCCGACCAGTATATTTTTAAATATTTGACAAAATGTCAAAAACTGAAAGTGTACAAATACTTTTTGGTAGATAGTGTACAGCTAACGAGCCATCGGGGTTTTATTTCCAAATCAAATATACATAATTTGAACCAGAAACACTATGTAACAAAATGTTTTCCGTTTACATGTAGTTTTTAATTAACTTTCATTATTTAATAAAATTTCTATTTTCCTTTTAATATAAAATATATCAGTTATACATCATAATATCAAATCAGCCAACCTTCACAATCAAATAAGACCAGAAATTTTTTACTTCAAGAAAAGCTAATTTAGAACCAGCATAGATGCAGGAAACATTTTGTTAAATTTTCTAATTCAGATTATGTTTATTTGACTTTTAAAATTTTGAAAGGTTGACAGATGTGCAACATAAATTAAAATCTTTCGGTGGTCATAGTTTAAAAAACAGCCAATTTTCAAGACTGTGTCCTGTGAGACATTTGATCAACATCGCATGAACTGCAGTATATCCAAATTCAGTGGCTTAGCCAGGGTGTGTTCCGAAATGCTCGGAATACCGGTAATTTTTGAAAGTTCTGTTCGCCTTATCTAACCAGAAAATTTTCTGCAAGAAATCAAGAAGAAGAAAAAGAAAACCTTACAATATTACTCGTTTTGGGCACCCACCCTGGCTACGCCGCTGAATTTTCAGCCGACTCCACTAGGACCACACTTCCATATAATTTATGCGTGATCCTTTGCAAAAGACGGTCCACTGGATTACTGATTTAACGAAATTAAGGAATGGAAGAAATTCATTTCATTCATAACATAACAACAGAAGGAAGATTCATGAAAACAGGAGTTATCAATGTAATGTAATTAAACAAAGATACGCTCGTATTCTCCAACTACTTCGATCCGGAGTTATATCAAAAACCTCGGTCGAACGCTCAAATGGTATTCACCTAAATTCTGACTGGACGTCTCCTTGATAATGTCCAATGAAATTTTATCATAAATTTCATTTGAGTGTTCAACCGAGGTTTCCTAGATTGAGGTAGATGATGAATACGAGCAGAAGTACTCACTACAGAGAATGTAATTTAATAAGAAATTAGAATGATCAGGAAAATAAATTGATTGGTCTGGACTTAAGGACTTAAAAATGATGCAACATAAAAGAAAAAAAGAATAAATTTTTTGATGTTTAATAAAAAAGTAATAAATATTATTTTCAAAAAATATGACTTGACTTACAAGAAATATTTTCAGATTTCGCTTTTGATATCAAATCTACCGCGGCATCAAGGAAAGATATCATTCGCTCCTTTTCTTGACAGCAAGAAGTGCCCAAGTTTACCTTCGTACAAAGCAAGATTAAAGCAATGGGAACCACCCTGAAAATATAAATATTTTAATGATATTATACACGGTGTGCATTCTCAACGGCGCGGCGGCCAATGGCTAATTCCTAAACCGTTATCCACAGACATATAGTTCCAATCACAAAAAAGTTTTAAATGAGGCAAAAAAAATTATAAAAGCGATTTAATTCAATAAAATCACTTTTTAAAAGACTACAAAATTAAAATTTTTATGCGGTCCCCCGATCCTATAAACTATATTTAATATTTTTTTTTCTATTTAACAAGTAAGACAAAAAAAATGTCCCATTCATATAATACTGAAATTGACCAAGTTATGAAACTTTAAAAATGCATGACTTATACAACTTTCCTGAATTGAAAACAAATGAGTTCGACCATAATTTGAGGGATCATAAACCAAGTGCTTACAGTATCTGAAGAATTCATTTCATGTGTACCTGCGCTTTGAAAAAAATTCTTACAAATATTACGATTGAATTAATTTTTATTAAGTTTCAGATTGTCCAAAGTAATTGTATTTTAACCCGTTATCTACCGACAGTACTTATAAGTACCATTAAAATTACTTATTATAAAATTCTTTTAATAGATCAATTAGTTGTAATACTGCTTAGAATGAGTTACAGATACATTACTTTATTTTGTTCCAAAAGCATTACTGATTACGCAAAACAAAAATATTTTTAAAAGGATGATTTCTTTTGCCTTTGTATTTTTTCAGCTTTCTTGGCGCTGTGGGAGAGGGATGGGGATTTTTCAATTCGGAAATATTTCTATATTTATATTGTAAGAAGATCATATTTGTACATTTTATAATTCTACAAAATACTAAGAAAACAATTTAAAATAAAAGATTTGAGTGGGGTTATAAATATTGCATAAAATCCCTGTAAATTCAAATTTAATTAATCCTTCTAATTCCTTCAATTCTTCTAAAATCCTTCAAAAATTTATTAAATGATTATGTAAATCTTTTAATTTAGTCTAAACAATTTACGTAAAATGCTTTAGAATGTAAAATTTTCATGAATTCATAATTTGGTAGATAAAGGGTTAAGATGTGTTTTATTCTGTAAGTATTTGAGACTATTTCTTTTCATGATATCTTTTAACTTTTTCATAGCATTTTTTTTAATATCGAGTTCCGTTCTCCGTATTATTATTATTCATGATCCGCTAATAGCTGAAACATCTGAAGTGGCTCCGATTATTACTACGCACGTGAGCTTACACAATTAAATGGATATTTTCAACAACATATTTCAGTGGTAATATGTACCAATGCAATAACAATATTATTTCCTCACTGAATAACTGTAACACAACGGCACTTAGCACAGTTAGTCATATTTAACATATAATAGTTAAAAAAGTAATTTACTAAATTTTAAAAGTGAATATTAAAAAATCTCTTTCACTACTTTTTTAATTATTTCCTGTTTTACTATTTTTTTTATTATATTTATTTCAAAATCTTTCAAAGTTTCAAATTATTCACAATTTATAGGGAGCCAATGCTACACTTTTTTGGATACCACTACGTTCAAACAATAATCTTCGAATTTTGCTTGCAAGTGTTCCAGAAATCTGCTGCGAAAATTGTTTTAAAATAATGATAAATTGGTTGAAAATCGGTGACTGCCGTGCTGTATTTTTATGATATTTTCCCCAAAAATATCAGCAAGAAAAACCGAAATGAAAACCGAAGCAAAGTTCCATCAAAAACTGAATTAAATGACAAAAATTTAAACATACATTTGCAATATAACAATTGATAACGTTGAAATAATTTTTTTTCAATAAATTATCACCAAATTGGGTGAAATTTTGAAATAATGATATAAGGTTCAGAATGATACAAGGCTCAGTAATAACAATGAAAAGAAAAAAAGGTACCTGCACCATATATTATAAGAACTCATATTAGTATATCTATGACTTGCACTCACGCACTTTATACTTATATTACGAACTGATTTTGAAATTTTGCTTTGAAGAAAATAATCGAGAAAAAGACGACTTTATCAACTAAGTATAATAACAAAATATGGTGTTCACAGTTAACTTATACTTCATTTTTTATATAAATGTTTAACAATGGTTTAAGAGATAAGATAAGAAAGCAATGCGGATCTATTTTATGGATCAGTAAAAAATACATTTGTGTGTTATACCTTTTTATTCTATTTTAACACTAGAACGCCCGGATGGAGTCGATTCGACTCCAATCATGTAACTAAATTTCAATTCGAACCAGAAAAATTTTCTTGAAATAATTTAAATCTAATCCACGCAAATTTACGTTAAATAAATCAATTAAATAATTTTGAATAAAAATTCTGGTGAGAAATATTATTTTCAAACTTGAGTAGAATTTCCGGGCGTTCTAGTGTTAATATAAGTCTAATTTCACTTTCACATTACTTTACGATAACTTCTCAAAAGTATCAAAAGATTAAGTGAAACAAATAATCAGGCACTTGACCCGATGAAATGGCATATTCTTACTAGTAAATAGTTTTTAATATGTTTTATTGACTTTGATCTACGATATGCCATGTTATCATCCTGGAGGATAAAATTCTGCCGAGCCCATGTTTTAAGCATGTGCTAGCAATTCGGACTCTAAAGTATTCGAGCTAAATATTTATATTAATGCAATAATGTATATATACAGAGTTCAAAACGGAAGCTAAAATACATGAGAATATCATCACAAATCTGAATATTTCATTACTGCAGCCAATGATAAATTCAGGTGGTGGCCCGGTGGATGGCATGCCCGAACACCATCAAAATGCAACCCCTCCTCCTTTATTTTTCGAGATTTTGAATATGGTAATGATTAAAGAGTGCAATTTACCCCCCTGAAATCCATATTCTACTCCCCGAGCTTCAAAATTTCATCCCGGTGAAAAACTGAATTCACTACTGACAGCAGCAGGTTCATAGCAATTCATATTTACAGTGATCTCTCACTTATGCGCGGTTTTTTTTCTTCTATTTTGACCAGGATTATAAGAAAAACAATTATAACTCTTATTCATTTACACGCTGCTCTGAGAAAGTACCTCTCACTTATGCACGCCTAAAAAAATTTAAGACTTTTACCCTTAGCAACTATAAAAATTACTGAAAAAAGTGTCACGGATTTGACGGCCAACTTCTGATGCCAAACAGGTCGCAGATGAGCATCAAGTTGCCAGAAAATTTAGAAGACTAGAGTTCGTAAATAATTTCCGCCATTGATTTTTGGCAGATCAAACAAACCCTGCTCTTTTAAGAACGTAAAGAAGCTTACTTGCTGCCAGGTCCGTAACTATAAACTTGGAGGGCCCGGGGCAAACTAGTGAGGCCCCTCGCGCCCGGGGCAAATTCAAACTTTGCCCCGGACGCATTTTTTTTCGCACGCCGCTGTTTAAACGTACACAGTATGATAAGCCTAAAAAAATAAAAAATAAATTTTGATTTTTTTTAATGTATTTATTAATAGATAAGAAGAAAGATTTTCTAGAATTTTTTAGATGCTTTTTATATTACTCAACTAATCAGAAGCCCATATTTTATTCCTTATACTAGCTTCGGTGCGATCGGCAAACATGCTGGCGCGACATGATACATTCGACTCGGACATTCTGTTGTCTGCTCTAGAGCTGCTTTTGCATGCGAAGCGTATGGAGTATATCAACGGACACGCAAAAACATTTACTCTAGCACTTTGTTTTTTTCTTTTTTGTTATTACTAACTTTTCGCTAGATGCTGGGTATTTTATAGGAAGTTAGACTAGAAACTAAAATCAATAGTTTTTTAACTACCAGTTTGGGGCCCCTCAGGCCTGGGGGCCCCGGTTCCCCCGGCGGTAGTTACGGCCCTGCTTGCTGCTACATTAGTGATAAAACGGCGTGGCTGATGTATTACATATTCTGGGACTTTTTTCATAAATTCGACCGAAAAATGAAAATAGAAAAACGGCTGAAAGAAAGTTCTTCTATAGACTACACCAGTTTCAATTGACGTCACACCCTAGCAACCACCTTAGTAACCAGTTTTTGTTTACGCCCCAAATTTGGTCGATTGCGATTGGTTTGTTCAAAATACAGGCTATAAATTGTCGATTTTGATTGGTTGGATAAATTTGAGGAGGGGGGGGGGGAGACAGGTAACCACATGTTTGAAACAGATCTATTCATGGATCAGCGTCCTGCTCACCCACAAGATCTTCCAACTCTCAACAGCATTAAAGTTTTTTTTTTTTTTTTTTTTTTTTTTTTTTTCTGGGAACTGCCATTGCCAAATGGAACTGTTCGATGAATATTCAACCTTTGTATCTGAGTGTCATTCCATGAATAAAAACGGATTGCAGAAAAACTTTGTCCGTCGACTTCTGGCTGCGTCAAAAATAAAACGTGCAACGAAAGACGAGGAGAAAGTCGCCATCCTTGATGCAATTCACATGTTGCACTCATCATGGACAAACGTCAGTGTGTTAAAAGCTGCGTTATGAAAACAAGGTTTTCGCTTCCAGCTGAAAATGAATATCAGGAGGCAGAAAGTGAAAGAAAAAATGATATAAACGATAAGATTGGCATACTACGATAGTATTGGCAATCACAGCTCAGTTGCTGGAAATTGGAGTAATTGCAGTTGAAGTAAATGGTGGTGACAAAAGTGAAGAGGATTACGACGATGTAGAGGATGCCGTAAATGTTCCTTCAACTCACTCAGCATCATCAGAAGCATTGGAGACTCCACGTGACTGTTTTTAGTTCAATTCTATAAGTGAATAAATATTTTTACATCTTTTGATGAACTTGAAAAAAGACTCTTTTTGAAATATCATCGATTGTAAAATATTTTGTAAGAAAGTGACTGAAGTAAAACGAAATTTAGATATGTTAATATTTCTATTTTCTTAATGTACTTAGAAAAGAATTATGTAAATTTTACACGTATTTGCATCTTGAAACTAATATTATTCACATTTTCAGGGTTTGTACGGGTGCAGGAATTTATAGATAAAAAAATTCTTCAGTAATAGCATTTTTTTACAGAAAGTTGTTAACGATCGATTCAGTTTGACACGTGCGGAAACAGTCCATTCCATGTAAACACAGCCCACGCCATTATGGAGCTACCACCAGCTTGCACAGTGCCTTGAGGACAACTTGGATCCATGGCTTCATGGGGTCTGCGCCACACTTGTACCCTTCCAAGAACTCTTACCGTCTCGAAATCGTGACTCATCTGACCAATCCACTTATTTCCAGTCGTCCAAGGTCGAAATGATAGGGTCACGAGCCCAGAAGTGCCGCTGTTGGCAATGTCATGCTGTTAGTAATGGTACCCGACTCGGTTTCTACTGCTATAGCCCATTAAAGCCAAATTTCGTCGCACTATCCAGATGGACACGCCCGCCCGTTGGACGTCCCACATTCATTCATGCGGTTATTTTATGCATAATTACTTGTCTGTTCACACTGACAAGTCTGAGCAGACGTCACTGTTCGCGATCATTAAGTGCCGGCTGTCGACCACTGCGTTGTCCATGATGGGAGGTTATGCCTAGGTATTCTCGGCACACTCTTGACACTGTGGATCTCGGAATGTTAAATTCCGTAGCGATTTCCGAAATGAAATGTTTTATGCGTCTAGCTCCAATTTCATACCGCGTTCGAAATCTATTAATTCTCGTCTTGTGGCCATAATCACATAATCAACCTTATCTTACGAAGCATTTGAACCCATATGAAAATTCTGCCCCGGCACTGACGATTTATACAATTTCTAAGCGACACTGTTGACATCTACATTTTTGCATATTGCTATCCCATGACTTTGTCACTTCAGTGTATTTTATAAATACATTATGCATAAAATATATATATATTTTTTACATGTCCGAATTTTAAAAAGTACTAAAATGTTATAAGTGATGCTATATTGCAACAACATGTTCATTTTTAGGTAGATTTCGTTTGAAATATTACCTATTGCGGTCGCTCCTATGTTGGAATTTCTGAAATTTTTTTGAATATCTATGCCGATCATCACCTTAGACCCCCAAAACTACCATCAATAGAAAAGTTTATATACATATCACTTTTTTATAGACACGATAACTTCTATAATTCTGCTCAAACCTCTTTCGAACTGATGCATAAAATGAAGGGGCATAAAATCTCGGTCAAGTTCGTTAATTGGCAGAATCGGGCCAAGGGGGCAGAAATAGGGAGGGGTTTTGTGAAAACCGAAAAAACCCATAACTTCTTGATTAAAATAGATATCGAATGAGTTTAAAATTTATATTAATTCTAAAAAATGGGCCAAAAGTTTATGCATGACAGATATTTTATAAAGTTGAAAATGGGCTCAAGAAGTGAAAAAAACAGCGATTTTGGGAGAGAAAAAAATCATAACTTCGGCAATTCTCAAGATATTAAATCCAACTAAATTTTTTATAAATGTTCTTAAAATTATCTAAGACTTTTGGATTTACAAGTTTTTATAGAACCAACTCTTACCGATGAAAAAATTTAAAATAAAAACAAAAAGGGGGGGGGGAGAAAAAGATCGATAACTTCGTTTCGTCAATTCTTAAGTTCTCAAATCTGATTAAATTTATTTTACATCTTCTCAATAATATCTACAACATTTATTCTGACAAGTTTTTTACGGAACCAATTTTTATAGCAAAAATAAATTAAACAAAAATAGGAGTTGAAGAAAAAACCCTCAAATCCAAACTGCTTATATTCTGACTCCTTTTTAAATTAATTTTTGATTTTAAACGCATCCAAATGGTAGGTTCTCTTATTTAGGAACTACATAATGTGACATATTGGCCAGTTTTTTAATAAAGGCAGAATATGTTTCAAAAAAGGCTGCCAAAAGGGGCATTTTGAACAGAGTTTCCCGAAGCGATCGTGATTGAAATTGAGGAGTCATTCAAATAATAAATTGCTTATTTTCTGACTCATTTTTAAAACCATTTTTGCTCTTAAACGCATTCAATTGACAAGTTCTCTTATTTAGGAACTGTATAATGTGCAGCATAGGTCAGTTTTTCGATAAAGGCAGAATATATTTCAAAAAATGCTGTCAAAGTAACTAGTTGGGCGCTCTTTGTCCATAGAAGCTCGAATACATGATTTCAGATGACGGAGTAATGAAAAATCTGTCTGCCATTGCTATGCTAACTGGCAGAATAGTGAAAATTGACAAAAATGATTTGATATTTGGATATAAATCCTTATTACAGTTTTCCATAATTTCTGTCACATTTTCAGGCATTCTGTTTCCACTTTCAATTTCTCTTTTCTATGTTGCTATCCACAATGTGTATTTATTTATAATTACAGTTATGTTATTATTATCTATAAGCTTTAGATAAGTATATGCAATATTTTGCACAGCATCTAAGTCCAGCTTGTTATGAGCAACTTTTGGCAAGAAAGCTCCATATTGGAACAAAATTAAAACTTGTGGAGAAAGTCTTTTCTCTAAATCCGTTATTGCAGTCCAAAAGAAGTGTATATTACGTATTGCACGACGAAAAGCCTACTCGACGGATTGACCAGGATGATTATCAACCCGATGTATTTGTTTAGACATAATTCCTGAGGTTCTGAAAACTGTTGCTTATAAACTGCGTTCACATCTCTTCTTCTTCTTTTTCTTTCTTTTTCTTTTTTTCTTTTTGTAATACATTTATACTTTCATTAAACCATTGCTTTCTTGAAGTCTATAAAAGAGTTTTCTTTTAAAATAGTGTTTTACTGCACTAAAAATAGGGAGGGGGATTCTGTATCCCTTTTATTCTGACCAAAAGATAATTAAATGACTTGAAATGTAATACATAATTTTTACTGCGGAAAAAAAGTTGTTTTTTGTTTCAATACGAGAATAAATAAAATTAATAATTTCAGAAAGAATGTGCCCGAATCAAAAGGCTTTTTTAGGAACCGAGCCCGGCCGCAAACTGTCGTGGAACGTTATGCCGAAATGCATATTTCAGATGTGTATATTGCTGGGACGATTACTGTTTCTAAACCAATAGGAGAGCGTCATTATCACGGTCAAGTACACGCCCACACAGTTTGATTGACAGGAACTCGTGGACAATTGACGGTGCTAATTATAACGATAATCTGTTGCGGATGAAAGTGAGCTGACTGGCTGAATGGTTAGAGCGTCGAGCTTGAAACCGGAGGATATGGGTTCGAGTCCATCGCGGGCCGAGAGTCCGTTGGTGATTTTTTTTTTTTTTAATTATTGGAGGCTGTCTTTTATTAATAAATAAGACATTTAAAAAAAATATTTCAAACCCTTTTAATATTCTAAATATCGTTCCAAAATGATTTATATATATATTAAACAAATAGGGAAAAAAGTATTCTGCGAAAATATCCGTATAAGCAAAATTCTTACTTTAATTTTTATTTATTTATTTATTTATTTATTTCAGGATCAGAGGAAGTATAATTTCTAATTGAAGTAAATAAAATTCAGTCATTTAAAAAAAAAAAAAAAAAAATTCTTTCGTACCTTTAATTTTTAATTACCAAGTACAAATTCAAACAATCCGAGTACAAATAAATAATAAACACACACGATCAATTGTCCACGAGTTCCTGTCAATCAAACTGTGTGGGCGTGTACTTGACCGTGATAATGACGGTCTCCTATTGGTTTAGAAACATAATCGTCCCAGCAATATACACATCTGAAATATGCTGCCGAAATAACCAAAAGTGCGATTGGTCCGACATCTATAGCTAACTTCCTTTATTAATTTGCAAATGAAAATGAACAAATTAAATGCCTTTTCCTGATTTGTTGAATCAGAGGAAATTTCGATGAATCACGTACTTTTATTTGATAATATTATTCAAGTAATAATTGTTTAAAATTTAGGAGATATATATAATTTATATATCAAGCATATAATTAAACAAGAGTCTTTCCCCTGTATATTTTATTTTTATATTACTAAAGAGACTGAAAAAAATTATGAATTAACCGCACAAAAAAACTTCAAATTTCTTCACCGCCTAGTAACAGCTCTGAATACAAATTAGAAAAATAAAACAAGTATACCATAGAAAAAATATATTATTTATTATTTTTAATATAAGTACTTAATCAATCAAATCACAAGCTTTGCAAATGATGAAATTATTCAATATGTTAACGGTATTTATACTAATTTTAATGTAGTAATCTTTATCTTAAACAAATTGACTTATTTAAAACAATCTATAACTTCGAGTGACATATTTATAACTTTATAAGTGAGAGATTCTTGTGCCTTAATTTATTGAACATAATATACAATATTTAAAAAAAATGAAACCGTTATTGAGGTAGAATGCCCGTTTACAATAAAACCTATTAAAATTGCAGGATACTTGGAAAAAATTCCATATTGCCGTCATAACAAGTACACTCCTTATTGCACAACACAGGTATTATGGTCTTTTCCCCGAATCCATGTAGCAAAACCTGCGAAAACGGAATCGCTGTATAACACAATGCTGTCTTAAAAAGAGCCTCACCAGTTACCGAGAGGTTCAGCCCTCAAAACTGGAAACGGGAGGTACTGAGTTCGAACCCAATAGCGCCCGGCGGCATAATCGTTCAGAGATTTCCGTGGTTTCTTCCCTTGGATTTCCATGCTTAAATACGAATTAGGTTCCCTTAGAAAGACCTCCAACGGAGGGCACTGGCACCCATCCCCCTTTAGAGTCTATATTTCTCGTGTTGATAATTGGCCGTCATAAACACAAACAAACCTGTCTTGAAAAGAAATTTCTATGGTTTCTGGAGAAATTAATGTTGTACATTTATATAATTGATAGTACACATGCTAAAAAGTCTGTCAGCTTTATTCCAGATTAGAAAATTTTGATTCCGATTTTTTAAAAAAATTCTGGATTTAGTCTAAGTATTAGAAACATTATTTTTCAATTAAATTTTAAAATAGTGATAAAATTATACGCATCTTGAGTATTGTACTGCACAATAATATAGGATTTGGTATAACTTAAAATGTACTTACCATTATTCTTTTTCACTCCTTTGTAAACTTCAGAAAAGTACAAACAAAATGAAAAACTTTGAAATAGATTTTGGAACGTTTTTGACTGTCAAAATGCAAATGAGACAATAACTAAAACTAGATAATGAAAATCTATTCGTTGTCGTTACTTCTATCCACAACCATTTCAGCAAATCAGTCTGCAGATACTGAGGAGAAAAAGGGTCCAGGATATAATACCCGAGATACACTATATTGCCATTGATTATGGGACACTTGCGATTTTAGACATTTTACTAAATATCTAGAAAAATACATGAGGAATCATCTCGAAACTCTTAGTGTATAAATATAATAGTATACGTCATACATCTCAGTGAAGATTTTTTACCGAAACGCCATAGGGGACCGTCAACAAATTAAAAAAGAATGAATATCTTTTGAATAACCCTGTCAAAACTAATGTAGCAAAAGCTCTCAAACTCTAGATTATGACTGAATGCCTTATTGTAATACATTGTGTTCATTTTTATGCAAATAGCATGCACACTCGCAGAGTAATTAAGGTTTTTATAAAAATGGTCCCAAATTTTTCCAAGTTTTTCCATTATAATTTTCAGAGTTCTTAATATAAAATAATATTTTTTTCAGAAAATATGACAAACAACATTGCACACAGTACCCTGTAATCAGAATTAAAAAATAATAAAAATTGTATGAAAAATGAGTAGGTTTACTATATAATTTTTTACTGCGCATGCGTCAAAGATATCAAAATTTCATTTGCATATTATGTTAGCTAAATGTATAGAGCAACCTTTTTAAAAGTCTCAAAATCATAGCTTGAAAATTCTGAAAGTAATCGTCTATAGAAAAAGGACAAAATCCGTTGTTTCCAAAATGAAGCAAAAAAATGAGGGATTTTATCCAAATGCAGTAGTACATCCCATATTGTGTATTCTATATTGACACTAATCAATGAATATATGGATACAACCCCTCTTGTTTTTGCTTCATTTTGAGAATAACGGAATTTCGACTTATTCAATTGACGATTATTGTCAGAATTTTCAAGTTATGATTTTGTGACTTTCACAAAAGTTGCTCTATACATTTAGCTAACATAATATGCAAATGAAATTTTGATATCGTTGACGCATGCGCAGTAAAAAATTATTTAGTAAACCAACTCATTTTTTATACAATTTTCATTATTTTTTAATTCTGATTACAGGATACTGTGTGCAATGTTGTTTGTCATATTTTCTGAAAAAAATAATATTTTATATTAAGAACTCTGAAAATTATAAGGAAAAAACTTGGAAAAATTTGGGATCATTTTTATAAAAACCTTAATTACTCTGCGAGTATGCATGCTATTTGCATAAAAATGAACAAGGCTTATTACAATAAGGCATTCAATCACAATTTAGAGTTTGAGCGCTTTTGCTACATTAGGTTTGACAGGGTTATTCAAAAGATATTCATTCTTTTTTAATTTGTTGACGGTCCCCTTTGGAGTTTCGGGAAAAAATCTTCACGGAGATGTATGACTTATACTATTATATTTATACTCTAAGAGTTTCGAGATGATTCCTCATGTATTTTTCTAGATATTTACTAAAATGTCTAAAATCACAAGTGTCCCATAATCAACTGCAATATAGTGTATAATGCACAAGGCTCTGTAAAGAAGAATAGCCGGTTGGGAAAACATTTCTTAGAAAAGATGCTTCCCAAAAAAACATTGGTCATTATAGTCCAGCAGAGCAGGTGCCTCAGTCTTACTAGGGGTAATCTTCTTCTAGCTTATATATGAAATATTCGCCTGCTCTTGTCGTTTTCCAACCCATATAAGCAAGATAACTGCCATCTTTCATGCAAACATTACATAGCTGCGATTTTTCTTTTTTTTTTTTCTTTTTTTTTTTTCTAGTTTAGATAAATAATGTTATTCATGAGCTGAAATATTTTAAAATCAATACACCTTACATTATTGAATTTATGGATAAAATTACTCCTGAAAATGGAATCTGCATGTAACGGCATTTTACCTTAATCTTATTTTTTTAGTTCCATAAAAGGTATGCAATGCAATTATAACAGACATACCTAAAACGGAATTTCCATCCTCAATTAAAATCCCATATTACCAAGTTTTTGCTGTAGTTTAAAATTATTTTTCCAATATAATTTCTTAAATCAGACAATAACGATAAAACCACTTTTGCACTTCCAATTGCTGCAACTGAAGGACAATGATAATGTTTAGGCGTAAGCCTTAAATAAAGAAACAAATTTATTGATAGTAATGTATTTGACCTTGACAGGTTAATTACTGTCAAATAATAATTCTTGATATTAATGGATTTGTCCTTGAGAATACCCAATTACTGTCAAAATAAAAGTCTTGATTAATATTTATGACTAAAATAATGATTTAAAAATGCTTAATATTGATTTATTATTAAATTAATGTTTATTTCTTGACAAGTTGACAGCTTAATTTAATTTAAATTCATTTAAAGAGATTTTTTGGTCTTATAATTATTTTATGTCAAAATTAATGTTTTATTTATTGATAAGTTGTCAACTTGAGTACTTTTTAAATCATTATTAGAGATTTATTGAGTTCTTAATTATTTTATGTCAAGTTAATGATATATTTTTAAATTTATGATCATTTTAATTTTATCTCTATGCTTTCTTGTTATATTTCCCCAAAGGGGGGTTTTTTAGTCTTGGATCTGCAACCAAGCAGATAATAAGTGTTTTTCTTGACTTCTGCAATCAGGCAGAGAATATGCTTTGAGAGCATGAAAATTTTGAATGTCTTCTATCGTAATCTTATGACTGTTCTCTAAGGAATATGTCTGTTGGCTCTGTATATCAGAGAATAGTGTAACAATGAATCTATTTTAAATATTCAAGTTATAGTTTATTTAATAAACATTTAGTCTTAACAGCTCTCCCGTTGGATTTTAATGAACATTTGATTTGATACACCCATTTTCTTTTGGTGCGCCTCAACCCGGCAGTGTTAAATAGTGAATAGTGTTGAATAGTGTTAAATAGTGACTAAATTGTGTGACTATTGTGACTTTTGTGCATGAACACAGTTTTCTCCTTATAATTGGATTAATACGAATGAACATTTGACTTGGATTACCTAAGGATTACCTGAAATAAACAGGTAAGAAGCTTTATTATTCAATTAGAAATTAAGATTTTATTATTGTTATGGAAAATTTAGAAAAACTTAAAGCAAAGCGTTCTGTTGAACGAACAAGTTTTACAAAGTTATTAACAAAATTAGACACGTTATTAGCAGATGATATTGATAATACAAAAACTGATGAATTATTAGAGCTTCACGAAACATTGTCTTTAAAAGAATCTGCATTTCAAAAATTAAATCATGAAATCGAAGCTCAAATATCAGACTTAAAAGAATATGAAAAGGATATTGCTAGCAGTGAAAAGTATAATGATCAGTTGATAAGTGCTAAATTTAAAATTAAAAATAGATTAAGTAAATGCAATAAAGGCAATATTTCTACTATGATATCAGGTAGTTCTGTGAATGCATTGAATAGTTCTGTCAGTGGAACAGAAGCAAGTTCTTATTCGGCCATGAAATTACCCAAATTAAATGTTCCAAAATTTTCTGATGAAATCGAAGAATGGGTAGAATTTTTTAATTGTTTTGAAACATCGATACACCAGAATAAATCACTGTCAAAGATAGAGAAATTTGCATATTTAAAATCTTTGTTATGTAATCGTGCATACAATGTGGTAGAAGGATTTCCATTGACAGAACAAAATTATGATACCTGTATTGATTTATTAAAGGACCGATTTGGTAAAGTTGATGTAATTATAAATAAACATATGTCTAATTTGTTAAACATGGAACCCGTGAAAAATTGCTCAAATTTAAATGCGTTAAGAAGATTGCATGACGTTTGTGAAATAAACATAAGAAGTTTAAGAAATTTAGGAGTAACATCTAATTCCTATGGGCATTTATTAAATCCTGTTTTGATTAAGTTATTACCCCATGAACTTGTAATTGAATATCACAGAAGACGTGATACTAGTAAAGACCTTGATGTAACAGATCTAATTGCCTTTCTTAAATCAGAAATTGAATGCAGAGAAAAAGCTTTGCTTATGACTAGTTCTAAAACTGATACAACTTCTTCGTTTGTATATAAAAATAAAACTGAATATCGTGAAAGAAAACAATCAAATAAATATCAACATGCTAATACTCTAAATGCTAATATTAAAGTTTTTTGTGTTTTCTGTAAAAGTAATGAACATTTATCGTCTGAGTGTAAAAATTTAGCTGATGAAAAGAAAAGATTAATGTTAAAAAAAGAAGGTAGATGCTATCGGTGTTTTTTCAAATCCCATTTATCTTCGCAGTGCCGCGTAAAATTGCAGCCATGTATAAATTGTAAAAGCACTGAACATAACAAATTATTTTGTTTTAAGAAAAAATTGAAACCAGAAATATCCGAAAATCAAACAATTGTATCTAATTCTCATTGTAATTTGAAAAATTCTAATCATGCTGTTTTATTGCAAACATGTTGTGTAACTGCTCAAGGTAACTCGAAATCAAAATTAGTTCGTTTATTGCTTGATTCTGCAAGCGAGAAAAGCTTCATAACAAAAACATTAGCTCGTGAATTAAATTTGCCTGTTTTACGAAAGGAACATTTAACTGTATTTGCCTTTGGTATTGATCAAGGTCGGGAAGAAGAATATGATGTTTTCAAAATTAAATTAAGAAGTAAACTGAATTATCGCCGTTTCATAAATGTTGAGGTATTAGCTACGGATTTAATAAGCGCAACAACTTTGAAGGTTCCAAATTCTGATCCTTTAATTACGAAATATGTTGAGAGTAAGGGATGGAAATTAGCAGATCCTACCCCCCAGGAATCAGCAGTGCAAATCCTTCTTGGAGCTGATTATTTTTGGAATGTGCAGAAAGGCATCGTAGAAGAAATTAATGAGCATTTATATGTAGCTAATACACTTTTTGGTTACACAATAGTGGGAAAAATTAACTCTGAAAGCAACAAAACAATTAATGCTCATCATGTATCGGTGAATGAAAGGGAAAATTTTGATTTGCAAAGATTTTGGGATCAAGAATCATTGGGTATTTCTGATAGTAAAAGTGAACCATTTTCACAAAGGGATTTAGATGCAATGGATTTATTTATAGATAATTTAAATTTTGTTAATGGAAGATATGAAACGAAACTTTTGTGGAAGGTAAACAAAAATGAATTGGAATCCAATTTTGATGTAGCTAAACAGAGACTTTGGGGATTAAAATCAAAATTATGCAAAAATGAATGGTTATTAAATGAATATAAGAAAATATTAAATGAGCAGTCTGATTTGGGGATAATTGAAGAATGTAAATTTGATAAAAACGAAGTAAACACATATTATATGCCTCACAGACCAGTAATAAGGGAAGACAAACTGACAACGAAAGTAAGAATAGTATATGACGCGTCATCCAAAGATAAAGGAGCAAAATCCTTAAATGACTGCTTATTTTCTGGTCCCAATTTAAATCCCAATATTTTGGATATTATTTTAAGATTCCGTCTTCACAAGATTGCCTTCTCAGCAGACATAGAGAAGGCATTTTTACAAATTCAGATAGAAGATGAAGATAGAAATTTTTTGAGGTTCTTGTGGTTTGATAATATCACTAGTAATAATCCCATCTTGAAGGTCTTCCGCATGACTCGTGTAACTTTTGGTGTAACAACCTCACCATTTCTCCTTTCTGCAACCATCAAACATCACATTGAGGGATATAAAGATCTTTTTGAGAAAATAGTTAATATGTTAAATACTTCATTGTATGTTGATGACTTGTTCCATGGCGCAGATTCAGTAAATGAAGCTTTTGTTTTATCGAAAGGTGCAGAGAAGATATTGAGTGAGGCCAATATGAAATTAAGAAAATTCAAAACCAATTCAATGGAATTAAAAAATTTATGGAAAGAACATGGGATAAATTTTGAGGAAGATACCCTTGAACAAAATCTTTCAAAGATATTGGGAATCAAATGGATGACAGAAAGTGACACATTAAAATTAGATTTACAACCACTTTTGGTAGAATTTGATAGTCAAATTATCACTAAGCGTCTTGTTTTACAAACCATGGCGAAAATTTATGACCCTCTTGGACTCATTTCTCCCTTTGTAATAAGAATGAAGTTTTTGATGCAAGAAATCTGGGAACATGGAATGGACTGGGATTCTATGTTGCCAGATCCTTTAAGTGAAAATTTCAGAAAATGGGTTTATGAGGTTAAGGAGTTAGTAAATTTTGAAATGCATAGAAAATATTTTGTAAATAATGTAAGGCTAAATCCTGAAACTGCTCAGCTTTTTATTTTTTCTGATGCTAGTATAAAAGGATATGGGTCAGTAGCCTATATTCGTGATCCCCTTTCTTGTGAAACTTCATTTGTTATTGCAAAATCTAGAGTGGCACCTCTAAAAAAAGTTACGTTACCTCGCCTTGAACTTCTTGGAGCCCTTACAGCTGCAAGATTAGCAAATTATTTAAGGGGGATACTTGAAATTGATAATGAAAATATATTTTGTCTTTGCGACTCACAAATTGTTTTGCACTGGATAAAAGGCAGTGCCAGTAAATGGAAACCCTTTGTCGCAAATCGCGTACGTGAAATTCAAGAACTTGTTGCTCCTGTGCAATGGAAATTTTGTAAGGGAAAAGAAAATCCTGCAGATGTTCTCTCTCGTGGTTGTTCTGCATCTGAATTGATTAATAACTCTGTGTGGTTAAATGGTCCCTGCTGGTTGAAGGAAAATTCTTTACCAATATTTACGCATGAAATTCCAATAAATCTGTCTGACGAAGAGGCACTGCAGGAAAAACGTAAAATGCTTGTTTGCTCCGTATCCCAAAATATTCCTGAATTCGAACTTTTGTATAAATTTTCATCCTGGACCAAACTGAGACGAATTATGGCTTGGTGTCTCAGATTTATTAATAACAGTAGATGCCCATCTGAAAAAATCAGTGGTTTCTTAACTGTTCAAGAACTTGAAGGGGCAACAAACGCTATTGTGAAATTGATTCAACGCCATGAATTCAGAGAAGAACTGAAAATGCTAAATTCAAAAAAGAACCTAAATTCTAAAAGTAAATTACTTCCTTTACACCCTTTTCTTGACGAAAATGGTATTCTTCGTGTAGGAGGTAGGTTAAAAAATGCAAACCTCTCTGAATACCAAAAACTCCAAATAATCGTATCTAAAAAACATCATGTTACAGATTTGATCATAAAATACTTTCATGAAAAACATCTTCATAGTGGTACTCAGTTAACAATTTCGGCCATTCGACAAATTTTTTGGATAGTTAATGCTAAAGAAGCTGTAAAAAGAGAAATAAGGAAATGTATTAAATGCTTCCGAAATATGCCACACCTTTCATCTCAAATAATGGGAAATCTTCCATCATCACGTGTAACACAAGCTCGAGTTTTTTCGAAGGTAGGAGTGGATTTAGCTGGCCCTTTTTTGATCAAACCTCGTAAGGGGCGTGGTGTGAAACCCTTTAAGCATTATATTTGCCTTTACATTTGTTTTGCAACAAAGGCTATCCATCTTGAAATTGTCACAGATCTTACCACTGAAACATTTTTAGCCTCGCTGAAAAGGTTTGTAGCTCGACGTGGAAAGCCTCAAGAAATATATTCAGACAGAGGTACAAATTTTGTAGGAGCTGACCGAGAAATGAAGAAAATGATGGCTCGAATTGTTTCTGATGAAAATTTTCACAAATATCTGACTGACGAAATGATAATATGGAAATTTAATCCACCTTCTGCCCCCCACTTTGGAGGCCTTTGGGAAGCGGGAATAAAACAAATGAAAAATCATTTAAAAAGAACAATTGGTGAACAAATTTTAACTTATGAAGAGTTCTTAACATTGATTGCACAGATTGAATCCTGTTTAAATTCGAGACCGCTCGTCGAATCTTCTGACCCCAATGACTTTACTGCTTTGACACCAGGACACATGGGCGTAATCTGGCGGGGGCGAGAGGGGGCATATGCCCCCCTAGTTTTCCAGAAGCAGGGGCAAGACATACCTTTTGCCCCTCCAGTTTTTTGTTATTTCGATTTTCTCTTTTTTATTTAACCATTTATGTGCTATGTTTTGATTGCAAAACTAGAATAAATACTGGATAATTCCAGATACCCTGCAGTAACATCTTTATGTCCATATCAGTAATTTCTGACTGTTCATGAAATTTAGCAAATTTTAATGTGGATTTTAGCAAATTAGTTTAGCAAACTTTTTAATGCCACAATCGATGTTCAATAAAAAATACTTCCTCTGCTCTTTTTTCCTTTCCAGAAATTCTGAACCTATGAGCTTTTTTTTCATTTTAGAGTTGTTTGTATGCATGTGTGGGATGGACGTGTAAATTGGAAATAAGTAGCTATAGAATAGTTACATTACAAGGAAATAGAAAAATCTGGTATATTCAGTTTTTCAATGTTCGTTTGTATTTGTGTCACTTTAAAATTTATAAACGTAAAAACATGTTTATACAATTATAAAGTTTCGCTCTGCGTGTATGGGATAGCTTAATGGGGAAAAATTTATCGCATTTAAGTCTGAAAATTTAAATGAGGATATTCCAAGACCTCTCCTGATGTACCTGAGACTCAGAATTAAGAATTACTGATATATAGTTGAAAGTTTTATTAAAAATCAGAAAGAGCTCGCATCAAAAATCTTTTTCATTCCCACCGCTCGCGAATGCACAAAAACAGATTTCATGGTTCACACGCTATTCTATTGAAAAAATAGGAAAATTACTGGAATAAAAAGCATTCATTTTCAAGGAATGGACAGCGCTGGAAATTTTCCAAAAATGTAATAGTCCTTTAAGTTTAAAATAGCGAGCTTCATCAATCGGTTACGAAAAAAATTCATGAATTTCCATGCGATTTGTTCCGAATTTTCCGAAAATTTAAAGAATTCGCGGACGAAAATTTTGAAAAAAAAGATGGTCATCAAACCAAAAATTCGGACATAAAACAGCTTCACGGTAAAATATCTCGAATTTCGATACATGGCTGAGAAAAAATATCCATTTTGTTAAACGTTCGCATAAAAAATCGATAATATCGCCAAAGAATAACTGAAAGCGCGAATTTCGTCACAAAATCGCGGATAAAACGTAAATTTTATTAAAAGATCGCAGAAAAACATGTATTTTGTCAAAGAATAGAAAAATAACGAAAATTTCTTGAAATAATAAAAAAAAAGCAATTTTCTTCGAAGATTCGCGATAAAAATATTTTTTTTAAGGACTGCGAAAAAAAATGAAAATTCATGAAAGGATTGCGGTAAGAAATGCGAATTTCATCAAAGAACCGTAGAAATAACACAAGTTTCGTCAAAGCATCGCGAAAAAAACCGCTAATTTTGTTGATCAATGCAAAACAATTCGAATTTTGACAAAGGATCGTGGAGAAAATGCAAATTTTGTCAAAGATTCGTAGAAAAACGTGAATTGCGTCAAAGAATTGCTAAAAGAACGCAAATTTTGTTGAATATTGTAAAATAATGCGAAATCCTTTTTGTCAAAGAATAGCGGTGAAAACGCAAATTTTGTCAACAAAATCAAGAGAAAAACGCTAATTTTGTCAAAGGATCGCGGTAAAATTACAAATTTCTGATAAAAGATAGCGCAAAACCGCAAATTTCTGTAAAAAGACCGCGGTAAAAACGTGAATTTTGTTTCAAAATTGTGAAAAAAACCCACAAAGTTAAAAAAAAAAAAAAAAAAAAAAAAAAACACAAATGTTGACAGATAGCGGGAAAAAAATTTTGTCGAAAAGTTGCGGAAAAACTCAGAATTAGCATCCGGAATTTTTTTTTTTCTCCCTACCTCTATGCTATAACCTTTTAGAAAATTTTCTGCAGAGATATTTCTTTCTTTTTTTTTTCTTTCTTTCTTTCTTTTTTTTTTTTTTTTTTTTTTTTTTTTTACAAAAATTTACGCAAAGTTGATAAAATATCAGTTATTTTCTCTGGATATGACTTTTGCAAGAATAAATACAAGTAAAATCAGTTAAGTTAAATAAAAAATTCTGGTAGAAATTGATTTGGGCCAAATCGGGCCGGGCTGTTATCACGGATTTCCGTACGGGCCGGGCCAGACTCGGTCTGAACTTTTAATACTTACATCAGACCGGGTCAGAATAATTTTCGCTTAGGCCGACACGGGCATATCTCTATAAGGCTTTGATATTTTTTTATTAATGCCAGTGCATCAATTTGAACTTTTTTTCGGTTGAACAGTGCATCAAACATAACGGTTGTGCATTCACTATTTTAAAATATCTTTTTAAAGACATAAAGTTGTTAATTTCAGATTTTTCCTTATTTTTTTCGTATATGGCAGAACATTTAATTTTTTTATATTAAAAATTTTAAACATTTAAGTGTATATGTGTGTACGCGATGACTGGAAGAAGGGGGGGGGGGGGTACAATTCTCTAGAAAAGTACTTCGAAACTTTTGCCCCCTTAGTTTTAGAGCCCAAGTTACGCCTATGCCAGGACACTTCATTATAGGAGCACCAATGACATCATTGCCTGAACCTGACATCTCCTCTACATATGTTACTCCCTTGGAACGTTGGAAATTGCTGCAAAAGATTTTCCAGAGCTTTTGGAAAAGATGGTCTTCAGACTACCTCTCACAATTGCAACAACGAACAAAGTGGTTGAAGAGTAACCCGAACTTAAAAATCAATGACTTAGTACTAATAAAGGAAGAAAACCAGCCCCCATTAAGGTGGAAATTGGGCCGAATAATTGAACTTTTTCCTGGTGAAGATAGTCATGTTCGGGTTGTTAAACTGAAAACTTTGCACGGGGAGCTGAAACGCCCCATACAAAAACTCTCTCTTTTACCAATAGAAAATAACTGCACTTGATTTATTATTTTCTTTTGTATGTTTAATTTTTGTGATTTATTGAATTATAATGTATATTAATTTTTCTTTCTCTATTTTTAGTTATACAACTTTTAACTCCTGAGGACAGTTAGAATTGTTAGAATTCATATTGAAGTTGTTTTATTTTATTTAAATACTAAAAAAAAAAAAAAAAAAAACTTTACAGGTAAATTGTTTTCATTTTATTGTTTTAATATTTGATTAAGAAAACTGGTAAGATTAATTATTTTAAATTTGATGAACTCTGTTCATGGAGGCGGAGGATGTTTAGGCGTAAGCCTTAAATAAAGAAACAAATTTATTGCTAGTAATGTATTTGACCTTGACAGGTTAATTACTGTCAAATAATAATTCTTGATATTAATGGATTTCACCTTGAGAATACCCAATTACTGTCAAAATAAAAGTCTTGATTAATATTTATGACTAAAATAATTATTTAAAAATGCTTAATATTGATTTATTATTAAATTAATGTTTATTTCTTGACAAGTTGACAGCTTAATTTAATTTAAATTCATTTAAAGAGATTTATTGGTCTTATAATTATTTTATGTCAAAATTAATGTTTTATTTATTGATAAGTTGTCAACTTGAGTACTTTTTAAATCATTATTAGAGATTTATTGAGTTCTTAATTATTTTATGTCAAGTTAATGATATATTTTTAAATTTATGATCATTTTAATTTTATCTCTATGCTTTCTTGTTATATTTCCCCAAAGGGGGGTTTTTTTAGTCTTGGATCTGCAACCAAGCAGATAATAAGTGTTTTTCTTGACTTCTGCAATCAGGCAGAGAATATGCTTTGAGAGCATGAAAATTTTGAATGTCTTCTATCGTAATCTTATGACTGTTCTCTAAGGAATATGTTTGTTGGCTCTGTATATCAGAGAATAGTGTAACAATGAATCTATTTTAAATATTCAAGTTATAGTTTATTTAATAAACATTTAGTCTTAACAGCTCTCCCGTTGGATTTTAATGAACATTTGATTTGATACACCCAGATAACATAAATGTTATAAAATTATGAGTCATCCAGAATTGTGTGGGATGAATTTTGTTTGTGTTTTATAATTAAATATATAAATATAATATAGAAAACCCGATAAGACGAAATCGAAAGGTACAATGAAATACGTGTTAGACAATTTCAATCTTAGCAGGTATATCATTTATTAAAAATATGTCAGAAAAAAAATTCCGTTCGAGAAATTATTCCGTTACAGACAAGTTTCATTTTCACATGGCTCACTACATATATAAATATAATATAGAAAACCCGATAAGGTTCTACTTTCTTTAAAAGGAGATTTAACATAGTTTATAGATGACTGACAAACACACTGACAAAAAAAAAGTGTTTTTTGAGGGTCTTACTGATTATTATTGAGCGAAATATAAATATGAAGAGCTCAGGCGCGGATCCACGGGGGGGGGGGGGCGATCGCCCCCCCCCCCTAAACCAGTGTTGAATTCAGACTTTTTTCCGGAAGGGATTTCTGCTACTCCGTCGGAGACATTCTATTGTTCCAGAAAAAACGCGAATTTCATTAAAATGTCGCTAAAAAGCGCTAATTTTGTCAAAGTATCGCAGAAAAAGAGCAAATTTCGTCAAAAGGTCGTGGAAAAAGCGCTAATTTTGTCAAAGTGTTGGAAAAAGGGAAGGCAAAGTATCGCGGAAAAAAGTACTAATTTCGACATAGGATCGCTGAAAAAGCGCGAACTTCGACATAGGATTGCTGAAAAAGCGCTAATTTTGTCAAAGTATCGCGAAAAAGCATGAATTTCGTCAAATTATTAAGGAAAAAGCGCGAATTTCATCATAGGGTCGCGGAGAAAATGCGAATTTCGACAGAGGTTCGCGTAAAAAACGCAAACTTCGACATAGGATCGCTGAAAAAGCACTAATTTTGTCAAATTATCGTGAAAAAGCGCGATTTTCGTCAAACGATCACTGAAGAAACGCGAATTTCATCACAGGGTCGCGGAAAAAACACGAATTTTGAGAGTGGATCGCGTAAAAAACGCAAACTTCAACATAGGATCGCTGAAAAGGCGCGATTTTTGTCAAAGTGTCGTGTAAAAAGCTCGAATTTCGTCAAAAGTTCGCGGAAAGAGCGCTGCTTTTTTCAAAAGGTTGCGAAAAAGGAAGCAAAAGAACTCGGAAAAAGTGCAAAATTCGACATAGGATTGCTGAAAGATCGTGAACTTCGATATAGGATTACTGAAAAAACGCTAATTTTGTCAAAGTATCGCGAAAAAGCGCGAGTTTCGTCAAATGATTACGGAAAAAGCGCGCGTCAAAGGGTGGATAAAAAAACGCGAATTTTGACAGAGGATCGCGAAAAAACGCGAACTTTTGAGTAGAATTGCTGAAAAGCACGTATTTGGATATAGGATCGCTGAAAAAGCGCGATTTTTGTCAAAATGTCACGCAAAAAGCTGGAATTTCGTCTAATGTTAACTACTTTTTTCAAAGGGTTGCAAAAAAGTGCTAATTTTGTCAAAGTATTGCGGAAAAGAGCGAATTTCGTGAAAAGGTCGCGGAAAAATTTTGTCGCGCTAATTTTGTCAAAGGGTTGGAAGAAAGGTAGGCAAAAAATCGCGGAAAAGGTGTGAATTTCGACATGGGATCGCTGAAAAAGCGCGAACTTCGACATAGGATTGCTGAAAAAGCGCTAATTTTGTCAAAGTATCGCGAAAAAGTGCGAATTTCGTCAAAGGGTCGCGGAAAAAAATGCGAATTTTGACAGAGGATCGCGTAAAAAACACGAACTTAGACATTGGATCGCTGAAAAGCGAGTATTTCGACATAGGATCGCTGGAAAAGTGCGAGTTTTGTCAAAGTGTCGCGGAAAAATGAGCTACTTTTCTCAAAGTTGCAAAAAATTTCTAATTTTGTTAAAAGTATCGCAGAAAAGGGCCAATTTCGTCAAAGGATCGCGAAAAAACCCAAATTTTGACAGAGTATCGTGGGAAAAACGCGAATTTCACCTAAAATGCGAATTCCGTCAAAGAATCACGAAAAGAGCGCAAATTTAGTCAAAAGATCGCGAAAAAAAGCGTATTTCGTCAGATGATCGCGGAAAAGCATTTCATTTGATCATTCATTTAATAATAACTGTACAAGGAATGATTTCATGAACAGAAATTATGTCTATGTTGATTCTATGTTTCTTAGTATCGCCCCCCCCCCCCAAAAAAAACGATCCTCTGGATCCGCCCCTGGAAGAGCTCGATGCTGATTGATATCATCTGAGCTGGCGAGACGCGAGATGGTAGTAAAGTTTTTGGAATTCTTACAGAACAATGATAATTCATCTACATCCCTTCAAAACTCCAAACTGAAAAGCATTTCTTAGGAATATTACAAAAAAAAAATCGATGCTTGATAAAATAAAAAATAAAAACCTGTGAAAGCAAAACCTGTCTATAACGGAATATTGCCTTAATTGGTAAATTTTATGGCTCTAGTCAAAAGAATTTAAAATATTTAGAATACTAAATTAGATTGAAAGGAATTTCCCTTACTTTGCATTCCCGTTTCAGCACTTTTTACTTACACTGTGACTGTACATCCCTTTTTGAAGAGATCCAGGGAGGGGGCGTCATGACTCCCATGGATCCCCCCCCCCCCCCTTGGATCCGCCACTGGGAGGATTTTCTCCTTGTTACCTCTTAAAATCCAGAATCGCAGAATAAAAACTCCTGATCAGAAGTGATTTTAAACAAAAAAATAAATAAATAAATAAATAAATAAATAAATCTGAAATTTAAAACAAATTTCCTAAAGGGTTAAAACAGAAAAGGGGAGATTCCCTCCTGGAACTTATTATTTTTGTTGCATAGGATGTGTAAGCTCTGGAAGCTGGGTTAACCTTTTTTTCAAATATTAGTTTAGTATATTATTTCAGATTAAAAACTGCACTTATAATAATAAACATAAATGTATATATGTGATGTTTTCTAAAGAGGTTACTGTAATTTTTTCCGAGACTCTTTGATGAAATTCTCTGTAATACCACGGCATTTTGACGAAATTCGCATATTTTCACAGCCTTCTGATAAAATTTGTGTTTTCCGCAACCGCTTGAGGAAATTCGCATTTTTTCTATGACAATTGGACGAAATTTGCATTTTTCTTCATCAACCCTTTGACGAAATTAGTATGTTTTTCCACCCTTGATAAAATTCGCATTTTTTCCGCTTCGCTTTGACAAAGTCTACATTTTATCAGCGAACCTTTGACAAGATTCACGTTCTCAGCTATTTTTTTTCACGAAATTTTTTTTTTCTGCAATCCTTTAAAGAGCGTTTTCTCCGCGATCCTTTGAACAAATCTGAATTTTTTTCACGACTCTTTGATAATTCGCGTTTTTTTCGATATCCTTTGACAAAATGTTCGTTTCTCTCACGATCCATTGATGAAAACTGCGTTTTTGTCCTAGATCCTTTGACGAAATTCACGTCTTTTTTGCAGCTATTTGACGAAATTCGCTTTTTGAGGGGTTTTTTTTGTCGAAATTTGAGTTTTTTCCGCGATCCTTTGGCGAAATTGAAGATCTTTTCTGAGAATAATTGACAAAATTGTTTTTTTTTTCTTTTCTTTTATGGTGACCATTTTTACGTCCTAATTTTCGAACGGATGCTTTTTTTTTTTTTTTTTTTGGACACTTGCCTTACATTTTAGGAACAGAATTACCACTGCTTCTGACATCTTGCAATACTTTCCTGTATAGTATTTTTTTGAGTAGCTGTCATCACTTGAAAGTTATTGAATTTTAAAATCAGTCAGTCCATTTTAGGACAATCGGTTGATATCCAGTAGCAGTGGAATGATGGCTAAAAGTAGCATAAGCTTGGTTCGATATGTCGGTTAGAGGTTTACCCCGGCTGAAATTTTCATGTCCAACTCACCACAAATTATTATCGGACCGTCCAGTATGAAAGCTAAAAAAAATCGATTCGAGTAATAAAAATTACTCATAATGAACACTTACTTATGCTTATATTCCATTTTTAGATTATGTTCGAAATTCATGAATATATAAAAACATTAATATTAATTATTTTTAAGGCAATTAAATAAACTCTACGTAAAAATATGTCTTACAAGGAAGGTCTCCATTGGGGGCATACTCAGAATTTTTTGAAAAAAAATACGAATTAAACTACTCATGTAGGTAATAAAGGATCAGTGAAAATTAGCGGCGGAATTACATTATTAGATATGTAAAAAAATAAAATAGTTTGAAATAATTGGCGTGAAAAGCTGAAAGAGACGCGGGATTTGGCGAGCAGTGCATTTCCTCGCCAAAAGCAGACGATTTTAACTAATCTGAAAATCGATTTTAATTGACTTCACTGTTAAAAATCTGCAGCATTTACTGCAACGTCACTCCACTACTTTTATAGAATATCTCTCTTCTGACCAATGAGAATGCTCCATAGCACGATGAATTTACCGTGTCATACACTGTTAAAAATCTGCTGCATTTTGTTGCAACGCACTCCACCGCTTGTATATAATATCTCTATTCCAACCAATGAGAAAGCTCCATTTCACGGCCAAGTAACCTTTTTCTATGCAAGCAAAGGAGTGCGTTGCAACAAAATGCAGCAGATTTTTAACAGTGTATTTTTCAATTTGGAACAATTTTAATCAATTTAAATTGTGTTTTAAATGATAAAATATATTAAATTCATTTTGTTATAAGTACATATAAACGTATATGACAAAATTACACTTAAAGTAAAGTAAAAATGCAAAACTAAAATTACTTAAACTAAACTTATTTAAATAAATTGAACATAGAAAGTTTTTTCTTTAAAAAGTATTCGAAGCGTAAAAGCGTATTTTTCAAAATTTCGTTTTTTCGCCAACCGGAGATAAATCGCCAAATAAACGAAATTTTTATTATTTTTTTACGGACGTTATAAGGAGGTTCCGCCAAATTTTTTTTTGTAAAAATATATAACTATATGAGAAGAACATTCTGTAATTTTTTCAGATTTTTCTGAGTATGCCCGTATGGAGACCTTCCTTGTTAGACAATTACACCAAAACAAAAATCCAGTAAGAAAATCAATCTTAGAATAAAAGAACCTGTTGATAAAAGAAAATCGTAATTTTAAAGCTCTACGAAAAGAAAAAAAAAACTTGTCATCTTGCAAGATGACAAGTTTTTTTTTTTTTTTTTTTTTTTTTTTTTCCCCTAGTAAGATCTACCTCCGCCTATAAACCATGGTTTATAGGCGGAGGTTACTAGGGAACTGCAAGAAGTGTATGTCATCGATTTTGACGAAAGTGGTATCGTTGGAGAGATCTCATCGTGAGCAGTAAAAAACTCAATGGAACTACCCGTCGCAAATCCGCCGTTTTCGAGATATCTGACAATTTATGTCACGTAGCTAGTGCACACTTAATGGGGGACCGCAAAAAAAATTTGTCTCGATTTTAACGAAAGTGGTATCGTTGAAAAGATATCATCGCGAGGATTAAAAAACTCAATGGAATCACCCTTCGGAAATGAGACGTTTTCGAGATATCCGACAATTTGTGTCACACTGCTAATGCACACTGCTGGGAAACTGTATTAAGTGACATAAATTGTCGGATACCTCGAAAACGGCTCATTTCAAATGGGTAGTTCCATTGAGCTTTTTACTTCTCACAATGATATCTTTGCAACGACACCATTTTCATCAAAATCGAGAAAACAATTTTTTGCGGTCCCCCATTCAGTGTGCACTAGAACAGTATGCATTAGCAACGTGACATAAATTATAGGATATTTCGAAAACGGCTCATTTCCGAGTTTCCGACGGGTAGTTCTATTGGGTTTTTTCTCCCTCATGATGATATCTTTTTAACGATACCACTTTCTTTAAAATCGGGACTAAAATGTTTTGCGGTTCCCCATTAAGTATGCACTAGTTACGTGACATAAATTGTCGGATATCTCGGAAAAGGCTGATATGCGACGGGTAGTTCCATTGAGTTTTTTACTGCTCTCGATGAGATCATTCCAACGATACTACTTTCGTCAAAATCGGTGACTTACACTTCTTGCAGTTCCCTAATTAGAATAAACGAACCTGTTGATAAAGAAAATCGTAATTATCGTAATTTTAAAACTCTACAAAAAAGAAAAAAAAAAAAATCCCTGTCGGCTTGGCCTATAGGCGGAGGTAGATTTCGAAGAGTGCTCATTTCAACAGCAAAAAATAATATATGACTAGAGATAAACCCAGTTTAACAACTTTATTTGACCGCTTTTGAATAATTTTTAATTTCATTTTTCTGTAAGAACTGGTTTTTTTAGAATCATCTTAAACGAAATTCAGCTCAAATGCCCATTTTGACAACATATTATGAAATATATTCTGACTTTATTTAAAAAAGCGACCAATACGGCTCATTATAAAGTTCCTAAATAACAAAACACTGTCAATAAAATGCGTTTGACAGCAAAATTGAATCTAAAAATGAGTCATAAAATAACCAATTTGTTATTTGAATACATCCTCAAATCTTTAATCGTAAAATTTAGTGCGAAATGCCCAGTTTGACAGCTTTGTTTTTAAATATATTCAGCATTTATCAAAAAACTGACCAATACGGCACATTATACAGTTCCTAAATAAGAGAACCTGCCAATTGGATGCGTTTGAGAGCAAAACTAAATTTAAAATGAATGAGAGAAAATACATTAAAATAGCAAAAATTTTATTTTCAGACTACTGTCTTTTGCAAACCTTTTGCGGTCAGTCTTCCACCTCACAGAAATTCTTCTTATCCTCCTAACCAGAAAGTTGCGGCTTTTAAAACTTTTGTTTTCCGGGATTCCAATATTTGTTCAACTCCTCAGTTACTCAGTGATGAACTTAATTATCTAAAAGCTATTGCTGTTGATCGTGGTTATTCCCCTAATATTATTGATTCAATTCATAGAAAATTGACAAAATCCACCCAATCTGAAAGAAAAAACTTTAATTCGAACTCCAATGCTTTGGTTGTTTTGCCTTTTATCCCCAAAATCAGTCGGCAAGTTGCTAAAATTTTAAAAAGGTTCGATTTCAATGTTATTTTTTCTCCTGTTAATAAAATAGCTTTTTCAAATCTTAAGCACCCCATTGATCGATTAGATAACTGGGGTATTTACCAAATTTCTTGCCAAAGTGGCCTTTCTTATATTGGTCAGACTAAACGTGCTCTCAGATTTCGTTTAATGGAACATAAAAGGTATGTAAAAAATCAAGAGCTTAAACTTCCTCTATTGCTCAACACTGTTGGTCTTCACAACATAAGTTTAACTTTTCTTCAGCCACCATCATCCATAAATGTCCTTCCATTCTTGATCTTGATTTTTGGGAAGCTTATCACATCATAAAAAATTCTCACTCCTTAGTCAATGACTTATCTAGTACTCCTTATTTTCCAAGTATTTGGAAATCTTTAATTTAATACTTTTTTTTCACTCGCTTTTTAGTTTCTGTTTTGCTTGTTCTCCGATAGATGTCGCTACTTGTCCACCAAGTTGTTTTGGCTGCTTTCTTCTCATTCGTTGCTTTTCTTTAGCCGGGATTGTTCCCATAGCGGGTATTTAACCTCTTCACACCTGACACATTTTAAGCCATCGTAAAAATTATTTCACACTTTGTTCCATCTATTTATAGGTATAGAAACATAATTTTGTAATAAAAAGTAAAATTATTATTTTTAGTTTCTACTTACTAGCAGGTACACCTATGTGCACCTCGAGTTCATACTGCAAAAAAAACACTTCATTTTTCAAAAATTTATTTAAACGAGGAATTTGGTGGACTATTGATAAATATAAGCTTATTTTAAGTGCTATTTTCGAAAAACATATTTTTTAAGCTATTGCATAGCTTTTATCGCGGGCTTTGAGCGCAGCGACCGAATCTAAAAATTCCGTAACGAGTAAAACCTAACACTTCCGTAACGAAAAAACCTAACACTTCGGCTAACGTCGTTTTAGTTCGGCAAACTTCGGCACGGTATCCTTCGGTAGACTTCGGCAGACATTGACGCGGTATTTTTCAGATATTAGGATATCAAGTCTCAAACTTATCTTTCTTATGATCTAATTTTCATAGCGCGGCCAAATTTTGTTTGGTAATTTATTATGAGACATTGTTAATTTTTGGTGACAGGAGACACCCCACGGTGAGGGTCGAAAACTTTAAAATGCTTATAACTCGCAATCTAATTTTTGTAGCGCGGCCTAATTTTGTTTGGTAATTTATTATGAGGCAGTGTTAATTTTTGGGGACAGGAGACCCCCCCCCCCCCGCCAGAGTGAGGGTCGAAAAATTAAAAATGCTTATAACTCACGATCTAATTTTCGTAGCGCGGCCAAATTTTGTTTCGTAATTTATTATGAGACAGCGTTAATTTTTGGTAACAGGAGACCCCCCACGGTGAGGGTCGAAAAATTTAAAATGCTTATAACTCGCGATCTAATTTCCGTAGCGCGACCAAATTTTGTTTGGTAATTTATTAAGCTATTGCATAGCTTTTATCGCGGGCTTTGAGCGCGGCGACCGAATCTAGAAATTCCCTAACGAGAAAAATCCTAACACTCCGGAAACGTCGTTTCAGTTCGGCAGACTTCGCCACGGTATCCTTCGGTAGACTTCGGCAGAAATTGACGCGGTATTTTTGCATAAGTTGATAAAAAATGCTATGCAATAGCTTTACCGCGGCAGTCCCCGAGTGCCACACGTATTTTAAGGTATTTCATAGCTTTTATCGCGGGCTTTGAGCGCAGCGACCGAATCTAAAAATTCCGTAACGAGAAAACCTAACACTTCCGTAACGAAAAAAACCTAACACTTCGGCTAACGCCGTTTTAGTTCGGCAAACTTCGGCACGGTATCCTTCGGTAGACTTCGGCAGACATTGACGCGGTATTTTTCAGATATTAGGATATCAAGCCTTAAACTTATGTTTCTTATGATGTAATTTTCATAGCGCGGCCAAATTTTGTTTGGTAATTTATTATGAGACAGTGTTAATTTTTGGTGACAGGAGACCCCACACGGTGAGGATCGAAAAATTTAAAATGCTTATAACTCACGATCTAATTTTCGTAGCGCGGACAAATTTTGTTTGGTAATTTATTATAAGACAGTGTTAATTTTTGGTGACGGGAGACCCCCCACCGTGAGGGTCGAAAAATTTAAAATGCTTATAACTCGCGATCTACTTTTTGTAGCGCGGCCAAATTTGTTTGGTAATTTATTATGAGACATTGTTAATTTTTGGTGACAGGAGACCCCCCCCCCCACCGTGAGGGCCGAAAGATTTAAAATGCTTATAACTCGCGATCTAATTTTCGTAGCGCGGCCAAATTTTGTTTGGTAATTTATTATGAGGCAGCGTTACTTTTTGCTGACGGGAGCCCCCCACACGGTGAGGGTCGAAAAATTAAAAATGCTTATAACTCACGATCTAATTTTCGTAATGCGGCCGAATTTTGTTTGGTAATTTATTATGAGACATTGTTAATTTTTGGTGACAGGAGACCCCCCCCCACCGTGAGGGTCGAAAAATTTAAAATGCTTATAACTCGCGATCTAATTTATGTAGGAAGGCCAAATTTTGTTTGGTAATTTATTATGAGGTAGTGTTAATTTTTGGAGACAGGAGACCCCCCATGGTGAGGGTCGAAAAATTTAAAATGCTTATAACTCGCGATCTAATTTTCGTAGCGCGGCCAAATTTTGTTTGGTAATTTATTATGAGACTGTTAATTTTTGGTGACAGGAGACCCCTACGGTGAGGGTCGAAAAATTTAAAACGCTTATAACTCGCGATCTAATTTTCGTAGCGCGGCCAATTTTTGTTTGGTAATTTATAATGAGGCCGCGTTACTTTTTGGTGACGGGAGCCCCCCACCGTGAGGGTCGAAAAATTTAAAATGTTTTTAACTCGCGATCTACTTTTCGTAGCGCGGCCAAATTTGTTTGGTAATTTATTATAAAACAGTGTTAATTTTTGGTTACAGGAGACCCCCCACCTCACCGTAAGGGCCGAAAGATTTAAAATGCTTTTAACTCGCGATCTACTTTTCGTAGAGCCGCCAAATTTTGTTTGGTAATTTATAATGAGGCAGTGTTACTTTTTGGTGACGGGAGCCCCCCCCCCCCTCAAGGTGACGGTCAAAAAATTTAAAATGCTTATAACTCGCGATCTAATTTTTGTAGCGCGGCCAAATTTTGTTTGTTAATTTATTATGAGGCAGTGTTAATTTTTGGGGACAGGAGACCCCCCACGGTGAGGGTCGAAAAATTTACAATGCTTATAACTCACGATATAATAGCTCTTTCGTAGTGCGGCCAAGTTTTGTTTGGTAATTTATAATGAGGCAGTGTTACTTTTTGGTGACGGGACCCCCCCCCCCACCGTGAGGGTCGAAATATTTTAAATGCTTATAACTCGCGATCTAATTTTCGTAGCGCGACCAAATTTTGTTTGGTAATTTATTAAGCTATTGCATAGCTTTTATCGCGGGCTTTGAGCGCGGCGACCGAATCTAGAAATTCTCTAACGAGAAAAATCCTAACACTCCGGCAAACGGCGTTTCAGTTCGGCAGACTTCGCCACGGTATCCTTCGGTAGACTTCGGCAGAAATTGACGCGGTATTTTTGCATAAATTTCTAAAAAGCAGGCTTGTGTCGCATGTAAGGGTGGTGCGACTAGTTTAAATTTTTAATCTAGCCGGCATATAAAAAAATTTACACGTTACCCTTTGCGAGCGCACCTCATCTCCAAGGCTATTGGACGCTTAGGGCTCGGTTCAAACTCATCGCCGCTGTCCACAACATCAGACGAGTCCGGCCAAAACGAGCAACCAGGCTGCGGACTACACACACTGGAAACAGGAACTGGGACTTGCTGTTGTTGTTCTCGTTCAGTAGTGGTACAGCTTCCTTCCACCACTCCCTCCTCCTCCCTCTCGTTGTGAGTGGTGTCGGGCACTTGTTGACTATTCATTCCTTCACATAGGCGTAGGAAGTGGGGGAGCTAGGGGAGCTGTGGCTCCCCCTAGAATATTTGAGATGGGCTCAGCTCCCCCGGAGGAAATTATCGCACCACATCTGTTTACAATATATTGTTGAATTAAAAAAAAATAGTATATATATTTTTTAGGAAATTCACACAATAAACATCAAAGAGAAGAAATAGAAGAGGGGTGAGCACATTTGGTTGTGCCTTCATCTTTTTTCTCATCGTTTCAAACCTTTTCGAATGCCAGAAAGAAATAAGGAGAATGAAGGAATGAAGGCGTAATATTTAGTAAACCTTTAGGTTTACTAAAAAAATACTCAATTACTTGCTACTATGTATTTATAAAGAGATTGCCTTGAAAATTGATTTGGAATAGATTTGTAAAGCCTTTGCAAGCAAACCAACAGAAAAAAAACTTACCTTTTTTGCAAATGGGAGTGGAAGAATCCTTAAATTTGAATATTGTATTCAGGATCGTCCATAAACTAAGCTTCTATGCATTAAGTATATCCACTAAAAAATATTTTAACTGGATTAAAGAGTTGGTGATCTTTTGATATGTTTCTATTGCATACTCTTGTTTGTGAAAAGTGCAACACTATGAAGGAAACCTCCTAAATAAATGAAAAAAATCTCCACTACTAACTTTCCACAATGTGCCCCGGCTCCCCCTATTTGTAAAAAGTTCCTACGCCACTGTTCCTTCATGTTTCAGCAATTCCTTCAGAACCACATCATTAGGCTGCGGCCTTTGCCTTTCTGTGAATGTGGGTTCTTTGCCGAAAAAGTCGTAAACTGAGAAACGAGCCCGTAATGCATCCAATGTTATGCCGTTGAAACATTCAGCCATAGTGAAATTAGAGGTTACAATAATGCGCTTTGGCCTAATTAGTATGGTACCGCTCTTAATTTCGGCGGTAAATGGGTACATGTCTGCCCATATTTTTAGAAAAGACCCAAGCCAAACGCTGTGGGACTGGTCTACGTCGGAAATTAACACGTAGTCCTGATTTAAATATCCGTCCCACCATTTATTTAATGATTTTACGAATAAAGGGCTGAATTTTCTTACAGCATAATCCTTACCGATCCGGGGAGAGCCGCAAATCCACACTCCGCACGAATTATCCAATGGCTCTCTGTTAAACAATTGAGAAGAGAGGATATTCGCTTTGTAGCGGAGATAGATCCCCGGATACTCGGCCTTAATTCCGGCGATGTCACCGCACTCAGCTTTAACCAGAACATATCTAAAGACATTAGATTTTCTCTCATCCGCTGGTAAAGATCCAAATTCGGTGAAATCGCCATCCTTTTTGCAATAATCTGCACACTCTGTCAGTGACCCCTTAGCGCGTTCAAAATGAGCCCCTGGTATCCAACGCTTAACAGTGCAGAGGTTCCGCCTATTCTTAAACAAAACAAAGCCTTGGAGATGCTTGCGACCCGTATCTGGGCAAGTCTCTCGACCATATACAAGATATTCCTGGAGTAATCCATCAAATGCAGGCAAAGTCGAGAGATCGAACGATGTAAAACACCACCGCTTACACTTGGACATCTCTAGCAGGCAGAATGATTTGAAATCAACGGTGCGCCCGCATATATTGTAAATATTATCTCAAGTGGCATCGTACGTTAAGTCTAAATTTCGAACACTAAATGCAGTTTCTTAATTTATCATTACACTCAAGATAACATTACGCAGGCGATGAGCAGTTTTTCTGCAAGCCAATCTAATGCCCCGCTTTGCATAAGTTTTAATATTTAGTGACAGGAAACACCCCAGGACCTCTACGGTGAGGGTCGAAAAATTTAAAATGCTTATAACTCGCGATCTAATTTATGTAGGAAGGCCAAATTTTGTTTGGTAATTTATTATGAGGTAGTGTTAATTTTTGGAGACAGGAGACCCCCCATGGTGAGGGTCGAAAAATCTAAAATGCTTATAACTCGCGATCTAATTTTCGTAGCGCGGCCAAATTTTGTTTGGTAATTTATAATGAGACAGTGTTACTTTTTGGTGACGGGAGCCCCCCCCCCCCACGGTGAGGGTAGAAAAATTAAAAATGCTTATAACTCACGATCTAATTTTCCTAGCCCGGCCAAATTTTGTTTGGTAATTTATTATGAGACAGCGTTAATTTTTGGTAACAGGAGACCCCCCAAGGTGAGGGTCGAAAAATTTAAAATGCTGATAACTCGCGATCTACTTTTCGTAGCACGGACAAATTTTGTTTGGTAATTTATTATGAGACAGTGTTAATTTTGGGTGACAGGAGACCCCCCCCCCCACCGTGAGGGTCGAAATATTTTAAATGCTTATAACTCGCGATCTAATTTTCGTAGTGCGACCAAATTTTGTTTGGTAATTTATTAAGCTATTGCATAGCTTTTATCGCGGGCTTTGAGCGCGGCGATCGAATCTAGAAATTCCCTAACGAGAAAAATCCTAACACTCCGGCTAACGTCGTTTCAGTTCGGCAGACTTCGCCACGGTATCCTTCGGTAGACTTCGGCAGACATTGACGCGGTATTTTTCAGATATTAGGATATCAAGTCTCAAACTTATGTTTCTTATGATCTAATTTTCATAGCGCGGCCAAATTTTGTTTGGTAATTTATTATGAGACAGTGTTAATTTTTGGTGACAGGAGACCCCACCCCCACCGTGAGGGCCGAAAGATTTAAAATGCTTATAACTCGCGATCTAATTTTCGTAGCGCGGCCGAATTTTGTTTGGTAATTTATAATGAGGCAGTGTTACTTTTTGGTGACGGGAGCTCCCCCCCCCCCCCAAGGTGACGGTCAAAAAATTTAAAATGCTTATAACTCGCGATCTAATTTTTCTAGCGCGGCCAAATTTTGTTTGGTAATTTATAATGAGACAGTGTTACTTTTTGGTTACGGGAGCCCCCTCCCCCACGGTAAGGGTAGAAAAATTAAAAATGCTTATAACTCACGATCTAATTTTCCTAGCCCGGCCAAATTTTGTTTGGTAATTTATTATGAGACAGTGTTAAATTTTGGTGAGAGGAGACCCCCCACCCCCACCGTGAGGGTCGAAATATTTTAAATGCTTATGACTCGCGATCTAATTTTCGTAGCGCGACCAAATTTTGTTTGGTAATTTATTAATTTATTGCATAGCTTTTATCGCGGGCTTTGAGCGCGGCGACCGAATCTAGAAATTCCCTAACGAGAAAAATCTTAACACTCCGACTAAACATCGTTTCATTTCGGCAGACTTCGCCACGGTATCCTTCGGTAGACTTCGGCAGACATTGACGCGGTATTTTTGCATAAGTTGATAAAAAATGCTATGCAATAGCTTTACCGCGGCTGCCCCGAGTGCCATACGTATTTTAAGCTACTTCATAGCTTTTATCGCAGGCTTTGAGCGCAGCGACCGAATCTAAAAATTCCGTAACGAGAAAACCTAACACTTCCGCTAACGTCGTTTTAGTTCGGCAAACTTCGGCACGGTATCCTTCGGTAGACTTCGGCAGACATTGACGCGGTATTTTTCAGATATTAGGATATCAAGTCTCAAACTTATCTTTCTTATGATCTAATTTTCATAGCGCGGCCAAATTTTGTTTGGTAATTTATTATGAGGCAGTGTTAATTTTTGGTGACAAGAGACCCCCCACGGCAGGGCCGTGCTTAAGGGGGGGCGAGCCGGACATTTGCCCAGGGCCGCCAAAATTTGGGGGGCCGCAAAAAATTTTATGTTGTTTTTACATTTCACCAGTTTTTATAAAGATACTAGCTGACCTGCCCGTGATGAATGACCTTTAAATTAACCTCAAATTTGTAGGATTTTATATCTTAAGACTTCTATCTAAATTTATATTTTTAAGTAAAAAAACAATAAATTGAAAGTGGCCTCTATTTTGCGTTTTATTTTCTACAATTTGATTGTTGGAGTTCTTGCGCATCGAAAGCGAGTGAAACTGTGACGAAACACTCAGATTTTTACCGATTTTGTCGAAATATCTCATATTTCATTTTCATTTTGTAAAGAATATCTCTATCCGTCCGAACGTTTCATAGTTTTTGTAAGTTACGTAAATCTGATACAATGAGGGGTTCAAAAAATATTTTGTTAAAATATGGACGTTTAGTCATTTTTAGCGCAGGAAATATCGTATCATTAGGCGCAAAGTGACCTGCATTCGCCAATGTATTTCAAAACGTTAAAATTCATATATTTTAAAACTAGTTGCACCAATGATTAGAAAGTTTCATCTGTAAGAGTATACTTTTGGTTTTTCGAAAATTCTAAAACTGTGCTGTAGAGAGGCGAAGCATTCAATTTTTTTTACAGATTTCGTCATAATTACTACCCATTTTATTTTGTAAAAAATATTTCTACCATCAGAACGTTTCAAGATTTTTGTAGGTGTTAAATCGATCTATTGAAATGCTCTAAAAAGATTGTATTAAAATATGGACGTTCAGTTACCTTTAGTATAAAAAAGATAGCGTCTCTGTTTTTGCTGGTACATTAGAAATGATTAAAATTCTTGTTTTTTAAAACCAAATACATTATCTATTAGAAGTAAATTTCAGCTTTTAAGCACATATTTTTGGTTTGTCGATAGGATAACTCTAAAACTGCATCCTGGTGATGCATTGCAATAAGAGAGAAAAACGATTTTCAGTAAAACGACCTTTAAAAAATAAATAAATAAATAAATAAACCACATCAAGAATCTAACTGCTGTTTTTATTTTTATTTATTTATTCATTTTTTTATTGCAGCATTTCAGATGTAAGAGTATGATCTTTATGAACATGTCTTCCGTTTTTAAATTTCCAAAACGGTTTGGACGATGTAAGTTAATACATATTACAAAATTCCTCGTAAATTTTCTTTTCCAGTTTGTCATTTTCCACGATGCATGAATGAACCTTCAGACCATGTGCCATAGCTTTTCATTTCTTGCAACGACCGAAATAAGTTTTAAGTGAGAGTGAGTTTAATTTTTAATTAACAAATCGAATAATTATAAGAGTTTTTAAATTCCGAGTTCAAAAGTTTCAGATTTGACTTTAGACTTAGCCTCACAAACTATTTCAATCTCGTACGTGCTGTGTAGGTTCTGCTAGCCATTGTATACAGACGTACATGCAGACGGAAAAAAAAGGAGAATTTATTTAAAAAATGCAAAAAAATCGCAAATTTCCACCAAGGATCCCGAAAAAAAGGCTAATTTTGCCTTAAAGTCGCAAGAAAAACGCAAATTTCAGCAAAGGATTGTGCAAAAAAACGCTTATTAATTTTGTCAAAAATGTCGCAAAAAAAAAAAAAAAAAAAAAAAAAAAAGTAAATCTCTTCAAAACGTTGCGGGAAAAAATACGAAATTCGTTTTAAAAAAATAGCGGAAAACGCAAATTCCACAAAAGATTGCAAAAAAATGCAAATTTTGTCAAACGGCCACAGAGAAAACGCGAATCTTGTTACAGGACCATGAAAAAAAAAAATAAATTTCGGCAAAGGATTAAAAAAAAAAAAAAAAAAAAACATTCCGCGAAAGGGCCGCGCAAGAAAAGCGAAATTCTCCGAATGGCAATGGTAAAACGCGAATTTGGTCCAACGGCCTCGAAAAAGAAGCGAATTTCGTCAAATGGTCGTGATAAAAACCTGAATTTTACCAAACGGTCTTGGAAAAAATGCAGCGGTTCCTTCTAAAAAACAGCACACATATAAACAACAGTGTTTATTTCTTACTAAAGGTAGAGTTTTTAAACGGAAATAACATACTGAACTATTTTTTTTTAAGTCTGTTTGAGCCAAACTGAGTTTCCAGGAATTTACACTTAGCCAGAAATTGACTTGAAATGAAATCAGAATTAAACCAAACCGTACCATAAATAGTTAGTGCCGGGAAGGGTTTCCCCCTCCTTCACCGCTCTGCTGTAACTTTTCATAAAATTTGCTATAAATTTTAGATTTTTTTTTCAAATGGAGAATTATTTTTGGCGGCAGGGGCGGGGGTGGGGTGGGGGCAAGGGTTTTATCCCGAGTCTGCCTCACGCCGAAATAAGTTGAAAAATGTTAATGGGTTTTTTATATACTACCTCTGACAATAAAGTTCGGTAAATAGTTCTGTAACATTAATATAGATGAAATATTAACCAAAGTTACTGTACCATCCTTCAAAATAGTCATCTCCCATTAATATGCACTGCTGAGATTTGCTATACATGTCCTGGAAATTTCGCAAGAAGTCTTCTTTTAGGATGGAGCTCAAAAGTTTCGTCACGTTTCGTTGGATGTCAGTACTAAGGACAAATCTCTTTCAAGGAGAGCTTGAGTCGTGAAAATAGGAAGAAGTCTGGAGGATTGTGATCTGGAGAGTATGGTGGATGTTCAATTTGCACCATCCCTCATGAATTTCTTTCAGTGTCTTGCAAGGCTTAAAACCAAACTTTAAACTGATCTTTTATTCCTTCATTTTCTGTTCTCAGTTAAGGACCAAAACACTGAATAAGCACTTAGTAAAGCACGTCTTACACAGAACATAAACGACGCTCAACTGAACAACGGTGAGGGAAGATGGTCAACACTTGCCTCTATGCAGGTGCGGAGTTCTGTTTCCCCAGGTTGCCAGATTAGTCGTTCTGAATTCATTCACCGAACTTTATTCTCAGAGGTAGTATATACTTTCATTTAAAAGAAAATCATTGTAGCTTAAAATCTATAAAATTGATCCCTCACCACTAAAAATAAATTCTCCTTCACCTTCTTTGGGTATGTGGTGTCAATAAAAAATAATATGAAATATACCAGAATGGTTAATCCGCGGAAAAATCAGCATCTTTTTCATTTCATTTTCGATTATTTCAAAAGGGGGACTTTAACCTCATCAGCCCGTTTCACCACGTTGAGTATACTGTGTAACTATGCGGTGTAACTATGCGCTGATATGGAACTAACCAGAATCATTAGTTCGATATAATATTGCAGAAAACAAAGTTACAAATTTATAGCAAAAAAGTAAAAAAACTCTTTTTTTTTTTTTTTTTTTTTTTTCATTTTTGACTATTTAGGGTGCGGTTGTAACTCTATTACCCCTTCTCACTTCTTTGAGTATAATGTGGTGTGACTGTGCAATAACTAAAGAGACTCGAAGTAAAGAGACGAGATCGGGTAGACGCTGAATAAGTTAAAAAATACAAATTTATCTCAAACAGAAAAAAGCACATTTTTTTCATTTGATTTTCGGATGAGGAGGGGGTTGTAATTCCATCAGCCCCTTCTCCTTCTTTCGGTATGCTGTGATGTCAACGATGACTAACATAGGACTAACAAGAATGGTTATTTCATTATATGACAGAAGAAAAAAATACAGATTTATCTAAAAAGATAAGGATTATAAAAAACAAAATTTCAAATTTATCTCAAACAAAAAGAAAAAAATAAGTATTTTTTTTCATTTCATTTTCAATTATTTTGGGAAATCGCTGCAACTGCATTAGCTCCCTTCCACTTTTTAGGATATAATGTAGTGCCATCGTGTACTAATATGGAGCAAGGACTGATGTCATTTTGACATTATTTTTTAAATCGGTTCGTTACTTCCCGCCATTGATTAAAAATCTCAATTTAGGAAGTGTTTAGATCACTCTTCGTGCATTTGTATCTATAACAATTTTTATATATCTTAGGAACTGTTCTTAGAAATCAATTATATCTTATAAGTAATTAACATGACAAATTTTATATTTCTAGGTCCTTCAGTAACACAAAAATCGCATTTTTAGAACATATTTTACTCCTTCACCCCTTTTGGGGTAATGACACTGGCATAAGATCTAGCCTATGTTGGAGCAAGGTCTGTCACAGTTGGAGCAAGGTTGGAGGAGGCCTGTCAGCATCATTTTGACATAATTATTTTTAGATACTGATGTACCAGCTTTGTGGGGTCTCCAGTTGGCAGAATGCCGAGCCGATTCCATTCAGACTTTGGGGGTAATAGCCTATGAGGCCGAGAAATGGTATTAAATACTGTTTTCTATTTTTTGTTCCGAGTGAAATTTTATTTTAAAATTAATAGATTGTGGACCTATTATTAGTTCTCTGAATAACCTTTCCAAAATATATATTTTCTCCTACATTTTTTGAATTTTAATAAAAACATGTCTTTTTTTTTACATTTATATTTATGGCTAAAATGCAGTTTTAACGACTGCTTGGCATCTGACTTGGCGGCTATGCAAGAAATTCGCCAATTCTAACAACCTAAATATTCAGGGCACTTGTGTGTCATATACTCACTGGGATTTACTTGGCGCTAGAATGGCGTTATTTTGCCTAATATGGCAACCCTGATATTGTTTATTTTTTGATAAATTGTTTATTTACCTTAATTTTTTTTAATTATATAAAATGTTTTTTGCTCTATTGTTATTTGTTTTTAAAATTTATTATATTTAAAAATTGCTTTATTTATTGTTATTTTTTTTAATAATAGAAAATAATTTAAAAATGTATATTTAACCAGCATTCGAAAATGAGGTTTTCGCCAAATTGACGTTAGAATTTTTTTTTTTTTTTTTTTTTTTTACCAAACCTTGCGCGTATATATCTGCGTCATTTCTCATTTTCATATCCAATGTATGCAAATAATATAATAAATAATGTACACAATAAAGTAGCGAAATAATTTAAAAAAATTGCTAATCTGGCAAGTTTTAAAATCACACCATTCAGGCGTTAATTCTAAAAAGATTAAGTTATGCTATATTGCGAGGGGAAAAGTTATAACCATACCTTTAAATCATCTTTTTTATTATATTTGTCTTTTTTTAACTTATTTTAGTGTAACTGAATTACAATGTAAAGTTTAGAAACAGATTATTGAATTAAAGAAACAAAAAGGTATTCGCCAAAAAAATTCGACATACCTAGGATGTTTAATAAATAAACTCATCCTTGAGATGGTACGAACTCTCCCATTTTCGCATTGGACTCGCTCTTTTCGCCCATGCGCAGTTCTGTCCAGGTTTCTCTCAAACGTGGTTTATCAGTACATCCGTTACTTCCCGAGATTATCGCATTTTAAAACGCCTTTCGTGCATTTGCATACTTTTTAAATTTTGTATTTTTTAGGAAATCAGATCATTAGATCTTGTGAGGGAGTGACCTTTGCAGAAAGGCACTCTAGTATTTCTGAGATCGTGACGTCAATAATTTAACAAGTGTAAGCGTAAAAGCGACATCTATCCTCTCTTTTACTTTAACTTTCTAGAGTGTGTGTGCTCTTTCGGATTTTACAGTTAGCTTGCGGTTATTAGTAATATGTTAATGTGAAGTATCTCAGTTTGCAGCATATAAAAGCTTGGGTTTGAGTGAATGAGGAGTGTCTCTGGCATTAGCCAGCAGCCAGCGAGTGAGGCTCTCTGCCATTAGACAAGCGAAGTGAATTATTGTTCAGCGAAGTGCTAGCGAATAGGAAGTAGCGACGGCCTCCAGTGAAGTGGAAAGAAGTTTGGATAGTTGATTTGAGATTCGGCCGTGGTAAGAGAATTTACAGTAGTTCCATTTTTGATTATTTGTAAAATAAAGAATTACCCACAGCCACGGGCTGTTTAATTAAGCTTTGTTTAGCAGCTCAGTCTGAAGATAGTGAGAAGTGTTAGGTGGTGCCCCGACTGAGCTAGGCCGAAGCCTGTGAGTATGATTTAGCTGTTCATAGTGTTTTCAGTTGTGTAAATTTAAGACTGGCTCCACTTCCCTTCAGCCATTATCACTTTAATAAACTTTGTTATTTTATCTTAAATTACTGAGTATGTCTACATTTAACCTCCACCACGACCAACCTAACGTTACAAATGACGCCCACCGTGGGTTTACCGTTACAATCTTAGAGATCATTTATATCTTATAAATAATTAACATATCAAATTTTATACCTCTAGGTCCTTCAATAACACAAAAGTCTCATTACTAGAACATTTTTTGCTCCTGCATCCCCTAAAAGGTAGTAACACTAACCTAATATATAGCCTATGTTCGAATGGGGGCAAAGATCATCATTTTGGCACAAGTACTTTTGGAATCGGTTCGGTAGTTACAGAGATTAGCCCCTACAAATAAACAAAATTTACTGCTCTATAATATAGGTATGATATGATTATGTAATATTTATGATGTTGAAACCTCTAAATTCAGATGAACTGATATTTGTCATAGGAGAAAAAGGTAAATAAAAATTATTATTTTAAATACTGATGAGCAAGGAAAATTTGATTTTTTAGTGATAATTTTTACGACCTGTTTTTTTACAACTTTTTGTGTTAAAAAATTCATAAAAATTTCACTTTTGTGATACATTTTGTACAGTTTATAACATTTCATACCTGTTTAAAAAATTTCAGAAAAAAGGGCCGTCAAAATATATTTCGTCCAGGGCCGCCAAAGTCCTAAGCACGGCCCTGCCCCACGGTGAGGGTCGAAAAATCTAAAATGCTTATAACTCGCGATCTAATTTTCGGTGCGCGGCCAAATTTTGTTTGGTAATTTATTATGAGAGATTGTTAATTTTTTTTGACAGGAGACACCCCACGGTGAGGGTCGAAAAGTTTAAAATGCTTATAACTCGCGATCAAATTTTTGTAGCTTGGCAAAATTTTGTTTGGTAATTTATTATGAGACAGTGTTAATTTTTGGTGACAGGAGACCCCCCACGGTGAGGGTCGAAAAATCTAAAATGCTTATAACTCGCGATCTAATTTTCGGAGAGCGGCCAAATTTTTTTTGGTAATTTATTATGAGACATTGTTAATTTTTTTTGACAGGAGACACCCCACGGTGAGGATCGAAAAGTTTAAAATGCTTATAACTCGCGATCTAATTTTCGTAGCGCGGCTAATTTTTGTTTGGTAATTTATAATGAGGCAGCGTTACTTTTTGGGTGACGGGAGCCCCCCCCCCCCACACGGTGAAGGTCGAAAAATTAAAAATGCTCATAACTCACGATCTAATTTTCGTAGCGCGGCCAAATTTTGTTTGGTAATTTATTATGAGAGAGTGTTAATTTTTGGTGACGGGAGACCCCACCCCCACCGTGAGGGCCGAAAGATTTAAAATGCTTATAACTCGCGATCTAATTTTCGTAGCGCGGCCAAATTATGTTTGGTAATTTATAATGAGGCAGTGTTACTTTTTGGTGACGGGAGCCCCCCCCCCCCCCCAAAGGTGACGGTCAAAAAATTTAATATGCTTATAACTCGCGATCTAATTTCTTTAGCGCGGCCAAATTTTGTTTGTTAATTTATTATGAGGCAGTGTTAATTTTTGGGGACAGGAGATTTCACACGGTGAGGGTCGAAAAATTTAAAATGCTTATAATTCCCGATCTAATTTTCGTAGCGCGGCCAAATTTTGTTTGGTAATTTATAATGAGCCAGTGTTACTTTTTGGTGACGGGAGCTCCCCCCCCCCCCACGGTGAGGGTAGAAAAATTAAAAATGCTTATAACTCACGATCTAATTTTCCTAGCCCGGCCAAATTTTGTTTGGTAAGTCATTATGAGACATTGTTAATTTTTGGTAACAGGAGACCCCCCCAGGGTGAGGGTCGAAAAATTTAAAATGCTTATAACTCGCGATCTACTTTTCGTAGCGCGGACAAATTTTGTTTGGTAAGTCATTATGAGACAGTGTTAATTTTTGGTGACAGGAGACCCCCCCCCCGTGAGGGTCGAAAAATTTTAAATGCTTATAACTCGCGATCTAATTTTCGTAGCGCGACCAAATTTTGTTTGGTAATTTATTAAGCTGTTGCATAGCTTTTATCGCGGGCTTTGAGTGCGGCGACCAAATCTAGAAATTCCGTAACGAGAAAAATCCTAACACTCCGGCTAACGTCGTTTCAGTTCCGCAGACTTCGGCACGGTATCCTTCGGTAGACTTCGGCAGACATTGACGCGGTATTTTTGCATAAGTTGATAAAAAATGCTATGCAATAGCTTTACCGAGGCAGTCCCCGAGTGCCACACGTATTTTTTTTATATAGAGATATACATTGCATTGTGTACAAATAATTCTTGATCTTGATTTGCAGCCTTCATACTTACATTTTGAAGCAAAGTTATCATTTGTTGACCGAGGAGAGTGTCCAATTTTAATATAGTAAATGGGCTTCTAAATACCCTTACGTTGTTTCCGCTGTGGTTAATTTGCGGAATCATCTTCAAAATCATTTTCAGATGAATAAATTTTGCGTGGTCTCTATGGTGGTCGTTCTTTACTTACTTTGCTCTTATATTTCATCAGTACTTATGCAATCTCTAAAAATACCGCAAGAGAGACAATCTATCTTTTCGAGGAACTTCACCTGTTTTGCAATTTCTGATATATGTTATCCAACAAATGGAAATAACTAAATCTATAAAATGTATAAAAACTCGGTACTACTAGGTTATCCCGTCGACCAAAAAATTATCGCCAAACTATAAGATTAAATGTCAATAATGGATGATCGTGAATGTCACATTCAATGATATTAAATACGATTCACGTGTTTAAAATGTTATTAAGTGATTTTTATTTGAACTTTTTTATTAATGTTTTTATTAATTATCTATTAATTATTTGTTTTTTCGTTATTTAAATTAAAAATTATGTCAATATGTATAATTTGGCTATTATTTTGGCGATTTGTATAATTTGGCGAAATTGGTCGACGGGATAACAGAGTAGTACCAAAAACTCTGGTTGACTACTTTTTTGTGTGAATAGAACAACAGTAGTAAGCTAAACACCTAAATCTGTACCAACCATTCGCGTTTTGTATTCACAATTGCAGGTTGTGTTACATTAATTTTACAGTTTTGATCTTTAGACCACCTAACACAATTGCTCTCGGGATCGCTATCGATGTAAGTCAAAAGCAAAGTTACACATTTATTATATTTCCAGTTAAGTATACACAAATCCTTCTCTTCCCTCAGTCTCTCATCTCACTGTCCGTGTAACAAATATCGATCATTCTTGATTTTTTTATCTGCTCCTCCAAGTCTTTTGTTCATAATCATTTAAACTTGGTAGATATTGTTCCTCAATAAAAGTCGACCATTTTACACTAGTAAAAAAATGTCCTAGTAAACCACCCGTGTCTTGTCTTTTGGCGTAAATTTAAAAAACAATTTGACAATGTCTCCACCTAGACCTAATCATAATTATTTTGAATCATCAGCTAGTACAATTCTTTTTCCATGATATATTTGGCAGTCAAGGGCATGGCCATCTCTTGCGGATAAAACAAAGTTTTTTAATCCCAGCAGATTAGGTTTTAACGTCACACGTTGTCTAGATCCACAACGTCAAGCAAATGGGATCTAGTGATCTCTGTTCATCTAGTGATAAACGTTTTGGCCTAGGCTGGGGCAATCATTTAATTCTTACTGCATTCAAGATAAGATTTACTTTCCATAATTTGCCATCTGCTGAAAGATCATTTGATTTATCTGCAAAATGAAGAATTTTTCTAATCTCAAAAAATCGATCACGTGACACATCAGTAGCTGCAATTCTAAGTACTGACAAGTCTTTTTGCCAGTAGAAGTTTGCTTGGAGATATTTTAAATTTCCCATGAGTATGCGTACGCCTGCAACTTTTATAATTTCATATTTAGAGGCATTTGTTGAGCGACGGTTTCGTGTTTGAACGGAATATAACGGAATTGGAATTGTTTGAACGGAATTGGTTTCATATGAAACTTTTTCCCAAAAATTTTCATTTAACTAATCTAGAAATGATTCAAAAGCATTTACGATGCCGGAAAATCTACTTTTAGATAAGCCTCATCAATCAATGATCCTCGGAATATTATTAGAAGAAAAAAAGATTAAATAAATATTTGCGAAAAGATAAGGTTTTATTCTCAGCATTACTATTCTAGTGTGCTGTGACACAAGTTTTAAAAAATTACTTATTTTCAGTTTCCCATAACAAAGGCCTTTTAGTTAAACTTTATTAGTACATGGATTTGGGATAGGTACTGGAGCACTATCGTTAATGGTTCTATCTGTGTCATCTAAATTTTCATTGCCAGAAGACTCCCCATCACCATTGGCCTCATCAATTTATTTACTGATACAAAGATATAATAATTATGATTTTTAAAAATTAATGTCTAATTTAAAACATCAACAAAATGAATTCTTATTTATAATTAAGTATATAATTTCTTAATAATTCCACAACTTTAGCACTGCACCAGTTAGATATCATTCAGAACAATTTTTTTTTTGTGAGATGACTTCTTTCCAAAAACACAGAATTAAAACCGGAGGTGCACATACGTGTACCTTACATATTACATCTAATTTAAATAGATATTATGATCTAGCTAAAAAATTAAATGATTTATGCAATACTGAAGAGTTTATAAGCATTCTTAAAAATTATTATGAATAAATATTAATTTTCTAATCATAAAAATGTATTTACTTTTTCGAAGTTTTATATTTTTCGCCATCGCTCGTTTATTTTCTCCAAAATCATATGAATTAAGACTGCTAGGGCCATTTATTGCTGAAACTAGAAAAGGCTAACGTACACAAATAACACCCTCTTGTCTCAATAAAAAAAAATTCAAATATTAAGTGAGATACGCAGTTGAAATTAGAGGTACACAAATGTGCACCTCGGATCTGAAGAGGTTAAACCTGCGTCTCTCTGTCTCTTTGCTCAGTTTTGCTATTTTTTTTAGCTCGCTGAGTTTCGCACTGATGAAGAATCTCGATAGTAGATTCGAAATAGCTATTTGCTACCTTCTCATACTTTATTTGTGCATTTATAATCGTTGGTTTTCTGTCTTTAAACAAAGAGAAAATACAATTTGTTATTTGAATACCTCATTTTTTCAATCACGATCGCTCACGATTCTGTTCAAATTACCTATTTTGGTTGCCTTTTTTTGAAATATATTCTGGCTTTATCAAAAAACTGACCAATACGTCATATTATATAGTTCCTAAATAAGAGGACCTGTAAATTGGATGTGTTTGAGAGCGAAAATGCATTTAAAAACGAGTCAGAAAAAATTTAATTTGTTATTTGAATACATCCTCAATTGTTCAATCACGATCACTTCAGGAAATTCTGTTCAAAATACCCTTTTTGGTAGCCTTTTTTGAAATACATCCTGTCTTTATCAAAAAAACTGGCCAATACGTCACATTATATAATTCCTAAATAAGAGGATCTGCTATTTGGATGCGTTTAAAATCAAAAATGAATTTAATAATGAGTCAGAATATAAGCAGTTTGGATTTGAGGTTTTTTCTCCATCTCCTATTTTTGTTTAATTTATTTTTGCTATAAGAATTGATCCTATGAATGACTTATCAATACAAAAGTTGTAGATATTATTGATACGATGTAAAATATATTTAATTAGATTTGATAGTTTAAGAATTGACGAACATATGGATTATTTTCTTTTTCTCTCCCCCCCCCCTTTTTTTGTTTTCGTTTTTATTTATTTATTTTTTTTTTATTGGTAAGAGTTGGTCCTATCATAAACTTGCCAGTACAAAAGTTTTAAATAATTTTAAGATCATCTATAAAAAATTTAGTTGGATTTGATATCTTGAGAATTGACGAAGTTATGAATTTTTTTTCGCCCAAAAACTTTGTTTTTTCCCCTTGAGCCCATTTTTAACTTTATCAAAAATCTGTCTTATATAAACTTTTGGTCCATTTTTTAGAAGTAATATAAACTTTAAACGTATTTGATATATATTTTAATTAAGAAGTTATGGCGTTTTTTCGGTTTTCACAAAAAACCTCCCTATTTCCACCCCCTTGGTCTGATTTTGCCCATTAACGAAATTGACCGGGATTTTATACCCCTTGATTTTATATATCAGTTTGGAAGAGATTGGAGCAGAATTATAGAAGTTGTCGTGTCTAGAAGAAAGTGATATATATATATATATATATAATATATATATATATATATATATATATATATATATATATATATATATATATATATATATATATATATATATATATATATACACATATATATATATATATATATATATATATATATATACATATATATATATATATATATATATATATATATATATACATATATACACACACATATATATATATATAGACATATAGAGAGAGAGAGAGAGAAACTTTTTTACTGATGGTAGTTTTGGGGCCCCGAAGTTATGATCGGCGTCAGTGGTGACCATCCCCTCTAAACCCAATGAAACAAATCCACCCCCTCCCTCCCAAAAAAAAATCTTTATACTTTAACACTGACCTCGCCCCTCCCCAGGGGTGCAGAAAATGTTTCTACTCTCAACATTTCCCCCAATCCACATGAAAATTTCCCCAAAATTTTACAGTGTGTTATAGGTAAATGCTGTATTACTATAGGTATAAAAATTTTATTTTTCCGATGTATATCAACTTATGCGCGAATATGTAAGGGGTCATTCTGATTAAAAATAGCTTTTCTGAAATTCACAGAAAATTTTCTGAAAGGTTACCACAGAGTGGGGGGAAAGGGGGGGGGGAATCCACTCCCAGAACTATGAAAGTTTCTTTCACGATCTTTTGGTGAAATTTGCGTTTTTTAGCGATCTTTTCACTAAATTTGCGGTAATTTTTCTCTTTTTTGACGAAATTCGTGGTTGTTTTATGATCGTTTGACGAAATTTGAAGTTATTTTGTGATTTTTTGACGACATTTGCAGGTTTTTGTTATCTTTTAACGAAATTTGTTTTTTTTCCTGCCCTTTTGATGAAATGTTTGGTTGTTTTGCGATCTTTTGACAAAATTTGCAGTTTTTTCACCATCTTTTGACTAAATGTGCGTTCATTTTGCGATCTTTTGAAGAAATTTGCGGTTATTTTTCGATTTTGTGATGAACTTTGTGGGACGTTGTGGGGAGGGGGGGGGGCGTAATTTTTGAACAAAATTCGTTATATTTCTATGTCTAAATTTTCAGATTAATGACATTTTTCTTTGTACCGAATGCCTTAAATTTTCTGAACAGAATCATCCCTGAATACATGGTAAATATTAGTCTGAGATAGATTTTGTGAAGGTCTCCATATGAATCTTTCTATTTGTGGTGAAATTTTTCTATCTCGGGAATTTATGATGGAATTCGTTGTTAAAATCGAAATCATTTGTTTATATTTCCACAAACTTTTCCCAGATGGTTGAAATTTCCCCCCGATCCTAGATCGCCGGATCGGCCATATTCTGCACCCCTGTCCCTCCCTAAAATATATTCTACTTATCTACTGCACCTTCAAAAGATAGTCAGTTGAGCATAGCAGAATGAGTTTTTATTGCCCTTATCTAGAATTTAAAGAAAGAAAACACAGGAACTTTTCTCGAAATTAAGTGTTGAAAAAATTTAAAAGTGATATTAAAAAAATGAAGAATTTTTTAACAGTAAAAAATAAAGAAATATTAAGAATTTAAAATCTCCCTCCCCCCCCCAAAAAAAATGTACTTTTCCCAAATTCCTCCCCAAAACTAAGTTTTACGGCGCATCTTGCGTCACCAAACCCCTCTCTGGGCCCCCTGATCGGCGTCGATCTGCAAAAATTTTTCAGACATTCCAACATAGGAGCGACCGCAATAGGTTATTTCATACGAAATCTACCTAAAAAATAGATTTTTAAGTCTACATTTCTGTAACTTATCATACCAAATAAAATTTCTAAAGATTTCGGTATACAAATGTACAACATAAATATAATTTTTACGAATAACAAACAAGTAAAATACCAGCCCAATTTGGGCTCATAGGGAAGAATTTAGGAGTGCACAGATCGCTGTTGGGCCAGGTCAGAGAAGAGACGGACCAAATATTTTAGCTTTTAATCCGCACGAGCCCCGACCTGGAAATTTTGGCCAGTACAAAACCTCTAGGAAAAACGATGTCCAGGTTACGCTTGGCATAGGGGCGAATGAAGTCTAGCCCGACCCTAATCTGCTGAATGATGCAAGATCAGTACACGGCCTAGCCCAACTTTTATGGATTTAAACTGGTGCGGTCTGGGTTGGGCCGCAGCGTACTCGAACTTCGTCCCATGTCATTTCCCGTGAAGATACATAATGTCGTTTTGCAAACCCTTTATTTTCCCAGCCTCACCAGTGACAGAGAGGTTTTGCCCAGGGATGTAGTAGAGGGTAAAGGAACACCGTATTCCCTCTGTTTCTCAAGAAAACTATAGTGTACATACTCTAGGGTATACTCTCTGCCTTGAGCGTATACCCTCTGCTTAGAGCGTATATCTTCTGTTATTTTTACGACTACACCCCTTTCTGCCTGGTGGTGTAATCCTAAAAAAAAAAAAAAAAAAAAAAAAAAAAAAAACAGTGGCTATACGCTCTAAGCAGAGGATATACCCTAGAGTATATATACAATAGCTTTATTGAGAAACAGGGGGTATACGGTGTTCCTTTAAAAAATCCAAAAGGTATAAGGTGTATACCCTCCACCACATCCCTGATTCTGCCTCCGAAACTGGCAGACGGCAGGTGCTGGGTTAGAACCCAATCAAGGCCGTCGGCCTAATCGTTCGGAGTTTTCCGTGTTTTTCTTCGAACCTTGGATTTCCTTGCGTAAATACGGATTAGATTCCCTTTGAAAAATCCCCGCGGAGGACACCTCACCCCATTAGAGCCTATATCTCACGTGCTCATAATTGGCCGTCATAAATACAAAACAACAACAACAAAAAAACTTTATTAGCCCAAGGAGGCAGGCGATCGCTCCTTCGCAACCCCCCACCCCTCAGATCCTTCATTGGGTCCAACCCAGATCAAATATTTAGCTTTTAAGCCTGATCAAGTCCATACTTAGAAAGTTCGTCCCGTAGGGTGCAGATCTTGAGGAAGAATGAATACTTACGTTAGCCAGCTTCGACAAAGAATAGTTTGACCTAGCTCGAATATACAGAAAAAAGTAAGGTCTGATTACAGCCCGGCTATTGAAGACCTTGACCCAGCCTGATTCATGAATTGGCGCGTCCCGGGTTGGGCCAAGCCACGTCGACCTCGAACTTCAGCCCAAGTCCTATTCCATGAAAATCTCCTCTCATGTTGGTTTGAACACATTTATGGGCCTAAGGGGGGCGATCATCCCCCTCCATTAGATCTCAGATCCGCCACTGCACAAGAACAAGCTCCTTGTGTCTGCTCAGACTTCTTAACAAACAAAATAAATCTGTCCGTTGGGTCTCAAGCCTTGTTTGCAGATTTGCCCTTACACTATTGTGAAAATAATAAATCAGATAAAAGACAGTATTCTTGACAAGCATAATATAACGCATGTGTATTATTGAGAATGCAACTCTTGCTTGCATTTTGTGTATGCACAAAAGCTAACCGCCCCATGGAGTTAAAGAAAGTAGAGTGACGTCAAAAGCAGCATTCCAGAATGATTGCGCGATCATCTTGAAAGTATCGGTTAGGTGTGGTTAGCTATATGTTGATTTGTAGAAAAATACTCAAAACGTGCTTCTCTGTTTGAGAGGATCCGTTTTAAAAGTATATGCATTGAAATACATAAGTAGGTATGTATACATCACGCCCTTAGTTAAATACATACGTATGCACCAAAGCACTTTAAACAACACTTCAGGTACGTTTTCGACTCGTTTATTTATATACATACAATTGTGTCTAGAGCGCATGAACAATTGTTCTGATAATTTGGTGCTGATCACCTCTGTCATAGTTTGCAGATTTTATATTATGTAAATGAATATTTTTTTCAATCAAGAAAGAGATTCCACTTAACTTTCTACTGAAATTGTTGATAGTGGGGCATTTTGTTGCTATTGAGCTCATATTGTTTTAAGAGAATATTGCATTCTATATTATACTCACAATGAAATATTACAAAAAATTCAAACAGCAATTTTCTGAACATACATAAACATTTGAATGACTATATGATAAAAGTTAAAATGTTATTTTGTATCTCACTCCTCTGCATATTATTTTGATGTTCTTTGTCAGTTAAAGGTACCACTGTATAAGCCCTTTTTTAGACTTCAATTTTATGACTTTGTTATTTTTTTCCATGCTGTTTTTTATTGGGAAAAGTTATAAGGCAGTTATCACTTTTCATTTTATAGAAAACTAGATATGTTTGTTGTAATTTTGGGAAAGTTGTGTAGAAATTCTATTTATTTTATTAATATTACAATCCTATTTAATGTATAAAGACAAAATCAGAATAGTTAAATGGACCTATTGCTTCATTTAGAAATCTTAGTCTTGATGCAGTCCCCCAACCTCTGATGAGACATTGTGTTTCACATTTATGATATTAAAAGTGCTGTTGTTTTTACTTTCATTTAGCATAAGGCTATAAATGTTCTTTTTTGCAAAAACTGTTATCAGCTTGTTATCGTGTTGACCTGAGAGGTTATTTAATGCTTGTAGTAACAGTGTTGTAGTCATAAATAAACATAAACAAGAGGGTTACTCTAGAGCAGTGGTTCCCAACTTGAGGTAATTTCATTTTTTTAGGGGCATTCTTATTTGTTAAAAACCCATTTTCAGGTTTCCTTTTGTATGATTTCAAAAAAAAAAAAAATGTTGAGTAAAAATAAAAGTAAGAAGTAAAAAATTAAAAAAAAAAAAGAAATATTTTTTATTATATAAATACTTTTACATATAAAACCAAAGCAACTCAGATATTGCCATAGCAATAACTCATTGGGACCAGTATTTATACTGTCTTTATGTTTAATTAACATGTAAAATTAAATCCTATTAAAATCATTTGAAGTTTGAAGGGTTTTTTTTTTTTTTAACTAACAATTAAAAGTTTAAAATGATTGTAAACTACTATGACTGTATGAAAAGATGTTTAAAAGTTATGGATATCTTTTTTTTATATATATATATATATATAATTTAGTTTTTCCAGTTTCTACAACTTTACTCGTTACTATTACATTTTACAATTTATCAAATTTCCTAAATGTGACATGCTTACATCTGCTGTATATTGCATAAAGAAACTTATCCATGAAATTATTTAAAGGATACAAAATACATTCAGTCTAAAAAAATACTTAAAACATAACAAAGTATTACAAACCTTATTAAACATGTAAATGCCAAATGTTCAACAAAAAGGGAAATGATTAAATAGTAAACTTCTTATGGCTCTGTTTAATGCAGGTTTCATAGTCCATAAATAAAAATGTATATCTTGAATATAAATTTTATATCGGACAATACACATGCGTTATATGAAAGAAATAACATTTAAAATTATAAAAGTAAATATCCAGAAAAGATTCTTTATTTTGTTCATTGTGGTACTTATAATGAAATCTTAATGTGTTCAAAATTATTCCATTAATTCTTTGAGTTATTAAAATGTATAAATTCTATTAAATTTAAGACAGTGTGAGAATCTCTTCAAGAAATTTTCCGAATGTAAAAATACATCCATATAACACTTTTGTTTTTCACTGAGGTAATTTGCCAAGGAACTTGACATGTTTTAGCAAAAAGCACAAATATATTAGTCTCATTGCTAGTGTTCACTCTAGAAATAAAAAGGGCATGATGCTATTCGCTAAAAAGGGCACTACTGCAGCAGAAAAGGGCACTTTTGCAAGAGGAAATTATTTATTGCTTTTAGAAGGGGAAAAAAAGAAAGTGGGAAAATACATAATTTTTAAGAAAGATAAATCAAATAATGTTAATTTTGAATGATTTTATGATATAAAAATTAAAAATACAATTATATTAAATCATGATTGAATAGTTTAATGTTCTTTTGATTAAAGAAATGAAAATATTCTATCATTTTTGGACGCACAAATTTAAAAATGCTGTGGAATTAAATAAATATTTATTAAAAATCTCTGGGTAAAACTAGTGGTGCATTTTGCTACTTTAAAAAGGGCAGGGTGCATTTTGCAAATTTGAAAAAGGGCAGGGTGCTGCACCCTTCAAAAATTGCCTAGAATGAACACTACTCATTGCATTTATAGAATTATTATAATGGAAACACATTGGTAAGAGAAACATTATCTGTTTGCTAAGCTAAAAAATGTGAAGACATATTTTATTCACTTTTGTCTTCCTCCATGTGAAAATATTTTCCATCTCCCTTCAAAATAGTTATGAGATATATGTTGAAGTTGAAGAGTTGTTTGGGTGGCCATGACTGATAAAAGGTTGGGAACCACTACTCTAGCATCTTAAACATATATGTGTAGAGCATATGGTGTAGCGTTATATGAAAAATGTGGTTTACAGAGCTTCTTAAAAAAGATCCAGATTGTAATATACAGTATATGCCCTTGTATACCTTTCACTAGACCATTGACTGTTAGTAACCCAGCCCGTGGATCAGGCTTGGGCTTCGGGTGGAGGCCCAGCCCGTGCAGATCTCTAATTGGCATCTCTAACATTTAATAATACTAACCACCACTTCCAGTGACCATTAGTTATAAGAATCAAAATCCCCGAATAATATACATTTCATTGGGATTTTTTCACTTCAATCAGTCAATTTAATAAAGAAACATTCTTATAAACTGAATCTTCATATTTACTACACTATATTTTTAATTAAATTTCTGACTGTCCAGTTTTATTCATCTTTGTAAAAGGAAAAAAAAAAAAAAAAAAGAGGCTTTAATGTTCTTGAATTTGTCAGCTACAATCTAACCAGAAACAATTTTTGTAAAATTTATGCTTGTTTTTTGATGTATTTAAATTATTATGCAATATATAAACTCATTTTATTGACTTATAGATGGCAGCTATACGGAAAAAGCTAGTTATTGTTGGTGATGGTGCTTGTGGTAAAACATGCCTACTTATCGTATTCAGTAAAGATCAATTTCCAGAAGTGTATGTTCCTACAGTATTTGAAAACTATGTGGCTGACATAGAAGTAGAAGGAAAAAAAGTAATTATTTTTTTAAATCTCAGATTAAAGCAAAGTTTTAAATTTTATTCCTAAGTAATTTTTTTATTTCACTTAATTCTCTTTAAAATTATGCATAATATTAGTACATAAACATTACAATTTTCATGTATTTTCTGTGTGTTTCTCTTATTTACTCCTGAGTGCAAAAGATTTTTTAATTCTATGGACTACTAAAGATTTATTCGGTGAAAGGCTGTAGGTTAGAGCAGAGCTGAATCTACCAGAAAATGCTGCAAGAGATTGGATAGAAAATATCAAACATAAGACACATGCTGGGTGCAGGGAAGGGTGACATTGAATAGTATGTGAAATAAAACATGTACATATGATTCTTCGCTGTTAGAAAATAGATTTCTCTCCATGACACTGAGTAAACTCAAATTGTTACACTAGCTATTCCCACTCGATGAAGAAAAAGACATAGTGAGTTAAGTTGGAAAGGGCATGCATGTGTGCCAAGTTTTGCACTTCAGGCTTTAAATTAATTTTTTTTAATGATTTTTTTTATGCTTAGATAACTTTTTTACACTTTACTTTTTTAATTTTTTATATCACATGTCTTATAATAATTAACCTCAGAGATTAATTCTTTTACATAGTTCATATATTTTGATTTTGATCAACTGTTTTGTTTTCTGCCATTTTCTTCTGGAAGAAACCCAACCCTGAGAAAAGATCTCTGGTCACAAAAAGTTCATTTACAGCAAAGACAATGATAGCTTAGTGATATTCATAAGTGATGTATGAATATCACTAAACTATCTGACGATGACTACTTTACATCTAGTCATAATGATGTAAATATCATTATGACTAGAATTACCAGAAGGTCATTAGAAAAATAGACTTTATTAAACGTAAACAATGCATATCAAAACTTACACCACTGATCACTTCTATCACTAAAATAATAAGACTACAACTACATGGAGTTCGAATTTTACTGTCAAATCATGTGACACAAAAGCATTCTAAAGTCAGAGGGAAAAGAAAGCACATAAATGCTACTTGGAATGAAAAACTTCTCCTCGCTGGAGAGAAATAGCAGACCACTATAGAGTATGCTCCAAATGATGTAATTACGATTACAAAAAAGGCAGTAATTAATACAGGTACCAAAGAGAGGTCTTGAGTAAATATAAAGTATGTGTAATGCAGAAATAGAAATTATATACACTATATGGCCAAAGGTGACTGGCTACTTGCGATTTTAGATAGTTTGTTAAATATCTAGAAAAATACATGAGGAATTATCCGGAAACTCTAAGTATGTAAAAATAATAGTATAATAGGTCATATATTTCCGTGAATTTTTTTTCGCGAAACTCCATATGGGACCGTCAACAAATTGAAAAATAATATCTTTTGGATAACCTGTCAAAACTAATAAAGCAAAAGCATTCAACCTGTTGATTATGATTAAGTGGCTCATTGTAATAAACTGTGCTGATAGTATGTATATTTGTAGCGAAATAAAGCTTTTATTTAAAAAAGTCCCAAATCTTTCAAAGTTTTTTGCTTATAACTTAGAGTTCTTAATATCAAATAATGTTCTTTTCCAGAAATATGACAAAAAACGTTATACACTATCTTCTAATCAGAATTAAAAAATAATAAAAATTGCATGAAATATGAGCAGGTTTACTAAATATTTTTTTCACATGTGTGAACACTATCAAAATTTTGTTTACATTTTGTGTTTGCTAGATGTATAGAGCAACTTTTGTGAGTGTCTCAAAAACATAACTTGAAAATTCTGAAAGTGATCGTCCATAGAATAAGCTCAAAATCTGTTATTCCCAAAATGAAGCAAAAGAGATGAGGGGCTGTATCCATTGATTAGTGTCAATATAGGATATACAATATGGCATGTATCATTACATTTGGATACAACCCCTCATTTTTTTGTTTCTTTTAGGGAACAGATTTAGAGCTTCATTCTAGAGATGATCACTTTCAGAAATTTCAAGCTATGTTTTTGAGACTTTTACAAAAGTTGCTGCATGCATTTGTCTAACACAGTATGCAAATGAAATTTTGATATCAATCGCACCGTATGTACAATGAAAAATTATTCAGTAAACCTGCTCATTTTTCATATAATTTTTATTATTTTTTAAATCTGATTACAGAGTATTATGTAAAATGTTGTTTGTCATATTTTCAGCAAAGAGCATTTTTTATTTTAAGAACTCTTCAAATTATAAGCAAAAAAACTCGAAAAATTTGGGACTTTTTTTTTAAATATAAAAACCTTAATTTCTCTATGAGCATACATGCTATCTGCATAAAAATGAACACAGTTTATTACAATAAGCTACTTAATAATAATCTACAGTTTGAATGCTTTTGCTACATTAGTTTTGACAGGGTTATCCAAAAGATATTCGTTCTTTTTCAATTCGTTGATGGATCCCTATGTACTTTCAAGGAAAAATCTTCACGGAAATGTATGACCTGTACTATTATGTTTACACACTTAGTTTCATTATAATTCCTTGTGTATTTTTAAAGATATTTAACAAAATATCTAAAATCGCAAATGGATGGTCACCTTCGGCCATATAGTGTATGCAGTGCATTAAGAAAAAATAATTGACAAGTAAATACTATGCACGCTATATATATATGAAATGTTTCATACAGTAATACCAATTATGAGATCTTGAGAAAAACGAACTTTGCGATCAGATTTGGCGATAGGCTGTATGATAAAAGTATCATGTTATTGTGTTATTTTTGAGGTTGGGAAGATAAAAAAGAATCTGATAATTGATAATCCAGTTTGAAGCAATCAATAGATGTAGTACAGCGTATTCCATTTGATTCCAAATCAAACTTTTTAATAGATCTGTCAATCACTCAATGGGGGACAGTATAAGAAAGGATTAACTTTATCTGATCTTAAAAATACACAAGGAAATGGCACAATTGCAATCAGGTTGTATTTAAAAATAATTAAATTTGTGTAAGATTCAATTTGGAAGTAGAAATTTTTGTTAAATGTCTAGAATTTTGTGAAGGATCCTGTTTTAGAGAGAAAAACTTTGTGAAGGGTTATATTAAAAGGTTTGTGAAGGGTTTAAAGAATCCTGAATTTTTCTTAATGGATCCCTGTAATGGATTATTTCATTCATTTCTTAAACTTAAGGAAGATTTGGATTGGGAAAGATTTTTTTTCTGTTGCATTTCTCTATTCCCTATTGGCTGTAGATTATCCCTGTAAAATTATTCGGCTGAAATCTAAGCCCTTTCATAGTTATTTAATATTTGAGCACACAGCTTTTGCTATCTTAAAGATTTTGGAGTACTTTACACAAAATAACATTTTCATAACTTTGATCAGAACTGATTTTAACCAATTCTGAACTTTGACTTTTTTTTTTAAGGAAACATAATTTACTAGATCTTAGATTTCAGCCATTTTTTTTTATATATATAAAAATTGATTTATAAAAGCTCACAAAAGTATAAAATGGAACTTTTTGTCAAATTGTTGCCACTTTGTTGATTTTCAACAAAGTTCTTGAAATTCCCAGACAATCTTGCGTACTTTCATAATCCTAAATGAAAATTGATTACAGATTACTCTAATAATCTATTAGATCATGGAAACTGATTCAGATCAATTGGAAGTGCACCCATGCAGCTCAAGCCACATCATTTTTATTCTTAAATTTTGAAATATTTTTTAAATGATAATATGAAAGAACCTGTAGCTAAAATCTTTATTACCATTTCATGAAGAAAGAAAAAAAAATTCTCCTTTTTTTTCAGCTTTCAATAAGCAAATCTCATGATTTTTTTTCTTTTTTTTTTAATTATATGTTGATTTATGTTAAATTTGTGCTTGTCCTCACAAATTTATTTTTATATTTCCTTAAAATAACGTTTTTTAATACTTGTTACTTTTATAGAAAAATGTAAGCATAAAATTTAAACATTTAAATTTATAAGCATTTTTCTTAGTTCATTTAATCAGAATAAGTAAAGAATAATTTTCATTTCAGGTAGAATTAGCTCTGTGGGACACAGCTGGCCAAGAAGATTATGATAGATTAAGACCTTTATCATATCCAGATACTGACGTTATACTAATGTGCTTTAGCATTGACAGTCCTGACAGTTTAGAAAATATTCCTGAAAAATGGACTCCTGAAGTGAGGCATTTTTGCCCAAATGTACCTATAATACTTGTAGGAAATAAAAAGGTATTTTTATGCTAAGGAAACTGATTAGAGAGAAATCAATGATTAATATTAATTTATTTTATTGAAATTATTTTTTGCTTCTAGGATTTAAGAAATGATTCTCATACTATTAATGAATTAGCCAAAATGAAACAAAAACCTGTTACTTCAGAAGAAGGGCGATCAATGGCTGAAAAAATAAATGCCTATGGTTACTTAGAATGTTCTGCCAAAACTAAGGAAGGTGTCAGAGAAGTCTTTGAAACTGCCACTAGAGCAGCTCTTCAGGTATGCTCTTGAAGAATTTTACTTTTTTGTCTTTGAGGTTTGCCCAATATTAGTGAAAATCTAGAAATAAGGAGAGTGAACCATGTGCATCTGTCTCTTTTTCTTTTATTGTTAAATAGCCATTTTCTAAACTGTTAAACAATACTTTCACTTAAAAAGTTACATACTTTGCACTTTAAAATTTTGTATTTTATGAGGTTTACATGCTTTCTACAACTGAACAACATTATTTCAGCTAAGCTAATTAAAATAATTCATATCAATATGATCAAGGGTAGGGAAATACATTTTGCTTGCCGGTGGCAAGTAGATTTTCTGGCAAGGTGAGTATATTTTTAGTTTTTAAAAAATTGTAGGCAATACAGACATTATCAGAAACACTTTTTTAATCTAGATATTTTGACTTTCCAAATTATTACAGAGTAAATATGGTACTTAGTTCTATCGTATATTAAGTTTACCTTTGTTGTATATATTTCTTAATATTATAGAACAAAAGAATTATAAAAATGCAATGCAGTAATAGTAATTTCGTCTATAATCGTGTGTGATTTTGTCATAACTATTTTCAACTGTGTGTGTGTTGCATATTGCAGGCTAGTAAAATAAATCCTTGGCTGGTAAGATTTTTGAAAAATTCCCCCCCCCCCCCTGAATATGATTCAGTTCAATTTCATTTTAATTATATCACAAAAGTGTATATTACAAGTTTTTAGAATTTTTCCCTAATCTAATTCTTAATTTCAGGATTTTTTTTTTTTTTAATGACTATTAAGATTAATGGAATTTAGAATGTATCTTTGGTAATTTAAAAGAGCTTTCTATATTAACAAAAAAATTTAATATTGTGTAGGTTATCAAAGTTAATCATAAAATTTTTAAAACTTCCCAACCCATTTCTTCTTCCACATATTTTCAGAATTATGTTAAGTTTTTAACTGTAAATACTGTCATTATCTTGCATTTTTTATTGAGCTTTAAAAATTCTGTATATACTGATTTTAGAAGATGTCATTTATGTGTGCCTTGTATGCGAATCTGTTACATAACAAATATAAAATACTTATTTTATTTGTTATATTCGTTATTTACATTAGTGACAACTTATATTTTAACTTATCAACTTATATTTTCACACAATTTATATATCCTCATATGTTAATGATATTAAAGATTGATATAGTCAAGGATTGAAAATGCATCCATCCATAATTGTTTTATAAAATTCACATTGCTTAGCAAAAATAAATATTGCAAATTTAGTCTATCTGTCCTGAACTTCAATAAATGGTCATGGAAAAAAATCGCTAATCTCATCAACTGATCACAGGAAAATGAACCAAATTTTGTTAAATCATCATTGAAAAGCATAGTGAATTTCATGAAACTATTGCAGGAAAAATCGTAAATTTCATCAAATAGTTATGAAAAAATATAAAGTTTCACCAATCTGTCTTTAAATAAAAAAAAATAATTAATTCTGCCAATCATGATGTAATCAGCACATGATCATTATTAATAGGCAGGGGTGGGGGATTTTTCAAAAATCTTACCAGCCAAGGACTTATTTCACCATCCTGCAAGATGCAACACGCACACAGTTGAAAACAGTTATGACAAAAGGCATGATTACAGAAGAAATTACTATTACTATGATGAATTTTCATAACTCTTTTTTTTCTATAATATTAAGAAATGTATACAACTGAGGTAAGCTGTTAGAGATATAAATATAGAACTTAGTACCATATATACACTACAATAATTAGGAAAATTAAAATATCTAGGTTAAAAAAGTGTTACTGATACATCTATTGCCTACAATTTTTCAAAAACTAAAAATTCACTCACCTTGCCAGAAAATTCACTTGCCACTGGCAAGCAAAATGATGTATTCCCCCACCCCTGTTAATAGGTATACTTTAGCATGCAAAAATATGCTATAACTTGCCTAAAACATCATAAATAATTTGAAAAACTCAAATAACAAAATTTACTTCATTGAGAGTGTCAATATTGTCATATTTCCATTTTTTCCCCTTTGCTGTTCTTTAATTCTGCTTATCAGTATTGGTAATGAAATTTTTTAATACTTTTCCATGAGTATAATTTTCTGTATAGTATATTTTTCTGTATAAGTTTTTCTTTATATATTTTTTCTGTATTTAATTTTTGTATATTATTTCTTTTTAAGTAATTTTATTATATTTTTTGAAAATGCTTTTGAAAAAGACTTAATTCTCATAATGTATTGAATAATCAACATAAATATTATTGTTTTAATGTATTATTTCTTTAATAAAATAATTTAAAAATTAACACTTTTTGAGATAGCATATTTTTTATATTTAATTTAATATTTATCTGAGTAACATATCGAAATGTCCAGAAATAACAAAAAGATTGATAATCCATACAACCAGGACCTGACTTATACAGGGGCATGCTGGACAGCTCCTTTTCAGGGGCCCCACATAAGACTAATCAGGATTTTCAATAAAAGGTGCCGAACAGCCAAAAGTGACCAAAATTATATATTTTCAAGCATTTAGGAAGGTAGTACAGTCTTCCTTCCCATCTTTGTTTCCAGTACCCCATCCATTTATGCAAAAATGAAATTGAACATCATTAGAAAACTAATTAATAAAGTTTTATTATAACAACTTAGTATTCTATTGTTTTCAAAAGAAATTTTTTATTAACATTTTCCTTGTAATGTGATAAATTAAAACCATTAATTATGACCATTTTGGGACATTTTCTTTTAGACATCTTATAATGTACGTAGATAAGCAAAATAAAAATTTGCAAAGAGATATTTCTGTCAACGAATCTATCATTTTTTTTTTCTACAGCTATTCTAATAATAGTTGTGACTGTCTTTTTGTGATACCCTGTATAAGTTGTGAAGTGCATTGGTTACCAAATTTATACAAGTATACAAAACACATGAAGTTTAGTACTGACCACTTCCACATTATTCACAAAAAATTCTATAGATATAGAAGAGGGTTTCCCGTGGCCTTAGTCGGACCCTATATACCCTTTAGTTCCAACTTGTGTGGATAAAAGAACTTTGTCTATATTCAAACCAATTTTCATTCTGATGTACAGTTTCTAAAATAAGCTTCACATGTTGGTAGTTACTCTTTAAAACCTTCATCAAAATTATTTCTCTTTAAAAATAGACATTTCACAAAACTTTTCTATCTCCACATTGAGCCCTACACATATTTAATCATTTAAATTTAAATCTGAAGCTTCACAAAACAGCTGAAGTATCAAGAAAATCAAATATTTACTTGGGTTTAATTTCTTATTTCTGAATTAATTTTTTTTTACAAGAATAAAGAAAATGTGTCAATCGTAGATTAAAAACTTTCGGAATATTGTAGCAAGATGGTGAAAGACAACTTGACAACCTAAGTAAACACATTTGAAGACCCAATTTCAGCAATTAGCATCTGTAGTTAAAAAAATACATTAATTCATTTATGCAGCCTTCTGTATGGTTTATAGAGGTTGGCATAGTCTATCATGATTTGCCACAATTAGAAAAAGCTGTGGTAAATACAGTCCTGGCAAAAATATTGTTAAAAGTATTAAAAAAATTTGTTTATTTTAATATCAAGATTATTTTGGATATTTTTATTTAACCTTTTTGTCCCTGATGTCTATTAATAAGATATGTCTTTTATTGATAATTATTTTTGTTAATTTCTGCACCAAATAATGATAGCATATGTTTATACATTTACTATTATGACTTCATTTATACAGAGGTAGCAAGTATTACGATTTATCAGTAATTATTACGGATATGTAACAAAAGTTATGGTGGTAAGGGCATCGGTTAAAAACATCGCAAATTTCGTCAAAAGAGCGCTTGAACAAACGGCAATTTCAACATTTGATCGCCGAAAAAAAAACTAAATTTCATGAAAAGATCGCGTAAAAATATGCGCATTTCGTCATAATGTCGTGCAAATCGTGTCAAAAAAATCACGAAAAACATGCAAACTGTGTCAAAAGATCGAGAAAAACGTGCAGATTCGCCAAAAAATTTGCAGATTTTGTCAAAAGAGCATGGTAAAACAAAAGAACTTGTGAAAATTTGTGCCCCCCAAACTCTGGTTACTGATAACTTTTATTGAAACTTGGCGCCTCTCCTTGTATTTCAGAATTTAGTAATAAGTTCTTTTTTTAAATATTAGCAAACAGTTGATGTTTCTTTAAGTTCAAACCATGGGTGCAAGACCTTCATTCTCAGGACTGATTTCAGTCTTGGAGAGATTTTTGACTAAATACTAAATTTTGCTTTATATAGGAAAATAACAATAATTTTATTCTAAAAACCTTTTAACCTCTTTCTTTTATTATAAAAGACAATTTTAAACCATAATGAAAGACCTAGAAATCATCTAGCTCATTTCCATTAAGTGATTTCTAATATTCAGAAAAGTTTTCAGTCTTGGCTTGGATAGGCTTCTTGCACCCATGGTTCAAACACATGTATCACTTTTTAATTTAAATTAGGGACACCCCTTTCTGAATTGTTAATTTGTGATAAAAGATAAAAAATACAAAATTATTATGTTTGTTTAATCTAGCTGTAATCTGACATTTCCCATACATCTTGAAAAATTCTTCCTTAGACTATTGCTATGTGAAAAAAACCCAAAATAACTATATTTGTTAGGTTTCAGTAAAGAACATATTTGCTAAATTTCAGTAAACCATAATTTCTGTAATTCTGATAGCTACTTTTAATTTTTTAGTGTAAAAGCAATTTTTTCCTAAATTGGTTTAAAAAAAAAAAAAAAAAATCAGGGCTGAAAAGGCTAAATATTTTTACTAATATACATACAATAAATAAAAGTTCTTATCGTGAAATACCTGCATGTTCTTTTTAAAGTTTGTTTTAAATTTTAAATGTACCCCCCCCCCCCCCCCAAAAAAAAAAAAAAAAAAAAAATCAGAAATATTCTTTCTATTACAGCTGAACTTGATGGGCAAATTTGCAGTTGATACACAAAAATATACGAATCATTAAGAAATATATACCATTAATCTGTCTATCCCGATCAAATGTCCTCTCCTAACTTTTTATGAAAAATTGAAATTTTCAAAAAATCCTGAGAAAGAGCCCCCACTCTCCTTAAAGATTGTTGAATAAAGTAAATTATGTCAAAAGATCGCTAAAAAAATGGAAAATATGTCAATGAATCATAAATGCAAATGTCATCAAAAGATTGCGGTAAAAATATGAATTAAGTGAAACAATCGCAGAAAATCAATTTCATCAAACAATTGCGGGAAAATGTGAATTTCATCAAAAGATTGTAGAAAAAAGTGAATTCTGTTTTAAAAAAAAATAGTGATAAAACATGAATTCCATTAAAAAAAAACATTAATTTTGTTTTAAAAAAAGGCAGAAAAAAACATTCCATTAAAGAATCGTAAAAAAAAATTTGCACATTTCATCAGAAGATCACAAAAGAAACACACATCTTGACAAAGAATCGCATAAAAAAACACAAATTCTGGGGAAAATGCGATTTTCGTTAAACAATCAAGAAAAAAACACTAATTTTGTCAAATATCACGAAAATGCTACAAATTTCATCAAACATCATGAAAAACTCTGCAAATTTCCCCCCCCCCCCCCCCAAAAAAAAAAAAAAAAAAACTCAAATTTCATTGTTTTCAAAATTTGTTGAAAAACTCTGCAAATTTCATCCAATGTTGTTAAAAAAAAAAAAAAAATTATTGCAAATTTTATGAAATATTGCAAAAGAAACCCCACAGACATCCCGAAAAAAAATGCAAATTTGTGAAAAGATCACTGAAAAATCCCATGTAAGCACCCCATCTGATTATTTTTAGATTTTCTTCACGTTTGAAAGGGGCAGATTAACAGTATTTTATAGTATATAATTTGCGTAAAATTAGTATCATGCTGAAAACTGTTAGTCCTGTTGATTTAACATATGTTTTCTGCATTATTTAAAATATTTTATGAGGCATTCTCCTAAATTAGAGTATTCTAATCTTTACAGGCCATTTTTTCTGCTTGAAAAGTATCTCAATTTTGTTTCTGCCTTTTAGCATTTTAAGTTCAATGCTAAAATTTTGAAATCCTTAGCAATTTTTCCATCTTTTTCTGCTGCCTCTAAAATTTCTACCTTGTTTTCCAATTGTAAAATGCATTCAACTTCAACTTTTAATGTTTGCTGTTTTCTTTTCTTTGGAATTATTTTCCTTTTTAAAGGCTAGAAAAGGATATTTAGTAATATTTTTTATCAGTTTACTAGTGTTTTTCAAAACTTCTTAACCATGCACAATAGTTTCTGAACAATTTAGAACACGTCTAACTAAGCAAGAACAACAAGGGGCAAATGATCAGATAGCATGTCATTCCCATTGACAAAAACATGAACTGAGACATGTTGGTATGCACATCTTCATATGTCCCCCCCCCCACCTCCCCAAATATGCTTGCTATCCATATAACACTGAAATGCATGTTTTCACTCTTTTTGTTTGCTGTTCAAGTCACCCAAAGGATTTCCCAGAATCCCTGACCACTCAGAAAGATAATGAAAAACTTGACAGATTCTGGGAAGCATACCTTAATTTGATTCGACACAACAAAACCATTAATATGTCCAAATGGCAATTTTTCCAGAAAAATTAATTTTTGACTTTGAAAAAAATTCATCTTAAGATTTTGAGCAAAAACTCCTCAACATAAGAATTGAAATTAACATTACAAGAATACATTGTCAAAGGATAGAATACTTTTTTAAAATATAAGAATACTCTGTAATATTTTTCTTGCATATATTGGGATGAAGAATATGTCATGGCAGTATACTTTATTTATTCTTTTAGCTAATTTTTTTTTCAATTTTTTTTTCTATTATCATAAAAATGTGATTTGAAGTTAGGGAAAAATGAATATTTCTGTGACACCGTTTGCCATTTGTTTTCGGTTGGAAAAGGGCTACATGTGACCAAAACAAGACTATCTATACTGCTTTGATATCAGATATGAAAAGTGTTATTGTTTCATCAGCGTGAAGCAAAGTAAAGTATGTTCAGTTTTAATAAACAAGAGCAACTAGGTCTGCACAGGCTAAAATTTCTGGGCTTGACCCAATTCAAAATTGAAATTTTAGCCCGAGCTTAGCCTGGCCTGTACAAAAAAAAGAAAGGACTTTGTCCTGGACTGGCCAGGTAAAAAAAAAAGTTAGAGTTGCACCTCAGCCAAGTAAATTTCTACAAAACATTGATTTTTACATAGATTTGGTTTAAAATTTGTCTTTCCCGAGGAGTTCTGACCAAAAACATTTCCTATCTTTTTTTCCCCCATGTTTATAATTTTCATTTTTATAGAAACGCTGCACAACATTTATTTTTTATGAATCTCTATTTCTTGTATGAAAATGTTAAAGTAAACCCCGATGACTTATTTCTCAGCCCAATATATCAATGTTTATATTCTAGAAATGATCTAACATTATTTTTTATAATTTAGGTAAAAAGGAAAAAGAAAACAAAATGTGTGCTTCTGTGAAGTAGATACTCTCCCCACCTTATTGTATGAACAGAGCAGCAGCAGGAGACTTAATACTGAATTCAGTGATTACTCAATTTCAATTGCATAAATTGTAATTTGAATTTTACAAGTTGTGGTGATATTTAATGTTCTTCCTTTATACTCATTTATTCAACTTGCTCGACTTCTTGTTGATTTTATGATTTACATGCATGAAAGTCAATGGAAGTCTTCCACTGCAGCTGTGCTGATACTTGTTTTTAGCCACAAAAGTTTTGCATTGGGAGCTCGTTTTGCTGCTGCTCTCTTGAGAACTGCAAGATTTGTTTGCTTTTTAAATAATGGAATTGCATATAATTTCTCATCTTTCTACTTTTTAAATCTTGCAGCAAAACTCATTGGTGTTTTATCTTACTCCATATATGCTCCATTTTAAATAGTTTAATGTGGCTAAAAACAGTGTAATGTATTGAGATTTTGAAAGTGTTTACAATGGTTATAAGATAAAGATCTTAAATGTTATTCCTGTTGGAGTATAGTGTCATATATTTTATGCTAATGAATTGATATAATAAATCAAAGAGAGACTTAGTTACCTTTCATTTTTAAAATGTTTTTCTGCAGTTATTGTATTATATTACTGCATTAAGCAGTACCTGTATAAAAACGTGGAATTTTAATCTTTGTATAATAAATTTTAACAGATGATTTATTTTCTATAATATTATACCAGTGTTGCCTATTGTGTTATAATTCATAGATGGGACCTGAATTATTCTTTAATTCTACATTACATATTGGTTAAGTCCTTGGAAGGGGCAAACATCATGCCTAGTTTGTGGACAGGTATACTTGTTAAATATATGAAATATCTTTTCATTTTAATTTGAAATTTCACTGCCAGTTACAAAATATTTCCCTTTTAAATTAAAAAATCATATTTAATTGTAAAACATTGTGCATGTTAATGTTTCTACTTCTGTAATATATTTCTGTGATCTTTTTCTTCAGTATACTTGTCTGAAAGTTCGCACACTTTAAGTGAGGTAAGCATCAGTGATATATGGATAAAATACATGTAAAACACATTTTCAATAATGCATTTCTTTAAAATAGGCTAATGATTGGGCATGATTTACTGCAATTTTTACAATAAAATTCATTTGATAAATGGTATGAAAAATATCTAGTATATATATTGTTTAACTATAGTTAACATTCTGGTATTATCCTTTTGCCTCTCTTGGTACGAAATATGAAGGGCAAGGCAACCATAACTTAAAAATAATTATGCACATAAAATTTTGTTTAACAAAATTTTATCCAAATAAATTGATCAAATATATATTTTGCAGTATGAATCCATGCTCCTTTGACCCTATATGTGATATACATATATATAATTTTTAAGTTATAGCCATTTCAGTTGTAAATGCTGTAGATGGGAGAGACAAAAGGCTAAGCTGGATGCTTAATAACATTTTTCTGTCAATTGTGTATGTTTTAAAGATATGTGTTTGGGGTCATCTAATATATGGGGTCCATATGAGAACTATAACTTTTAGTTACTTTGTAGTGGGCTGCCTTCCTTTAACAAACTTACTGGCCTTAAAATCAATCTTAAAGTTTCAGCTCAATATGTTCTTGAGTCTTTTTCACTATTGCTCAAGAATAAATTTCCTGAAGTTACTCATTTTGCAGCATGCTATTCTTATGTTTGAATATGCTGTTGTGTTTTAGTCATTTTGCAATGAAGTTATGCAACATCTTTGTACTGCTGTCAACTGTAGCTGTTTTTAGTGAGGTTCTTTACTTTATAATGAATTTCAGATTTCTTTTCAAGAGTAAAAAAATGTGAAAATCGCATTTTAAAATTGTTCATTACAATTTTTATGTCAGATCTTCATTGTCAGATTTCAAAGTGCTCTCAGATTATATGTGCTGTGATTTGCACAGCAGTATTCTAAAAGAACCAAGTAATTAAGACTTAAAGTAATTTTTTTTCATGTGAATATTTGTTATTTTACTTCTTTTCATGAATAAAATATTGTCTTTTTAAAGATGTCAATGAAATTTATTGTATGAGTGATTTTTATTATTCAATATAAAGTCATAGAAATTCAGCACCATTTTCATCACAAGGGTCAAATATAAACTGGAATTTTTGTTTTTACTTTATTGGTACAAGATACAAAACAGAAAGTTACATATTATTTTTCTATATAACCTCCTTATTTCAAAATACATTTTTCCCAATGTACTAAAAGTTTTTTGGTGTCATCATAGAAAGTAGAGGGGTGTGTCTGCAACCAATTACACATGAAGGTTTGAACAATAGTGTCATTGCCAATTTGTTCACCTGCTAATACTTCTTTCAAAGCACCAAACTTGTAATAATCTCAGGAAGATAAGTCAGGATTATAGGAAGAGTGTTTCAGGCTGCCCAATGAATTTCCTTGAATTTTTTGCAAGTCTTCTTGGCTTTATGAAGATGATCATTTTTATGAAGCAAAATCACTTCTCTGATTAGAAATTTTGTCTTTTCTGCCAATATGCATGTTTTGTTTCATCGAACAGCTGGCAGTAGTAAGTAGAGCCTTTGAGAATGTTCCGAACAGCACCAATGTTTTCCTCTGTGAAATTTGTTTGAGGGTGGTCTTAGTGGGGTGTGTTTTCAACTTCTGCTCATCCTTCCACAAACTTTCTATGCCAATCATATACTTGGAATCTTTTCAGGTATTTGTCTCCAAACTGTGCTTGAAGTCTTCAAAAGATTTCAGCTTTCACCTTCATTTGTAAGAAATTTAATGATAATGTATTATGCCTCACTCATCATGATGTCGACTAAGGAACGGAGAAAGTAACTCATACCGACACAGACTAATGTAACATCCCCACCTGCTGCATACAAAGATTTGTGTACCCTCACAATGACCTTCAGGCTTTCCAGTATAGATTCTTGTTCATATTTGATTCTTCCTTGTACATATTTTATTTCAAGTTTGCTTATTTGAATATAATACTTACTAGGGAACTGCAAGAAGTGTAAGTCACAGATTTTGACGAAAGTGGTATCATTGGAAAGATCTTATTGTGAGCAGTAAAAAACTCAATGGAATTACCCGTCGCAAATCAGCCCTTTTCAAGATATCCGACAATTTGTCACATAGCTAGTGCACACTTAATGGGGGACCGCAAAAAATTTTAGTCTAGATTTTAATGAAAGTGGTATCGTTGAAAAGATATCATCGGGAGGATTAAAAAACTCAATGGAATTACCCATCGGAAATGAGACGTTTTCGAGATATCTGAGAATTTGTGTCACATTGCTAATGCACACTGCTGGGAAACTGCATTAAGTGACATAAATTGTTGGATATCTCAAAAACAGCTCATTTCAGATGGTTAGTTCCATTGAGTTTTTTACTTCTTACAATGATATCTTTGCAATGACACCATTTTCACCAAAATCGAGAAAACAATTTTTTGCAGTCCCCCATTAAGTGTGCACTAGAACAGTATCCATTAGCTACATGACATAAATTATAGGATATTTCAAAAACAGCTCATTTCTGATGGGTAGCTCTATTGAGTTTTTTCTCCCTCATGATATCTTTTTAACGATACCACTTTCGTTAAAATCGAGACTAAAATTTTGTGCAGTCCCCCATTAAGTATGCACTAGTTACGTTACATAAATTATCAGATATCTCAAAAATGGATGATTTGTGACAGGTAGTTCCATTGAGTTTTTTACTGCTCTCGATGAGATCTTTCCAACAATACCACTTTCGTCAAAATCGGTGACTTACAATTCTTGCAGTTCCCCAGTTATATACTTGTAAAAGCACTTGGCCCTTTAAATGAGATTTAAATGTTTGTTTATAATTTTAATATGGTAATCAGTGTTAGGGAATTAAAACATGTATAAATTATATATATTTGTTAATTTATAGGCTCTGCCCAATTTTTTAAGCTGCAACTTGCAAAAAAAATCAATTTTTTCCAGATATTTGATGTCTCTGTCTCCTTAAAAAATTGTGTTAAAATGAAAACATGGTTAAATTAATATCACGCTAATCTATGTAATCACATAAGCAGTAGAATTACTTTTACTTTGCAATAAAATATTTCATTTTATGTCCTAAAATCAACACCCTTGGCTACAAAACACTTAATTCTTTATTAAAACATGATGGAATTTCTTCTACTCTGAAATAAGTTTTAAAATAAGTTTAGACATTTTTATGGGCAAAGAGTTATAGTGTAAAACAAAATTCATAACAGTAAAAAACAAAGTTCAAAGCTGCAACCATCCTCTGATGGCTTCAGAGCTTCACACCCAACCCTTCTTGCTTTTCAGTGCAGAAAACTTATTTTAAATTTCACTTTTAAATTTGTCTTGTGATGTCTTTTTTTTTTTTTTTTTTTTCCCCTCAGTTTAGTTTAAACAAAACCAAGACTAAAAAAGATGCTTTTTAATGTAGCTGTTGAAGGAGAAACTGTAAACAGCTGATCGATTTCATGGGCTGTTCTAAGTTAATGTTATCCAACCAGATTATTGGTTCAATATTTTAAGTATTCAGTTTAAAACATGAAGCTTAGAAAATTGAAATTTTTTGCTACAAAAATCCAATCAATAATTAATCCCTTTATTCCATTCTAGCAAATGCAATCTAAAAATGGAACAGAGATAGGGTGAGGACAATTAGAGGTATTATTCCAAGGTTTGGTTAGATTTCTCACTATAAAAATGAGAAAGTTACAGTCAAAAACTAATTTTTGGAAGGTGAGAAATATTTTGTGAGCTATTATTTTTAATTATCTATTTTAGGGATGGGCTAATTTTCAATAATAGATGAAGAGTTCATTTACAGTTCTTTTGATGGAAAATATTTTGAAGATAAAATGCAAGAAAATGTCAAAAAATGAGACATTTTGAAAGAAACATAAAATATCAAAAACCTTGATATTTTGAAAATACAGTAGAGTCCCACCATTCCAAACTAAATGGGGCTGAACACTGTTCCGTTTAGCAAAAATTCAGAATAGGCAGATTTCATTAATAATAATCAATGTATGACTTGTTAAGGCATAAATTAAGTGCAAGGACATCTGCTAGTATCAGCTCTATATAGCGTTGATTGGTTAGTGTTGAATTGGCTCTGTTATAATAAAGCTTTCTTATTTTATGATTTTGATATGAATTAGGAATGTATCTTTAAAAGGCAAGTTTCATTGAATAATTTAAGAAAAATGCATTTCATCTTTATAATGAATATTTAATCATACATTATTGATTATTAACATGACCTTTGCTTTTAATATTTTAATTTTTTTTTAATTATCTAAATTTTTATTGTTTTTAGTTCATTACTGATTTTAATATTTTATTACATTGTAAGCATTCATTATACTTTCAATTGCATTATTTATTGCATTCAAATTACTGTTTAAAAGATGTAAACAAAGCAATGACCAGAAATTTGCAAAATTCTAAAATGTGTAAAACCTCTGGTTCCGAGCTGTGTGGATTTGAGGAAGTCTACTGTAAAAATCTGTCCAACTGAGCCTAGAGTTAGGGCTCCATTGTCTGAATGATTTTTATATTCCTGAATCTTCCCACCCAAATTTGAAATTGGAAGCCCACTGTAGTGTATAACTGATGTGCAACCTGAGTTTCATTTGATTTTATATTTTTAAGCTAAAATCTTACCAAATGAACCTAATGCTGGTAACACCACTATAGTCCTTTCAAGATGATGGAGGTGACTGGCCTTGAAAAGGTAACTGTTTCCACGAAATGCTTGATAGGATTAAATTCGATTTTCAACTCAATTGTGAATAGAGTTCATCAGTGTGACATCACAGACAACTCAACCCTGCATTTCCATGGTAACTGGGTCAATAAAAACCGAGTAAGTTTAGAGTGTACTAGAAATGCACTATATACCATCAAAAAGGCTTTCAATATGAAATCGGATATCGTTTAAAGGCTGAACTCATTGAACTGGGTGAAGTTTTAAAAGCGATCCGCAAGTGTTTGGACCGAAATGTAACTTGTTTAAATCAGTTTGATGGTTGAATTTTTAGCTTCACGATAAAACAACACATTTCATCTCTATCTTTTTTTAACTCTGTAGTTTGTTTTGACCTAATTTCTGGAGTTGTGATGTCACCACTGATGAACTCTATAGTGAGGGGTAAACTTGTCACGGTCACTTCCCTCTGTTATTTAAAAAGACATCATATAGTCCAAGAGCCAACAGCAGAAAAACCCGAGGTATCGAGCGCAAGAAAAAAAACTTTTATGGAAGACTAGTAAAAGCGAAATCTAATGATCTCTGTGCCAAAAGTGAAGTGGTGCATAAGCCAAAAATTAATACTACTAGTGGTTAACTCGTATGTCTGGAGAGATTTTATGGAAGAGTAGTAATAGGGGCCAGGCCATGTACACCAGGCATGGTAATGCAAGCTGATTTTGTATTTGTAAACAAGACTAGCATAGCCCAAGCCTGTGATACACTTAAATATACCTAAAATCAGTGATGAATATGTGTCATAATCAGGTGCATTTAATATTTTAAAAATGTATACAGTACAAGACCTATTATTAGAGATCAAAGGCTTTCTGGTTTTGGAATATTCCAGATTTTGGATCCTTTTGGAATTCAGAATCTCTTCACTCTGGAATCTGAAATTTTTCAAAAAATTAAAAATAACAAAATTTAAACAGTCCTATGCAGAATATGAATAAAACTTTTAGATTTTTAAAAATTATTTAAATAAAAATTTCTGCACTATTCAATAACAATGATTAAATAAAGTTATAAAATTGGTAACTAATATTACTTTATCTACAAGCTCTACCTTTTTTTTTTTCTTTACAACTACATAATCTACATTTTTTTATCTGCATTTTTAATAAATTTTATTTTTTAAATTTGGAACCTCTCCCCCTACCCTCTCCCCAAAATCTGATCCAGTATATTAAAAAACAAAAATAACAGACTTGACAAGTCTGGCTTTTTCAACTATAATTTAATCTTCGGATTATTGTGAAATATCTCCGGCCTTTTTCAATTTTGAACGTTCAAGTTTCATTTTCAACTCTCAACATAGATTTGACTGCCAGCGCACTGTAGTGGCTGAATCGCCAGCCAATGCAAATGTTTATTGAATAAAGATTCCCTTCTATTTATGGCACGTCGCTGTGCACAGCCTGCATAGAGTGGATTTCTTCTGTGCAGCCTTACTGATGTAGCATGGAAACATTGTAGGCTTATTAAGAATGCATTCCAAGAAGAGAAGCAGATAATATCCCATCCTCGTATAATAAAAAAAAAGCATGGTGTACATTCAGTTATGTGTGAAATGGAAATAATATGCTCAGTAGTTAAGAATTGTTTGGATAGCAAGGCGATTGAAAAAAATGGAAGGGAATTGCTATACTCAGAAGCTGTATTTTGAATTAACTAGTTTTATTTACAGAATTGCATCAAACGAGGATTGATTGGATTCTTTTAATTTTTTATTCTCATTTAATTTATTTAGCATGAAAGGAGAGAGAGATTGATGTATTTTATTTATATTTAGTGATATTTAGGGTTTTCATGTATTTTATTTTATAATGACCGATAAAACTATAGTGCATATTATGTATGAGGGAAGCATTTCATTGAAAGAATTTACTTGCTTTGTCTTGAGTAATCACATTAAAGTAACATTCTGATCATGTTTTGGCCATAGTAATAGTTTGGAATTTCAATAATGAACCATTTATTTTGAAGAATATGAAGCAATTGTTTTAATATGAGAACAAATTTAAGGCATCCAAAATTTCAGGCAGATATCAGGTAATCCAGAAAGTAAGTTCCATTATGCAATTAAACAAAAGGAAACAGTTATAAGAAAAAATAATTTATTGCATAATGAAGTACAATTGTTATACTATTTTTCAACACATTTACCATCATTATCAAAGCTTTTATAATACTGTGGCACAAGCTTTTGTATGACCTTGTTATAGAAAAATGCTTCCTGTAATGCCAATCATGTGTCAAAGTGTTGGAAGAAGTGAATGATAAATTTGATGAAAATGCATTGATAATGTTATAATGGTGAATATTCAGTTATCTGTACTCATCTTTTCAGCTTATGTAAGCAAATCATTGCTATTCAGAGACGACCACTTGCTTCATTTTTCATTCTGAATGCTTTCACATTTTTCATTGAAATTTTACACCCATATTCATACCACCGAATCACTCATATCATTTTGTCGTTAAACTTCGAAAATTAATCTGCAACTTCCAAATGGTTTTAGTGTTCCTCACATGGGGCAGGACATACAATTCTTTAAAATATTTTATATGTTTAACATGCAGCTGATGCATGATGCAATGCTCATCTATCTAACAAGTGGATAAGTGTGATGATAGATTGCACAAAGGGTTTCGTTTAATATTTCTTTTAAAACAACTTATCCTTTAATAAATCGAACTTGTTAATTTATAATTATAATATTCTTAAATTGATGGTAGCACCTATAAATTCATATTTAAAATAATTATAAAAAGAAATTATTTATTTTAATCAAGTTTAAAATGTTCAAAACAAATTGTTTAAATAAAATCCAAAATTCCAATTTTTTTGAAAATCCAAAATTTAAAAAAATTAATGGCGATATAAAATTTTAAATTTGAGTGGGGGCAAAAAACCTGTTGTAATATACAATGAAAGTTAAAAAGACTTCTAAGAATTTATAGATGTCAGGATTTCTATCTAAATGATCAGACGTTAACATGGATGTTGGCACGCAGAAATTTTGTAGGATAGGGATAACAGTATTCAGCTGACATTTTGTTAGTATTTCAAATTATATGCTATAAATTTCAGCGACCATCATGTGCATTCCTATGTGCATTAATGGTTGTCAATCAGTTATTATGATTAAGATAAGTTTCAGAGGAAACAAGCAACATCAAGACCCTCTCATTGGCTTGTTCAGTCAGTTTACAAGACTATAGTAACTGAGGGTATATTTGAGAAGCTCTAGAAAAATATTTATATAGTCTATTAGTGTAGTTGTTATTAGGTGCTTTGAAAATTTTTGTTCCTAAAGTATGAACATGGAGAAAATCAAAAGCATTAAAGGGAGAGTTAAACTGTTATTTGGGCTACCAATGCGCAAAACAAATTGAAAAAAATGGCTATACACGATTGAGATGTTCTTTAAGTATGTAAAAGTGCAAGGGCATTTTATTAACGACTCAAAAAGATCTCTTTCGGCTTTTTGTAGAACACAATCATTCTCCAAATGAGCCATTGGTTCAAGTACTTGCATGCCGAAAGCAGCAGCAAAGACAGGTCACGAGAAGCCAGGCCAAATCTTTGCAAGATCAGTATCTACATTAAGGACAGCTGCTCGTAATAATCTTCCATCAGAAGATACTTGTAAAAGAATTTTGAAAAATCAAAAATCTGCAGGTTTGGCATCTTAAGATGCAACACTAGTCACTGAAAAATACCCGGATGATAATGTTAAGTCTATGGGGGCGTTCAGGGGCCTCGCTAAGGGGAGGGGACAGGGGGAACTTCCCCCCCCCCAAACGTTTGCACATGCTGTTACAGTTGGCAAATTTACAAACTGGACTGGCAAATTAGTTTAAAATTTTAATAAAGAACTATAATGCACTTTCTATTTCTGATAGATTTGACGAAAGTTACCAATATAATAAAAAATATTAAACTTTTTACAAATAAAAACTATATTACATTTTCTAATTGTGATAACTTGGTAAAATTATAAAACTAATTCGCAAACGCTGGGAACTATTTATGTTTGCGTTTCACTGAGTTGGCAAATACTGAATTTTGACTTAGCAATTTAAGACTTTTTCCCCCACCAATGAAAAATCTTCGTGAGGGCTCTGGGCCGTTCTTTTCAAATATCTCCCTCGAATTTTAATATTTTTACATGTTTTTTGCTGCATAGGATAGCTGAGGATGATTTACAACCAGGCTAGTTTTTACTTTTTCGATTTTGCTTATATTTTTTATATTATGATAGTATTAATTTCAGAACCGGTTTCGAAAGTTAATTTTTTTTAACCCATTAGTGCCTCGCGTCCCTTTTTAAGGACGCTTCAAAAGGTGCATTCAGCACTGGTTTTGACACCGGAAAAAAAGAAAAGCAATAATTATTTTATTTAAATGATGCATTTTCGTGATTAATGAACTAAACTTAAATCTTCTAAAAATAGTGGTGCCAACCAAATAAAATTTACGCAAAAGATGCTGGGCACGAATGGGTTAATCTGAAACCAAAATTGAAAAAGTAGAAATTAGCCCGGTTGTAAATCGTCCTCAGCTATCCTATGCAAAAAAAAAAAAAAAAAAACATGCAAAAATATTGAAATTTGAGCGAGATATTTGAAAAGAACGCCTCCGTAGACTTATCATCTGGGTCTTTTTCAGTGACTAATGTAGGGCCATAAGACGGCTGGTCACTCTGCGGTCGAATTCCCTTCCGTAATGTTAAGTCTATGGGCGATTAATTTTGATACATTTTTATATTCAAAATATCTCTTCGAAAAATTAATATTTGTAACTTTTTTTCAGTGTTTTCTTTTTAAAAGATGCATCTTTTTTCTTAGTTTTTAAAATGTTTCTAAAATCTATACTTAATTTTATATGAAGTGGTAAAGTTTTACTTCCAGTTCGTCAATTTTTAACAAACAAAATGTTAAATTCAGCATAGATTTTAGAAGTTCTTTCAAAACTAAGAAAAAAAGTGATATCCTTTAAGAAGAGAACACCGAAAGAAGTAATAAATATTAAATACCTGAGGAGATATTTTAAATATAAGAATGTATCGAATGTCCATAGACTTTAAATACGGAGGAGAATTTGGAAAGTGAGTGACCATAGTAGCCTTTAGACGCCACTACATTTGAAAGAAAAAGAAACAGAGAACCCGTCCCAGCTACAGTCATTACCACTTCGGTCTGAAAGGTTGCCGTATGATGCAGAATAACTGACACGTTTATCGTCGGCCCGTTTTTAACACAAAAACGTTTACACACACACACATTTAAACACACGTGTGTAAAACACACACGTTTTTAACAAATTTGAAATGTGTTCATGCATTCGGTTTGTCTGTCCGCTCTCTCGTAAATATACTCGGATTGCCATAAAATTTTTGGATGTTAATTACGTTTAACCAAGCCCGAACCCTATTGAAAATGAAGTTTCTACCACAATTAGTTTATTTACTGGAACAATCAAAAGTTTTCCGTTATATTAGGGTCTATGGGGAAAATCGTTTCAAATGAATTTTAAAGATGATGCTCCCTGTCAAACATATTTAAATTTATTTTCATATACAAAAAGCACTAAAATACGCATTCTGTAAAATATGCAGTTGTTAAAAGAATAGTTATTCACTTACAGAGCTACACAGAAGAATTCTAATACATAATAATGAAGGACTAAATTGTTTGCAACATATTTTAACGATGGTAAACGGTTTCATGTGTAATCAAATTGATATATGTGGCTGAGAATTGATACGAGTTATTTCACGCATAATACGAAGTGCATAGCATTTACAGGGACACACAAAAGATTTCAAGTAGAATGTTCTATCTGAACCTATAATTGTATATTATGGATGACTGTTCGATGAATGAAATGCATTTTTAAATTATGATATGCTTTTTTAAGTTTCACCAAATGTGTGCACATTATATGGTGTGTATATATGCTGATAGTTTCACAATTAAGGTATACACTGAGGCTGAAGTGACAAAAGTCATGAGATACCCTGCTATAATTGCGTGCCGGTCCTCTGTTTACCCGGCGAAGTGCAGCAACACGACGTGCACTGTAAAAAAATTGACACTTTTGCTGCATTGCTTTTATAGAAACACAATACTCACTCCACTGCTTTTATAGAAAATGATTACTTCACCCTATTATGGAGCATCCTCATGGGTCAAAAGAGAGATATTCTATAAAAGCGGGGGAGTGATGATGCAGCAAAAGGGTAAAATTTTTTTCAGTGTAGCATAGACTCCACGAGTCGTTGGAAGTCCTCTGGAGAAATATTGAACCATTCAGTCTCCATAGACGTCCGTAATTTCGAAAGTATTGCCGGTGGAGGATTCATGTTCGGCGATCGCGGTGGCCAAATCATTCGCTGGAATGGACCCTATTCTTGTGACGTCAAAGTCACGTGCTTTGGGAAAACATTTCCCATATCGTAGATAGTAATTATGCAACAACTCGTTTCCCAACTCATAATTGTATGCCGTAGAACAGTAACAGTGCATATTTTCGTGACGCGAGGTCACGTGTTATGGGGTTTTGGTTTTGTTCATGCCGGCCAATTATCTACACTTGGCATATAGGCCCTAATGGGTGGGATGCCCTCCGTGGGGGTCTTTCTAAGGGAACCTAACCCGTATTTATGCAAGGTTCGAAGAAAACCACGGAAAACTCCGAACGGCTAGGCCGACGGTCGCGATTGGATTCGAACCCAGCACCTACCGTCTACCAGTTTCGAGGTCAGAACCTCGCGGCCACTGGTGGCACGTGTTATGGGGAAACACTGCCGAAATCACAGCCTCGAACTCAAACGGAGAATAGGGTCCATTGTCCAGAATGTTCTTCAAACCCATTGAGAACAGGTATGGCCCGGTGACATGGCGTATTTTCAGCCTGGAAAATTCCATCGTTGTTTGGGTACATGAAGTTCATGAATGGTTGCAAGTGGCCTCCCAGTAGCTGAACGTAATCATTTCTAATTAACGAACGGTTCGGTTTGACCAGCGGACCCAGTCCATTCCATGTAAACACAGTCCACACCATTATAGAGCCACTAACAACTTGCACAGTGCCTTGTTGACAACTTGGGTCCATACACTGTTAAAAATTTGACCCTTTTGCTGCATCATCACTCCACCGCTTTTACAGAAAACGATTACTTCACCCAATTATGGAGCGTTTTCATGGGTCAAAAGAGAGATATTCTAACAAAGCTGGGGAGTGACGTTGCAGCAAAAAGGTGTAGCTTTATGGGGTTCCTCACCACACTCGTGCCCTTTCACCAGCTCTTACAGATTGAATTCATGACTCATTTGACTAAGCCACTTTTTTTCCAGTCGTCTACGGTCCAACTGATAAGGTCACGAGTCCATGAGCACCGCTGTTGGCGAAGTCGTGCTATTAGTAATGGCATCCGAGACGATCTTCTGCTGCTATAGCCCATTAAAGCCAAATACTGCCGGACTGTCCTAATGCACACGCCCGTCGGACATCCCACATTCATTCCTGCGGTTGTTTAACGCAGTGTTGCTTGTCTGTCCACATTTATATGTCTAAGCAGACGTCGCTGGTCGCGGTCATTAAGTGCCGGCGGTCGACCACTGCGTTATCCATGATGGGAGGCAATACCTGAATTTAAGTATTCTCGGTACACTCTTAACACTGTGGACCTCAGAATGTCGAATTCTATAACGATTTCCGAAATGGAATGTCCCATGAGTTAGCTCAATTAGCATACCGCGTTCGAAATCCGCTAATCCTCGTCGTGTGGCCATAATCGCATAATCAACCTTCTCACAAGAAGCATTTGAACACAAATGAACGTCCTGCCCAGTCACTGATCATTTATACAATTTTTAAGCGACACTGATGCAATGGTGTAGTCGTAAAAGTACAGAGGGTATACCCTAGATCAGGGCGCGAAATTTCCACTCGCCAGCTCGCCATTGGCGAGTAAATATTTACCTTTGGTCAGTAAGTTTCGTCTTTTAAAATGTTGTTCTTCAAATCAAACTATGCACAGCGATACACGGAAGTATTTCAAAATGAAGCGATGGTAATTATTTTCCAAAAGGAGTGAAAGTGCTCCGCCGCCTATGTCTTCGCTTTCCTACAGAGGAATGAAGTTACTCTGTCTGCATTCATCCCCTCCCCCAATTTCGTACGCGCCCGCGCCATTACTGAATTAGATTGCTCTTCATTCCTGCGCGAAGAGATTCATGTTTCGACACCTAAGCCCATAAACGTCACCTAATCTCTCATATTTTTCATAAATGTTTTCATAAATTAACAGACAGCTCTTTTTAACAATCGTCAATTTAAATTAAATTTGTCATAAATATTTCATTTTCTGCGCAAATGTTGGGGCTGAAGTTATTGTCTGAATGAATGCAAAATAGTGGCGAGTAAAAATTTTAGCCTGGCGAGTACATTTTAAGCTGAAATTTCATGCCCTGCCCTAGATTATATATACTATGGCTTTCTTGGGAAACAGAGGGTTATACTGTGTTCCTTTAAAAAATCCAGAAGGTATACGGCGTATACCCGCGTGTACCCTGCACTGATGCCTTCTGTATATTTGCATATTGCTATCCCATGATATTTGTCACCTCAGTGTACAGGGTTACACAAAAGAATTCGGAAACGTTAATGAATATGAGCGTAATTTACTTAAAGGTAGTTTTTAAAATAAGTTTTGCATTTTTACGTTGAATCGCATTCAGTTTACTATAAAATGCTTGCAGGATATAGATAAAATGATATACAGGGTCGTCTATGGATGATAACTTCTGGAAATATGATTTAAATGAATTTTATTTATTTATTTATTTTTGAACCAGGGCCGAAACTAGAAGGGGGCCACGAGAACAGAAGGTGAAGGGGGCACTAAATTAAGATTTTGTTTGGTGTGTTTGTTATAAAGAATGCATATATGTGGAGGGGGGGGGGCGCCAAAATCCATGTTTGCCCCGGGTGCAAAAAAGGCTTGTTTCGGCGTTGGTTTGAACTAAATTTTAGCAAAAACTTTCGTGTAATATAGGTTAACTACAGGGCTGAACAAAAGTATTGAAGTATGTTTCCATCTATTAAGAAAAAATTCATCTAGCTAAATGTTTTCTTGTTAAACTTAATTTCCCCATTATAAAGTATATATATCAACCGACAAATCAAATACAGGGTTGTTCAAAAGTATTGGAATACATATTTGGTTATGGACAGTAACACCTTATCTCCTTGGATAACGGAAGTTTTGTTAAAGAATTCTAGAAGTGTTGGACAGTCTTTCATAATCAGGGGCGTGCGAAGAGAAAATTGCGCCGGGGCAAAGCTAGAATTCGGCCCCCCCCTCCCCCAATTTTTTCTTGTAATACGCCAGAAATGACGTTGGTAGTATAAATTTGGCACCCCATAAATTTCCACGCCCGGGGCGATCGCCCCCTTCGCCTCCCCCCTTTCACACGGCCCTGTTCATAACCTATACTCAACGTCAACGCATGATTTTTCTTACTTGTTCTTCGCTGGTAAGCGGTATGAAGCACTTTTGCGTAGCCACGTGCTTCCGGCACGTCAGCAACGTCAATGTGTGGATAGCACCAAATTCATGCAAAATGGCGCTTCTCCTCACATTCTTACTCCTGTGAAACTGCTACTGAGTGATAATTTCGGAGATAATAGGATCATAAGCCACCATTTCCCAACAACTTACAAGGAAGGTCTCCATACTGGGTATAATCAGATTTTAAAAAAAAAATACTAATCAAACTACTCATGTATGTAATAAAGGATCAGTGAAAATTAGCGGCGGAATTGCAGTAGAAAACATGTAAAAAAATAAAATACTTTCGAATATTTGGCTTGAAAAGACGAAAGTGTCACACGATTTGGCGAGCAGCACTTTTCTCCGCCAAAAGCAAACGATTTTAATGCAACTGAAAACTTTTGGATTTTTATTAGAATCCGTGTACATGGTATTTAATGAATTTAAACATAAACAATGAGAGAGTTTAATATATTATATATATATATATATATATATATATTAACTTGCACATATATATATGTTGCTGTAGCTATTTAATTTACCTCTGAAAAAAATATTTTCATATATAAAAAAATTCTTATTCAGTAAAATATTTTCATGCATTCAAGCGTATTCAAAAATAAAAGGCAGATGTTTCCATAGCAACAAAATCGAATTGACAAAGCTCAACTAGACTTTGAGCTTGAAAAATTTGTAATTAATTTAAATTTGAGTTTCATTTTAAATCTCAAATTTTGATGGTTAAATTTGAATATAAATACATATAAATATGAATATAACGAAGCTATACTTAAAACAAACTAAAGCTGACAAAACCAAAGATATTTAATTTTTCTAAACACGTCGAATATGAAACTTTCTTCCTTTAAAATGCATTTGACATTAAAAAAAAAAAAAAAAAACTTTTTTTTTAAATTGCTTTTCGCCAACCGATGATAAATCGCTAAATAACGAAATTTTCATTATATTTTTACGGACAGGGTACGGAGGTTCCGCTGAAATTTTTTTTTATAAATGTATATATCCTCATGAGAAGAACATTCTGTAATTTTTTTTTCAGATTTTTCGGAGTATGCCCGTATGGAGACCTTCCTTGTTAGTCACCTCGTCCCCCCGACTTAAGCAATGTGATTTTTGGCTTTAGGGGTACCTGAAAATGTTTACAGCAGGCGAATTCAGAATCTAGCCGACTTGAAGGCAATCATCACACACTATACATCCATTGCATCAGTGCAGATTCACTCCGATCTGATGTGAACATGCCTTTTGTGCTTCTAATTAATAGCAGATCAAGGTGGAGGGTATATCGACCAACTTATACCTTTATCACAGTAGCGGCTCGTCAGGGGGTGCTGTATCAATTTATTCACACCACTAAAATTGTATGGTAATTTCAGTTTTATTTAATTAACAAAATTTGTCGAATAAATAATATGAAAGAATCTGTTAAATTTTAGTGGTGTGAAAAATCTGATGCAGAACTCCCTGACGAGCCGCTACTGCTTTATCATCAGTAAAGTGTTTACTTCATAAAGCTCTTTTTTTTTTTAAATTTTTTGTCTGACGAAGCCCACATTAATTTGAAAGGTTCTGTAAATATGCAAAATTGCAGGATATGGGTGACCGAGAATCCGTCCCAGCTACAGTCATTACCGCTTCAGTCTGAAAGATTGCTGTATGATGGGGAATAACGGACGCGTTTATCGTCAGCCCGTTTTTCTTCGAGATCACACCTGCGGGCAGTGGTGTAGCTAAGAGGGGCGGTGGCCCCGGGCGCCGAGCCATTGGGCGCTAAATTGAGAGAGGTTTAAACTGAAATTATCTCACATAATTTGATAATATATATATATATATATATATATATATATATATATATATATATATATATTGTGTGTGTGTGTGTGTGTGTTTATGTGTGAATGTTTTCTTTAATAAGGTATTTTGTTATATCCAAATAATGAGGAAAGAAAAAGCTACTGTAAATGTTTCTAGGGATGGCTCAACATACTTGGTACCTAAGATTGTGCATCAAAAGATGCGACATTTGTGCGCATAAAGACAAACAAAATCTTCATTTGGCTTCTCTTTCGCCTTTCTTTTTGGCGTCTGAGACACATGCTCCCTCTGCAACTCCTAGGAAAATCGGATGCTCTTGGCAATTGTCGGTGAGGTACAGTTTTACACAAGAGGATTTTTGAGTAAAGACTGATCTGTTTAAATGAGAGAAGGTATACAGATGAATTTGGTACAGTTTTCCTTTTGAATTTTCTGCTGTGAGACATTTTTATACAAATTCCATACATATACATATATATTTTTGAGTACAAAGACAAACCAAAACTTCATTTGGCGCCCACTCCACCTTTCGTTTTGGCGTTCGAAACACATGCCCTCTCTGCAACCCCTAGGCAAATCGCATGGCTTTTGGCAATTATCGATGAGGTACAGTTTCACACAGAAGAGGTTTTTTTGAGTAGTGACTAAACTATCTAATGACAGAAGGTATAGAGATGCATTTGGTCCAGTTTTCCTTTTGAATTTTCCGGCTATGAGACATATTTATGCAAATTCAATACGGTTACATATACGATTGTGTGTGCAAAGGCAAACAAAATCTTCATTTGGCGCTCCCTTCGCCTTTTGTTTTTGTGTCTGAGATACATACCCCCTCTGCAACCCCCAGGGAAAATCACTTGCTTTTGGCAATTATCAGTGAAGCACAGTTTCACACAGAAGAGGATTTTTGAGTAAAGACTGATCTGTTTAAATGACAGAAGATATAGCGATGCATTTGATACAGTTTTCCTTTTAATTTTTTTCTGGCTGTGAGACATTTTTTTTTTTTTTTTTTTTTTTTTTTTTGCAAATTACATTTTTGCATGTAAAAACAAAAACTAAAAAAAAACTTCATTTGGCGCTCCCTACGCTTTCTGTTATGGCGCCCACTTGCATGCGTAGTTTATTGTGATTTAAGACCAAGGATGTAGTGGAGGGTATACTAGGGTAAACGCTGAATACCTTCTGGATTTTTTAAGGAGCACCGTATACCCTCTGCTTCTTAAGAAAGCTATAGCAAGTACTCTCTTAGGTATACGCTCAATGCTTAGAGCATATATCGTCTGTTTTTTTACGACTACATCACTGCGTAAGACTACCTTTCATTCCCGAATGTGACGAAAGCAACAAATCCTTCTGTTGAGCGAATAGACAACTTTCCGGATTTCATCCCTTGCACAAATTTTATTCGGTTGGCACACTTCCCTTATCCAATACCAAAATTTAAGATTTTATTTACAAGTATAAATATTACAATTATTTGTTAATCGTGATTAAAATGATGCATGCTCTTTCTAACAGTGTGTATACTAGAGGTCTGCATGGGCCTGGGCCTGGCTGTGCCGACGGAGTGATTCCGAATTTTCTAACGGGCCGGGCTGGCAAAAAAATTGAACGGGCCAATACAAAAGTTTGGCGGGGCTACTGGCTCATTATAAAGATTTCAACAAAGACGATAAAATATGAGACATTTTAATGAATATGGCTTTAACAAGAATAAGTATAAATGTACACTAGTTTGACACCATCAATACAGAAATGTAACTTGTACAGTGTAGAGATCGGCATCGGACAGTTACTTTATGTCTAATCCGGGTTTAATATATTTTTAGCAGACTCGTGCCAGGCTGAGATCAGGCTTGAGTTTCTTTTCTACATACAGTCGAGCCGGGCCGGAACTAGACTTGTTCTCAAGATGTATATCAACTTGATTTGTAAAAGTATTAATAGCGATAAAGAAATTAAGTTACCGTAATCTTTTGAAATATATTTCTAGCTGGTTCTTAAATTCACTTCTCAACAACGCGAAGTTTGACACATTAAATGACTAATTTTTAACTGTAAAGATATAAAATTGGCAAGCCTAACTATTGAAGGGATTTGGAATCGAATAGCGTTTTCCATTTTGGGTAAATAAGATACTTGTATATACTTGTGTAATATAGGAGATTCTTGACACGTGGCTGTAGATTTTTTTGCTTTCCCATGCTACCGCTTCTGGAAATTCGATTTAAAACTCTATCTTTCACAGTATTTTCTTAAGTTGCTTGTATCAAAAAATGAATAACGCCATTCGATTATATAGTTTCTGAATAAAAACATCTGCTAAATTTATGCGTTTCAGAAAAGAAAAGAATTCAGAAATGTATCAAAAAGTAGCTTATTCTTTGGATTTGAGAAAATCTTTAATAAAATGATATAGAAATATTTTCATAAATCTACCTCTTTATTATACAGCTTTAAAAGTTATGACGTTTTAAACTTTCTTTTTTTTTCTTTTCTAAACCGTAATAATATTTTTAATGATTTCTTATTTGAATGTTGAAAGTCTAAGAATCTAAGTAATCATTAATGTTGCTATTGTGTATTTTATGTCCTACATACATATTTAAGGGACGGCTCGACACTTTAAAGGAATCTTAATTATATGATAAAAATCTGAATTTTTTCGAAATAGTAGGAATTGTGTCAAGTCAGATCGGGCCGGGTCTAGAAATGTAAAAACATAAAGGGCCCGGGAACGAGCCTGAAAATTTCGGCTCGTGCAGACCTTTAGTGTATACATCAATAGATGTGAAAAGGCTACTCTTATAGTGTGACCGTTGTAAACAGATACCCACATAGCAATTTTATTTTTCTGAAAATCTGCAGCAGTCTTGCTTTGCAAACCTGCAAATTTGCAGCAACTGTAGCATGACAAGATTGATTCATAACAAGTGTGCAGCAAGATAACGCAAACGCCGAAGTCACCATACTTTGAAACTTGCAGCTAAATTGTCGTGCGAGTTAATCTCTTGCTGTATCAAATTTATTGCAAATTAATGGCAAACAAGAAGAAAATTTAGTTCTGTCATGACTAGTGTACTGCAAATTCTTTGCAAACTAGTAGAAAATTTAGCCTTGTCTTGTTAAAAATACTTCAAACTTATTGCAAATTATTAATCTGTTCATAGCACATAGCAATTTCCATTTGAAAAAAATTTGCAGTAGTCTTTCTTTGGAAACTTACAGCTGTAGCATTTTCGGCATGACAAGAATGCAGCAAGGTAACTCAAACGGCAAAGTTTACCATACTTTGAGCTTGCGGCTAACTTATCATGCATATTAACCTCTTGCTGTATCAAATTTATTAAAAATTAACGGTGAACAAGTAGAAAATTTAGCTCTGTCACGACGAAAGTATTGCAAATTCTTTGCAAGCTAGTAGATAATTTAGTTTTCTTTCGTCAAAAATATTGCAAACGTATAGCAAATTAATAACCTTGTGATACCACACTATCTGTTTACAATTGTCACATCATAAGTGTTACCTCTTGTAGTCTATTGATGCATACGCACAGGGGTGTGTGAAGAGAAAAGTGGGCCCGGAGTAAAGTTTCAATCTGACGCCCCCCCTCCCCAACTTTTTACTTGTGAGAGGCCTTTCTTATGAAAAAATGACGTTGGTAGCATAAATTTTGCGCCCCCTAAATTTCCGCCACTGCCCCTTCACCCCCCGCCTTTCGCACGGAATTGCATACGCACCGTCAGAAAGTTCATGCACCATTTTTATCCCCATTAACCCCTTGGGGACGAGCGACACGTATACATGCCGCAAAAAGGCTTAAGAATCCTTGTTTATCACCACCAGTAAAATTATACTGTAAAATTTGCCTTATTTAATTTAATCTGAGCATTTGCTAGATTTGAGAAGTAACAAATTTCTGTTTTTTAAAACCGGTGACAAATCATTAAAAATTTCGTAAAAGGCTCCCGTCGCGAAGGGGTTAACAAATAAAGGTGATATTTGTACTTCTAAATTAGAGTCTTAACTTTCTGTATTTGATACGTGAAACTTTTAAAAAAGCGGTGCCAACCGAATAAAATTTGTGTACAGGATGCAGTTCTAAAAGTTGTCTGTTCTCTCAACAGAGGACTTTTTCGCTTTCGTAAATTAAAGACAGTCTTGCACAGGGTCGAAAGTAGGTTTTTTTGCACCCGTGGCAAACTTTGATATTGCCCCCCACCCCCCCCCCCTTCTTCGCAATGTATATTTACAAAGAAAGTTTTACTAATTTTCTAATGATCGACTTATTTTAAAATATGTAATTATAATATATGTAATACTGAATTACGTAATCTACTTTGTTAAATATTGATTCATTAAAATATTGAAAACGGAATCCAAAAAAATTCGCTTTATGCAGGATCTTTGATTGGTAAATTACTCTTTTCCATATAATCCTTAGATTCTTCGATGCTTTTACTTTAGCATGTCCCAAACAGAACGATTATAACAATACCGTGCCAAACATAGACGTGAGAAAAACTGACAAACAAAATCTTCATTTGGCGTCCCTTCGTTCTGACGCCTGGGACACATGTCCCTTCTAAACCCTCGTTAAACCCTTGGTTTTGGCCCTAGTCTTAGATCAATTTCACAACAAACTATTCATAATTCATGCAAGTGGGTAATGGTCTGCTTTGCGGGAGATTCGCTGAAAAAAGTTCGAGCTAAATTTGTCACGGCAAGGTATTATCAGAAAAAAAAAAAAAAAAAAAATCATACTTGTTGCTAATGAGCATGCTATCTGGGGAATTGCAAGTTCGGCAATATCGAAACTAACCGACAGCGATTATAGAACCAAACCCTAAATGCATTTACAGGCCTTAAAAAAACCCATATTTTAACACAATAATTAGTTTAAAACTACTTTTGTGGCCACTTACGGAGAGGATTTTACTTTTTTTTCCTGGTCCTTTTATGATGATGAGAGTCTGTTAATTTTATCAGCGGTCAGGACTGAAAATTAAATGTATTCATTAATATAAGAAATACTTTTTGAAGGGCTAAAACATAATCGTGACTTTAAAATCTATTTTATAAACGCATATAAAAATTACCGAAAACTCTAGGAATTAAAGAATAATTCCTAATATGGCCGAAAATGTAGGCGATACAGCAGGAAACGGTAGTAGAAGTAGTTATCATCCAACTCACAAATGTACCTTGTTGACAGTCATGGACGTAAAGAGAAGGACAACTGTAGGAATTCTGTAAATATTGGATCTTAAAAGATTGTCTATAACTCTAGCGGCTGAGTAATATAGCGCCATCTATAAAAGAGCAGACGGCAGCGATTGAAACTTTAAATGGTGGTTAGGAATGCCAGCGCTACCAACCAAGTTTATTTATGAACAATCTGTTGCCGCTGCAGTGCTAAGGTTATTTTGACCTTTTTCCTCTCTCTCTACGTCCATGTTGACAGTCGAGTTGTATTATTATTGTTATTATATCCCGTCCTGTGTGTTGTTGTGACAGTACTTACCCTTCGGTATTTTAACTCAAACGTTTTTCTTATGAAATGTTTTACTAGTTATCCAGTGACTTATATTTTTTGTTTTCTACATTTCGTTGACAATGAGTCTTGTTATGGAAGATTTCAAGCCATCAGTTAGTACCTTAGAGGAGGTGAAAAAACTCCAAGATTTAGTTCGGAAGCTTGAAATTCAAAATTTACATTTGAGAAATAAACAAATTTCTAATCGTCGGCGTTCAGATTCTCCTGTCAAAGAACGTCGAGGATCACCATCTTCTCCTAGATTGCATAAAAGATCGTCCGACGAAAAAGCTAGTTATGAATCGCATGCATGTGTTGAAAACTCTTGTTTTTCCAATAAAGATGAATATTTTGATGATTTAGAAATTATAAGAGTTAGTGATATAGAGATGTCAGATGATGAATCATGGTAAGCATTGTAGACATATTCTTAGATCTATTTACTATGTTTTTGCTGCCAGCTTTTATTAATAACTGGTTTTTTGTCATCTGAATATTTTTAGTTTTCCAAATCATCTTTTAACATTTTTTGATATTCTCAGTTTTAGGTTTTAGATATTTAGTTTACTTTTCCCCTAATTCTCCTAAGATTATTGTTGTTTAGAGTTAATAGACCTAAGTGCCTGTAATGAATTAATAGACCTTTGAGTCTTTAATAAGCATATCCAGTGGTGTAGTCGTAAAAAAACCCAGAGGTTATACGCTTCAGATAAAAGGTATATGCTCAAGGCTAGTGGTATACCTAGATAGAATATGCTATACCTAGATAGAATATGCTATACCTCTTTTATAAGAAACAGCATACAGTGTTCCTTAAAAAAATCCTGAAAGTATATGGCGTGTATCCTCCACTATATCCTTCAGTATATCTGTGTTATACTGACATCAAATTCCATGAAAGTTAATATGAATTAAATAAATTACAAGATTAGCAGTGTCTAATTAACTTAATAAAAATTGGGATTTGATTAATATGTACTGTAAACTTGTATACGAAATATTGTTGATAAAGTGCAGAAATATGATATGTAAAAAAAAACATTATACATGTCCAATAGTTAGATAAAATTGGCAGATTTGCGAATAAGATATAAATTTAAGTGAAAAATTCGTTCATTGTATTATAAAAGAGCCCTTAATTATAACCTGTCTACTAATGAGTTAAAATCTGTGAGTGCCATCCAGTAAATAAATATGTATGAATAAGTTAGAAAATAACTTTGTGTATACTGTTATACTCTGTTACACACCAACTTGTTACGTCAAATAATATAGTAGCTGCTTTCAGTGAATAGGTAGCAAAATCTAGCATGTGAAGTTTTACCAGAAAACTCAAACATCCATAACAAACCGCTATAACTTACTTTACATTTACAGTGGAGCATTGTTTATATGACACCAAAAGGGCTACCTAAAAATAGTGTTCACTCTAGAAATAAAAAGGGCATGGTGCTATTCACTAAAAAGGGCACTGCTGCAGCAGAAAAGGGCACTTTTGCTAAGAAAATATTTGTTATATTGCTTTTGGAAATGGAAAAAAGAAAGCTGGAAAATACATAATTTTTAAATCATGATAAATCGAGTAACATTAATTTTGATCGATTTTATGATATAAAAATTAAAAATACAATTAAATTAAAACTTGATTGAATAGTTTCATGTTCTTTTTCTTAAAGTAATGAAAAAATTCTATCATTTTGGGGCACACAAATTTAGAAATACTATGGAATAAAAAAAGTATTTCTTGAAAATCTTTGGGTCAAAACAGTGGTGCATTTTACTGCTTTTAAAAAGGGCAGGGTGCATTTTGCAAATTTGAAAAAGGGCAGGGTGCATTTTGCAAATTTGAAAAAGGGCAGGGTGCATTTTGCAAATTTGAAAAAGGGCAGGGTGCTGCACCCTTCAAAAATGGCCTAGAATGAACACTACCTAAAAACATCTTTTAAATGATAACGTCGTATAATTTCACTTATAAAACTAGAATTAATTTTGTTTTCATTTAGTTTTAATGTTCAACGTATTGATCTACATAAATTTCTAAATTAAACATACCAAAGCAAACAAATAGCCCCCCCCCCCCCCCAAAAAAAAAGAAAAAAATAAAGTAGCAATTTAAATGTTCGTATATATATATATATATATTTTGATCATTTTACCTAGCATTGCAGAAAAAAATTGTGTGTGGTTGTATAACGTGATGACTGGCTTTGAGTTGTAATTAATGATTTCTGCTATGAGTCAAGGGCCTGAAAAGTTTTTTTATTAGTATTCTGGCAAACAATATAGGTTCTTAATGTTTCAGTGCAATTCATGGCATTTTTTACTATCACAACTTTTATTATTGAATAAGTAATATAACGTAAAATAAATTATTGTATCTAATGTTTGGTGTAATTTTTGTAATCAAAACCATTCAAAAGTTATGATTTATCAATCTTTGAATATGTAGTACAGTGGTCTTTATGAGAATTAATTTTACTAAAATATGCGCATTGTATTTATTAACTTTTAGAAATGAAATTTGTAGAAACTTAAGTTGAATATTTTTGTTTTATAACACTATTTCTTATTCTTTTTGTCATGTAATACTGTTATGCAATATTATTAACCTATAATCTGTTTAAAAAAAAAAAAAAGTTGAAAATCAGTTGCTTTCAAAAACCAAACTACAATCTCCGTGAAATGTGGTTGTCCAAGTAATTCACCCACCATGGCTGTATTCTTTATAACAAAAAAAAAAAAAAAAAAAGTTGAAACCATCATTTTGCCCAGTTGAGGATGTAAGATATGATAATACAGGCCATGTAGCAGAGAAAAGCAAGGTGCAAATTAAGAGATGTAACTTTAAAAAACATCTTTTTTGAAAATGCAACTCTACTTACGCCTCCATGGTGACAAAAATTGTTTCAAAACTTTTCATACCTAATAAGAGAGGTCACCAGTATGTACCAACAAATGAAATTTCTTTTTTTTTTTAATTCTTTGCAATTTTTACCCCTTTTTTCTGTTTAGAAGTGGCAATTGCGAATATTTAATGCTAATTGCAATTTTAAAATATATCTTTTATATTTTTCATATATCTTTCAAAATCTTGATTTGAAATTGTACTACATTTATCTTTTTTGGCATATTGTACTAATAAAGGAATACTGTAAATGACAAATTGTTCCTTGAAAGACAGCCTTTTTCTATTTCCTATAAAAGTTAGTGATATTTTAGAAATTGCTGCTCAAGTTGGAGATTTAATTGTACGGAAAATGTCTTCGTTAGAATTAGAGAATGATACAATTTAAGATATAAAAACACTTATAGGTGAAAAAAAAACCACTGCCTTATTTTAAAACTCTCTAATATTTATTAATTGCTGCAAATTCCATGCACATAGCACATATAAAAAAGGCTCTTATGAAATTCATAACTTATTTTCTATAAAGTAAGAAATGAAAAAATTCATTCACTCAGTGTATTAATGAAGATTCATTTTTAAAATTAAATATACTATTCCAAATACAACGGTACATTTGAAAACAGAACTGGTGTCAAACTAGATACATATTAGATGACACAACTTGCTTATATGAAGATAGTTTTATAAATATTTAAACATAACTTCTAAATACTGAACAAAATAATTTTTTTATTCTATAGTTTTCACTTTTAAATAATTATTTGCATAATTGCTGACTTAAATATGTAACATTATTAGGTATATATTTTTAATTTACACCTTCCTTCATTCATGTTGTTATCAATTTCTGTTTATCCTTTTAATGTTTGCTGAATATGTGGAATATTGAATATTGTATGTGACAATTCAAATGTCAAAGATTTTGTTAACATATGCATTCTACTTTAAGCATAACCTTTTGCTTTAACATAATTTGTAATTTAAAGCTTGGCAACTAATTTCAGAACAGTCTCATTCTTACGAATTTGCTTATCATTAGGGACACAAACTCTAAATGATCAAATTTACTTTATTAAAGGTTATTTCAGAAAATATCTTCTTGTGAGTTCTGAGAGAGATAGATTAAGAATATTATTGATTTTGGATGCAAGAAAGGGTAAAAGTATAATTTTATAGTAAAAGTGAAGTACATTCTTCATATTTTAATGGAAATATCTTCCCAACCTGACTTCCTTAAAATCAATTTGATGTACATTAAGATAAAAGAATATAATGCAATTTCATAATTCTTTGTGTTAAAATAAGTTTTTCAAATTAAAAAATACATTTAAAAGCACGTTTAAGAGTGATAATTATTAATGAGCTCCTATTTTTTAATTATATATAATCAAAATTTATTTTCTTTATTTGAAAAAAAAAAGTTGGTATTCAGCTATTTGGCCAAATCACTATTCTACAAATCCCTAGTGGCAATATTTAAGGAGATAGTCCATTGTTTTGATAATTATGACTCATCCTGTATATTAACATAGATGTAATAATATTCCTTGACTTTATTCCGGAGAGTAAATTTTGTTTTATTAAACGTGCTAAAATACAAATATAAGTGGCTAATACCAATAAAAAAAAAAAAAAAAAAAAAAAAAAAAAAAAAAGAACTTTATGAACAAAGAACAGAGAAGGAGCCGATCAACAAGATTTTTTACACCGATGAACTAAGTCGTATTTTCCCGCGATCGATCAATGAAATTTACAATATTTCCATGCCTGATCGACAAAATTCACGATTTTTAAGAAGCCAAAATTAGTGATTTTCCCGCACATAATCGACAAAATTAGCGATTTTTCCGTGCCTGATCCACAAAATTCGCGATTTTTCTGCATGCGATCGACGAAATACGATATTTTCCCGCAACAATTTGATTAAATTTGCGATTTTTTCGCGCGATTAACTGTCCAAACTTACTATTGTTCCGTAGTTGATCAACGAAATTTTCAGTTTTTCCGCGCATTAAGAACAAAATTCGCGATTTTTCATTCCTGATTGACAAAACTCGCGATTTTACCATGTCCGACTGATGATATTTTTCCGAGCCCGATCAACGAAATTCGTGTTTTTTTTTCGTGCGACAAACAGATAAAACAGGCTATTTTTTCACAGTCAATGAACAAACTTTGCTATTCTTTCACGAATCATCAACAAAACGGACGATTTTTTCTTGCCGTTATGTGCGATTTTTCGAGTCCATTCGAAAAAATTTGCTTTATTTCCGTGCTTGATCGGCAAAAATTGCTATTTTTTTCCGCACCTCATCGACAAACTTCACTATTATTCTAAGCCTGATCAACGAAATTTGCGATTTTTCCGCGCACCTCATCGGCCTAATTCGCTATTTTTCCGCCTTCAATCATTGAAATTCGCGATTTTTCCGTGCCCTATCAACAAATTCGCGATTTTTTTCGTTCCTGATCGGCAAATTCACTATTTTTTCATGCATCATCAACAAAACGACGGACGATTGTTTCTTGTCCGATCAACGAAATATGCGAATTTTCGCATCCAGTCGAAAAAATTCGCTTTATTTCCGTGCTTGATTGGCAAAACTCGCGATTTTTTCATGCCCGATCTGTGAAAATTGCTATGTTATTTCCGCGCTTCATCAACAAACTTCAGTATTTATCCATGCCTGAACAACGAAATTATCTATTTTTCCGCTCTCGATCATCGAAATTATCTATTTTTCCGCTCTCGATCATCGAAATTCGCGATTTTTCCGTGTTCTATCAACGAAATTCACAATTTTGTCGTTCCTGATCGACAAAATTCGCGTTTTTTTTTAGTTCCTAGTATTCAAAATTTGCGTTTTTTTGTGTGCCTGATCGACAAAACTCGATTTTTCCATGCCCAATTTTTTGCGCTCCCGATCAACGATTTTTTTTCTTTTTGCGCGATAATCAGGCAAAACAGGCGATTTTTTCGGAGCCGATGAACAAAATTTGCTATTTTTTCTCACATCATCAAGAAAACAGACGATTTTTTCTCGTCCGATCAACGAAATATGCGATTATTTGCGTCCAGTCGACGAAATTCGCTGTGTTTCCGTGCTTCATCGAGAAACTCGATTTTTCCTTGCTCGATAAGTGAAATTTGCTATTTCTTTCCCCGCGTCTCATTGGCAAACTTCGCGATTTTCTCATTCCAAATCAACGAAATTAATAATTTTTCCCCGCCTCATAGATATAATTTGCTATTTTTCCACCCTCGATCATCGAAATTCGCGATTTTATCGTGCCCTATCAACAAAATTTGCAATTCTTCAGTGACAGATGAAATTTTCAATTTCTCCCCGCAAATGGACGAAATTTACAATTGTTTTCCTGCGATTTATACACAAAAATTGCCTTTTTTCAGTTATAAATTGACGAAATTCGCGGGCCATATGTTAACACATTGCGGGCTACTTTTGGCCCGCTGGCCACAGGTTGTGTATCCCTAACTTACAGTTTTCATATAGAGAAATTATAAGAATTTATTAGAAAACAGAACATTAATTGCTTATTATCCACATGAACAAATTTACATTGAAATACCTTTTCACGTGGTATAAGAAGCAGTAACAGTTAAAGCGCCTGTCCCTGGCCGACGAAGCTCACGCGAGCTAATGCTGTTCCTATGGGGAGGTTATTTTCTAATTACTATTTCGCATTTTGATATTTTTAAATATATATATATATATATATATATATGTATATATATATATATTTGTATATATATATATATATATATGTATGTATTTGCAATTGAGGTGCATCTCTACGTCTTTTCCTTTACTTTTTCGATTTTGGCTTCAGGTATGTTTTATAAGGTTAGCTTCACTTTCACAACTGGTTTCGAAAGTAAAAGGGCCTTTTAAAAAAATATTTGCAATCAAAATCGAAAAAGTTAAAAAGGAGTGATGCCAGCATGCACCTCAGCTATGCAATGCAATGCAATGCAAAAAATAAAAAAAAAATAAAAAATATATAAAATAAATAAATAAAAAAAGGGTCAAACTGCAAACCAGATGTTAGAAAATAATCTTCCCCAAGGAATAGCATTAGCTCGTGAGCGCTTCATCGGCCAGGGACAAAAGCCTTAACAGCTAAAATAGACAGTTTAAGTTTGGAAAAAGATAAGCAGGCGCGGATCCACGGGGGGGGGGGGGGGATCCCCAAACCAGTGTTGAATTCAGACTTTTTTCCGGAAGGGATTTCTGCGACTCCGTCGGAGACATTTTATTGTTCCGGTAAAAACACGAATTTCATTGAAATGTCGCTAAAAAGCGCTAATTTTGTCAGTGTCGCGGAAAAAGCACCAATTTTGTCAAAGGTCGCGCAAAAAAAAGAATTTCGACAAAGGATCGCTAAAAAACGCGAATTTTGACCCAAGATCGCTGAAAGCGCGAGTTTTGTCAAAGTGTCGCGGAAAAAGATCGAATTTCGTCAAAAGGTCGAGGAAAAAGCACGAGTTTTGTCAAATGTTTGCAAAAAAAACGTTAATTTTGTTAAAGTATAGCAGAAAAAGAGCGAATTTCGTCAAAAAGTCGTGGAAAAAGCGCTAATTTTTGTCAAAGGGTTGGAAAAAGGGAAGACAAAGTATCGCGGAAAAAAGTACTAATTTCGACACAGGATCGCCGAAAAAACAGCAAACTCCGACATAGGATTGCTGAAAAAGCGGTAATTTTCTCTAAGTATCGCGAAAAAGCGCGAATTTCGTCAAATTATTACGGAAAAAGCGCGAATTTCATCATGGGGTCGCGAAAAAAATGTGAATTTCGGCAGAGGTTCTCGTAAATAACGCAAACTTCGACATAGGATCGCTGAAAAAGCACTAATTTTGTCAAAGTATCGTGAAAAAAGCGAATTTTGTCAAATGATCACTGAAGAAGCGCGAATTTCATGACAGGCTCGCGGAAAAAACGCGAATTTTGACAGTGGATCGCGTAAAAAACGCGAACTTCGACATAGGATCGCTGAAAAGGGGCGATTTTTGTCAAATCGTTGCGCAAAGAGTTTGAATTTCGTCAAAAGTTCGAGGAAAGAGAGCTACTTTTTTTAAAGGGTTTCAAAAAACTAATAATTTTGTCAAAGTACCGCGAAAAAGTGCGAATTTCGTCAAAGGGTCGCGGAAAAAATGCAAATTTTAACAGAGGATCGCGTAAAAAACGCGAACTTCGACATAAGATCACTGAAAAGGCGCGATTTTCGTCAAAGTGTCGTGTAAAAAGCTCGAATTTCGTCAAAAGTTCGCGTAAAGAGCGCTACTTTTTTCAAAAGGTTGCAAAAAAGGAAGACAAAGGAACTCGGAAAAAGTGCGAATTTCGACATAGGATCGCTGGAAAAGCGCGAGTTTTGTCAAAGTGTCGCGAAAAAAATTCAATTTCGTCAAAAGGTCGCGGAAAAATTAGCTACTTTTCTCAAAGGGTTGCAAAAAATTGCTAATTTTGCCAAAGTATCGCAGAAAAGAGCCAATTTCATCAAAAGATCGGGGAAGAAACCCGAATATTGACAGAGTATCGCGGGAAAAAAACGCGAAATTCGTCAAAAATGCCAAAAAATGCGAATTCCGTCAAAGAGTCGCGAAAAGGGCGCGAATGTAGTCAAAAGATCACGGTAAAAAAGCGTATTTCGTCAGAAGATCGCGGAAAAGCATTTCATTTGATCATTCATTTAATAATAACTGTACACGGAATGATTTCATGAACAGAAATTATGACTATGTTGATTCTATATTTCTTAGTATCGCCCCCCCCCCCAAAAAAAAAACGATCCTCTGGATCCGCCCCTGAAGATAAGTAATTATTAATATTAATAGAATAATCATTAAATATATTATTGTAATAAAGCATACAGATTATTTTATTTGCTAATTAAAAAAAGTTAGACATCATTTTTCAAAAAATTGGGTTGAAAAAAAATTACAGGTATGGGAGAGGGGGGCGCATGTGAACAATTTTTACATTTTTGACTATTTCTCAAAATTGTTATGAGATATTGACACAAAAATTGATTTAGATGAATATTTACACTTTGTTTGTTCTTTTAATGAAACTTTTGAATGCATTTATCAGGAATTTATAATGTGTATCATTATTCTAAAAATTGTTTAAATTTGTTCACGTGTGTCCCGGTAGAGGGGTACTTGTGAACATACCTGCACACATGTGAACCCATGCATAAATAAGACAAAAATACTTTTCTGTGTATAAACACTGTGATAAAAACTAATTAGATGTCCTCTTTGTAGTTGTGTGAATAAATTAATGTTTAACACTAGAACTACACTTTGACTACACCAGAACTACACTTTCAAATTTCATGCTTAAACATTTGATATAATTTATGTATTGTTGACAACAGTAAAAGAAAATTTGTAAGAAATAAAACTCACAATATAAGCCCGTTTATGGAGGAATGTTTTAGTTGTAATCCTTTTCAAAATGCTTTAATTTGACACTGTTATATATCTCAGCTTTATGATAGAAACGAAAGGAAAAATATTTTGGAATATTTGTATTGAGGCTGAATACTTAAGAGAAAAATCTTTCTGGATTTTTAATTTTCTACATTCGTGTTTTTTAATCAGAAATGTTTAAGTGGCTGCCATTTCGTTAGAAGATAGCAGATGGCAGGGTTCCCAGCGTCACGTAAAGTCATGGAATTTCAAAGTAGTCAGGGAAAATCATGGAAATTTCAAAATATATAGGAAAAGTCAGGGAATTTACAAAGATTTTCTAAAAAGTCAAGGAAAAATCTTGGCAAAAAAAAAAAAAATGAAAAATGACACGAAAGTCATCAAGTAGTCTCTGGAAAAAATCTCAAAATTCATCAAAAGTTGCCAAAAAAAAAAAAAAAAAAAAGTTTAAAGAAGAATTGACGGAAAAGAAAGATTAGTTTTGACAAAGGGTTGGGAAAATAAGTAGCAAATTTTACCGTATTCCCATTTGGTTAAAGACATTTTTGAGATTTGGTCATGGAAAGTTATGGAATTTTTTGAGATTTGGTCTTGGAAAATCAGGGAATTTGTCCGTCATGTTTTGCTGGGAACCCTGGATGGCCGCTGGCCAACGAACTCTGTTGACATTTTCGTAAGTTCTGTACATGGAGCTAAAAAGGTATATGGAGGAGACATATCAATCTAGCATCATGGTGAGCCCTGATGCCGAAAAACCAGTTCTTTCCCCCTCTTTCATATCCGCCATGTTTGACTTTTACCTGAGTTGACTCGCGCCGGGAGGAGCTTTCTCAATACGACGATCGGCAGAAGACGGAAAAAGGGCAGCTTAGCCAGGTCAAATATGGCGGCCGCGGGGGGGTAGGAAAAGCTTCAAGTGACGTCACACATGTCTCCTCCATACCTTCTTAGCTCCATGGTTCTGTACTGCACATGCCCTGTTACACCGGAATAGGTTGATAAATATGAGTGCTTTTGCAAGACAAAGAAGTTGGAAATTGCACGTGAAGCGTAGCAACTGAGGTGCGTTCGTACGATAACGAAGTTTTAAAATTATCAATCTCATAAAACTGTAAATAATTACAATTAAATTGCGCACCAAACAATGTTCTCCCTATACCATTATGCAATGTAATACTTTTGTGTGGCCTTGTAAATCAATAACAAATATTCTTTGCACCACAGATTATGCAAAATGTATATTATGATATGTACTTTATAGATGCATATCAATTTTATTACATTCGAATGAGTGTAACACCATTAAAATGCATTTGAAATATTTTCCCCTATTAACCGTAATGTAACGGAATACTTTTGATTGTCCCTGTAATTGATCTATGCATCCGATTTTCATAAAGTTTGAAATGACTCGACAAAATTATGTAATAACTTTGTATTTTAAATTTCAAACGATTCAGTTGGGTAGTTTTTGCGTTGTTATATGCGGACGGACTGAACGACAACAATAGGTGCTACGTATTTACATAATTACGAACGCACCTAAAAACGTTTGTGTGCGTGTGCGAGAGAATGAGAGTATGAATGAATCAAACAATGAAGGGTGGTTTGGGGAGTCATGGTCGGTAAAAATATACCAAATTTCTTGGAATTGTAAAATATCCGAATTTGGCAACAAAAATAATGCTGTAAACGAAGCCATCTTTGCTACACACGACTATTTTTCTGAAATTCTCATACAGATTCAATATTGACGAAAACTGCAAATCTTCTATAATCGGATACCACGCATTTTAACTGAGTATTTGTTATTACAAACGAGGAATAGAAAATTTACCTTTTTCTCCCGGTGCAAGCCGGAAGGACTTATTTATTTTTTAACTTTAGTATATGGAAAAGTAAATATTTTAACAATATCTATATTATAAAGGCCAAACGTATCTGTTAGTAACGCATACGTCATTTTGCAAATGGCAACACTTTTCCCCTGGAATTTCGGTTTTGCAATTTTTGGCTACTGTAAATTTTACACTTCTAAACATCGCAAATTTAAAATTTTTACACCGTCGAATAGAGAAAAAAATGCACTTTGAAATGTAATTTGTTTGAAAGCTGTATCTCAATTTATTTTTGAGTTATTAATTTTTTATAGTTTTTGGTATCAATTTTGTAATTGCGGCAACAAAATCACTCCATTTTCTCTTAAAATTGAGGAGAAAAAATAGAAATTAAAATGCGCAACACTTTTCCATGCAATTTTCGTTACGAGAAATTTTACACTTCTAAACATCTTACATTTTAAATTTTAACACCGTCGTATAGAGAAAGAAATGTACTTTCAAATGCAATTTGTTTCAAAGCTGTATCTCAATTTATTTTTGAGATATTAATTTTTTAAATAATTTTTAGTACCAATTTTATATTGTGGAAACAGAATCACTCCATTTTTTCTTAAAACTGAAAAAAAAAAAAAAAAAAGAATTAAAATACGTATACTATTTTTAAAATATCGTTTGTTATAAAATCCGGTGAATTTCGGTTTTATTTCGTTTAATAATTTGGATAATTAATTTTTATAGTAGTTTGTTAATTTTAGCTTAAAATAATATTTGAGAGTTAGATTGGCCAATATAAGATGCATGATGTATTGTTTTACTGTAACTAATTTTGTAGATTTATTATAAATCAATAACACAGTTCTACCTTAAAGATTTTCTTTCGTCGAATTTCGACGGGTTCTACCTCGTTCTTTTAATAGTGATTTAAAGTGTTACAGAATGTATACGGAAGGCATTTCTTCGAATTGGTGTTTGTACCTGCTTTGTTTTGCCCTTATGTTTCTTCTGTTAATTTAACTAGTAAGTTTATGTAAACTATAAATCCAAAATAATCGTTTTCAAGAGTACATTTAACATCAATGTAAAGTAAAAAAAACTTTTCGATTTGATTTCTTTATCTGCACGTTTTTGAAGTTGCATCTTTTAATATTTAAAATATATGTCAGCACGTGCAAAGATTTAAAACCTTTTTTCGCTTATGAATGTTGCATAAAAAATTCTAGTTTTATCATTTCCTATTCGGATCAAATTAGATTGCAAATGGACAGGCGTTAAAAATGTCTCGACTATTATTCTTTTCCAGCTGTTCAATAGAGCATAAAAATAAAACGAGATTTGATGCCTGCATCCACAGCTATTTTCTCACCTTTTATTCCCATTTCCTTTTCTTGAGCAATATTATTCTAGGAATACGATAAATTGCTTATTTATACTCTGATAATCTGGGTGATGAATTTCAAAGAATATCTATACGAATATAATTATTGTTTTGAACAAAACTGTAATGAAATAACAAAGAAAATTAGAACACTAGAAGATGAAATTATAAATTGCTTTGATGTTTCTTTAGAAAGCTTAAGTTTAACGTAGAATGACCTACTCCTTAATGCTTACCCATGTTATTTGTTTTTAATTAGCGTTATGTTCCACTAGGAGTGTTTTTGTCTTTTTTGATGATCGTCAACATCAAATTTCTATACATTAGGAATTCTTTGTATCACGTCATCTACTGTTTTAGTAGTTATTTATTCAGTCTTTGTTTATTTGACTGTACAGTTCATCAGTTAGACACAGAATCTTGCTGATGTTAAAAAAGAAATAAGTAGACAAATCAAGGAGAAATGCTAAGATTATTATTATTATTATTATTATTTTCTGTGGCATTATAAGCAGGTCTGCGGAGTCTGTGGGGAAAAATGGGCGACTCCCAATCCCGAAATTTTAACGACTTCGACTCTGACTCCTGGCTGTTTAAAATACTAGTGTTGCTGTTGGTTAAAAATATGAGAGAGCGAAATAAAATAAGGAGAAAATTTCGCTATTTCGACATTAACTCAGTTCTTAGAGCTTTGAACAAAAAGCGGAAAAAAAAATATTTTCCGTTTTACTATTTTATCACTTTTACGTCCCACAAACCCGAAAAATCCAATTATCGAAATCTAAAGATAAAAACAAAACAAAGATTTCACTATTTCGGATCCGTGGAATTACAATTTTGATCTTAATTAGTATTCTCCATTGCAGAAAAATGTCTATGGAAAGGGAAAAAAGTAAAGATGAAAATTTTACAAGCTCGGAAATAATTCGCGATCTACAAGAGCTTTTAATTAAAATCAGTTTTTATCTACATTGTATGCCAGGCAGTGTATTTGGAATCTTTAACTTTGGTAGCCTTATATAATAATAATAATAATAATAATAAAAGCCAGAGTCGGAGTTGGCTTGTGTCTAAACGACTCCGACTCTTTTACTGAAAATGAGTCAGACTCCGCAGCCCTGATTATAAGAAGAAAAGGTTGTCTATTTTATAATAAAGTGTCGACAGACCAATTTCTTAAGATTTGCATGAGAATTTTTTTCTTCTCATATTCGGTTTAAACAATTGACTTTTTAAAAACTTAATATCTAATATAATTATTGTTTTAGCAGATTTATTCATTTGTTTCTAACTTTCTTATTATCATAAGAAAGTCATTGAAGATGAATCAACGGATTCTTTTGATCTTTTTCGAATTTTAATTTAACTCTTGCAGGGGCAAGTAATTATGTTTTTGCAATGTTAAGTTCACACTAAAAAAAATCGAAAAATTTTATTTAAAAATGAGGAAATCAAATTTAAGAGCACATTTTTATTAGTTATAAAATTAATATATTAATACTTTCTTTAATAAAAATTCTGGTGTCAATCCTTATTAAAATTAAGTGGAATATAATCCTACTTTTTTTTCAAGGGATTAAGAAAGCAAAAACAATTATAAAATTCTGTTTAAAAAAAAAAAAAAAAAAAAAAAAAAACAGCTTATATTCACATATTTTCTTCCCGGGAATTGGTGAAATGATTTCAATATTTATTATTATTATTTATAATTAGCTGTATTTCCATCATTTTGTTAAGTTATTTCTTTTTTACCAGACAACTGTAGATTATTACAGTAACTTTAATTTTAAAATAAACCTAGAATTTCTTGTTTGTGTAATAACCCAAGTTTTTTTTTTTAAATATTTCTTGCCAAGTTTAGCTCTTACCATTAATTTTTTATTGAAATCGCTTCAGTAGTTTCCAGAAAAAAGATATTTTCCAAAGAATTTCGCAACTCTTTTAATGTAGAATAATTTACTGTTCACCAGCATTAGTTTATAATTAGCGCTGTGTTCGACATTCATTGTTACTGTATTTTATGATTAACACCAATATCGGTTTTCTATCAATTTGGAATTCTGTTTTATCATATCTGTCGTTTCAACAGATATTTATTCAGACTTAGTTTATTTAATACTGCGCAGTTTTGTCACAAAATCTTGCCTATAATTTACCCTTCTCATGCATGGATTTTTAATAAGCATATTTTTTACTTAAAAGGAATTTTTAACTTTAAAATTTTTACTCTTATTGCAAAATTGCAACTTGACCCTGATAAAGCGTTTAAGCTGTAAAAAATTATAAGAGCTATAAAAGTTTTTTTTGTGAGAATTTGCTGTTCGGGCACTTTATCCCAAAGCAAAAACTAAAATAGCATTTTTGGTAATATATATATATATATATATATATTTTCTTTTAGGTTCGAGAGTTGAGATTCTTTGATAATATTTCCTCCGATTCTCTGATGAGAAGACACACTCTCAACGGTATCCAATGCTTAATTCCTAAATCGTTAGTCATGTAATTTCAATTACAAAAGTATTTTAAATGCGGTAAAGAAATATTTTAAAAGCGATTGGAGTCATTTAAGACATTTCTTAAAAAACTACGAAATTTATTTTTTATACGGTCCCCCGGTTCAATAAGTTATATTTAGTAAAATTTTCCTATGGCTATCATCGAGGAATTTGGCACCTCCGTATCTCATTTTACTTGAATTCATAAAACAAATCACCACCCTCAATTTCGGCGGTCTGATTGTCTTGTTGATCAGTCATTAGACGTAAAGATAGAGTTGCTAAGAATAACGTGTCTCGGCTTGACTGGCATTAAGTTAACCAAGAAGATGTCTTCAGGTTCGGTGGAGAGACGAAATCAGAAAAGTCGCTGCTGTTGATTGGGTTATAAGCGCGCAGGAAACTATCGAAGAATTTGTGGGAAACCTACATATAGCAGTGTATTGAAAAGTTTTTAATTGTGGTGATGATATTAATAACAAGTTTCCAACTGAAATTTTGAAAAAAAAAAAAAAAAAAAAAAATCTATTGCGGTATTTCACAAACACTGAACTTTGTATGGGGATTATATTTGATGCAAGATTTAAAATATATACACTTTGCTGGGGGTTGGTACAACCTCACACGAGGTCACTATATATGGGAGGTTTATAAAAAGAACAACAAGTAGAAATGTTTAGTAGCGCCGAAACTAGCCTTTTTTGCGCCCGGGGCAAACATGGATTTTGGCGCCCACCCACCACCCTCATATATGCATTCTTTATATCAAACACACCAAACAAAATCTTAATTTGGCGCCCATTTCAGCTTTTGTTCTGGCGCCTTCGGGGCACGTGACCCCTCTGCCCCCTCTAGTTTCGGCCCTGTGTTTCGTTAATTACTTTTTTTTCTTTTGTAATTTGAAACAAAACGAATAAGTTGTTTCAAAATGAAATATTGATTGACTGTTTAAATCCTCAGCCGAGAACATTTTTTTTCTTTCGTGTTCTTTTTAAATAATAATTGTTTTGGTAACCTTAATGTAGATTATAATTATTGTTCCAACAAAGCTGTAGCCAAACAACAAAGGAGCTGAGAATACTGGAACATGAAACAACAATAAAATAATAATAACAAATGCTTTAATTTATTAGAGGAGAATAATCTGCGGGCTCACCAATGTCATGTTTATTATTAAATTTATGTGGGAAAAAGAAATATTTTTGTTTTTGATGATGAACATCAGTATCAAATATCTATACATTTGAAATTCTATTTATTACGTCATCTGTTGTTTTAGAAATTATTTATTCAATCTTTGTTTATTTAAGGTACACTTCATTTATTCACAAATCTCGCCGATGTAAGAAATAAAATTAGTGAAGCCAAGGGAAAACATTAAGGAAGTTATTTTTATTATTTTTCTTCATTCCCTTTGTTCTTTGAAACGAATAAGTGTTTCAAAACAATGTCGATTGACCAATATAGTTTTGCTTAGTTAAAATGATTTTTTTTCTAACATGTTTCCAACGAAAAAAAATTAAACAATTTCCCTTTTCTTTTCTTTTTAGAAGGCTGCGGTGCGGAGTCGCTAAAAAACAAACAGACTCCTGCTTTTTTGTTTGACTGTTTGAAATGAAATCAAACCAGTTATATGTAATTTTAAATCCACAAAAGGTATTATTATTGTTGTTTTTGGGTTATATCGGACTACCTAAGTTTAAAAAAAAAAAAAAAAAAAAAAAAAAAAAAATATACTGCTGGGCGTATTCAGTAGATGAAACCGTTTTTAATTTAAAACTCTAGTAGTTCCCGAATTATTTCGAACTAGTAAAATTTTCATCTTCCCCCCCTCCTCCCCCCTTTCCATCGAAATTTTTCTGTATTGGAGGACAAGAATGAACCGGGGCTGTTAAATTGTAAAGATTTCCCCTTTTCAAGTCTACGTATCCGAAATAGTTAATTACTGTTTTTTTTTTTTTTTTCTTTAGATTTCGATAGTTTGGTTTTTCGGGTTTTGGGACGCAAAATTGAAAAAAAAAAAAAAAAAAAAAAAAAAAAAAGTAAAACAGAATATTTTTCTTCTTTTTTTTTCAAAAGCTCTAAGAACTGAATTAATACCGAAGTGTTTTTGTTATTGTTAATATATATAGGTATTTAAGTAAGTGTCACGCGCAGGCCATTTTTTTCCGTTTTAAATGGAATGACCGTAAACAGGCAGATTACTTGAGGGGTGGGGGGAGGGTAAATGTGGAGAATTTTAAACCTTTTAAAAATGGACAGTAAACTTTGGTTTAGGGTTAAAATCTGAAGAATTTTAAACGTATTAAAGGGCCATCAAGCATGGAAATCAAGAATAGCTTTTCTACATATTACTACAGTTTTAACAGTGCTATCGTATTGTGGAATTAAAACAACAATGCTAATATGAAAATCTAGTATTTTTTGTTATTTTTAATGTGTAATTTATACTTTAACAATGGATAAGTTAATAAATATAGGATTTTATGTAAATGTCACGTGCAGGACATTTTGACCGTTTTTCATGGAATGGCTCATGAGGTTAGTCCAAAAAGGTCCTGATGGACTCAAGGCTCAGAATTTTCATTTTTTGATAATTAGCCGCGATATTAATTAAAAAACTCATTGAAAACGCATTCTTTTATCTGGAAATCGGCAAACGAGACCGTGCATTTTCAATGAACAATGACGAGACTTCCATAAAGCCTGCAGAGAAAAAGCAAAGTGCGCGATTGGCCTTTTTTTTTACTTGCCATTTTTCTTAATGCATTACGACCGAACGCTCCAAAATACGGAAGAAAGAATGGCATATTCTTAAATTTCGCACTTTTACGTTTTAAACGTCGCAATCCATTAAAAAAATATTAAGTTTTAACACTTAAAAGAAATTGCGACACATCGAATTTATGTTGCCCCCGTCCACACTTTTTGCCATGCTGCTAAACTAAAAAAAAAAAAAAAAAATCTGAAAAATGAACTACACCAAATAAAAGACCGTACTTTTCTTTTTTGAATAACGCCTTCGGTTTCAAAAATATTAACACTTTGAAAAAAAATATTTTTCCGTACGTTGTCTCGTGATTTATGCAATCTTTATAAATCTGTGCTTCTGATCAAGCTATAAAGAAAAAGCTAGACCATCCCTGTGTTCATTCCCATTTTGAAACCTGTGATCTGTTCTGAAAAATACGGATATTAACTCTTTGAAAAAAGTTAACTTGTAACATTCACTTTTACAATTTTCATCTGCTATTTAAAAATATTGTGTATCGGCGTAGAAAATGAAAATACAATGAAAATCAATTTCTGCAATCATTGTAATTCCGTTTTTTGGTAGTGTACTGACTAAAGAACATTTTAATTTCTGGTGGTCATAACGGTCACATATCCCTCCCAAACTCGACTATAAATCTGACGCATGCGATAATATAATTGCGCAGTGACGTTAGCTTCGTATTCAGCAATGCGGAAGGACTTTCTGTTCGAAGTTCTGTGTTATTTTAAAATACAGAATTCATTTTTTCGTTTGATTCAAGTTTCATTTGGAAAATGGACCAGCGCAGGGCGTAAGCCTGTTAGTATGTACGAATCCATTAACATCTTAGCACACTTTTCATTAATAAGTCAAATTTCTTGTATTTTAGATTGTTATTATCTTTACATATCTTGTGTGTTATATTTGGTTTATTTTGATACGTTTATAAAAAGCTAAATTTTGTCATCTTAAGCCTGATGCCGACAAAATAGGATGAAATAAACATTTCTCCAGTGTGAATTAAACCAGCAAGCTCCTATCATTATTCTGTAGGTTATTCATAATTTATTATTATACATTTTCACTGTACATTTTTTGTTCATTTTTAGCATTCTGCCAACTTGTTCAGACATTTGTGATTTCATTTTAGTTATATACAGGGTGTTCACTCTCAACGGTGGCCAATGGCTAATTTCTAAACCGTTAGTCATAGACACATAGTTCCAATTGCAAAAATGCTTTAAAAAAGGTAAAGAATTGTTTTTCAAGCGATTTAGGTCAAATGAAATTTTTATTAAAAAATTACGAAAATCCAGTCCCCCGGTCCTATAAGTGATATTTAGTAAATTTTTACCACTACTCTAACAAGTAATACAAAAAAAGTCCCATTCCTCTGCGATTAAAACTGACCGAGTAATAGCTGTTTAAAGTTGAAGCATCTTTTTTGCTGCAAATTAGGAGTCAGTCACAAATTTACTGGAAATAAAAATAAACGCAAGATATAAAATTTAATATTAAACATTGAGAGTAAAATAATTTTTTACAATATTATTTTTAAATTTATGTAAATGATTATATATTAAAGTTAAATATGTACTAAAAATATAAGTAAAAAAATAACAGAATTTCTTAAAATTTAAATTATGAAAAGCAACAGTCTCAAATCGCTACAAAATGACATATATTTAAAATTCGATTAGATTACTTAACCTAACAGAATTTGGTGCAGTCCTATAAAATAAATAAATGGTACGCACCTAAAATTGTATTAATATTACATTGTCATTGGGTATAAATAAGTGTGCTAATTGAAACTCGACTAGATATTTGGAAGTGAGTAAATATTTGAACAGAAATTTTGAGCTAGGGAAACATGCGTACGAATGTTTTAAGCAAAATAAAAGCTTATCAAAATAACACACATTTTAAAATAAAATCGCGATTTCTCAAAATCTGATTTTCTCGAAAAAGAGAATATTAAAACTCATGTCTTCAACTACTTTAACCAATCTAGAAGTTAATTAATAAAAATTAACACTACCTTAAAACTTATACGGTGGTAGCACCTTCAGTTAAATTGCTTTAAGAATATTTTTTTTTTTTTTTTTATCTCAATTAAAACATTTTTGTAATTGGAACTATATGTCTGTAGCAAATGGTTTAGGAATTAGCTATTGGACAGAGTTGGAAACAGACGCCCATTATAATACTTTAAGCACTTCGTGTACGTTCCCTTAAAGCTCAGTCCAATTCACCCGTATTCTGCTACAGAAAAGTAATTTGTCATGAAATTTAAAGTTTCATAACTCGGTCAATTTTAATGTTAGATGAATGAGACTTTTTTTCACTTACTTGTTAGAGTAGTGGGAAAAATTTACTAAATATCATTTATAGGACCGGGGGACCGTATAAAAAGTTAATTTTCGTAATTTTTTAATAAAATTTTATTTTGATTTAAATCGCTTGAAAAACAATTATTTACCCTTTTTTTTTTTTTTTTTTTTTTAAGCATTTTTGCAATTGGAACTATCGATGTCTATGACTAACGGTTTAGAAATTCGCCATTGGCCACCGTTGAGAGTGGCCACCCTGTATATTAGATTTATTCTTCATTTTATGATTAAAATCATGTGGTACAATTTTAGTTCAGTTCGAATTTTTTTTTTCGGATATCAATAAATCGAATATCTTTTCTTAAATTCCTATAAGAGCAAAGAATTTTTCAGAAAATGGTATTAAAGTTAGCAGCTTAAGAAAATGTTTAGTACACGATAGTCATAAAAATTCTTCATCGGAAAGCATTTGTTTACTAAAATAACATTGGAGAGCAGTTGTAACCTAATGAGGATTTTCGAAAAGGACTCATCTCTGAAAATTCTAACATCCTGGAAATGAAGAATACTGACTACGTTTCCCATTTGCAAAATACAAGAAAAATTCTTTGAAGTATGTTTTCGCTTTGAATTAAATAACATGTGAAAATTTCTTGCTGTGCATCTAAGACTCAAATTACGCATATATATATATAACAAAATGGTATTTTAAGTTATATGTTAATATGAATGTTATCTCTTAATTCTAATTTTAATTATTTTATTAATTTAATTTTATGTTAATATCGATTATTAATTATTTTCTCCGGTTCAATTATATTTCCATTCAGTTTTATCTTTTTTGTTTGTTATGGATAACTATTATTTTTACTTACTTTCAACTCTTTTTTGTAAAATATCTTTGTTCCTTGTTTAATAATTTGGTTTTTGTGTGCTGGTAGCCCCAAATACGTATTATTTTGCTATTTCATGGCTAATACGTGGATGAAACCGCACACTTCATTTGTAGTTCCAGAGCATTTGGGGCCTGATGATTCTGCTTTTGGGGCTACAAATTCCATTTGCATTCATTTTATTTATTTATTTTTTCAGATTTACTCGTTACACTATTTTTTTATTTTATTATAATTCAATTCAATTCTAATTCTTCGTTTTGGTTTATTGTTTTATTGATACAATCCATTGGTGAATCTTGTCTACTTTTAATGGTATTATATATATATATATATATATACACATACATAAAATATTACAGGTGAGCTTTTATCAAATTCACGATTCAGTCCAAGATTTACTTACTTAAGATTTAACAGTGTTCTTCATTTCATTTTTATAAATTTGTTATATTACAATTGATTATTTAATTATTTTTAATTGATAATTTAATTTGTTTACATAACATTCCATTAGGATGACCTTTCCGGGATTGTCGTCTCCCGGAAATCAGTTCAAAACGCCGATTTTGACACCATATCATAAAACATCCTTTGCATGTATACGAAAATGAATAATGCTATATGATTTCTTGGTATTCGAATATCTGCAAATTTTGTGCAGATATAAAAGAAAGGGATCCAGTGCAGTACTAGTTATAAAATTGCGAGTTTGTATTTAAGCCTTTTAAAAATGCTCAAAGACGTTTTCATTTTATCTATGGTCATATTATCACATCACATTCCATAAATTCCGCAGGTGTTGTGCACTTTATTTCCTCTTCCCCTTTAGATTGAAAGTGATTTCTCGTTTTCTTATCGAGTCGCATCCATGCGCATTTCCTTCCTTCTTTTGTTAAATTTGTATTCATGCATGTTCTGCGTGTAAGTTTTTGTTGTAAAATAGAAAACCTTAACAATTTTTTTCCAAATAGACCTTATATAAAGTATAAAGGGATCTAAATACTGCCAAAAAGGAATTTAGATCAAAAATTAGATTTGCAAAAATGAACATTGATATTTTAAAAGATGTGTATTATTTTTAAAAAGGTTTACAAAAAATAACGATAAATTCAGAGAAATTTACTTATATTCCGAATTACTCGTTACTTACGAAGAATGAAACCGTCCAATCTATTCATCAATAGAAAATTAAATATTGACCTCATACTGACAATATTTGACGAAATAACATATCTTTATCATGAGTTGTGCAGTTGTGGGAAAAAAAAAAAAAAAAAGTAAACACTTCCTACTAACTCCTCAATAAATTATTGTAGAAGAAAGTTACTGGTGCCGAACGATTGGAAATAAAGTGTACTTTTAAAGATGTATATAAAATTTGCTTAGGGGGTCATCTACATACTAAAACGAACCTTATCTTTGTTTTTTTTTCAATAGCAATACCCAATTTTTACAAAACAATTCAAATCTTCGGTTCAAACTATGCCTAGACACCGAAATTCAAGTCATTTGAATGATAAGTGTTTGAAAATTTAGTTCTTCTAATGTTAAATTACATTTTCATATTTTTATTAATATCTCCTGAAATTATACTCCTAAGGTGCTAATTTTTTATGTAGCAACAATACTAAAATAACTAAACATAAATGCTTTGAATTTGCATTTTTTTAAAAATAATTTTATTATATGAATTATTAAATTAATATTTGAACTGCGACTTACAATTTTTTGATAGATTTAGATTTATCAAGTTCTGCTTTATGGAAATAAAAAATTTCAAATTTTTCTTCCAAGTAGTTTTCAAATTATACTTAAAAACGGCAAATTGATCGCTTCACCCCTTGAGGGTTGGTGGTACGTCTATAAAACCACTTAATTTTAACTTCCAAAAGACACATTGGCATTAGAATTTTGATAAAAAATATTTCGCTTTATTAGATACGCGAAATATAGTTTTTTCTTATTTAAAAATAAAGTTGTTTTGAAATTCCGGTTTCATTCATTAATTAAACACTCAAGCAGTGAAAGTACTCTGCGCCGTAAAGGGTTAAGAGGCCGTCTAGGGTAAAAGTGACATATTTTGAAATTTCTTAAGCTATCCTGTAATCTAGCTGTCTTCGATGATAGCTTCAGCTGTGGTCCTTGTATTTCCTTGTCATTTGTTTTTATACTTGTAATTTCATTTTAATTATATATATACACTATACGGACAAAGGTGAACCGCCACTTGCGATTTTAAACGTTTTGTTAAATAACTAGAAAAAAAAAAAAAAAAAAAAAAAAAAAAAAAGAGGAATTATCCTGAAACATAGTATATAGAAATGTAGTGTGTAAACATAGTACACGTCATTCATTTCCACAAAGAATTTTTTCCCGAAACAAGATAGAGACCGTCAACAAATTGAAAAAGAACCAATATCTTTTGGCTAACGCTGCCAAAACTAATGTAGCAAAAGCGTTCAAACTTTACATTATGATTAAGTGGTTTATTATAATAAACTGTGTTCATTTTTATGTGGATAGCATGTATACTCGTAAAGAAATTAAGTTTTTTTTTATAAAAAGAGTCAAATTTTTCCAAGTTTTTTTGCTTATAATTTGCAGAGTTCTTAATATAAAAAATGTTCTTTTCAGAAAATATGACAAACAACATTTTACACAATATCTTGTAATCAGAATTAAAAAATAATAAAAATTGTATGAAAAATGAGAAGATTCTCTAAATAATGTTTCACTGTGCATGCCTGAATGCAATCAAAATATAATTTACATAACATGTTTGTTAAATGTATAAAACAACTTTTATGAAAGTTTGAAAATTCTGAAAATTATCGTCGATAGAATAAGCTCAAAATCCGTTGTTTTCAAAATGAAGCAAAAAGATGAGGTCTGTATCCATAGATCCATTGATTAGTGTTAATATAGAATACATAATATTGCACGTACAGACAGTATATTTGGATACAGACTCTCATTTTTGGGACAGATTTTTATAACAGATAGCTGGCTTAAACGAAAAAGTATCATAATTAAAAAAAAAAAAAAAAGGAAAAAAAAACATTCAGTGTACGGTCTACCTGCTAAGAGGGATACCTGTTTAAAAGGTACTTTAATTGCAGTCTCGTGCGATTTTTTTTTTACACCAGTTTAAGTTTTGTTGTATTACGAATCAAAAGTCCAAAAGACTGTTCTCTCTTTCTCATTCTCGTTCTGCTGACAGCTGGCGTAGTCGTCATATGTTGCGATTTTGTTAAGTTTTTCTAATTTTTTTATTTTATTTTATTTTGCTATAGTTGTATCTCTTATTCTTTATATTATGAGTGACGTTCACCTGTTTGTTAGAGGTAAATTCTGTTTGGTTTATCCTTACAGTTTTTTTTAAATAAAACTGCTTTATCAGAGTATGCAGATAAATTATTCATGTTGCTATGAAACAGAATACAAAATAGAGATCGAAAAAATTTCAACTTCAATATCTTGATTTAGATTTTAAATTTATATAGGATTAGAATCCTGCTCGTGCCGGATTTTCACCCAACTCGAAGCCGAAAATTCTATTTGAAATCAACCCGAACTCGATAAACCTTTTTCTTTTACACCGAAACTGGGCTAAAATCCTAAGTAGACCCTGAACCCAAATTCAGAGACAAATATTCAAATTTTTATGTAGTCATGAATAAAAAAAAATCTTCAATTATATTATCTCTAATAGCAATTTTTATGTGGAAAAAGTGAACACATACGCACATACTTTTCATATTCAGTCTAATGTATAATTTAACATCTGGAAAAAAATTCTGAACTTTTTGTAAAAAAATCAGTTTTATCTCAACCCGACCAGAGAAAAGAAACAAGAGCCCCAACTCAACTGGAAACCGAAAGAAAAATACCAGAACGATAAAACTTAACCCGAATTACAACAAAAAATTTAGAGTCTATTCGATCTGTAATTCGGATTAGAGATCTGCACGGATCTGGCCCGAACCCGACCCGGACCACGGGTCAGGCTCGGGCCTATTTTCGTTCGAGACTCTCGGGCAAAACTTTTTTCTGAAGGCTCAGGCCGGGTCGGGCCTAGCTTTTATTATTATTATTATTTTTGTACAGAGCTGGGACTTGTTTCATTCAGAGTTTTCGCGGTCCAAAATTTTCTTTTGTATTTTTGACACAGCCCGCATGAAAATCATTCTCTCCGCGCGTCCTGGCCCTTTTAAAGGTCAGCAAAATAAGGCCTGGTCCAAAAAAATATTTGCAAAAAATGCATATATTTTTAAATCGCCTTTATTCTACAATTAAAAATTATTATTATTTTTTTCTTTTTAAATTGTAGATTTCCACGCTTACTAAAATATAGCTATTTTAAAATATTGTAAAAAAGAGCATACCTATGAATCTTGTTTTAAGTAAAAAACGTGTTGATCATGCAAAACTAATAGACTAATACGCAAGAAAAGATATGTAATGCATTTACACTTACTAAGAAGGGAACTTGTCTATAACACTTTTTTTTTTCTATTCAATTCCGTCTTAGAGGATTTTATTGTATGCCATTTTTCAGATTTTTAACACTTTAATGCATGGAATATGGATTAATAATATTAATAATAACTGAAAAATTTGCATGCAAAAAATAGAAATTCATTAAAAAAAAATATCGCAACCTTCTATAAAAAATGATTATTATAAACATTAAAAAAAAAAAAAAGTTAAATATTTTTGGTCAGAACTCCTCATACGAAGCAAATTTTAACCAAATGATGTAAAAATCAATGTTTTGTAGAAATTCACTCCGGCCGAGATTTTAATTTTTCCAGAGTCGTGTCGAGCTCGGGCCGAACTTTTGTTTCTATCAGGCTTTTTGTATCGGGCCGGGCTCGATCCTGAAAATTTTGGCGCGTGCAGACCTCTAATTTGGATCATCTAAAACATGCGCGTAGCCAGGGGGGATGCCCTGGGTGCCCGGGCACCCCCCCCCCCCCCCGCTCGCGCAGATCCAAGATTGATTATTTTAAAAAAATCAAAATTTATAAAAGAAAAAAGAAGAAAAATGTAAGCAAAGTTAGTTTAATTAGTTAATCAAAACTAACAGTCTATGTTTTGAAATGTGATAAAAGAAGATACCTTGATTCTTTCTTTTTAAGAAAATTATTTTATTCATCCTTTTTAAAACTAGAATATTTACTAGAATCTGTATTAATCACAGTAAATCAAAAAAGTTGGTTTTATAAATCCAATTTGATGTCGTTTCTTTATGGAATTTTTTAACACCTTTCTATTTATTGCATGCATATTTCCATAAAAAAAAAAATAGAGAATTCTCGACAAGGATAGAAACTACTATTTATATATTTGCTTTTGTTATCTAAAATCGAGATAGAAGCAAAAAAAAAAAAAAAAAAAAAGGAAATACAGATGTGAAACGATAGTTCCACCATGTGATTAGCCTGGAGAACGGAGGGGGTGGTAGGTTGTACAAATTAGAGATGAGACAGGCTCAGCCCCAGCACTAAAGCTCGAGCCCAAACCCAGGTTCAAAGCGGGCACGGGCTCTATTTTCATTTTAGTGTTCGGGCCCGGAGGGGGGGGGGGTCGGGCTCTATTTTCATTTTAGTGTTCGGGCCCGGGGGTGGGGGCTCGGGCTCATTCTTTCTGAGAATTAAAAAACATTTATGTGTAGAAGAGATTGAAATAACTATTATTTTCCTTTTAAAATTATTTATTCTTTTTCAAGTCATTTCAGTGTTATTTTGATCAAAACGAAATAAAAATAAAAATATTTTTTTTATATATATTCCAATAGTTGATTGTTGCTTAAAAAGAAAATTTGTGATGTATGGAGATTTATGTCTACTGCATTTCCGTCGACGATTAATTGATAAGGCTCCTATCAAAATAATCATCTATACTAATAAAAGAACAAAACGCTCTGTCTGTGTCTGTGTGTATGCGATGGCTAGCAAAATCTATTTGACGTACGAGGTTCAAAATTTTTATGAGTGTAGCCCAATATCTCTCCTGATGCACCTGAAGCTCAGAATTTCAAAATTCTGTTTATTAACTGAGTAATTAATTAAATTCCAAAGCTCACTCTCATAAAAAATCGCCTTTTTTTCGCTTTTTTCTCTTTCATTTTCTTATGGTTGATTGGTTGCATAAAATTTTCGCAGAAATAATTAAAAAAGCTGGAACAGAGCTTTAAAATTCATAGACTGGCAAACTGTCAGTTTAAATGATGATTTTTTATCACAGCGGTTGTAAACCATGGAGGAAAAAGATAGGAGGTGGTGAAGTAAACCGAAAAAAGGGTTGCAATATTAAACCATTTATCGCTCAAATTTTAATGTCCCAAACAAAAGCATGTGGAAGTTATTTTGTATTAATAAGACGAATTGAAAGAAATGAATTACAGCTGAAGAATATTTTACGAAGAAATAGTAATTTTTTAAAATGGTCTTTTTTCTATTATATTATTTATTTTAAAAAAATATTTGCTTTTAAAATAATTGAAATTGATAAATTCGAAATAATTAAATGTCAAAATAAAATAAAATAAAATATTGAAAACATTTGATTTGAACTAAAAATTGTATTACTAAAAGTTTTCTCTTTTTTTTCAGAACTTTTTAATACTTTATAACGTAGATGAAAAATGTTTATGATTTAACAACATATTAATAATTCTATGTCAATATATAAAATATATTTATGAAAACATTCTTCTAAAATCATGCGCAAAAACTTAAATAACAAATATTAGTCTAAAATCTAGATTTCAGGGTGCAGACGATTTTAAGACATTAACGAAAGAATGTTAACTTTACAAGTAAAATCTTAAATGATGCTTCTATATTGATATTTCAAAGTCATATGATAAAAATAATCACACAATTCTTGCCTATGATTGATATATTTGTATCTTTTATGCATTCCGATCGTGTATTACAGTCAATAATGGCACAAAAGGTTATTTTTTAAACAAAATTTTAGTCATCTATTCAATAACAGTTTAAAAGGTAAAAAACAAAGAAATACGGGTTTAAACCAGTTTGAATTGATCGGCGTGTCAAAGCCGATTTTTTTACTGTGTTGCAGTAAAAAAAAAAATCACACAACACTTTTCTAGGAGTTTCTTTTTTTTACCATTGATAAAATTTTAATGTATTCTATTCAATTTAAAATTAAATTATGGCTTTAATTTGGTTTTAAAACAAAGATAAAATATAGCTGTTTGGCGTACAATTGTTCGAATCAGCAAACGATTCATACACCATAATAAATTATCAAATAGCAAAGTAAATTATTTATCAGAAATAGGCATAAAAAGAATAGTAGCAAAACTGATTATAACCTTAATGTTTAGACTAATTAACACATAACCGGATCCCAACCAGAAAAAACAGACCACACTCCGATCCGTGATAGACAAAATTTCCGTGAGTATAATCCCGACCGAACCTAAAAATTCTGTTTGAAAAAAAAAAAAAAAAAAAAAAAAAAAAAAAAAAAAACTATGGATTTGATAACTGACCCGAACCAAATCTCAATCCCAAAAAAATGTTCGAATGAAGCATAACCCGATCCAAACAAGGCAAAATAATTTTAGTGGGCATGAAACCTGACCCGAACCTAAATATTGTCTTTAAAAAAACTCGAAATATGACCCGAACAAAACCTGAAACCGATAAAAATATTCCAGAGAACTATAACCCGATCCCAGCAAGACAAAATACTTTCCGTGGTGATAAACCCAACTCAAACCTAAAAAAATCCATTTGAAAAATTCTGAAATTTGACCCAAACCACATCTAAATCCGATCAAAATATTCGAGAACCATAACCGGATTAGAGTAAGACTAAATAATTTCCGTGGACATGAACCCGATACGAACCTAAAACTTCCATTCGAAAAAATACCTGAAATTTGAATCGAACTAAATCTGAATCTGATAAAACTATTTCAAAGAACCGCAACCGGATCCGAACAAGACAAAATATTTCCATTTACATGAACCCAATCCGAACCCGAAAAATTTCCTTGAAAACATCGCGAAAGCTGAACTGAACCAAATCTGAACTTGGCAAAAATATTCCAGTGAAGCATCTCCTTATTCGAACAAGACAGAATAATTTTCGTGAACACGCAAGAAGACCCGAACCCAAAAATTCCATTTGAAAAAAAACCCGAAATCTAAATTGAAATAAATCTGAATCCGATAAAAGTATTCCAAAGAACTGTAACCCGATTCGAGCAAGACGAAATAACTTCCATGGACATAAACCCGACTCGAACCTAAAAAACCCGATTTGAAAAAACCTGAAATTTGACTCAAACCACATCTGAATCCGATCAAGATATTAGAAAGAATCATAACCGGACTCGAGTATGATAAAATTATTTCCGTAGACATGAACGAGATTCGAACCTAAAAATTCTATTGAAAAAATACCTGAAATTTGAATCGAACCAAATCTGAACATGACAAAAATATTTCAAAGAACCGTAACAGGATCCGAATAAGACAAAATTTCCATGCACATGAACCGAATATGAACCTAAAAAATTTCTTTGAAAAAATCTCTGAAATGAACTTGATAAAAATATTCCAGTGAAGCATGTATTTATTCGAACAAGGCAGAATAATGTCCATGAACACGCAAGAAAACCCGAATCCAAAAATTACATTTGAAGAAAAAGCCGAAATCTGAATTAAACCAAGTCTGAACTTGACAAAAATACTCCAGTGAAGCATGTCTTTATTCGAATTAGACAGAATAATTTCCGTGGACACGCAGGAAGACCTGAACCCAAAAATTCCATTTGAAAAAAAACGCCGAAATCTGAATTGAACCAAATCTGTTCCCGACAAAATTATTTCACAGAAACATATCTGAATCCGAGCAAGGCAAAATAATTTCCATGGACATGAATCCGACCCGAACATTTAAATCGAATTTCAAAAAATACCTGAAACCTGAATCGAACCAAATCTGAACCCGACGAAAGTATTTTAATGAATCATAAACAAATCCGAACAAGACAAAATAATTTCCATGGACATGAACTCCATGAATAGTTAGGTAACATTTGGGTTGCGATTAGGTTGCAATTACATTACGGTAAGTCTTTGATTTTATTTAATTTCACGTTAGGTTACAGTTAGATCACGGTTAATTTAAAGTTAGGTTAAAGTTAAATTGCATTTATGTGATGGTTAGAATAAGAATAGGTTACAATAAAGTAACGGCTAGGTTACATTTATGTTATATTTAAGTTACGGTAGGATACTGTTAAGTCGCAGTTAGGTTACAGACAGATTATGGTTACGGTACAAAAGTTTACGGTTAGGAATTTGTCCACAGAGTCAACATTACGCATGCTTTGATTAAAAATATACGCTTTTGTTAAATGGCTCTGAAACTATAATACTATATACCAATCTTTTATCATCGCTTATCGATTTCATTCACGGTATAGTCGGATTTAAAAGTGATATAATTAGTTTGAAATTCAAAATATCTCACTTGGGATTTCTATGCGAAAAAAGTAATTAGTTACATGATTTAACAGTGATTTTTACGGGTAAATATCAACACTTTAACACGAAACTAACGCAATCGTTGGATACATGTTCCCTCCCATGTTTCTCATTGCTCATTTTAAGTATTTTTAGAGCTTAATATTAGTTGTTGTTTTTAAAACCGATTTTTCACAAAGTCAGCTGCGACGTATTTCAAACAATGCATTTCTGCATGCTTCCAGTTAATGATAAAATCATACAAATTTCAAGTTCGTTTAATATTGTTAATATGGACCCGGGCAACGCCGGGCGGGTCAGCTAGTAAATAATAAATTAGCTTCTGGTTGGATTTTTGTTTGAGGCAGAGGATATTTTTTAATTCGATCGTTTATTTATTTATTTTGTTAGAGAATGATTTCTTCGTTTTTGATGCAGACTACATGCTTGAGGTTTGCAAATTATTTGATTGTTCTCGAATCATAATCGTTCTTCATATGATAACAGCATTGTGGTGATTTTTTTTTCTGTTTGTCATCATGAATTTTGCTTATGCTGAGGATTTCCTTTCGTAAGTAAACATATTTTACATGTTATTCCGATTGAAAACATTCGATTAATGTTTCTTCTTTTCCCATAAAAACAACGGAACTTTAAGATAACTGTATCAATGTTTTAATTGGCGTTGATTTTAAGGTTCTCGTCAGTCATGGGGAATTGTTAAGAGAAATGAATTGATTATAGATAAATGTACAGGGATTTAGTGGAGGGTATACTGGGGTATACATCGTATACCTTCTGGATTTTTTTTAAGGAACACCGTATAACCTTCTGTTTCTCATGAAACCCATAGGATGTACTCTCTAGAGTATACTCTGTGCCTTGAGCATGTACCCTCTGCGTCGATCGTGTAACCTGTGGGTTTTTTTACGACTACACCCCTGAAGATGTACTCTTTTTATAGGAAATTGAAAACGTTTTTTGATTCTTCAGCATACAAATAGTAATTTCTATAAACACTATCCATTTATTCATTACACTTCTTTAATATGTCCATCAAATTTTCTTCACAAGAAATATCGGAATCATTTTAGGTATGAAGGATATTTTTATTTGATACCAAATTACTCTTTTCATAAGCTTGAATTTAAATTTTTATTTAATAGTAAATTTTATAAGAAATTTTTTAAAATGGGATATCACATTTGAAACAATTTTTAAATATCAATTAAATCTTTTATTTATTTATTTTTGTATACTTTCTGTATCGGGCTCGGATGGGCTCGGGCTCCAATGTACTAAAAATCTTTCGGGCGCGGGTTTCAAAAATCGAGCCCGAACTCATCTCTAGTACAAATCTGTGCTTCCTCTGAAAATAAGAAATGATGCTACGCAAAATTCAAAATAATATGGAGGTTGGTTTGTTGGTTTGCTAAATTTCGTTTTTTGGGATCATATTTTAATTCGTACGGGCTCATTTTTTTTTTTTTTTTTTTTTTTTTTTTTTTTTTTTTTTTTAACGGGGAAATTTTATTTATTCATGAGTAGAAAATATAAGAGCTATTTTTTACTTTAAATTGCATACTACAAGTTATTTTAATGCTACTCTGATCAAAATGACGGGGGGAACTAAAGTCGTGCTTATTTATTTTAGTATTTCATTGCTGTTTGAAATGAAAACTTGTGATAATTACAGATTTATATTTACGGATATCTTTATTTATCTATCATGTTTTATCTATGTTTATATATCTTTTTCTTATCCATTAGCAGCGTCGTGCGAAAGGGGGAGCGTAGGGGGCAGCTGCCCCGGCTTGGAACTTTAGGGGGCGCCAAATTTATACTACCAACGTCATTTTTGGCCTATTACAAGAAAAAGTTGGGTGGAGGGGGCGCCAAATTGTAACTTTGCCCCGGGCGCAGCTTTCTCTTCGCACGCCCCTGTCCATTAGATTTAATTTTAAGCAATTTCTCATCCTTCTTCACGCAATGAAAAATTGCGTTTGGGTCTTTTTTAAAAGAAGTTCCACACAATTATACCTTCCGCAAAAAACCTGTCTAAAACGGAAATTTGATCGGTTTTATGGGGTTCCGTTTTATTAGGTTTTATTACATAAGATGTTGTTTGTACCCAACATGTTCAGGTTAAAATATTTGCCCCCCCCCCCCTCCCGTTCAAAAGGCTGGCTACGCCGTGTAAAATCAGGTTATTTGGCTCGACGCAGAACTCTGTTTGGGATGAGTAGAAAAATTCAAGACTAATACTAAGCACATATTTTATACCGAGCCTAATGTTATTATGACTTAATATTATGTGTAACTTTCCCTATTCGCACAATAGTAATTATTGGTCTAAAAGTATTAATTTTGTATTTTAGTCTAGATTCTAATCATTGAATTTAATGATTAAAATCGAATTCTATTCTGCCTCTAATCGACTGTGAACGATTCTACATTAACTTTTAAAAATCTTCTCATGCTCGCAATCACACATACCTTTTTTTCTGAAGCATTTTTCGTGTTTTGTTGTTAGAAGTTTGTTCCCATATTTCTCAAGTCAAAAACTAAAGAGCGTGTGTGTGTTGGGGGGGGGGGTGCTAAAACTCACGATCTTTTAAAATATTGAGTAATATTTGTTTATTTATTGAATGAAAATAATGGAATTACAATGGGTATGACCAGTGATGAGATTCTTCCGCGGGTCCGTGATTTTCCGCTTTTTTGTGATTTTTTTTTCTTAGTTTCTCTCAAAGGGAGGGGAGGGGGACTCTGTTCCGAATTTTCCGAAAGTTTAAGAAATTCGGTCCCCCCCCCCCCCAAAAAAAAATGTCATTAATCCGAAAACTCAGACATTTTTCGACAAATGGGTACCGAAAAAAACCCCAATATCATCAAAGAATCACAGAAAAAACACGAATGTCGTCAAAAGGCCGTGGTAAAGAGACGAATTCCGTCAAAGAATCACGGAAAAAATTGATAATTTCTTCAAAAGATCGCGAAAAAAACGCAAATTCTTTCAAAGAATCGCGGTAAAAAATGCTACCATCAATGGACCGCTGGAAAAACGCGAATTACGTCAAAAAGCCGTTGAAAAAACGCGAATGTCATCAAAAATTCGCTGAAAAAGCTTGAATTCCGTCAGAAGATCGTGGAAAAACGTGAATTCTGTCAAATGATCTCGTAAAAACGCGAGTTTCGACAAAAAATCGCGTAAAAAACGCAAACTGCATCAAAAGATTACGGGAAATACTTGAACTCTGTCAAAAGATTGCAGAAAAATTTGCTGGAACATTGTTTTCACCAGATTTTTTTTTTTTTTTTTTTTTGGCAGCTGAGTAACAAGTTAAACATTAGTTAGCCATATGTATTAGCTGATGTTTTGAGTAAAAGCATGTTAAAATTTTAATTGGACAACTAGCTAAAATTGCTGGGTAGAGCACTGCATCAGCATTATGCATGCACTTAAAATAGGAACTTGCATTTCAGAATTACTTATAGTATTTGCATAAACTAACATTTCTCCCATCCCCCCCCCCCCAACCACTACCATTAAAAAAACTAAATAAAGCAGCATTTAAAAAAATATATTATTGATAATTTTATAGTGAATAAAATAGCCCTCTTAATTGTCTTATACTCACACAGTTAAAAAAAAAAAAAAATTCTCACTTATGCGTTTTCATGCGCTTTTCCCTTTTTTTTTTTTTTTTTTTTTTTTTTTTACCTCTTTGCAATCTTATTCCTGGTTATGACTTTCATTAATGAGAAGTGCATTTTTATGAACAGATATTAAATGTATTATAAATTAAACAAATTTTAAATAGCAATTTAAAATTAGGTGGAAATTCTTTTTTTATGTATTCTTATTTAAATGTATTTTAAATATGACTTGTATGTTAAAATACATTTAAGTAAGTGGAAGATAGCCTGATATTACCTTAACCCAACATGAGCCGTGGCTTGGGTTGGAGTGAAATGTTTCATTGTAGTTAGTTCGGGTTGGCTGATCTTAATTTTTTTGTGATCAGTTCGGTATTAGGCTGTCTTTTGATGCTTATGGGTTTACTCAGATTTTCAAAAATGAAATCCAGACTATTCTTTTGAATGAAAATTATCTATTTAAATATTAATCAGTTTCTTTACATGTTTATCTATATTAATAAAATAACAAATCGCTCTGTGTGTGTGTGTCTGCGATAGTTAGCGAAAACTACGGCACGTACGAAGTTCAAATTTTTTATGAAGATTGGCCAAGGCCTTTCCTAATGCACCTGACCCTCAGAATTTTAAAATTCTAATAATTAGTTGAGAAATTAATTAAAATCCCTAAATTAGAAGAAAGGAAAAGTATTCATAATTCAATAAGGGCATATATTTTTCTTAAACCACAGAATATTTCTTCAAAAATTCAAAGAAAAGGAAAAGGGTTACTGTAAATACAGGGCTGCCATGGCGATGAATGTACTAGGCTTTTTAATAAAGGGCTGTATTTTAAATCCTTCTGGACCTAAAAACTCAAAAATTAGACAGCTACATGCAGAAAAAATTCCTCTTTCAGAAATTCTAAAAATAATTTTCATACTCCTGTAAATAGTTGAAAAATCTGTAAAAATCCATCATAAAATCTCATTTTATTTCCTTTCAAAGAAACAGAATTTCGAGAAATCTTTCTAAACGAGAGCAGGTGTTTTGTAATTGAGACAGCTGGGCGTCAGATAGTAGTGGCATTTTTAGATGACCAGTAAATATTTTCGAATGTTTAATTTATGAATTTAATTTTTATCAATTCAAATGAAGAATTTTTCGCTGATTTTAAAAATATAAATTTCTTTGTAGTCGCTCAGTTACAACCTTATATATTAATTATTAATTCGTTACTTGGATGACTTGCTCTATTTAAAAAGCAAGTATATGGAAACCACAAATGTTTTTTGGTACACTGTTAAATTTTTAAAAATACACCATTTAGAGGTTTTAAAGTTATGCATTGAGCTATATCTTTAATCGTTGTTTAATAATATGTAAATTTGTAAAAATCCAAGTTTTCTTTTAAATAAAAAGTTGATTTAAAAAAAGAAAAAGAAACGCTGAAACGCGAATTAACTAAAATTAAGAAATAAAACTCACAAAACGATTGTTTTGAGCTTTCAGATACATTATAACGCATAGTAAATATTTTAAAGGTAAGTGAGCATGAAATTCGGGGCGGGGGATTTTTTAGGAGGAGCGATCAAATATTTAAAATTGTACCATTTTCTACCATTGCAAATGAGGGATTTTCACTAAGGCCTGGAATAAATATAATATAAAACTTTCAGATTGTTTATAACACTTAATATAAATTTTAAAAGTAGGGTAGGGGGTAGGGAAGCAGTAATTATTTTAGAGAGGTATTGATCAAATATTTGAGACCGTACCGTTTCAGATGCGGATATTTCAGAGCCCTGGGATAAATAATGCATATTTAATATAGAATTTTAAAAGTGTACTCACCCGTATTTTCGAATAATAATTTCATGAAATATCTTTCTTAAGTCCGGAAACGGTTTTGTTAAGAAAAGAGTTCGTCATCTGGTGGTAGAATGGGAAACTTACCCCCACCCCCACCCCTTTTCTTTTACCGTGTGTGCACAGCATTTCTGCTAAACGGTACCATAGGCAGCGGCGATTAAGTTCGAGATTAGGTCTTTCTGTAACATTTTGTAGTACGAATTTCAGATCTATTTTAGAATATTATTACGGGTCCGGGCAACGCCGGGCGACTCAGCTAGTTATCTACATAAAAGATAGAATTGGATAGTTTTTTGGTTCTGATTTGTCATCAGATAAGACAAAAATTTGTTTTGGCACCTGAATCAGAATATTTAAAAATTTTACACATGGGGGTGAGAATAATATAATTCTATCAAAGGTTTTTATTGTTGTGTGGGGTAAAATGCTCTAAATTTGCTTGAAAACAGAAGGTATACATTGCTTGATTGGAAAATTATCTTGATATGAATCTTATAATCATAAATGTATGTTTTAGTATTAGTTTGCATATGGTGTGTGGGTGTGCAAGAGAGATTGGGATAATCAGATGTTTTTATTAGTGTGCCTTGCCTTCATTATTTTGCTGAATTATATGTGTTATTTTTTATTTCATTTTAGGTTGTATACCTCGCCAAAATCTGCTTCAAGTGACAAAAGAGGAAATTCTTATAAATGGCTAAGAAAGGATGTCGATGATCCTGAAAATAGACAACTTCAACTTGCAAAAAAAGCCTTATTAACAAAACTAAATGAATTAGAAATCCGTATGTAAAATTTCCTTTTTTTTTTTTTTTTTTTTTTTTTTCCATTTTAAGCTCTTTACGCCTTTGGCCCCATATGTGGATGCTTAGGTTTTTATAATTACAATTACTGCTAGTAGTAAAAGAACAAAAATTTGATTATTTATTATAGAATTCCTCAGAAAAGTAAAAATTTTACAGTTTCGCTGTTCGTTTTTTATGGAAAATTATCATTTTTTTTTATTAAAAAAACTAAATGTCCACATATAGCACATGGCATGAAGAGTTTAAATTGCTGAATACTTTTTTTTATTTGAAAAGCTGATTTTTATATTGTTTTTGTTCTAGAATGAGCATTAAGCATACACTATCTACCAAAAAGTATTTGTACACTTTCAGTTTTTGACATTTTGTCAAATATTTAAAAATATACTGGTCTGATTCTTCTGGAACTTCAGAAATATAAAGATTATGTTTCACTTTATATTTATTTACATTCATTTGTTAAGCGGGTAATTAGGGGGCCGGCAAAAAAACAAAGAATAATAGAAATATTTGGGATCGCCCTGTACATGAAAATGCACGAAACGACTTATCGCTTTAGAATACAAATATATGAATACAGTAGAATATGTACACTAATTTTTGTGAGAATAGCATGTATATTTATGGCGATAGAGCGATTTTTTTGAAAAATTCAAAAAATTCTGGTATGTTTTTTGTTTATATCATGCTGGGTTCCTGACCAAATTTAACGCAAATTTCAGAAAAATTGGCAAAATGCAGTAGAAAAAATGTAGCGCAATTGGAATATAAATATATTAAATATTTTATGAAATATGAGTAGTTGTATAAAATAATTTTTATCTGCGCATGCGCGAACTAGAAAAACATTTTTTTTACATCATTTAATAGTCAATTCTATGGAGTGACTTATAAAAAAAATCCAATCAAATATCGTGAAAATTCAAAAAGATATCATTATTTTAGTGAGATGTTTTTACTCTGCTCTCTAAAAACGGCTGAATCTTAAGGGATTCTCCACAAATTGACATTTTTTAATAACTGACTTTAAAAAAAACTAGTATTGAATTAATACAATATCTAATACAATATTGCTGCTAATAAGTACTTGACAATTGTGATAGAAAAGAAAAAGAGCTTTATTCGCATTCAGGGCCAAAACTAAGAGAGGGGGGGGGGGGAGAAGGGCATGTGCTCCGGGCGCTAGGATGAAAGTGTTCCAAATGTATCTTTCGTTTGGCGATTTTTTTCATGGCTATGTTTAGCATAATATTGTTAAAATTATTATATCTGGGCTATGCTAAAGCATAAAAAAGTCTAATGATGATGGCTTAAGGTCCCTGCCCCTACCCGCGAAGATGCTCACGAGCTAATGCTATTCCTATGGGGATGCATTTTTCTAACTCTTTTGCATTTGGACATTTTTAAATAATATGTTTTGCATTGGATAGCGGAAGTCCTTTTCAAGATCGCTCCGTGATTACTTTTTCAATTTTGGCGTAGATATTTTTATAATGTTTCTTTCACTTCCAAAAGCGGTTCTGAAAGTGAAACTAACTTTATAAAAGATATCTATGACTCAAATCGAAAAAGTAGTCAAGGAGCGATTTTGAGAGGGACTTCCGCTATCCAATGAAAAAAAAAAAAATTGAAAATTTCAAAATGCGAAAGAGTTATTAGAAAAATGCCTCCCCACAGGAATAGCATTAGCTCAGCAGTGTCTTCGCGGGCAGGGACAAGGGCCTTAAAGATCCTGTTGAAAGTAGAATTTTTTTGATTCGGTTTAAAGTATCAAATTGGAGTATTTTAATAAAGCAGAATACGTTATTTTATATTACATATTTTAAGTTTTAAAATAAGTCGGCTGTTAATAAATTGGAGAAATTTTCTTTGTAAATATGCTTTGCGAAGGAGGGGGAAAGGGGTACCTTCAAAATCCACGTTTGCCTTGGGAAAAAAAGACTGGTTTTGGCCCTGTTCACATTTAATAATTTGAAGATCCTCCTCGAGAGGCAATTACAGCTGCGACTCTCCTGGGCATGCTCTCAACTAGTCCTTGTATTACATTTAATGGTATTTTATTCCACTCTGTTTGCACAAGGCAGGTAAGCTCTTTTACTGATTTTAGGCGTGTGTCACCCGCCTTAATTCGACGATCCAACTCGTCCCAGAGGTTCTCTATTGGGTTCAGGTCTGGGCTCTGGGCAGGCCACTCGAGTCGATGCACTCCATTATCAGCATACCAATTCATGCTGGACCTCGCTACATGGCAGCTTGTGTTGTCACCCTGGAAATAACATGGGTCCAATCCATAGTATTGCCACAACGTAGGAAGTACACTGTTGTCCAGTATATTACAGTAGGCATCGGCATTGAGCTTACCATGAATTGGGACCAAGGGTCCTAGTCCGAACCAGGAAAAACAACCCCAGAACATAATTCCCCCTCCGCCAAATTTAACTGTAGGCACAATACATTCTGGTAGGAGGCGTTCTCCAGGCAGACGCCAGACCCAGACCCTACCATCAGAACGGTAGAGAGTGAACCTTGATTCATCACTCCAGAGAACCTGTTTCCATTGCTGTACAGCCCATTGCTGGCGTGTTTTGCACCAACTTAACCGAGCTGCGCGGTTGGACTTGGTGATTAACCCTTTCAGGGGCGGTGTTTGCATTCTGCAAACACTTAATATTACTGTTCCAATTGCGAACTGGCACCAATAAAATTTTAGTAAAATTTCAACTTTATAATATGCGCAAAAAAACAGCTCTTGATTATTTTCAAATAACTCTGTTCTTAAATTGTGGTGTGAATCAATTATTTGAACATTTTCGGAGCAGAAATACCTTGCCCCTGAAAGGGTTAAAGGCTTATGGGCGGCAGCACGGCCATAAAAATTAAGCAGATGAGCTTCCTTACAGATGGTATTCATGGAAACAACACATCCTGAAGCTTGTTGAAATTCTTGGCGTATGTGTAACATTGGTTGGTTGCGGTTCTTCCGAATTTCTCTAGACAGAACCCGTCGGTCTCTATCTCCCTGTTTCGTCGGTCTGCCTACTCTGGCCACGTTCTGACAATCACCATTCAGCTTCCATTTTCTAATCGCATAAGCCACAGTCGTTTTGGGGTAATTAAGCTCGCTAGATATGTCGATTAAAGATCGGCCATTTCGGTGGTACCCGATAATCACACCTTTCTCAAAATCAGACAGCTCTGTTCTTCTTGGCATCATGCATGCGATTGATGTCAGTGTTGTTTTCGACACCACATTTAACAGTGGAGAACTTGACGTATTTCAGGATCGCAGATATCGGCATTTGCATAAGAGCCATTATCAATTATGTATCAATGGGTAGATTTGACACAAATGCTTCGATTTTTTATAATTATTTTTATCCTGAAATAGGTTCGTTCTGGTAATTATCTAAGAAAAGAAGTAAATCACCAGTAAAAAACGTAAATGGAGATTTGGCAATTTGCGTAAAATCTGATGTCATTCAACTGCTTTCAGAGACCAATTGAAAATCAGTTCACTCCTATCCACAATAACTTTCTGAATTTCTACGAAATTCGATCGGATTTTTTTATGGGTAGCTCCATAGAGTTGAATATTAAATTATGTAAAATGATAAATTTTATCGTTCACGCATACGCTGATTAAAAAATATTTTATAAAAATACTCATATTTTAGAAAACTTTGAATATATTTATATTTCAATAGCACCTTATTCTTTCTACTACATTTTGCGAATTTTTCTGAATGTGGCTTTATATTTGGTTGAAAATATTGCATGACATAGAACATTTTAGAAAATATTTAATATATTTATATTTCAATGAATTTTGGTGAACTTCCCCCCCCGTCCCTTTTCTTCTTTGCAAAGCATCTGCAAAAGTATTTGCAAAGAAAAATTTTCTAATTTATTAATAGCCGACTTAATTTAAAACTTAAAATATGTAATATTGATTAAAGTAGTCTGCTTTGTTTAAAAAAAAAAAAATGATACCTTAAAATCGTGAAACCGAATCAAAACGAAAAAAAAAAAATCTGCTTTATGCGGGATCTTTATGCCATCATCATTAGATTCTTCTATGCTTTGGTATAGGAGAAATGCTTTGAATGGGACGATTTTGACAATATCATGCTAAACATAGACATGGAAAAAATCGCCAAACAAAATGTACATTTGGGACACTTTCATCCTAGCGCCCGGGGCACATGCCCTTTTCCCCCAACCCTCTCTTAGTTTTGGCCCTGAATGTGAATAAAGCTCTTTTTCTTTTCTATCACAATTGTCAAGTACTTATTAGCAGCAATATTGTATTAGATATTGTATTAATTCAATACTAGTTTTTTTTTAAAGTCAGTTATTAAAAAATGTCAATTTGTGGAGAATCCCTTAAGATTCAGCCGTTTTTAGAGAGCAGAGTAAAAACATCTCACTAAAATAATGATATCTTTTTGAATTTTCACGATATTTGATTGGATTTTTTTTATAATTCACTCCATAGAATTGACTATTAAATGATGTAAAAAAAATGTTATTCTAGTTCGCGCATGCGCAGATAAAAATTATTTTATACAACTACTCATATTTCATAAAATATTTAATATATTTATATTCCAATTGCGCTACATTTTTTCTACTGCATTTTGCCAATTTTTCTGAAATTTGCGTTAAATTTGGTCAAAAACCCAGCATGATATAAACAAAAAACATACCAGAATTTTTTGAATTTTTCAAAAAAATCGCTCTATCGCCATAAATATACATGCTATTCTCACAAAAATTAGTGTACATATTCTACTGTATTCATATATTTGTATTCTAAAGCGATAAGTCGTTTCGTGCATTTTCATGTACAGGGCGATCCCAAATATTTCTATTATTCTTTGTTTTTTTGCCGGCCCCCTAATTACCCGCTTAACAAATGAATGTAAATAAATATAAAGTGAAACATAATCTTTATATTTCTGAAGTTCCAGAAGAATCCGACCAGTATATTTTTAAATATTTGACAAAATGTCAAAAACTGAAAGTGTACAAATACTTTTTGGTAGATAGTGTATAGTGTTAATCAGGGCTGCTGAGTCAGTCGGGAGTAAAAATTTTCGACTCAACTCCGACTCTTGGCTGACTAAAATACTAGTATTGTTGGTTAAAATTATGAGGGAACACAGGGAAAATAATGCAAAATCATTCACTATTTCAGTATTAAATCAGTTCTTAGTTCTTATAGTCCAAGAGATGGATACGCTAGCCAATACATCCATGTGAATACGTCAGGGTTGTTTGGTTTAAACCAGGCTGGTTTAAACCGTGGTTTAAACCATGGTTTAAACCAAGTGGTTTTTTTAAAAAAACCATGATGGTTTTTTTTAATTTGGTTTTTTTCCCTTTTCCCTAATGTTTTCATTTATTTTACACATTATTAAAATGTGCAAAATCAAAGCTATGGAGTAGCTACAAGCAAAGCTAAAGACAAATTAAATTTTTAAAGTGACAAACATCTTTAATCAATCTAATTTTTCTTACTAGCTATAAATTGACATGGCAAAATATTTTTCTACAGTGAACTGTGGAGAATAAAAAAAGGTAGTTAGTTTTAATTCTTTTTTAAACCTTTTATTTAAAAAAAAAAAAAAAATGCAAAAATGGCATATGCCAGCCAAAAATGCAATTTGACTGCTTAGATAGCTTGATTATGATTTACTAAGGATTGCATCATGTATCAAAGCATCAATAATGACATAATCATAAGTCATTCTTTCCATTGGTTACTCTTGTTCTGTATGCTAATGAATGATTGGCTATGAATTTTCTCTGTTCCATAGCTATTGGTTTTAGTAAGCTTTGGTTTTTCTTAGATTGGATTTGCAGTTTTTACATTATTTTTTTCTGTTTCTAGTTACTTTGTATTGTATTTTATTTTAAGAAAGCTACTTATATATATATTGAAATAAAAGAATGTCTAAAACTAGAAGAAAGGAAAATATAATCTGGTTTTCATTTGAGGGAGTAAGAAATACATCAAAAACATGTTTAAGAGCCAAATGTAAAAATTGCATGCAATGTAAATGCTGTCAAAGTAGCTCTTTCTTATAATACTAGGTGTGATTCATTTTCAGATGCTTTAGATGTTTACCTTAAAAATTGCCCCACTTAAAATTTGTGTAGAAAATAGGAATGTTATTGATAAAAATATCAAAAGCTCGTATCTGTCTAATTTTTATTTTAAAAGAAATGTTGAAGATATGTTTAAACTGTTAAATTCTATTGCAGTTGCCCTGGATAATATCTAAAGTAATAAGTTCCATTACTAATGCAGTTTATAATTGGACAGGTCTTCAAAAAATATTAAGAGAAAAAAAAATGTACAATAAAGAAGTCTCATAGTTTTTTAGTCCAGGTATAAAATAACCCTAACACCCATGTCCTTTTAGGTATACATGCTTGAACCACAATACAGTCAAAGTGAACTATGTGAACAAGAAAAAAAGGATACATTAAATTTTACAAAACAAAATTATCCATGTAACTTGATGCTTGCACAGATAATAAAATTTAATGCTAAATCTTCACCTTTTGAAGAACAAAGAAACAGAAAAAATAAAGATTGTATTTAAAATAATAATAATAATTTTTCTAAGCCTACGTCTCAATTTGTGTAAGCATTACATTCGTTGATGTATCAAGTAAGTCAATACACATGTATTTTTTAGCATTAATAAAATTCATATTTATATTTTTTAAGTAAATATATGTAGTAAGAGATTAATAATCATTTGTTGATGTTAATACTGTAAATAATTTCCAAATTATGCACAAGAAAATGTTTTCTATTTCAGCTTTTTTCTGTTAATTTAGTAAAATATGTTTGTTTGCCCTTTACTATGTCCTTCATTATCAACCTGCATGTAATTATTTCTTAAATTATTATCTAAAAGGTTTATATAAGTATACTAATAAATTAATAGTTTTTTTTTTTCACACAATGAATATTTCCCTATAGAAACCTAAACTTATAAGATAATTTAATTATAAATTTTTATGCTTTAGTTATTTAATTATCAAAAAAATAAATACTAATGTGAATGTTTAACATTAATTAACTATTAATTACAAAAAATCCTCATGACTTTCTAAAACTCAAGCTATTTTTCTTGGAAATGCGATTTAAATAATGATTTGAAAAAAACCCGGTTTAAACCAAAAAAACCTGGTTTAAACCAAAAAAACCCGGTTTTTTGGTTTTTTTCAAAAAAACCGGTTTTTATACCAACCCTGGAATACGTTCATTTTTCTTCTAGCAAATCACATGCGTGCAGAATGATCGGCTTTTTGAAATCGTAGCCATAGTGCATGGGCAAAGCCCTCTCAAGTCTAGGCTCCAGGTGGCTTTGGCAGGGGGACTTAGACGCTTATGAGAGTCAACTCCCACCATCGTGACATTTCTGATCCCACTAGAGACTTCTGTTCTAGCCGAGTTTCTAGCTGATCAAAAAACTAAGGTATTGAGCACAAGAGAAAAATTTTTATTTTATGGAAGAAAAGTAGTAGGGCGAGCTAATGATCCATGTCTGCTGGAAGTGAAATGGTGCATAAGCTGAAAATTAATACCACATATTATTTAGGGAAAATAGCAAGCTGCTTTCTGTTTTTTTTTTTCTTATTTTTATGATACATCAACTATTTCAAATATTAGATATAGTGAATGTTTTTCAAAGCCCCATTGATTTCATAATATGTGAGCTCAACCCTACGTAATAGTTTTCTAATAGTTAAATTATTATTATTTTTTAGTTTCTCCTTCGAACAAAATGAATAATCATCATCTTATGGGAAATAATGCTGTTACTAATTTGCGTAGAACACAAGATTATCATAAGACTCCACTTTCAAGTAAGTTTTCCCATGCTTAATTTTAAACTTCCCAATTCTTATATATATGTATATATAGAGAGAGAGAAAGGAGGAGGGCAGTGTTGTCTAGATAATACACAATGGTTATTTATTAAATAATAAGAAGGAAGAGGCATTTGCTAAATTGCAAAACATTTTATACAGGTTGTTCATTTGACACTAATGTATGGATAATTGTATAGTTACATTAATTAATTTCTATTAATATTATTTATATTATTTAATTAATTTCCATGATTAACTTGTACCTTATTTTTAACAAATTGGATTCCTAAAATACTATTTTTAAGTGTATTAAATGCATATATTATGTATCTATTTTTATTTCTTATTTCATCTTATATTAAGATATTGGGTTTAGGTTAGCATAGTCAAATTAAATGATTTTGTTTACATATTAATGTATTTTATATTTTTCCTGTTACCACATTTGAAATGCAATTTTAATTTTTTATTATTTTTCTCTTTTTATTTTTCTATTCAATTTAGTAATTTTGTTGTGTTTTGTTTTGATGTTTTTTTGGTTTTATGTGTGTTGGTAGTCCCAAATTCGTATTATTTTGCTTTTTCATGACTAATACGAAGATGAAACCACACACTTCATTAGTAGTTCCAAAGTATGTGGGATTTGACAATTCTGTTTTGGTTCTGCAAATTCCATTTGTATTCATTTTATTTATTTTTTCCCCATGTTCAATGTGATAATTTTCTATTAAATTAAATGTTCATATATTGTAATACAATTAATGGTTATATATATATAACAACTTGATACGCTGCAGAGAGCACTTTAATTTAAATTTACAATCTGTCCGCAGGGGACCGTCAACAAATTGAAAAAGAATCTTTTGGATAACCCTGTCAAAACTGATGTAGCAAAAGCCTTCAAATTACAGATTATTTTTAAGTGGCTTATTGTAATAAACTGTGTTCATTTTTATGTGGATAGCATGTATACTTATAGAGAAATTAAGATTTTCATAAAAACAGTCCCAAATTTTCCTAAGATTTTTGCTTATAATTTACAGAGTTCTTTATATAAAATAATGTTCTTTTCTGAAAATATGACAAACAACATTGTACACAATACTCTGTAATCAGAATTAAAAAATTTATGAAAACTGAGTAGGTTTACTGAATAATTTTTCATTGCACTTGTGTAAATGCTATCAAAATTTCATTTTCATATTGTGTTAGCTAAATGTACAGAGCAACTTTAGTGAAAGTCTGAAAAACATAGCTTGAAAATTATGAAAGTGATCGTTGATAGAATAAGCTCAAAATCTGTTGTTCCCAAAATGAAGCAAAAAGATGAGGGGCTGTATCCATTTATCCATTGATTAGTGTCAATATAGAACATATAATATGGCACATACTACTATATTTGGGTACATCCCTCACTTTTTTGCTTCATTTTGGGAACAACAGATTCTGAGTTTATTTTATTGATGATCACTTTCAGAGTTTTCAAATTATGTTTTTTTTTAGACTTTCACAAAAGTTGCTCTGTACATTTAGCTAATACAATATGTAAACTAAATTTTGGTAACCTGCTCATTTTTCATACAATTTTTATTATTTTTTAATTTGATTACAGGGTATTGTATACAATGTTTGTCATATTTTTGGAGAAAACATTCTTTTATATTAAGAACGCTGCAAATTATAAGCAAAACACTTTTAAAAAATTGAGACTGTTTTTATAAAAACCTTAATTTCTCTATGAGTATACATGCTATCTGCATAAAAATGAACACAGTTTATTAAAATAAGCCACTCAATCATAATTACAGTTTGAATGCCTTTGCTACATTAATTTTGATAGGGTTATCCAAAAGATATTCGTTCTTTTTCAATTTGTTGACGGTCCCCTATGGAGTTTTGTGGAAAAATCTTCATATATATGAATATCTATTAATGTCTATCAATATATATTATATATATATATATATTATATACTTAGAGAGAGAAGGGGAGGGGAGGGATATTCTGTCATAGGCTAAAAGTTAGAAATCGAATTCTTCTTACCAATGTCAAAAAATCTGTGCAAAATAGACAAAATAATAAAATTGCATAAAAAAAAATTGTGAAAATTAAAAAAATTGCTGTACGACTTCCATATATAGTTTATTGAAAATAGAACAAAATTTACTATATGAAGATGTTTCAATAATTATTGTCCTTAGTGTACGTAAAATATTTGTACTGCAATGGTTGATGTGGAATATCAAAGCTAATGTCTTAGATGCCTGTATGCAAAATTTCAGAATCATAGCTAGTATATTAACCTATTTTGGAGGGAGAAGCAAAAAGCTTGTTTGGAGCTTAAGGGGCTAGACTTGTGACAGTGGATGAAATGTAGCTAGTGTTGTTTGGATTCAGGATCATAGTGATGTAGCCACATGTCATCCACTGTCACAAATGTAGTCCCATAAGCTCCAAACCAGCCATTCTCCCTCACCCAGCCCCCTTTAAAAACTCTTTATAAATAAATCTTTAAAACTTCACCCCCCCCCCCTTCAAAAAATATGCTAATATAGCAGCTATGATTTTGAAATTGAGTGCATATAAACTTCTAAGAAATTCCACATCAACTATTGCATTATAAATATTTTATATATGCTAGGGACAATAATTATTGAACCATTCTCATATTAGGTTAAAAGACTGAAAGCAGATTCTTCTTCTTAATATAGAAAAATTGCCTCAAAATATTATAAAATACTAAAAATCACAAATCAAAAAAATCTGAAATCAAACTTCAAGTTGCAAAAGTACATACATAGAGATATCTTCTTCCCTAATTTTGTAGCTTTATGTACAGCAATCTGCAGAATGCAGCCGGCGAAAGCATTCACATACATACTTCTTTCCTTATTATTATAGATTTAAATACTAAATTAGGAAGACAAATTCCATTGTAATATTGTTGTCATTAGCCCAGTGTTATACATCTATTTTAACAGTCGTGTAATTTTATTAAATTTAGACCAGTATTAATTATACTAAATAGAAGCAATTTTGTATTATATAAAAGCTTTATCTTTTCTAGCTAAAAATTTTGATAATGGTTCTATTGATACTCGAACTTTTACAAGATCAAAAAAGAAACAAGCCCTTGATTTCCTTGAAAAGTTAGATTTAATAAACAATGGAAGAAACTTTGAGAAAATGCACTCTTCTGATATCCGAAACAGACGAGAAAGTGATGTTAGTTCTGATTCCATGTCAACTTGTCATGTATTAGAAGATGCCAATGATGTGCAAGAAGTAGCTCGTATGCAAGAAGAAAGTATGTAGTTAAATTTTTTAATTATTTGTCTTTTTATTTTAAACTTTTATCACAATTTTACATTTTAAAAAATTAGAAGATGTTAAATTTCATTGTAAATTTCTTTATTCTGTATAAATTCATAAAAAGTTTTGCAATTTTTTTTAACTTTACATCTGCAATTATTTTATATAAATTTGTTAATTTAATATTAATTTAATATTAGTGTATTTTAAACTTTTTCAATCTTTAGAAGTACAGCATAAACCTGATTTAGGATTTTCTCAGTAGATACACCTATATTTTCTTCAGTATTGATTGCTATTCATTTTAATGATAGTTTTCTTCGATTTATGATAATTTTGATAAATTTCAAGCAAAAGTTTTTTTAGTTACAATAATTATAAACGTTTTAGCTGTTTTGATTATCTATTGACTGTTTTTGATAATGAAGAGTTTAATTTAGAGAAATTTAAAACATTTGGTATGACATTTTCTAGGCAGAATTATTGTTGGAACAACTGAAAAATCCACATCATTGGCTACATTTAATGAAAATGTAAAGCAGTTGTCATCAATTTTTCCTTTTAAAAATGCATATTTAATTTGCCGAAAGAAAGATATAATTAAATATAAGTGATTCGTAAATTTTTGAAGATTTAATAAATAACTTTTATGCAAACATAATTTATCTAATATTTTCCTGAATTCATGATAACTTTGATTTGAAGATAATTTTCAATGTATTGTTTATAATTGTTAAATCGACATTTGATTGCATTTTGTGAAATGTTTGAGTGTTTTGCCTCAACTGTATTTCTTCTATGGCTATAACTCTAAGCTAATGAATTTGCTGTGTTGATATTTATGTTAATATTTTATTTAAAGTAAGCTGAGGTAACTGAGCCCTAGGTTGTTTTCTAAAATACCGTTGGTGTCTTTTAAGTTTTATCTTTTATGAAACAATGCTCCCTAATCTCTAGTTCTTAAAGCAATGTGTGTCAACTCAATCATAACTCTTTGTTATGATAGGTTGTTGTAAATTTAGGTCTCTTTTTTTTTTTTTTTTTTTTAAACGTCAGTTTGGTTAAACTTCCTTGGCTTTTTATTAAAATTTTGTAAATACTTTTGCTAAACAATCTCTTTTTTAAAGGTTAGGCGTATAAATACATTATTATTATTAGATATCTATCTATATATATTTACTTCATTTTTCAAATATAAGGCCGATGTTCCAGTTATTCTATAAATTTTTCAAAAATGGGATAATTGTACATGTAACGAGATACTGGACTATGTTTTATCCAGTTACCCTAATAGTTATAAATAATATTTTGAGTTTCTCTTACTATAAGAAATTAATTTCTTAATTTTTTTCCTTACAATAAAGAAAATTATATAATATCTTATTAGAATTACATAATAAAAATTTTAAAAAGTGTATTGAGGGCTAACAAGTCAAATTTCTTAAGTGAGATAGTCAAACTTGGAAATTTTGCAATGCAAAAGAAGTAGTAGTATGTGAGAGACAAAGTGACATCATTAGAAAATTATTGAAACCAATAAAAATTAGTTCTTTTCAAAATAAAAATGGTTACATTCATTACAAGTTTATTGGACATATCACACTTTCATTGAGAATAAAAAAGAGAATAAGACATTTAAGTACTTACGTAGCCATTTGTTCATGGGTTTATCTTTTTTTTTTTTCTCCTAAAAAACCCATATAATTTTAATGGTTAATATTGGGTTGGCAATTAAGTGATTATGAATTTTATCAATAGATGGTAACACATTCTTTTTGTTTTGTCAACATGTTCAAAACACCTATCTATATTGTTTTATTGCTGTATGAACTGCCTCCTTTATTTAGCAAAAAAAAAAAAAAAAAAACTATTGATTAGTTATTTAGTGTCATTTTTATCCCAGTTTAAAAATGGAAGAACAAGATGTGCATTTTAGATGCATTTTATTGTTATTTCTGAAAAGGTAAAAATGCATCGAAAGCATGCAAGAAGTTATGTGCCATATATGGGAATGAAGCCTTATAAGAAATGCAATATCAGAATTAATTTGCCAAATTTTGTTCTGGTGACCAAAATCATGGCCATTATCGATTCATATAATCATAGCACAATGCGTGAGATTGCAGAGAAGTGATGCAAAATGAGCCAGCTCAGATGACACTAAAAGCTGAGATTCACCAAAAAAAGATTATGTTGTTAGTTTGGTGAGATTATAAAGGAATTCTGCACTTAGAATTTTTACCATGAAACCAAACGATTAAGTACTTTTGCTAAACAATCTCTTTTTTTTTAGGTATATAAATACTATACATATTTACTTCATGTTTCAAATGTAAGGCCCATGTCCCAGTTACTCTATAAATTTTTCAAGAATGTGGTAACTTGGCCATGTATCAGGGGTATATGTACCATGTTGGATCCAGCTACCCCAACAGTTATAAATAATATTTTGAGTTTTTTTCTAGAACTTGTGCCTTCAGAGTACTGTTTATTTTGTTCCATGCAGAACTCCTTAAATAGTAAAATATTTAATGACCCTGATGATGTAAAATGATACTTAATTCAGTTTTTTACTGCCAAAAATAAAAAAGATCAAAAGATCAGATCAAAATTAAAATTCTTTGTCTGACACTTCACTGTAGATAACAATTAAAAACTTCAGAATTTTTAAGTCTTAATTATATAAGCTGCAATTTTCCAACTAGATGAGAAAATGTCCAGGATTTGAAACAGGTCTCGAAATTTGTCTCGAAATTTGTGTTCCTGTGGCGACTGTGAGCACCAAACCCAGTTCTCTTTGCAGTACTGCCTCTCTGACATCGCACACTTATTTCCAGATATCAGTCTTGGCAAAGGGTTGTGATTCTTGGTTGATCTGGTACTGTCGTTGGGTAATATCTCCCACACTTTGAAACCTCTGCCACTGTCTTGAGATCACAAACTGGTCCATGTTCAGAATTCAAGACATTTCAGTTTGCGATTGTCTGAGTTCCAGCATTCCAACGATTCTTTCTTATGTAAGCATGTCCAGTTGGCGTCTTTGTGCCATCATTATTCCTGTTTGATCATAACAATGTTTCTTGGCACATCAGTTGTTCAAAATTAGTCTGAACTGCCTATACCGATTGAACTGGTCTATAAGTGTTCCGACATGTGTAGGTACTTTGCGCATAACATAGTCAACTAAAAAGTTTAACATAAACCCAATGTTTTTTCTTCAACCAATTAATCTTCGTAAGTAATTTTGAATAGTTTTATGAATATTTACTCCAAGTTTTTAGCATTTTGCGAATTATGCTTAACTTTTGGACACCAGTGTACTTTTAAATATTATTTAGCAGAATGTTTGAATATTGCTTTGCTATTTTTATTACTATTTATATAAAATGTAGGATTTAATAATAAACATAACAACTTAAGAGTTTTTTCATTTGCTCATGTCATATAATATATTCTATTTGGTCAAATAATTGGGTAATGGTAATTTATAAAAGGACTAGCTAGTATACATACACACATGTATTTTTGCACACTCAACATAATAATAAACACATTGTACTACAGGGAAAACACAGGTTAATTTTTTTTTTCAAGTTTAGAGTGGCAACTCTGATTTCTAAGAAATGTTGAATGCATAGTTACATTTGATTATTATTAGTACTTTTATTTTAATTGGTAAATAAATGATAAAAGTTGCAATTTGCCAACTGGATGAAGAAGTGTCCTGAGCAGGATTCGAAACAGGAACCTTCTTGACTGAAGCTGCCAATTCTCTGCCAACTAAATTACCTTGGACAAATGTGATCGATACACAATTTTTCATTTTTTCATCTAGTTGGAAAATTGCAAATTGTGTGATTAATTTACCAATTAGAATAACTTAGCTAAAGATATTTAAATACAATTATGTATTCAACATTTCTTGGAGTTTCATTACTTGCAATTTATTTTGTTGAGCTGATTCAGATATCTGACCAGAATGCCATAATCAATAAGATTTCTGTATGAATTGTGTGTCTGCCAGATTTGTCCAAGTTGGCAGAACATTATTAACTTCAGCCAAAAGGTCCATGGTTGGAATCCTGGCCTGGACACTTTTTCATTGAATTGGAAAATTGCAACTTGTTTTAATTTATTTACCAAATGGAATAATTGTGTTAAAATTCTTAATTACATTTTGCTTTCTTCACCATTTGTGGTTCTGATGGGATGCATCACACAAATGGTTACTATTTTTATGTAATATTTTGATAACTACCAAACACTTAGTGTAAATAATATGTCACAAATCTTGTCTACAGTCATCACTGGAAAGAGTTCATTATATGTCTTAGATTCATCTTGCTTCCTTTTCCCCCTTTTGTTTATTTGTAAAGATATTCTTGAATAAAAGTTTAGTTAATTTGTCTGTAATTTTGAATAAATTTTAGGGGACTTTGTCCCTATATCTGAAACATATTTTAGTGGAATTTGTCCTTATGTCTGAAACAATTATCTTCAGAAAAATCATTTCTAAAATACTTTGTTGAAATTAAATTTTCATCGTCAAATTTTAGACTTATTCTAGTTTGATGAGGTATGAATGCTTAGTGGGGGCCTGTGGGTATAAATTGAATTGTGACTCTGAAAGTATAGAAAAGTAATTGAGTAAAATATATTTACTGCATTGCAAAAAGGACATTGATGCAGTTTGTAATATTTAAAATGTTCTACATTTGTGTCTAGTTTTTCTAAATGCATTTACTTTTCAAATAATAAGGTATTGAGTGCATACACCAACCCCTTTATTATTTTAAACATTTTTGAATGTGATGTATAAAATATTTGGTTGAGCAAAATGTTCCGGAACATTTTTAATCTAATAGTTACCAGAATTTGTATTGTATATAGGAGTTCAAGAATTTCAAGCCCAGATGTGACTCCAACTGATTATGGCTTCTTTTAATTACTGTAACACAAGGGAATGTCGATTTGAAATCTTTAATGAAGTTGAAGAAGCATGTCAAGAGTTTTTTTATTCCAAAGAGCCGCCATGGTACTGCCACTAAAGCCGGAATCTGGCAGAAAATCATGGACTATGATGGTCTCTACTTTGAAGAATAGTCCTTGTTTTTGTTGTTAATTTGCTCATAATAATGCAACTTTCACAAATTTCCCAGAACTTTTAGCTCTACCTTGTATATTTAATTAATTATATTGGAACTATTTATGTTTAATAAGTCACAATGTTTGGTAATTTTGTAAAATGAAAGAGATAATTTTTCATTAAAATAATATATACATATATTTAAGAATTATATTTATTTTTTATGATAGGTTTAAGAATGAGTTCTCCAATGAGTATATCAAAGCGTGGCTCATGTAAGTATATGTTAAGTTTTTATTTAATTTTTTAAAAGTCTCCAGTTAATGTATTTTTATTGAGTGTTTCTTTATTTACTGCATTAAGATATTTTGTACCAGTACTTCCTGTAATGTAATTATTTTAAAGCAGTTTAATAAATTTTAGTATATTGCTAAAAGGAAAGTACTAAGGTTAAATGAATAAGTAAATATTTTCTTTCTGTTTTTATTGTTTTATTTTGTAAAAAAAAATAGAGTAAAATGAACAAAGTATCAATTTAGAGTATATAACTAAGTTATTGGGATAATTGGAAAGACTTATTTGACTTAAAACATTTATTTGATCATAAATAATTTCTTCTAAAATGATAAATCACAGTAACATAATGGTTTGCACAATTGAAACTACAAGTTGCAAATTCAACTCCTGGTTGGCCAAGGTTCATCCTCCTTCCCATTTCATTCTGTTGGGGGTCAAAAAAATGAGTATCAAGCTTGCTTGGGATTTAAAAACTCATGGCCTCACATTGGGCTCACCATCTGACAGGGCATATGCTGTATATTGCCCAGGGTCAGGTAAACAGCGTTGAACAACATAGGGTTGGATCCTTCATGTATCATATAGCTACAGGTTTAGGTTTTTTTTCTATAAAGGGTGACGCCAAATGAAAAAAAGACCCTGAATGTATTAATAACAGTTGTGTTAATTATTTTATTAGACAGCCGACAGGTACTTAAATTTTGCTAGCATTTTAAATTTGTAATTGCATAATTTTGAGGAAATATTCAATTTTAATATTTTCTTCTAATTGAAACATAGATGCATGTTTTACATACAAGTTTAAAAAAATTAATAGGTAAGAGCCAAAAGATCTTTAACTAAACCAATATTGAAAAAGAAATGCAACTTTCACTTGATTATATATATTTACCTGATGCAAACAGTTTAAATTTTTTCTCAGTGAGTTTTTAAAAGATAGTGATTATGTTTTAAAAACTCAAATTGCTGTTCTAATAAACAATTCAATCAATAATTATCAATCCTGAGTAAAATCACTATTAATCTGAAATTCACATATAAAACTAAATTGCATGTTTACTTGTTTAAGGCTGTTCCCAAATCCAAAGGAGCTACTTTGACGTGTTTATGAATTTTTTTTAATTCAGAAATGCACAAAATTGGCAGGTGCTCTTATTAAAATTAGTACATAAAATTAGTATCATGAGACAAAAAAATTTCTAAAAATTTAACATCAGATAGGTAAAAATTAAGATAATTTTAACTCCAAAACTTTTTATCCAAATGATCTGAAATTCTGTATATGTGCTTAATTTTAACTTTAGATTAAAAAATTGGGTATTGATGCTGAAAATTAAAAATTGATACAAATTTTTAAATAAAGATGTCTCCTAAAACTTTATTTTCACATATCATTTAGCCCTTCTTATCCCAGCTTTTAATCTTGTTAAGATATCTGAGGATTGTAAGTTTTACATGATTTGAAACAAAAATTTAATTTTATTACATGTAACATATTCCTAGGTCTATTTAATTTTTTATACGGTTGACTCCCTCAAATCTGCACAGCTTGGGGCCAGAGGTTGTGCGAATTTTATAATTTAACAGATTTCTTGTCATTGCTTTGCTTACATTTTTTTAAACAGTAATTTGAATGTAATAATGCAATCAAAATTATAATGAATGCTTGCAATATAGTAAAATATTAAAGTAATTAAGTAAAGTAATAAACTAAAATGATTAAATTATTAAAAGTAAAGATCAAGTAAATAATTAATAATGTATAGTTAAATATGCATAATAAAGATGAAATACATTTTTCTTGGACTATTCAATGAAATTTTTCTTATAATGATACCCTATTAATTTACATAAAAATCATAAAATAAGGAAGTTCTATTTCAAGTTTAACAAGTCTTAATAACCAAAAAAGCTTGATTAATGCATAAATTTATTTAGCAAAAAGATTGTGATTACCAGTGATTTGCTTGTTGAAATTTGTCAGAAACTCCTCGACTTATATGCGAGTATATATGATATGTATTAATCAAGTTTTTTGGTTATTAAGTCTGGCAAAACCTAAAATAAATCTTTCTTACTTTATGATTTTTATGCAAATTAATAGAGTACATGTATGAGGCAAGTTACACTGAAAAACTCAAGAAAAATGCACCTTTATGGTGCATATTTAATTATATATTATTATTCCCATGACATTTACTTATAGTAATTTAGTAATTTTTTAAATCATCTTAAAATTTATTATTTTAGTTTATTACTTTACTTAATTATTTTAATATTCTACTATAGTGTAAGCATCATTATAATTTTGATTGTATTATTACATTCAAATTATACTTAAAATATGTAAACAAATCAATGACCAGAAATCCATAAAATTAAAAAATCCACACAGCCTCTGGTAACAAGCAATGCAGATTTGAGAGAGACTGCTGCATTATAAATAACAGAATTACCCCCTTTTTGTCTTAAAATTTATGTAAAGTAGTCATTAAAATTATTTTTTACACTTTAGTGAGTTCAACTTGCAGAAGGATTTCATCATCTAGAGGTTCTGTATCTGATCAAGATGTATCTGAAATTTCGGTTTTCAGTGCACACAGTGCTGATGATGGTAAGGTTTTATTGTTTATGTAATATTAAAGTTACATTTAATATTGATAAATAATGTTAGCTTTAGTGAAAACTGAAATATACACATCAAAATTTGAAATAAATCTCTGTGAAGATCAATTTCTGAAACACCAATGCAGCTTCTAATTGTTTTTGATGAATTACACTAATCATTATGCCTTTTAATTTCATTTTTGAGAATTGTCTCTTAAACTAAACATCCAGGCCTCACATGTGGCATAAATTTTTTATTAATTTTCTCACTCTCAGAGATGCCAGATTTCCAGTATATTTCAAGACAAATAAGCATATTTCAATTAGACATTCTTCTTAATGAATGAAAACATGTAATACTATATAGAATAAAAATTAAAATAAAATTTTCTAGTTCAAAATATGTGTAAATTCTTTGTAAAATCACATTTAGTCCAAGAGCCGACCGCACAAAACCCTAAGTCAGTAAACAAAAGAAAAAATCCTTCATTTTATGGAAGAGTAGTAATAGACGAATCTAATGATCCATGTCTGTTGAAAGCGAAGTGGTGCATAAGCCAAAAATTGATACCACTAGTGGTTGACTCATAGGATTGGCATTGTGTTTTCCGCACCCAGTTTTCCATGTTTTCCTACTTTTGATTGTACAGCAAACACAATGCTAAACCTACAAGTGAACCACTAGTGGTATAAATTTTTGGCTTATGCACCACTTCGCTTCTGGCAGACACGGATCATTAGATTCCTCTATTACTACTCTTCCATAAAATGAAAGATTTTTTTCTTGTGCTCAATGACTTAGGGTTTTGTGGGGTTAGCTCTTGGACTAATTAGGTTGGTAGATATACTATTTAGAATAACATTTTAATTTAGACTTCTTAATAAATAATTTTTCTTTAATTATTGCTATTTGACCTGCTGTTGTTTTTCAGGTCCAGTAAAAGCTTAGATCAATGTTGAATCAAACACTTTTCTCCAAGAGGGATTTAGTGTTTGGAACCTGCACTGTTTTCTGCAGTATATACCCTTAAATTTGTATGACTTAAAAATTCTAATGAAAACCTATCTAAATGAACCTAGAGTTGAGGACTGTACTGCCTTTGGCAATGTGTACTCAAGCATGCTATGCATGCTTTGATCTGATTTAGAAAGGAATCTTGAATTTGTATGATTTTATACTTTTAAATAAAAATCTTTCAAAATTTCTCATCTTCTTTTAAAACATAAAATGTAATACTATTATCTGAGAAATGTTACTGAGAGGGTAACTCTCAACAAATAAATTCTTAATATATCAACCCTTCTCATGCAAAAATTGAACTAAAATCCCCTAAAAATCCTAAAATCTCTTAAAATGTGAAATTATTGTTAATTTTAAAAAATCTATATCAATTGAGTTGAATTACTGCCACAAGATATTTTAAGTAGTAAACATTCATATTAAAAAAAAAAAAAAAAAAAAAATACTGTTGAAAGCAGAAAAGAAGTTGATGTGTGCATGTAAGTCAGGAAATGTGTGTGTGTGTGGGGGGGGGGGGGGTTGTATTTTCAGTTGTGCCATGGAAATACAGTTTAAAACTGCAGAATTTTTTAAAAAAATATTAAGTATAATATTTTTTAAACAAAAGATATCAGTGCACAGACAAGGTACCGTGAAAGAAAATGTTTTTTTTTTCCTTAGAAAACCCTTACAGAACTCTGCATTTGCCATTTCAAAATGCAGAAACAGCAAAACATTTACTATATCCATGATTAAAAAACCTTGGATTCTCTTTACATACGCAGATGCAAATTGCCAATAATTAAAGCTATTTTACTAAGGTTTGTATTTATTATCTCAGCTAATTTTAAAAAAAGGAAAAATCTTAGTCTCATGTATATTTGTACTTATCTTCATTTATCATTATCCAAATTTACAGACCTATGTAAAGATAGATTTCCCTAGCCATCATCAACAGACACACACACAGACAAAAACTTTCTTTTATGAATGTAGATTATGATTATTATTCATTTTGCTATTTTTTTTTAATTTGTGATTATGAAACATAAGTTGATCATAATGACAAATTTCTTATTTGTAAATTCTGATGGCTGTTATATGGATGTTAAATGTTGTTTTTAAATCAGAGTGAAGAGTGTCATAATGTAGAACCATAATATCCTGCCAGTCTATTGACCCCCTCTTTTAATCACCTTCTTTACAAATTTACTTAATTTTTCATTTTGTTAAAATAATTTTTTTTGTTACTATTTGCATTAATTTTAAAATATTAATTTTTTTTTTTTCAACTTTAGCCGAACATGATCTGCTTGAAAATGATTCTTATAACATGGATCCGTCACATCACTCTAACCATTCCTCTTCATCTGAGAGTCCTTATGGTTCAAATATTTCCTTACATAATTCCGGCAAAAGCACTGGTAAGATTTAGTGTCAACAAACTATAAAAATCACTGTATTTTCCCCTGTCATAATGTTGATTCTTTTGAATAATGTAACCATTTAATGCACTGCACATAATAATTTTGTTGATATTTATAACAATATAATAGCAATAATTAACTTATGTAGTTAACTTTTGTTTTGATACTTAAATTTTTATACTTTTTTTCTATTATGAAAAATGAATTTTAGTAACATTAATTGGTACTTTTTTCAACAATTAAAATCTAAATTTAAACATGACCTCCATTAAGAGACCACACCTCAGAGCGACCAATTTATGTTGGAACAGAATGTGGTTGCTTTAAGGAAATATTTTAAATGGCTTTGATTTACATTATTACAGAATTTGAGCCAACATATTAGATTATCTGTATCAAGATGTTAAAAATTTTAATATTATACTTGTACAGACTCCCATTAAAAAAAAAAAAAGAATGAATTTTGAATGTTTCTTTGAAATTGCATTTATTTTTTCAACATGCTAACAGAATTAAACAATAAAGATATACTAGCGTAGAATTTTTATTTTTGAATCATGACTGTAGTTGATTTTCATATTTATACTGATAATCAATGGCATATCTACTATCATATTCACAAAAGTTTTGGAGACAATCAAGTGCTGATGATCCCTCATTGGCTGTGGTCTTGTTGCATTGATGTTTTCAATGAAAAACTTACTTTTTCTTAAAAGAAAAAAAGTTGAAATTGAAGGTCTTACAGCAAGTAATGCTTAGTTCCATTTTCGCCATTTTAAAAAAATCTAGTCTCTTGTTAAAAAATTGCTCAAAATAGATTTTTTTAAATTTTATTGGTGGTAAAGATGCACAGTCTAATGTAAAACTAGAAAAACAGAATTCTTAATCTGCAAGGGAACTTAGAAATTTGTGAAATCTTGGGAGAAAGTTCAGAATGTACTCAAAAATTTGGGAAAATGATCAATTGTTCTAGGAAATGCTAGCAATAATTGCTGTTATCATACATCATGACTGCTATATCATATTGAAAAAAAAAAAAAAACTAATCTGAGACTAATCATGAGTAACTATTCAAACACAAGAAAATTATGAAGAAGTTTCTGAATTGAAAAAAAAAAGTTAAATGGCAGAATTAGAGATATAAGATAACCACCAATAGCCATTTTACTTTATGAGAACCTATAGTCCTTTTAATTAAGGATTTTGTTAATTCTTAAATGACACTTTCTTCTGTCAAGACTTTTTAATTTTTTTTTAAATAAGTAATTCTTTAATATATTATAAACAAAGTAGCAATAAGTTTATTGAAATTTTCATTTTTAAGATGTGTATGAATGTTTATATGATTCAACAGTTTTTGTGCAAATACTTATGTTTGAAGGCAGTTTCCAATTACAACTAAGGTAAATCTAAAATGAAGTAATACTTTTTTTTATTTGATACATAACTTTACTTTTAAAATTACCACTGTGTCTAAATTTCTATAGTTGATTTATATGCTACCGCATATAAATCAACTATAGAAATTTAGTGTTAGTTTTTTATTTTGCCTTTTGATAGATGGGAGAACATAATACTGGCAAAAAAAGGTACTAATTTTTTATGTGGAAAATTCATTCATGCTGTAAAATGTCAAAGAGTTTTTTTTCCTTTGTTTTAAAAATGTGTTTGAATCTTGAAAACTACTTTTAATGAAATCTAAAATTTAAATTTTTTTCCCTAAAAGTTGCAAAAATGGAGCTTACTCCTTCTTACTGCAAGTCTTTAATTTTGGAAATGGAATTTTTGTTCACTTATTTTAATCCTATGAACTTATTTACAAGCTGTGTCTAAATTTCTTCAGTTACCATAAAATGGGGTAAATAGGAACAAAACTTCCTGACTGTATGAATAAATTCATTATAAATATGTGATGATATTTTTAGTTGATAATTACTTATAAGAAGGTGATATCATTAAGAGTTGGAAAGTTCAGTTTTGCCATGTTGGCACCACTATTAAGGTACATAAAAAAAAAAAACTGCAAGTGGATCACCAAAAACCTTATATTTTCAATGTCTTCAAAACTTTGTATGTAACTACAGTATTTTTCGTATTCTAAACCTAAGAGTAAGGATTTTTAATTTATGATAGACCTGTAAACGATATGCTGTATTAAATTCTACTTATTTCTAAACTATATTATGGAAAAGTGAAAAATGGTTTGCAACATCAGAGGTTTAAGATTTACGGGGTGAATCAGAACATGTTTACTCTTATGGTTTATTTTTCCATAGAGTAATAGTTTCATGTAATATCTTAAAATATATGTATGAATACGTATTGTAAAAATATTTTGTTTGTTCCAATTGCTTGAAGAATTTAAAGAAATCAAGAAATTACTTAGTTAAACAAAAAAATCAACCACCAATTCAACAGATATGGAACACAAAATAGAAAAATTTAAAAATGTCAAATTACTAAGAAAAATTGCACAGAATTATTATCTAACACAAACAACATTACACAAATATCTCAAAATGAAAAACCAATTAAAAAAGAGAGTTATGCAAACAGTACTAAAGGCTGGGGTGTTAGAAGATTGCATTAATACATGCAGCATTTGGGGCTACTCAATAGATTCCCTTATCCAATGACTACTAGTAAAAGATACCTTAGAACAGGGCTGAATTTGTGTTAAATTCCATCTTCTGCATTTTAAATACAATTTCTTAGAATAAATTTTAATTTTTCTTGAGGTTAAAGATGTTTTCTAATTTTTAAAAAGTTATACTTTTATTTGTATACAAAATAAAGGCCTGATTTGATAGTAACTATGTGTTCCCATTCCTCTCTTATCATTATTACCTGTTTTTATAAACCTATTAAAGTATCAGAATAAATAAGGATTATAACGTTTGTTCCAATCCACTCCTATCTATGGGGTGAATCGGAACAGCATTAAGAAATTGAAATATATATATATAAACAATAAAAATGTTACGTTTTTGCTTAAAAAGTAAAGAACAAAACAAGACCGAAGTTTCTAGTAAAAAAATAAAATAATTAAAAAATCAGCAGTTGCTTTTTTTAACGTTAAAGTTGAAAAGTGTTCCGATTCCATTTTACGGTAATTTTTGTGTGTTAATTAAATTACCGTATGCTATGTGTGTTAAAGGTATGTTAGGTACCAGATGGTGTTTAAAGAATGAATTTTCAGAATAAAATTTCACTGCTAGCTGGATGATGGCTAAACTTTATCAAGTTTGTCATCTTTATCAAACCTAAAATTTTATCGAGTTTGAAAAATAATATTTTAAGAAAATGAGCTGCTTATTTCAGGACTTACTGCTATGAATTTATGTTTGTTAATATATTTCATTTTTGCATGGATGTTTTATATATAAAAGAAAATGTACTTGTTTTAATGAATCTTGAAGATTTGATAAAACTTTATACAAATTCTTATGGAAATTATATTATTGTAAATACACTATCTACCAAAAAGTATTTGTACACTTTCAGTTTTTGACATTTTGTCAAATATTTAAAAATATACTGGTCGGATTCTTCTGGAACTTCAGAAATATAAAGATTATGTTTCACTTTATATTTATTTACATCCATTTGTTAAGCGGGTAATTAGGGGGCCGGCAAAAAAACAAAGAATAATAGAAATATTTGGGATCGCCCTGTACATGAAAATGCACGAAACGACTTATCGGTTTAGAATACAAATATATGAATACAGTAGAATATGTACACTAATTTTTGTGAGAATAGCATGTATATTTATGGCGATAGAGCGATTTTTTTTGAAAAATTCAAAAAATTCTGGTATGTTTTTTGTTTATATCATGCTGGGTTTTTGACCAAATTTAACGCAAATTTCAGAAAAATTGGCAAAATGCAGTAGGAAAAATGTAGCGCAATTGGAATATAAATATATTAAATATTTTATGAAATATGAGTAGTTGTATAAAATAATTTTTATCTGCGCATGCGCGAACTAGAAAAACATTTTTTTTACATCATTTAATAGTCAATTCTATGGAGTGACTTATAAAAAAAATCCAATCAAATATCGTGAAAATTCAAAAAGATATCATTATTTTAGTGAGATGTTTTTACTCTGCTCTCTAAAAACGGCTGAATCTTAAGGGATTCTCCACAAATTGACATTTTTTAATAACTGACTTTAAAAAAAACTAGTATTGAATTAATACAATATCTAATACAATATTGCTGCTAATAAGTACTTGACAATTGTGATAGAAAAGAAAAAGAGCTTTATTCGCATTCAGGGCCAAAACTAAGAGAGGGGGGTGAGAAGGGCATGTGCTCCGGACGCTAGGATGAAAGTGTTCCAAATGTATCTTTCGTTTGGCGATTTTTTTCATGGCTTTGTTTAGCATAATATTGTTAGAATTATTATATCTTGGCTATGCTAAAGCATAAAAAAATCTAATGATGATGGCTTAAGGTCCCTGCCCCTACCCGCGAAGATGCTCACGAGCTAATGCTATTCCTATGGGGATGCATTTTTCTAACTCTTTTGCATTTGGACATTTTTAAATAATATGTTTTGCATTGGATAGCGGAAGTCCTTTTCAAGATCGCTCCGTGATTACTTTTTCAATTTTGGCGTAGATATTTTTATAATGGTTCTTTCACTTCCAAAAGCGGTTCTGAAAGTGAAACTAACTTTATAAAAAATATCTATGACTCAAATCGAAAAAGTAGTCAAGGAGCGATTTTGAGAGGGACTTCCGCTATCCAATGCAAAAAAAAAAAAAAAAAAAAAAGAAAAAATTGAAATTTCAAAATGCGAAAGAGTTATTAGAAAAATGCCTCCCCACAGGAATAGCATTAGCTCAGCAGTGTCTTCGCGGGCAGGGACAAGGGCCTTAAAGATCCTGTTGAAAGTAGAATTTTTTTGATTCGGTTTAAAGTATCAAATTGGAGTATTTTAATAAAGCAGAATACGTTATTTTATATTACATATTTTAAGTTTTAAAATAAGTCGGCTATTAATAAATTGGAGAAATTTTCTTTGTAAATATGCTCTGCGAAGGAGGGGAAAAAGGGTACCTTCAAAATCCATGTTTGCCTCGGGAAAAAAAGACTGGTTTTGGCCCTGTTCACATTTAATAATTTGTAGATCCTGCTCGAGAGGCAATTACAGCTGCGACTCTCCTGGGCATGCTCTCAACTAGTCCTTGTATTACATTTAATGGTATTTTATTCCACTCTGTTTGCACAAGGCAGGTAAGCTCTTTTACTGATTTTGGGCGTGTGTCACCCGCCTTAATTCGACGATCCAACTTGTCCCAGAGGTTCTCTATTGGGTTCAGGTCTGGGCTCTGGGCAGGCCACTCGAGTCGATGCACTCCATTATCAGCATACCAATCCATGCTGGACCTCGCTACATGGCAGCTTGCGTTGTCATCCTGGAAATAACATGGGTCCAATCCATAGTATTGCCACAACGTAGGAAGTGCACTGTTGTCCAGTATATTACAGTAGGCATCGGCATTGAGCTTACCATGAATTGGGACCAAGGGTCCTAGTCCGAACCAGGAAAAACAACCCCAGAACATAATTCCCCCTCCGCCAAATTTAACTGTGGGCAAAATACATTCTGGTAGGAGGGGTTCTCCAGGCAGACGCCAGACTCAGACCCTACCATCAGAACGGTAGAGGGTGAACCTTGATTCATCACTCCAGAGAACCTGTTTCCATTGCTGTACAGTCCATTACTGGCGTGTTTTGCACCAACTTAACCGAGCTGCGCGGTTGGACTTGGTGATTAAAGGCTTATGGGCGGCAGCACGGCCATAAAAATTAAGCAGATGAGCTTCCTTACGGATGGTATTCATGGAAACAACACATCCTGAAGCTTGTTGAAATTCTTGGCTTATGTGTAACATTGATTGGTTGCGGTTCTTCCGAATTTCTCTAGACAGAACCCGTCGGTCTCTATCTCCCAGTTTCGTCGATCTGCCTACTCTGGCCACATTCTGATAATCACCATTCAGCTTCCATTTTCTAATCACATAAGCCACAGTCGTTTTGGGGTAATTAAGCTCGCTAGATATGTCGACTAAAGATCGGCCATTTCGGTGGTACCCGATGATCACACCTTTCTCAAAATCAGACAGCTCTGTTCTTCTTGGCATCATGCATGCGATTGATGTCAGTGTTGTTTTCGACACCACATTTAACAGTGGAGAACTTATATCAATAAATATAAAAACTTTGTTAAATCACCATAAAAAGAAAAATTATACAGGACGCGTTTCGAGCTGCAAAATTACCGCTCGTCTTCAGCTGGTCCAAACACGTGTCACAACGGACAGAGTGGACAGAGTTTCCACTCTGTCCGTTGTGACACGTGTTTGGACCAGCTGAAGACGAGCGGTAATTTTGCAGCTCGAAACGCGTCCTGTATAATTTTTCTTTTTATGGTGATTTAACAAAGTTTTTATATTTATTGATATATATTTATCGCCAGTATTTTCGGTGTTTCTCAATACAGTGGATAACTTGGCGTATTTCAGGATCGCAGATATCGGCATTTGCATAAGAGCCATTATCAATTATGTATCAATGGGTAGATTTGACACAAATGCTTCGATTTTTTTATAATTATTTTTATCCTGAAATAGGTTCGTTCTGGTAATTATCTAAGAAAAGAAGTAAATCACCAGTAAAAAACGTAAATGGAGATTTGGCAATTTGCGTAAAATCTGACGTCATTCAACTGCTTTCAGAGACCAATTGAAAATCAGTTCACTCCTATCCACAATAACTTTCTGAATTTCCACGAAATTCGATCGGATTTTTTTATGGGTAGCTCCATAGAGTTCAATATTAAATTATGTAAAATGATAAATTTTATCGTTCACGCATACGCTGATTAAAAAATATTTCATACAAATACTCATATTTTAGAAAACTTTTAATATATTTATATTTCAATAGCACCTTATTCTTTCTACTACATTTTGCGAATTTTTCTGAATGTGGCTTTATATTTGGTTGAAAATATTGCATGACATAGAACATTTTAGAAAATATTTAATATATTTATATTTCAATGAATTTTGGTGAACTCCCCCCCCCCCCCTCCCTTTTCTTCTTTGCAAAGCATCTGCAAAATTATTTGCAAAAAAATTTTTTCTAATTTATTAATAGCCGACTTATTTTAAAACTTAAAATATGTAATATTGATTAAAGTAGTCTGCTTTGTTTAAAAAAAAAATGATACCTTAAAATCATGAAACCGAATCAAAACGAAAAAAAAAATCTGCTTTATGCGGGATCTTTATGCCATCATCATTAGATTCTTCTATGCTTTGGTATAGGAGAAATGCTTTGAATGGGACGATTTTGACGAGATCATGCTAAACATAGACATGGAAAAAATCGCAGAACAAAATGTACATTTGGGACACATTCATCCTAGCGCCCGGGGCACATGCCCTATTCCCCCAACACTCTCTTAGTTTTGGCCCTGAATGGGAATAAAGCTCTTTTTCTTTTCTATCACAATTGTCAAGTACTTATTAGCAGCAATATTGTATTAGATATTGTATTAATTCAATACTAGTTTTTTTTTAAAGTCAGTTATTAAAAAATGTCAATTTGTGGAGAATCCCTTAAGATTCAGCCGTTTTTAGAGAGCAGAGTAAAAACATCTCACTAAAATAATGATATCTTTTTGAATTTTCACGATATTTGATTGGATTTTTTTTATAAGTCACTCCATAGAATTGACTATTAAATGATGTAAAAAAAATGTTTTTCTAGTTCGCGCATGCACAGATAAAAATTATTTTATACAACTACTCATATTTCATAAAATATTTACTATATTTATATTCCAATTGCGCTACATTTTTTCTACTGCATTTTGCCAATTTTTCTGAAATTTGCGTTAAATTTGGTCAAAAACCCAGCATGATATAAACAAAAAACATACCAGAATTTTTTGAATTTTTCAAAAAAATCGCTCTATCGCCATAAATATACATGCTATTCTCACAAAAATAAGTGTACATATTCTACTGTATTCATATATTTGTATTCCAAAGCGATAAGTCGTTTCGTGCATTTTCATGTACAGGGCGATCCCAAATATTTCTATTATTCTTTGTTTTTTTGCCGGCCCCCTAATTACCCGCTTAACAAATGAATGTAAATAAATATAAAGTGAATCATAATCTTTATATTTCTGAAGTTCCAGAAGAATCCGACCAGTATATTTTTAAATATTTGACAAAATGTCAAAAACTGAAAGTGTACAAATACTTTTTGGTAGATAGTGTATCTATATAGTTATTTATAAAAATATTTTTTATTGTGAACATCACTACTACAATTATATTCACAAAAATAAAACATTAGAGATTGTTATTTTGCCCTTTTGTTTATAAAATTGTGTAGAGTTTGTGGGTAAATTCTGCATAAGGTCAAGAAAAAAAGCAAATTATAAAAATTCACTTCTTAAAAATTAATTATTCATAATGTTTTACATGTCTGAAGTGTTTTTATTTTACATATAATTATATTCTTTTTTATAGCAAAATTAAGCCGCTGCAGTCTTCCAAATTTAACCCGTGATCCTATAATTGTAAGACAATCAAAATATAAAGTACACAAGGAAAGTAGATTGTTACAATCAAGCCAAGTTAAAGTGCAATCTATTGCTAGAAAATCTGACACCAATCTGGAAATATTACACAAGGTATGTTTTTTAAAATTTCACATCTACTTATTTATTATAGTGTTGTCGACATTAATAATACAAGGTTTTATTATTATTATTGGATACAAACATTTTAGTGCTTTGTTAAATACTGTTACTGTTAAAATTTCGTAGATGTTTGTCTGATTTATTATATTTTATAGAATCATAGGCAAGATTTTCTTTCACCAACAAGGCAAAGACGATCACCTAACCAAGTGCCACGGCGAGGACAGTCCAATTTTGCATCCTCACCAAATTCCGAGCCTAACACCAATGTGCCTCGAAGTGTTGAATCTGCTGATCATAGACGTCAGCCAAAATCAGGTCTTCCAAGACCTTCTAGAGCAAGTTCTGCATCTCGTTCCAATGCCCGGTAAATGTTTGTTTCAAATAAATTCACTTTTGTAAGTTAAACAAATGAAACCTTGGGAGAGAGGGGATGGGTTAACTGCTATCAAAAATCTGTTAGTAGATTTATTTGAAATTACTTAAACTATTGTGAAGCCCAGTAGTTTAATGGTCAACGTTTCATATTACCATGCTACAGGTCCAAACTCAGGCAAGAATCACTACTCAGCCTTTAACCAATCCTCTGATAGTCTTGCAAAAGGGCAAAATTGTAATGCTTTCTGTATATTTTGTTTTAAATGCTAGAAAAGATAATTCTGCCAATGTTATATGTATATATATATATATATATATAAATTTGATTATGAATATGAATGTAAATCTTTGGTAGTAATCATTGTGCAATGCATTAAAAATCTATTAAATAATTAGATTTATATTACTTTAAATATTGCTTATATTGCAGTCAAATCTAGTGCTTAGTGAACAGATTAATGCCGGCTTGTCAGTGAGAAGGTTAATCCCTTTGAGATTAATAAAATGAGTATCAAGCTTACTCGGAGCTAATAATTGAGGGTTCTACATTATTCTGACCATCTGAGTGGTATGTCCTATAAAACATCAGGACCAATGTTTTTTTAAATAGCTTGGTACTGCATTCCAGTATTCTTAATGGATTTTAGAATCATTGAGTTACTTTTTTTTCTCTATTTCCTTAGTGTTTCTCCATCTTCTCTTCCTTAAGAAAGCAATTCATTTATTTATTTATTTTTATCTACTTAAAAATAAGTTTATATGCAGCATAAAATCTTTATAATGCAGTTCTGTATAACACACAACTTCTCAGATGCAAACAAGAATTTTGTTGCAATTTTGAGACTCATGTTATAAAAATATTGCTATTATTCTAAAGATCGAGTTTCAGACATTATTTCAACATTACCTTTTTTAATTCAAAATATTTTAGTCAAAAAATTGCTATTAATGATTTTTTTTTAATGGAAATGAGTAATATAATTATTTGGATCATGTTTATAAGTAATTTAATAATGTCTGAAATGATCTATATTATGTAAAAATTTAAAATCTTTGGAACTTTTGTTCCCAAACAATGCAATATAAAGATCTACTGTAAAATGAAATATTCCAGACATATTTGGCCATGTTTATAAGGTAAATTTAATGATTTGTGAAACAGGATTTATATAATGCAAAATATTATAATGCATGCAAGTTCTCACTTCAGTGTGTGAATTATGAAGATGTTCTACTATATGATAACTATTTTATTTAATATTTTGTATTTTGCTTGTGTCTTGTATCTGTGATTTAAATGTAAAAAAATAAGAAGGAAAAAAAATAATTTTTAACACCTTGTATTTACATGTACATTGACTATTGGAAATTAATTTTATTGAGGATGGTTTTTAACTAATATATATATAAGGTCTCAAAACATTTATCATGCTTAATACTAAGATGTGGTGTTATTGGAGCAATTTATCAAAATTGCATTACTTTTGTGCATCTTCATCAATCCTTCAATATTTGTACACAAGCTTGCTAATCTTTTTTTTTTTTTCCAATATAATAAATTTAGCTATCTTAAAATATTCTAAATTCTTATTTCTCTTATGAACTTCCAAATACTTTTCAACTAAAATATCTTTAATACTTAAATTAAATATTTGAATGAAATCACGTGTAATGCTTAATGTAGATGTTTCATCATATTGTTTATTCAGCTTATTCCTTACCGTACATTCCAATAACTTTTAACCGGTATTTATTAAATTTATGCATTTTAATGTTTTTATGTATTTAATTCTATATCTCATATATTTTGTACATACTAGTATCAATGTGTTGCATATGAAATAAGAATAATTTGTTTACAATTGTAAGTTTCAGTTTTAATGAAACATCTATATTTCAGAAATTTCTGTGTTATATTTCACATTACCAAAAGGTTAGAGGAATTGGTTATAGAGCAGTAAACTCCATCTAACACAAAATCAACGGAGATTAAGAAAAATTTTCTGTCATAGGCAGTAGTCAGCCTAAAACAAAACTATTCTATATCTAATAGTCCACATTAGGCAGGGTTTACTGCATATTATTTTGGAACTTAATTAATTCAGTTTAAATTCATGTTTTGTGTTTGAATTATTATTTGTACTCATTTTCTTTACCTATTATTGTCATACTTATTATGTCTGCATGCTTCCAGATCTGGTATACCCACGCCATCCATGCAAAATAAGAAGCGGTTGGAAGATACTTGGAGTGAAGGATGTTTTTAAATAATTAAAAATGAGAATTTTAAAGCAATGAAGAAATAATCATTGAATTTGCTCAAATATTATTAATCATGGGGGCTGGCTTTTTCTCTTGGTTTTTGAGATCTGAGCATCTTTAAATTATTCTACTGTATTGCTGTGTTAGTATTTCATTGTTATACAATCAATGGTTATTGTTTTTGTTTTCCAATAATAGAAGCAGTAAAATCTGCACAAGTCCTGTTATATGAAAAATAGGAGTGCCTTTGATACTCAGTGCTTTTTCATATGTATAAATGTTGATACTTTATTGTATTTTCAATAGGTTTCATTTTCTTTTTTAATTATTTATTGTATCAGAATAATTCTGAAATTTTTTTGAAGAATACATTCCCACTATTTATGATTTCATATTATTTAATTACTTTTTACTTTGTTCATCTAAAATGGATGAACATTTTGTAATGATTCATAAGTAATTTATTTCTTAAATTATATTTAACATTCTCCTAAGATGCTATTGAAATGAAATTTTTTATTTTTTATTGCTTTTATGGTTTTGTTTCAAAATGCATGACTTTTTTTAATAAATCGGCTCTGTAAAAATTGTATTATGCCATAATATACTCAAAAATATTTGAATTAAATTCCTTTCATATTTTTGATACTGTTATAGGTTTTATTTAAAATTCATTACTGTTTTTTTTTTTAATGATTCACTGTCAGCTTTTTTTATTATTATAATTGTATGTATTAATGTACTCTAAAACAGTTATTAAAATTTATTTCTTATTTGTTAAGCAATGTTTATTAATTTTTCCAAAGTTTTAAAAATAATATAGTTACATAATGTAATAGAAATATGCAGTTACTTTTACATTGAAAAATTGCATTATTGATAGTTGTCATATGCTTGTTTATTTTTAAATAGATCATTATATTTATTATGCATTGCTGAAAACTTAATTATTTTATTAACATATTGTGTTTTCTTTTGTTTATTTAGAACTTTTAAGTTTGACCTGACATTCCATATTTAATTTTTAGCATTTTATATTATTGATTTACTTTCATTTCAAGCAGTACTTGTTTGTTCATTTGTGGCTTTATGATATTAGTATATGCTGGATTTTGTGAATGATTATAGTATGTCATATTCAATTAATAATTCATTCATAATTCATTTCATATTTAAAGTGCCACTTGCAAATATTTGATTATCAGGAAGTAACTTTAAAAGAAATTAACAATTATTTCCTAGTTGTGTATAATGGAAATAGTGAAAAGTACTAATTTCTCTGTGTAACATAAATCAGCTTTATAAACCTTTAACTATTGATTCTCATATTTTATAACTAATATTAGTTCCTCATTAAAGTTGGTTAAATAATATATTCATAAATTGTTTTGTTTTTAAAATGTAAAATGTTTTCTACCTGATTCAAAAGATTTTTTAAAATCTAGTTATTGTCTGTACCAATATGTTTGTTTTTGCAAAACAACAATTTCCTATTGAAAATTATCTAATGGTCATTGTTGCTACATTATAACCAGAAATCTTGTTATATAAAATACAGGAGATGGGAGAGAGAGAGATATTGGATTATATGAAACATGTTTTCTGTTCATAATCTACAATCTTTGGTAAATTAAAATTGCAAAATTAATATGAATATGCATTTTAACATGTCATAGAAATGTTTAGAAGTGAAGCAGTGTATTTCATATGTTCAACTCTTGGTATATATTTTTACATACAATGTTTGTCCATTAGGTTTGATAAAAAAGTAATTTGGCAAAGTTACTTTTCTAAATTTTTTATAAATTCTAAAGTTAAAATGCATTATTAAAATTATAGTTTTTGACAAAAACTGTATGGATTATGAAAAAATATATGAAAAAAAAAAATATGAATTTCTGAAATTCAAAGTGTGTATTGCAATATGATTGTAATATCAGAACTAAGTAAAATTCCATGATTGTCCATGGATTATTTTCAAAGGCAAAGATCATGAGGGTGGAACATTATTTGTTTAAATGGTTTATTAAATAAAATCCCTTCAAATTCCATGATACTATACTTATATTCCCTGTGGATACAGAACCGAAATTTTTACATGTTCTCTGATTGGATGCAGAGCCAGATCTAAATTTTATATAAAGGTGCATGCATATATTTTTAATTAAAGTAAAATAACAATATTCTGGTTAAAAATCAATTGCAATCACTCCAATTCCTATGTCGCAATACACATTAAATCAGCCTAAAACCTTTACATAACCTATAAAGCTTGATTTAATGACATTAAAATAATTCTAAAATCAATAAATCTATTTTAATATTTCCAAAATCATTATAAGACTCATAAACTACAAAATGATCAAATGACTAATAAATCTATATTAAATTACCTCACAAATCACTATATTATTCATAAATATTCATTCTGAGCCTTAAATCTAAATAAATTATATATTTTTTTCTTCATCATGGTCAAGAATTCTTAATATAATAAGCATGAAAGAATTCCACCTTTTTTAAAGCAATTTTGGATGTTCTCTGGATTGATGCAAAAATGTAAAGAGAATTTTGAAAGGATAATTGGGAGGAGGGGAGATTTAGTAATTGGTCATTTTGTCTACTCAAATCCTTGGCATTTGTTCCTGAATATTTGTGCAAAAGAGGCATAAAGTGAAAGGTGAACTTCTACTTATAAGCACCTGTAAGTGTTGTAAATGAAGTTGTTTTAAATAACTTTCAAGAATGAAATTTTTTTAGACTTTAAAAATTCCAAGTGAAAGGAAGTTTCTTTTTGGAATAGAATATTTTGTACTATTTATATAACAATTTTGGGTAATTTCTGTGATATCTTTTTCAAGATGTATTTCTGAAAGATCAATTGTTTTCTTTTTAAAAGAAGGGGGGGGGGTGCAGAATTTAAGTGCTAAAATATTCAGTATAATATTTGTTTTAGAAAATTAATGATTGTACTTCACATAAGTTGATTTGTTATTTGTATTAATACTTTCTAAGTTAATGTATATGTATCTTTAGATATATCAATCATATTTGGAGTGACATTTAATTTTACTGTATAAGTAGCTGTTAAAATTACACTTAAATTATAAGAGCTAGAGCTTGGTGCCGTTGTGTAAATGAAAATTTTTTCCACCTTATTTTTCATTTCCCACTTTCATGCCTGATATAAACAAACTGGGTTTTTCAGGCTTGAATGATCATTACTGTCAAATTTAAAATTTATAAATTTGATTACTTCTTCAAGGGCACACCAACACATATATATCAGGTCAGATTTGTTACCTAATTAAAGAAAATCTAAATATTTATTCTTTTGAATAGATATAGTTTTTATTGCTTATGATTCTATATCTTGAAAAACTCATGATGCAGGTCTATAAAAAAAAAAAGATGTATGTATACTCTCACAGTTTTAGTTATCTTCTCCTGTTTATTTAATGTCATTTATATTATTCACAATTAGTTGAAAACCTTTTGACGTGGCTCTGTCAAGAGTACACATTAAAGCATAACAGATACCATCCAAGCCCCAAGGAATATTTTTGTGTTTAAGAAGCGTATCATTTTAAAAGAAATTGTCAAATGGAAATTTGTATACAAAACTTCATATTCAAAATTTATCTGCTGTATCACTCTTTCATCTCCTGTATTACATGTATGTACACATTTTTATTCAAACCCACATACTTACATTAAGATCTTTCTAAATAGATATTTTAATTAAGTACACCAAACAAAAATTAAGTTGCCGTGACGTGACTTAATTTTTGCCTAGGTATATGTTCTTTCATCCTCGTGATTTTGACAGCTCAAAATAAGTAAATGTTTGAGCAAAAATAAAATAAAAGATTATAATTCTGAAAATTTTAAGAAAGAATTTTTACTGGTCTGAATTTCAATTACTTAATTTTTATTATTTTATATATAGTTGCATCTTTCATGTTAGATATGACTGTGAAAATTTACTATTAATAAAGCATTGATAGAAATAAAATCATGAGAACTTTTAAAACTGATTTATATTGTTTTACGAGCAAAGATATTTGATACAAATTATGGCAAGTGCATTTCATTTATTGTCAATTGTTTTAATTTGTAAAATCTTTCAAATAATGGTAATTTCAATTTATATGTATATATCTGCTGTTTGTGTTTTGCCATATTGATTTTTCTTTCCTTTGTTGGAAAATGAGTTGTTGATATGTAAAATAATGTTTTAATAGGTTTGAAAGTTAAAACTATCATTTCAAGCAGTTTTACTTTGTAATTGAATTTTACATTAGTTTATGATTTTGGTGTAAATATTGAGTGCCAAAATTTCACTTATTTGAAATAGGGGAAAATACATTGTAATGATATAACACTTTTTATATCATTTTGTCATCATTGGAAGGTGATTTTGATGTATATAAATTTTATCAGTGCAAATTCTATGAATCTGCCTTTTGTGATACTAGTATTGTGATCACCTATTGTAATAATGATAATAATAATAATAATAATGGAGTATGTAAATAGATCATTGGATAATTAAATTGTTTTTTGGTGTAGTATGATTATTTTCTTATTGTGTGTTTCTAAATAATGTAAATTATCTTGTTCTTTATGAAATTAAAATGTGTATTTTTTTAAGAAAGATGTATATCGATTGAGTTTGTCTGTACTTACTCAGACTTATGTATATTTTTTCTTTATACTTGTATTTGTTCATGTGTGAATAATATGACTGTCTGTGTATATGTACTTGTACAGATAAAAGTCTTGTTAATGAATTTTAAGACTGATAATGTAAAATGGTTTTATGATTATTATATTTTATAATTGCTTATCAAAATACATTAAGGACTTTATAATCAGCCTTAAGAATAAAACATGTTATAGAAAGTAAAGCCTTTATAAGCTCAAATTTTGAAGTTGATTGCCTGCTAATGTCATTGGCATATGTTTGTAAAACTCCTCCATCCTGTAAATGAAACTATTTTAGATATGAACAAAAAAAATAATTAATATCTATTTTTATGTTTCTGTCAAATCATAGTCTTGGATACTGGTGAAGCTCTTAAATACTGTGGTCCTAAAATTTCAATATTCCAAATATATATATATACATACCAAATCAAATATATTTTAGAGGAAAAAACAGAACAAAGAGCTTAAAGAATCTTAGGCTTATACTATAATTTGTCATGAAAAGCATATTCAGTTTATTTAGAAAATTATTGTCTATAACAACTATATCTCCTTTCTTTCAGATTTAAGTTTAATCAACACTGTTATTTATTGCATCTGATATGATAATAACTTTTTTAATTATAATTTCTTCTTTTTTTTTTAAATGTAGATGATTTTTTTTCCATTTTCTGGGGGTAAATAAATAACTTTTCTTTGTCATGGCATTGTTAAAGCAAGCAATTTTAAGTATTAATTTCTGTATTTTTCCAGTATTGAGATTGGCTTGTGTTTTAAAGTTTTTTAAAATGATAAAAAATGTATCTTTTTCTTTCAATTTTCAAGGGAGGGCGTATTTTTTATTTCAGTCTTAATCCTCTAGCAAAACGGTGAAATTGCAATGTTTTCTCTGTATTTTGTTTTAAATGCTAAAAGAAGATGATTCTTTCAATATTATATTAAAAAAATTTAATTACAAATATAAATTTAATCCTTGAAAGTATTAATCATTGTTCAATGTATTAAAAATGCATTAAATTAATTGAATTATATTACTTTAAAAAATGTTTTATATTGCTGTGAAGCTTGGAGCTTAAAGAATATATTAACACAGGCTTCTCAATGGAAAGTTGAAGGAGAAAAATTAAATAACTGATTACAGTAGACGCTTGTTTTTACGAACCTCTTTTTTGCGAATACTTGCAATTTTACAAACTAGAGCGTGGTCCCGCATACATTCCCACAGACGTTATGTAAATTTTCGCTCCCATTTATGAACTAGAAATTATGAAAATCTCTTTTTTGTGAACTTAACTTTTATAATTCTGCAATTTTTTTATTTTTATTATTATTATTTTTTTTAAATACCGAAAAGAAGTTCCAATGTCAATTATACTCTCAACAGGTCCATTTCAAGAATGTGTTATTCCCCCCCCACACACACACACTTTCAGGAGGGAGGCAGCGTAGCAATAAGTTTATTTAACGTCACTTGGTTTATTATGACTGATTTTAAAAGCACGTGTCTGGAAAGCCTCTGATTGGCGAGTGAAACTTAAATGTACAAGCAGGTGTCATTGTTGAAAGGGGAAACGAAATCTTTTAAAAGATTGCATTCTGTAATCGTCTATTTTCTCATACCTTCTGGACTACTCAATCTGTGAAGTCTCGTTAGTCGAGAGGGAGATTGGACCAGAACATTACATAATTTCAGTATGTCGCAGTTGAAGAAACGCATGTGCTTATCCGTTGAGGTAAAGAAGAAAATTTTAAAAGAAGTAGATGAGAAAATCTTAAGTAAGACAGAAATTTCGAAGAAGTATGGAATTCCAAAGAATAGTCTCTTCACAATTTTAAAATCTCGAGAGAAAATCGTCGAAAATAGAAGCACCAATAAAAACCCCTCTCCTAAATATTTCGGAGAAGCAAAACACCCCCAATTGGAGAAAGCTTTGATTTCTTGGATGAGGAAAATGAGAGGACTGAACTTTCCCATAGATGGTGATCTCCTTAACGAACAATCGAATTCTTTTGCTTTGAAGCTGAACATCAAAGACTTCAAGGCCTCAGACGGTTGTTTACAAAAATTTAAGTCCAGGCATGGTTTGAGTTTCAGAAAATTGTGCGGTGAAAGTGGAACAGTAAATACGACTTTGGCAAATGAATGGAAAGAACGTGATTTAAAAGCATTGCTAACTGAATATGCTCCAGAGGATGTCTTTAATGCGGACAAAACAGGTCTGTTTTTTAAGATGCTGCCGGAAAAGATACTTACCTTCAAAGGTGAAAAATGTAGCGGAGGCAAAAAGGCTAAGCAGAGAATTTCAATCTTGTTGGTAGCCAACATGAATGGAACACAAACACTGCCCTTGCTTTTCATTGGAAAAAATTTGAAGCCTAGATGCTTCAGAAATGTTAACAAATTACCAGCTGCATACCATGCTAACCAAAATGCATGGATGACTGGGTACATTTATGAAAAATGGTTGAGAGACTTGGATCGTCAATTCGTTTTGGAAAAACGTTCAATTTTGCTAATTGTGGATAACTGTTCAGCTCACGTTGAAGTCTCAGATCTTAAATCTATTCGTGTGGAGTTTCTTCCACACAATGTAACTTCAATTTTACAGCCGATGGATCAGGGTGTGATTAATAGTTTCAAGCACATATATAGAAGAATGCTTTTGCAAAGAGTAGTCATGGGATTGGAGCTGAATCAGCCATATGAAATTGATGTTCTGGGTGCAATGCATTTGTCAATATGTGCTTGGAATGATGTTCAAGCGACTGCAATAGCTAAAGCATTTCAACACGCAGGCTTTAGTACCTTAACTAATGAAAACCAAGAAAATGTAGCCGACAGTATCAATGGAGATGAGTTACTCATAAATGAATTCCGCAAAAGAAATCCACTTTTGCCTGAAATTTCATTCCAGGACTTTTTGAGTGTAGATTCAAACGTGATTTGTACGGAAGAAATATCAGATGAACAAATTATTGCTAACGCAATAAGTGAAAAGGAAGAAGAACTTTCAGATTTTGAACAAGAAGAAAATGAAATAATCTAACGCCCGACTGACAAACAAGCAGCTCAATGGTTGTCCGGGCTAAGGCACTTTTTTGAAGCGAACAATAATTGTAAAATGATTTTAAGCATAGATAAAATGGAAACATGTATTTTCCAAAATGTGATTTTAAAACAAAAGAAGATAAGTAATTATTTCCATTCCTAATTTTTTATCTATGTATTTTCATACATTAAATACTAATACTGTCTATGGTTTCCCATGTAATGTTTTCAAAGCTTAATAACATATTCTTCTGAGTGCTAATTTTTTTTTTCTGTGCATAAATTTGTATTTTGAATTTTCTTATATATTTAAAAAATATATGTATAACTTTATTTCAGAATAAATAATCTTAAAATATTGCATCATCTATGAAGAGGGGGGATATTGATAAAAATAGACATAAATAATGTATATATTCATGTCATTTTTGATGATTTTCTATTTTACGAACCATTTGAGTGTTCCCTACGAGTTCGCAAAAACGAGTGTCGACTGTATAATTAAAATTTGATATGAATATTTTTTGCTTAATAATGTTACCAGGAAACATACTTTTATTTATTTATTTTTCTTCCAACATAATGTTTATATAATTATGATTTGTTATAGATAATTCATATGAATCACACTTTTTCATATCCAAATGACAAAACTCATCAGTAAAAATATATTACTGGGAATATATTGATTTATTAAAAATTGACATTAGTAAAGTTTGAAAGAGTATTCAATATGTTTATATTTAGTTAGTAGCAAAGGAAATTAATTTTGAATGTGTTAGATGCAAAATGTTTAGCTAAAGCATGCAGAATGTAAGATCTTAATACTAACATTTTAAGCATAACATGCAATTACATTAAGTTAAGCATACAGTTATTAAATCTCTATCAAACTTTTGTTGGCATAAAAAAATAGGGGATATTAATGTCTGTAGGAAGAAAGAAAAATGTGTGAAAAGTATGACTGTTATTACTGTTGAAGATAAAAGAGGTGTCTGCATTTGCAGAAAGGATAGTTTTAACATCTGAAGTTGGACATTCTGATATAAAGTCTTTAATATTAAATAATTAATCAGTTAAAATTGATTTATTTAATTGTTTTTAATATGAAACAAAATATTTTTTCCTTATTTTATCTTCAGTGAAAGTTGTTGAGTTGTATCCCCTATCCTCCCTTCTAAATAAAAGATTCAGTTAACATCGTTTTAAAAAGCTTTAAGCATATAAAATCTCAATCTTATCTATTTCTATTTAATTCATGCCATATTATGTATATGCCTCTTTTAAAATCAGTAACTGAGACAGACAGTTATTAATGATTCTAATATCTTGTTTAATATTAGCTATGCACTCCAGTCAGTTTTTTATTTTGTCCTTTCCCTCTCTTTTTACCCAATCACTTATCTCTTATTAGAAAGCAATATACCTTATGACCTCATTAGTGTCTTGATTTTAAGGTAGATACAAAAGGTTCCTGCAAAAATGTCTAGGTGCCTTTGTGTTAAAAAAATACCTAAATAAAAAGGATATTGACTATATACATAATTTGTTTTGTACAAATCACATTTTGATGTTCACATTAATGTCTATCTAAAAGTATCAAAAAGAAAAAGAAAAAACAAATCTGTACATAGAAGATTTTCACCTGTATGTAGGCTGTTGAAGCAATAATGTTTCTATGTAGTGATATTATAAATTCTTAAATACCCCGTGGCTATAAAATATCACTTGATGTAATTTTTGTAGAAAATAAGTAAAAATAAGATATTTTTTAAGTCCGACTTTTAAACCTGATTGTCATTTATTGCTGTTATTTAATTTGACTGAATAAGTAGATTTTACCTATGAATTATTGTAAATAATTGTTATGACTTTAAAGACTGCTTTATTTATAGTTTAATTGAATATTTGATTAAATTTACTGAATTAAGATGCTTTCTTGTTTTCTATTTATATATTTTTAGAAGTGAAATTTATTTTAAAGTGTAATATTTGTTTTAGGTTTTTAGATATTTATACAATTTATTTTAAATATTTTCTATGTGTGAATATTTTAGAGTAAGAATTTAACTTTATAAGTATAAAAGTATTATTATTTTTTGTTACTAGTATTTTTTAGATTTAATTAAATGTGCATTATTTCTAGCAACTTAAAATAACAATAATTATTATAATACCTGTGCAGAATATTAATACACACACACACACAGAGAGAGATTATAAAAAATTTATTAGCTGTATCAATCAATGATAAAAATTCACAGCTGTAATTAATTTCAGAATTTATCATAACTATTAAACAAAGGAGTCTATTATATATTTCCTCCCAAATCTCCATAACTATATGATAGACTCAATTTTTTTTGTGCTGTGTTCTTTAATTTCATGCAAGTCTGTTGTCTAGTATATCAGTTTAATATCTCCTAGTGTTTATCACTTGCAATTGCTTATTAAAAATCTTATTTCTATTGAAATGCTTAAGAACTTATATAAGTTTCTTGTATACTTCACATGAAATTTGTCATTTTAAATATGTTCTGAATATGCTTAAAGTATAATTCATTTGTACTCTTTTTATGTCATCTTAAAAAATAATATTGTCATTGTGACTCAGAAAATATTGATTTTGATCTTGGAAGTAGATATCATTTGTATCATCTTTCAAAGCAACCATTATTTGGATATTTTTTAAATTTGTCTTCACAACATTAGCCTGAGAACAAACATCTTTTGCAAAAATTATTGGCCTCTTTTTAAACCTGTAGATTCTGTGAAAAAAGATAATCTATCTATTTGGGTTGTTGTAAGTTGTTACTTGTTAAATGGAAGGGTAGATTTAAGCAGTACTTGCTTGAATAGTTTAAATTTGACTTATCAGAACCTGCAAAATCTTGACAAACAGTAGTGTGGTTAGTGTAATTGTTTACATCATTAGTAAAATATATCTGTGATTTTTGGTTCATATCAATTGATTTATACTCATCAATTGGTAAATATAAATTTTATGGTTTTTTTTTTTTTTTTTTTTTTTTTTTAATACTAGCAAAATACATATTTGTAATTTTTAGAAACATAAGTTGAAATATGTATTTTCAGTGTTTAGTAATTATTCATTTTTTCATTTTCATGGTAAAAATTTTATTACAGCGGTAACCATAGTTAATATACTTTTCATTTAAGGCATTAATCTTAATGTGCTTTAAAAGTTTTGTACAATTTTATTGAAATTAATTTTTTCTTGCATTTTACAGTATAATTTGTTCTCTTCCTCTTCAGATATTGATTAAGTTTTGCACTCTGTTATATTTTATCTGTGATTCCAATTAATTATGAGATTAAACTATTAAAATATATTCTAAAACAATGTTTGATTGGTTTTTTTTTCCCTCAAATTTCCATTATAAGTTTTAAAATGAATAATAATTTGCTCTTAGTTTAAAAAGGAATAACAATTTTATTTCATGAATAAAATTTTTAAATATGTAAAAATATAAAAACTATACATTATCAGATGAGCAAAATATTTACTTATTTAGATACACTGTAGAATAATTGCAAATAAATTTATGCTTAACAAGTTTCCAAGGCATATTAGAAAATTAAATTAAACAATAAGATTTCATAATTTGCTTATTGTATGTAAAATGATGTTGTTAAATTGAAACACTGTTTAAGTTTTCAGCTGGGGAAAAAAAAAATCTTTGGCAAGCTGAAATTTTTGGAAAATTAGTGTAGGATGTAGAATACCTGCATACATTTAGAAGTTGCCATAAGATTGCAGCTTCCCAAATGCATTATAAAATAAAAGCGTTTTTTGTTCATCATTGCCAAATTATGTTTTTTGTTTCTTTTTCTACTATCAGTATGTTATTTCCTGATGTCCGAGGTTGAAAATGTATCTAATTAGCACAGCATTAAAAAATGTTTTAATATAAAATGAACAAGAGTTATAAAATATTTTAAGTACCTTAAACATCCTGCTTTCAAGAAAAATACCACTGAAACTGAAGAAAGACATATAAGCAATAAACATAAGATTTATTTTATCATTATTTATTACAGTTTGAGAATGCTATTAAAAATGGTTGTTTTCCTATCCGTGAAAACATGTTAATTAAATTTTTAAAAGTTCAATATTCAAACCTTATTTTTTCCTTTTGTGTTTTATATTAATTAATGGTCAGTCATAATTAGGAATAAATAGTTATTTAAAATACTTAAATAATTATTAAAATCCTATTGAATCCCAGATAATTTTTTCTAAAACTGCCTGTGGATCATGATAAAAGGTGTATCTTTTATTTTGAAAAGGATTTTCTTTATTTCAAAGAGAATATTGCAACGATTTTTATTGAATTGCAAGATATTGTGATAAAATGTTATGTATTTTTATGTTATTCAGGTATTATCCACAATATACACTAAGATCTAAATGTTCTTTTTGAAAGTTACATGTGTAATATCAAATTTGTCATGTATCTAATGAAGAGTTAATCAAATGCCCCAGATTTTTAATCTTTACAAATGATGTCATCTTAAATCCTGTCTCATTATTATAAGACAATCCTTCATAGACAGTTGAATATATGTCTCATTATTGTATATTCATCTGAAATAGAACTTTATATTATTATTTTTATATACAGTATTGAGCTTAAAATACTTCAGCATAGCTTGTTAGATCTGAGTGATATTCAAGTAAATTGTTTATTAAGCACTTAATATAAGTTATTCTAAAGATACATAAAAACTTCAAGTCCTGAATATGACACAAAACTCTAAGTGATTTTATCCACGTATGTATGTGGCAGAGAAAGACAGGGTAGATGAAGTAATAACCCCCCCCCCCCCCCCCCCCCCGCCATCATTGCTAAATGTGTTGCTTAGGAAAAATAAATAAATTTTTAAAGGGAAAAAAGAGGGCATATTGAATACAGAATGAACTCTTGATTGCTGTTTCCATTGAGTCATCTTAGTAGTCTGATAATCATTGCTCTCAATTTCAGACTTCTGTTTACTTTATAAATGTTAATATTTAATATTTGTTAACTGAAGGTGATTAATCGTTACCAAAAATAAGCTTAGGTAAGGTGTAAAAATAAGTTTTATTTTTGCATTGAGAAATTGAAGTTATATCAGAATTTTGTCTTATAAATTCTAGCTAAACCTAATCAAAAATGATTATTTTTCTTTAATTTGTGATGTGCATAGTTATTGATCTACTCTTCTGTTTCGCCCAAACAAAAAAACAATTTTAATTTTATTGATCTGTTTTAAAACCATAATTTTTCTGTCCTTTTACCATTTTCTATTATGAATGAGACTTTTTTCATTTTAAAATGATAAATTATGGTTGGGCCAGGGGCTCACTGGCCATATGTACTTGTATAAATTTGCTAGTTAATATAGGCTATTTTTATTGGTAAGGCTGCCATCAACTGTGAAACAATTTGTGATTGGCTGAGATGAGGCAGTTTTAGAATTGATTGCTGTGAGGTTGACACTGCAATTTTTGTTCTTACTTAAAAAAAGTTTTATCATAGGTTGTTTTATGTACTCTGGGCAACCTTTTTTTGCCTTTTCTGGCTGTCTCTATTTTATTGTTTTTTCCTCTCATACTAGATAAATTCAAATTTTACTTTTTCGTAAATGCTTTTACAAAAGTTTGCTGAGAAATTTGAAAGAATACTTGACAAAGTTATTTTCTTGACATGTGTCAGGAGCAGAATTGTAAATTTCTGGTTTTTATTTATTTTTTTATTATTATTATTATTTATTGGGTTTATTGGATCCATGTAAGTAATGCCAAAATTGCAAAAATTTATTTTTTTTTTGGGGGGGGGGAAAGGGGGCAAGATGGTGGTGTCTATAGGACCCAAAGTTATGACCCTTGAACGGCATAAAAAGTGGTATAACACAGAAATGTAAATTCTGAGTCTTTTCTAAAGCCAATATCATTTTTAGACAAGCTTTAGATCTTGTTTTTCAAGATTTTCTTAGCCAAGCTTTAAGTCTTTAGTCGAGATCTTTTAAACTTCTTTGCTGGTTTAATTCTGCAAAAAGTATACAAGGTAAAGCTACAGTCCAAAAATTATTTATATATATTTTTAGTCATTATTTTATCTTTGAAATAGGTTTGTTTTTGTGTGCTTATATGCTTCCAAAGACAGGAATGTCTCCTATTTCATGTTCTTAGGCATATACATCCATTCAATTGTTCAGGATTTGTACTGTAAAGACATGAACCAATTGACGAACCTCCACCTTAAGGGATTAATGTGATACTATTTCTTATATTCAAAGGTAGCATGTTTGAATAAAAAATGGGTTTAATGACTGTGTTATGTTTTTCTTATAAGATTTTATAGATAACAGTGTGTATGTTTGCATAAATTGGTGCTTGTTTTTTCTTTGAAAATGTGCTTATAAAGTACTCCAGGTGCTTGTCTTTAGAATTTATATATTGCTACTCATATTGACAAATGGATTCTGTTAGATTGTGGTCCAGGGGAAAAAATATAAAATTGTTTACATTATGTTCCTTCTAGATTTTTTTTTAAGAATCTCTGTATAGCCTCTATTTCACATAAAGCTATACTGTTTAGTCATTACATTACTCTCTGCTTATAGTATATAACCTCTGGTTAATCAAACTGATAAAAACTTCTTAAAAACACCATAAAATATACTGAAATATGCTAGACTTTTCGATAGATCTGAATATTAGTGTATTTCAGTATTTTTATGGTGTTTTAAAGAAGTTTTTATAGGTTTGATTGATTAACACCAGTTTTAACTTATTGGTTACTTTAGGATTAAGGCCCCTGTCCTCGCTCGAGGAAACGCTCGCGAGCTAATGCTATTCCTATAGGGAAGCATTTTTCTAATAACTCTTTCGCATTTTGATATTTTTTAATAATTTTTTTTGCATTGGATAGCTGAGGTGCATGCCGAAAGCGCTCCTTTTTTACTTTTTCAATTTTAGTTGCAGATATTTTTTTTTAAAAGCACTTTCAGTTTCGATACCGGTTTTGAAAGTGAAACTAACTTTGTAAACTACTAACTACTTTGTAAAACTACTTTGTGTCTGTGTAAAAAATTGTTTGCAATGTATTTTGATGAATTTTCATTATTTTAAACACCTTGAAATTGATATATATAACTGATTTACACTACAAGATGCTTACTGGAGAGAATGCCATGCATTCCATTTTTATAATTCATTTACAGGGACACACAAAAGATTTCAGATTTAGTACTGTCTATGAACCATAATTTTTGAAAGTAGATTTTCACTAATTTTCTTTTTTTTTTTTTTTTTTTTTTTTTTATTCACTTGATGTATATAAATTCTATAGCTCATATGCAAGTCTGCACAAAAGAATTTGTGTATATTTCTAGTTATTGACAGAAATTGCTTTAGAGGAATTTGTAACTATGTTACACGTTTCCTAACACAACTAAATTTTAGCATACTTTGTAGCATATGTACAAATCTGTGGATCATATACAGAGTTTCACTAAAGAATTTGAATACTTTTCCAACTATAGATGATAATTGATGAAGTTGGGTTTTCAGATATCTTATGCTTTTATCAAATTGCAAACGGATATTTTTTCCTAAATAGTGATCACTTTTATGATGCCACTTAAAAGTGTTCAGAGGTTCTTTTTATTTCAGGAAGTTCATTATTTAATTTTAGTATGTACAGCATGAGTACCTTATATCTGGCTGCAATGTATACACGTGCATTCTAATTGCTTACATTATTTTATGTTCTGTTCTTACACTTTGCTTCTCCAGAAATCAACTTTACTCAAGAAAGGCTTGCTAAATATGATTTATGTTTATTTATACGTATCTTCATCTGGAGGCTTTTAGATAGAATCTAAGTAGAGAAAGTTTTTTAAAAAAATGCTAATCTTGCACAGGTATTCTTTTATCTATTTTATTAATGATATTGAAGATAAATGTATTTAAATTCCTTGTGTGGCATACAAATTTCATAATGTGAATATTTCTGTTTACTATTTTGTTAGTAGTATGAAATGTAACATTTTAAATCTTACTCTTTCTTTTGGCATGTATGCGTGTATGCATATTTGTGAGTCTAAAATATTGTTAAATATTTTTCTTATTAATATATAGCATTGACATCTTTTCATTTTTCAAAGAATTTTCAGTTTAAATTCTGAGTGCTATTTTTAAAATGATACAAAATGTATTTAAAAAAAAAACCACCTGTGTTGCAGCTAGTATTTTAACTAGGTCAAAAGTTAGATGCATTAAAAAATTATTGAAATTAAAGCTGTCTTAGCTCTTATATATTACTTGAAGTACAGCATAATTGCTAATTGACAACAATTTATCTCTCTCAAGTAGATTTTGTTGTGAAGCATACCTTGATCTGAAATCCCCCAAAATAGCATAAATATTTTAATCCTCAAATTCCTAACAATATTTTTGAAGTGTAAAATGTTAATTTTATTATTTTTATTGAAGTGTTGCAGCCTCCTCTTCTGGATGTATTTAATTAGATATAAAAAGTTTACTTTAGGAGAAAAATGTCTTTAAAAAAAATTACAGTAGCTATCTTTTACGTTGAAATTTAACTAATTTATTTTTCATAGCAACTTAATCACCACCATCAGTAAGGAAGACTGCTTTACAATCAATTGTGTCTGCTGTATGATATTTCTTTCAGTTAATGTTATAATTGATTAGTTTAAGGGCAATAACCAATCTCTTCTCCAATGTTTAACTTGTTCATGAAAAGTAATGAATGCTTTTTTACTAAAATTAAATATGCTAAAAAAATGCTGTTAACTCATTTAATGCAATAGACAGAGTATAGATTGATTCATTTTGCTTGGTTCAAAATTATCAAATCAAAGATGTACTATATTTCATAAACATAAATAAAATTATATAATAAGTTGGTAGTCGTTGTTATAGAGTACAAGGTACTTCCTTTTCATAGATTTGTTTTAAACAGCCTTCGAAAAAAGTTTTCTCAAGCACTTAATTTAATCACCATTTCATGCTTAAAAAAAGCCTCCAATATTTGCACTAAATACATACAAAAGTAATTTATTCTACACATATTCTGGGTATCACAAAAATGTCTGATGGATTTTAAAATTCAATAATTTTCAATTAGTTAATTAGTAGGATCTTGAAAAAATTCTTACAAGAGGGTTATGTATGATGTCAGGAGTGTTTTATTGTGATTCTTGATTTTAGTTCAACTTTCAGACAATAGATGGCACTGACAGCAATTGGGCCTTTTTCCAAACTCTATTTTTGGAACTTTGAGATCTATTCAATAGTATCTCTTTTTTTCCTCATTAGAGAAGAGAGAAGCCTAAAAATTGAGTCTGGGTTTAGCGGCTATTGCTTTTAGTGCTATCTATTACCCATATTTGTAACTAAAACTGGGAAACCTAGCATAAAAGCTCCTGAAATCATACATAAGCTTCCTGCAAATTATTGAGTTTTAAAATCCATTTTTGAACACCCAGTATAGACAAAGCAATAATGAGGTAATAATGAAATCAGGTGATAAAAGAAGTAAATTTTTCACTGGTACTTTCTAGCAACCCATGTGTTGTTTCATATGCATAGGAATTTATGCAATTCGTTTAAGATATACTAGTAGAAGCAGTTTACTGAAAATATACATAAACAAGCAATAATATAAAAAAAGTTTTATTTTCATAGTGGTTTATGACTGTCAATAAATCATACTTTTATTTCTTTAACCTGAATTATACTAATGTTCTCATAAAAAGGAAGTACTGAGTAACATTTTGCTGGAAGAATTCATCTAAGCTTTATTCTTAAGGAGAAAAATAAGTTTTGATTTCAGACTTTAAATAGTTTTCTTATAGAAATAATCAAACTGCTTTATGTTGATTTCATTTAGTTTAAAAGAAAAATATTAAATAGCTCTTTTCAAAATGTCTGTAAAACAGAAAGAATTATTTTCTTCTGTGAATTTCTTGCAATAATTTTATAAAACTTCTTATTTTACCCTTTTATTATTGAAATCAAATAATATCTATTACATTTTTAATGTGTGAAAGTCAATATTTTTATTTTATAAAGAAAACTGTGGCAGTGTGTATTGTAGAATTTTAAATGCATAGTAATATATTTTTGTGTGTGAATATTATATCTAATGTTAAAAAAAAAAAAAAAAAAAGTTGTAATATTGTACTGTCAGTATGACATATAATGTTATATTAATGTATATATAATATTATTGAAATTGATCTATTAATTATTATTTAAAATTTGTCATGTTGTTAGCATCCCGACCTGAAGTATCATAGTGTAGAGTGATTTGTTAGATTATTTATTTAATATTTGATATTAAAGATGGGAACTCTATTGATGCACTTTCCATGACATAGAGTTGATGTCTATTCTTAATCTAAAAATAGAAAGATTAATTTTATTCTATACTTTGCATTACTGATATCACAACTTTATAATTTTTGTATGAGAATTCTGAAGATTTCTTTAATATTTTGGTATTAAGTTAATATTTTACTTTCAATTTTGCAGTATTAAAAAATAAAGAATTTTTTTTCTTTTGTAATTGAAAATTTGATTGGATGGAATTCTCAGCTCTGAGAATTTGTATATATTTTTTTAAGATGGGTGAAATCAAATTGGTGCTTGATTTTTGTAAGATTTGTAATTGGTGGAATTGAACTTGTTCAGAAAGCTGCTTTGAAATTTTTTTTAAATAATGTTTTTTTTTTTTTGTTGAATGAACTTTTCATCTATGTTAAGTGCATTTTGTAATCGAAACTGTTTATCTATTTATTTATTTTACTAGTTGTAACTATACATTATTATATAATTAAACAAAATTGCAGTTTTTTATCATTTTGCAAAGATTTTTTTTAAGTCATTCCTTTTATTAGAAAAATTTAATTAATTTTTAGTTGATTATAATGTAAAATAATAAGCATTATTGTTTCTGTTATGAATTTAATTGCAGTCGAGCCTGCTTAATATAACACTGGTTAAAAGACTGTACCATGTAATGTGATACATTCTAAATGTCTCAGATCACTATAGTTAATTACATGTTAAAGTCTCTAGTTAATGGAATACATATTTTGATGCAAACCTAGATAAAGTAATATTATTATCTCTATAGCAATCTTCTTCCTTTTTTCTGACACGCCTTTTTAAAAATTTCTGAATGTGTCTTTCAAAGCCCTTTATTATTTCATTAAAAATTGCAACCACATGTGCATTATGATGCATTATAAAAATACTAAGAGTGGCATCAAAAATACAGTGCAAGACATAAGGATAAATAAAAATTTATTAGTGAATGTTATTAATTTATTTCCAAATCGGTGGTAATTCAATTAAATTTCTAAAGGTTCTGCCTCAGAAAAGTTTCAACAACAATATTAGGCTTTAAATTTGTATATTTCTCAAGAAAATTTTAATAATTGCCATTAAAAAAAATTCCTTCTATACTTCAATTATATGTATATATAAAGTTCTGGTTAAATAAATATCAGCATAAATATTTAAAATTTTCAATAAAATCATCTTACCCATAAAATAAATGAAAAACTATGCATTGAAATCTATTTTAATGCCAACAATTAATAAACATGAAAACACTACATAGAAATATTTTTACACCTAGTTTGATTTATCTGCACTATGCTGCCCTTTCAAAATAAAAAAAATTACATTTAAAAAAATTTTAAATTGCAGAATTTACTAAAACAAAGTATAATAAATCAATGTACTAAGTTTTACAATCTACTCTTAATAAACTGCCCTGTCTTGAAAATTCTTACAATATTATTGTAACTTTCTTCCTAGCTCTAGCAGAAAAAGTTAGTAGAAAAATACTGAACTGCATTGTCTCTCTCTGCCTAATTTGCCGATTTTTGTTTTGTCTATATATGTGTGTGAAAAGGATGGGGAGGGGGCACAATCATCAAGCATAGCATCACTGAATCGTAAAGTGCACAATTCTGTACCAAAATTTTTGCATGAAGTGAGAGACATTAGCTTAACAAGCATAATTTGCATGACATGAAGCTTAAGATTATACATATATAAAGAGATTATGGGAAAATAAGTATGTATAAAGAGTAATTATATTGATTGTTTTTGATAATATCAAACAAAATACAGTGGAACTCCACTTATACGTTACCTGAGTTGTACATCGCCTTCAATTATACATTTCTACTCAGCGTTTCTTTGCCACTAAAAATTAGCTTAGCTACATGTTTTTGACTTATATATTTCTTTCAGTTATATATTACATTTCTGCTTGTTTGGTGAAATTATGCCTCACTTATAAATTTTGCTGAAAAAAAAATTAAACCCTTTGTATGCCTTGTCTTCCATCTTTGCTGACCACCACTAATGTTTCTGTAAATCAAATTAATCACACACAAAAACGGACTGTGGAACTTAGTGTAATGATTACATGCATTACAATAGCAATGTTACTGTTTGCGGAGTATTATTCAAATAACTTTACCTTTGCCATTTCAGAAGAAAAAATTATTTTTAAAAGCGGTAATTAAAAAATGAATAAGTGCAGTTATTTGCTTATTCTATAATTTGTTTCAATTCCATTTCTAGATGATGAAAATAATATCAAGCAGGTAACCATTAGAAATGGCGACGGGTAGAACGAATCTGATTGTGATGATCCCACATAGATTGTTCAAACAATGCCAAATTTCAGATCTGCTCCGAGAGCTTTTGACATTGTAAAATGATTTGTCAGAAGTAAAAGCAGTAACAATAAAGCGGCTGTATTATTAACAGAAATGAGACATTTACTGTTCAGTATCGGCTCTACTGAAAAGACGCAATCCAAAAATGCTTATGAAACTTCCGTTTTTGATATATAAAACAATTTAAATGTCTCAGCAAAAGAAAATTTTCAAGATATTTTTAAAAATAGTTCCAGTAGACCATTGAGTTGTATGTTTTACTGAGTTCTACTATAGGTGGTTCTGCAGTTTCTATACATGAGGCAACACTGCAGCAAATGTTTCTTTCAAATGTTCATGCATAACAACAAAGTCCAATTGCTAATTCAATTATTACTAATTTATTGAATATGCAACATCCATTCCGAAAAACTCATTACAACATCTTGTGCTTAAAGTTTTTATTGATGCTATTGAGAGTTGCATTGCGTCAATTATACTTATGTTTAATTCCATATCATACTGAATCTGGATGTACTAATAAGCTTAAATTAAAAAGGAATAAAATTAATATTATATAGCACAGTTTGCCTTTTAATGAGCTTGATTTTATCATGCTGAGTGAATTTTCTTTTTTGTGAAGTAATTTATTCTGTCAAGAAAATGTTTGGATTAAACTTTCAAGAGTATTTTATATTTTAATAACTTTTTTGAAATATGAAAATGTGATCCCACTTAATAGAACAAATTAACTTGACAAAATGTATATTCAGATAAGTAGGCTCGACAGTATTTAAATGTTATAATGCCTTTTTGTTTCTCCCTTTAAATTTTAAAATGCTTGCTGTAAAACTGTTACTTATATATTGCCTTTTTTGACATGTGGTGATATTTTTATGTTGGGCAAACAATAATTGTCCTCCTGTTATGGATATTTTGAACTAATTTTTACAAATAAAGTTTTTTGTAATCATAATAGTTTTTATTTCTGATTGAAGTGTTTTTCTCCATTTAATCTTAATTAAATCAATCTAAAATTTTCCATACCCTTCTTTTTCATTTGTCACTTATTACATATTTGTGCAAAGTATGTAAGAAACACATCACATAACCCTGGCAAAAACATGGCAGGGCTTTAACATTAAGAATGTGTAAAAATTGTGACATAAAAGGATTTAGTACATAGAAATCTTATTAATGAAATATACAGTAGACACCCTCAACTCTGTGCAGCTTAAGACCAGGTGTGCAGATTTTAGAACTTTGTGGATTTCTTGTCATTCTTTTGTTTACATTTTTTAATTAGTAACTTGAATGTATCGAAAATTATTAAAATAATTAAGTAAGATATTAAAATAATGTATTAATTTATTAATGAATTACTAATTACATAATTATGTACAATAAAAAAAAAATTAGAAAATGATCAAACTATTGAAAATTAATTTCAATTCGATGTATTTCTACCAGCAATGCTGCCAGAGTTTATATGAAAAAAAAGTCTTTGTTTTTTATGTCACCTGTACCATTCTAGCACTTATTCTATACAATTCTCAAAGAAAAAAAATATGAGTAGATGAACTAGAATCAAGCTATTTTATATCTTCCTTCTGAATTATCCTCCTCAGTCCTGATGTCGCCTGGAAAAGATACTAAATAACAGCCTTTAAATTAATTTAAATGCTTCTAGAAATATAAAATCTACTTCTAGACATTTTTACTAAATACATGGATATCATAAGAATTGATATATAGACTGATACAACTTTGGAGATGATGTATAGCAATTTTAAAGCAGTTTTTGTGGTGCCTTGTAATATTTGTCTCAGGACTGAGGAGTTTATTGTGTTTTTTTCCCCCTCCCCCTTTTTCTCCATTAGAAAGATTGAAATTAGCCATATTAACCCTTTCACGACTAAAGGAAATATTTTTCCCATTTTAAAATTGATAATTTTTGTAATTATAACCTTATCTGCATTTTTTGTACAGAATGTCAAAATAAAACATATGTTGAATGCAATTATGTAAAAGATGTGCAAACTATGCTAAATGCTGCATAGGAAATAAGATGGATATTTGTAATATGTACAATGTCCATCTTTGTTTCATAGAATATCATAATTAACACATCATTTGCTGCAACAATATAGTATTATTTTAATTAATATTTTCTTATAATAAGCAAATAAATAAGAGACATTGCATAATAAGACACTATTTTTTGTTACCTTTATAGTTCATTAGGAAAAATATTTCTCATAAAATAATAATAATAAAAACCTACACATTGCTATGTTTATTTCTTATTTTTATTTATTCTACATCTAAACAAACTTAAATAAACAGTTATATACTAATATACACTCTTAGCAAACTTATAGTTTTGAAAGGGTTAGCCAGAATCAAGTACAAATTCGCGGAAAAAGGAAAATTAAAATCTTTACAGATTAAAAGAATGAAGTTAAGTAAAATAAATAACAGTTACAGTTGTAGGTATTGTGTGAAAGCTACTGTCATGCTTATTTTTATCTTAGATAAGAAAATGATTCACATCAGAATGATAAAATAACAAAATTTTATGCCCTGTTGATCCAGATATAATAAACAGAAAAACTTAATTTTTAAAATGTTTTGGAAAAAAGATCAAATCACAATCACCACTGATATTAGCTCTGCCTTGACCTTTTTCTTCTTTTTTTTAAGAAATAAATTCATATTTTCTTCATTTAAACAGATTCAGTGTGGTCATAGTAACAAGAATTACATACATAGCTGCCAACTTTCAACTAATCTTCCGTAATACCTGGACTCATTTGATCCAGGTTAACATCATTTCAAACCAGAAAATATATTTCATGAATCTTTATTTATTTAATTTCAGGATTGTAAGTAGAACATACTTAATTTCATTTCTTTGAAAAAATTCTGGTTCCAAACTCATTAAATCAGGGTTAAATTAACGTACGTATTACGGATAATCCATGTCAGGTTGGCACCTATGTGCATATTAAAATGCGTAAGTAATATAAAAAATAAATATAAAACACAGGGAAATGAACTCAAGAAAAATATACAATCTGGTTACAGTTTATAGTACTTGCAAATATTCGACAGGATATATAATTTAATAATTTTTACCTATATACATGCTAGTGCTAATTTTACATCAAAATCAAAAGTAACATAATTTTATTCAGTAATTAATCAGGTTTAGTAGTCAAAAGAGAATGTTTAACAAAAAATTAAATTTTAAAAAATGTTACAATCGCCACTGATTTCAGTGCCATCTTGAATTTTCTTCTTACAACTAAAAGTTTTATTGTTTACATCTTAAATGATATGTGCAATTTAGGTATTCATGGATTTTAGTGTTATGGATTTAAGGTAGTTTCCTTTATAAATATTTCATATATTTTTTAAATATTCACAAAAATATTAATCGTGTTAATATACTAATATCTATATTGAAATCAAAATTATATTTCATCCTGTTTGTGCCTAAATACTGTATTTACTCATGTATAGGGCGCACGCGTGTATAAGGCGCATCCCTACTTTAGAAGTAAAAATGGCGATTTCGTAAAAACTCGTGTATAACGTGCACCGTAAATTTGATACGCTAATGAAGAATGACCAAATGAATTTCAGTAAAATAAAAGTCGAAACAAACATTACACCAGACCAGAAAACAAGACGAAAATGCATTTGTAGACTTCGGGTTGTAAGAGAATGACGAGAAATATGAATGAGTGACGGTAAAGAGAATTGCTAATTAGTGTTTAGATAATGTCATTAGCTCTGTTGTATAAAAAACTGCAAGGAATGAAATAAATATTTAGTATTACTTCAATTAAGTAACATTTTCCCAGTTTTAATATCTTCTTTGAATAATTTCTTGTTTCATATGTATATCGTTCGACTGCATCTAACAGTAAAAAATTATTCCACATAGAAGGCGCACCTACGAGTTTTGCCCTATTTTTTTGAAAAAAAAGTGCGCCTTATGCACGAGTAAATACGGTAAATCAATACTTAAATACATAAGCTGACATTTACAATCTTAAAATGTACTAATTACACCTATATTACATTAAACCACATATGGCTGTTTTAAGGATCCTTTTCATCAGTGTGAAAATAAGAAATAAGCTAGTCGGATGTGCCAATCCCAAAACTTTCACTTATCTCATGCATGTTAACACTTCTTGAAAAATGTGGCATAGTAGTGCCACCAGTAAACTGATTTTCACCAAAATCTAATCAGCTACAACTTATGTCAACTTCTAACTAAATCTGAAGTTTGATGAAAATCCGAGCATTAATTTCTGAGAAAGAGCTATTACTTAACTGAAAAAAAAAAAAAAAAAAAAAAAAAAAATTACTAACAGCGCTACTTGTTGTCTCATGCTCATATTCACCTAAACCTAACCAAGACCAATTTTTATCAGGTACTAACCGAATCTAAGTTTGATGAAAATTTGTGTGTTAGATCTTGACATAGAGTTATTGCAATTATTATGATTAAAGCAGCAAATCAGCGCCATCTATTGAGCTATTTGCACCAAATGGTAATCAGCACCTACTTATATCAAGGATTAACTGTATCTGAAACTTTATGAAAATCCGTGCATTACTTCTTGAGGTAGAACTATTGAGATAATCATAAATAATGCTGCTTAGAAGCGCCACCTATTAGACAATTTACAACAGAAAGTAATCAGAACCATATTACATCAAGGACTAAGTTTTATGAAATTCCGTCCTTTAGTTCTTGAGATATAGCTATTGCGGAAATCGTGAAAAAAAGGGCAGCATAATAGCGCCACCTGTTGAGCGATTTACACCAAAAAGTAATCAGCAACAGTTTATATCCGGTCTTTAATCTAAAGTTTTATTGCATTCTGTTCATTAGTTCTTGAGACAGAGAGCCCACAAAATTTCATCGCATACAGACAGACATTTTGTAAAAGCATGTTTTTGAGGTTCTCTGACCCCTAAAACATGTAAATCCATCAAAATCCAGAGTTCGAAAATTTTCATGAATCCAGTACTTTCTTCTTGTAAAGATAGAAAAAAAGTAAAAGTTTAAATAAAATTATTAAAAATTAAAAACTGGTCCAAAAAAAACCCCTCGGCTATAGCCGAGTAGTAAGTTTCATGAATATTTCTTTCATTATTTTTTGGGGATACACTGTATAATAAAACTAGAAAAAAGCTGCATACTTATTCATTAAATTAATAAATTAACATATTTTCAGGAAGATCAAAAACAATTTCAAGTATAAAAATGAATTAATTTAATAATAAAATGAATCGGAAAGGAATTATTTTTTTAAATCAATGTTAACTTGTCAGATGTAGCAATTCTAAAACTTTATTCTATCTGATGCATATTAATACTTCAAAATTCGCTATTCTAGTACCAAAATTAAACGGCAATCTATGCTCATCATGGGGATTCTGATGATATGAAATTCTGTGCAATGCATTAATTCTTGATACATGGCTCACTAAAATCACATAACCATGCAAAAAGCTGAACAGTAACGGTATTTGTTGGGTGATTTACACAAAAATCTAATCTATTACAACTTATGCCAACATCTATCTGAATGTGAAATTTGATGATAATCCGTGCATTAGTTCTTGAGATAAAGCTACTGTGGAAATTGTGAAAAAAGCTCCATAGCAGAGCTAGCTACCTGTTGGACGAGTTACATCAAAATATAAACAACACCAAGTCATAATAAGGACTAACTGAATCTGGAGTTTTATGAAAATCTGCGCATTAATTCTAGAGATAAAGTTATTGCAGAAATCGTGAAAAATGAGCATAGTAGCGCCATCTGATAAGCGATTTACACAAAAAGAAGGAACACGTCAATTCATGTCAAAGATTAACTTAATCTGAAGTTTGATGAAAATCCGTATGTTAGTTCTGGAGATTGAGGTATTACGGAAATCGTAAAAAAAGCTGCATAAAAGCGCCATCTGTTAAGCGATTTACACAAAAATATAGAAAACGTCAGTTTATCTCAAGGACTAACAGAATCTGAAGTTAGATGAAAAAACATGCATTAGTTCTGGAGATTGGGCTATTGTAGAAATCGTGAAAAGCGCTGTATAGCAGCGCCACTTGAGCGATTTACATCAAAAACTAATCAGCACGATTTATATCAAAGGCTAACTGAATATAATTTTTTAATTCCGTGCATTAGTTCTTGAGATAGAGCGCCTACAATATTTGTCTCACATGCAAACATTTTTAAAAACCTTTTTTTTGGTATTTCTGATCCCGAAAACATGCAAATCCGTCCAAAAATTGGAATTCGAAAAATTTCACGAATCTAATACTTTCTTCTTGTATGGATACAAATGAATAGCCCATTATTTTCAGTCCTATCTGAGTAATTCTACAACGAGTAAGTGCGATCGCAGATCGCACAGAGGACTTCGTTTAATATTTCTTTCTAAACAACTTATCCAATAATTAAGAAATCCGAATTGGTAATTTATAATTATTAAATTCTTAATAAAAAGGTAGCACAAATAAATTTAATTTTAAAATAATTATAAAATGAAGTTATTTATCCAAATTTTTTGAAAATCCGAAATTAAAAAAAAATTAGCGGAAATAAATAAAATTTCAAATTTCAAAAAATGAAAAAAAAAGTTTAAACGAAATTTAAAATACTAAATCATTAATTTAAAAAAAAAAACTAATTTTTTTAAATTAAATCCATTTTAGTATGGAAATTTCAAGTACCAGCCCCGGGGGTTAAAACTATTAATCTAGCGAGATGCTTTACCAAGCTATGATGTCTATGCGAAGAACGTTAAAATTAAGGTTCTGTTTTAAAATTTAAATCACAAAAATGAACGGATGACATTGATTAAATTAAAATAATAGACGTTTTCAAATTTCATGATTTGTCGTGTGGTACGAGGTATTCAGCTCTAAGTACACAAAATTTAAAGTCTCTGACTTACACAATTATAACGTGTGTGCACGGACACTATGACGGACGGAAAGACAAATAGAAGTCAGAGACGAATAGGGCTTCGTCAGATTAACGAAACCCTAAAAAGTGGCCGTTTTGGCATTTGGATAAAGGGAAATGTTTTTATGGGTAATGGGTTAATCTCATAGAACAAATTTATAGAATCAGAGACAAAAATAAAATAAGTACATGTAATAGCATAGCTACCAGATTCGGACTGGGACAGGAAAAAGGGGTTGAAGGGAAAAAGACCTTGGATTTTCAGAGGGCACAAAAATATTTAACGAGCGTACATAAATTTTAATTGCTTGTGCTGTATCCAGCAGCAAGTGGAACATAGATTAGCTTGTAGTTGATGAGTGATACCAAGGCTATCGCTTTCTTATTTTATCCTTTTGTGAGTATCTTAAAAGAATCACGTGGAAATAAAACAGATATCAGCCCCTTCCAATTCACTTACAAATGACCGCATATAAGAGACAAAGGCACCAAGTGTTTGGTAATAATATGGACTATTTAATGCAATTTATAAATTTTGCTCTAGGGATTGTGTATTATATTAAAAAATGCTCAAATGTTGGTTTTCAAATGGTAATATCCAGTTAAATTCCTTGCCAGTCAAGAAAGAATTATAATTTAGATAATTTTCTTAAATCTTAAAACAGTTTTTAAACAAACAGTATTAGGAGTTTATCCATAAATTTCGGTAAATAAAATTAAGATCTAACGAGAAAAAATACTGAAAATACTTCACCAATAAAATTATACTGGAACTTTAAATTTATAATAAACTTACTTTACATTAAAGGAAATTCTATAAAGTGTTTCTAGTAATCTTTTACGATTTCTTTTTCTGTGGCTTTCATTAAAAAAAAAAAAATCCCTTTGAATTATGAAAACGCAAAATTTCTTCATATCCCGAGAACTAATTCTTCAAATAAATCGTAAATTTACAAGTCGACGTTTTTATCGATTGTTGTTTGTTACATTCGAAAAATAATTTAGGTCAGAACTTGTACTTTATTAATAGTTTTGTGATAATTATAAAAAAAAATAATGGAGAAAAAAGTATGTAACATTTTTGGGTCTATTTAGTGTTTCTCTTTAATAAATTAATAAAAAATCTATCAGATGACTTTTGTGGTCAGATAAATTAATGTTTCTCAAATGGTTTGAACATCACAAATTTACACTTTTCCTAACTCTATTAAGATTTAAGATAATATGGGTAAATACTGCTATTTTCTAGTTGTTTGGTATCAAGAAATTGAAGTAAGCTATCAAAAATGGGTCTTACTGTTTAAAAATTCAAACTTTGTATAATTTTTAAACCTAGACGACTTTAGAAACATAATTTACGCATGATAATATTTATTAGGCATCATACCCAGTCTATTTTTTCTAGAGATTTTTTTTTTTTTTTTGTGATTAGTTTTAGAGGAATTTGTATGCGATACCCAATTTTATTCCACTTATCATTGATTGCATTATTATTGATGCACTGGAAGTTGATAAAAAATCTAAGAAGGTTTTTTGCACTAGGCGTCAAATGTTCTGCTATGATGCTAAGGGCTTCAACATTTTTGCAGAAATCTATTTCTTTAGCGCAATAAGAATTAATTGTCAGGTAAACAAGAGACAAATTCAGTTTATGTTATAATCTGACAGCAATTACCTTTGCGAGTGAAGTACTTTGTAGGAAGATACATTTTGTATCTTTAAAAAATGATTTTTTGATCCATAAAATTCGAATTGATATTTTACTATTAAAAGATTTCTACAAGAAAGGCACACAAAAAATAGCTTTATTACTCTAAAATCATTGAAATAATTTATAAAAATTACTCTTCTCAATACTTTCTTCCCATATTTTGCAAAATTATTTTCATGATTAGAGATCAAGGGAAATATTTAAATTTTGACAATTAAGAAAATGTCCAAAGTATTGTATTCCTAAAAGTTGCATGATCTTGTGGTCAATGTTTTTTATTTTTATTAAAAAATCCGTCATAATTTCTCAATATAATCATAAATTTTTCAATGAATAAATTGAGCATTTTTTTATTTAAAATATGTGCTAGAATTATCTAATAGTTGTTTAATAGCGAAAAGTCTGCTATTAAATATAGCGCAGATTACTAACCTAAAATTATGTTGTAGATTTTGTAAATGAAAAAAAAAAAAAAAAAAAAAAAATGTTGGTCGTTGGATTTTTTAGTTTGCAGGATTGCAATCCAGAAGTATAATCAAGTTTATACTCCTCGAAAAGTAAATTTATGTTTTCCAATCAACAACAAAATAGGCACAAAAAGTTTTCTGCCTTTTAATATTTATCGCTTTATTTTTCTAAGTTTTTTTCATAAAGTACGTCTTTAATTATAGGTGCCTTCAAGTCCGGCTTTAAAAGAAGAGGGAGGATCAAGGTACAAAAAACTAAATAACTGAGAATATGCAAAAAACTTAGTTAAAATTTAAAAGATATTATTCAAAGAAGAGGTGAAAAAAAATCCAACCCAAAACGATGTGGCTGCCAAAGTTTTCCGAGGGCGCTTTTTCCCCCCTCTGTGAACCACATGCAAAGATGTTCACTTTGGGTTCCGATCCTAAAATTGTTTCGATGTATCTTTATTATTTTTATAATAATAAAAAATACTTTTGTGCCTAATAATAATAATAATAAAATACTAATAAAAATTTCTAATAAAAAAAAACTTTTGTGCCTAATAATAATAATAATAAAATACTAATAATAATTTCTAGTAATAAAAAATGCTTGCCAGTCCGAGCCTCCTGGGATTCGGAGATGGCCTGCATCTGATGTGTTTAAAAATCTGATTTATTTACAGAAATTCAGTAGATTAAACTATAAAAAATATCTTATTTTTTTACATTGCCATTAAATAAATGAATTTGAATTTCGAAAAGGATAGGTACCGAAATTGCTAAAGGATGTAATTAATGCTTTATATTTATGATATAGTAATATATTTAAATTGCATAATTTATTTTCGCAAAATCTGTTCTCTTTTTTTTTTTTTTTTTTTTTTTTTTTTTTGTAATGTAGATTATAAATCTATTTTAGAATAAATACTCCATTTTCTAAATGTGCATGTGATAAAAGATAGTTTTATTTCATTTATTTCTTAAAAGAAGAAGAAAATATTACATTATACTTGTTTATTTCTTAATTGATTTAAATTCCCTGTATACTACCATAGGTTTTGATAGCAAAATCTCATATTTAAATGATTCTGCTGTTCTGTCTTCAATGAGTTTTGCGATAGTTTTCTGTTTTGTGCAAGATGTGTAGTGATGAATTAAAGCTAGTTGCCAAGGCACATTTGCTGAAATCCAGCCTTTTATGTGTTTACGAACATAATTCAAGCCTCCTTCTTTTATTGCTTCTGGTCTTGCTATGTATCGTGATCTTTTCTTATCACTCCATATTTTATCTTCTCTAATTATGTCTCTAGAAGTAAACAGATTGTCATCTTTGTATTTCTTTGGATTAGATTGTTTTGAACAAAAATTACTTCGATGAAAAAGGAAGCTGCCAAGTTTTAGTGTAGATTTTGTACTTAATTCATTCATTAATTCTGTTAAACTGAAATGTTGTCTTGGGACTAGAAACTCATCAATTTTTATCGGAAGAACATACTTAGTCTTTCCTCGATTTCGGAAGATACAGTGTTGAACACTTGCTATTTCAAGAATTCTTTGTCTTGAAAGTTTAGTGGCATTTTGTATCGTCCATGGAATGACTGTTATGTTGATACCTGCCTTGCTTACCATGTTTATGAATTGATTTTCATATTTTGCCATACCAAAATCGTAGAAGATAAAAGAATTGACTCCAACAGTATCATAATAGGCTAAAAATTCTGCGAGCAGATCCATGTTAGTTGGATATTTGAAAATTGGCAGAATACATACTGTAAGTTCATGTTCAAAAAAAGATTGCTTACTTTGATAGAGTACATCTAGAAACACACTTTTAGTTTGAGTACTTTCATTTTCCAGACTTATTTTTACTGGAGTTGTTCTATTTTTACTGATACAACTGAATACAAAATATCTGAATGCCCCGTGAGGTATTATTGCATAACCATCTAAAATATTTTTCCATTCTATCTCATTATTTTGAAACACGCATTGTAACTTGTGTTTATGAAAATCAATTCTTGGACCTATAGCTGTAATACGTATCAAAGTTTCATTAGAGTCTTTCTTTGTTTCATCTGCAAAAGCTGAATGAATGTAAAATTGAGGTAGAAATTCGATCCATGTAGAATTCTCGACTAATGTATGAGTGCCGTTCAACTCATTTTTCTCTTTGAAAGAATCATATATGGGATATTTCTCAGGATGTGCTAATATGTTTAAGTCCTTATATTCAGAGTTATAGTAAGGATGTATAGGCAATGTCCTTCTGGTTGATATAAAAAGTATTAAGATACTGATGATTAAAATACTTACTAAAAGCAAATGCGACGGTGATCGAATGAACTTCATAAATGTATTTCACAGTCGTTGTATGTTTGTCAAAATTTCCTGAAAAGAGAAAAACTTTAAACTAAAGTTGTAACTGTTAAAAATGGCTTACATCAGGCAAAATTTCATGTTTTTTTAAAATGATTTTCTGAAATTTAATAAAATGCTAATTTTATCGATATAAAAAATCTAAAACTTACATTTTTTTCAAAATTGCGAGCATTTATATATACATTTTTTTCTTTTATTAAAATATGCAATTTATGTAAATGTATCTTCACACATATAGCTGAGAATCTGTTTGAATTATCTTAATATTTTGAAACAGTTTGAAATGCTTGGAATTTAAATTAGAGGATTTTTTACACTGCGTTGTAATATTTAAATGTATGTATTTTAAATAGAAATTTTGTGATAATCTGGATGGTTCAAAACATTTATTCAATGATCTTAAATTTTTTTATTGTTAGATCATCTTTTTATATGACAAAGAAATGTTTCATAAAGGGGCACCATAATTTAATTTAGAAATTTAAAATGTAAAAATATGTATTTCTGAAAATATTATGTATCTTTAATTGTGTTGCGAAATACGTAGCAATCTTTGCCTTTACATAAACAATCACTTCTTTTTTGTAAATACCGTGCTCTCCCAGATAATTGATTGCACAATGGAAAACCCTTTTTTTTTACTATCTGAGAACTAACAACACCCACGCACTTCATAACTGAGGGGGGGGGGGGGGAAGAGGTTTTAAGAACACCTCTGTTGTAGTGTTGCCGAGATTGAACATTAGATTCTAAGAATATTTAAATTAAGACTTTAACTTTCTAAATTTATAATACAAATATTTTAATTCTACTGCATAATATGTATTTTTTTATATCTATTTAATCAAGAAAAAATACAATAATTTCTCAAGCATCAGTGCCCTCGATTATTAAGATTCTATGGCATTACTTTATGAAAAAAGGATCCAGAGAGTAGAAGACCGCACACGCGATATATATATATAGTATATAATTCCAATACAACAGGCAGGAAATTTAATTTAAGATTGTGTAATGTTATAGTTAAGACATTAAAGTTCCATTTAAGAATAGAACATTTTAAATTCAAACGCATATTAGATGTTTAGAGTCCCTTAAAGTTTCATTGGAATCTTGTGAGTTTGTTAAAATCGATATCATTTAAACTATTATTAAGAGATCTTGTGTTAGAATTTAATAAAACCTATCATGATGTTTTTAAAGTGCAAGATATAATTTAATTTTTAAATAAGCAATTAACATCACGAGAAAAAAAAATTGCATCGATATCAAAAGAAATTAACGATCGACAAACGCAAAGTAATTATATTTAAAGTTTCAAAAAACCCGGAAATTTTGAGAGATTGAAATAAATCAGAGAATTTTGGAGAATAAACCCGAAATTTTGAGGAATATTGGAAATTTTGTAGGAGTTTTGAAGGTAAAATAAAAAAGTTCATTTCTCAAATTAAAATTTTTATTTGTAAGAAATTTTAGGTTCTGTTAGCAATCGTTTAAGGTTTACTTTTCCATTTGAATTCACAAAACTTATGATTTTGAAATCTAAATTTTCAGAATTTACTAAAATTCATTAACTTAACAACAATTTCGACTATGAATTGGAGAGGATTTAAAGATTCTTTAAAAAAATAATTTTTAATTTCTGATAGTTGTCATACCTACTATTCAGCATACTATGTATTAAATTTCTTGTGAACTGCATTGTGTTTTTGATTTTATTTATTTTCATTTTATTCATTTTCATTTAAAAAAAATATTAGCAGATTCGGTTTACATAAACCAAATTTTAAACAAAACCAATGACATACATTATTTGTTTCTATTTGCATGCTTTATTTACATTTGTAAAAAAAAAAAAAAAAAAAAAAAAAAAAAAATACATTGGCAAAAATGGAAACGAATAAAAAAAAAATTAAAATAATGAATTAAAAATTTCCATCCCTAAGACTTTCTGAAAACTCCCTGAAATTTTCAATATTTCCAGTTTTTTCCATCCTTTGCAACTCTACTTACAGATACCTTACATTATTTATATAGCATATTTTTACATTATCCAGTTTTACCCCGTCAAGGGGTCTGGATATGTAGTTCTTAACGATAAATGACAGAATTTTGGCTTGCTTTTGAAAACGGAAGAAAATATTAAGAGGTTTAATTCACAATATTTCAATTACAAGTCTAATACGATATAAGTAGATTTATATTTAAAGCCATAAAATTAATTAACTTCATTACAGTTCGAAAAATTACAGAAAAGAAATCCATCTCTTTATCAACTTTAGAAAAAAATCATAAACACTCTTGTCAGTGTCGTTTCTGACTGCCTTTTATTCAAGCATTATTTTCAAATATCTGGTCCAGGCTGTGTATTATGCTTTATCTTAAGAAAATAAGAAAGCAATTCGTAAAAATAAACTTTTAAATGCTATCAAAAGTTTCATTGTGGAATATAAATCTTCCTAAGTTATACTCAATAACTTTATTTTCAGTAATTTTAAATCTGTTCATTATTATTATTATTATTATTATTATTATTATTATTATTATTATTATTATTATTATTGTTAATACATTCTTACTTGTATATACGACTATTTGCAACAGAATTTGTGTGTGTAAGTGTGTGGAACCCCCTTCCATACACACACAACAATTCAACTTTATTTTTCATTTTTTTTATACTCAAACTAATTTTTTTTACTAAAACATTATACAGGCCGTAAACGGTGTTGCCAAATCTGGCGATTTTTTTTAATTCAGAAATTTCGAGTGACATCAGAAAATATTTAATACTAATTTTCCTTTAATTTATTCATGAAATATCTATCATTATAATAAACAAATCTAAACTCTTTGAAGAGAATTTAGAATTATTTTAACGATAGTTTTATAGATGAGGCTTAAACGTTTCAGCGGCCTGTATCCAGAACCTCCCTCCTTCATATATCAATGCGAAAAAAAAAAAAAAAAAAAAAAAAAAAAAATCTTGAAACCCTTTATTTTGTTTTTCCCTCCGTTTAAATAAAGTAGCGTAATTTTTCTTAATTTTTAATGTAATAATTGAAAGAATTTTAATATGTGAAAATATTTGATAAATTGTTAACGAAAAAACATTACGTGTGACTTAAACCATATTTTCCATGCATCGATCAAATTAATTTTCTTCTACTTTCATATCTTTAACAAGTCATCACAATAATACATTTAAAACAGCAGAGAGATAAATAGTACGTCATCAATAAATTATATAAAAAGTAACTAATTTTCTATGATGATCGTGCACTTCAAATGACTTTCCGTTCCATGTAGCTCCGATAGAATTATGTTTATCATCTATCGAGAATATTATTGAGCCTACAAGTTTGTCATACTAAACTTTCATGCAGATGGAGAAGGCATTGCACTTCAGTACAAAAAGAAAAATAAATCCATAGACATTAATTTCAGTTAACTTTTGAGTTTTCAAACTTCAAACAAAAGCTGATACAGATGCAAAGAATATTCTTAACTGAAAATGAAGTTACGCTGTAAAAAAAAACTGTAAATTTACTGAATTTTTTCTAGGAAACTGGGATTCTCCTAGCACTTTTTATGTAACGTTAACAGCAAAAATTCATGTAACCAATTCCGTTACGAGAATTTTTGCTGTTACCGTTACATAAAAAATTTTAGGAATCCCTGTTTCCTAGAAAAAGCTTAGTAACTTTACAATTTTTTCTACAGTGTAAGAAGTCTTTAGAAAGTAAAATTAAATTTCAACCGATTTGGAAAGCGTTACTAATATACACTAACGGCCCTTAGACCAGGAGTGCCCAACTTTTTTTCTCAACTGTGCACATTTTAAGTCAATTTCGTAAATTGTACCACTAATTCAAAACAGAAAAAAATGAAAGAGGAATCTAAAGTGCATTTTAAAAAGTAGCTTAAATAAACCCTGGTGTATTTAACAAAAGATAACGTAATATAATAGATGGAAATTTACACACAACAAAAGTAAAAACCGTAGATTTAATTTTACAATATTCATAAGCATTGAATTGATATACATAATCTTGGTCTTGTTTCGGCCTTCACTTATTTTTTTTCTTTCTTTCTTTTTGGGCACTGACAGCCGTTGGAAAACGCTGCGTTTGACAATAATATATAATAGCTATTTTTTTTAATGCCTGTATATATAAAACTATTGCATTAGTTATTTTTCCATATGAAATTTTCTTCCGTAAGAATATAAACTTGTAAGCAATACATAAAGTTTCATCGCTTCGCCGGTCATTTTCACCAAAAGTATAAAGCATTTGCATAGAGCAACAGACAAAGAAGCATGAAATTTTTTAATTAAGTTTGAAAGAATAAATCGGAAATTGTACGTCAAACGTGGTAAATGAGGTGCGTTTCGTACTGCAACTAGTTATATAAATATTCAGAACTTGATGCAATACCTACTGCGCTCTTTAATAAGTCTATATATATTATAATCAGTAATATAAAAATAATGTGACTTCATTTTTTTAAATAAACATTTTATATTATTTGAGAGAGTTGTTACAAAATATATTAAAAACAAATGACTTTGACATGTTTCGGATCCAATTCTGATAAGAACCATGTAAGGGGCTGTTCAAATATAACGTTATCAACTTTTTGGTAATTTTCGACTCATTCCCCCCCCCCCTCCCGTTTCGATATAATACGTTATCCTCATTCGACCCCCCCCCCCCCCACCGGTAATGATATCGTTATCAAAGTGTAAATTTTTTTGGATTTCTAGAATTTATTTCTTTTTTCGATGTGATATACAAAACTGGTTACATTTATTTATTTATTTTCGTATATTTTTATAATTCAAATGAAGAGAAGTCAATAAAATATCACTTTGCTTAAGAAAAAAAATTATATAAAATAATATTTAAAAGAAATAGTTACTATTTAAAAGTATCTTATAATAAGCTTTTTGCTACATAATGTATTCAACAATAATAAAGTCCTGTTGCACTTGCCCCGATGGAGAAGGGTTGGAGGGCAAATAAAAAGTATTATCAACGAAACAAGTGGACAACATTCCTTCTCTTTCTCTTTTATTAGTAAACACAAGCTTCATTTCAAATATACTTCACATAAAGTTTCTCGAAACATGATTATATATGCATACACATGTTAAGAAGAATACGAATTTCAAGTGTTGAGGTACTTCATAATTTAGAATTAAATAATTTTATAATAATTTAGTGATTTTAATAAGAACTTTGTATTTTCATAAAAATAGATAACACCCTAAAAAAGTCCTTCCGGCAATGCCGGGAGGAAGAGGTAGCTTTCATATATTTATTTATATATTATTTATTTTAAATTAAGTTATATTATTCAAACAAACGAAGCTCAAATTAGTGAAACCCGATTTTATAAGATTGAATGCTAGTTTTTGTCAATACTAATTATTAATAGGAATTTTTAGAAATTAGTCATATTTTATTCAACCTGGTTTTATTTTCAGCGATATAGAGAGTCGCCAAATTCCACGATATCATGAAGTATATGCCATTTTAAAGCAACATAATGGATAAAACAAACCAATGAGCTTGGTCGAAATCTTAATTCATGTGGAAATGCACTCTCATATCGAAATCGATTAATATATACGACTGCTGTCGCGGGCAAATTGTTTTTTTAAAAAATGTCACCCACATTAGAAATTCAAACTATTATATCTCAGGCGTTTTTTAAGATAAAGACAAAGCAAAAAATACTTCGGAAGATAAATACATTCGAAAGAATTTTTTTTTCAATTTCTAATTTTTATTTGTACATCATTATACATTTAAAAGATTTTTGATAAATTTAAATAGCCGCCATTTTGAAACAAGATGGCGGATGAAGTTGGCTAGTAAACTCGGTCAAGACATTGATATGTACTATGTACACACGAAGTTATATCCAAATCAATTTATAAATATGCGTATTATCGCGTTTCAAAATGTCAACCACACTGGAAATTGAAAGTGCTATAACTCAGCCATTTTTAAAGATATAAATGAAACAAAAAATGCCCTGGAATCTTTGTGTCAAGGTCAAATACACAAAAGAAATATCTTTTTCAATTTCTCACATTTTTTAACCTAATTTTAAATTTTAAATTTTTAAAAAAATTTAAATGGCCGCCATTTTGAAACAAGATGGCGGATGATGCTGGCTAACGAACTCGGTCGAGACATTTGTATGTGCTATGTACATACCAAGTTTCATTCAAATCGGTTCATAAATACGTTAGTTACAGCATGACAAAATCGGATAGTTTAAAAATGTCAGCAATAAGAAAAATTCAAAGTGCTATAACTCAATCATTTTTTAAGATGTAGACAAAAAAAAATGTTCTGGAATCGTTGTTTAAAGTTCTAACACATAAAAGAAAAATATTTTTCAACTTTTAATTTCTTCGTATTAAATTTTAAATTTTAAATTTTTTAAAAATTTTTAAATGGCCGCCATTTTGAAACAAGACGGCGGGTGATGCTAGCTAACAAACTCGATTGAGACATTTGTATGTACTATGTAAACACCAAATTTCATTTAAATTGGTTCATAAATAAATCAGTTATAGCATGACAAAAATTATATTGTTTGAAAATGCCAGCCATAAGAAAAGTTCAAAGTGCTATAACTCAATCATTTTTTAAGATATAAATAAAATAAAAAGTGTTCTGGAATCGTTGTTTTAAGTTCTAACACATAAAAGAAAAATATTTTTCAACTTTTAATTTCTTCGCATTTAATTTTAAATTTAAAATTTAAAATTTTTTTTAAATAGCCGCCATTTTGAAACAAGAAGTCGGATGACGCTGGCTAACGAACTCGGTCGAGACATTTGTATGTACTATGTACATACCAAGTTTCATTCAAATCCGTTCATAAATACGATAGTTATCGCATGACAAAAATCAGATATATATATATATATATGGTTATATATATATATATATATATATATATATATATATATATGTCAACATTTGAACGGAGGGTGGTTTTGGGGTCTGGGGGTCATGATCGGTGAAAATATACCAAAATTTTCTGGAAGTGCTTTCCTCCGGACGGCTGCAATAGGTAGCTTTTTACTTTTTGTAATGAAAGCTACCTAAAAGAAAACAAGCTATTTTCTACCAATCATGTTACAAATAAAAGGAGATAACTTTGATTGTATCAAAAAAGATATCGATATCAAAAGACACCCCCTCCCCTTAGAGATATCTTATGATATCATACGTCGGATCCCCCTCCCCCCTAAAATGATAATGTTATATTTGCGCAGCCTCTAATCATAATAAAAATACAAATACAAATCGTCTCACGGTCAATACAAATGACACGTGACAATGAGATGTAAACAAAACCACGCGCTCTATTGTAAAAAATAAAAATAGACCATGATCTAAAATTATTTTCCAATATGACTCATCCCATTCAAAATTTCCATGAGAAATATATTCAATAACTCTAACCATAACTTAGGAATAATAAAAGAAACAGTATCATTCCAAACAAACCTTTTACGCGTATAAATTTCAATGAACTTACGACAAAAATTTTATACAAAATGTAATTTGCATTCATTGGACAGAATTTTATCGCCCCCCCCCCCCCATCTAAATATAATTTAGATAAAGCACAGTGTGTGTTGTTTAGTTCAGAAAAGTTTAATGACAACATAAAAATGACATCGAAAAGCGGCTTACGGTTGATCATAAGTAGTAATTTCATTATGTTTGATGGGAAATTAGCAAAAAATGGGGGGCTCCAATTGGTTATTCTATTTCGGCCTTTCTAAAGCAATTCAAGATGAGACCATATGAAAAAAGAATTTTTGAAAATTTTGATAAAGATCCTATTTTTTTTTTTTTTTTTTTTTTTTTTTGAAAATGTATATTGATGGGTTTTTTTTGTTGGGAGGGGGGGGGGGGGTTAGATTTTTTGTTAGTTTTGTTGATGAGGTTAATAAATACATATGTATTAGAAGAGAATTGTAGTTTACTAAGTTTAAATATCTTTTTAATTAGAGAGGGGGATACATTGAAAAGAACGATTTATCGAAAGAAAAGTAACGGCCAACATATCATTCCGAATTCTGCATATTCACCTTTTTTTATATAAATTCTCCATTTTTCGTTTCATGGTTGACAGAGCTTTAAAAGTTTGTTCTGGAGAATTTTTCAATAGAGAATTGGATAATATCCATGATATATCAGGTTCTAATGGGTATAAAATAAGTAACATCAATAAATTATTATAGAAAAGAGAAACCTAAACCACAAATTCCAGAATTAATTGGAGGTTACAATAAAGGGAGGGATCTTACAAAATTTAAAAGAGTTTCTTTACCCTATTTGGAAGGCAGTTTTAAGAAATTTAAATTTAAAAAGTTCAATACTGAATTAATTGCGATTGCGACAAGTAAGCATGACTGGGAGAAAGTTTGGAATTAGAAAATGTGAACATGAATCCGATGTTAAATTTGTCGTATAAACACAGCTTTATATAGATTATATTTAAATGGGAGGATAAAAATTCTATTTAATGAAAGCAAATTATGTTTTGTGTCAAATTTTTATCGTATGTTCATTATAAGAAAGTCCATTGAAATTTATAGGCGTAAAATGTTTGTTTGTAATGATACTGCTTCTTTTATTATTCCTAAGTTATGGTTAGAGTTAATGAATTAACTCCTCGTGGAAAGCTTGAATGAAATGAGCCACATTGGAAAATAATTTTGACCATGGTCTACTTTTAATTAGTATTTTAGAATAGAGCGTGTTGTTTTGTTTGCATCTCATTGTCACGTGTCGTTTGTATTGATAGTGAGTCGATTTTTATTTTTATATTGATTATGGTTCTTATCAGACTCGGAGCCGAAACACGTCAAAATTATTTTTTCTAATGTTTTATAACACCTCTTCCAATTAATATAAATTGTTTATTAAATTGTTTATAAAAAGGTGAGGTTCTTTTAAATCTTGTGATTTTAAAAAGCTAATGAATTTAATAAACTTTTTATCATAATGTGACTTGATCTGTAATATAACTTAATCACTATGGCAACCCAGAATCATTACCTATCTTGGGATATCATTGAATAAATTATGACAAGATTTAATGGAATAATTCACAAGGCAACTTAGAATCTTTACCTATCACGGGCTATCATTGAATTGATTTCGTATAATAGGATTTATTAGAATGAAGAAAACTTTTATTAATATCTTTTTAAGTTTTTAATCGATTTTCATAAAATTTGAAATGTCTAGACAAAATTCTGTACCAGTTATATATATTAAATTTCAAGACATTCAATTGGGTAGTTTTTGCACTATTAGTTGCGGGTAGACGAGCGGACTAGCAGACGACATTATTTGTTACGTATTTACATAATTATTAACGCACCTAAAAATCGAGAGTATAAAATTTATAATGCTGTGAATTTTTCTTTGAAGTTATTTTCTTATTACGAAAATGTGCTGAAATAAAATTTTACAACATAAATAGAAATTGTATGTGGACAGCGATTTAAATAATAAAAAGAGATTATTTCCGAGTAATCTTTACCTTATTTAATCGCACAGAGAAATACTGATGCTCAAAAATAAGGACTATACGCATCCCCTAAAAACACATACATTCGATGCTGGTCCCGAAGGGGTAGTATTGTAAATTATGCTAATATTTTAACTTTCATAATTTGATATTAAAATAAAATTTTAACGCAAATATTATAGTTTGTTGTTCTTGAAGAAGATAATGTGAACGAGTAGTGTGATTAGACAAGCAGCATGCAGCTTTTGAAATTAATTCTTACAAAAAAAAAAATATCTCACTCAATAATCCATCAAAATATTTTCACAATTTATGTAATGACTAAACTTTTCATAAAATTTTTATCAATAACGAGGATTAAACACAAACACACACATATATATATATATATTTATTTATTAGGAATTAATGTATATTAATCTCTTCGGAATGAAATTTATAATAATATATATATTGTAATTTCTTTTAAGTTTTCGGCAATATTTTAATATTATTTATGTTATTTATTTTAACCTCTTATTCGCCCTTTTTCCAAAGTTTGCTAACATTTTTCAAGATCAAATTTGGTCATACCACTAGCATTCCTTTTTGCGTAAAAGCTAAATTCATTTAGCTGTTACGTTTCACATATATATCCATTAATAAATATTTTTTATTACCTGTTACTTGCAATCCACATGTCTCTTTTTCCGTCCCGGAAATTCGTTGACAATGCTTTCAATGCAGCCAAATCATTTCTGAATGCTACAGTGGTTTCGCATAAACTAGTTTTCTGAATGACCTACAAAGAACTAATCGCGTTAATCGTTGCATTAAAATTTACATTGTAAGAAGTTCCCCTTTTTCTAAATAAAAATCATATGGAATAAAAACTTTTTATTTTAGATTACTATGTGCATAAGATGTACTAAGTAGCATTGTTGTAAGCCATGTTCATACTATTAAAGCCATGTGCATTATTTGCAAGTTTTTTTCTTTTTTTTTAAGTAAAGAATATTTTAGTTTTATTAGAAAATCTAAAGTCTGCAAAAAGATAACTGTAAATGTTTTAAACATTTATTTTAATTACCACAGGTACTTATACACAGGGCTGCGGAGTCGGTGGGAAAAATGGCCGACTCCGACTCCGGAAATTTTAACGACTTCGACTCCAACTTAACTCCGGGGATTTTAACGACTCCGACTCCAACTCCGGGAATTTTAAGGACTTCGACTCCTACTCCTGGCTAGCTAATATACTAGTGTTGTTGTTGGTAAAAATTAAAGGGGAACGAAAGAAAAATAAGGCAAAAATATCACTATTAATCCAGTTTTTAGAACTTTAGAAAAAAAACGAAAAAAAAATATTTTTCGTTTTACAAATTCTTTAATTTCACGTCTCACTAACCTGAAAAATCAAATTACCTAAATATAAAAGAGAAAACAAAACAGAAATTTTATTATTTCGGATTCGTGGACTCGAAATAGGGGAAATCTGTACAATTTTGATAATAATTAGTGTTTTTCAGAACAGAAAAATTTCGATGGAAAGAAAAAAATCTCGTTAGATGTTTTAATCTCCAAATTTTCTTCTGTACCATACATGTTATTACTTCTTGAAAAATGCAGCATAGCAGCGCCACCGTTTAGGTGATTTACACCAAAATCTAGTCAACAATTTATATCAACTTCTAACTGAATTTCAATTTTAATGAAATTCAGTACATTAATTTCTGTGATAGGGCTATTGCGGATATAATAAAATACTGCATAACAGCACTACCTGTTGGGTGATGTACATCAAAAACTAATCAGGATCAATCTCTATCAGATACTAACTTGAATCTAAAGTTTGATTAAAATCCATGCATTAGTGCTTGAGCCACGGCAATTGCAAAATCGTGAAAAATGCAGCATAGCAGCGCCACCTGTAGAGCGATTTAAACCTAACATTAAACTACACTAATCTAGATTAGGAACAAGTGAAACATAAAGTTTGATGAAAATTCGAGCAATTGTTTTTAAGACTGTGCTATTGCAATAATCAAGAACAATGCAGCATAGCAGCGCCACCTGTTGAGCAATTTGCACGAAAACGTTTACAACACCTAATTATATCAAGAACTAACTGAATTAGAAGTTTGATAAAAATCCGTGCTTTAATTCTTAAGATACAGCTACTGTGGAAATTGTGAATAATATAGCATAGCATTGCCACCGGTCGAGTGATATGCACCAAAAATTTATCAGCTCCAATTCCTATCTGGGTCTAACACAATCTAAAATTTTGTAAAATTCCATTCATTAGTTCTTGAGATAGAGCTCTCCAATTTTTTTGTCACATACAGACGCACGAAATGACAGAGTGGCAGATTCACTAACAGACAAAACTATCAAATCGTGTTCAGAATCTTCTAAAACGTATAAATCCATCGAAAACCGGAAGTCGAAATATTTCACAAATCCAATATTTTAATCTTGTAAAGAAGTAAGAAAGAAAAATTGAAGATGAAAATTTTACAAGGTCGGAAATAATCTGGGATGAGCTTTTAATTAAAATTAGTTTTCATCTACTGTATACGCATGGCAATATATTGGGAATGTTTAACTTGGGTAGTCCGATATAATCCAAAAATAACAATAATAATTCCTTCCATGGATTTATAATTACATATAATTGGTTTAATTTCACTTTAAATGTCTAAGGAAAAAAGCCGGAGTTGGAGTCGGTTTGTTTTTAGCAACTCCGACTCCGACTCCTTTGCTCAAAAAATGGGTCCGATTCCGACTCCATGACTCCGACTCCGCAGCCCTGCTTATACATGTGTAATCACTGGCGGATCATTCTCCCAGAAATGTATATTGTCAATGTATATTGTCCTTTTGGATTCCTCTCTCTCTCTCTCTCTCTCTCTCTCTCTCTCTCTCTCTCTCTCTCTCTCTCTATCTATCTATCTATCTATCTATCTATCTATCCATCTATCCATCCATCCATCCATCCATCCATCCATCCATCCATCCATCCATCATTCTATCTATTCTATCTAATCTATCTATCTATCTATCTATCTATCTATCCATCTATCTATCCATCTATCTATCCATCCATCTATCCATCCTATCTATCCATCCATCCATCTATCTATTCTATCTATCTATCTATCTATCTATCTATCTATCTATCTATCTATCTATCTATCTATCTATCTATCCATCCATCCATCCATCCATCCATCTATCTATCTATTCTATCTAATCTATCTATCTATCTATCTATCCATCTATCTATCCATCTATCCATCTATCTATCCATCTATCTATCCATCTATCTATCTATTCTATCTAATCTATCTATCTATCTATCTATCTATCTATCAATTAATTAATTAATTAATTACAAATTTAAATTTTTTTCCCTCCAAAATTAATAACTCCAAATTTCTCCAAACTATATCAATTTCCTTTTTTTATCAACCTTTTTTTTTTTTTTTTAAGAGAGTCTTATTAAATTTATTCCAAAACCATACCTTTCGAAAATATCATTCTTTTTATTTATTTTTTTTTCTTCGCGTTTGATATTTATTGCGTATCAATAAATTCATTTCTTTTCTTTTTGTTTTAAAATTAATCGTCTGTAATTGAATATCGTCTGCAGAATATTCGAATTTTGATTTCGAATATAAATTAGTTAAATAATAATGTTTTAAAATAAAAATTATCGTCTGAAAAGATTCGAGAATGCTAGTTTTAATCTCGACGCTAGACATTAAATTCTGTTTACATAAGAAAATTATGGTTAAACATTATAGAATGTTCTAGAAGCTTTTAGTTTTTGATTTAAGTGAGGAAGCCGAGAGATGATGGGATATTCTTTCTTTTTTCTTTCGATGATTCGGTTTTAGTCGACTTGCGGAAATAATGTTTTTATGATAGAATGTTACTACGAAGAGAGCATTTCTCGCAATATCTGAATGACTTTAATAAACAATTTTGAACAGAAACTGTATAATTTGGTGAAGCTTCTGTGTTATTATTTTATTTAAATTTTACCTCGCCACGACTCCTGTGACGTAATATGGGGAAATTTGCAAAGATTTTACTGACTCCTATCTCAAAATGTTACATATATATATATACAGTGGGTTAAATGATTAGTTACACTAATTAAAACCAAATTATTAGTTACACTACAATTTTTCTTATTGGCAATCTTGGATTAATATTTTTGTGCTGATACACTAACATGTGAAATTTGACGGATGTCGTCTGTGCATAACGTGCTTCAAAAATGTTATAGGAACACTTGGTGATTTAAATATTTTCAGTTGTTTGTGGTGAATTCTACTCTCTGCGAAATGAGTTAAAAGAAAACGAGACATTTTTATAGAAGCCTTGATTATGGTCTGGCATCATAATGAGTAAATAAAAGGAAAACGTAAAAAAGGTATATACGGCAGGTCAAACATATTATGAATAAGAGAAGAAAACAGAATTTTCTTATGAATAAGAAAACAGAAGAGTGTTTTTCATAATGCATTATTTGCATTATTTATTTTAACTATGTCAAACATATTATGAATAAGACAGAATTAATAGTAGGGACATGAATTACTTTTTAAATATAGATTTTCTTTAATAAAGTGTAAAAGAAAAAACTAGAATAATGTTTAGGGCTCCCAAATTCTGGATGCACTGTGAAAGTACTTCCACATGCCTATCTAGAAACCGAAGCCTGTGCTTTATTCTTTTTAATAAGGACTTGGAAATAAAGGTATATTTGGTTTACGACTTATGATTGCTAACCAGGGGCCTCGGTAAGGGGGGGGGAGGGAGAGCGTCTCCCCCAAATGTTTGCACATGCTGTTACAGTTGACAAACTAGTTCAAAATTTTAATAAAAAACTAAATACACTTTCTATTTCTGATAGATCTGGCGAAAGTTACCAATATAGTTAGAAATATTACTAAGTTATTTATAAAGAAAAACTATTTTACATTTTCTTATTGTGATAACTTGGTAATATTATAAAACTAGTTGGCAAACGCCGAGAACTATTTATGCGTTTGCTTTTCAAATGAGTTGGTAAATAATGAATTTTGACTTGATCATTTCAGTCTCTCTCCCCTACCAATAAAAAGTCTTAGCGAGGGCTCTGCTGCTAACTTATGATTTAGCTTTACCGATTTTTTGCCCTTTTAAAAAAAGTAAAAAAAAAGAAAAAAAAGAGAAGATCATATGAAAGAAATCAATATCGTTTACTTTTATTTCCCCCCACATAACGCTATTGGTAGAAAACACGCAGAAAATACATTTTCTGTATGCATCTGAATGAGTTTCCATGATAACATTGATTCTGTTTTCTGTATTCAAAATTAAAACATCATTCAGCACTTTGAATGCTACTAGAGCATTTTTTGAAGTTTGATATCAGACCTCAGAAGAAGTGATATTCACGTACGTGAAGATAATAATTAAATTAGTTTCACATTTAATTGTATTCTGTCTATAACTTTTTGAGTTTGGCAACAATATAGTACAAAGTCTAAATAGAAAGCTGGTGTGTCGACAGGGACACAAGTAAGTTGTACATATCTACCCATTTTATATTTAGAAATAAAATATTTTGATATACGTTAAGCTATTTTGTAAGTTAGTAATTATGAAGGAAGAAGTTTTTTAAGGACCTCTGTGTTCACTTTTATAATTTTTAGCCTTTAATAATTTTAAGCAAAACATGAAAGATAACATTAATAATCTTTATGTATTTATCATTATTTTTAAATTCATATTCACTATTCATAATTTATGCTTTTTATTGAAATTGGATTTTAATTTCACTTTCGAAGCTAAAAAGGAAAATTATTTATTTATTTTTATTTATTTATTTATTTTAATATGGTTTTATATAGTTAAATTAGTGATTTCAAAAACTACTTAAGTAAAAGATTTAAGAATTTTCAGGAATTAATAAATCTGTGCTAAACATAAATGCCTGGGGTTTTAAGAACTTGTTGCTCATTATATTTATTAAATCTCTACAAATATTATTAATTATTTTGAATTAAAAATTTAAAAATAATCTAAAAAAAAAAAAAAACCTTGGACAATGTTGTTTATGCAGTCAAATTGTATTTAGCGCACTACAAAATTTGCAAAAAAGTATATATTAACACCAATTTTCAGGCATTTGAAAGTCAAAGTTGATGTTTTGAACCGAATTTCCGGACGCAACACCGTGAGAAAGAAGAAAAGCCAGTCATCATGGAACACAATTTCTTATAACTCACCAAGTATTTTTTAAATAATAATAAAAAAAAAATGAAAACTCATTTCGATTCCAAATCGCTTCTATAGTCAAGTCGGCCATTTTTATGCCAAATTATTAAAAAAATGAGTCAGAAAGTTTGGGGTTGTTGAGCAGGGAATTTAAAAACCGTCTTCAGTAATTGGGCCAAACATTACGGATTTTAAATACCTCTGTTTCTAAACAATAATATTTTCTGGATTAAATCGTAGATTTTTACGATTAAATAATGCAAAGATTACTATCATAAAAATCTGAAAACTTTGACATCTAACCATTAAAGCAGTAGTATAATTTTCCATTGTATTAGATCTCATTTTTTTCTTGTTCTGTTGTTGGCCAATGTGAATATAGCGTCCAAGGATACCTTAAAGAATAGCTTCAAGCGTGAGGGAAAACACATTTCGAAAAATAAAAATGTTGGTTTATGTAATTTTTAAATTTTGATTTAAGATTTTCTGTCTCTGCAATAATAGATGCTTTTATCCCAATAATATATATTCACAACAAAATGTCAGAAATAGGAATAAAAAAAAATAATGATTTGCTTAAAAGTCGTCATTTTATTAAAAACGCATTAACAATATATTAAAAACATATATTAAAAACTTGACATGTTTCCAATCAAACATGTCGGAATCGAAGCATGTTAAGTTTTTAATATGTGTTTTAATGTACGTTTAATCTGTTTTTAGTAAAATGACGTCTGTTAAGCAAATAATTACATTTTAATATATGTTTATGACATTTTGTTTGGAATATATATTATTATGAAATGGTTATTAGTGGACGTAATTAAGATTGTTTTCCTTCTTTTTACATTTATAATTATATAAATGGATTCTCTTTTAGATAGCTTTCATTACAAAAAGTAAAAAGCTACCTATTGCAGCCGTCCGGTATGTGATGGAATACTTTTGATTTTCCCTGTAATTGATCTATGCATCCGATTATCATAAAAGTTGAAACGACACGACAAAATTTTGTAATAATTATATATTTTAAATTTCAAACGATTCGGTTGGGTAGTTTTTGTGTTGTTATATGCGGAGGGACGGACGGACTGAACAACAACTATAGGTGCTACGCATTTACATAATTGCGAACTCACCTAAAAATGGCTGAGTTATAGTACTTTCAATTTCCAGTGTGGTTGACATTTTGAAGCGGTCTGAAATTTGTCACGCGATAATACGCATATTTATAAACTGATTTGGATATAACTCCGTGTGTACATAGTACATACCAATGTCTTGACCGAGTTCATTCATTCGCAATCTTGTTTCAAAATGGCGGCCATTTAAGTTTGTCAAAAACCTTTAAAATGTATAATAATGTAAAAAAAAAAAAAAAAAAAAAAAAATTAGAAATTGAATGAAAAAAGGTTCTTTCTGAAGTGTTTGATCTTAATACATCAATTCAGGTGTATTTTTTGTTTTGTATTTTACCTTAAAAAACGCCTGAGATATAGCAGTTTTAATTTCTAATGTGGGTGACCTTTTTTAAAAAATCAATTTGCCAGCGATAGCACTGGTAGATATTAATCCATTTCAATGTGAGTGTGCATGTGCATATGAATTAAGATTTCAACCAAGCTCAATGGTTTGTTATATCCATCTTGTTGTTTTAAAATGGCATACACTTCATGATATCGTGGAATTTGGCGACCTTATAAATCGCTAAAAATAAAACCAGCTTGAATAAAACATGATTAGTTTCTAAAAATTCCCATTAATATTCAGTATTGACAAAAACTAGTCTTCAATTTTATATAATCGGGTTCCACTAATTTGAGCTTTGCACATTTGAATAATATAACTTAATTTAAAATAAATAAATAAATATATAAGGTATATGAAAGCTACCTTTTCCTCCCGGTACCGCCGGAAGTCCCGAAAGGTCTTTTTAATATCGAAATCAAAAGTCCCCGATTTTTTAGTCTATGACATTTCTCACAAAGAATATTTTACTTTACGACATCTTATTTCCATATTAAATTATTTTCTTATTAAAAAAATAAATAAATCCTTATTTTACTCTTTATTTTAAGGTATCAAAAGCATATATTTTGTTCTAGTTAACTTTCAATGTTTTTAACTTTTTGTGATGATTTGTTTTGTGGTTCATTTTTTATTAATTCATATATGCACTATAAGGCCAATAGTGACCGGCCATGTGTGATTTTAGACGTTTTGTTAAATATCTAGAAAAATATGTGAGGAATTATTCTGAAACTCCAAGTACTTAAACAGAATAGTACAGGTCATATATTTTTATGATGATTTTTTTCTCGAAATCCCAGAGGGGACCGCCAACGACTCGAAAAAGAACGAAGATCTTTTGCATAAACCTGTCAAAACTAATGTAGCAAAAGCGTCCAAACTGCAGATTATGATTACGTGGCTTATTGTAATCAACTATATTCATTTTTATGAGGATAACATATATACTCGTAGAGAAAGTAAGGTCTTTATAAAAACAGTCCCATTTTTTTTTCAAGTTTTTTGCTTATAATTTGCAGAGTTCTTAATATATATATATATATATATATATATAATATATGTTTCGGAAAATATGACAAATAATACTGCACTTAATATCTTGTAAACGAATTAAAAAATAATAAAAATTATAGGAGAAATAAGCAGGTTTGCTAAATAATGTTTAACTGCGTCACCGCAATGAAAATGCAATTTGCCTAATGTGTTAGCTAAATGTATTCAGCAATTTTTGTTAAAGTCTCATAAACATAGCTTGAAAATTTTGAAAATAATTGTCGATAGAATAAGCTCAAAATCCGTTATTCCCTAAATTAAACAAAAATATGAGGGGTTGTATCTAAATATAGTAGTACGTGCAATATTGTATATACCATATTGGCACTAATCAATGGATATATGGATACAGCCCCTCACCTTTTTGCTTCATTTTGGGAATAATGGATTTTTAGTTTATTCTATCGACGATTCTTTTCATAATTTTCAAGCTATGTTTGTGAGACTTTTACAAAAGTTGCTCTATACATTTAGCTAACATATTTTGAAATTACATTTTGATTGTGGTGACGCATGCGCAGTGAAACATTATTTAGTAAACCTGCTCAGTTCTCCTACAATTTTTATAATTTTTTAATTATGGTTACAGGGTATTATGTACAAAATTATTTGTCCCATTTCCTGAAAAGAATTTTTTTATATTAAGAGCTCTGCAAATTATAAGCAAAAAACTTGAAAAAATTGGGACTGTTTTTATAAAAACCATAATTTCTCTACGATTATGCATGATATCCTCATAGAAACGAACACATTTATTACAATAAACCACGTAATCATAATCTGCAGTTTTGATGCTTTTGCTGTCTTAGTTTTGACTGAAATATGCAAAAGATCTTATTGTTTTTTCAATTTATTGATGGTCCCCTATAGGATTTTGAGAAAAACTCTTCACGGAAATATATGACCTGTATTATTCTATTTACACACCTGGATTTTCAGAGTAATTCCTTATGTATTTTTCTAAATATTTAACAAAATGACTAAAATTGCAAGTGGCCGGTCACCTTTGGCCTTGTAATGTATATATAAGTGATAATAAAAAAAAATCGCCATTTTCTCGTTCCGATTTCGTTCTAAATTCTTATAAGAATATACTTTCATTATTATTTTCCGTAATTTACTAATATTTAATTATCGGCTAAAGTTCCCCCTTTTCTTTAATTCAGCATAATATGTTATTTATTTTCCTAAAAAGAAATCATCTGTATTACTTAAATGTCACTATCTTATTTCGAAATATTAAAATTATTCCATTAATCCATTTCCCCTTTTTAGAATAAAAAACATTTGTTAAAAGCTTTAATTTTGTTTTATTTATTTTCATTAAAATATCGTCTGAGCGACTCCAAAAAAAGTCTGCGCCTGGACTGTTCACGTCAGTGTAATTTTGTATACTACCGCTAGTGGGGAAATAGTATGTGTCTCAAGCTCCTTCTTCAGACCAATGAAAGTGTTAAAAATTTCCTACACATGCCTTCTGGTTATTTCATTGGTCTTTACATGCTTGCGTAGCCGGGAGGCTATAAGTTCGGAACTGTTAGTTTGGCGGAAAAAGATTCAGAATCGACTGACTTTTTCACTGTTAAATATCCCCGGTGCTTATCCGATTAGTTTAGAACGTTTTGTGGAGTTGCGATGTTTTTCCAGAGACGGCTTTGCACAGACCCCTTTTTATTCTTTTATTATTTATTGTTATATTGACTCAGAAAGGATGGCTTGTCTGTTGTGGTGCATATTTTTTATGGAAATGTTTGAATCAAGAACAATTCTGTATTTATTATCAAGTGATGGAGATTGAGGATTGAGGAATGTGTGCAGTGGCAGTGAAAGTGAACCGTAATAAAATGTGATGTTCCCTGTTCTCGTGTATTTTTAATTATTTGAAACCACTAAACCACCAGATTCACTTGTCTACATTTATCTGCCAGCTTTCTTCGGCCACGAATAAATGGGAAGTAATATTTTTTCAGATGTGATAAATAATGACATATCGACCATCTACAGTATTCGTACCATCATTTTCACTTCATCAGATCGTCGTACTTCTGCGATAACACCCATATTTCTTACATATATATATTGGTAGAGAACTATTTTTCAAAAAATAAATAAATTAATTAAAATGTGCTTAAGTGTTTAAATCTATCTGACAGACTCACACAAAAAGTACTGTTAAGTACTCTGATACATTTGTTATATACATCTGGTACCTTTATAATACTATCTTAAACAGATAAATGTTTAAAGGGATGGGGAGCTGAAATATGTTATTCATTTTAAATCAAGAAAAAATATAATTAATCATTTTTAATATTATTACAATTACTATAAATGTATAATAAGATTCATTGGTGTCGGTATAAAGATGGAAATTTGGCATTCATCTTTAGAATTTTAAAAGTTATCAAAGGTTATGATAATAAAAATAGTATAAAATAATTTTTTCAAATGATTTTATATAATTAGACATTAAGAGAAAAAAATAATTATAGAAAGTTATGTCTCTGTATATCATAATAAAGAATATCCGCTCATCACGAAACACCACCACCGGCAACCCCTTCCAACGAAAAAAAAAAAGAAAGAAAGAAAGAAGAAACAAATCTTGTTCCGCTCTGGATTTTGTTTCGCTGGCACTAATGGCAATATTAAAAAGATATTCCGGCCTGTACCGGGAGGAAAAGACATCTTTCAAATTTCTTGTTTTTAAAAATTCAGCTCATTTTACTCAAACACACGAAGCTAAAATGAGTTGTTGAACCCGATTATAGGAGTTTCAGCCCCAGTTTTCGTCAGTAGTGTATTTGAATGAGAATGTCACCAAATTAGTCATATGTATAAAATTTGTCTTCAATTATATTTGGTCGCCAAATTTGGCGATATATCTTGAAGCTCTCACCATTTTAAAACAACATGGCGGGTGAAGCTAACCAAGGAGCTGGGTCGAGACCTAGATGTGCCAATTCTCTGGCGAATGGCGGAGTGGTGCCTTGATTATCTGGCCACGGAGAGCACTCGAAGAGATTATAAAACGCCAACATCACACGATTCGTTGCAGAAAATTAAATGCTCTATTCTTATACAGAGACACCTTCCCCGAACTCCATAAAATAGAATGTAGCGATAAGTTACCTGTCCACTTTATTTCATGAGCACCTCACGCTTTCACTGCGCAAAAGTTAAGACTATTCTGGACAAAAAAGAATCAGAAAGCATCTTGGTGAGTCTTTTATTATCGCCATGCTAAAGCTTGTTAATTTGTCTCATTATGATGCTTAGATTGGGCTAAGAGAGACTCTAATCCAAACTATGACAAAACTAGTTATTTTTTGTTCCAGAATTCAAAAGTGCAGCATTACTACGTGGCACGAACGACGTGGCATGGTATGGACTCGACCAATGTTTGAAGATATCCTCAAAGAAATAGCCGACAAGCATTTCTGACGTCATACAACGTCGTGAAAACTAAGACCTGGTCAAACCAGCAATGGATTTATGGACTGCAGGGCAGTCTATAAATCCATAGGAGTGCGAGGTGGTGTAGATCTCTTCTCAAAAAGCAAGTTGGAAGGTATCACAGATAGCAAATATGCGCAATATTGTCAGATTTGAAGATTTAAGTGGCTAATCAAAGTGTCAGAAGTCAGCAAAGTGCTCTGGCAACCACTCGGTAGCAACACTTGTGTCGCCTTGTCTTGCTACACTGTTAAAAATTTGACCCATTTGCTGCAGCATCACCCCAACGCTTTTATCAAGGCAACACTAGACACCGGGCTTGCTCATTTCTTGCATGACGTCACAAAAGGTGGCTGAATGACATCCAGCGATTGGTACAAAACGATGGGTGCGTCACTTTGAGCCCTGCTTGTACCAATCGCAGATAGCGGCCAGCCACCTTTTGTGACGTTGTGATAAGGAATGAGCAAGCCCGGTATCTAGTGTAGCCCTGCTTTTATAGAAAGCGGTTACTTTACTGTGTTATGGAGCATTCTGATTGGTCTTAAAAGAGATATTCTATAAAAGCTGTGGAGTGACGCTGCAGCAAATGGGTCAAATTTTTAACAGTGTAGAATAGACGCCTTCAGTGTGACGTTTCTCGTGCCATTTTGCTTGGATACTGACTCTAAACAAACGGTTGCTATGCTTCATTTCTTATTAAATATAAATCATAGAAAATGGTATCATTGCATTTGAAGCATTAAATACTTGCCTGTGAAATATATCTAAAAAAATTTCCTATAATGTATAAATAATATAGAAAATACAACATAGCAATGGTTTGTTTGGAGTCAGTTTCCAAGCAAAACGTCATTACTGATGTCACGACTGAAAGTGTCTATTGTTCAAGACCGCCTGAATGCACAATGAGCATGAATGGATGTAGGTGATTGGACAGGATGCTTACGTACCCATCACCTTTCAGAGTCGTCTCTAGACTTATCAGACGCCCCATATCACGCCAACTGCACTCGCTTCACAGACGCTCGACCACACCGTAAAAAATTTGACCCTTTTGCTGCATCGTCACTCCCCCGCTTTTATAGAATATTTCTCTTTTGACCCATGAGACTGCTCCATAATACAGCGAAGTAATCGTTTCCTTTAACAGCGATGGAGTGACGATGCAGCAAAAGGGTCAATTTTTTTACAGTGCAGCTGAACAACACCCTGTTGACCTGTTGACATCTACACTGTAAAAACTTTGAGCAGGGCTACACCAGGGCTACACTAGATACCGGGCTTGCTCATTCCTTATCATGACGTCACAAAAGGTGGCTGGCCGCTATCTGTGATTGGTAAAAACAGGGCTCAAAGTGACGCACCCATCGTTTTGTACCAATCGCTGGACGTCATTCAGCCACCTTTTGTGACGTCATGAAAGGAATGAGCAAGCCCGGTATCTAGTGTTGCCTTGGCTGCACTAGATACTGGGTTTGCTCATTCCTTATTCACGACGTCAAAAAGGTGGCTGGCCGCTATCTGTGACTGGTAAAAACAGGGCTCAAAGTGATGCACCCATCGTTTTGTACCAATCGCTGGACGTCATTCAGCCACCTTTTGTGACGTCATGAAAGGAATGAGCAAGCCCGGTATCTAGTGTTGCCTTGGCTGCACTAGATACTGGGTTTGCTCATTCCTTATTCACGACGTCAAAAATGTGGCTAGCCGCTATCTGTGACTGGTAAAAACAGGGCTCAAAGTGATGCACCCATCGTTTTGTAGCAATCGCTGGACGTCATTCAGCCACCTTTTGTGTCGTCATGAAAGGAATGAGCAAGCCCGGTATCTAGTGTTGCCTTGCTTTGACCCTTTTGCTGCATCTTCACTCCCCCGTTTTTATAGAATATCTGTCTTTTGTCCCATGAGAATGCTCCATGATAGGGTGAAGTAATCGTTTGCTATAAAAGAGGTGGAAAGACGATGCAGCAAAAGGGTAAAAATTTTTAAAGTATAATGTCCATGGATTCATAAAGTTGTCTCTATCCACCAAGTACAATGGACTTTACCCATGTGATGTCAACAGCAGGTAAACAGAAGAAAAACACCAATAAGCATGAAGAACATTTAAACACTGCTTCCTCTTCGTCCAATAAACAGTCTTTTTAGGAATGTTGTTCCCGCAGAGACGTGGCTGTTGCCAACCGTGGGTAAAGTTAATTAGAAACGAGACTTATACGAGTCTCGTCTGATCAGACCAGATAGCGTATTTTCAGTTCTCATTACTTATTCTCATTACTTATTCATTTATTGTTTCTCATTACTTATTCTCTAGGTGTTGGTGGGCCCAAGTGGGATTTACACCAAGGCAACACTAGATACCGGGCTTGCTCATTCCTTTCATGACGTCACAAAAGGTGGCTGAATGACATCCAGCGATTGGTACAAAACGATGGATGCGTCACTTTAAGCCCTGTTTGTACCAATCGCAGATAGCGGCCAGCCACCTTTTGTGACGTCGTGATAAGGAATGAGCAAGCCCGGCATCTAGTGTAGCCCTGTATACACTGTTAAAAATTTGACCAATTTGCTGCTGCGTCACTCCACTTTTATAGAAAACGGTTACTTTAATGTATTATGGAGCATTCTTATTAGTCATAAAAGATATATTCTATAAAAGCTGTGGAGTGACGATGCAGCAAGTGGGTCAAATTTTTAACAGTGTAAAGCTTTCTGTTTTACAGTGAACAAATGTACGCGGGTGGGACTAAAGCTCCGAAATCCTATTTCAGTGCCTTCTGAACAGTTCGTCTCTCAATAGAACAGTTTTATCCAGGGGCCTCGCTAAGGGGGGGGGGACAGGGGGGGGGAGCCTCCCCCCCAAACATTTGCAAATGTTGTTACACTTGGCAAATTTAATTAAAATTTTAATAAAAATTGTAGTACATTTTCTATATTTTGATAGAATTTGCAAAAAATACAACTCTAATTGGAAATATTATTAAACTTTTTACAAATAAGAACTGTATTACATTTTCTAAGTGTGGTAACTTGGCAAAATTATAAAACGAGTTGGCAAATATGAAAATTTGACTTGGCAATTTAAGGTCTTCTCTCCCACCAATAAAAAGTCTTAGCGATGGCCCTGGTTTTATCAATAAAACTCTGTATAACTGTTCGCAGTCTGACACACTTTGATGCCTCAGCATTAAAATCTGCAGCAATTTTAGGACGTCTATGTTGTTTATCGCGTTTAAGGATGTTCGATGACTCCGTTCATTCAAAGTCTTTTTCCAGCTGCACCGTTGTCGAAGATTTGATGCTTTACGGGTTATCTATGATACTGTCGTGAAATGGTCTACACTGTAAAAATTTTGACCCTTTTACTGCATCGTCACTCCCCCGCTTTTATAGAATATTTTTTTTTGACCCATGAGAATGCTCCATAGAAGTAATCGTTTTCTATAAAAGCGGTGGAGTGACGATGCAGCAAAAGGGTCAAATTTTTTACAGTGTATGTAAAAATCTAAATGGACTTTACCTACGAATGACAACATCCACGACTCTTAGGATATGTATATGTATCTTCCGAAAAAGACTGTTTATTGGACTGAGGGGAGGCAACATTAAAATGATCTGCACGCTTATTATTTTTTTTTTCAGTATACCCGCGCCTGACATCGCTATCTCGGAGATGTATCTGTCGTGCATTGATTATAACGCCTAGTTCAAATTCAAAGTTACTAACACTCATATTTTCTAACTACTTCGACCCCGAGTTATACCGAGTCGAACGCTGAAATGTTATTCACCTTTAATCCTGATTGGACGTCTTATTGATAATGTCCAATCAAATATATCGTGAATTTCATTTGAGCGTTCGACCGAGGTTTCTTAGGTTGAGGTAGATGGTGAATACGAGCATAAGCATGATAATCTGCTATTATATGATCATTAGCCGATCTAACACTTTCGCTACCTGTCGTTTTATACTTGCACTGCCGGCCGCACCCGCACCCCATCGTGCTGATTAGTTTTATCTCATCATACCTCCTTTATTTTCATATGCACATCTGTATCAGTTTTTATTGTTCTATGTACCTCCCTCATATGGCCTCCTATGTATATCTCAATTGCATAATCGTCCTCATTCAGGCGATAATCATTTGTCAAAGTTTGGACAAACTCGTCCGTCTAATCACCTAAAATGTTAGAATGACATTTAATTGAACTTTTGTACGTTAAATGGCATTTTCCCATGTCATAAAATTTTGTTGCAAATTAAATTGCGATTTATTAATGCGCCTCCATGTTTTCTATTTAATAGGAATATTTCTTACCAAAGTTCTTCCCAGTCTTATTAGCAACTTCTTATCTTTTTCTAAACGCTCTGTGGTTTGTTTTGGTTACTATAGGAACCAATTAGTTTGTGTTCTTTTGAAAGTAAAGTTTGCTTTTTATAAAATTAATAAATTAAACATCACAATGTTGGTATGTACCGTTTCTTCATATTACTGCGATTATCGTTAGAAACATTTTTTAAAGAATTTGAATTTTTGATTTATTTGTTATTTTTGATTTCGTCTTTTCTTTATGATTGCTTGATATATCCATGTTTGAGAAGTTTACTGTGAATTAATAAAACTTTTTTCATATTTTATTCTAGTTTTCTTTGAAGAACCGCAAGAAAGACGACAAGAAACAAGAAGAAAAAGATAAAAAGGCTGAAGAAAGGAAGAAATCAATAAAAATGGATGATTTAGGGGATGAGCTAGATTTTGAAAATGATATTTCTATGAGAAAGGTGTGTTATTTTGTTCTGTAGTTTCTGAATTTTAGAAATAATTCTAAACTTGTGTTATATGCACTTGCATACACGCTGATACATACTATTTACGTGTACTAAGCATACATATATTATTCTTTTTAAAATAAAGTGCACCATAAATGATTTCTTTCACTCAAAGTATGTGACTGTACAGCACTTATTTCCCATAGAAAAATAAAGAAAGATTTAAATATTTATTTATTTTTATTTTGAGAGCATTAATATTTTTTTTTTTTTTTTTTTTTTTTTTTTTTTTTTTTTTTTTTTTTTTTTTGCACATTCTGATTTTTTTAATCAAATGTCACATCTTTGGGATTCCACTGTTCTAGCTTCCTTCCGGTTTTCCCTCCACTTTTAATTACTGGCACTAGAAAAAGACAATCTTTAAATTAAGCCTTATAGTGTGTGTACCTAAAGTTCATTTGAATGCTGTTGCACCAATTGCTTCCTAGGATGCAAATAAAAATGTCTTTGGCTGTTAAGTCTTTCTGTAAAACAGATAATTAACATTGTCTGTCTATTTTAGTCAGAAAGAAGGCAAGATTCTTCCTTTGACTTCATCTCTGACTTTGGAAATGATGTACGTATGCAACATTCTTTTTCCCCTTTTTTGGGAGGGAGGGGGGGGGGGGGCGGGGTGGATGGGAGTGAGTATTTAAATTGCTGATAATTGGGACATTAACATTTAATAATTCATATTTTCAATAAAGTCAATATGATGGATTTGTTGTTTTCCTTTACAGCGGCAATATAACTAAAGTTTAAAAAAAATAAATAAATATTTCTGCTTTAAGTTTTTATTTCCGGTAAAATTATTTTTTTACATTTAAGATAGCCCTTCTCATAATTTCTTTAACTGATTTCTTTGTTATGGTTTGGCAATATAAGCTAGTACCATTCCATTATTTTACTTGTATTTAAAAACAAATTTTGACGAAATAAATAATTTCATTATTTTTATTCCAGAGATATTATGGATTAGTTATAGCTCATCATTTAAAAACCTATGATGGGTCCTTGAGGTATCCGAACACATTTAAAATGTAATTTTCAATCAAAATATCAATTTTTTATATATGCAGTAATATTAAAATTGACATTTTTATCTGTTGAATTCTGCTTAAATTGTGTCTGTATCTTAATTATAACCAAAATTACAGCAGTTTAAAGTTACAATTTTTTAATTGTGTTTAAAAGTAAATTTTAGCTTTTTCTCAACATGAAGTTTTTCAGATTTTTACTAATACAAAACATCCTAAAACAAAAAATTATGTATAAAATGCCATGAATTTTTCTGTACTTCTTTTACAAATGTCAGTTGAGGGAATTGATTTCACTCATGATCAGGGGTGGGGAATTTTTCCATATTCTTACCAGCCAAGGAATTATCTCACCAACCCGCAAGATGCAACACACACGCAGTTGAAAATAGTTATGACAAAATCGCACACGATTACAGACAAAATTACTATTAATACAATGCACTTTCATAATTATTTTTTCTATAATATTAGGAATTATATATAACAGAGGTAAGATTAATATTAGATAGAACTTAATGCCATATTTATACTGTAATAGTTTGGAAAGTTTAAATATCTAGATTAAGAAAGTGTTTCTGATAATGTGCCTATTGCCTACAGTTTTTCAAAAACTAAAAATGCACTCGCCTTGTGAGAAAATCCACTCGCCAATGGCGAGCAAAATGAAGTATTTCCCCACCCCTGCTCATGATAATTTATTGAATAGTTTTATATTTACTCTGTTATAAATGACAAACTTGATACAATTTTTGTGAATTTTTTATTACATTGGTACTTTAACTCCCATATCATCTGAGATAAACATGTGATTATAATATGTGCAGTCTAAGTCCTAGGTAAAGTTATTTTGTTTATTATGCAATTTACAAAATGTCAATACATTATTTTATTTTTGAGCTATCACGTTTTGCGAAAATGTCAGTTTTTGACAAAATTTAGGCTATTTTTTTCTTAAAATTTATTTTTTTCAGACTAATTGCTATAATTCTTTTTAAGGTAAATGTCATTATAAAAAATGGATAATAAGCAGAAATTAAAAAAAAAATCACTTCCAAAGGCGTGCAGATACCTTAAGGAGGCATAATTTTAGGTAGATTTCTTATAAAATACTATCTATTGTGTTCTCGCCTGTATTGAAATGACCATGACTCTCAGATCCCAAAACAAGTTAAAAAAAAAAACTTTATCTATCTATTTATTTATATAATTTTTTTTGTGGTCACAACTTCCATACTTTTGCTCAAATCTCATCCAAACTGATACATAAAATCTCGGCCAAGTTCGTTAATGGGAAAAATCAGATCAAACGGGTCAAAATACAGGGGAGGGGGGGAGTGAAAACAGAAAAAACCCCATAACTTCTTGATTAAAATAGACATTCAATCAGTTTAAAGTTTTTATTTCTACTAAAAAATGGACCAAAAATTTATGCATGACAAATTTTTTTGATAAATTGAAAATGGGTTCAAGAAGCAAAGAAAAAATAGGGTTTTGGGGAGAAAAAAATTCATAACTTTGTCAATTCTCAAGATATCAAATCCAATTAATTTTTTTATGAATGTTCTTAACATTATCTAAGGCTTTTGTAGAGTTACAATAAGTTGTCAAAATACAGGGGGGAAGGGGGAGGGGGGGAAAACAGAAAACCCCTCATAACTTCTTAATTAAAATACAGTAGACTCCCTCAAATCCGCACTCCTAAAATCCGCAACTCTAAAATCCGCACATATTTTAGAGATGTAAACAATGATGGATTCAGTTCAGATGTAGGTGCAAAATTTGACTTTTTTAGTTTTATATCAATTCCATATATTTTTTAATTTGTAATTTTGTTAAGGTTATTGAATTCATGTTTTTTCATGAAGAAAGAATAATTTATTTCTGAAAAAATAAAGATACTGCTGATATCATTGGTAATCACAATCTTATCAAATATATTTATGTATTAATCAAGCTCTTATACTTATCAAGTCTGGCTAAAAACCTGAAATAAAGCTTCATTATTTTATGATCTTGATGTGAATTGGTAATGTACCTTTATGAGGCAAGTTTCATTGAATAATTTAGGAAAAACACATTTCATCTCTATAATGAATATTTATTTGTATATTATTGATTTATTAATTTAACTTTTGCTTTTAGTATTTTTATCATTTTAAAAACTATCTAATTTTTTATTATTTTAGTTTATTACTTATTTTAATATTTTAGCATATTGTAACCATTCATTATACCTTTGATTTCATTATTAATTACATTCAAATTACTTTTTAAAAAATGTAAACAAAGCAATGACCAGAAATCCGCAAAACCTCTGGTCCCAAGCTGTGCGGATTTGAGGGAGTCTACTGTATACATAAAATCATTTTAAAGTATTTACTCCTTCTAAAAAATCGGCCAAAATTTTATGCATGACAGATTTTTGATAAAGTTAAAAATGGGCTCAAGGGGCGAAAAAAATTTACAATTTTGTCAATTCTGACAGGGCCGTAAATCCCGGGGGGGTTTGGGGGGGTGCAACACCCCCCCTAGGAGAAATCAGTCGGAAAATTCCCAGATCTATCGGAAAAAGTATGTTTAGTCGGAAAAAATGGTATTAACCAATAAAATCTTATAAACTGGAAAATCATTCGGAAATTTTCCCGTTCCATCCGAAAAAGCGTGTTTAGTCGGAAAAAATAGTATTACGTATTATCCTATAAAAACTTACAAATTGGAAAAAGGAAAAATCAGTCGGAAAAATTCTTGTTTGATCGGAAAAAAATGTTCTTAATTTATAAAAACTTATAAACTGGAAAATCACACGGAAATTTTCCCGTTCCATCCGAAAAAGCGTATTTAGTCGGAAAAAATAGTATTACGTAAAAACTTACAAATTGGAAAAAGGAAAAATCAGTCGGAATTCTTGTTTGATCTGAAAAAATGGTATTAACCTATAAAAACTTATAAATTGGAAAAACGAAAGTATCATTCGGAAAATTTCCCGTTCCATCGGAAAAGGCATGTTTAGTTAGAAAAAATAGTATTATCCTATAAAAATTTATAAATTGGAAAAACGAATAAGTCAATCGGAAAAATTCTTGTTCGATCGGAAAAAATGGTATTAGCCTATTTAGCCAACTTATAAATTAAAAAAAAAAAAAAACGAAAATATCATTCGGAAAATTTTCCGTTTCAATCCGGAAAGGCATGTTTAGTCGGGAAAAATAGTATTACGTATTAACCTATAAATACTTGTAAATTTTTAAATCGGAAAAATTTTTATTCCTCGGAAAAAATGTCATTTACCTATAAAAAAATTATAAATTGGAAAAACGAAAATATCAATCGGAAGTTTTCTGTTCCACCGGTAAAGGCATCTTTAGTCGGAAAAAATAGTATTACGTATTAACCTATAAAGATTTATAAATTGGAAAAACGGAAAAGTCAGTCGGAAAAATTCTTGTTCGATCGGGAAAAAGTAAATTTAGCCGAAAAAAAGGATATTAATCTATAAATATTTATGAATTGGAGAAATATTTTTGTAGTTTTTAATTAAATAAGAAAAACAAGTTAGATCGAAGAAAACCTATAAAATTTTATTCTCAGTCGGATTTATTTCCGCTTGCAGTTTCTGATAAGAAAAATAAGAAAAAAAAAACAATTTAGGATGAAGAAAACAAATTTATTCTTAGCCGGAACTATTATTAATTAATTTAAATAATTGCTAATTTACTATTTACTTTAATTTAGTAATTAATTAATATAACTTATTAATATATAGGATTTTATTTTTCTGATAAAACTATTCAGAAAAATGTTGATTTGTCAAATATTGTGTTCTCGGAAACTTCGATATGACGAAAAAAAAAAATATTCTTGTACATTTTCTAGTAATGTTAAAGTTATACCGTTAATTATAACAGTGATATTTGAGTAAAACTTTGATATTCCGATTTTTTTTTTTTTTTTTTTTTTTTTTTTTTTTTTTTTTCTGTGTCTTTTGACTTGGATATGGATATATCGAAATCTACTTGTATTTTTTTTTACTGTTGGAAAGTTTTTAGTTTAATCTCGAAATTTTAAGACATACTGATCGAAGTGAAGAAACTTCTATTTTTTTTAATCTAAACTTTAAATTTAATTAGAAATATGTATCACGGAATTTAGGTGGTATACGATGAAAATTCATTTATAGAAATACAAATATTTGATATTTTTTCATATCAAAATCTGGATATTTTCCATTCTATTCAAATTTTACCTTTAATTGAAAATAATTATAGTCTCATTTTTTCCTACTATCTAAATTTGTGCTTTCTTTTTATTTTATTAAAAAAATAATAATAATAAAGGCGAAATTGTTTATACTTACTTTTTTACGTAATTTTTGATTGATTTAAAAGATTAAGAAATTTATATGATCCAGAATGAAAATTGAAAATACCCAAATACTTTGAATTTTCATCTCGAAATAATCTGAATATTTTACAGCCTATACGAGTTTATTTCTCTCAGAAGGAATACTTTCATTAGCTTTTTCCTCAGTCAATTGTATTAAACTTTTTTAATATTTTTATTATTACTATCACATTTAGTTTAGTCAGAAAAATGAGTTGTAACACCAAATTGTTACGCTGCTTTTAAGTTTGTCGTTAGAAAGAATTAAAACTTATATTAAGAAATCCCGTATTTTTGACAATTTTTTGTCTCTGAAATATTCCCCAAGCAAGCAAATTTCAATTTTACTTAAAAAAAAAATAAAAAAATAAAAAAAAAAAATAAAAAAAAAAAAACGTTAAAAAGATTTTAACTGAATGCTAAAAAATAAAAGGAGGATAAAACATTGTTTTCTCTTCAACGTAAAGCTTGGGCAACTAAATGACTTGACGTTGCACCTCCCGTCCTATGTGTCAGTTACAAAAAAAAACTGCGCCTGCGTTAACTCTTTATTTAAACCGTTAGTATTCTGGCTCATAGTACGAAATCATTCAATTAAAAAGTGTTGATGGGAGAATATTTTGGTATATAGTTACTAGTTCAATATTTTTTTTTTATCAGTTATGCCCCCACCTAATGTAAGAGACAAAAAGTGCAATGTGGGTTATGTAATTCTATTTTCGATAGTGATTACAGGAACACAATAAACAAAAGCATGCTGATAAAATTTCAGCCGATATACATATACCGTTTTGCATTGTTGGAGCTCTAAAAAATCCTTTTGAAGTAAGCTAGCTATTTTATTACAGAAAATTTTAGATATTTAAAATGTGTAAATAACTGAATTTTTTTCATATTTAAAAATGAATTATTTTATTTTATTTTATTTATTTATTTATTATTTATTTATTTATTTATTTATTTTTTTGAGGGGGCAGATAAATTATTTAATAACTTGTAAAAATGTACTGTTATTCGATATATATAAATGTTTTTAACAGTTAGTATCGCAATTCCCTAACTATTTGCTAGTTTTTTACAAACTGGAGATGACAAGCTAGTTGTTATTTAAATTTCATGAAATTATTATCATTTTTAACTACATTCTTTTTTTCTTTCAATATATTTGCCTTCTTTTTTTGCCAACCATTTTACAATTTGCAATTGCAAGTCAATGTATTTAGTATTATACACGAAGTTAAAATTGTATTATAGATCTTTTTATATTTTATCAATTTTATTTCATCATTATTTAAGAGTAATGTAGTATTTTACTAAATTTTTGCCTACATGGCTTTTCATTTTTATTATCTCAAGGTTCAACAACTAAGAAAGTTCATTTATTTTTTGAAGTTCAAATGTCAATGTATGTAAAACATTCTATATTTTTAAAACTTTGTTATAGTACAAGTAAAAATAATTTTGTCTCTCTGCATAACAATATTTTGATTATTATTTTATGGATAGATGTTTTTGTGTGTGTGTGTATAGATAAGAATCAAAATTTAATCATTTGAAACTTGAAAATAATTTTAGCCTTGGGGGAGGATAAAACAGCGCAACTTTTGACAGTTTAAAGCTAATTGATGATTAAATGGATCTTTAAACCTCTTTTGCAATTTGAAATTTTAGAAAGGCATTTCAACTTTACTGGTACATTTTTTGTGCCTGATGTGCCTATATGTGTGTGTGGGTGGGGGGGGGGGGGAGGGTAGATGAAAAAGGAACCAGAATTTTACTTTTGGCTTATGCATTTCGTTTATTTGTTTGGTATTTCGCGCATGGTAGTGGTCTGCACGGGCCGAAATTTTCAGGCCCGGGCCCGGCCCGAAAGTTAAAATTTCGGCCCGGGCCCGGCCCGGCCCGAACGAAAGAAATATTGGCCCGACCCGGCCCGGCCCGAAAGTTAAAATTTCGGCCCGAGCCCGGCCCGGCCCGAACGAAAAAAATAATGGCCCGACCCGGCCCGGCCCGAAAGTTAAAATTTCGGCCCGAGCTCGGCCCGGTCTTGAAAAAAGTTTAAAATTCGGTCCAAACCCGGCCCGGCTCGAGGGAATTTCTACAGAACATTGATCTTTAATCTTATGGAAGAAGTTCTGACCAAAAAAAATTATATTAGTCTTTTTTTCCATGTTTATAATCTCCATTTATGCATAAGTTCCGTTTGTTGCGATATTTATGCTTTTAAATGAATCTTTGTTTGTTGTATGTAAATGTTTCAGTTATCATTAGTATTATTAATCCATATTCCCTGTAATGGAGACAAAAAATCGAAAAAGTGGTATATGGTAAAATTTCCAAAGACGAAATCGCTTTGGAACGAAAAAAAATGCATTCCCTTCTTAACAGATATAAATGTTTAATATATTTTTTTCTCCCGTATCGTTGTATTCATTTTGCATGGATGAACATTTTAAAAGAAACTTTCAGTTTTCAGTTAAAAAAAAAAAAAAATTCCGTCATAATCATGTTTTTTTTTTTTTTTTTTTTTTTGTGTGTGTGTGTGTGTGTGTGTGTTTAATTCTATTTTAAAACGCCTAGTAATCTACGATTCTTTAAAAGGAATAAATTCCAATGTTTAATTGTAGAATAATGACGGCTTAAAAGTGTATGCTTTTTTTTGCAGAAATTTTTGGACAAAGCCAAATATTACTGATTTATAAAAAGTTGAGAAAAGGATTTTCATATGGGAAGATTCAATAGGAACTGATTATTTTGGTCCATGAAAACTAGGAAGAATGGAATCAGTCTCGGCTTCGTACGGAAAAAAAAAGTTAGGCCCGGCCCGATACTCCAGAAAAAAAATTAAGGCCCGAGCCCAGCCCGGCCCGAAAAGATTAGTGACTAGACCCGGCCCGGCCCGGCCCGAAAGATTAGTGACTAGGCCCGGCCCGGCCCGGCCCGAGTCTTCAGAAGTAAGGCCCGAGCCTGGCCCGGCCCGAATGCCATTATTGGAAATCGGCCCGAGCCCGGCCCGCGGGCCGGGCCGGGCTCGGGCTTCGGGCCGTGGCCCGGCCCGTGCAGACCTCTAGCGCATGGTTTTCTCAAGGAGTCAGAAAAACTATGTACAATTGCCTTATTTATTAAAAAATTTGAGTATAATTTGAAAACCCTTTGAATTCGCTCCTAAAAATTTACATACTCTGCTTTAATAATTTATTTGTTATTTATCTATATATTGGATCTAATATATTTATATGATGTATCTAATTATATATTTTATCTAATGCTAGTAGAGATAGCTATAAATATATAAAATAGTTTGTCCTGACAGAGTGATAATCAACGCACATCCTAAACTACTGAATCTAGAACCATGAAAATTGGAGAGAAAGTACTTCTTATGATGTAAGCATGCACTAAGATGGAAATTTTGAAATTACCCCCTTTAAGAGGGACAAGCGGGGGGAGGTAAAAAATTCTGGAACAAATTGCCATATCTCAGCAAACATTTAAGGTAGGAGCGTAAAATTCCAGAAAATAAATCTACTAAAAAAATTATTAAACACATAATTTAGTGATTTTAGAAATCTCAACATAAGGGTTAAAAGGGGGGAGTCAAAAAATTTAGAACATCTCAACAGTCTTTTCAAATAAGAACGTGAAACAGCAGAAAATAAAATTTTTAAAAACTAATTAAATACGTGTTTCAGCGATATTTTAAAATTTCCGCCCCAGAGGAGTTTAAATGGGGGTGGAAAAATTCCATACTTTTTTGGCCATATCATAGGAAAGCCCTCAAATCACTCTTTCATATAATAAATCTTTCTCCCTCTCCCCCCGCCCCCTCTTATCCTCTATTGGGGACAATTTTCAATCTTTTTTGAAATTGTAACGTTTTATCATTTTAGACCGGATTTTTTTTTTTTTTTTTTTTGGGGGGGGGGCCCTCCGATAAATATTACTTATAATATATGAAATTTTTATAGTTAGGGGAAGGGTCTATTCTGGGAGGGAGGACAATTTCCTAAATTTGGAATATATCTCTCTTGTGATATATCGTTGGATTCCTATTTTGCCCTCACGGGCAACCACTTTTCTAATTTTAGCCGATACCTTTCATGTGATATATTGCTGGAAAGCCCTTTGACTGCTTATTCGTATTATGCACGACTCGTGTCCCTCTCGGGTGGAACGGTTATTGTATTCCATCAGGAAATCGCCTAATAATGGGGAAAATATATTGTATAAGACTAATAATAACATAATATAAGATTATTTGACTATCTCGATACACTAAGTCATAATTATCTTGCGAATTATGATATATATATATATATATATTAGTCTTAATGTTGGCCATAATACTCGGAAATTTTCCTTCTTGGAGTCGGAAATTTTTGAGCCGACACCCCCCTATGCGATTAGGGTGGTTTACGCCCCTGAATTCTGAAGATATCAAATCCAATTAATTTTTTTTAAAATATATGTTCTTAACATTATCTAAAACTTTTGTTGTTACAAGTTTAGGATAGGACCAACTCTTACCACACAAAAATAAATAAATAAAAATAAAATAAAAACAAAAATTAAAAAGGGGGTGGAGAAAGAAAAAAATGCATACTTCATCAATTCTTAAGATATCAAATCCAATTAAATTTATTTTACATCTTCTGAATAACATCTACAACTTTTATAATGACAAATTTTTTATAGGGTCAATTCTTATAGCAATAATAAATTAAAAATAGAAGTTGAAGAAAAAGTCATATTAAGGGTGTACTCAAGTCCAAGTTGTTTATATTCTGATTCATTTTTGCTTTTAAACACATCCACTTGGCAGGTTCTCTTATTTAGGAACTGTATAATGTGCCGTATTGGTAATCTTTTGATAAAGGCACAATATGTTTCTAAAAATGCTGTTAAATTGGCCATTTTGAACTGTATTTCCCAAAACGATTGTGATTGAAGAATTGAAGGTGTATTCTAATAGGCAATTGCTTATTTTCTGACTCATTTTTAAAATTAATTTTGGCTCTCAAACACAAAATTGTCAGTTTATCTTATTTAAAAACTATATAATGTGTCGTATTGGTCAATTTTTATCATAAAGGCAGAATAAGTTTTTAAAATTCTATCTAAGTGATCATTTTGAACCAAATTTCTTGAAGCTCTTTTCTGAATCTATGTTTTGTCAATAAAATAGTTTTTGCCTCTGCTTACACTTATTGCCCTGCCTAAGAAATTACATATATATTTTTTAAACTAGCTTGTAGATTCTCTGACACGGTTTTATATTTGTGGCTGTTGGTCTTAATTTGTGGTTTATGCAGTTGCTTTGATGTCAACATGCACATCCTACATGATGACATTCTGCATGAAACTTTTCTATGTTATACATATTTCTTAATTTTGTAAACTTTTTTCATAAAGTGTTGAAATACTACGAAAGGGCATTATAGTTTTGCAGTCAGATATGTTTTGCCCTAACATTGTTCAGCTGTATGTTGCATCTTGCTGTAAAAAAATAATAAATCTAATCAAACTACCATAATTTCCTCACCTATGCTTCACGACTTAGTCAAGTCTTTTTCACATTAGAATTTTATTTAAAAAATGAAGTAAAATAAATGTCAAGCAAAAGTAAGTCACATTTTATTTAAAACAAATTCTGGAAGGAAATCAAATTAGCTGAGCTGCGGTTGATGCATGCAAAATTACAGAACCAAAAAAGAGGTAAGGTTTCAGAAAATTCCCCATTCCTACTTATTGCACATCTCAGAAGTCTTTGTATGTTTTAAAATCAGAAGCGTGTTATCAATTAGGTTGAGTAGACTGAAGCTTAGAGTCTTAAAAGAAAAAGGGCCCTGGTGCTAAGTTTTTTTTTTTTTTTTTTTTTTTTTTTTTTTTTTTTTTTAAGGGGGGGGGGGTGAAGGACATATATTTTTTGGAGATAAACTGAGTTTGAAATATTCCTGCCAACAGGTCATTATGATGATCAATAAATCAAAACGGTGACCGAAAATTTTTAAGTTAGATATAATATTGCCAAGAAAAACATGAATAAAAAAGTTTTTTTCCGATATATAATTTACATTATTGAGCCTTAAATGAAAATAAAGATAAAAAAACTGAACATTTTTAATCTAAAATGTGACTAAAAAAATTTTATAAAATTAAATATTTATTGCAAGTATTATGAATTTCTTAAAAAAATGTATCTGAAATGCAGCTACCATACCAATTTCTGCACTTTTTTCTGAAAGAATGTTTTTATCTCACATGAAGTTTATGAGCGATAATGTTGAATGGAAATTGACAAATTTCTGTTATGGACATACAGAGATACATTCATATAATTGTTCACACATGATGATGTGAACAATTGAAAAAGCTTTATTTAATTTAACCCTTAAGTACTAAATAATTGTGTTTTAATTTTCTGAATATGTATTTTAGTTTTGGAAATGTTAATAGATATTTATAAATTTATGTTGTTTTGATCTTTTATGGCATTTACTTGGCAGCTATTGTCGTATTTTTTATTACCGAAAAAAATTTAACATTTCAGTTTAGCAAATTAAGGAATAATTTTTTATTAATTATTTGTTTGGTAGGTAAGAAAATTTTTAATAAAATATCTGGAATACCTAAGTTAACCCCTTGAGCTCTGCTGGTAGAATTTTCTACCACATAATTTTAAATCTGAAATGTTACAATGACACCAGAAAATTTGACCAAATTTACTTTAAAAAGGTTTAATGCATATTTTCTTGTTTTTTGTTAACTGGTTTTTTTCTTTGCAAAATACTAGTGCCAATGTGACATTTGGAATTTTGAAGAAATTTACACCCCAGAGCTCAAAGGGTTAAGTTTTATTAAATTCTTAAAACTGGCTTTCAGAAATAATTTTTTTTAAAAGAAGGGTCTTGTTTTAATTAATTATAAGTTTTATTTATGCATACAGTGGATCAGATTTAATATTTAATGTATGATTATGTAATATGTTTTAAATATTTTAGTTTTACTTTAAAGTTTTGAAAATTGTTGTGTATAAACATATAATTATGGCAAAATATTGTTTCACATGGTTATAGTTTTTTCATTTTTAACTATTTAAAATTACATATGCCTATTTTCATTTATTTTAATTCTATTTGATAGCAGTTTTTTAAATAATCTAATTTAAGTTATATTTTTACTCCACAGTTTTTAGATAACTCTGGTCCCCATGCCCCACCTCGATCTAGGAAAACAGCAGGGTGGTCTGAAGACACACCTAGTAAAAAGTGAGACATTATTTATAATTCTTAAAAAATTGTTATCGATCATGAAGTATTTAAATTTTACTAGTCCCTGTATCAGAGCCGTCCTTAGGGGTGTTTGATATGTGCAGCTGCACAGGGCCTTACGCCAAGGACAGCTTATATGGTAAAAAAAAAGAATTGTACAAAGTAGCTAAATATTTATTATTCATTTTGTTGAGTTATTTATTTTATAATAAATTTATATTGTAAATATGCTTATTTACAAAATGTTTAGTGCAAGTTGTGGATGCTCAGGAAAAATAAAATATTTGTGGCTTATATTCATTCTATAGACATTGTTTGTTATACATGTTATTTTCAAGCACAGAAAGCACCAGGTTCATAATAAATTTGGGCAGGCAGATGGACTAAATTTTAATTGTTAAGAGGACAATGCTTATGAAGATTCTGAGGAACTGCACACCATTATTTTTATGATTAAACTGCTCACTATTATTTTAGTGACTATTTTTAATATGACACCACAGATTTGTTTTCTTTTTTTGTGTAATCAAGTTCCGTCTTTTATTACACAAATATCGATGTTCCTGTCTACATGCATGTGTATGTTACATTAAGACAATGAGGAGGCAATTGAGCTGCAAAGCTGTAGAAGATTTAAAGTCTCCCAAAAATTATGAAAAGTTAATGTTTTTATAGTTTCTAAAAAAAAAAAAAAAAAAAAAAAAAAAAATGTGAAACATTAATGTTGACTCAGAAGCTTTTCCTATTTTTAAATTATTGTTTAAATTAAAAAAAAAATATTATGTTTCATATTTGTTAATCACATAAAAAAATTAACCTGTTGCAATTAAAGAAAAAAAGGAATTTATAAGTTAAAAGTTTCATTTTTATCACATTTATTACTGCATAATGTTAAATGGATTGATTGAATGCTATAATCAATTAAACCTTCGATTATGAATTTATTTTTTATTAGAAACTGCTGCAATTGGTGATGATTTTTTTTCTGTATTAATTAACTGATTTGGATTTCACTAAGCATGTATACACTATATAGTATATACCAAGGCCTGGACTGAGTTGGTTTACTAGCTTCACAGCCATCTTGTTTCAAAATGGTGACCATAGGATGACTGATATTTTGAAACAACCTGATTTTTGTCATACAGTAACTCTCATATTTATAAACCAATCTTAATAAGATTAAGTATGTACATAGTAGGTATGAATGTCTTGACCAAATTCATTAGCCAGCTTCAACCATCATCTTGTTTCAAAATTGTGACCATTTTAAAATGCTTAAAAATTTAAAAAGCAGTACAAAAAAATTATAAATAAAATTTTTTTTAATAATGTTTGAATTTGAAACAATGATTCTGGTGCATTTTTGTTTCATCTTTATCGTAAAATATTGTAGTTTGAATTTTCAGGTTGGCTGACATTTTGAAACAATCTGATTTTTGTCATGCAATAGTACACATATTTTGTAACCAATTTAGATGTGTAAATACATACCATAATCTTAACCAAGTTCATTGGTTAGCTTCATCCACCTCATTGTTTTAGAAATATGGACACAACAATGTATCACCAAATTTGACGACAAAATATAAATAATTTTAAATGAAGTAAACTTGGATTAAATTGACTAATTTGGTGAAATTCTTATTCATATTCAGTTGTTGAAGAAAATTTTTATAGGATCATCTGTATTCAAATTCTGCTAATTTGAACTTTGCGTGTTTGAGTAAAATAAGTTATATTAAATAATAATAAGGAATATGAAAGTTGTTTCTTCAACTAGTACATGCTGGAAAGACGTTTTAGTTGCCAAATTGTTGTGGAGAGATGTGAGAGGTACTTTTTTATTCCTAATTTTGCATACTTTCAAAATATGAATGCAAATTTTGAAATAAATGTCATCTACATATTTAAAATCATGCCAACTTTAAATTTATAGGGATTAAATCTGCTTTTGTCACCACATCTGAATTCCTGGAATCAAAATGAATGAAAAATATCAGTTAAATTGGCAACATTTGTGAGAATGGGAGGGAGTTAGCTAGTTTGGAAAAAAAGGACCTCACAAAAAATTTTTGCACTCAAACTCACTTTTGCCAAGGACAGTTCTGCCCTGTATAATAGAGAGAAAATATTTAAAAAGCCCATTAAAATTTTAGAAAATTTTATATCTGAAAATTTTATTTACCATTTATCAGATAGTAAGATAAATTCTTTCTTTCTAATAATGTGTATTATTTTTTAATGTAAATTAATTTTATTTAACTTTTTTAGGAGCTGGTTAAGAAGAGGCTCTAAAAGCTTTGCCAGGTTTGCATTAATTATGCATTTTTCTGTATTTATAATGATATTAGAATCCAATGATAAATTATACCATATGAATAATATTATATTATTTAATAATGTGATATGGTATATGTAGCTATTTTCCTAATAATATTTATTAAGTGAATCTTTTAATAAAAAAGCTTACTGTTTCAATATTAAATTTGTTTCCCAATTGAGTTTACTGAAGAAATTTATTTATGGAGACATAGGAATTTCACCAGTTTACTAATTACTTAACTGGCATGAGAAGAGATGAACCTGAAAACTTCTCATGGTGCCCGGTTGTGTTTCATGTTTATTAAATAAATTGGAATATATGTTAATTTTTCTCCTAAACTTTTGAGAACGTTGTCTGTATAAAGATTGGTGTTTTAATAGTAATCACAATACTTTTATGACAAGTCTTATTTCTATAATCATAAATTCTAAAAATAGCCATTTTCACATTTAATTAATTTAAACAGTAGCGGCTCGTCAGGAGGTGCTGCATTGATTTATTCACACCACTAAAATTATATGGTAATTTCAGTTTTCTTTAATCATCAAAATTTGTTGAATAAATAATAGAAAAGATTCTGTTAAATTTTAGTGGTAAGAAAGATCTGATGCAGCACTCCCTGACGAGCCGCTACTGAATTTAAATTATTATTGCTGTAAAATCCTGACTACAAGCATCCCTCATATGTAAGCCTCCAACCAATCTTTAAGCAATTTTGATTTTCTTTTCCATTCCCAAGCCTAAGCTCCTCCAAACATTTTTTTTGTGCAATAAAGAATTATTTAAAAAATCCTGGATAAAGAATCCTCCATGTTTTGCTGATTTTCACTTTTTAAAAGTAATTTAAATGAAATCCTCCCCACCCCCCCTTGCATGCAAAATTTCTGCTGCCTTTCACCTGCACAAGAAATTTCAAAATCTTGGAATCACAAAAAAAAGTTGTGTCCTATTTGTCACTCTATAGTAATAATAAATGAATAATCAGTCACCTAAATTAAAACCCCTTCTCTCTGAAACTCATGCTTTCTACCCAAGCTTACAAAGTAAAAAAAAAAAGAAAGATTAAACTCTTTATTAAACAGATAAGCACTATTTATTGCTCTCTAGTAACAATAAATAAATAACCTGCTATCTACATTATCTCTCAATTCTTAAAATCCCCACTTCCTTGCTTTGTCACTCCCTAAGCATATGCAGTTTAAATTCTTTAAAACTGTATTTAATAATATCTGCTGTATTTTTTGCTTTCTAGTAACAATAAATAAACAATCAGTTATCTAAACACCATGTTCTCCCACATTTTTACACACCACATTTTACCACAAGTTTACTTCCACATTCTGTTTTCTGAGCGCAATTACATATTAAAATAATTTTTCATCACCATTTACAGTTGTGAAAACAGCCAAACTGCAAAAAAGAGTAAATTCTTCTTTACGCCTCCTCCTTAGAAATTTACATTTTTTAGAAGGTTGAGGAATGTAAATTTAAGGGATAATCAATTAGTTAGATAATCAATTTTTTATTAATTGTTACTACAAATTAACAATATAGCTTAAAATCCTTTAAAAAAAAAGTTTTTTAAAGTTTGTTTACCAAGAGGAATGAGCATGCAACTGACCAAAGTTTTTTTCCTGTGGGGGGAAGGAACTGTAATTTAGAAGATTATTTAATTACTGTTACAACAAAATTAAAAATAAAATACAATTTTAAACTCTTTTTTTTTAAGACTTTAAGTTTTGTAAGATAGGAAAGGGGGGGGGGTTATGTAATTAAAATAACAATAAGTAAAATAAATTTTATGCTTATTAAGGATTTACTTAAGAATATGTTTTAAATTTACAGAGGCATTTTTCAATCTAAAAGGTAAATACAACCATTCATATATACCAAACATAGTTGCAAATGGTGTTTTCTTTAGTATCTTTTGTGTGGATGAGTCAATATCCACTTGCTACCAGGACTGAAAAAAATTTAGCTTCAGGCAATTTGTCTAAAACTATCATTTCTAGGTAGTGTTCTGTTAACTGTTTTTGCTATGGCTGTTAATTTTCAAAAATGTACACACAGAGAAGTTTACCTTCACATTTATACAACGGTTACAGGTGATGAGTATGTAGAATAGCTTTCTCTAATATTACCAGTCTGCAACAAATTTTAAACCTTTTCTCTGATTTTATCTTCTTTATTTTGAGAAGTACGGAGGGCTGTAAGAGAAAATCGTAAATCTGGTGTTAAATGTATTTGTTACAGTTCTATATTTATACATCCTATATCAAATTTACTTTTTATAAAAATGTCAGCATATTTTGACAATAGAGCAGGTAATTTACTCTTTTGAGACTAAAAGGAAACTTCTGAGGAATAGCTCTTGCATATCTCATCACAGTAAGAGGAGAATTTCTCCTAATATATTATTTCTATCTTAAATCGAATAGAATTTAGAATTTAGAGTTATAGATGTTAAAATTGTTCAATAGAGGGGGGAGTGGGAAACTTAACAAGTGAAGATTTATTTTTAAATATTAGAATTTTAAGTTAGAAGAAAATTAGAAAAAAGATTTGAGAATTTAATTTAAATTAGGAATTTTCAAAAGAGTTTGATTTTATTATACTTGCATAGATACAGTTCTTATTGTTTACTTCACAAAATATGTTTGTTCCTTTAATTTTAAGCATTGACTCATAGTTTGCTAAAAGGCTGTAGGCTGTTATCATCATGTATGAAATATTTAATATCATATATAAAAATATTTTGCATGATATTGCTTTATATATTTTAACACTGTTGATAAGTTTGTACATATGATTTTATTCATCTAGTCTAAATGATAATTTTTTCTATTTACATATCTAGAGATTCGCCTAAAAAAGAAATTTTTATGGATACAAGCCCTGTAACATCTGGTAAAATTTCAACTTAATTTTCTAATTATATATTAATTGAAACTTTATTGGTGTATTTGTTAATGATATTAAATAAGCTACACAAAATAAATATTGTTTAAAATGGTTTCTGTTTCATTTGTATCAAGCATGGAACTAGAGAATCTCTGAAGTAGAGGTTATACTACAAACTTTGGATATTTTCATAAGGCTAGATGTACAAAATACCCCTGAGCAGAGAACAACTCCATAGTGCATATACTGTAAATGCTTGATATAAGGATCATTCATTACAACAGCTTTTTTATTGGAATATCCAATAAAAAAATGTTATGTAATCAAATTCATGCATAATTGATTTCAAATCCAATAAATTGACCAATTAGACCAAGAATTTCAAGCTCTTTTAGAAATAGCTGTTTAATGTTCTGTGTGTATGTTAGAAAAGTTTAATGCTGTTTTAGATTAGGATACTCGAGCACTACATTTATAAATTCATGCAGCTGCATACAAAACCCAATTTAATTTACTAATGTAGACAACAAATGCTTACACATCTAGATTTCTAGATCAGGGATGGATTCACTGAGGAACTACAGAATTATTATTTTAATTCATAAAATAATATTTATTTAAATGTGCATGTAATATTTAATTTTTACACCTGAATGCCTATGCAATTACTTAATTTAGTTAATAGTAGTAGTAGTGTAATGGTTTTGTATAAGGTTAATCTGCCACTTATAACTCAAGAAAGTGAAAGACTCTAAAACTAATGTGTTTACTACAGTATCAAAATGATGAGAAAGTATATATATGTGTGTACCATAAAGAAGTATTATCTTTTAAGTTTTACTGTGTTGTTTGAAAAAGTTCTAAGATTTTTATGACATGAAAGGAGCAAATTAACTTCATACTTCAGTTGATGTGAAGAACAATTATATGTACTGAGTGTTTATTTTAATGTTTCTTGATCATATTTTATCTAAAAAAGGGATTTGTCATAGATATGAAATTATACATTAATTTTTAAAAGTTAAATAAGCATTTTGAATCTTTTGCTTAATAAATGAAATTAAATGAATGCCACTTAGAAACAACAAATATTGTAAATTTTTAAAATTCAAGAAATATTCTTCTAGATTCTCACCTTTTTTAGGGATAATCTCTGGCTGTTAGATTTATTCACAATTTCTAATTTTCATTTACTATATAATTGGGAAAATTGTAGCAGAATATTTTGTGATTTTTTATATATTAAATATTTCTATGCAACTTTCCTGGTAATAGTCATAATTTGCATGCAGTAAATAATAAGAAAGATAAATATGTCTGTTTTTAGCACTTTACAAATTAAAAAATCCCTGTCGGCTGGGCCTATAGGCGGAGGTAGATTTCGAAGAGTGCTCATTTCAAAAAAAAAAAAAAAAAAAAAAAAAATATATATATATATGATTAGAGATAAACCCAGTTTAATAACTTCATTTGGCCGTTTATGAAAAATTTTTAATTTCATTTTTCTGCAAAAACTGGTTTTATCAGAATCACCTTAAGAAAAATTCAGCTCAAATGCCCATTATGACAACATATTTTGAAATAGATTCTAAATTTATTAAAAAATCGACCAAAACAGTACATTATACAGTTCCTAAATAACAAAAAACTGTCAGTTGAAAGCATTTGAGAAAAAAATCGAATTTAAAAATGAGTCATAAAATAACCGATTTGTTGTTTGAATACATCCTTAATTCTTTAATCATGATTGCCTCGGAAAATTTTGTGCGAAATACTCACTTTGACAGCATTTTTAAAAATATATTCTATCTTTATCAAAAAAACTGGCCAATGCGTCACAGTATATAGTTCCTAAATAAGAGGATCTGTAAATTGTATGCATTTGAGAGCGAAAATGGATTTTAAAACGAGTCATAAAAAAACTTAATTTGCTATGTGAAAACTTCCTTAAATTTTCAAATCTCGAAGACTTCAGGAAATTCTATTCAAAATACCCATTTTTGGTAGCCTTTTTCAAAATATATTCTGTCTTTATCAAAAAACCGATCAATGCATCACATTGTATAGTTCCTAAATAAGAGGATCTGTAAATTGGATGCAATTGATAGCAAAAATGGATTTAAAAACGAGTCAGAAAAAAACGCAATTTCTTATTTGAACACTTCCTTAAATTTTCAGTCACGATGATTTCTGAAAATTCTGTTCAAAATACTCTTTTTGGTAGCCTTTTTTGAAATATATTCCGTCTTTATCAAAAAACTGACCAATGCATCACATTATATAGTTCCTAAATAAGAGGATCTGTAAATTGGATGCGTTTGAGAACAAAAATGGATTTTAAACGAGTCAGAAAAAACGCAATTTCTTATTTGAATACTTCCTTCAATTTTCAGTCCCGATGACTTTCGGAAATTCTGTTCAAAATACCCTTTTTGGTAGCCTTTTTTGAAATATATTCTATCTTTATCAGAAAATTGACCAATGCGTCACTTTATACAGTTTCTAAATAAGAGGATCTACCATTTGGATGCGTTTAAAATCAAAAATGAATTTAAAAATGAGTCAGAATATAAGCCTTTTGGATTTGAGGTTTTTTCTCCAACTCCTATTTTTGTTTAATTTCTTTTTGCTATACGAATTGGTCCTACGAAAAACTTGTCAATATAAAAGTTGTAGATATTTTTGAGAAGATGTAAAATAAATTTAATCAGATTTGATATCTTAAAAATTGACGGAGTTATGGATTTTTCTCTTTTTTCAGCGCCCTTTTTCTTTTCGTTTTTAATTTTTTTCTTCGGTAAAAGTTGGTCCTATCAAAAACTTGTAAATACAAAAGTTTTAGATAATTTAGGAACATTTATAAAAAATTTATTTGGACTTGATATCTTGAAAATTGACGAAGTTATGAATTTTTTTCTCTCAAAAACCCTGTTTTTTTCGCCCCTTGAGCCCACTTCTAAATTTATCAAAAATCTGTCATGTATATACATTTGGCCCATTTTTAAGAAGTAATATAAACTTTAAACCGATTCGATATCTACTTTAATTAAGAAGTTATGGCGTTTTTTCGGTTTTCACAAAAACGCCCCCTATTCCGACCCCCTTGGTCCGATTTTGCCCATTAACTAACTCAGCCAAGATTTTATCCCCATTGATTTTATGTACAAGTTTGGTGGAGATTGGTGAAGAATTATAGAAGTTATCGTGTCCATAAAAAAGTGAGATATATATATAGAGAGATAGATAGATAGATATATATATATATAAACTGGTGCGATTGCAATAGGTAGTATTTCTTATGAAATCTACCTAAAAGCTTTAAAATTGGCTTACATATGTTAATTTAGACGCCTTTTTTTCATTGTCACTTCTTTATATCCATCATTGATTTGTATTACATAAGCAGGCTTCTTACAGGCCCTGATATTTTCCAGGGGAAATATCAGTATATTTTTATTAAAAAAAAAAAAAATAAACCTAGTTCTTATGAACAAAATTTTGTTTTATTTAAGTGGAGATTTTTTATACGAAAGTACTACTGATACAGAAGAATTTTCTGGTCTGGAAATTCCAGGACCCATATTAAGTTAATTTATTTGAAATGCATTGCATTCTTTATTCTTCATTTGAATTGTATCCAGAGCTGCAGCAAGGATGGTGCAGGCTCTTGCACCAGGCTCCCTTAATTAAAATACTCATTGTGAATTCATGTGTGCTGTCACTTACTTATGTGCTGACTACTGGTAGATAAGTGACAAAATATTTTGCACTAGTCACCAAGTAGAGTTGCTGCAATGCTGATTGTGTATTCTTTAAAATCTACATATGAATATTTTCTATATTTTGAATTCATCTTCAAAAGCAGTAAATGATCATTGTGTTTTCCTTTTCAGTTGTATCATTGCAATTTCCTTATTTTTCGTTATTTATCATTCCAATTTTTTTTATTGCAATTATTGATAGCTTTTTTTTGATGTTTAAAAATTGAAATGTACTTAATTTTTATCTCATATTTATTTTTATAGCCTTAAGGCTTTCATAATGTGTTTTGTTTCATAATGAAAAGTTAACTTTATAGATGGCATATATACAAGTCATTTATTGCAGTATATTTTCTTTTGTAAATTAATTGCTTTCGTACATTTACTTATACAGTAGACTCCCTCAAATCCGCAAACCAGAAATCCGCAAATCTCTAAAATCCGCACATATTTTATGAATGTAAACAATGAAACTTTCAGTTCAGTTATTGGGATAAAAATTTGATTTTTTAGTTTTGTATCAATTCCATATATTTTTTAATTTCTAATTTTCTTAATAATTCTCTATTCACGTTATTTTCATGAAGGAAGAATAAATTTTTTTGGAAAAAATTCAAGATATTGCTGATATCACTGGTAATCAGAGTCTTCTTACCAAATATATTTATGCATTAATCAAGATTTTTTGGTTATTAAGCAAGGCTAAACTTGAAAGAAAAATCCTTATTTTAGGATTTTCGTGTGAATTAGTAATGCACTTTTATGAGGCAAGTTTTGTTGAATAATTTTGGAGAAATAGATTTAATCTTTATAGTGAATATTTAATCATACACTATTGATTATTAACTAGACTATTAGTACTTTAATCATTTTAAAAATTATCAAAAATTTTATTACTTTATTACTTATTTTAATATTTTATTATATTGTAAGCATTCATTATAGTTCCGATTGCACTATTAATTGTACTCAAATTACTGTTTAAAATTGTAAACAAAACAACGACCAGAAATCCGCAAAATTCTAAAATCCGCACAACCTCTGGTCCCAAGCTGTGCGGATTTGAGGAAGTCTACTGTATATAAATAACAGAAAACTTAAGCAGATTTAATTCAAAATAGTAGTTTGTGAAAAAGTTTTAGAATTTCATTTTTACTTTCTTTCACAACTTGTATAATTTAATCAGAAACAATGTAAAGTATTATTTTTACACATTTAAGAGGGTCAGGAATGCATTTTTAAATAATTCTTAATTGCTGAGTTAAAATTTTGAATTTTTTGTAATGGTTTACAAACATTTCATTTGTAAACAAAATTACATGATAAAGCTCCTAATATATATATATATCTATATATTTAAAACGCTAAGCGTTTTCTTTAGACAGTCCGTGAGCAAAAACTACTGTATCAAATTACACCATTCTTTTTTTAAATGAAAGATATTTGTCCACAGATTTGTTATCGTACATCCGTTTGATCAAGAATGTTAGTAATTAGCTGTAATTATCAATTAAAAATTCATTTATGCGCATGCGTAATCTATAAGTACTAATCTATCCCTTGGAGCATCTCTCATGCTCCCACTCTACGCATGCGTATAAATGCTCGCTCAGTTTTATCATAGATGGTGTAAGCCGGTTGTGTTTTTATCGGCACGTGCGATTCTTAACTACAAGCTCCTTTTTTTTTTTTTTTTTTTTTTTTTTTTTTTTTACACGAGGTTGATATTATTGAGTTTTTAAATCATTTTTTGGAATAGAAAACTTTGTTGTACCGATAATAGGCGATGAAAATTGTGGAAGGTTTTTCGTTCAGTGCATAGCCGCTAACTTGGATTTTTTTTTTTCGAAAAGGATTGTCGAAATCTAGGGGGTTTGAGAGGTGGCACCATCTAGCGTTTTTATTGGGAAAAAGCGTATGCTTTTGTTTTTTGACTTTGTTTTCTACCATAATATATGCAGGAGTCCTGACACTTATGAATAAAATTAGAAAAACGCCTTTGCATGTTTTAATCTATTTTCGTTCAAAAGTTTGGAGACATAAGCATACATTATGGGGGGAAAAACAAAGTGCGAAATAAAAAACATACTGTTTTGCCAACAAAAATGGATCGGACGAGAGGATTTAAACGTGCTTGCAAATTAGCTTTTAAATGGTGTCCATTCTTCTCAGCTGAAAAATAAAGAAAGGAAGGAAAGAAACAAAGAAAAATTAATTTTGTATGGTCAGTAAACACTTGATTTTTTTCAGAAATAATTAAAAAAAATATTTTTCCTAACCAACTTAGTTTAAAATTACATATATATTTTTTCTAAAATAGGAATAGTTTTCAGATGGGTGTCCTTCAAATTTACAAATTATTTTAAAGTTAGAAAAAAATTAAGAAATATGTATTACCTAAAATTTAAAATTATGATAGTTATCAAACTATAATATAAAGCTAAGAAATTATACATAAGTTTTGAAGTTTCGATATTTGAGTTTAAAATATTAAAACTTTAAACATCCAGAGAGTAAGTAAGGAAAGAAAAAAATTATAGTAAAATTAAAAGAAAAAATTCATAACCATCTGTTAAATAATATATTTTTTAAAGTATAAATTAAAAATCTAAATTGAGATTTTGAATCGTTATTAAAAACTGTTTCTTTTGGGGGGGGGGGGGGTCGTATTATTGCACTTAGTGATGCTTTTCTTATTACCTGGCGTTACTTTTCAAACTACATTAATACCTTCCAGATAATTTTTGCACAAAATGTGTCAGTTGGCTATAATTAAAAAATTATATAATTTATCTGCCGCAGAAAAAAAAAGAGAAAAAAAAAACAGTTTGTCGATTGGTCGAGAAAAGATGTGAAATTAGCTAACAGGTCACGTTGGAAAAAAAATCATGAAATTGATTGGTTGTCTACAAGAAAAAAAAAAAAAAAAAACCCTGCAAAATCTGTTGATTGCCTACAAGAAAAAATATTATCAATATTAGTCTATCCATTTTGGAGAAACTACTTTATGTGACTGACAGCCCTTAATGCCCCTAAAGGTGTTAAATAATGAAGAAGCTTATTTAACCAACATTGTAGTAAATTTTTTCCGTCAAGTTTTGACGGGTTCCATCTAGTATATATATTAAATTAAAATTAAAAAAAAAAAAAAAAAAAAAAAAAAAAAATAGAACTTGAAATCATTATAACTCAAAATATTATTTGTAAAATTTAATTTTTTTCATATGAATAAACAGAAATATCCAAGTTTTAGTTTTGATTCAACATTTTTAAAAACATTAATAAAAGAATAAATAAAGATATTTAAAATAAAAATTTTGGAAAAAAAATGATGTAACTTAAATATTTTCAAAAATATTTTTTTTTCAAATTTGCCGAGTCAAAATTAAATTGAAAAATACATGTTCCAAGTTTGAAGCATTTTTTTAGCAGTTTTTCATTTTTAACTATTTAAATACAAAAATTGAAAAAAAAAAAAAAAAAAAAAAAAAAAAAAAAAAAACACGTTATGAAGAAAATAGCATTTTTACAAGAAATCATTTCAATGACAATCATTGATTGAAAATTAAAATTTGAAAACAGGCCAAAATTAAAAAATTAATACTTCCATGATTTAAATGTAATTTTTTAAGCATAGAAAAACAGAAAAAATTTTAATGCAATAAAATATTTTTTGTATAAAATTTGAAGATTTCTGCATTTTGGACCTCCTCAATCTCCATATATGAAACAAAATAAGTATATATATAGTATGAAACCATTTATCGAAAATGATATTATCAATTGACCAATTTCAGAAATAAAGAGAGAAAATTTCAGAAAAATTACAATACAGTGACGCTTTGACATGTGCATTGATTGAAGCATAAAATGCATGGTTTAATATGATTCAAACATTAAAAATGGAAGCATATTTAGTTATATATATATATATATATATATATATATATATATATATTGAATGTTTTGATTTTTATGCTGAGAAATCAGAGGAATTTTTGTTTTCAAGAGAAATCAATAAATTGCCTTTTTTCAAACTCTGGTTAATCTTAGATCATATTTGGATCCAATTCTTAACCAAGTAATCTAATCCGAAGCAATTTTGGTCACATATATTCTACAAATCTCATGAAATCAATGTTGCTTTAATGCCTAACAAGAAAATTCTGCTATCCAGAATCTATCTGATTGCAACCATTCTGGATGTTTTTGTACTGTATTCACATGATTTAAAATAAATTTAATTATTTCACCTTAATTAATTAAAATTTATCTTTTTTTTTAGAAATTCCTGTAATTCCAGATTTAGATGATATGAAAGAAGAAGAATTGTCAGCAGACATAGCGAAGGCTCCAAGGTGAAAATAAATAATGAATATTAAGACACTTCTTGGCATATTAATTTTTCTTGTACTAATTGAATACACTGGAGATGAAATTATATATTTTTTTTCCCACTTAATGATATTAGAAAATTAGTGAATTTATGATTGTAGTTTCAGTTTATTATCTGACTGCTGTTCACTTTTGATTTTTTTTATATCAAAGAATTGAGAATTTGTCTTTATCAATTTTTAAATTATTAAAGTTTTTTATTAATGATTTTGGGAACCACTAATATATTACAGCCCTCAAACCACAATTATGAATTTATTAATTCTCTGGAGCAAAAAGACTTCCTTCATATCCATATTCTTTGTTGATATGATAGTTTGACTATTGCTTTATTTATTTTCAAAAGTTATTATTTCTTGTTTTTAATTCATTACAAATGATCATGACATTGTATTAATCATTGAATATGCTTAATGTCAGCGGTTTTAAGTAGCATACTACAAGTATTAAAACTGCAGTAGATGCTATTTTTGTCCAGTAGTTTCAACCGATAATGGCAAAGAATTCATCGGTCAAGTAATTTCAAAATGTAGTGTGCTACTCTACATTTTGAACAAGTAATGTGGAGCCTAGTGCAATATAAAAAAATCAGTAGTTTGTAGTGCCTTCAAATTATGTGATTGTAACTTGATTTTCTTTTATACAAAATTTGTTCTGTGCCACTTTTTGCTGATTTGAGCTGCATTGTTTAGCAATGCATTGCATGAAGCCAGATTTTTCCATTGCCATTTGCTAAAATCAAGCGCTGGTCTACCAAAGAAAAATTGTTTTTCTTGGTGGCAACACTAGTCTACTTATTTGTCATTAGATCTTCTAGTTTAGATGTTAGGTTTCTTAATTTGGAACATAATTACAAGAGAATAGCTAAAAAGTGAAATTGTAATCATTTCAGTGCAAAAGAAAAATAACATATTGAAAAAGTAAAATATTATTAATTAAAAAAATATTTAACATTTTTAAATATGTTTTTACATTGTTTTTTGTTTTGTAACAAATTATTTAAATTTCTTAAAATTCTTAGGAGGGAAAAATACAGTGCCAAATGATGCAATTTTTGAACAGAGGGGAAATTATTGAATATATATGGCTATCTTGAATGTGCCCTCCTCCCCCCTGTAGTACAGAGATTCCTGAGTACAGAGTGCTATTAAGTTTGGTGGATGAAAGGTCTTCTCTGGCTTAAACTGTCATTCCCTCAAAATTTTCAAACAAGATGTATCATTATGCTAATATGGAGCTTGCAAACAAGCATTTCATGTATGGGGCTAAGCAAGGGAATAGCTCACAGCTAATGCATGACCAATATTTCTCAAACTTGTCAAAAGACTATCCTCTACTATGTAATACTGCTTCTTCTATTGTGGGCATCCCAGGATATCTTACTTGTATCTTGTATGTATTATGCATGGAAGTGTAAAAGAATCCACTCACACAGAACTCCTAATGAAGATGCTCAAATGTTTGGGGATCTGGCAGATTCTTACCCAGGAACAGTCTTTTGGTTTTGAGCAGCCAGTCCATTTTCTTGTGCAACCCCATACATGAAATGATGGTGCCAAGTTCTGCATTGATGTAATGATGTATCTTGCTTAAAATGCATGTGTAAAATGATGATTCAAGCCAGCAAAGAGTATTCATCCTTTGCAATGAACAGCATTCTCTACAACCTCAATGTTGCATTTCCACATCTGCATTCCTATACAAAATCAGCTTATTTCGGTTCTCTTTACCTCCATTTACATTTCTGCATTTTCTTTATGATGCATTATACTTTTGAAACACCCTGTATAGAATTATGTTATAAAGGTCTTCTGCTGTAACAGAAATCCAAAACAAAAGAAAAATTTAAAACTGACAGCTAGTTCATGCACCAGAATCTTCAAAAAATTTTAAAGATTGAAAATTTCTATTTTTTATCATTTAATGTATTTTATACTAAATAAATAAATTAGTAACCAAATGTTTGTGTTTGTTACCCCCTCTTTCCTTATTTTTTATTAATCTGATGACACTTGTAACTAATTTGTAAAATTTCTTCATTTAGCCATACTGTGAGTAGAATTGCAACATATCAAGAGTTGGATAGTGATTTGTCTAAACATGCTGCCTTTCAGTCTTTGGTATGGATGTATTATCTTTGTTCAAACATAACTAATTTTTAATGAAATATAATAAATTTATTTTTCATCTTTGTGATCAATAATCTTTTGGAATTTAATATTTTATGTTTTTTCATGTGATATTTGAAGTTCTGTCTAAATGAGAGAATTTTTTTTTTTTACTTTTGTTAAACAGTAGCTTGAGGGCAATGGTAAACAAAAACACAAGAATTTAAAAATCTTTTATTTTCTTACTCAAATAATCCATTATATTTTTTTCTCCTCTACTTAAACCTTTGTCAAGGCTGTTTTAACAAGACTATGTTTATACTTTTTTCAGTTGCTAAAAAAAGTCTAAGGAAAAATAGTTTGGTTAGATTATTTACATGTTTCAGTTCCATCCGAGCCATTATCAAAATAAATAACAATATTCTAAAATTGTATAATTTATAGTGTAATTGTTTGAAGTGCCATAATTTAATTTTTCAAATACTTTTTCAGATTGTGAATGTTTTTTATTTGAATGTTTATTTAATGTAGCACTCTTAATTTTGTGTTTTATTTGATTTCTCTCTGTATTATGACATTAATTTTTTTTTCTGCATTGTTTTTGTTATATTTTTTCAGTCATGTTAAATATAGTTTTATATTATCAACATTTAGATTGAAGTTGATACTTTTCCTATATGACATTGTCAGTTTTCTTTTCACTATTTGCATAATGCATTACTTTTAAGAAATTATACAGACATTGTCAGTTTTTTCTTGCTTTATTTGTATAATGCAGTACTTTTAAGAAATTAATTCAGTAATTTCAGTTGCAAGTCACCTTACACTGTTACTATCTTACATTTTAGATAAATTGTTTACTTTCATTAAATCTGGTAAGATTTTATCAAATTTAATTTTTTAAAAGCTGTAATGAAAGCAGTTTACTAAAATTTGTTTCACAGTTTATACTTGATTATTTCAAATTTATGCTATTAATCTTGACTCTAGAAAAAAAGGGTCGCCAGACAGGATTTTTTCAAAGAGGGAACACTATTCTAAAAAAGGGTAAAGTTTTTTCAAAAAAGGAAGACTATTCTAAAAAAGGGGTGCATTATTTTCAAAAAGTACACAATTGTACCTTGTTCAACAAAAATGTTTTGAACTGGTTTGTTTAAAGTCCCCTAGAATTTGCAATACTTTCCTAGGACCAATTGAATTGTCACGGGGTGCATAGGAAGAGTTAAAAAGGACCCATGGTAGCATAATAGAAATTAAAAGGGCTGCTTGGTGCTGCCCCTTGCTAAAACAGCTTAGAGTCAACACTAGCTATATTTTTCCATGCATGTATATGAATGAACCAAATCATCTGATGATTGGTTATGCAAATGTGACAAGTATATTTTCCTTTTTAATTAGGCTGCTTTTGTGTGCTATATCAGCCCTAGAAAATTACAGTAGTAATATATAATTATTTAGAAAAATTCTTATAAATATATAAATTGTAATATCATTATATAAATTGTATATAAATCAATATATAAATATAAATCAATATATAAATATAAATCAATGTAAAATCAATATATAAATTGTAGTAAGTACTAGTTTAACCTCCTCAGTCCTGAGACAAATATTATGAGGGACCACAAAAAGCTGTTTACGATTACTATAAAACATTTCTAAAGATGTATCAGCCTATATATCAAATGCTTATAATCTGCATGCATTTTTTAAAAATGCCCAGAAGTAATTGTAACAATTCTAGAAATATTTAAATTCATTTAAAGAGTGTTTTTAGTGTCTCCTACAGGCGACATCAGGACTGAAGAGGTTAAAGTAATGATTGGATAATGGAACCAACTACTTTTATGAATCAAATGACTAACAAGGAAGGTCTCCATACGGGCATACTCAGAAAAATCTGAAAAAATTACAGAATGTTCTTCTCATATAGTTATATATGTTTATAAAAAAAATTTCGGCGGAACTTCATTGCAGTGTCCGTAAAAAATTAATGAAAATTTCGTTTATTTGGCGATTTATCTCCGGTTGGCGAAAAAACGAAATTTTGAAAAATACGCTTTTACGCTTCGAACACTGTTAAAAATCTGCTGCATTTTGTTGCAATGCACTCCACCGCTTGTATATAATATCTCTATCCCAACCATTGAGAAAGCTTCATTTCACGGCCAAGTAACCGTTTTCTATACAAGCAAGGGAATGCGTTGCAGCAAAATGCAACAGATTTTTATCAGTGAATACCTTTTAAAGAAAAAACTTTCTATGTTCAATTTATTTAAATAAGTTTAGTTTAAATAATTTTAGTTTTGCATTTTTACTTTACTTTAAGTGTAATTTTGTCATATACGTTTATATGTACTTATAACAAAATGAAATTAATATATTTTATCATTTAAAACACAATTTAAATTGATTAAAGTTGTTCCAAATTGAAAAATACACAGATAAAAATCTGTTGCATTTTGCCGCAACGCACTCCCTTGCTTGTATAGAAAACGGTTACTTGGCCGTGAAATGGAGCTTTCTCATTGGTTGGGATAGAGATATTATATACAAGCGGTGGAGTGACGTTGCAGTAATTCTCATTCATCATTCTCAATGGTCAGAAGAGAGATATTCTATAAAAGTAGTGGATTGACGTTGGAGTAAATGCTGCAGATTTTTAACAGTGAAGTCAATTAAAATCAATTTTCAGATTCGTTAAAATCGTCTGCTTTTGGCGAGGAAATGCACTGCTTGCCAAATCCCGCGTCGCTTTCAGCTTTTCACGGCAATTATTCCAAACTATTTTATTTTTTTACATATCTAATAATGTAATTCCGCCGCTAATTTTCACTGATCCTTTATTACCTACATGAGTAGTTTAATTCGTATTTTTTTCAAAAAATTCTGAGTATGCCCCCAATGGAGACCTTCCTTGTAAGAAGAAAATGCAAATCATATGTTTGTTTTAGCCTTACTCTAAAAGCAGCTGCTTAACTGAATAAAAATCTGCTATCTATGCACAATGTAATTGTAGTATCTACTCAATAGTTTTCAATTTATAATTTTATGGGGAAAAATTATTGTTGTATATTTTAACCTAAAATTTTATTATTTTTCTTTTAATAGGATGGCATAGATCTTACACTTTTGACCAAGCGTTTATTACCAGAACACATAGTACGAAAAGTGAGTGTAATAGTCATTGCATTTTATAATTTAATTTATATATTTTTTTATAATAGTCTTAATTGATTTAGAATATTATTTGTTTTCTTAGAAAAAATGTCTCTTTTCATTTTCAGGAAGATGAAACTCCATGGACTTGGGATACTCTTTTTGCAGATGTTTCCTCTCATTTTAATGCTACAATGGCCCAAGATGCTAATATGAATGTTTCAGAAAAGATTAATGATAACTTAGAAAAATAGTCTGGAACCAGTTGTAGTCGTCTTCTTGTACATTCCAAAAATATCTATTTTTGTCAGAAAACACAAAATTTACAAAGACAATTTTAACTTTTTGCTGATGAAACTGTTAAAGTTAACATATTGAAACTTTTAATTTCAATTTGTAATTTTATTTTTGAGATTCTGTATAGCATATTTGACATGGTCATCAGTTTGTTGTGGCCTAATCAGATGCTGACTGTTAATAGTCATTCTACATTATTTTAATATGTATAGTACCTGACTATACTGCTTTTCATTAACAGGGTTGCATGTTCTTAACATTCATCTTTGCCATTTGACATGAAAATTGCACATTGTACTGTTTCTTCTACCTTACATTATTGCACAAACATGGTTTCAACTTGTAAAGGTCAATGAATTGCATGCGCCTCTGTTAGTGAAAAGGAGTATAATATTGGAACAAGTGCCTGATATTTGCAACTTCTTTTTATCTGTTTTTCTTTTTGTAAATATTAAACATTTTAAAAATAAATTGCTTGTCTGTTTCATGCATATTTTAATACAAAATCACAAGAGAAAAATAGGGAATTTTCCTAATTATGATGCAAATAAACATTTAAATAAAATAAATCAGAATGCTGAAACTCAATAATAATAATAATAATAATAATAATATATATATATATATATTGTTTACAATTAATGGTTTTATATTTCTCAGAAATTAATCATAATTTTTTGTGACTGCATGGCATCGCCTTTGAAAATGAGCCATCTACCACAATCCCCAATTTTATTTGTAATTGTTCCAATATTGCTAATTCTATTTGATTGTCTTGTCATGTTTAAGTTTGTTATATTGGGTTATTCTATATTCGTTATAGATGTTGATTTGTAGTATTATGTAATGGTTATATGTATATATAAATGCATGCATGGTTTTCAAATGCAAATTTGTAGTTTAATTTTTAGATGGTATGTATGCATAAAACCTAATCCTAATTGCAGGTTTAGTCAATTATTAATTCATTTGAATAATACTTTGGTGTTTATTTGTATTTTAATAATTGATGTTTATATACAAAAAGTATAAAGATTAGAGAAGGTTAAGGTCATGAATGTTGACTTTTATACATAAGGGGCAGTCAAATGAAAATGAGACAGATGGAAAAAAGTAAGTAAACTGTTTATTATTTCCAAAGTAACCACCATAGTTGTTAATACCTTTATCCCACTGTGACTGTGAGACAAGATGGTCATTGCTTTCATGGAAAAATATTTTTGGATGCCTACAAAATCATGATTTACCCAAGTATGCACTTCTGCATCTGATGCAAATTGACAGCCACAGATGTCTTTCTTCAGGGCTAAAAAAATAGGGAAATTGCAATATTTGGATAGATATTTGGACTGTTCTTTGGATGTGTAAGGTTTTTCCAAAAAAGCTTCTACAGTGTAGTCAAAACAACCTGAGCAGTCTGTAGCAGGTTTTATAGTGCAACAGAATGATGCCTTCTATCAACATTCGTGGGTATTTGGACTTGATGGCACAGTTAAATTTTTGCAAAGTTTCTCCATATCACTGTGCATTAATTGTGATGCCATGTTTTGGAAAGTCAATGACCAATGGCCCCTCACAGTCAAAGAAAAAGGTCATCATGATTTTCCCAGAGCTGGCATTCATGGTTTAAAGTTTTTTTCAGCGGGAGTGAATTCTTGTTTCCATTCTTAATTCTGTAATTTATTCTCTGGCTTAAAATGATGACACCATGTTTCATCTCCTAAGACAATATGAGATAGATAACAGTATTTTTCAACATGATACCATTCCAGGAGCTACAGTGATGGCAATATTCTGTTCAACCTCTGCTCCTCTGTCAGGCTGTGGAGAATAAACCATGCATATTCTGTTACTTCAGATGCTCTGTGAAGATGGTTTGAGCAATACAATGGCTAATACCCAACATTTCTTTCATGAAATTCCATGCACATTTTTGCCAAATATTTTCCACCATTGACCATTTTTGATGGTAGCATCCAGAAGTAATAACAGAATAGGTAATGACACAATGAGCCTGTCCTGGCTGACTGCTGTCTTTGAATGATGCAGGTCTTTCCTGAAATTGTTTATTCCACTCAAACACATGCACATGTGACATGATGTTTTCATCATACACAGCAGATATTTGGGTTTCAGTTTCACTTCCTGACACTTCTGCAGTCAAAAAAAACAATTTCACCTTGCTGTTCTTCTTTCCTAGCCTCTTTAGTTATGTTGAATGAACCAGAGCTAAAATTATGGAGGGGTAGAGGGAGTATGTGTCCCGGGCACAACCAGAACAGAAGGTGAAGGAGGCACCAAATTAAGATTTTGTTTGATGTGTTTCATATAAAGAATGCATATATGTCTATCTTATATTAAATCAGCCTTTGAAATAAAATATTACATGATGGAAAAACATGGTTAGGCCACTAAAAGGATTAAATGAAAAATATTAATTATGGAATCAAATAAATCAAAAGTCATATTGAAATTTATCAAAAGTATTAGACGAATGTCAGAAGTTGCGAATGGCAGCATTTTTTGTTTCTGATCATTTCAGTGTTTCGAACGCGTAATTCAATCATATGTCTGTTAAATTTGTATTTATTTATAGTATTTTATTTTATTATTTATAGAGGAATTTTTAATTTTGCTATAGCATATTAGCTGGAAACAAATCCCGAACTCTTTATATTGTTTTAAGGGCAAATGGATTAATTTTCATAATCGAGTTTCACTCAATACAGATAAATTTAAAAAAATTTGCCCCTGATTATATATATATTTTTTTTACCACAGCCAATCAGTAAATTGAAATACAGTTTAAAAAAAAAATGGGTTTCAAAGTATCTTTCTTTTTTTATTTGGCAGTGTAAAAATTTAAATTATTTGATTACATGTTAAATTTGTAATTTTTAATAATTTTATCTGCGTTTTTAACCATTCTTTTATTTATTTATTCATGCAGCTTTAATTTTATTATGGAAAATTACCTGGAACAATATTTATAGATTTATGTGGAAATCGTGTATTATTATTTCTTAATGGAGATATGTGATAGAGATTAAAAAAAAAAAAAGTGCTTGAAAAATAATAAAAAATCATAATTTAATAATAAATATTCTTTGCATCACAGATTGTACAGAATGTATATTTTAGTATATATATACTTCGTAGGTTCATGTCAATTCTATTATATTCTAAAGAGTTTAACTTCATTAAAATGTACTTGAAACTACTTTTTCTGTAGTAATGTAATGGAATACTTTTGATTGTCCCAAAATATACATCCAATTTTTAACAAATTTAAAACGACTCAACAAAATTATGCTAAAATTATATATTTTAAATATCGTGCGATTTGGTTTAGCAGTGTTTGCTTTGTTACATGCGGGTAGACAGATGGACTGAGAGACTCTATGTGTTATCAGAAATCATTTCAGATTTTTTTCAAAATTTTAAAAATGTTATTTTGCACAGATTGATCAAATTGTATTCTTTCAGCTTTTTTTTATGTGAATTAAGCAAATGTTGAGCAAATAAATCACACAAATATTCTTTACAATACATTTTTGTTAAGAGAAATTGATGGATTGTTTTGTAAAGTATGTTTGCAATAAACTAAAAATTATTTAATTGATGTATAGGAACGAAATAAAACCAAAATACACAGAGTTTTATAGCATACAATATTCTTAGTGTAGGGTATTTTAATTACAAATTTTTTTAAGTTGAAATGAAAAAAGTGGGAACAAAAATTTATGGTAATTTGCTGTTTTCTGTGGAGGAAAGATATTTATGGAGATAAAAACAGTTTGCAATATGATGGGTATTATTACTCAAATTTAAATGCATTTACACCAAAAAAATAACAATCACATGGAACAGGCACCAAATCTTATGGCGTAAGCCGTACATTTTTCTCTAAATGAAAATGATCTGTTTATATTTAAGCATTCCAAAGTAGCATTTTGTTTTACTATAAATTAAATACTGTGGTACTAAAAGTTTTCTTCTGTTTTGCGAAAACATGTGGTTGTGTTTGGGCTTAATGTAGCAGATTTCAAGGTTACATTTTTTGCATCCCTCCCAGCCACCATAATTTGTTTCTATTCCTTCTTTTTAATTTATGGCTATTTTTCTATTTTCATTTTACTTTGCACAGAAATTGAGAACTCAAGTTACCACCTCTAGAAAAGTTGAATTTAAAACTACAAAAACATTAATATCTAAAAAAAAAATTAAGATATTGTTTCCAAACAAATTGCATTTAAAAGTACATATTTTTCTCTATACAACAGCGTAAAAATTAAAAATGTGCGATATTCAGAAGTAAAAAAAAAATCTTATTTTTTGTGTTTCAAAAATATTGACCAATATCAGCATCAAGTACTATTTGAGATAACGCTTATAAATTTCAGTAGTGTAAAAACAGTTTTATTTGAACAGTTACAAAAAGGATCTGCTCAAGTAATTTTTTTCAGTTAGAGTTTGTATGAGAAGTTTATTAACTGAGTTAATTAAAAAAAATAAATAAAAAAATGCATCTGTATAAAACTTGAACTAATATAAAATTTTATTCCAGGGTCGTTATTACTCTAAATGTTTGTGAAATACGAGGTAAGTCTGACCAGCAATTTTTTATGATCATTCCAGTTGTGAAAATTAGAGTGTGTTTAGAAGCAATAAAAAATAACATAATTTCATTACATTAGTCAAATAATTCATAAACAGCAGCTGATCCAGTAAAAACAATCTAGGATATAAATTTGTGGATTATAGTAAAAGCACTATTGCTCTAAACAAAAAGTGTAGTGATCTATCGTAATGTGTATTTGTTGAATGTTTAGGAGAGGTATAACTGACTACTATAAAACCAAAGAACTTTCGGGATTTAGAAACAGCGGATTTTTTTTTTCCTCAACAAATCACAATTGCCAGAATAAGAATTTTAAACCTAACACAATACTTAATGAGAAAATTAGGTTTTACTGCATCATATGTTGATTAAAATGACCTACGCCGAAAACAAAACATGTCTAGTTATATCAATTTCTTCAAAGGGATTTTTGAAATACCTCATGAAAATGAGCTATGTCAAATCACACAAACCTCATCCAATGATGTCCGTTGTCCACAAGGCCATAGCTAGAAGTGATCAATAGGGGAGGGGGGGGGGCTCAAGAGATTGTAGGAGAGGCTCAAGAGATTGTAGGGGGGGGGGGCTCATAGTTTTTTCTCTCTCTCTGACATAGAAAGATAAATTAATGCATATTCACATTGTAGATACTATATTTCTTATTAAACTGTTGTAATAACTTCTTTTTATACTAAGAAAAGTATAGGATGATGAAAATTTTGAGCGTATAACTGGTGCAAAATTTACATCATGTTAGCTTTACATGTACAAATAGAATGAGGGAGTGTTGTATTATTTATTTTAGATACAATTTAGTAATTCTGCAAAACTGTGAAAGGATCTCAAAACTAAATTAGATTGTTGAACAGAACTTCATTTGAATTTTCGGAACCGAAATTCATTGAGTGACCTTGAAATCTTTTCCAGTGGGGCTCAAAATATTTTAGGGGGCTGATCCGCCCATAGTGCCACCTTAGCTACGGCCCTGGTTGTCCATTTGATATGTGTCTAATTGTGTCTTAATTATTTGTCTTCCTTCAACAGCTTGTTCCATAAGAAAGCATAAATCTATGCCATCATTCACAAGAGAATTTAAATTATTTAGATTCAATTTACCTATTAAATAGCTGAAGAAGAATAATTTGTAAGACATTTTAGTCAACACAAACATGTGCATCACACAAATTTGCAAATAAATGGTCAAGTGCGAGCATTACCAGTGCCACCGAGATTAGCTCTTCTATAGACTTATTAGATATTACTCGTGCTTGCACAATAAATATAAGAATTATCAATTATATTAAATTATTGAAAGAAATCTTGCTAAAAGAATAATAAGACTTTGTAAAAAAATATACAACGTAGGGTTGGGTTTAGCTTTATACAATAGAAAAGTATAAATGTCTATATAATGAAATTTCAATGAGATATGAAGCCTAAATAATATCAAATATTGTTATTCTGCATAACTCTTTCTTTAATCTTATTTTAATCTATTTTCTGTTGTTCTTTTTTTATCTTTATTTTTTAGAAATTAATTTTTTATTGACAACTAGCTGACCCGCCCGGCGTTGCCCGGGTCCGTATTAACAATATTGAACGAACTTGAAATCTGTATGATTTTATCCTTAACTCGAAACATGCAGAAATGCATTGTCTGAAATACGTGGCCACTGATTGTGTGAAAAATCGGTTTAAAAAACAGCTAATGTTAAGCTCTAAAAATACTCAAAATGAGCAATGAGAAACGCGGGATGGAATATGTATCCAACGACTGCGTGATTTTCGTGTTAAAGTGTTGATATTTATCAAAAATCACTGTTAAGTCCCGTAAATAATTATTTTTTTTTTTCACATAGAAATCCCAAGTGAAATATTTTGAATTTCAAACTAATTATATCACTATTAAATCCGACTATACCATGAATGAAATCGATACTCACTGGTAGCTAAAATGTTGGTAAGTAGTATTTATAATTTCAGAGCCATTTAATAAAAGTAAGTGTTATTTTTAATCAAATCATGTGTAATGTTCACTCTATGGATAAATTCCTAACCGTAAACTTTTGTACCGTAACCATAACCTGCCTGTAACCTAACTTTGACTTAACAGTACCTTACCGTAAATTAAATATAACATAAATCTAACCTAGCCTTCACTTTATTGTAACATATCCTTATTCTAACCATAACATAAATGCAATTTAACTTTAACCTAACTTTAACTTAACCGTGACCTAACTGTAACCTAACGCGAAATTAAATATAATCAAAGACTTGCCGTAATGTAATTGCAACCTAAATGTTACCAAACCATATATTGGTTTTATGTCCATGGAAATTATTTTGTCTTGTTCGGATCTGGTTATGATTCATTAGAACATTTTTGTCGGGTTCAGATTTCGTTCGGTTCATATTTTAGGTATTTTTTGATATTGAGTTTTAATGTTCGGGTCGTATTCATGTCCATGGAAATTATTTTGCCTTGCTCGGATACTGTTATGGTTCTTTGAAATATTTTTGTCGGGAACAGATTTGTTTCACTTCAAATTTCGCCTTTTTCTTCAAATGGAATTTTTGGGTTCGGGTTTTCTTGCGTGTTTCACGGAAATTATGCTGCATTGTTCGAATAAGAACATGCTTCACTGGAATATATTTTTTTTCAAGTTCAGATTTGGTTCAGTTCAGATTTCGTGATTTTTTCAAAGAAATTTTTTAGGCTCAGATTCGGTTCATGTGAATGGAAATTTTTTGTCTTATTCATATCCGGTTACGATTCTTTGGACTATTTTTTATCAGGTTCCGATTTTGTTCGATTCAAATTTCAGGTATTTTTTCAAATAGAATTTTCAGGTTCGGATCTCGTCCATGCCCACGGGAATTATTTTGTCATACTCGAATCCAGTTATGATTTTTTCGAATATTTTGATCAAATTTAGGTGTGGTTTGGGTCAAATTTCAGTTTTTTTCAAATCGAATTTTTTAGGTTCGAGTTGGGTTTATGTCCATAGAAATTATTTTGTCTTGCTTGGATTGGGTATAGTTCTTTGGAATATTTTTGTCAGGTCCATATTTGGTTCAATTCAGATTTCGGGTTTTTTCTTGAAATATAACTGTTGAGTTCGGGTCTTCTTGCATGTTCACGGAAATAATTCTGTCTTGTTCGAATAAGGACATGCTTCACTGGAATATTTTTGCCAAGTTCAGATTTCGTTCAGTTCGCGATTTTTTCAAAGAAATTTTTGGGGTTCGGATTGCGTTCATGTCCATGGAAATATTTTGTCTTGTTTGGATCCGGTTGCGTTTCTTTGAAATAGTTTTGTCAGATTCAGATTTGGTTCGATTCAAATTTCAGGTATTTTTTTGAATGGGAGTTTTAGGTTCGTATCGGGTTCATGTCCACGGAAATTATTTTGTCTTACTCGAATCTGGTTATGGTTCTTTCAAATACTTTGGTCAGATTTAGATGTGGTTTGGGTCAAAGTTCAGGATTTTTCAAATGGAGTTTTTTAGGTTTGAGTCGGGTTTATGACCATGGAAAGTATTTTGTCTTGCTGGGATCGGGTTATAGTTCTCTGGAATATTTTTATGGGTTTCAGATATCGTTCGAGTCATATTTCGGGTTTTTTTAAAGAAAATATTTAGGTTCGGTCAGGTTTCATGCCCACGAAAATTATTTTTCCTTGTTTGAATCGGGTTATACTTCACTTGAACATTTTTGCGGGATTCAGATTTGTTTCGGGTCAGTTATCAAATCCATAGTTTTTTCCAAACAAAATTTTTAGGTCAGGGTCGGGTTTATACTCACGGAAATTTTGTGTATAACGGATCGGAGTGTTGTCTGTTTTTTTCTGGTTGGGATCGGGTTATGTTTAAATTAGTCTAAATATTAAGGTTATAATCAGTTTTGCTACTATTCTTTTTATGGCTGTTTCTGATAGATAATTTACTTTGCTGTTTGATAATTTATTATGGTGAATGAATCGTTTGCGGATACAAACAGTTGTACGCCAAACAGCTATTTTCTTTTTGGTTTAAAAACAAATTAAAGCCATATTACAATTTTAAATTGAATAGAACACATTTAAATTTAATCAATGATTAAAAAAATAAACTCTTAGAAAAGTGTTGTGTAATGTTTTTTTACTGCAACACAGCTAATAACTCATATATTCTAATGTTCGAAATGCCAAAAATATGCGTACAACTATATAGTAAAAAGAAATTAATAGAGTGGCAGTATAATGTCTTGGGGTGACGCAAAAAATGTAACTCTAAAATCCGCTACATTAAGTCCAAATAAGCACTAACAAAATCATGTGCTTTGAAACTCCGATCAATTCAAACTGGTTTAAACCAGTATTTCTTTGTTTTTGTTTTTACCTTTTAAACTGTTATTGAATAGATGACTAAAATTTCGTTTAAAAAATAACGTTTTCTGCCATTATTGCCTGTAATACACGATCAGATAGCATGAAAGATACAATTAGATCAGGGTCGGACTGGACAAGAGAAAAGGGCGCAGACCTTGGAATTTTAGAGGCAGCAAAAATTTTAAAGAACTCTTTCCGGTTGTGAAATTTGCTAGATGTATCAAATTTCTTTGTGATAATAAAAAATATTTTTCTTGGGCTGTCTATTACTTGATAATTAGGATTATCCTTTAAAGTGTTCTCGAAATTTTTTATATTAGTCAGAATGTTTGTGTACAGCGAGGAAAAAAATATTGGAGCGTTGGAGCCTATTAGGAATTTAAAGGGCACAAAATTTTTGCTTAAGAGGGCGCACCGGCCCTCGGGCCGATGGGCCGGCGGGCCAGTCCGAGCCTGAATTAGATCAATCATAGGCAAGAATTATTTGATTATTTTTATCATATGACTTTGAAATATCAATATAGAAGCATCATTTAAGACTTTGCTTGAAAAATCAACATTCTTTCGCTAATGCCTTAAAATCGTCTGCACTCTGAAATCTAGATTTTAGATTAATATTATTATTTAAGTGTTCATGCATGATTTTAAAAGAATCTTTTCATCACTATATTTTATATATTGACATTGAATTATTAATATGTTGTTAAATAATAAACATTTTTCATCTACGTTATAAAGTATTAAAAATTTCTGAAAAAAAAAAGAGAAAACTTTTAGAAATACAATTTTTTACTTCAAATCATATGTTTTCAATATTTTATTTAATTTTGTTTTGACATTTAATTATTTTTAATTTTCCAATTTCAATTATTTTAAAAGCAAACATTTATTTTAATAAATAACATAATAGAAAAAACTATTTAAAAAAAATACTATTTCTTCGTAAAATATGCTTCAGCTGTAATTCATTTCTTCCAATCCGTCTTATTAATACAAAATTCCTTCCTCGTGCTTTATTTTGAGACATTAAAATTTCAGCGATAAATGGTTTCATATTGCAAACCTTTTTTTTTTTTTTTTTCGGTTTACTTCGCCACCACCTATCTTTTTCCTCCATGGTGTACAGCAACTGTGATTAAAAAAAAAAAGAAAAAAAATCCTCATTTAAGCTGACAGTTTGCCAGTCTATGAATTTTAAAGGTCAGTCCCAGTTTTTAAAATTATTTCTGCGAAAATTTTATGCAACCAACCAACCATAAGAGAATAAAAAGTAAAAAAGCTAAAAAAAGCTATTTTTTATGAGAGTGAGGTTTGGAATTTAATTAATTACTCAGTTAATAAATAGAATTTTGAAATTCTGAGAGTCAGGTGCACCAGGAGAGATATTGGGTTACTCTCAGAAAAATTTTGAGCTTCGTACGTACCGTAGTTTTCGCTAACTATCGCAGACACACACACACACACACACAGAGCGATTTGTTATTTTATTAATATAGATAAAAGTAGTTCATATTTAAACTTCATTTGGCATTTCATAAAACTAAATTCAACATAATAATAAACGTTTGTTTTTACAGTGTAGCTAAAGTAGAATCCTTGTTTAAAGTTTAAATTTTCTTTCTTTCTAACCGATGACCAGGCCCCTACCTGCCGAGTTATCTCAGCTTAACGGGTTAGATACCTGGTATCGGGGCGGACGACCGCCTAATTGCCGTGAAGCGGCAATAAACTTTGCTTCGCATGCCATCATTTCTGCAGTACTTCTTGTCGTTGAGCATACTTTGTTTCACCTGTTAATTAAAGGTACATCCTGTTGTTTGAACTGCAAATGGCTTCGCAAGATGGTCTTGTAATTTAGAGCCTTGATCAGATGACGAGGCCTTCACCTGGCAAGGCACCTCCAGAGGTATAATTCACAGGTAACTTGGAGGACTTTGCACCCACGACGGATTTTACATGCACCAGTTAAAGTTTAAACTTAGCATCCTGCTATGCACGCTTTGAAAACATGTCGTAAAATGTAACATTTGCACCATTTTTCCAGATAGGTTTTATATCTTAAAAAGTTGGAAATTTTAGTCAAGTTTTATAAAAAAAAAAATTCACACCAGAATTTTTATTTAAAATTGTTTAAATTTTTTAATTTAATTTTTTTATTCTTTGTATCTTTTATACTTTTTTAATAATACAATTTCTGGTTTGAACCGAAATATATTCATATGATAACAGTTAAAATGACCACTCACGGCCATTCTACTGTTAATTAACTCTTAAAAATACGAGAGGTGTATCGTGAAATCCATTCAAAGCAAACTAATCGTGAATCCCATAATATTCATCAGGTTAACCCATTAACACCCAGTGGCATATATATAGATCACTAGACTTAGTGGAAGAAAGTGTCTTCCACGCCAGTAAATATGAAGATAAATATATACTCTCTTTTACTAGACAATTTCCTTGATAAATAACATAAAAATACCCTTCTTTTAAAAGTGGTGGGAAATCTATAAGATTAAAATATTAACGAGGAAAACAATTTGGTTCTAGTTAAATTCTAGTTAAATTAGTCTATTTTTAACAATTTGACGTTTATTGCTTTTGTACTGCTACTGGGCATTGCATTATACAAATATGTCATTAAAAGTTGCTATCTAGGCTTTAACCCTTTGAAGGGCAAAGCACTTCTATTCATTAAATGCTGAAATGATCGAATGAGACCAGAATTTAAAAGCAGATTTATTTCAAAATAGATAAATGCTTATCTTCGCGTACTTGATAAAATTAAAATTTTCATTTCAAAATTCTGGTGTCAATGTGGTATTTTTCAATAAAAATTAAGTGGTATATATTTTATACCACCGCCCTTCAAGGTATTAAAAGACGATCGTACATAGAGTACGCCACTCTTGTCATTATTTATACCCAAACTGTCCGTGTCTTTAAAGGTTAAAATATCGTCTAATTTCCGACGATTTTTTTCGAAAATCATTATCAAAAGTGCTTTTATAATTTTGTAACAATAGGTACCTCCATTGCTCCACAACACCTCTGCTATATGCTCATAAATTGAAATTTGTGTGTAACGGAAAAATGCTCTTTTCTCAAAAACTATGCGACCTAAGGGTGATAATCGCTATAGTTTTCCTACAAGGTTTAAATTAACGTCTACTACCTCTAATTTTTTCATAATTTTAGTTTAAGTAGATTCAGAAATAGATGGGGGAACATATTTTTGTTCTACATTTTCGGCGATATCTCCAAAAATATAATACCTGAAATTAAAAGAAATGTGTTTTTGAGTTCAGCGTTACAAAAGCTTTCATGTGATACACAAAGAATTTTTTTTTTTTTTTTTTTTTTTTTTTTTAAGTAACTTAATTAACTCCTCTACATTTTCCCAAAATATGATTGTGAATGTTTAAAAATCTGTAAATATGTGGGTCAATAGTCTTTAATACTTCCCCAATTTGAACTTTTCGCTTTCCATAGTTTACGAGCAAAATAGCTGTGACAGACAGACCGACACAGGAGTAATCTTATAATGTTTCCGTTTTCACTTTTTAAGTATGGAACCTAAAAAGTAGAAAATCTGTAAATTATCCAGTAGAACATGGTTTAGAAAAAATTAAACAAAAAGTCATGACTTAAATTACAAAAATATATAAAAATTCTGACTATAAGAGACTGAAAACAGCTGAAGTTGTCAAAGCAAAGAAAGTATTCCGACTACAAAAGAATTATACCTCCTCTCCCCTCAAAAAAAAAAGATGCAATAAAACAACGATTGTAAAAGAGCTAAATCTAGCAGATTTATGACTATACAGGGTGTTTTGCTACCAGACCGACAAACTTTGTGGGGTGATAGTAGACATGCAGACAAACATTATTAAATAGAAAACCATGGGGCGCAAACGTCTTCTGTAGGAGCTAGGGGCCATTAAAGTTTAAGGTCCAAAACATCAAACGCTGATAAAAAACGGAAAAAAGGGTCGATTCGTTTGCGGTTTTCGCTAAAATAATTCTCTAAATCGCGAATTAAAAAAAAAAAAATTAAAGGATACGTTCAAAAATTGTCGATAGAGGGCGCTGTAGACTTTAGAGTAACGAACAAATACTTTTTACCGTTCTTTTGTGCATGGGGTTGAAATTGTTCTAAAGTTTAGACGTTAAATTAAATTTTAAGCTCAAAATCGGATATATGGGGATCGGGTAACTAGCGAAAATTAATCTGTGAACCGAGGGGGAAATTTTAAATGCTCATTAACATTGGACAAACTAATCGATTTTGTTGCGGTCTGCGTGGAGGTCATGCCCTTGGTAATTATTTTAATCGAAATGACGTTCAGCTTTGTGTCCTCATTTTTTGATAGAGGGCGCTTCCGACACATCTCCGACATTTCAATGGCATTACTCCTGGGTGTTTTACTAGCAGACCACCATACTTCCAGGAAGTGTTAGGGATGCAAAAACGACTCGGAATCATATAGGAATGTAACGTTGAAAATGCCTTTTTTTGCGAGTTATGGTTAAAAGAAGCAGAGAAAAAAGGAACGGAAACAAGGAGAGAAACAGCAACACGTTAAAGTGATTGAAAACTGTTTATTCAAAGGTTTTACTTACATTTTCAACGTTACATTTCTATGTGATTCCGAGTCGTTTTTGCATCCTTAACACTTCCTGGAAATATGGTAGTCTGGTAGTAAAACACCCAGGAGTAATGCCATTGAAATGTCGGAGATGTGTCGGAAGCGCCCCCTATAAAAAATGAGGACACAAAGCTGAACGTCATTTCGATTAAAATAGTTACCAAGGGCATGACCTCCACGCAAACCGCAACAAAATCGATTAGTTTGTCCAATGTTAATGAGCGTTTAAAATCTCCCCCTCAGTTTACAGTTTAATTTTCACTAGTTACCCGATCCCCATGTATCCGATTTTGGGCTTAAAATTTAAGTTAACGTCTAAACTTTAGAACAATTTCAACCCCATGCACAAAAGAACGGTTAAAAGTATTTGTTCGTTACTCTAAACTCTAAAGCGCCCTCTATCGACAATTTTTGAACGTATCCTTTAAAATTTTTTTATAAAAAATTCGTGATTTAGAGAATGATTTTAGCGAAAACCGCAAACGAATCGACCCTTTTTTTCGTTTTTTATCAGCGTTTGAAGTTTTGGACCTTAAACTTTAATGGCCCCTAGCTCCTACAGAAGACGTTTGCGCCTCATGCTTTCCTATTTAATAATGTTTGTCTGCATGTCTACTATAACTCCTCAAAGTTCGTCGGTCTGGTAGCGAAACACCCTGTATATAGAGAAAATAAATAGTGATCATGATAACCCCGCTATTGGTTGAAATTACCAACTTTTTTTTTATGGGAGTAATTTTGATCCCTTCTTACATATTTAAAAATTGAAGTTAATCGAATTTACATCTTTTTATGTTATTCACAAAAGATGAAATTACTTTTAAAAAGTAAGTAACAGAAAAAAAGAAAAAAACAGTGTTTGTTCGAAAGCCGGTATTTAATAATTAAAAAAAAAATTTGGTGGAACTGGTCGAACTACCCCACTTGACCTTATAAGAAAACTAAGTTCTATACACACCATTTCAATCACAGAACATGCAAGAGAAATCTATGTTGAATTCTCTGAACCTGGATATGTCATGTGAAAATTACAGTAAAGTAAAGGAACCAAGTAAAAACTGTTTTTAAATATGCTTCTTGTTCAGTCATGCTGAGAAGTGAATAGTACTTGGTTTGAAATTTTGTATACGTACAATTAATATGAAGTTCAGTTTTAGTCACTTCAGTATATTTCACGAAATTTTTCAAATAATAGAAGGGAACCCTCCGAATAATGTTTGCCCCAAGTTTGCCCCCCCCCCCCCCCCACTGTCTAAGTCGGGTCCTGATTGCGAGAATTCCGTTGTTACATCACATATGGCTTCAGGGTCAAAACTAGTCTTTTTTTTTTTTTTTCACCCGGGGCAAACATGGATTTTGGCACCTCCCCTTCTCCTCTGCGAGGTATATTTACAAAGAGAATTCTACTAATTTTCCAACTACCGACTCACAGTGGCGCAGCCAGAATTCGGTTCTAGGGGGGGTTTTGAGTTTCTGATAAAGGTTTTCGCCGGTTATTTGAATCACCGGTTAATATAATCAGTACTAATTAGAATATTCACTGCATAATACTTAAACTCGAAGAGCATCTGTGTGGCAGGAAATCATCATTCTTTTAGCATAATACGTCTCAGAAAAGTGATTTAGTTCAAATAACCAATTTTTACTAAACTAATCCATGTAATATGCACTTTCAGAGTTTTAAGTAGAATTCTCGCCATTTAATTGAATCACTTTATTTAATAAAATTTGATTTAATAAAGCGTCAGATTCCGAAATACGAAAATATGTTTTTAAATGTTAAGTTTGGTTTTGATTCATATAAGCGGCAATTATGGCGAACTTTCTTAGCTCTGGGAGGGGTTTTAACCCCAAAACCCCCCCTCTGGCTGCGCCACTGCCGACTCATTTTTAAATTTAAAATATGTAATCATAATGTGTGTAATTCTGAACTAGGTAATCTTCTTTGTCAAATATTGATTAATTAAAAACTTGAAAACGGAATCGCGAAGAATTAAAAAATTCGCTTTATACATGATCCTTGGAGTAATAATTTCTAATTTCTCTTCTTTTCCATATTATCCTTAGATTCTCATTCTTCTATGCTTTTGCTTCGGATGCCCCACACAGAACGATTTTAAAAATACCGTGCTAAACATAGAAGTGAGAAAAATCGACAAACAAAATCTTTATTTGGCGACTCTTCGTACCGGCGCCATGGGCACATGTACCCCCCTCCCCCCTTAGTTTCGGCCTCGGCCCTGTGGCTCCTTCGCCGTCGTGATAACAAATTTAACATACGACTGCATTAACTTTATAAATTTTGCAACAGATGACGCCACTAAAACATACTTATAGGATACGATGTTTCTAGGAGTCTGGTGTTATTAAAAGGAAATTTGGATGAATACATATTCTTTCCCCAAAATTTTTATTACAAAATTCATCGCTTTTTATGTTTTTTTCATGAGTTTTTAATTTTAATTCGAGAGTTCATGATTACTTAAAAGAACGCTAACGCATTTAGACACGAAAACAAAAAATAATCCATGAAGCAGTGAATGCATACAAGAAAAGAAAATATTAAAAGTCAAGAGCTTTTCTTTAAGAAGTAAAAATACAGTGAAATATTTTTTTAAAACTGGGAAACAAGATTTTGTCTCTTTATATCTGAATTTGTGCTTTATTGGAACGTGTTACATCGAAGTTCAATTGCATTGTTTTGTAATAGTTGTGTATGTATGTGTGGTTGGAGGTGGGGGGGGGGTTATACCAAACATTTTAAAAAGCAGCATACTTCTAAATTTCAGGAAATTTAATTGAAATGTTTATAATTCCAAGGATCTATAGCGTCGCGTTAGTTTAAAAAAATGTAAAATACCCTCCTTGCTCTTTCCCTCACTCCTGAAAAACATCAACAAAAGAAAACTGTATGATGGCTGTAGCTGGATTTGTATTCTAATTAAGGTAAAAATACACGAAAAGTATAATTTCAATTCCTGTAAAGTTCTTTATAATTGTATGGGACTTATTTTGTCTTAAGGTTCGTTTGCATATTTAAAACTTCACCAACTTTGATTTTTCAAATTATAACATCCGTTATTGACACCATACTTGAGACCCTTTCCCTTGGATTATGACAGACCAGAAAAAGTACATAGTTTATATACTTCAATCTTTATACAGTTAGAAGAGGTCAAAGTTTAATGAAGTTAATGTTAAATTCATGTGATAAACTTTAATTTATAACTCTCCAAAAAAGAAGTATATATACAGGGTGTATCTTCTTATATCTGGCTAATAGCAAATTCGAATCCTTAAATTTTGAGGTATAGTTCACAAATGTAGAAACATTTTAAATGTTTTACTTCATGAAATAGCAATCCATTTACATTACAATAGTTTTTTTTTTTTCATTTTTAGTTGAAAAATTTTAAGTTTTAAATGGTCCCTGGTCCTATAAGTTTTATTTTCCCCATGCTCTAGCAAGTGAAACAAAAGTATATTTTTATATGACCAACACTTTCCGAGTTGTGATATTTTGAATTTTATGAACTTTCAGCGGTTTCTGGCGTTAACAACGGAAAAATGTGCTTTTAATTCTATATAAAACACTGGCACTTTGTAGCTTTTTAAACATTTTGAAACTTTTTACATAAATAACTCTTTTGAAGTAAATGGATATTTCTATGATGAAGTGCAATTTTCGAAACGTTTTTGTAATTAGAACTACTGTACATCTAAAAATAAACGTTTAGGAAATAATTATTGTCAATGTAAGAAGAGTTATTCTGTAGATATTTATATTCATTTATAATTAATGTTTTTTTCGTCTAAAAAAGATATTCTGGACTGTACTTAGAAAAATTATGTTAAACCGAGTACGACCGACCTACGACGGATAAAAATAGCGCAAACCAGACTCTGACCAGAACGACGGGTCGTATCGGGTACCGATAAAATCGGATTACCCGATCCATTTGAGAACTCTATGTGGGCTGCAGCAACACTAGACTTTTCCTCGCATATTTCACTATATTTTGAAGGGCGATTTCAAGATCCATCAGCTACTATTTCTTTCTAACAATACACTAAAATAAACGACAAATATTTCTTAATCTTCGAAAATATAATATAACCATGAAAGGAAATATTACAATCACGTCTTACAAGTAATTAACGATTCCGAAAAGCATTCCTCATTATCTTTTGAAACCTCACCTCCGAAACCAACATTTCTTGTAAATCTAATGAAGCATCTATAAAAACAGTATTTTTTTTTCTGCCACTCAAGCCCTGATTACCGAATAAGCAAGCACGAGAAGCATGTGCTTGCCTTAGAAAAATTTGAAGGGGAAGTATTGAATTAATAGTAATGTTAGATTGTTAGATTACATTTATTTCACATAGCTGAATATTAATACTTTTTAATTTGGTTTATACGCACAATGTAAAATATTAATATTTTAAACTATTGCCGAAATTGAAAGAAGTATTTCAAAATATTAATATTTTATGCATGCTAAATTCAAACTTTTTATCCATCTTATATTTTTACGTTTATAACACTATGCAAAATCATTTTTCCGTATTTTTCTTGATTGTATCCAAGTATTGCGCATATATATACATATATAGGGGAACATAAAAAAAGTTCTTTATAATGAAATACATGTGAACAGAGCTGAGCCACATTATGTAGCACCGGTGAGTTTCCAGGTATGTCGAACTTAAAAAACATTTCTCGAATGAAAGTAGGCCCCAACATGACTCTGTGCTTCCTATATCTTCAGAGCTTAACCGGGCCCTGCTGCCACTGATTTTCAGAAATGTTTCCAAATCGTTTTTATAATGCACTAACTAAAGTACCTCGCGTTGCCGGAAATTTTAAGAATGTTTGTTTTGAAAAATCAATTTCAAAATTTAACTTACAACATAAAAAAAGCAGTTGAAGTGTTATACACATGAATAAAATAGAAACCCATTTTAAAAATGTATAAATTTGTATAAAGGACGCAAAATAATATAGCTATAAATGAACTTATTTTCATTCATCATTGGAGAAATAATGTTGAAATAGCCAATATTCCCATAATTCTCTGGTTTTTATCATGTTTCAAAACTTTTTTTTCATTCTGAAATGATTTTATATATTCACCACGTTCTTTATATTTCAAATATGACGTAATATTCCCCTTTTTTTTAAATTTGTCAAACTATTCTTTTGTTTTGAAAATGACTCCGGTTGAGTTGAAACATATCAACAGTCAGATAAAACTATTTTACTGTTTTTAAATTTTAATCTTACTCTTTTTAGCAATACGAAATAATATACTATTTATTTCATTTTTTTATGTGGAAATCTTGAAATAGAAAAGTTGTGACGTAATATTAACTATTTTTTTTTCTTTCAATGCGTCAAACTATTTATTTCATTTCCATTTTTCACACGGAAATCTTGCGATAGAAAAGTAATTGTTATGGTAAGAACTTTATTGTGGATTTTTAAATGTTGGCAACAGCTGTAACGAAAACTGTTTAAATTTGATTGGAAATTCCTGTTAATCCTTTGAACTCTGGTGATTGAATTTTTTACCATTTAATTTTAATTCCAAAATGTCACAATGGCCCCGGTATATTAGACCAAATTTATTTGAAAAAGGTTTAATGCATTTTTTTTTCGTGTATATTGAAAACCGATTTTTTTTTCTTTGCAAAATACTGGTACCAATGTGACATTTGGAATTTTGAAGAAATTTACCCACCAGAGCTCAAAGGGTTGAATTGAAGGTTTTTTATTAATTAAAAATTAAGAATAAATCATTTCTATTCCGGATAATATTAGTTGCTTCAACCGTATTTTAATACGCATATACGTAACATTTCACTTTTCTGTGGTTTCCAAACTGTAATTTGTATAGAATTACAAACAAACAAATTTTCATTTATATATGGGCCATTTTCACCATTCGCTTACATTTCATGGTAACGGACTTGACAAGTAACGGATTTGACATTTCAAATAAAACTAAAAAAAAATAAAAAAAAATTTAAAAAATATTAAAATTAACTAGCTTGTATATTTTCTAACTTAGATAATAATTTACATACCTTCTAAAACTATTTAGTAAACTTACTTAGCAGCTTACATTTCATCGCTTTTTCATGGTAACAGACTTGACAAGTAACGGACTTGACATTTCAAATAAACTAGCAAAACTATACTAACTATTGAACTACTATTAAACTATTACAAATGAATTAGCTTCTATAATTTCTAACTTAGATAATAATACTAATACCTTCTGATACTATTTAGTAAACAGTATTTAATTGCAAAAGTGCAAAAATCATTATTTTAATATTAAAATTTATGGTAACAGACTTGACAGTGAAAAAAAATACCAACCTTGATAAAAGCTTAATCTTGCCACTATTACATTGTTTCACAATTGAAGAGTAAACAAGTTAGAAAAATCATGCGTTAAGCATAGATTATGAAGCACTCTCCAACACTTAATGAATTCTTTAACAAAACTTTGTTATTTAGGGAAATAATAGTGTATAGCCAAATATACCCAAATATGTATTCCAGTACATTAGAACAGCCCTGTATTTCATATGTCAGTTCATATAACAGGAAAAATTAGCTCAGCAAGAAAATACCTTGTAGTTTGAAATTTCTTTTTCAGCAATTCATACTATTAGATGGAAACATACTTGAATACTTTTGTTCAGCCCTGTAGTTTACATTCTACCTTTATTACACGTCAGCATTAGGCTAAAATTTATTGTAAACTAAAACACTTTTAAAACAACTGAAATCACATTCTCATAAATTATCATTCATAGGCGTCCATGTAAAGAATTCTTTGCGTGGCCCTGTATATCCCTTTATCTATATTCTGCAAGCATTTCTCAGTAAATTGAATGCAGCTCAGAGTAAAAATGCATAGCTTATTTAAGAACCACGTTTAAATAATTTACGCTCATATTCAGTAACGTTCGTGAGCTCTTTTGGGTAGCCTTATATATCAACTATAACATTTATACACACCATATAATGTGCATATATTTAGCGAAATACAAACGCGAATATCATAATTAATATGCATTTCATCCCTCCATCAGCCATCATCGGACACATATACGGTACTTCGGAAAGAATATACTATTTGAAATCTTTTGTATGGCCCTGTAAATGCTATGTACTTCATATTATGCAAGACAGTAGCGTATAATTTATATTAAGCTTCAGTGACATATATCAATTTTATTATACATGAAAAAGCTCAATATATTTAAAATATGTCACACAAAATTCCCCCTTTTACATTATCTAATGGAATTCTTTTGTGTGGCCCTGTAAATGAATAATAGCTACATTTTCACCTTATATTTTATAGAATGCATATTTTAATACGTTTGACAGGGTATAACATCTTTAAAATTCCTTTGAAACGATTTTTCCCCATAGGTCGTAATGTAATAGGAAACTTTTGATTCGCCCTGTAGATAAACTAATCATGGTAGAAACTGCATTTTCGATAGGACTTGTGCTAGGGTAAACGTCAATAACGTCCTAAAATTTCATGGCAATCCGAGTATATTAACGATTTTTCCCCATGGGCCGTAATGTAATGGAAAACTTTTGATTCGCCCTGTAGATAAACTAATCATGGTAGAAACTGCATTTTCGATAGGACTTGTGCTAGGGTAAACGTCAATAACGTCCTAAAATTTCATGGCAATCCGAGTATATTAACGATTTTTCCCCATGGGCCGTAATGTAATGGAAAACTTTTGATTCGCCCTGTAGATAAACTAATCATAATAGAAACTTCATTTTCAGTAGTGTTCGTGCTAGGGTAAACCTCAATAACGTCCTAAAATTTCATGGCAATCCGAGCATATTAACGAATTTTCTCCATACGCCGTAATGTAATGGGAAACTTTTGATTTGCCCTGTAGATAAACTAATCATGGTAGAAACTTCATTTTCAATAGAACTTGTGCTAGGGTAAACGTCAATAACGTCCTAAAATTTCATGGCAATCCCAGTATATTATCGATTTTTTCCCATAGGCCGTAATGTAATGGGAAACTTTTGATTCGCCCTGTAGATAAACTAATCATGGTAGAAACTTCATTTTCAATAGGACTTGTGCTAGGGTAAACGTTAATAACGTCCTAAAATTTCATGGCAATCCGAGTATATTAGCGATTTTTCCCCCATAGGCCGTAATGTAATGGGAAACTTTTGATTCTCTCTGTAGATAAACTAATCATGGTAGATACTTCATTTTCAATAGGGTTCGTGCTAGGGTAAACCTCAATAACGTATAAAAATTTCATAGCAATCCGAGTATATTTACGGGAGTTAGAGCGCGGCCAGACGGACAGACGGCCAGACAAACCGAATGCATAAGCACTTTTCAACTTTGTTGGAAAGTGCTAAAAAGGGCAACTAGTAGTTGCGTGAATAGTTTAACTATATCGCCGAATATTTACTGCTAACTTTAGGTAGCATTCGAAGCCTATTTTGACTAAAATAATCACAACCCGTAAGACATGGTGACGTCACTGCAACGTCGTTGTGAAGTCGCATTGTGACTTTGTGACCAGCGATTCTCGACGTGACGTCACGTGACGTCGATGTGAAGTCGCAGTGACTAAAATGTGAAGTCGTTATGGCCGTTTTAGAGCTTTTTTGTGACGTCACATTGTGACCACTTTGTGACGTCACAATGTGACCAATTTGTGAAAAGTGTGTCATTTGTGACTACTTTTACATTAACATTGTGACGAACTGTGAAAATTTTTTTAGAAAGTAACATCTTAGTCACAATGTGACGTCACTGAGGGGTGGCATTTTCGTCACAGATGTGATGTGACCAGAGTGACTCACAGGGACGTCATTGTGACGTCACTGTGAACATGCATGCTATGAGGGAAGGTAACGGACTTGACAAAAAGTGAGGGACAAAAGATTTCTGGTAATTTCTTAAAGAAAATATCTTTTGCAATAATTTTTTTTCATTAATATAGAACACTAACAGTTCATACTTAAAATAATTAAACCTTTTTATTTAAAAAAGTTAGCTCAAATTAAAAAAAAAAAAAAAAAAAAAAAAAAAAGTTGAAAACATAAAATTTTTAATGGGACAAGCATTTTTGCTTAGAATCAAAATTTTAAAGGTTTATATCTCAAAAATTTTTATTGATTTTTTTAATTTTTCATGTTTGAAATGTTCAATATAATCTTCTTTAGCTAATGCATAGCTCAAATCAAACTTTAAATATTAATTTATGTTTGAATTTTCTTCTTTTTACTCTGGGACAGCATATGTAAGCGAAATTTGAAAATGGCCCTTATATTAGATTTATCAGTTTTCTCAACCCGGGTTTTCGGGTTCCTATCAATTCTTTTTTTAAGTTTTTCATGTTCAACAATCATATTTTATAGACAAACATGATAAATTAACATCATAAACATTACCATTAATATTATTTTGTTATTCTTGCATTTATTAATCTAATTACTCAACGGGTAATTTTTTATTGAGAATTAATAGCATCCTAAAAACCGATATATTCTGGTTTGAGAAAACTGATTAATATATTGTAAAAAATACCCGAAACGTTTCTAAAAATCAGAGGCAGCAAAAAAAAAAAAAAAAAAAAAAAAAAAAGTAAAATTCTTTCTATAAATTATTTTTTAAAACTCGAAAATATAGTAGTTTTTGAGTTTTTTAAATGATAAAAAATAATTTTGGGAAACATGGGCAGCTCGAAAGCAGTTATTTTCGTTCATATATTAGCTTTCATAGATAAAGAAACATTTGTCTTTTTACAGTATAGCAGTTTTTAAAATCTATATTTTGGGGACAGCAAATAAAATTATTTAAATAAAATCCAAAATTCTAATTTTTTTTTTTGAAAATCCGAAATTAAAAAAAAAAAATGACTAAGATATAAATAAAATTTTTTATTTCCAAAAGCCAAAAAAAAAAAAAAAGTTTAAAATTAAATTTAAAATGCTGAATTATTAATAAAACACAAAAGTTTTTAAAATAGAAAGAAAACTGAATTCCAAAAAATATTATGAATGTCTTATTAAATCAATCTTAATATGAAAATTTCAAGTTCCAGCATCGGGGTCCGAACTAAGAATCTCCGAGATATTTTCCCACCAAGCCATGATGTCTACACGAAAATCGTTGAAATTAAGGTTCTGTTTTAAAATTTTAATCGCAACAATGAACGGATGATATTGAAAAAAAAAATAATTTAATTAAAATAATAGACTTTTCAAAATTTTTATGATTTGTTACATGACACGAGGTATTCAGGTGTAAGTACACAAAATTTGAAGTCTCTAACTTATACAGTTTTTGTGTACAGATTCTGTGACGGACGGATAGACAGAAGACAGAGACGAATAGGGTTTCGTCAGATGAACGGAACGCTAAAAAAATATACTAGAGTGTGTGTGTTTGGTACAGCTGCCCTACGCTCCTGTTGGATCCTTGCCTGCACAAAGTCAATGTCAATTTTATTCACAAATACATAAAATTTGCTATTTTTCTTACTCAAATACCAAAAAAAAAAAAAAAAAAAAAAAAAGACGCTTTCCATTTTTTTTATAACAGCAAAGGAATTTTCCGGAAGTGTCACCAAATTTGGCGATTTAAAATGTATTTTGGGAAAGGTCATGATCATATGGTGCAATGGATTACAATTCAATATCAATCCATTTATTGAAAAGTGGAGAATGCTGTTGTATATTTAAGCACTTAAATAGTAATGACTGCATACTTCATGCATTCACTTGCAAAAGATAATTCGAGGATGTGGCAAAAAAAAAAAAAAAAAAAAAAAAAAAAAAATTGTTGTTGAGCTGTGAAAATAATAAAGTTGGAGCATTTTTGAATGATATTTTTTTCTAACATCATTGAATATACGTTTATTCAACGATGCAGGGAATTCCAAAAATGATTTATTGAGTTCAAGGGGAAATTTAGGAGTGAATGTCGCTGTATGTTTCATTCTGAGAAGTTAGATTATTGAATAAAACCACTGAAGCTGAACGTTTAATAGTCGCCACGTTAATCTAAACAACACTTATTTGTTACCGGAAAAAAATCTCAATAGTCTGCTTTAACTGATCAATATTTTTGGAAAAAAAAAAAAAAAAAAAAAAAAAACTTTCAAATAATGCATATTTTTTCATGTCTTTTACAGAGTTTTTAATCTGTTATCACTGGTTTTTAAAAATAGAAATTTTTGCCTAAATGAATCCGAAAACAGCTCGGAATAAATAAAGCAAAATTTGCAATAAAAATTTACTAGTGAGAATAATAAATTATGGATGGATGGAATGATTGGAATATGGATGCCAGCAAATCATGATCGGCATAGACGCGTTGCCCGTATGACATACGGGCAAATCAGGGAAGTGGTTAAAATTACTGTAAAATATTTAAACTGGGAATTGTACTTACTGTGGTTGCAATCATATTGATCCACATCTACAGCGCCTCACTTGCTTACAACTAGTTAGTTTTCAATGGTTCTTTCTGCCATCACTGAAATTTATAATTGATTGTAGACTTTTTTTTTTTTTTGAAACTATGTGCGAAATTTTATTTATTTTATCACAAAAAATACAATGTCAATTACCCTGCTAAAATTCCCTTTTGAAGATGCTGGGTAATCCAGAATAACATTATGCAGGATAAAAATAAATGAAGTAGATGGATATTTTAAAAATAAATCTGAAATGTTCCAATTACTGGATTTAAAAATAGGAACAATGCTTAAATGCAAAAAAATATTAAATCTGTAAGTATTTTGATCCCAAACTCCGGACGTAATCCGTTACATATTCTAAAAGAAAAGCAAATGAAGAATTAAACCAGCTGCACTGAACTTGTAGCCCGCGGGCTGGATGTGGCCCACCGAAGCACGCGAGCTACACAGCCATTAAACTAAATTTATAAAAAATTGAGATGCTCATCAAAATTTTTCAAAATCTTCATTACAGTTTTATGTATTTTTATGGGATAAAATTCTTCCCTTTCGTAATTAATTTAACTTCATGTTAAAGTAACCTAAATATCATTTGCTTAATCAAAATAGTTCTTTTAAATTTAGCCCTATTTACTCTGTACTGATATGTATCGTTTGAATCTCATCAATGACTGAGAGGTACTTGATAAACGGGAGATGCTAGGTTCGAACCCACATGTCGTACTCATCGGCCTAACCGTTCGAAGTTTTTTTTGTGTTTTTTTTAAACCTTGCGTGACGGTATGGATCTCTAGAAAGACTTCCACGGAGGCGCCCGTTCCCTCGACCTCTATTCTTGCTGCAGATTCCGATCGTAACAAAACACCACCTTTTATGTGATTACATTTGCGAGGAAGCCAAGGGTTGCCGATTTGGAAAGCTAAAATTTCTGAATAGTAACATTTGCATTGTTTAATCATAGTATTTTGCGATTAAATAAGTCGAAAATTACTATATATACGATATTAAATTAGATTATATATAAGAAATATTAAAAATCCACAATCCTTGTAAGTCCTGCATATATTATATATTCATCATAAAAGATTGATAATAATCACTGGTACAAAACTTAAGTTTGGGGCGGTATAATCACATAAATGATATATTAAACTGTGTTTTCATCTTTGCACAGGCCCGTAGCCAGGATTTCTCTTCGGAGGGGGCTTAATCTTGGAATTTTTTTTTACTAACAGCATTAATTTGCATACTTTAAAGCGTAAATAAGAAAATAAGCAAGGCTTAACCTAAGGTACATTTCTGCACAGGGCACTTGAATGCTATGTCACAAATTGTTTTTTCATATTATTTTGAGATCTGTTACAATTCGTGGTGTTCAAGAGCCGAACATCCAATTTCCAAATTGGCTGAAAAATCAGAAGTTTTTTAATGGAGAAACTGCAACGAAAATAAACTAGTCGAGTGTGGAAATCTCAAAAAATTTTTCTATCTCATGCATGTTAATACTTCAAATTCGCTACCACATTGCCAAAATTAAATAACAATCTATGCTTATCGTGAAGATTCTAAAGACATGAAATTATGTTCATTAGTTCTTGAAACAGGACTACTGCAAAATGCTCCATTTGGTGGGCGATTTATATCAAAATATAAACAGTAATAACATTTATCAAACTATAGCTGAATCTGAAGTTTGATGAAAAGATTCGTGCATTAGTTATTGAGATAGAGTTATTGATGAGAAAATTAAGCAAAGCAGCTGGTGTCAATAGCTCAACAGGAGCTATTGACACCATCTGCTTTGCTTAACATAACTAGTTTATATTACGGATTTACTGTCTATTTATTGTGGGAATCTTAAAAAAATAGCATAGCAGAGATTTACAACAAAATTTAAACAACATCGTTTTATGTCAAGGACTAACCTTATCTGAAGTTTGATGGAAATCCGTGCATGTTATTTAGATTGAGCTTTTGTGTAAATGTTAAAAATAGTAGTATAGCAGCGCTATCTGTTACAGCAAAACCTAATCAGCATCAATTTATATCAGGGACTACCTAGATATAAATTTAATTAAATTTCGTGAATTAGTTATTGAGATAGAGCACCAATAAAACGTATGTCACATAGTCACACACAGACGTTTTGTAAAAACATGTTTTTATGGAATCTCTGAGCCCTAAAACGTGCCAATCCGTCGAAAATTTTCAATTTTCACAAATCTAATATGTACTGTCTTCTTGTAAAGGAAGAAAAAAAAATTAAAAAGCAACAAATGGAAAATGCATGACATGAGCCTATGTATCCTTTGTGAAAAAGGTTAAAAAATATTGAATTACAAACAAGCAATTTGTATAGATTTAAAGCACAGGATTATTATTAGTAGACGCGTGTCTTTCTTTACGAGAACAGGATCTTAAAATGATTAATCCGTATATGAAATTAATTTCATATATTAATTTTTCCAAAGAAAAAAGATTTTACAGATATATTAAATCATAAAAATTTTATTTTTATTTCACATTTTCCGATTAATATTACAATAATTATAAATGAAGTGCTCTTAGTACAATCAGTTTAATAGCAGCGTTCGAAATCCTTGGTGGTCCGCTGGTCCGAGACCACCGATAATTCAATCGGACCACTAATTTGAAAAATTTAGTGGTCCGCAGGACCAGTGCCTTTTTTCAGGCCCTGAGAAAATTGCAACCAATCGCACATAAGATTTTTTTATTATTATTATCAGCGATGCCGCAGACGCGCTATAGCGCGTAAATTACTCAAAAGATCGGCAATGGGACGCAAAAAATAGCTCTTACGCGTCCCACGGGACGCGTAATTTCGTTAAAGGATCGCGAAAAAACGGCAAATTTCGTTAAAAAATCGCGAAATAACGACTAATTTACAGCAAATTTGTCAAACAATTCTCGAAAATATGGCTAATTTCATTCCAAAATCCGAAACGAAAGGCAGATTTCTTCGAAAGACGCGAAAAAACGGAAAATTTCGCCCCAAAAAATCGCGAAAAACGGCAGATTTTTTTCCAAAAATTGCGGAAAAATTTTAGATTTCTTCAAAAAATTGCAAAAAAAACGGCAGATTTCAAAAAATCGCGAAAAAAGACAAATTTTATCCGAAAATCCCGATAAATTTGACAAAAAAAATCGCGAAAAACGACAAATTTCCTCAAAAGATTGCGAAAAAACCCCACAAATTTTGTTAAAAAAGCGCTAAATGACTAATTTCCGGCAAATATCGTCAACAAATTCGCGAAAATGGCTAATTTTATCCTATAAAGTGAAAAAATGGCAGATTTCTTCAAAAGATCGCGAAAAAACGGCAAATTTCCCCCAAAATCGCGACAAAACGGCAAATTTTGTCAAAAAATATCGCGAAAAACGGTATATTTCGTCAATAAAAATAAAAGATTTCGTCAAAATAACGCGAAAAAACGGAAATTTCGTCAAAAAACACGAAAAAAAATAAATAAGTGAATGCCGGGAGAGAATTTTTCTGATTTAAAAACTAATTTTCTTGCTTCAAAATTGTTGTTGCTGCTCCAAAAACCGATTTTCATGCTTCCCAATCGGTTTTTTATTGCTTCAAATCTTTCTGAGTCAATGTGACTCCTGAAAGCACCATTTCATTAAGCAAAGTACCCATTTACTCAACAAAAATATTCCTTTTTTCAGCAAAAATGTTTTTTCCAATAAACCTGTCTTGCCCCATTTTAAAAGAAATGCAAACAATAGGATATTTCTTATCTTCTACACTTAAATAAGCATTATTTTATAATTAAATTTGTATCTTGCACATTTATTCTTTAAAAAGTACAGAAAATTTACTCTAAGTGTTAAAATTATTTAATAGAATTTTATGTAGCGGACCAGTGATGATGTCTGCGGACCAGTAAATTCTCATGCTTACTGGTCCTTGGGACCAGTGACTTTTTTTAAGGAATTCTAACGCTGAATAGTGTTACAGATGTAATCTTCATGACGCCTTTTAATCGATGACGCTAATTACCTTATCTTGATCTGCTGTAATGTTTCAAGGAATGGAACTCAATGCAAGGCTAATTAGTCTCTCATCGGCAGTAACGTTTAGGAAAGAGTATTAAAAATGCGGAAATTCCACTCCCCACAATAAAATTCCTGTTAAATGTTATATAATAATATTTCTTTTGATACATTCTAGTAAAAATATCCGTAGATGTATTTTCAAGAGAAGCTACATTTCTAATTACATAAATAAAGGAGTTAAAAGACTTTGAATTTTAGATTGTTATTTACCTGCCATGCCACACGGTGATGTGAAGAGCCTTCTGCTATACTCTATAAATATATTTTTCTGTTTTTTTTTCTAATTAATATTTATACCTTATAAAGCAAATATATGGGAATTTCCATGAGCACTTGTCGTGTAAGTTACATTTCTAGTAAATGCTAAATTGTCGGCCACCTTTATTTTCGAAAGATTTGCTTGACCATATTCAATTAATGAAATATCTCTGATAAAATAAGTCACATTTTCCCGTACTAAACTACTGGTATCCAAAATCGTAATATGTGACTTACACGACATGTGCTCATGGAATTACCCATAGAAGTAGGTAACAAATTCTGTAATTTACAAATAGTTTTTCATTATTAAAATGTGATTGTCACTGAAAATGAATGTCATTTTTCTGGCTTTTTAGTTCTTTATCAGGTATAAATATGGCTCTGAGAGTAATTCTTATTTTTGACATATTTCGTGTCAGAAATAGTAAAATCCTAGCTAAAAACAAGATTTTTTAGCTAATTCTTTAAAAAAAAAAAAAAAAAAAATCTGATTAATGTGTTCATAAAATTTGAGTAGATTTTTATTACGTCATTTTCCTGGCTTCCATAAATGAACAATATAGCTGAAAAATTACATGGAATTTGAGCTACTACATTGAAAACATATTCCTTTGAAGAAAATTTAAATGTTAGACTTAAAAAACAAGAATGTAATAAAATGTTTTAGAATGAAATTGTCATTATCGTAGCATACGCATGCGAAGAAATGACATATAATTACATAAAAGTTAACTTATTATTTAAGTTCTTCAAAATTTAGAAATTTTACATGGAGAATGCTTTATTCTCTAATAGAAAATAAATTTACCTCTTGAAATTTTGAATTATTTTCAAGGGATACTGTTAATATCTCAGGTGATTAAAATCTGACATTTTGTGATATTCACTCTTTGAGGCAAATAGTCAATTCTTTTCACTGTCAAAGCATTGGCTATTATATAGATTATAGTCAATTATATAGATTATAGCCAGATTATAGTCAATACTGTCAGCAAGTGTTTGAAAATATTGTAAAAAGTTGCATTACAGTGCACTAAAAGTTTTGGGATCTCTATTTTTGAGTTAACATTAGCAATTCTCTCGCATCACAATTCATATTCAGCTTTCACTTGCAGCATTTGTTATTTTGTTGTCAAAATACTGTAATATCTTACTTTTTTCGGAGAAGAAAATCCTTGAAAAAGTATTTGGAAATCTCTTAGATTGTCTTCATTGGAAATGAATCTGTCATTTAAATTTTGAATAGGTCATTTTACACAGAGAATGAATATCGTGACTCTATAATATTCATCCGCGAATACAATTGGAAGGTTTGCACATGTTTTCTGTTTAAATGTAAATGTTATTATCTTTATTTCAGTTTGGAAGACATCATAAATAGTTCCAATATAGTTTTGGATGGAAGGAATCGTATGTTGTTGGACAATACAAAGTTGCTCAATTGATATTTCTAATTTTTGGATACCTCTGAACAATTCTAAACTGGACCAAGTTAACATAACCAGCATGTCTTCCACTCTCTCATATGCATGTGCGACGCATTTAGAAATGTCAAAACATGGTTCATCACAGCGTCGTAATATTACTTGTTTTCTCTAATATTATTTTTTAATTGTTAATATTTTTTTCTCTGGAAACCACTTTAACATTGACCACTCTAAGCTTACATTATACGCATATTATAATGAGAATAAAGAAAATTCACGAAGATATAACATGTAAGAGATTGTTTTATGTTTGATTCCTAAAGTTAACATGTTATTCCATACATGTATTACTCGCACACTTACTTCTTCTTAGTCAAATTCAATTAAATTACCCTTATCAAATTTTACTATGCATAACGATAATTAAATTTGCGTTTTAAGAAGAATTTATATATTTAGAAGTAGATATGAATAAAGAAAAGTATGTTCTAATGAATGATGTAACAAGAGTAAATGTAATTGAAAAAAAATGTTTTTACAGCTAAAAATTTACTAATTTTAAAATAGTCGAAGAGATAAATAAAAAAAACATTATCAATTTTTGTTACCATTAGAGAAAAATTTAGACTTTTTAGACTTTCGGGAGGGGCTTCAGCCCCCTTAGCCCCCTCCCTGGCTACGTGCCTGTCTTTGCACTATTCTAAATGAAAATACACTATTTGAATCTGACTAAACTGATTCCTATTCCTGTTAATCGGTGTTTTATTGCATTCCTTCCAATCTTCCCCTCTTTTCCAAGTCAAACAAACGTAATTGAACCAGAAATCTTATCTAATAGATCATGTCAAATGATTTCAACCTATAAATAAAAAAACATTTAATTAAATATATTTTCTGGTTCGATGTATGTTATCTGTTTTTAAAACATTTGAAGACTATTGTATAAATTTTGTAGGTGTTAAAGCACTCGCAGTGAATTTCACTTACCTGTTTCGCATGAATTTAACAGGAGATCTACTTTAAATAGTAATCTAGTATAGAAATTAAAGATTCTGATACATATAACTATTAAAGCAGCATTTATTTATAAAGTCTGGGATGTGCCATGCATCAAAAGCCTGTAAGAAATAACTTTTTATTTCGTTAATGATAGAATTCACCACAATACAGTGGTTAATGCTCTATTGGACCACTACAAGTTTGCACACTTAACTCGACAAGTAGGACAGAACGTAATCCTAATTTTCACTCGTGACCAAAAAAGTATGACATTTTCTTTGCAATGGTTTAATTGAAACACGCAATAGCGAAAGGTGATACAAAGAATATAAATACAAAAGATAGAAAATAATAAGGCATCATCACGGGTGGAGATGCCACTACCCCTAAAGTTTTTTTTTTTTTTTTTTCCTTTCACAGTGTTTGATTTGGATCACTTGGCGGAAGAAAATGTGTTAGAAAGAGGTCTTACGGGGGAGATTGGGGAGGGGCGGGATTTCATATATGAAATTAATTTTTTTTTGCTGGGGCAACATTTAGGGAGAGCAGACAACCGAGTAGGGCGATTGTCTCTTTACCCCATAAATTTAAGAAACCCTTTTTAGGGTTTCGTTCGTCTCGTGAAACCTTTTTAGTCTCATTTCTCTATCTGTCCGTCCGTCACAGCCTCGTACTTGAAAACTATTTAAGTTACAGACTTGATTCTTTTTTCTTTACATAGATCTGAATATTCCCTGTCATACCCAAATCATAAAATTTTGAAAAAGTTTTATATTATTTTAATTAAATGATTTCGTTTTTTTTTGAAAATTATTTCAAAACATAATTTTAATATTATCATATGTCGCTGAATATCCACAATGTAGTGGTAGACCATTCATCTCCCATGCAGAAAATTGTGTGTTCGTATCTCTCGGGCGGAACTTTAATGTTTTGATTTTTATTATTGGGTCAAAAATTCTGTGGTACACTTCTGTTGAAACAATGTTAAAATTATTGAATAATACTGGAAAATATAAACAGATTGATTAAGAAATAATTAGAAGTTTTATTTATTTATTCTTTTTTTTATACGTACATTATAGAAACAAACTTTTATACTGAAAATTCCGGTGAAAATGTAGCTTTTATGAATTCAAACTTTATTAAAAAATCGCAGAATTTTCCGGATGACCGAATATTATTATACCTTTTTCAGATAGATTTATTTAAAAGAAAATTCTTTTTCTTTTTTTGGCCATTTTAAAGGCTTATTTCATTTTGTTTCACAGCGGTAATTTTTAAAATATCTTTTTTTCAGACACTGAAAGCCAGGAATTTCAATCTGGAGCCAATATATATGTATATATATATATATTTTGTTTACTGCTGTCATCTACTGGCCACTTTTTGAAATAATAGAGCAACTTTTTTTTTTTTATCTTATTAGAAGACTTATTCAGGAATTGAAAAGTTTTGTTCTGTCTTTTTTATTTCGAATTTTAATGAATGTTAACATCCTTTTTTTGGCGCTAGTGAGTATTTAGAAAATCAATTAATGTGGATTTTTTAATTAATTATTACATTAATTGTTTGAGCATTTTAAGTCTGTTTTAAACAATTTTTTGCTTTAAAAATTTGTATTTTACTTATACCTGCGCTAAATTTTTGAAATTGCTGAATTTTAAAATATTTGGATTTTTTTTTAATTTTATTTAAATATTTTTTCTTGAATAATTTTAATTTGATATAAAAATATTTTTCTAGTTATTTTTGAATTAAATGTAATAGTGTTGCTATTTATTATTAAATATTTAATAATTATAAATTAACAATTTTGATTTATTAATTTAAGGATAAAGTGTTTTAAAAGAGATAATAAACAAAAGCATTTGTGCGATCTGTGATCGCACTTACAGGGGCGCGCCGACCCAGTGTGTAATGTGTGAGGTACACACAGGCGCCGTAATAGTAAAGGAGCCAAAAGATTTCAGTTGAGGAGAGCAAGTACTTTTAAAAAAATTCTTAATTTAATTATACTAAAAAATGTATTATATTTTCTTAGCATCTAACTTATCTTTTGTATAAAAACTTATGATATTCAATTCTTTCTTTAAAAATTTATTTTATTTTATTTTGCTTATGAGCAATGTTGCACAATATTTCTGCAAATTTCCGAATTTTGCAGCAAATTTTAGAAAAGAAAAATATTTTTTGTTTTTGTAACTTTTTTTTAAAAATATCAAAAATTAAAAATATTCCCAATTTTATGTACAATTTATTTACTGTTAAGACACAATTAAAAAGCAGGGGTGACATTCGAATTTTCCGAAAATGTAAAGCATTCGGTGCCGAAAATTTTATAAGGGCATAAGTCCGAAAATACACCAAAAATCGCAAATTTTGACAAATTGTCGGAGTAAAAAAATCAATTTCGTTAATCGTTCGCAGAAAAAAATCTACAATTTCGTCAAAGGGCAGCGGGAAAAATACGAATTCGGTTAAAGGAACGGGGAAAAAACACAAATTTGGTGAAAAAGGCCTTAAAAAATCACGAATTTCAACAAAAAGTATCAGAAAAAACACGAATTTCAACAAAAAGTATCAGAAAAAAAAACACGAATTTCAACAAAGTATCGTGTAAAAAATGCAAATTTCGAGAAAGGACAGCGGAAAAGAAAAAAAACCCCGCAAATTTCTACAATCAATCGCGAAAAAAGCGCAAATTTCGATGGTGCACTGCGTGAAAAACGAGATTTTTGGCAAAGGACCGCACGAAAAAAGCGAATTTAATCAAAGAATCGCGAGAATTTCATCTAACCCCCCCCCCCCCAAAGAAAAAAATATATATATATATCAAAGGGTCTCAGAAAATTCACACTGGGTCTCTTTAGAAAATAGCACACGCACAAACATCTATGTTTATTGGTATACTTTTTAATCTAAAATAACATACTGAACTATTTACTTTAATCTTACATTAATTTATAGAGATCTACACTCAGCCTGATATTCATCCATCCATCATCTAATCAGAAAACAATTACGTCGACGGACAAAACAAATATAATCAGTGCCTGGAAAGAATTTACCCAACATCCCTATCTGCTGAAAATTTGCTTTGAATTTCAAAATTTTTTATTTACTCAGAATCACCTCTGATCAAGATAGCGGACCCCCATCAAACACTTTCTGCCAAGGTTAACGTAACATTCAGCGGCCCACAAGTTCTGTGTTTGTTAGGTCGTTTAGACTAGCGTGGTTAAGCCACTTAATTTCAAGAATCTTAAGTTAACATTCTCAAACACCGTAGAAATGCATAGAGAAGACAAGCCTAATTCCGGTTTATCCGCTTCAAAACGTAATGAAGACTCTTAACTGTCCTAGTTTTATTATTAGCTTAGGGGACATTCCATGTCAACTGGCCTAGAGGCTCCCACTCGACCTCTTTCAATTTTTTTTAAACTGATAAAGGACATACAAATAGGTTTCAGATGGGCATTTGCAAAATTACAGTGCAAGAGGTAGTATAGTTGGGGTGCCAGGGGTCCTTCTGTGCAATTCACTGTTTCATAGTTGCAGAAAAAAACGATCAAATCACCAAGTTTGCCATCTTATTGCTCATGATACAAGAAACCTTACTTATTGAAAATAGGTGATCTAGTACAACATTTTGTGATAAAAAACATAATTGCAGTATTAAAAATCACAAAACAATACCTTCTCATTATTAGGACTCAAAATAGGCCATACGGATTGTCTCAGGGATTTTCCCCGTACTTTAACATGCTGTAATTACTAAAAATATTATTTTAAAAGTTTGTCATATTACAACTAATTACCCATGAATATGCCATAAAGCCATTGAAGGGTTTTTTTCCCTTTCTTAAATATTCATTAATTTATTCATGTGTGAAATCTATTAAAAAATTATTGATCCATATTGAAAAACGCCTTGCATCGTTTAGCCATGACCTCGTGTGATTCCATGTTAGCGGACTTGGTAAACTATATATTTTTGGACTCACCACTATCAGAATGACATTTATCCATAATACCTTCAAAAATAGGGTAGCTAAAAGACGTCATACTGGAAAATGGTCATCGATAAACAGGATGATTGAAAACTTTTCTTGGTTTTCCATGTTATTAAATTAATAAGGCGATTGAAGAGACAATAAATACACGCAGGCGTGGAAAAGTACAACGAAGTTCAGCCAAAGGTCTGCCGCAGTTGAGATATATTATTTAAACTATGGTATGAAGGTAGAATTTCTCAACATGATTCGCTAAAGAACCAAAAATAAATAAATAAATAAATAAAAAATCTATTCTCTATCCAGGTCTTTCTCTGAGAAGAATCCAGAAAGACGAACTTGATATCTCAAATTTACAGAACATGATCATCAATGAATGGATAATTCCCTTCCAAGATTCAGACATGCTAATATTATCAACTGGAGAAGTTACATATCTAGAAATTATCGACGATATGGTCAAGCTCATGAGGTGGATGGACTAGTTACCAAATTTTCGAGAGAGAATATCTCTCTGTAGATTCAAACCACAAGGGTTTTTCAAACCTCTAAGGAAAAGGAAGCAAAGACATTTTATGACTTGAAGAAAAAACACAGTGTGAAATTTAATAAATCAAAGTTTGTTGTCAAGGCAGAAAGAAATCTGTTTGCTCCTATAACGGTCATTGCTGAGCGGAAAGATCTGAATATGATGTTTTCCAACCATCTAGAACATCTTCCATGGTCTTTAGCAATACCTGATCATTCAATGCAAAAAAATGCAAGATCAAAACTGATGGAATGTGTGATAAAGGATAATGACTGCTGAAAGCATTTCAAATGAGGGTGTTGTTAACATCATAGACGGAGAGATCTGAATATGATCTTTCGCAATGCCTGATGATTCAATGCGAAAAAATGCAAGATCAAAACTGATGGAGTGTATGATAAAGGATAATGACTGCTGTAAACATTTCAAATGATGGTGTTGTTAACATCAAAGACGGAATGTGCTTTGTTCAAAAGCTACTGTAGAATCTACAAACACTTGGACAAGTGGAAAAGAATCTCTTTTCTAAAAGAATAGATGTTGTATTTGACACATACAGGCAGATGTCAATGAAATGTGATGAACAAAAAAAAAAGCGAGCTATTGATGATGTTAAAAAGGTAATATAACTCCTGGACGCCCAGTACAAAAATGGAAATAGTTTCTATGTAATGAGGAGAACAAGAAAGAACTTATACATTTAATTTCACAAGAATGGCAAAATGAGCGTTATCTGAAACAGTTGAATACACGATTAATGTACGTTACCTGTGGAAAAAATGACACACAGGGCTCGTTCACATCAAGACATTTAGAGGATTTTAGGTGTTTTTATAGCAGAAATTTCGTAAAGTACGGGTCGCTATATTTGAGGATAGAATTTTTTCATTAAATAAAGCAAATATTACTTTACAAAAATTCTGGTAAAAAATGCTTGAAGGTCCTTGAAACGTACGAACCCTGATACATTCACGAAAAAACTAGATTCAATAAATGGACTGCTTCCAAGAAGAGGCGGATATGCAATTTTTATTTCATGCTTAGCGTGCTTTAGCGTCTGGATTTAGAAATATTGTTATTATTTTTATATCTAATGATGTGGCAATTATCACACTGCTTTAGAAAATGATAATTGTATATGTGGATCATTTTATAAATCATATTAATTTTTAATAGACTGAGTACAATATTTTCACCAATATTAATTATTTCTGGAATTGCTGTGTACCTTATCCACATGAAAATAATATGCATTAAAATGCAAAGCAAGATTTAGATTTTCTTTCATCTCAAATGCCTTTCAAGCTGATTAAAATCCAATTGAAAATACACTATATGGCCAAAAGTGACCGGCCACTTGCAATTTTAGACTTTTTTTAAATATCAAGAAAAATACACGAGGAATTACTCTGAAATTCCAGGTGTGTAAACAGATTAATACAGGTCATATATTTCAGTGAAGATTTTTTCCTTAAATCCTATAGGGGACCGTCAACGAATTGAAAAACAAAACAAAAACGAAAGTCTTTTCGATAACTCTGTCAAAACTAATATAACAAAAGTGTTCAAACTGCATATTATGATTAAGTGACTTATTGTAATAAATTGTGTCCATTTTTTTAGTGGATAGCATGTATACTCGCAGAGAAATTAAGCTTTTTATAAAAACAGTTCCAAATTTTGCCAAGTTTTTTTCGTCAACATTGTACACAATATACTATAATCAGAATTAAAAAAATAAAACTTGTATAAAAAATGAGCAGGTTAACTGAATAATGTTGCACTGCGCATGCGCCAACGCAATCAAAATATTATTTAGAAAATGTATTAGCTAAATGTATTGAGCAACTTTCTGTAAAAGTCTCAAAAATATAGTTTGAAAATTCTGAAAATTATCATCGTTAGAATAAGCTTAAAATTTGTTTCCAAAATAAAAAGCAAAAAGATGAGGGGCTGTATCTAAATATAGTAGTGCGTGCTATATTGTGTATGCTATATTGACACTAATCAATGGATATATGGATACAACCTCTCATCTATTTTGCTTCATTTTGGGAATAACGGATTTTGAGCTTATTCTATCGACGAACACTTTCAAAATTTTCAAGTTATGTTTTTGAGACTTTCACAAAAGTTACTCTATACATTTAGCTAACACATTATGAAAATTATATTTTGATTGCTTTCACGTATGCGCAGTAAAACATTATTTACTAAACCTGCTCATTTTTCATTCAAATTTTTTTTTATTTTTTTAATTCTGATTACAGCATATTGTGAATTACAGAGTATTTCGAAAATGTTGTTTGTCATATTTTCTAAAAATAACACTTTTTTATATTAAGAACTCTGCAAATTATAAGCAAAAAAAAAAAAAACTGGCAAAATTTAGAACTGTTTTTACAAAAAACCTTAATTTTTCTTCGTGTATCCATGCAATTCTCATAAAAATGCAATCCTCAAAGTTTTTTACAACAAGCCACTTACCGTAATTTCCGGCGTATAATCCGCGGATCAAACAATTTTTTCTCGACACAGAAATTTTTTGAAAAGTAATGTAATTTTTTTTAATCGCCGTAAATATTTGTTTTCAATCACTAAATAAGATTTCTGGGTCTAAGAAGAATTGTTGGATCCGCGGATTATACGCCGGAAATTACACTACATTAGTTTTGATAGGGCTATCCAAAATATCGTCTTCTTTTTCAATTAGTTGAAGGTCCCCTGTAAGATTTTGGAAAAAATCTTTGCGGAAATATATGGCCTGTAGTATTGTGTATACATACTTGGAGTTTCAAAATAATTCCTCGTGTATTTGAGGAAATATTTAGTAAAACGTCTAAATTCGCAAATGGCCGGTCACCTTTGGCCATATAGTGTATTTACAAGCATAATTTTAAATAAAATAATAAATATAATGTTAAAATAAAATCTCAATCAACATATAATTTGAGTAATGTTTTACATCCAGTAATATTTGTTCTTTCCCTTTTTTCATTGAAATCATCTTAATTATGTGATAACGGCAAAAAAGAAAAAAAAAGTTGTTATTCTATTTTTTGTTATTCTATATCTATATTTTTTGTTATTCTAAATATGGTATGTAAGCATGTTTTTGGTTTGCAACGTAAATGATATTATTATTATTATTATTATTATTATTATTATTATTGTTGTTGTTGTTGTTGTCCTTTTTAAAGTTATTTCTGGTTATATGTATTTCTTAATTACTTTTTTAAACGAACCGTTCTTTACCGGCAGGGGTCAAGGAATAAAATGTTTTCTAACTCCATCTTTTCTTGTCTCCGATTCTCGTCTCTTTGATACTTGTAATGTGCGACTTACCATTGAGCAGGGTGTAACATTATTTGTTGTAGAAGTAATTTTGATACGGACATGAAAGCCCGCATAAATTTAGTCTTCCAAACGGAAGAAAAAATCTTGAATTGATTTAAAATTATTTTGGTTTCGGGTAAAGGGAAAATTATATGTATATCCTTTACAGACTCCATGTTTTATATATGTACTTAAAAAAAAAAAAAAAAAAAAAAAAAAAAAAAAAAAAAAAAAATCAATTATGGACTTATATTAGCAAACTGATAACTAAGAAAGGTAGAAAAGCGATTTTTTTTAAATAATAATTTTTTAGGATTTTTTTAAATTAAATTAATTTTTTTTGAATTGAAAAACATAAAATAAATATACATTTAAAATATTTTTTTTAATTACTAATGCACTCTACAAATGATATTTTAACGCACAGTAAAGTAAAATTATTTATGGATTCATTTTTTCGTACATTTCTGCTACAAGGCATTTTTATATAACACGTAGCTCGCTAAAAAAAGCAATATAAGAACAATTTGCTATTTTCATAGCACTTTCCATCTAAGTTGAAAAATGCTTATACATTTGGTATGTTTGACCGTTTGTTGACCTCTAACTCCCGTAAATATTCTCGGATTTTCATGCAATTGATAAAACTTATTTAGCGTCACCAAAGCATGTTTCGCATTGCATATGAGGTATGTACGATTAATGTTTCATTTACAAGGACACAAAAAAAAATTCGATTACGTTATGGTATATTGAGAAAATCGTTTGGAGAGTATTTTAATGATATGGCGTTATTTCAAATGTAACGAAACTGATATAAATCACTCATTTTGACTACGATTACGTTAAAACAGAGCATTCATAATATTTTTTAATTATTTACAAGGGCACACAAAAGAAATCGGCTACAGTATTGTCTTTGCGTAATAATTGCTTTGGAGTACGTTTTAAAATTCGGTATGCGCTTTTAAATTTAATTAGTTTTTTGCATACTGCTCTTTATATATAAATTTTATACCTCATATACAGGGCTGCACAAAAGTATTCGCAAACCATTCTCCTTATTAGATGAAATTGCTGAAGGGAATTTTCTGAAATATATGCATCTCTTAAATGAATTGAATTTAGAATGCATATTGTTAATAAATACAACGCTATATATCATTCACAGGGCTGCTAAAAAATTCGGATAATTTTCCGGTTGTTGATGGGAACTGCCGAAATTTGGTTTTGAAATGCGTTATACATTCCCAAAACGTGAATGAGGCGTAATATTTTAATTTTTTAAACGGTGTAGTTAATGTTACATTATTCTGAATGTGTTGGAAAGTGCTTCATAATTTATGCTTGACCCATGATTTTTTTTCTTTCTTGTTTAAGTTTGTCTATCTGTTAAGCTTCATTCACACCAATTTCTTTTCTTTTCTTTTTTTTTTTTTTTTTTTTTTACATTATTTATATAAGTGAAAAAAATGTAAAGATGCGTATCTTATAGCTACATCAGGCCTGAAGAAGTTAAGCCTCTTTACATGTATTTTGTGTAAACATTCAAGTTGTAAATGCATTAAAAATGTATATAGTAATCACTATAAAGTAAAAAAAAATATCATGGACGGGTTGATCTCTTTTAAATGATACAAAAAAGTTTCATATTAACTATGCTGAAGTTATGAAAAGCTTCATCACAAGCAGCAAACTAAAAGTGCTGCTTGTGCTTAATTTTAATGATTTTAAGAAGTTTTATTAAATATAATACAGAAACTCTTAGATTATCTAACTATTTCGAACTTAACTATTGAAGATAACTATGATACATTTTTAAATCAAAATATACCATTTGATATACAATTTATAGCGTGAAATATCTAAAGTCTCCATTATTCGTGATGCATAAATGGCTTTTAAACTTTTGCTACCTCCATATGCTAGTTATTTGTAAATGCTATTATATTGTTATTGTTATATGCTATTTTCAAGTCTGCGAAAAGTGAATCTTTTGCGCAAAATTCTTATAATAACGAAAACTAGAGATTTATCATGAAAAAAAATCTGCGAATTTTTTAAATAATTGTAAATAATTGAGTATCAAGCTTGCTGGAAACTAAACACTGTGGGTTCTGTGTTAGGCTAACTACCTAGCCAGAACATATGCTGCATAGCACCTCACTGCCCATGGTCAAGGAAACAAGGCTGACCACTGTTAGGCCAGTATCGTAAATAGATTGTATTGCCAATGGTTTAGTTTAGTTTAGTCTGTTTGTAATAGAGGACAGAAAAATCGAATTTTTTTTACTTCCAGTTCTCGATGCGTTTTAGGGTTCGAAGATCCCGAAAAACACTTTTTAACATAACTTCTTTATGTCATCGAAAAGTGTATGAAGAATATAACGAATAGAAGAATAACGTAAGAATATAACGTAATGAACGTCACGAAACCTCATACATTTGCTTTAGATTATGGTTAGCAGGTCCCAGTTAAAGTTTGGGATATTCTGTCGGCTGTTAGTGTTGCGATAGTAATTTTTGTACCACTTTTCTTTTTGTATGACCGGAAAGTGTATCAAGTTATGGATAAAATTGAATCAAACTTCATATATGCGATTTTGACTATTTTAAGAATTTTGGAAAAAATAGGCCTTTGTGGGTGCTGTAATAGTGAATTTAGGGACAATTTTTCTTTTGTATAGTTGAAAAGTGAAGGAAGTTTATAGATGGAATTGATCGACATTACATATACAGGGGTTGGACAAAAATATGGAAACACCTTTAAAAAAACACGTTTCCTTGCCTAGAATTGTGTACGGTACCTGTTGTTATTCAAAACAGCTTGCAGTCTTCTCGGAATGGATAAATACAGTTTCTGTATGTTTGCCAAGGGAATATTGTACCATTATTCCTGCAAAACGGGGGCAAGTTCAGATAACGATGTTGGCGGTGGATAGCGAGAACGCACTTTCCGCTCCAATGTAGACCACAAAGGTTTGATAGTATTCAAGTCTGATGACTTTGGTGGCCTGGGGAGGTGCGAAAATTCATCCTCGTGCTCAAAAACCAGTCCTGGACAATGTGAGCTGTGTGAACAGGGACGTTGTCGTCTTGGAAGATACCATCATCATTGGGGAATAAAGCTTGTACCATTGGATGGACTTGATCGGCCAAAATGTACACATAAGTTTGAGCGAAAGAAGTAGGCGAAGAGTAGGCGAAAATTCCAGTGCCATCAACATAGTTCATTATAATCAATCTTTCTTTTCAAACATGCATTTCAAAAGGTGTTTCCATATTTTTGTCCAACCCCTGTAGATGCTATTACCCATGGATGTCAGTTCTTAGTTGAAATGAGGATATTCCTCCAGAAGGAAGCACTATGATGACAATTTTTGTGCAATTTTCTCGTCTTTTTGTACTTTAACACTAGAACCGCGGCGACGGGTCATTTTGACCCGTATCATATGAAAAGATGTCGATTCGAACCAGAAAACTCTTTACAAAATAAGCTAAATACATGCTGAGCAAAAATATTTTTAATAAAGAACTGAAGCAGTTTTAAATGAAAATTCCGGTCAGAAATATTTTTATAAAACTTGAATGAATTTTCCCGCGGTTCTAGTGTTAAGTAATAATTCGTGAATATTTTTTCGGAAAAAACTATATATTTAGATGTAATGTAATAGCCGAGGTTTGTATAAAACTTTGTAAGAAAATCAGTCCGAAGGTGGTGCTAGGAAAACTAATTTTGTTCGACTTTTAGGGACGGGTGCTTTAGCTGTTGAAAAACGATCATATTGGAATCACCGAATTATCCAATCTACTAGATGTCCCACGAATGACGAGTCCATTTAGAAAATGAATGTTGTAAAGATAAGAAGTGGAAGAAAGTCATCGTTTGCTACATTGCACTTTAGAAAGCAGAGAATTTTGAAAAATAGAATCATATTTAAGTAATAAGAATTTAATATAAGAATAAAAAGTTTTGGGATGGGTGCTTTAGTTGTTTAAAAACAATAATACTGAATCACCGAATTGTCCAACCTACTAGGTGTCCCAAAAATGATGAGTCTATTTAGAAAATGGATGTTTAAAAATGGTAAGCGATAGAAAGGCATCGTTTGCTACACTGTACTTCAGAAAACAGAAAATGTTGAGAATATTATTTAAACAATAAGAATTTGATATAAGAATAATAAAAGAAACTGCCTCTTCTTTCTCGAAGCTAAAATAAACTACAAATACACATGAATTTGTTTTAAATAAACAAAATGACATCATACATGACAGACAAAAGAACTTTTCATAAATTGATACATTAAGGGATTAGTGATTTAGGTTCACAAATAGAGATCTAATATTAGAAATCTTCTCAAAACACTAATTTAATTATCACTAACCTAAATTTATACAATCTCAAATTTAAGGCCTTTAAATAATTAAAGGATATACAGGGTCCGATTTACCTCTGAAGTTACGGGAAGCACGGTGACATTCTGGGCTCCCCTTTCAATCGAGAAAAGTTTTCTAAATTCAATAAATCCGGAAACTTACCAGTGCTACAAATATTATTTCAAAGTGTGGCTCAGTTAAATTCTCCTATATTTCATTAAACAACTTTTTTTAAGTTCCTCTTATACAAAAATTGGCTGCAATCATGAAAATATGCAAGAATGAATTAGTAATTCAAATTTTAGTTTGGTAAAAAGGTTTAATTAAATATGTATGCACAACATAAAATATCAATATTCTGAAATATTGCTCTCAATTTTTGTAACAGTTTAAGTTAATTTTTTTATATTATGCATACAAGCCAAATTCAATAATATTCAAGTTCAATATCTAAAATATACATCAATCTAACATGGAAATTACATATCAACAAATTCAATATAAAATTCAGGGCCCCCTATTTGTTTCAATTTAGGTCCCCTTCACATACTTCTCAAGGAAAGCACATGTTTCTCGTGTCCATTCATTAATCAAGGCCTGAGGATACACAAGTCCCAAACAGTATAAGGATTTAAGTTAAATAAGTATGAACATTTCTCAATTTCTTGGCCATACTGTCTTGAAGATATTTTGCAAACTTAGATGAAAATAATATTAATTTTATGAGGAAATCAGAATAAATGTTGCCATTTATTGGTTTGCTTTTAAAATAAAAAACATTCAGCTATTAATAAGTGAAGTGAACGCGTAAAAATAATCCAACAGTTCGGTTTTTATGAGGAAAAGAATAGAGTTACCGTAATTTCCGGCGTATAATCCGCGGATCAAACAATTCTTTTTCGGCCCAGAAAATTTTTAAAAAGAAATGTGACTTTTTAAATCGCCTTAAATATTTGTTTTCAATCTCTAAATAAGGAGATCTAAAAAGGATTGTTTCTGGAGGAAAGATTCTGGATCTAAAAAGAATTGTTTGATCTGCGGTTTATACGCAGGAAATTACGGTACACATGATAGGTTTAATTTTCATATTTGTAATAATAAAATCTTTTAGCTTTTTTTTTTATATTTTATAGTTGTTGATTAGATTTCGTTGCAAAATACCCCCTCCCCTCATATGATTTTGAAAATTTTATTGACAAAACATTTGAACTGTAATTAAAAATATTAATAACACATCTATTTAGACTATTTATCCACATTTTATTTAAAAAAATGCATAATTAAATTAATTGCACTTTTTGAAGTATTAACATGTATGGGGCAAAATAAAGTTTTGGGATTGGCCCACCCGACAAATTTATTTATTTATAAGCAATAATTGTTCTATAAATAATGTTAATTAATCCAAAGATTTGAATTGTTGAATTTACAAGATGTTGAATCCCTTAAAAACTTTTCATTTATATTATCTTAAAAATGCATAAAAATAATGAAAAACTGTTTGTATTTTTAAATCCTGTTTTTAGAAGTCACTGCATTTTTTATTTCATTAATACTTTTTGTATAATTTCCCTCTTCTGCCTTTTTTTATGTGTAAAAGTGAACTTGGCAACACTATTTTCAATGGAAATTTAAATACACAATTCACTGTCTTATTATTCTTATTATTAGATGCTGCGTCTTTTAGGAACTGTTCAGCCAATATATTTATATTATCTTAAAACATTATAACAATAACGAAATTTTTTTTTATGATATTAAAGTCCCTATTTATAAGTCGCTGTCCTGCTGTCATTTTTAACTCCTTGTTCTGCTTTTTTGCAAAGCGAACCTGGTAAAACTATTTTGAAACATTTAAATACCCAATTTACTGTTTTCTTATTATACTTGAGAATGTAAAGATGGCTTGTGATACAGCTAAGAGGTTAAAATGAAAATTTTTAAAAAGTCTGACATTTTTATAATAATATTCTTTTATACCTAGCAAATCCAGATGCAGAGATGCGTAATTGTCTAATCTCTTACCTTGTTAAACTTCTTTTTCATTTCATAACTTAACAATAAGTTTGTCGGATGGTCAAAATTGTCAGCACATTATTCATCCTCGCTTTGTTTTGCAAAATCTAAGACAAAGTACTTCCTACTGAATCTTCATTATATCTGTTACCGCCCAAGATTCCCATTGATTGTGAGCACACATCTGAATCCGATATAGTCTGTGCTTTGGCGGAACAGAGCTAGTTTAGACTTTAATGGTTTTCAGCCCCTCGAAAGAAAACTCATGTTTCCGCCAAAAAAAGAAAAAAAAAAAGAGCCTGCTGGTCAAAATAATGTTTCTTTTATTTTATGTGTCATCTTCCCTGGTCTGTAAGTGGTGTTTATTAAAGGGTGGGGCTTGTTAGTATACGTCTAGAGCTATAAGAAAAGTTAACAGCCGCCAAAGTGGAACATTCACACAAATTGCTATCTATAAACGACGTTGTATTAAAATAGAAAATACGTTGATGTGTTAAAGATGTGAATGCCTCATTTTTCAATGGTAAATGGTTAATAAACACCGAAAAGATTTTCTCTGCTGGAATACAAAGTAAAAATATTATTTTAAAGGTATGTATATGCCGTTTCATTCTAAACGAACAGTGAATTTTTTAAAAGGGAAAATGCGTTTTCGATGCATTTTTGTTGCAGTTTTGCGAGTTCTTTTATGATTAGTGATTTACCTAGAGAAGCTCTCGATTAGTCTACATTCATTTTTTGAAAATAATTTTGTTTACTATTTTTAAATTACAAAGAGTCAGTAAATCGAAATTATTTTATCGAAAAAATTTGAATATATTTTAAACCTGGAGTTATAAAATTAATTTTTGTTTTAATGAACTAGCACAGATACAATATACTCATTCAGCTTTACTAACAATTGTCAAAACTATATTTTGAACACTCCAATTTGAATGTTCAAAATTTTGATGAAAGTTCCTCTGATGCATTGTACACAGGATGCTGAGATAAACATCTGGAAAAAAAAAGATTTTCTTTAATAAATCTTCTGATTTTTTTTTCTTCAAATTAAATGTAAAAAACATACATACATAAAAATTGGTTTCGAGTTCTTACAGCTTTTATGCATTTTCCCAAATTGTGATAAATATCTTATTAAAATTGTATTTTTACATTACGTAAACACGATGTTCATAGTCATGATGTCCTTCAACCTGTTGTTTCTCCCATAAATATTTCATAGCACACTACATATTATACTGAATAAATAATGCTGCTGAATTAAATTTTCGGTAATTAATAATACATGTTATTCTGTTTAATTTTAATATTTTATAATGCTTATCGATTTTTATGTTGTCCATGAAAATGATGGTACAATCTTTACGCTTCTGTTTCTTTCTTTCTTTCTTTCTTTTTTTTTTTTTTTTTTTTTTTTTTTTGTATTCATTAAAAAAATATACATGTTCTACACAGATAACACTGTAACATATTGTAATGTTTAAACTGGATAATAAATTTATTTTTCACACCAGAGATTTTTTTTGTGCTATTTGGTGTGTTATTTGGACACTAGTAACTTTCTGTACGCAGAAAGCACTCGCATTCTTGTGGCTATAGTTATTTATCAAATAAAACTATAAATAAACAAGATTATTCTTTGAAATTGAACCTAAGATTATTTTTTATAAAGCAATGAATTAAACATAAATGTTTCATAAATAATAATAATAATAATAATAATAATAATAATAATAATAATAATAATAATAATAAAATTAAGTTACTTTACACAAGCACAGTTAGTTGTGCAAATTAACAAAAGTAGAACTGTAAGAGGCCATGGACATGTCAGACTATGTGAACATATTATTAGTATTTTAAAATTGTTATTTTTATTATTTTCATTTAATGTTTCATTATCACCACATTCCCTTAATAACATTTTTTCAATTATCCATTAATTATATATATAAAATCCCTCCGTGTATAAAGATTCCGGGGTCAACCCATCCACGAGAAAAAACACTTATTGTGACCAATGACAAATTCCATTGTGAAAAGTTATCTCCGATTTAAAGGCTATCAATTTTTTGTCCAATGCAAACGTTCCAGAGTCGTAATGGAGCGTTCTCATTTGTCAGATTTACAGTTTGAGCTGTAAATGACGTCACTACATTTTACTGTGCTTTGAAATCTTTTCCCTATTTCAAACACAATATTCACACTGTTAAAAATTTGACTCATTTGCTGCAGCTTCACTCCACCGCTTTTATAGAAAACGATTACTTTGCTGTGTTATGGAGCATTCTCATTGGTCATAAAAGAGACATTCTATAAAAGCTGTGGAATGACGCTGCAGTAAATGGGTCAAATTTTTAGTAGTACACTGTTAAAAATTTGACCCTTTTGCTGCCTCATCACTCCCCAACTTTTATAGAATACACTGTAAGTGACACACACAAAGTAACCGTTTTCTATAAAAACGTTGGAGTGATGCAGCAGCAACTGTTAAAAATTTGACCCGTTTGCTGCAGCATCACTCCACTGCTTTTATATAAAGCGGCTATTTTACTGTGATATGGAGCATTCTCATTGGTCATAAAAGAGATATTCTATAAAAGCTGTGGAGTGACGCTGCAACAAATGGGTCAAATTTTTAACAGTGTTTAATTAAAACTTTTTATTTAAGAAAAGCGAAGGTGCGTTTTAAATACAATATTGTTAGAATTTTTATATTCGTGTTGCTTTATTTATTTTTTTCCTTTATTTTTATTTTTATTTATTTATTTATTATTTTTTTTTACAGCCGTGAATGACTTTATTGTCACATAACGAATCACGATTTTTTACTCTTTATTTTTGACATTTGTTTTCGATCTTATAAAGTATTTTCTTTTAAGTATTAGCTAATGGTATAAAATAGTTAATTAACAAATGTTTTAAATAGCATTATTAGTGCATGTTTTGCATTATTAATGCATGTTAATTTGCATGTTTTTTGTGAAATAATTACTGTAATTTTGTGAGTGGAATTCTTTAGCTGCATATTCTATGCCATTATTTTACCCATTCAATTAATAATTTGGCTACCTTCTCATATTCGTCTGGAAATGGCCAAAATGGGAAAAATTTTTAATACATTTTGGATATTTTTATTATTTTCTCTCAGTATTTTAAAATATTTTTTGGCTGTAGTTTCACAATGTATTCGTTTATAATTGATAGTTTACCTTACTTTATTCTTTTAAAATTTATGCATTTACCATTTGTTCAATTCAATCCCTCCCATCCACCAGATAGTTTTGTTATAATTTTAAATGCAGATTTCTATTGAATTTTTTTTCTTTTAGATTTTTTCCTCATGTTTAATCTTTGTATTTTTCAAAATTGTTTAAGCCTAAAGTGGCTATGATTGACCAAAGTTGTTGTAATGTTTTATCATCCTTTTAAAAATAGAAACACGTCATTTTGACGGGCTATCTTCTAGTTTTTAATAAGCATTGTGTGACATCGTTTTCGATCTTTCTACGAGAAGAATTCGTGAAAATCATCTTGATTAATAGCTGCAGTCACATAATAATACATGTATTTATATAACGTTTTTAATTTAAAAAAAAAAAATTAAACTTTTAAAATTATGATAGCAGAACAAAGTGTAAGTTATATCACATAGTAAATATAGTTTCTAACGTGCAACCATTAATTTAAAAAAAATACAGCGCGGTTACCACTTTTTGATAACTATAAAAAGAAAAAAAAGTGCCCAATTAAACTGATGGCCTTGAGTTCACAGACTAGTCACACTAATTGTATACTACCCCTACCCATTCGTACTTAAAAAAATGAATCTCCAAATCAAATCAGGGAAGCGCCTTATTAGAATAAACCTGCATACAAAATTTGAATAAAATCAGATAAATCTGCATGAATAAACCATTGTGCTAAATTAAGGTGGAATTAGCTCCCACATTTTCCCCTTTATAATTAACCAATGTTCCTCCAAATATAATAATAATAATAATAACTCCTTATCAGAATGAACGTGGAAAATTTTTTCGAAGCGAATTCGATAATTCTGCATGAAAACCCATTAATCCAAATTAAGGGGAAGGGATTTCCGCCTTCCTCCTTTTATACTTAAACAAGGAAATTCCGAATCGAATCAAGAAAGCGCCTTAACAAAATAAACTTGTATACCAAAATTAGAAGCAAATCGAATATTTTTTCATGAAAAATTCATTTATCTAAATTAAGGGGGGGGGGCATCACTTTCCTCCTTTATACTTAACCAACGAACCTCCGAATCTATTGAGGGAATCTCCTTATCAGAATAAACCCGTGAATCAAATTGAAGCAAATGGAATAATTCTGCATGAAAAATCCATTTATTTAAATTAAGGAGGATTAGCCCCCTCCCCCTTTATACTTAAACAAAGAGCTCCCAAAACTAATCAGGGAAGCGCGTTATGAGAATGAACCTAGAAAAAAAAAAAGAAACAAATCGGATATTTCTACCAAGAGTTTTCGTGTTACGTACATACATACTTACAGAACTTGTGGGAGCATTAGCTCTCAGACATTGATAGTCTGTGAGCTAAATAAAAACTATATTGCTCAGTTAAACTGATGGCATTGAGATCACAGACTAGTCACACTAATTGTGGATTAACGTCTTATTTATTCCAAAGAATAATGTTCCTCGAAAAACAAGTTAAGGGAGGGATTAGCTTCTCCCCCCCCCCCCCCCCACCTTTTATACTTAACCATTGAACTCCCAAAACTAATCAGAATTTACCTGAAAGAACCTATATTCAAAATTCGAAGCAAATATGATAGTTCTGCATAAAAATCTATTTATGTAATTTAAAGGGGGTGATCCCCCGTTCCTCCCCTTTATACTTAAGCCTTAAAATCCAAAACTATTCAGAGATTCGCCTTATCAGACAGAAACTATATCCAAAATTTGAAGCAAATCAGATAATTCCGGATAAAAACCCATTATCTTATTTAAGAAGGCGAGCGGGATCGCTCATTCCCGCTTTATACTTTACAAAAGAAAATTACTCAGAGTAGCATTTTATCAGAATGAGCCTGTATCCAAAATTTGAAGCAAATCGGTTAATTCTGCATGAATTACCCCATTTAACTAAATTAAGAGGGGGAAGCCATGTTTTCCCTTTTTATACTTAACCAATGAACACCCCTAGCATAATCATGGAGGAGGGTTATCAGAATGATCCTATGTCTAAAATGTGGATGAAATAATGAATAATAATTCTGCATGAAAAGCCCTTTATTTAAATTAAGGAGATTGGATAAGTCCCCGACCCCCCCCCCCTTTTATACTTTTCTTATAAATTCCCAAAACTAATCAGTGAATCGCCTTATCAGAATAAACCTATGTCCAAAATTTGAAGCAAATCGGATGGTTTTATCTTGAGCCCAATAACGGATCTGCAGTACGACATTAGATGTCCGCACGAAAAAGTTGTTGGTCCTAAACTCGAGACCAGCGCGACCCGACCCGGGTCGCGCCAACTTTATTTTATTATACTGGGACTGGGTCAAGTCTTCACTCTTTCGGAACCGGGTCGGGTCGAGTCGCGCCAAATTTAACTTATTATACTGGGACTGGGTCAGGTCTCACACGTTTGAAACCGGGTCGGGTCTTATTTTTTTCTGCAGAGCTTGATCGAGTCACGTTGTTTTTTCCAGGTCGGGTCTGGCGTAGACTTCCTTCCAACTAGAAGTATTACACGGGCCAAAATTTTCAAGCCCAGGTTCCGTCCGGTTAAAGACTAAACGCTCGATCTGGGATCGACACAGTCCGTATTCTGTGGCAGTACTAAGGAGCGGGGGGAGGAGGCAAATTCCCCTCCCCTTTGGGCTAATAAAGGGTTTTCAAAGTGACATTATGCATATGCATCCTCACGAGAAATAACTTGGGGCGAAGCTCGAGCCCGTCACGACCTGGCACGGGTCGCGCTAGTTTGAGTCCACGAGACTTAAACTGGATAAGGTTTTCTCTCCTTTTGAATCGGGTCGTGTCCTGATCTTGCTATTTTTGGAGATTCGGGTGGGCACAGGCTTTTCCTTACAGACCAATCCTGGTCTCTATTTCATTTTTCCTAGAAGTTTGCATTGGACAAAATTTCCAGGTCATGGCTCGGCCCGGAATAAAAGCTAAATAATCGGTCCGTCTCTGATCTAGATAGTATGATAAACATTGGGTTGACCGCGACCTGTGCAGCTAAACGTTCGGTACATCTCTGATCTGAATTTCTTCGAAGGATCACGTTCACGGATGAAACGAATTTCATTAAAGGATCGCGGAAAAACATAAATTTCGTCAAAGGATCGCGATCAAAACTGGGTCAACCATTTTCGTAGGGCCTGCGAAGAGAAAACTGCGCCCGTGGCAAAGTTTCAAACTGGCGCCTCCTCCCCGAACTTTTCCTTGTTTCAGGCCAAAAATGACGTTGGTAGTATAAAATTGGCGCCTCCTAAATTTCTGCGCCCCAGGCGACCGTCCCCTTCGCCCCCTCCCCCCTTTCGCTCGGCTCTGCTCGCAAGAGTAAAAACCGAATCTGTAACTGATTCAAATCCGAAATGTATGAGAATCTACCCCGATGCGCTAAGCACTGCTAAAATTTAAAAGTCAACCTGACCAATAGCAAAATATAGTTAACCGAATCCAGACCCCGACCCGAAGCAAAAAATCAGAAATTAACTTGACCCGCAGCAAACAGTAGAACTTAAACAGCTCCAAACGCGACCCACAACAAAAAGTAAAAATTAACCCGACCAGCAGCAAAAAATAGAAGCGAACCGGACATCAAATTTTGTGAAATGATCACGGAGAAAACACGAATTTCTTCAAAGGATCGTGAAGCAGATACTTATTTTGTCCAAAAATTGCGTAAAAGAATGAAAATTTTATCAAAGGACTCACCCCAATCAATTCGGGTCAATCTGAACCCTTATCGCACAAGTAGAAACCAAATCCTAAACTGTCCCAAATCAGAATCGCATGTCAAACTGTCCCGAATGCGCTAAGCACAGCTAAAAAGTGAACCCGACCAACAACAAAATGTAGTAGTCGACCGGACCCAAACCCGACCCAAAAGCAAAAAATCAGAAATTCACTTGAACCACAGCAGAGAGTAGAAGTTAACCGGACCCAAACACGACGCAAGTAGAAATTAACCCGACCAGGAGCAAAAAAATAGAAGTCAACCAGACCCAAACCTGACCCCCAGCAAAAAAATGGAAACCAACCGGACCCAAATCCGACCCACAGCAAAAAAATGGAAACCAACCGGACCCAAACCCGACCCACAGCAAAAAAATAAACGAAACACGACCCGCCTTAAAAAAATGAGCGCTGACCCGTGCATCAGACTGGAGTTTCCAAATTTCTAAAATCGCCCCCCCCCCCCCCCTTGAGGACTCTCCAGATCCGCCCTTGCTTGAGTTATCGCGTTACGTACATACATCCGTCCATACAGAATATGCGGGCACATTAGCTCTCAGGTTTTGATAGATTGTGAGCTAAAAACTGATGAAAGCGGAAACTGGCTATAACGAATTCGACTTCTAATAGTCTCACTCTTCCACCCACCCCCTCCTCCTTAAAATGATAAACATTTGAATTTTCAAGGCATTGTGAATAGTAAACGCAAGTCTGAAATAAAATGATGTTGCTATGCCATGGAGCTGTTAAAACTTAGATTCGATATTTTATATGTAAATGTCTTCTTCTTCTGACAAAATGAACCATGCGCATTTAAAGAAACTTTCTCGAATAAAAACATTACCCAACTCTTCCCCCTTTGCATGATTAGAATTGAAGGCATTTTATGTTTTCTGATTTTATTTTTAATTTGATTATTTCATTTATATTACGTTGCACATTTAGACAGATTTTTCTCTTCAAGAAATTATAATATGTTGATTTTACCATACAAATATGTAACGTACGTTGTAAGCAAACAGCTAACCGTGAAAAAAAAAAAAATAAATAAATAAAAAAAATAAATAAATAAAGGAATAAAGTAAATAAAAGATATATTTTAAACTTAGAGATGGATCAATTAAAAAGGAAAATGTACACTTTAATAGCGATTTTAACAAATGCCCTCCAGATCGGAAGAAGCTGTGACAGGCTTTGTAGTGACTCAGAAAACATAAGACGATTCAGGCAAAACAAAGAAAAAAAAATTCGAACAACTTGCATACTTCGATTTTGTTAGCTTGCGGAAAGTTCTTAATTTTTTTTTTCTTTCTTTATGTTCCGTGCTTCGGTTGACGTTTTGTGAAGTCACTACAAAGGGTCAGGACTTTCTCCCTTATCAACGGGGGTTGCTATAAGGCTGTTCTTAAATCAAAAAGGGCAACGTTTATGACATACGTTTTAATTTATTTTTATTCGGAAATGCATAAAACTAGTAGATGTTGTTATTCAGAAATGTAATCGCACTCATTTCCCCCCCTTTTTTCTTTTCTTTTCTTTTTTTTTTTTAAAGAAACACAACAGAATTTTTAGAAAATGGTGTCAAAGTGGGCGTTTTGAACAGAGTGCTTGCGTGAAAGAAGAATAACCACTCAAACTGTGTTGAAAAGTGTTAGTCACGTGATCAGTTTCGTTTATAATTCAATAGTTAATTTATTGATCAAAAAATCGAAAATTCCTTTCAATTCCAAATCGCTTCTATAGTCAGGTTTTCCAATTTTATATCTTTCCGTTAAAAAATGAATTTGTAATTGCGTCAAAACGTTTGAAACTTGTTAAACATAGCAGTTGAGAACACCCTTAACTTATTTTTAATTTTGCATGTGCTTTTCTCAAAACAGCATTCTTGTTACTTGCGTGCAATGTATTTTTCATTTTATTTATTTGTTTATTTTGCGAAAGAGGTCAATTTTTGTACACAAGTATATAAATAATGTTTATACTCTCTGCTTACTTTTTTGTAAATCAAACGATGTACAGTTTACTTGTGATTAGAAAGTTATGTTTAGAATGGTTTAACCATACGAAATTCTGGTACAAAAGTAATATCCCGAAAGCTAACAAAATTAAATGTGGGTTTTTATTTAATGTATCCACTTTAAATGAAAACCAAAGAATGACACTAAATTTCTGCTCTTTGGTTGGAAGGCTGTACACAACAGTTGTATTAAAATTTTATTTTTTTCATTATTAAATATTTTGTCTTAAATAACATTTTCATTCAATGATATTAAAATTAATAAAGGAATATACTAATCAGCCTGTAAAGAATTAATTCTGAAGAGTTTGTTTTCACTGAATAAATCTAATGAAAACTGCGACACACGGTCAAATAAAATATTTAAAACAAGGTCAGATAATTTTTAAAAATTGCTCACCTTAACCGTTTCGTCTCCTAAATTTGTTTTAATTTTCGGAAAAAATTACTTTTACAATAATAACATTAATACTAGCTATAGAAAAATATTAATGTGTATTAATAGTGTTTAGCATGTATTTCATTGTCTGAAAAATAACGAATATTGTTGTTTTGCGTACTATTCAATTAATATCCATATGGCAATAGGCTAAGGAAGAATTTTCGGAGATGTCTAGAAAATGTTATATTACAATAAAATTTAAGTTATATTACAACTTTCTAACACTTTTTGCGCTTTATTAAACATGATTCTTTCAAGAAAGTAACTTTTATTTTAAATTTACAGAGTGAAACATCTGTTTAAAATAAAAGAATCGCAAAAGGCGCAAAGAGAATTCAGAAAATAATAATATTTTTTATTATTACCAAATGCCTTTAAACATAAATGATGTCATATACTAACATTACTACATGTAAATTGTAGCAAAAGTATTTCTTTTAACAAAATAATACTCCATTAAAAGATTAATAGCACACCAGACTAGAGGTCTGCACGGGCCCGTACCCGGCCCGGCCCGCGGGCCGGGCCGGCGGAATCGTTTCGAATTTTCTAACGGGCCGGGCCGGGCCGGCAGATTTAGAATAGTTTTTCAACGGGCCGGGCCGACAAACAACATAAACGGGCCGGGCCGGCAAAAAAATTGAACGGGCCAGACGGGCCGATAAAAAAAATTTTCGGGCCTACCGGCCCGTTCTGAAGATTTAAGCAGAAACGATAAAATATGAGCTATTTTCAACGAAAATGGTTTTAACGAGAATAAGTATAAATGTGGCCATACTAGTTTGACAGTGTCAATATAAAAATGCACAGTGTATTGGCATCGGAGAATTACATTATGTGTAACCCGTTTTAAAATTTATTAACTGACTCATGCCGATCCGAGATCACACTTGCATTATTTTTCTACATATAGACTGGCCGGAGCGGTACTAGACTTAATTATTGGCAGAAAACATGATTTGTAAAATTAATAACAGCGATAAAGAACTTATGTTAGCTTAGTCTTCGGATATATACTTCTTGATGATTTTTAAATTCATTTCTCAATAATGCGAAAGTTTGACACATTTTCTGATTAATTTTAAATTGTAAAAGTACAAAAGTGATAAGCCTAACTATTGAAGGGATTTGGAATCGAATAGCGTTTTTCAATTTTGGTAAATAAAATACTTGTATAACCTTGTTGAGATATAATAGTTTCTCAAATGATTGCAGGTTTTTCTCCCTTGCCTTGCTATTGCTTCCGGAAATTCTATTCAAAACGCTAATTATGACAGTATTTTATTTGTTTGCAGTATTCTTAAATTGCTTTTATCAAAAAGTGGATAACGCTATTCGATTATATAGTTTCTGAATAAAAATATCTGCTAATCTTATGCGTTTCTGAGAAAAAAAAAATGAATTTAGAAATGTATCAGAAAGGAGCTTCTTTGAATTTAAGAATGAATTTGGAATTGAAATCTATAATAAAATGATATAGAAATATATTTATAAATCTTTTATTAAACAGCTTCAAAATTAATGATGTTTTTAGCTTTCTTTCTTTTTTCTTTTATTCTAAGCCATATTAATTTTTTAATGAATCTTTATTCGAATGTTGAAAGCCCAAGAATCTAAGTAATCATTAATGTTGTTAATGTGTATTTGCTGTAAAATATACTGTAAAATCATTACATAGATATGTACGCAGTATTCTTTAAAGGAATGTTAGTTATTTGATAAAAATCAGAATTTTTCAGAAATCGTAGAAATTGTAACGGGCCAAAACGGGCCGGGCCTGTTTTCGCTGATTTTTGTACGGGCCGGGCCTGGAAATTCCGGCCCGTGCAGACCTCTACACCAGACCCAAAAGGGTTAAAAAAAAAATAATAATTTTTTAGCTTGACTCTCCAAAATATCCCCTGTGTTATATTATGTAAATATATAATATATAATATGTAATAATATGTAGCAATAATATGCTTCCTATAAAAAATGATAATTGGAATGCATCGCTAACAGTTTCACAAGCTGTTAAAAGTTCAAAGTTGATTATCATTAATTGCTACATATCCGATAGAAATTTGCGAGGTACTTCCTTCCTTCATGAATATGGATGCATATTCGCAGGTTAAATTTCAATCAAAAGCAGTGTTGCAAATAAAAGTTATCCCTACTGGCATTCTCGGAGCAAGTGACGGCACGCTCGAACAATTTTCTTAAGAGCACGGATGGTTGATGAATTATGTCATAAAATTCCTCCACAATGACATTACTGAGTGTCCTTATTGAATAAAATAATAATTTATGAAATCCCGTTACATCTAACGGGAATTAGATTTCGTAAAGAAAAATATTTTCTCAAAGCATTTTTATAGTCTTAAACAATGAAAGGAGTTAGAAATTACATTTTTATAGATGCTAATAATTAACATGGTATAAATTTAAAAAAAAAAAAAAAAAAAAAAAAAAAAACGTCCAAATCAATTATTAAATCTCTCGCCACCAAATTAATATAAAAGTAGAGAAAAAAATCTTTCTAACTTTTGATACTTCTAAAATACCACTATAAATCCTGTGCAAAAAGTTTTTTTTTTTTTTTTTTTTTTTTTTTTTGCAATGTTTCTCTATCAATTTTTATTTAATTTTTTTTCGAGCCTAAAACACGAGGTCCAAAACATTTTCACATTTTTTACGAAATATTGTGTGTTTAAAATTAATTTGAAAGCATGAACATATTAAGGAAAGGTTAAAGAATAATAAAACATTTTTTATCTCGCAAAAAAAAAAAAAAAATTAAGCAACTCAAAAAATAAAGCAGTTTAAAAAAAAGTTAATTTTTCTTCGAAAACTAAAACAATAAAGCAGAAATTGTAAATAATGCTTGAAATTATCTAGTAATGACATCGAAGTACTATTAATGCAACTATTAGAAGCCTCCTATGCATTCTAAATGATTTAATGGTATTATTAAACACAAAAGAAAAAAATCCGCGTTTTTTTCTTTCAAATATTGCAATTCAAAATAGAAGTCTCATATGAGGTTTAGGGTGACGAGAGAGTTAAAGGTGTTCTTAAATCAAAAAGGGTCACTTTGTGACACATGCTTCACATTGTTCAGAATTGCATGAAAATAGCAGGTGTTGTTATTCAGAAACTGTCTAATTACACTCAATTTTCTATTAAAAAAAGACACAATAGATATTTCATAACAAGCCTTCAAAGTTGACGTTTTTGAGCCCATTTCCCGACGAAAGAAAAAAAAAAAAAAAAAAAAAAAAAAAAAAAAGCAGGAGTAAAACGGGTGATCACGTGATCGAAATAGCTTAGAACTCGATAGGTAATTTAACTATCATAAAATGGAAAATTAAGTTCGATTCGAAATCGCTTTCATAGTCAGACATTCCAATTTTATATCTCTCCGTTAAAAAATGAATTTCTAAATGTGTCAAAACGTTATGCGCTTGTTGAGCGAAGCAATTGAGAACACCCTTAAGATTTTTAACTGAACAGACACGAAGAGTTTGACATACGCAGGGTGCGTACTATCTTTACTATATTAACCAATAATTTAGAATATTAATCTTCGTTTTATTTTATCTCAAAATTTTTAATAATTGTGTGGAATTTAATAAGAAAAAGTGTACTATTAGATAACAGTGGTGACAAAAGTAAAGATGGCAGACAATGCAAAAGAAAAAGTATACTAAAGAGCGAGTAATTTCTGCATAAAATTGCCTTTTAACATACTAAAGATTTTACTTCTTTATATTTTATGGTTTTGCATGTTTTTAAATCATACTGAAAATTTTTAGGAAAAACGTATCGCATTACTTGAAAAGATGATGATAACCAAAAAAAAAAAAAAAAAAAAGCTTTAAACCCGTAATTGCTGAGGCGCTGTGAATTTCATCTTAGTATATAAATCAGTATAGATCAGCGAAAATCTTAAATTTTGTGCACTTATATTTTTGCTTGTCATCTGTATCATATTACGACGCTGTTTCTTCTTATCAATATGTCGATGAACTATAATAATTATAAATATCTAGAATATTTTCTGGTTGAATGTGTTTAATTCTTTTGAGTGCATCGAAAATTACTTTTCAGGTTTTATACACCTCTTCTTATGTCATCTATTTTGCAAAAATCTCATCTCCCAAAGTAAAGAATTAAATCAATTTTTTTAACAAATAAGAAAAATCATGTGTTAAACATACATTATGAAACACTTTCCAACACTTCCTGAAATCTTTAACAAAACTTCGTTATTTAGGGAAATAAGGTTACTGTCTATAGCCAAATGTATTCCAATATTTTTAAACAGCTCTATATTTGATTTGTCGGTTGATATATAGACTATATAATGTGGAAATCTAGTTTAGCAAGAAAATGCCTAGTAGGTTGAAATTTCTTTTTCAGCTACTTATACAAACAGATGGAAACATACTTGAATACTTTTATTCAGTCCTCCTGTAGTTTACCTAGTACCTTTATTACGTGCCAGTATTTAGCTAAAATTTATTTCCAACTAAAACACTCTAAAAACTACTGAACTCACATTCTGAGAAATTATCATTCATAGGAGTCCATGTATCTAATTCTTTACGTGGCCCTGTACATCATTTTATCTATATTCAACAAACAACTGTACACGGTATAAACTGAATGCAATTCAGTGTAAAAATGCGTAACTTATTTAAAAACCATCTTTAAGCAATTTGCACTCATATTCAGTAACGTTTGTAACGTCAGTAACGTTTAATGAAATTGTGGCTGGAGTTTTTATACAGTAATTTTAATGTAACATAAAAATGAATTTTAAATATACAGGGTGTTTCTAAATTCATGGTCCAAACTTTAAGGGGTGATAGTACACATCAAGACAAATAATATTTAAATAGGAAACCAAGGGTCCCAAAGTCTTCCGAAGGAGATAGGCGTCATTAAAGTTTAGGGTCCAAAAATTCAAATGATTATGAAAAACAGAAAAATTGGTCGATTCGTTTGCGGTTTTCACTAAAATTATTCTTTATGTCAGTATTGTCTTGAAAATAAATTATAAAGATAAATTTCAAAAAATGACGATAGAGGGCGCTTTAGACTTTAGAGTAACGAACAACTATTTTTTACCGTTATTTTTTGCATCTCATTAAAGGTTTCGTAAGCTTAGACTTAAACTTAAATTTTGAGCTCAAAATCTGAATAGTTGGAAGCAGTTAAGTAGCACAAACTTAACTGTGTTCAGAGGGCTTTAAATTCAAATGATTATAAAAAACGGAAAAATTGGTCGATTGATTTGCGGTTTTCACTAAAACTATTCTTTATGTCGGTATTTTATTGAAAATGAATTATAAAGATAAATTTCAAAAAATGCCGATAGAGGGCGCTTTAGACTTTGGAGTAACGTACAACTATATTTTACCGTTATTTTTCGCATCTCATAAAATTTTCTTTGAAGCTTAGACATAAACTTAAATTTTGAGATGAAAATCTGAATCGTTGGGAGTGGTTAAGTAGAGCAAACTGAACTGTGTTCAATGGGGGTGGGGAGATTCAAATTTCAAATTATTTTAAAAAACTGGAAAATTGGTCGATTCTTCTGCCGTTTTCGCTAAAACTATTCTTTATGTCAATATTTTCTTGAAAATAAATTTTAAAGATTAATTTCAAAAAATACCGATAGAGGGCGCGTTAAACTTTAGAGTAACCAACAACTATTTTTAAGCGTTATTTTTTGTATCTAATTAAATGCTTGCAAATGCTTAGATTTAAATTTTGAGCTCAAATTCTAAATCGATGGAGGGGTTAAGAAGCGGAAACTGAACAGTGTTCAGGAGTTAAAATGTTACCCTCCCCACCCCTCGAACACATTTCAAATTTCCGCACTTAATTACTCAAAACGATGCAGATTTTGAGCTCAAAATTTAAGTTTGAACTTTTACAAGCATTTAATTAGATACAAAAAATAACGGTAAAAAATAGTTGTTGGTTACTCCAAAGTTTAAGGCGCCCTCTAACGGTATTTTTAAAAATTAATCTTTAAAATTTATTTTCAAGGAAATATTGACATAAAGAATAGTTTTAGCGAAAACGGCAAACGAATCGAACAATTTTTCCGTTTTTTATAATCATTTGAAATTTGAACCTCCCCACCCCCATTGAACACAGTTCAGTTTGCGCTACTTAACCACTCCCAACGATTCAGATTTTCATCTCGAAATTTAAGTTTATGTCTAAGCTTCTAAAAAAATTTTATGAGATGCGAAAAATAATGGTAAAATATAGTTGTTCGTTACTCCAAAGTCTAAAGCGCCCTCTATCGGCATTTTTTGAAATTTATCTTTATAACTCATTTTCAATAAAATACCGACATAAAGAATAGTTTTAGTGAAAACCGCAAATCAATCGACCAATTTTTCCGATTTTTATAATCATTTGAATTTAAAACCCTCTGAACACAGTTAAGTTTGTGCTACTTAACTGCTTCCAACTATTCAGATTTTGAGCTCAAAATTTAAGTTTAAGTCTAAGCTTACGAAACCTTTAATGAGATGCAAAAAATAACGGTAAAAAATAGTTGTTCGTTACTCTAAAGTCTAAAGCGCCCTCTATCGTCATTTTTTGAAATTTATCTTTATAATTTATTTTCAAGACAATACTGACATAAAGAATAATTTTAGTGAAAACCGCAAACGAATCGACCAATTTTTCTGTTTTTCATAATCATTTGAATTTTTGGACCCTAAACTTTAATGGCGCCTATCTCCTTCGGAAGACTTTGGGACCCTTGGTTTCCTATTTAAATATTGTTTGTCTTGATGTGTACTATCACCCCTTAAAGTTTGGACCATGAATTTAGAAACACCCTGTATTTATGTAGATTGCTAGAGGTAAAACATAGGTATTCTGTTTTTATTTGATAAGATTATTTTTATTTTACATTTAATACATTTATTTTTTTAATTAAAATATCTTTTAAATGTGTTCATTTAAAGTATATTTTAAATGAGAATATTTATTTATAAATAAATTTGTAAATTCAATTTTATTCAACTTATCCAACTTTAAATAATAAATTGGGAGTATTTTTGAATGAATGAAGAAATTAATTGTTATTTATTTTTAAATTCGAAAACATTTTTTTTTTTTTTTTTTAACTAAATTAGACATCTTAATCTATAGAATTTTCTGTTTTTTCATTTTAAAAATAAATTTGAATTTATTATAATAGACCCCATACGCAGTGGCGCAAACTTATATGGGCCCGTGGGGCCCGAGCCCACCCAATAATTTTGAATCATAACGTACAAAATTTTCATTGTTCTAGTTATTTATTTCATTATTATTTTATTATTCGTCTTTCCCCTTAGAATAAAATTTATTTTGCAAATGACCGTGATTTTTAATTCTCCGATTGACACCCATAAATCCCAAATTACTGAAATGTTTTGCTCCATGTTCAACTTTCTGCTAATTCATTTTGTAATCATGTTCATGATATCATGACATTACAATAAATATCAGTGTCTTTATAAGGAAAAACGCATGAGAATGGTATTTAACAAAATTGCAACTTTATTAAAACACGCTGGCTTGACTTAAAATTCTCATCTTTGAACATCAACTCTTCAGAAAAATAAATAAATAAATAAATAAACTGGTCACACAATTTTACAAAAAATATTTTTGAGCCCAGCCAATATTTTTAAAAAGTTGGCGCCATTGCCCATACGCATGCGTGCTAGGAATAAACGGAATCACTTCCTCTTCTTTAGACGTTCGGAATGAATTGACGGATCAAGTATGTTTTCTGGGAGTACGGAAATTATTTGTAAAAAAAAAAAAAAAAAAAAAAAAAAAAATAATAATAATAATAATTATAACTTAGTGTATATTGACAAATTTTTCTGACAGTGTGAGCTCTTTTGTGTAACCCTGTATATCAACTATAACATTTATACACACCATATAATATGCGCAGATTTAGTGAAACTTAAAAGTACATACCATAATTAAAATGCATTTCATCCATTCATCAGCCATCATCGAATACATATACAGTACTTCGGAAAGAGTATACTATTTGAAATATTTTATGTGTCCCTGTAAATGCTATGATGCATGATTATATCATATAACTTATAATAAGCCTCAGTGACGTATATCAATTTTATTATTCATAAAATAGTTTAATGTATTTAAAATATGTCGCATACAATATTCCTCTTTACCATTATATAACGGAATTCTTTTGTGATGCCCTTCAAATAAATAATAGCTATTTTATTCATCGTATATTTTACAGAATGCATATTTTAGTGCATTTCGTAAATGTATATACATTTTAATATGCTTGACAGGGTGCAACATCTTTAAAATTCATTTGAAACGATTTTTTCCCGTAGGCCGTAATGTAAGGGTAAAGTGAACTTCAATTTTATTATTCATAAAATAGTTTAATATATTTAAAATATGTCGCATACAATATTCGTCTTTACCATTATATAATGGAATTCTTTTGTGATGTTTTCAAATAAATAATAGCTATTTTTTTTCATCGTATATTTTACAGAATGCATATTTTAGTGCATTTCGTAAATGTATATAAATTTTAATATGCTTGACAGGGTCAGGGTGTCTTTAAAATTCATTTGAAACTATTTTTTCTCATAGATCGTAATGTAAGGGTAAACTGTTGTTCGGTCCTGTAAAAAAACTAATAGTGATAGAAACTTCATTTGAAATAGGGTTCGTGGTAGAGTAAACGTCAATAACGTCCAAAAATTTCAGGGCAATCCGAGTATATTTACGGGATTTAGAGCGCAAACAGACGGACAGACGGCCAAGCCGAAATCATAAGCACTTTTCAACTTTATTGGAAAGTGTTAAAAAAGAAAAAGAAAAGAAAAAGGAATGACACAACAGTAATAATATTGGAATATATTCTAACCTTGTTGGGCATTATTTACTAGACTTCTTGCTCACCGAAATACGTATTTATCTTTCATTATCATTATTTTTCTAATTCTTTTTCTAACATTCTGCTATAATATAGTTATAACTATATAGAGTCATCCATTAATTACTCCTCTTAAAATTTATGGAATTCATCCCTTTCCCCTATTTCACGGGTTGTAACATTCAAATGATGTATAATGTATTCTCCATGTTGTGGAGGCACAGTTACAACTTTTAATTTAAAGTTATTTTGGATAAAATAATATTACAATTATTGTTTTACAAAGTTATTGTACACAATAAAACCTCCCTAAATCGACCACGATCCGTTCCAATAAAAGTCGGTCGCTTCGAAAAGTGATCTCTGAATGGAGGTCATGCTTAAATCTAGATTTTAATTATCGAAAAAAGGTAACAATTAATATTACTAAAATTTATTTTTCCCATTGGAAAAATTACAAAAATATTTAATTTTTATTTAAAATATTTAGTATTTCCATATTTTACTTTATAATTATAAACATTTTACTTATGTTTTCTATTTAAAGGTAAGGAGTAATTAATTTCTATCCGTTTGTTGAAAGGAAGGGTTTTAGTAATGATACGTATAGTAAAGTGACAGAAATAAAGTTAATTCTACCGTCAAAAAATTCTATTCAAAGGAGTTGCTTTGTTTTGCACAATTTATTTTATCATTCAGTAGATAATTACAACCATTCTGTGCAAAAAAAGAGTGATGTTATAAAACCGCTATCATTTCTTTCTGTTAATGAATTTTATTTAAATCAACTATTGCTGTTATACGAATTGAATATTTCCTTGGAAATATTCAATTCGTATGATAAATTTACCAATCAGTTTGATTATGTTAAAATAATCGTAATTTGCTGTTATTTTTTGTATGCAGCACGATTGTTTTTATAATTTAACAATATATATCTTTTCTTCTTTTTAAACAGGTCCTGCACTTATGGAGAGTTTGAAACTTCTGATTTTTACTTATTTCATATTTGTGGCAAGTTTAATATCGGCTTCGGAGAAAGAAAGTTCATTTTCAACAAGAGGAAATGTTTCCAAACAAAGATTTAGCTTCAAAAGAGTCCATGACGGCGAAGGATTTTCGTCACTCGTCACTACAACCAGTGAAAAAAATGTTCCTTTTAAAAATCCAGAAGGTTTAAACCATTTAGCAAAGAAAAATGTTTCTTCTAATAAGCATAGTTTCTCTATTAAAAGGTTTGATAATGAAGATTTAGACGGATTTTCATATAAATCTGCAATAAATCTAGATAACTATTGGGTCAAAACTCCTTACCACAATTTCACATCAAGAAAGGATAGTATAAAAAAGCATGACTATTCTTCAACATGGCCAACGTGGAGTTCTAAAAAGGAAATTTATCATAACAATCGCAATAAGAAAAATCGTAAATACATTGATAGTATTGAAGATTACTTGGGACTTGATTCCAAATACCATCATGATATGGCAGATCGAAAATATATTCATGAGCACGAGGGTTTCTTTTTTCCAATTCATGTACCTTCATCTCATCATGAAAAAGACGATCACTTGATACCTTTGTTGTTACTTCTATTACTACCTCTTCTTTTATTTGCAATTATCATTCCTTTGAATGCTAATTTACTTTCAACGCTTTTCTTGATTATGCAAAATAATGGTGCCACCACTACAGCTGCTCAACTTGCTGCTGCTACTGGTAGGCGTAGAAGAGATTTGTATCAACCACATCCCATAGTGGAAGAGAAGATATGGGAAATTTTACATAGAATTAGTTCTATTCCAGATTTTTGAAGTTAAAATATTTCGGTGAACATGGGAGGATGGGAAAAATGAAAATCCTTTTTTGAAAACAATTTTATATTTAAGCTTTTAAATATGATCCTGGAAAAATTGTACAAAAAAAAAAAAAAAAAACTAAAGCAATAAAAAGTTTTTTTTTTTTAAGAAGTATTTCAAAAGAAAGTTAATTCTGTGTGCTATTGTGAAAATCTCGAAGTTTCTAATCTCCCATGAAATTTATGTTTGTGGAGTAATTAATCAATGCAACTAATTTTATATAAATTCTTTTACGTGGTTACCTAGATACTAAATAATCGATGTGCAAACTACAAAACAAGCATAATGGTATAGTTATCAGGTGCTAGTAACAAATTACCTTGCAATAAATGAACATACGTTCGATGTCATCCAATTATCAACAAAGGTTACATTCTTTCCGCTATTTTTAATTGTGGATAAAATACTTTTTACGACATAAGCAGTTTTGTTTCCTCTCCAGTTGTTTAGTACGTTTTATGACTTGAAAGCCCCAATTTTGCTTTCATTTAATAAAAAACACTTTAGAGAAACTTCAAAGGTTTATAATTATATTTTGAAGCAAAATCAAACGTTTCTTGCCATTTATCACACTGACAAAAATTTTCTTTTCTTTTTTCTGGTTCTTTTACTCTTTAAACCCATCAGGAAGACTATTTCTGATCGTTCGGAAGTATCAGTATTATGTGAGTTTTGCTACAGTGAGTGCATAGTTTTAAAACATTTCCCAGGAAAAGTATAAAAGTTAAATTTATCAAGTTTAGAAGTGTTTATTATTAAACATTACTAATAAGTTACAATCTACTGTAAACATTTGACAAATCAATAAAAATAAAACTTGTAACAAATATTAAAAAAAATCACAAGATGGTAACTGAATACTCTTACACAACCTTACTGTGTGAGAATGCATATAGAGATCTGTTAGAGTGCGCAGGTTAATCTGTGGTATTACATAATACATAATTTACATTTAAATCTTCAATCCTACATAGACTGCTCATTTTTGTGAAAATATTATCATGATTCTGTTCTTATATCAACTATTCCGCTCTTTTGTTACCACTACTTTTGAAAATAAAACTCTCTTTATTTAATTGCAGAATTTTGTGCTTTCGAAGAAGGATCAATATCTATAACTGACGTCGAAATTCTTGGCTCAGCATTATGAACTAGTAATTTCACGAAATAATTTACTTAAAAACACAAATTTGTTGGTATCGCTTCAGACAGTGATATTATCTGATCTCACGGGATAGCCATTTTTTTTTCTCAGTAATAATGGCACTCCTTTCGTCATCTTTCCTGCTGATGTCTATATCTCGTTGTCACCAATGTTATCTCTTTTTGTGGCCATTCTGATCCAGAAACCCTCTTTGCTGAAATTTTGGGTTCCAAAGACCGTATAACAGTTATTTTCCAAAGCACATGTTACTGCTTCAACGTTATTCTATACTGCTGAAAAATAGATGTAATTTGAAATAACGTTCTCTTTGGATTATTTATCTAGCACCATGTATATTGCGATTTCTTCAGTGCTGTATATACAATTTAGATGAAAGTGAAATTTTCCATTTAAACAGACAGACGTTTGCAGAATAATTCTACTGGTTATTTGATAAAATCGATAGCCTGAGCCATATTTATGAAGCCTGTTCCTGTTGTCGAAGTGAATGTTCCGAATATCTTCTCAAGAAATTCTACAACAATGTTTACCGACAACTTTTTTTTCAATGTTAAAACTGTGAGGAATATTACGCATTTGGTATGCTATTTCAGATACTACGGTCGTTAAGTCTCTGAGAGTCACATCGAAAAAAAATCTAGTTTCTTGAAATAGTTGTACAATACTTGTTCAACTTTATTTGAAAATGTCGTGTCAAGCCTACTTAATTTAGTAGTATAATCATTTCTTCATAAAGTTTTACGTAATGAGCAGGGTTCGTACGGGTCCTTGAATTTTCAGACAAAGAAATTCTTCTGTACCAGTATTTTCTTATAGAAAATATCTTGGTAAATAAATCGAATTTTCGCCCGTTTAAATTGGATTTACTTTACTGTAAATAAATACTGGTATTTGGCCTTGAAAATAACGGTACACGCACGAACCCTGATGAGGAATCTGATATTTCCAGTGAAAAATCACCTTTTTCACTTTCATCTTGAAGTTTAATTTTCTTAAATCCAACTATAATAAAAATTGCACAAATGAATCTCTTGAACTTTTCGAAGCCTCTTTGACATCTCGAAAATAATAAAGAGGGAAAATAAACATTAATTGTACTTTAATATTTAGCTTTTGAAAAATTATTAAAACATTTTTGATTTATTTTGAAATTATTTGGGGTCATGATCGGTGAAAATATACCAAAATTTTCCGGAGCTTTGGTCCGGTCCATTCGAGGGTCAATATAACAGGATTGGGCATGGATTCTGATACTTAATAGATCGTAAAACCACAGGTTTAACTTTTCCTTTAGAGCTTTTTTCTAATTAAGTATTGCATGAGACATAATAAGAGATACAATAGTCATGCTGGAGGTAAAGGTCTGCAGGAATTTCCAGGCCCAGACGCGGCCCGTGCAAAAATTAGTGAAATCCGACTCGACACAAAAAAATTCCACCGAAAAAATTCTGTTTCGTTTTCTTAGGATATAGTTAATTTCTTGAGGGACAGTGGGGTAAAATATATTCCACCTTTTTGAAATTTTTTTAAAGTGTCATCTCAAGGAACGTAGTTATCAGAAACCCATTGAAACTGTAGTTTTAACTTTTTTTTTTTTTAATCAAAATCAAATGCAGAGTACAGCACAATGCAGAAGTCATTTTAAATTTTTCATACAGAATTTTTTACTATTGAATTGTAAGAAATCTAAAAATAAGGGCACATTTTTTTTTTAGACTATAAACACCTGATCAATACCATAAACGTCGATGTTTTTTTCCCCTATAAACATAATAAGAGGCCATCTTGTTCATATTTAGAATCTGTAAGAAAGTAGGATATATTTTATTCTTCCGCTAACCTGAATGCCTAAACATTACCAGATGGCACTCTAAAATTTTCTTTTGGAGGGAGTTTTAAATTGAGGCATTCAACTGTTTATTGTTTAGTTTGTAAGAAGGTTTTGTTCATAATTTTTAATGCATGTTGGCATACGCTTTGGTGAATTTGTATTAGAAAAACGTGAATGTGCATATGTATGTGTGTGTGGAGGGGGGGGGGGGGTACAGTACAGGGATAAGACAAAAATTGTTTTAGTAAAGTAGTAATACCATTTATGTGTGTACAATATAGTAAAATTACATGTAAAGTCACAAAGTAGGTTTTCGTTTTGAAAAAAGTCATATTTTTTATTTTTAATTATTTTATTTTATTTTTTCTTATTCTTTTATGATCACAATGAATAAGTAAAAATTGGTTTGACCTCTGCATTTGTCTATTAGTGTTCAGGCCATTCGCTTTTTTTACACGCATTCGGATACAAGTATTTTAGTAAAATAAAAATTGATCTATTTATTTATATTAGACTAACGAGAAAATTATGAATATATAAAAAAAAAAAGAAAGAAAGAAAATGAGTAAAATATTTTTAATTCTGTAAAGTACTATCTCATCGGACTCTATTTATAAGATAAATTTGTCGTACTCTTAATATTTTCTACTATAAACTTTTAATAACACTGACGACGTACTGAGTGCACCACTCAGTGAAAATACAATGACGATTTCTAAAATAATTACATGATTAACATAAGCGCTTCATTTAATCTTTTCCAAAGACTCTTCAATATTCAACTACGTTTAAACGTCAAGTTTTCAATTTGAATTACTCATTATTCTTACTTGTAAATCGACACTAGTGTACGGAATATGCCACATGTGTATTTGTGTGATTTATTCTATTTTGTATATATAGAGAGAGACGAGAGACGTGATGGTGAGATTAAATAGATTCCACCTCTCAAAAATCAGCGAGCCTCTCGATTTTTTTTTTAATTTTTAAATCACATATTCCATGTTTTGAGGGTTTATATATTTTATAAAATCCGTTATGATTCGATTTTTGAAAGAAACTTTAAAGATTTTGTAATCTACTTATAAACACTTTGTAGAGAAACATTAAATTTAATTAAATTTAAAAATTAAAAAAAAAACTAAGAAAAAGGAACATAATAAAATAACATTTTTTTAATAGCTTAAATGATAAATATATACGTTATTAAGTCAAAAATAAACAATAAAAATATTATTTTCAAATTAAAAAAAAACTACATGATTTGGGAAAAAAAAAAAAAAAAAAAAAAAAACAGACTTAGAGGGTTGGTGAGATAAAATATATTCCACTGCTCAAAAATCAATAAACCACTCGAACATATAAATGTTCGAGTGAATTTTTTAAATAACATATTTCATTTTCTGAGAAGTTAAATATCTGTAAATTAATTAAATTGTTATAAAATATTACACAGTTAACGTGCGCCCAGATAAGATTCAATTCTAGAATACGACATGCATGTGTACGGAAATTTTTTTATTATACGTTTGCAAGACAGAGCACATAGAAAAATTCCTGTCGGCTTGGCCTATAGGCGGAGGTAGATTTTAAAGTTAAGTGCTCCTTTTAAACAGCAAAAATTAAAGTAGGATTAGTTGTTAAACCCAGTTTAACAACTTTATTTGGCCGGTTTTGAAGAATTTTAATTTCTTTTTCTGTAAAAGCTGCTTTTATCAGAATCATCTTAAGTGAAATTTTGCTCAAATGCCCACTTTGACAGCATTTTTTTGAAATATATTCTCACTTTATGAAAAAATCGACCAATGCGGTATATTATATTGTTCCTGTTAAGAGAAACTGTCAACTGAATGCGTTTGAGAGCGAAACTGAATTTAAAAATGAGTCATGAAATAAGCAATTTGTTATTTGAATACATCTTAAATTCTTCAATCACGATCGCTTCGGTAAATTTTGTTCGAAATGCCCGATTTCACAGCTTTTTTAAAAATAGATTCTGCTTTTATCAAAAAACTGACCAATACGGCACATTATGCAGTTCCTAAATAAGACAACCTGTCAATTGAAAATGTTTGAGAGCAAAAATGGATTTGAAAATGAGTCAGAAAATAAGCAATTTGTTATTTGAATACTTTCTCAATTTTTTCAATCACGATCGCTTCGGGTAATTCTGTTCAAAATACTATTTTGACAGCATTTTTTGAAATATCTTCTGCCTTTATCACAAAACTCGCCAATACATCACATTATATAGCTCCTAAATAAGAGAACCTGCCAGTTGGATGTGTTTGAGAGTAAAATGAATTTTAAAATAAGTCAGAATATAAGCAGTTTGGATTTGGGTTTTTTTTCTCCGACTCCTATTACTGTTTAATTTATTTTTGCTATAAATATTGGTCCTATAAAAAACGTGACATGAAAGTTGTACATATTATTGAGATGTATGATAATTTTAATCGGATTTGATATCTTAAGAATTGACGAAGTTATGGATTTTTTTCTTCTCCGCCCCCCTTTTCGTTTTCGTTTTTATTTATTTTTTTTTTCAATAAGAGTTGCACTTATCAAAAACTTGTAACAACAAAAGTTTTAGATAATATTAAGAGCATTTATAAAAAAATAGCTAGATTTGATATCTTGAGAACTGACAAAGTTATGAAATTTTAATTCCCAAAAATTCTATTGTTTTCGACCCTTGAGCCCATTTTCAATTTTATCAAAAATTTGTCATGCATAAACTTTTGAGCTATTTTTTAAAAGTAATATAAATTTTAAACTGATTCTATATCTATTTTAACTAAGAAGTTATGGGGGGGGGGGGGGGAGGGGTTCATTTTTTTACAAAACTTTTCCCTATTTCTACCTCCTTGATCCGATTTTCCAATTAACGAACTTGACCGAGATTTTAAGCCCCTTTATTTTAGGTATCAGTTTGAAAGAGATCTGATCAGAATTAAAACAGTTATCGTGTCCGTAAAAAAGTGATATATATATACATATATAAAACCATTGCATGTATTACCATTAGCATGTATGAACCATTGAATTTACTTGAAAATTACCACATTGAAACATGAGAAAATAAAAAAAGAATACAACTGAACTTGCAGAACCAAAGCAGAATTTTCAAGCCCCAAATACTTTGGAACTACAAATGAAGTGTGTGGTTTCATCTTCGTATTAGCCATGAAAAACCAAATTAATACGAATTTAGGGCTACCAATATGCACAAAACCAAAATTAAATGAAGAAAACATAAAAAACAAGACAAACCAAAATTACTAAATTGGATAGAAAAAAAAAAAAGTGAAATAAAATAAAATAAATAAAAAATAAATAAAATAAAAATGGATAATATAGACCATAGATGTAATTATTGCATTTACAATTAGATAACAGGAAAAATATACAATATACCATACACCCTAATAAGATGTTAAAAACAACACCAAAAAAAAAAAAAAAATAATAATAATTTGACTTTGCCAGCCTAAACTCAATATCTTAATATAAGACGAAATATAAAATAAAAATAGATAATTAATATATGCATTTTATACTCTTATATATAGTACTTTAGGTATCCAATTAGTTAAAAGTTAGGTACAAGTTAATCATGGAAATTAATTAAACTATATTAATAGAATTAATTAATGTAACTATTCAATTATCCATACATTAATGACTATTGAACATCATGTATAAAAACTATTGCAGAATGCCTCTGGCCCACTCAGTTTTTTTAAATAATCATTGCGTATTATCCAGACAACACCACCCTCCCCCGTACTCTAACATCTACTCACCCAGCCATTCTAATATATATATTATATATTTTTTTTACATTTTTATTTTTTTATTATTATTTTTAAGTTTTAATAATTATATATACAGGGTGAGTCATAAATATCGAAACAATAGGCTATCTCCTTAAATATTGCCCTTAGACCCATACTTCCAATTGTAAAAATTCATGAAAAAATGGGAAATTTTTGATTAGATAAATTGCGACTCCATGGGGGAAGGGTCTAGTTGAAAAGTTACGAAAATTAAATTTTTATACGGCCCCCGTAGGACAAAAATCCCAATTAGGAAATCTTTCCTTATTCAGTCCTGAATAAGATACAAAAAGTTGCATCTGCATATCTCCAAAATTCGCAAAGTTATAGCCGTTTAAAAAATTCATCAGGTTTTAAGGGATTAGACACAAATTGAAATGCGCGCAATTCAAAAAACAATGTTACTTTAACAGTTCTAGAAAACGCTTAAAAAGTCTATTTCTTAAGTTAGAATTTATAATTTGCTAAGAAAATCACATTCTAAAATTTCTCATACAAATTATAAAAGTTTCATGTGGTTAGTACTGGTTTAAATGGGACAATCAAAAATCGTTATAACTCGTAACATTATTTATCGGATTTCAATTTCTTTCCATTTAATTAAAGATGAAAATCTGATTTTAGTTTTGTTCCAAGGTTTTTCTTACATTAATTTTAAAACTATTAAAAATTTTATTGAAAAAATAATATAACTTTTAAAAAAATCATATTTTCAAAAGCAAACATTTTTTCAAAAGTAAACATTTTTTCAAATTTGCCGAAACAAAACTAATGTAAATAAATCAAAAATGACGTGTTTCAAGTTCTTTTTTCTTTTAAAAATTCTTAACATTTAATAATTTAAAGACAAGAAATAGAAGATAAAAAATTCATTATGCAGAAAAACGAAGTGTATTGTTTAAATGTCCGTCAGTTATTTTTAAAAAATGCTTTTTCTAAGATGCAGATTAAGTATTTTTTTTTTTTTAATTTTACCTCTGACAACTTCAGGCTTTTTATCGTCCTCCAGAGGATGTTAAAAAATCTGTATTCTGGGCCCAGGTAAAGCCAGGACCGAGATGTTACTTTTTTCTGAAGACTCGCCATGCCGGGCTTAGAGTACTTTCCATAAAGGAGGGGAGTACTTCCTTTAACTTAGGTGCACTCTGGGTGAAATTTTCAAACCCGGTCTCGACAAAACCCGTATTAAAAATTACTGTCTCTGACTGACTTTACGTGCATAAAATAAATAAAATTGGGCTCAATCGAATTTTTTACGAAAAACATATAGATTTTAAAATCTTTATTTTACAAAAAAAAAAAAAAAAAAAAAAAAAAAAAAAAAAAAAACTTCAAAAATCATTTTTTTAAAATAGATTATTTAAAGGCTAAAAAAATTAAATACAATAAAACCAGTGAAATAAAATCTGCCTATGACGGAATTCTGTCTTAAACGGAAAATATGTTGATCCATGCAAAATAAATGCAATAGTACTTGAAAAGAAAATAAGCTCCAATTACATCTTCTAGGGAGAGCATCTGTCTATAACGTATTTTTTCTTTCCTATGTGATTCCGTCTTAAAAAGTTTTAGTGTGTAACATCTTTCAGAGTCTCCAACGCATGGGATATGGATTAACGATATCAAAATATAAGTGAAACATTTACATATAAATAGAGATTCATTGATAAAATAAATATATTACAGCCTTTTGTGGCTTCTTTAATAATAAAAAGTATAAATATAAAAAATGAAAAGCTATAAAAGAATTTTTTGGTCAGAACTCCTCCGTATGAAACATTTTTTTCCCATGCCAAATTAAAAAATTATGTAGAAATTTGCGACTGAACCGGGCTATGGTTTAAACTATTTTCCAGACCGGTCCGGGCTATGATGTTGACATTTTTTCAGGCCACGCCGAACTTTTCTCCCTATGGGTCGGTTTGGGAACTGACCGAGATATTTTGACCCGGGCAGACGTCTGGTATACCAATTTAGCGTAAAAACTATACGCTGCTATTTTATGTCTAAAGAAAAAGCGCTATCTTAAACCGATTTTTATTAAGTTGCAATTTGTGAATATTCCCAAACAAGCGTTGAAATTGAGTCAAGAAATCAAGAAATTGGGAATTTTGCCCTACGGGGGCCGTATGAAAATTTAATTTTCGTTTTTTTTTTCAAATAGACCCCCCATGGTGTTGCAACTTATCTTATCAGAAATTTCACCTTTTTTTTCTGAATTTTTGCAATTGGAAGTATGGGTCTAGGGGCAATGTTTGAGGAAATAGCCTATTGTTTCGATATTAATGACTCACCCTGTATATATATATATATGTATGTATATATATATATGTATATGTATATATATATATATTACGCAATGTGTTAATTATTTTTAAGATCATGTAATAACTAATTGTATATTAAAGAATATATGAATTTTTTAGCAAAACCATTATTTTGTGCATCATAAATTAGCTTTTTAGTATTTGCATTAATTAGATGAGAAGAACATAAACATTTTACTCTATATAAATGATTAAGTATTATATTACGATATACAGAATTATGAAGACATATACAGGGTGTATCTAAACAACTGGGCAAAACTTTAAGGGGTGATAGTACACATAATAACAAATAATATTAAATGGGAAATAAGGGTCCCAAACGACTTCCGGAGGGGATAGGCGCCATCAAAGTTTAGGGTCCAAATTTTGAAATGATTATAAAAAACGGAAAAATGGTCGATTCGTTTGCGGTTTTCACGAAAACTATTCTTTATGTCAGTATTGTCTTAAAAATAAATTATAAAGATAAATTTCAAATAATGTTGATAGAGGGCGCTTTAGACTTTGGAGTAACGAACAACTATTTTTTACCGTTATTTTTTTCATCTCATTAAATTTTTCAGAAGTTTAGACATAAACTTAAATTTTGAGCTCAAAATCAGTGGTTAAGTAGCGCAAACTGAACTGTGTTCAATGGGAGTGGGTAGATTCAAATTTCAAATGATTATAAAAAACAGAATAATTGGTCTATTCTTTAGCGGTTTTTTCTGAAACTATTCTTTATGTCAGTATTGTTTTGAAAATAAATTATAAACAAAAATTAAATTTCAAAAAATGTCGATAGAGGGCGCTTTGAACTTTGGAGTAACATACAACTATTTTTTACCGTTATTTTTTGCATCTCATTAAATTTTTTTGAAGCTTAGACATAAGCTTAAATTTTGTGCTAAAAATCTGAAACTGAACTGTGTTCAGTGGGGGTGGGAAGGTTCAAATCACGGTAAGTAGAAAACACGGTAGGGTCCACGCGCAGGTTTCGTTTTCTCCCATGACGTCACTGGAACCCATCTCCAGTCATGGGTAACACACTTTTTGCTTTGCAGAAAGCTTTCCTTTCGTAAAAAATATATTAAGCATTTATTTAAAATACTGTATGACATATTGCTGAGATGAATGACATTCGGAACATCTACTAAACTGTTTCGAAACATTTCTATTCAAATTAGAGTTATATATTTGTATGTTTTTACTATTTAGAATTTTTTTAAAGGGTTAGTCTTATGTTTACATTTAGTTTTTCAAAGTATTACCTTTCGACATTAATAATAGTTATTAATAATTTATTTAAACACGTTTGCGCAAAAAAGACGTTTTCCAATTTTTTCAGTTCTATTTCATCAATAGATACAATCTTTTCAATATAATATTTTATAATTTAGCTTTAATTCAAAGTACTTTGAGAAAAATCGGAAACTTTCGCTTAAATTCATATAAATGCGCTTATAATTATGTTACATGTTTTCAAATGTATGTATTATACATTTATTAATTAGTATATGGGAACGACCATTCAGAAATTTTGTGAAATTACAGCAATTTTTCATAAATAATTCCAATTATTATATTTTAAAACATAATTAAAATAAAAATTGATATAACCAGTTAAATACTATTGTGGTCTACTCTCTTAAAATGTAACTAATTTCTAAACCTTGTGACATTCTGGTCACAAGAGTAACAAAATTTTGTATTATATAGACAAGCAAAATGCATTTTGTTCTAAATTAGATATATTTTACGAGAGTAGACTACAACAGTATTTCATTGGTCGTATCAATTTTTATCTTAATTATGCTTTTAAATAAAATAATTGGGATTATTTGAGGAAATTTGTTGAATTGGTCACAAGATTAACATTGGGCGTTCCCATATGTATATACAGGGTGTCCCAAAAGGTCGTTTACGAACTTAACATGCTAGTGTGTCATATCATGATGAACAATATTAAATAGGAAACTAAGGGTCCCAAACGTCTTCCAAAGGAGATATGCGCCATTAAAGTTTGGGGATCAAAAATTCAAATGATTATAAAAAACAGAAAAATTGGTCGATTCGTTTGCGGTTTTCACTAAAACTATTCTTTATGTCAGTATTTTCTTGAAAATAAATGTTAAAGATAAATTTCAAAAAATGTCGATAGAGGGCGCTTTAGACTTTGGAGTAACGATAAACTAGTTTTTACCATTATTTTTTGCATCTCATTAAATTTTTTTAGAAGCTTAGACATTAAACTTAAATTTTGAGCTTAAAATCTAAATCGTTGGAAGTGGTTAAGTAGCGCAAACTGAATTGCGGGGGGGAGGTTCAAATTTCAAATGATTATAAAAAACGGAAAAATTGGTCAATTGATTTGCGATTTTCACTAAAATGATTCTTTATGTCAGTATTATCTTGAAAATAATTTATAAAGATAAAATTCAAAAAATGCCGATAGAGGGCGCTTTAGACTTTGGGGTAACGTACAACTATTTTTTCCGTTATTTTTTGCATCTCATAAATTTTTTTAGAAGCTTAGACATAAACTTAAATTTTGAGATGAAAATCTGAATCGTTGGGAGTCGTAAAGCACCGCAAACTGAACTGTGTTCAATGGGGGTGAGGAGGTTCAAATTTCAAATGATTATAAAAAACGGAAAAATTGGTCCGTTTTCGCTAAAATTATTCTTTATGTCAATATTTCCTTGAAAATAAATTTTAAAGATAAAGTTTAAAAAATCCGTTAGAGGGCGCCTTAAACTTTAGAATAACCAACAATTATTTTTAAAGGTTTATTTTTTATCTAATTAAATGCTTGCAAAAGTTTAGGCTTAAATTTTGTGCTCAAAATCTAAATCGATAGGAGGGTTTAAGAACCGCAAACTGAACTGTGTTCAGGAGTTGAAATGTTACCTCCCCACCCCTCGAACGCAGTTCAACTTTTGGCCGCTTAATTACTCAAAACGATGCAGATTTTGAGCACAAAATTTAAGTTTGAACTTTTACAAGCATTTTATTAGATACAAAAAATAACGGTTAAAAATAGTTGTTGGTTACTATAAAGTTTAAGGCGCCCTCTGACGGAATTTTTTGAAAGATATCTGTAAAATTTATTTTCAAGAAAATATTGACATAAAGAATAGTTTTAGCGAAAACCGACCAATTTTTCCGTTTTTTATAGTCATTTGAAATTTGAACCTCCCCACCCCCATCGAACACAGCTCAGTTTGCGCTACTTAACCACTCCCAACGATTTAGATTTTAATCTCAAAATTTAAGTTTATGTCTAAGCTTCTAAAAAAATTTTATGAAATGCAAGAAATAACGGAAAAAATAGTTGTACGTTACTCCAAAGTCTAAAGCGCCCTCTATCGGCGTTTTTCGAATTTTATCTTTATAAATTATTTTCAAGATAATACTGACATAAAGAATAATTTTAGTGAAAATCGCAAATCAATTGACCAATTTTTCCGTTTTTTATAATCATTTAAAATTTGAACCTCCCCCCGCAACTCAGTTTGAGCTACTTAACCACTTCCAACGATTCAGATTTTAAGCTCAAAATTTAAGTTTAATGTCTAAGCTTCTAAAAAAATTTAATGAGATGCAAAAAATAATGGTAAAAACTAGTTTATCGTTACTACAAAGTCTAAAGCGCCCTCTATCGACATTTTTTGAAATTTATCTTTATAATTTATTTTCAAGAAAATACTGACATAAAGAATAGTTTTAGTGAAAACCGCAAACGAATCGACCAATTTTTCTGTTTTTTATAATCATTTGAATTTTTAGACCCTAAACTTTAATGGCGCATATCTCCTTTGGAAGACGTTTGGGACCCTTTGTTTCCTATTTAATATTGTTCATCATGATATGACAAACCAGCATGTTAAGTTCGTAAACGACCTTTTGGGACACCCTGTATATTGCATAAATCTAAAAAGTTTTGTTTTGTTTTGTTTTACTTGAGAGTTTTCGCAATTCATAAATATTTTAAAGAAAAAAAACAGTAACAATTTTTTTAAACAATAGCCATTAACTTTAAATAATTTTTAAAAATCTCTTTCTTTATTTTTTTACGTACACTAATACAGAAATTTAAATTATAAAATTATGATAATTGTTAGAATATTCTTCCTTGAGTGCATAAAAATCATAATATAAAATATATTTGCTTTTATTTAAACTTTACTTTATTTTTTTCACAATTTAAAAAATACTATACAATTTTCAAAGCAATTGTGGATAAATTTAAGAAAAGTCTCTTTAACTTGGGATTTTTGGAGTTCATTAATATTTTAAAGAAAAAAATAGTAACATTTTTTTAAACATTAACTATAAATGAGTCAAACCACTGTATTAATACCAGTGCCTTTGAAATTTACACCTTGTTATTAAATTAAAATATACAAATCAAAATGCAACAAAAAGGAAATATTTTGATAAATTTTAACAAAGCTAAAATAATCTTTTCAACATCCAACTATTACTCTTCCATTGTCCGTGAATACCTCAAAAATTTTCTTAACAAAGATACTGTTTGTAATGACGTCATTTCATATAATATTTCCACACTCTGGTACAATATCCTTGGTGTTTCGATGAATTCATCGTAACTTTGTTTATACACGCGGACTATTGTTGTTTTTGTTTTGTTTTTTACGTTTTCTATTTCTAATCTATTATCTTCTTTTATATTCCTTTGAAAATGAATGCTTGGGCATTCGAAAGATCTCAGGTAAAATAATAAATAATAATATCTATATTTTTGCAACACCTTTTAAGTATTTATTTGTATATATTTGATTAACCATAAACTTAAGATAATTTTTAAAAACATTTCTTTAAATTTGTATACATACACTTATACAGAAATTTAAATTATAAAATTATTGATAATTATAAAAATAATGTTTCTAGAGAGCATAACACAATGTAAAATATATATGTTTTTTTTTTTTTTTTTCAAGTATTGCTGAAAATTACACGGGAAGATGAAAATTGCGATTCATACTGCTTTAAAATTTCTTTTAAATGGGAGTTTTCTAATTTTACATCTTCCATTTCGCGCAAAATTTCTTTATTTAATTCTTTTAAATCTTGATTTTTTCTTTTTATTGAATCCAATTCATTATATTCTTCTTCTGGGGAGTGCGAAAATAAAGCAGAATCAGATTCTTTCTAATTTAACAAGAGGTTTATTTCCTTTCTGGTACCTGGCTTTTCAGCTCGTTCTCTTCTCCCAGTGTTTTCACCATTTGATAAAAAGCTGGGTATTTTTAAGTGGGGAACTGATTTAACCTTTAAACTTCGTCCAGGCTTTAAATCAAGCAGTTCATCTATCAAATATCTTTCAAAATCTGCTTCTACAACCAGAAACGGCGCAATAAGACATCTTTAAGTATTTTAATAAATTAAACAACGCTTGCAAAAAATAGGAAATAGCATAAGACATAAAATGATTTTATGAAAAAAAAATTAATAACACTCCTTGTCGCGAAGACAGAAAAATATAAGAGAGGAGTAAAAATCTGTGTCCAGATACAGAAAGCGCTGGACGGAGGGTGCTAGTGACGTCACGAACTACTGCGCATCATCTCGTGGACCCTACCGTGTTTTCTACTTACCGTGGTTCAAATTTTAAATTATTATACAAAACGGAAAAATTGGTCCGATTCGTTTGCGGTTTTTTTCTAAAACCATTCTTTATGTCAGTATTTCCTTAAAAAATTTTTTCAAAGATAAATTTCAAAAAAATCCGTTAGAGGGCGCCTTTAACTTTAGAGTAACCAACAACAATTTGTAACTGTTATTTTTTGTATCTAATTAAATGCTTGCAAAAGCTTAAACTTACATTTTGAGCTCAAATTCTGAATCTTTGGGAGGGGTTAAGAAGCGCAAATTGAACTGTGTTCAGGAGTTGAAATGTTACCCTGCCCAACCTACGAACGCAGTTCAATTTTTCGCTACTTAATTACTCACAACGATTCAGATTTTGAGCTCAAAATTTATAAGCTTTTAAAAATTTATTTAGATGAAAAAAATAGCGGTTAAAAATAGTTGTTGGTACTCTAAAGTTTAATGCACCCTCTAACGGAATTTTTTGAAATTTATCTTTAAAATTTATTTTTAAGGAAATACTGACATAAAGAATGGTTTTAGAGAAAACCGCAAACGAATCGACCAATTTTTCCGTTTTTTATAATCATGTGAAATTTGAACCTCCCCAGTGGCGTAGCTAAGGGGGGGGGGGGGCAAGGATGGGGCAAGGGGGGCGTCCGCCCCGGGCGCCGAGTCTAGGGGCGCCAAATTGAGAGAAATTGTTATATATCTATATTGGGATGGGGGCGCAAATTTTCTTGCTGGTCCCGGGCGCCAAAAAACATAGCTACGCTACTGAACCTCCCCACCCCCATTGAACACAGTTTAGTTTGCACTACTTAACCACTCTCAACGATTCAGATTTTCAGCTCAAAATTTAAGTTTATGTCTAAGCTTCTAAAAAAAATTAATGTGATGCAAAAAATAACGGTAAAAAATAGCTGTACGTTACTCCAAAGTCTAAAGCGCCCTCTATCGACATTTTTTGGAAATTTATCTGTATAATTTATTTTCAAGACAATACTGACTAAAGAATAATTTTGGTGAAAACCGCAAATCAATTGACCAATTTTTCTGTTTTTTATATTCATTTGAAATTTGAACCTACCCACTCCCATTAAACACAGTTCAGTTTGCGCTACTTAACCACTGATTTTTAGCTCAAAATTTAAGTTTATGTCTAACTTCTAAAAAAATTTTATGATATACAAAAAATAACGGTACAAATAGTTGTTCGTTACTTTAAAGTCTAAAGCGTCCTTTATTGGCATTTTTTGAAAATTATCTTTATAATTTATTTTTAAGACAATACTGACATAAATAATAGTTTTCGTGAAAACCGCAAACGAATCGACCAATTTTTCCGTTTTTTTATAATCATTTCAAATTTTGGACCCTAAACTTTGATGGCGCCTATCTCCTTCGGAAGACGTTTGGAACCCTTAGTTTCCCATTTAATATTATTTGTCCTGATGTGTACTATCATCCCTTAAAGTTTTGCCCAGTAGTTTAGATACACCCTGTATACAGGTTGTCTACTCTCAACGGTGGCCAATGGCTAATTTCTAAACCGTTAGTAATAGACATATAGTTCCAATTGCAAAAATGATTTAAAAAAGGTAAAGAATTGTTTTTTGAGCGATTTAGGTCAAAAAATTTTTTTATTAAGAAATGCGAAAGTTAAATTTTTATACGGTCCCCTGGTCTTATAAATGATATTTAGTAAATTTTTACCACTACTCTAACAAGTAAGACAAAAAAAGGTCCCATTCCTCTGCGATTAAAACTGACCGAGTAATAGCTGTTTAAAGTTGAAGCATCTTTATTGCTGCAAAATAGGGGTCAGTCACAAATTTACCGGGAAAAAAAATAAAAGTCAGATATAAAATTTAACATTAAACATTGAGCGTAAAATATTTTTTTCAATATTATTTTTAAATGTATGTTGATGTTTACATATTAAAGCAAAATATACAACTTGTACTAAAAATATAAATAAAAAAATAACAGAAATTTTGTTAAATTAAATTATGAAAAGAAACAATCACAATTCATTACAAAATGATACATATTTAAAAATTCTATTAGAATACTTAACCTGATGGAATTTGGTGTAACCCTATAAAATAAATAAAAGGTACACACCTAAAATAGTATTAATATTACATAGTCATTAGATATAAATAAGTATGCGAATTGAACCTCGATCGGATATTTGGAAGTGAATTAAAATTTGAATACAAATTTTGAATTAGGAAAACATACATAGGAACTTTTTAAGTAAAATAACAGCTTAACTAGCTTTATAAATTAACACACCTTTCTAAAATAAAATCATGAAAAGAAGCAGTTTCATTTTCTTATAAAAGAAAACATGTGAGTAGTAGGAAAAGGACAGTACGGGCTCAGCCGGTGGGACGGTGGGACCGTCCCACCGCCACCACCGTCCCTGCGGCTGTCCCACCGCCACCACCGTCCCGCCACCATCCCTCCTGGTCCCTCCTGCGGTACCACCTGCGCCCACCGTGCATCCCCCTCCACGAACGCCCCCTAGTGGAAAAAAAGGAACATTCTATTATAACAGAGAGGTGAACGACTTTCCCAATTCAAAAAATATTGTCAATCACATCTCAACACAGAATCATACTATATGATGAAAATTAAATTTATATTTGAATTTTGGAGAACCGTAATTTTAAAGAGTATTATTAATTAAGCGAAACAATGGAAAATATCGATTTTTCTAGAAAAAGGCTGATTTCTTACGATTTTTATCAACTACAAGATGATATTATCAATTTAACACAAGAAAGTTAAACATATATTTAAATTTTGCTTCATAGACATCTTAATGAGTAGTATTAATTAAGTAAAAACAATAGAAAATATCAAGTTTTATAGAAAAAGACTGATTTCTTACGATTTTTATCAACTATATGATCAATGTAGCGACTTAAAACTTAAAACTTAAACATACATCCTAGTTTTTCAACAGCTATAACCTTAATGAGTATCGTTAATTAAGTAAAAAACAATGGAAAATATCAAGTTTTATAGAAAAAGACTGATTTCTTACGATTTTTATCAATTTAAGAGAGAAAACATAAACGTACATTTCAGTTTTTCAACAGCTATAACCTTAATGAGCATTCATAATTAAGTAAAAAACAATGGAAAATATCAAGTTTTATAGAAAAAGACTGATTTCTTACGATTTTTTCAACTCAAACTTCAGAATATCAATTTGAGAGAAAGAAATTTAAGCATGCATTCCAGTTTTGGACAACCATTTCCTTCATGAACATTATTAATTAAGCAAAACAACGGAAAATATTAAATTTTTAACCGATTTCTTCCTATTTTTTTTTTATTTTTTTTAATATATAAAATCAGAATACACAACTTAAAATAGAAATTTAAACATATTTTTTAGTTTTTGAACAGTCGTTACCTCAAAGAATTTCGATAATTGGACAATTAACAAAGGAGACTAATGATTTTTTTACGGAAAAAGACTTAACTTTTTTTCTAAATGGAAATTTCATCGTACTTTATATATACCAACTAAGTAGAATTTTAATGCATAAACGAATAATTTAAAGAAATACTCAACACACAAATGTGAACCTGCAGAGCATTTCTTACTACGTCATATCTAAACTAAAACTTTTTTCTGCAACCCCTCCATGCATGCATTCCAGGTAGGGGAACATAACAAAGAATTTTGACGTCACAACTTACAAAGGTATACAACAAAATGTTTACGTTCAAGAAAAAGTATCACCTATAGAGAAAAAAAGAAGAGATTTAAGCTATTTATCCATTCTAGTTTTATAACAGTTACCACAACATCTCCAAATTAAAATTTGGAAGTCATAATGAGTGTAATTAATTAAGCAAAATAATAGAAATATTAGTTTTTCAGAGGGGAAAAGACGAATTTAAACAAATTTTATTAGTTTTACACTAGTTTAATAATAATTTTAAGAGGAAAAAGACGAATTTAAACTTTTTTTTTTTTTTTTTTTTTGTACTTTGTAATAGCAAATACAATGGTTTCGCCATTGCATACTGTATTACAAAGAACAAAATTTTTGATACTTTTTTCATAACTTTTTTTGAAATTTTTGCAATTTTTTTTACACTTTTTTTAACTAAAATTTTTAATTTTTTTAACGTTGTGATTTTTTATTTTTTACTTTTGTAAAAACTTATTTTGAAAAAAAATTTTTTTGTAAAAAATGTTTTTGAAAAAAAAAATTTTTTTGTAAAAAATGTTTTTGAAAAAAAAAATTTTTGTAAAAATATTTTTTGAAGTTTTGGTTTTTGAAAAAAAGTTTTTGTTGTAAATTTTCTTTTTTCAAAAACTTTGTTTCGAGTTTTTCACTTTGTGATTTTTTGTTTTACATTTGTGTTTTTTCTTTTCACTTTTGTAATTTTTTTATATTGTAAATATTTTTGTTTGTATTTCTAGAAAACTTTGAAATTATTCTGTAAACTTGTATATTTTTTCATACATCTGCTTATTTTGTATGTTCTTATACATTTTTTAAGTTGTGAAAGTGTTGTTTCACTTAAAATGTTATGTATTCCATTAATGTAATAGGTTTTAGAAAAATAAACACATCGATAAATGTATATAAAACAATATTTATGTGAACATTTAAAGAATACATTGCAAAATAATATCTATACATTCACGCTGATTAGAAAAATCACGGGTAACAAAATTTCTTTTCAGCTGTGTGTATGTGTATGTCTTCCAAATTTTAAGTTTGAGATATTGTGGTAACTTATGAAAATATGATGGATAAATAGTCTAAATATCTTCCTTTATTTCTAAATTCTTCAAACGTCTGACTAATTTTTGAATATCTTCACTAAGTTTACATATAACTGACGATGCTTTATATGATGATGTGTGCATTTTTGATTCACATCTTCTTGAAAACCGCATTTGGTAATCTTCCCAGTGTAAGGTTTTTCACCTGTATGGATTTTTGTTTGTCCTGTCTAATCCCATTTACATAAGAAGTGTTTGTAGCAAATAAAACACATCTGTAATAGAAACAAATGCAAACAATTAGGATTATCTTCAACAATATAGGTAAAAAGGTATTTGTTAAAGTGTAGGCAGTAAGACAAATCATTTTATATTAGTCTAATTACGTTACATATACGAATTCTACTATTTTTCATATAAGTACTTACATATGTATTATTCATTAACGCTACATGTGCTAGGGATGAATCATTCAGATCATTAATTTCTGAAGTTTGCTGCTGTTTTGGTTCATCTTGTTGAAACATCTGTATAACGAAAGAAATATATATTTAGTAAAGGTTTAATGTATAAATAATCGCTTATTTATTTATTTTTATTAAATACATATATATTGCAATCAAATTTCGTTGTACGTTTAATATAAATTAATTTTTTTTTCTTTTATTCATATGATAGAAATTCCTCTGAGGAGTACATATCTGATAATTTTTAGAAAAAGTATGAAACACAAATCTCTGTATGATGATAAGCATTGTGGTAAAATTCACAGTTTGGTTTTGAAAATAGGTTATTTGAAATATGAACTGTTAAAAATTAAAGATTGTATTCATACATACTATGTATAATCAAAAACTATAAACATTTTATTAATATTTTAAACAACTAGATGGACGATAATTCAGAAATCGTTGAACTGTAAGATGAAACATATGATAATTTGATTAATAGTATAGATGGAAACTCAAGATTAGTCATGTATACCACATTAAAACTATAAAGATAGTATTTATATTTTAAGCAACTTGGTGGATGATAATTCAGAAGTGCGAGATGAAACATCTGATGAATTGATTAAAAATATGAGTAGATTAGTTTTAATACATTAGATGATTATAGAAGTAAGAAATTTCGTGTAGGGGCAATGCGTATCCTCCTGAGACCTAACATCCATTAAAATGGATGTTTTACTTTTCTTTCCTCTTGCGAAAATTTTTATTTTTGAAATCAAAAATTGGTACAGTATTATATTGGATGAATCAGAAATCACTTTTTAACTTTAAGAATCTGGCAACAGCAGTTTATTTGTTTATAAAATGGCGGAGAACATGCGCCACGTTGGAAATCGACACTCTCCCGGTAAGTTTCACTTTTCATATTATTCTTATTATTTTTTAGTAATATTTTAATGTTTTTCTGATACTTTGATCTTTCGTTTTAAGATAAAATAAATTAATAATGTTAAATATGTTCATCTTTTTTTAATTAGCTTATTTTTAAAACATCCATTAAAATGGATGTCAGTTCTGAATTCATCTATTGCATAATTAGGCTTAGTACTTTTATTTCCAAGGTAAACAAGCCTTCTTCCCTTTAAAAAATAAACATATTCTTAGTTTTAGAGTGTATTTTCTTACAAATTAGAATTTTTTATGCCTTTTAAGAATAAATAAACATGTCATTTATGTATATTTTAATATTTTGTAGGATTGACAGCGCTAGAAGCGTTAGAATGAATGGCAATTGATGATTTATCTGATATTGAAATTGATGATTGGAGTGATGATAATGAGATTAATGATCCTATTACTGATAAAGGTTTAAATCCAGTTTCGGATTTAAGTGATTCTTCGGATAAAACAGATATTTTATCCGATCAAACTTGAAGGTTGTTTTTGATAATAATATTTCATAAGCAGAGAAAGAAAATAAGCTGTGGAAAGTTCAACCAATGATAGATTCTGTTCGAAATGGATGTTTGAAAATACCTAGATCTTCTTTTGTTAGTATTGACGAACAAATGATACCTTTTATTGGAGCAACACAATTAAAGCAATATGTACCACGCAAACCAAGCCCAGTTGGGTTGAAAAATTTTGTAATAGCTGATCCATCAGGAATTGTATTAGATTTTGTAATCTATCAAGGTAAAGGGTCGTTTCCAATACAGAATGCTGCAAAATCTCTTACTATTGGTGAAGCTGCAGTTTTGAAACTTTGTGGAACATTTGGAGCAGGAACTCGAGTATATTTTGATAGGTATTTCACAACTATTAATTTGCTTGAAGTTTTACCCGAAAAGGGAATTGGTGCAACAAGTACAATAATGAAAAATAGGATACCAAAGGCCAACAATTTATTACCAGACAAAATACGAAAATGGGAGATTTGTTAACAGATAGTGTAGTTTGAAGTGATGAAAAAATTAATGTTCTGAAATGGCAAGACAACAAACCTATTTATATGGTATCATCAGATCATTCTATTGAAGATGTCGACACTTGCAAAAGATGGTCCAAAATAGAGAAAAAGTATATTGATGTCCGTCGGCCAGAAATAATTAGAGAGTGTAATTTGAAGATGGGTGGGGTCGATATGGTTGACAGAACAATTAGTTATTACAGAATAAAAACAAGAACAAAGAAGTGGACGGTGAAAGTACTAATTCATATGATAGATTTGGCAGCAGCTAATTCATGGTTGCAATACAAAAGAGATTATGAAATTAATGGATATCCAAAGAAAGACTTTTTAAAGTTTATGGAGTTTCGAATAGGCATTTCAAAGAAATTAATAGCAGATGGTGCAAAAATACGCCCGTTGCTTCATTTGATGATCTGGATAGTGATGGTGAAGTTCAACCTAAAGCAAAAAAAATCGATTAGCCCGGCCATCAATTCCTTTTCGACAGAAAAAAGCAAAACATATGCCAGAACTTGCCAATATCAAAAACTCTGCGTATTGCAGAAATACAGGCTGTAACACAAAAACTAAATTTCGTTGCACAAATTGCCAAATGTTTTTATGCATAACTGCTGAACGAAATTATTTTAAAACATTTCATGAAGCTCAATTTAATTTTTTTAGCATTAACTGTTAATAATTTACATTTACAATTTATTTTAATTAACAATAATTATTTTTGAGTAATAAATTTATGTTACCTTAATAAAAGATAAAATTTTGCCTTACATCTTTTCTGCATAAATTTCTTATAGTTTTATAGTGCTTATGACCTAAACATCCATTCAAATGGATGTGCCCCCCAGCAAAATTTAAAAATTAAAATTTATTGATTTCGTAAAAAAATATTAGTTTTTAGGCCTAATTGGTCAGAAAAACTAATCTTTGAAAGAATATATTTATTTTATTTTGCTCAGGTCTCAGGAGGGTATACGATGAAAATCGAATTGAATCAATTGACTTCAACTCCCGTTCCAAGTTAGTATTTAACTCACTTGTGTAATGTGGAAATATAAAAGGTAAAGAATCAAGTTTGATGTAAATAAATATTGTGGTATTGGTTTAAAAACTAAAAAAGTATTGAATTTTACTGAATTAGAAAGTATAAAATTTGATTAAATAATGTTTTATGTATAAAAATTAAGTTTAAATGTGATAAAATTATGAAAATCAGTTTGTAAACTCTCATTTTTATAAGTACTACTATGAAAATATTACAGTAAAACCCCGATAATTCGGATTAATTGGGACCAGACCCAATTCGGATTATCGAAAATCCGGATTATCCGGAGAATTAGAAAAAAAATTAAATAAAAGAACACATACTTACAGAAAATCACCTTTATGTTAAACTTATTGAATATTTGCAGACAGTAATAATGTTTACTTTGCTTAATTATTCCGAAAACATGTCAGAAAAAGTTTTTTTTATTTAGAATACGACGATGAAACAAGTTAATGTTATGGAAATTAGCCAATCGCTTCTAAACTTGAAAAAAAAATGACCAAACCGATCCGAATTATCCGGAGATCCGGATTATCGGGGTCCGAATTAGCGGGGTTCTACTGCATTTTAATATAGAATTTCTGCTTATTGATGAGACTAAAAAATTATTTTTTTGTTAATTTTGAATATTTATTGAGTGTATGTAATACTAGGATTAAAATCTTACAAATTCGGTGTTAAATGTTTCAAGAAATTGTGGTTTGTAATCCAGAAAAAGGTGTGATTTTAATAAATTTGTAAATATGTTCATTATTTTTTTTAGTTATTTCTCTAACTTGTCATTCATTTGTTAATTTTTGTAATTTTTGTAGAAAAAATTATTTGAATTTTCGGTAATCTGTACTATTTTTTTGTCCAACAGTTGATTTTATTGATTATTAGTATTCTCATTCGGCAGTAATTTCACGTATGAGGTTATTAAATATTAAATATCTATTAATTTTCTTTACTGTTTCATATGATAGTAATATTTCTGAGGAACAGGTGTGATAACTACTAGACTTTGATTGACTTGATTTTCTGATAAACGTTTGAAAAGAGTTGTAAGTATGTAATGATGCAATATCTATATACTATTGAGAGTCGAGATTGAAGTAGATAAGTATTGGAGTAATAGTCAATTCTTTGTTGAATTTCAAGAAATTGTGTGAGAACATGGTTTTTTACATTATTCTTGTTATTATATTACTTATTATTATTATTTATTACTTATTATATTATTTATCATATTACTTATGTAATTTCAGTTACAGTTTTTCGACAATCAACCTAAAAATGGATAATTATCATAGTTAAAAGTTATGATGAAAAGATCTAAGCAATATTAATGTTAAAAAGTTCGTCTAATGTTTGCTCTTATGTTGTGAAATTTTCGAATAGTTTGGTTTGAAATATGAAATGTTTGTAAAAATTAAACTTTGTATTCGTGTATGTTTTGCATTATTAAATTGTAAAGATAATATTCATATTTGGAAAATGTTGTTGGGTGTTTTAATAATTTTCTGATAAGTAGATAAAAACAGATGTTAAAATTCTGTGCTATTAAAATATATAGGATCAAGAATAAAGTTTGATGAAAATAAGTATTGTAAAAATTCAGAAATTTTGAAGTGTAAGATGAATCATGTCCTAATTTGATTAATTATATGGGTAGAGTAGTTTTAATATGTCAAGTGTCTAAAGCAGCAAGAAACGATTTTTTAGGTTTTCTAGAATAATAATAATAATAGTATACTTTTGTTGTAAGATTTCGAATGCAGTCAAGACGTGAAAAATATAAGTATGAACCCTTTGTAAAGACATTCAAACTTTTTAAAAAGTTTAAGTTTAGTAATATACTGTAACAATATATGTAAGCAAATATATTTCAAAGTTGAAAATTTGTGTAAAAAATTGTCTTTTCTTGAAAATTGATATTTATTTTTGTTTAATTAATGATACTTATTACATTTTTGTTGTTAAAAACTAAAATATACGTTTAATTCTTCTGTTAAAATTGATATATTCGTGTTGGAGGTGAGAAAAAATAGTGTAAAACTAATAAAATTTGTTTAAATTCGCCTTTTTATTCTTAAAATTAATATTTTCTATTGTTTAGAATATATACTTTTGAGGAATGTATAACCGGAAAATGTTAAAAAATCTTAGAAAATTGGTGTTAAAAATATTAAATACAGTTGCTTCAATGGTTTCAAAAACAAACTCTGTTAAAAAATTCTGTATGATTTCAAGTGAAAATAATCTGAACCTGAATACATGGTATTTAAAATACAAAATTCACGATTATGAATTAAGGTTGAAAACATGGGTAACATTAAATATACAGCTAATATTTAATTATAGATTAGGAAATTCTTAAAGTGTGTCCAAATTTATTAAATATAGTATTGAATACAGTGAATAAGTGAAATATGTGAATAAGTATTGATATTTCCATGTTGTTTTTGAAAATACTAGTGAAAAATTATTCAAATTCGTCTTTTCTTTAAAACTGATATTTATTTTTGTTTAATTAATGACACTTGTTAAGTTTTTGTTGTTAAAAACTAAAATATACGTTTAATTCTTCTGTTAAAATTGATATATCCGTGTTGGAGATGAGAAAAAATAGTGTAAAACTAAAAAAAAAAAAAAGTTTAAATTCGTCTTTTTCCTCTTAAAATTATTATTAAACTAGTGTAAAACTAATAAAATTTGTTTAAATTCGTCTTTTCCCCTCTGAAAAACTAATATTTCTATTATTTTGCTTAATTAATTACACTCATTATGACTTCCAAATTTTAATTTGGAGATGTTGTGGTAACTGTTATAAAACTAGAATGGATAAATAGCTTAAATCTCTTCTTTTTTTCTCTATAGCTGATACTTTTTCTTGAACGTAAAGATTTTGTTGTATACCTTTGTAAGTTGTGACGTCAAAATTCTTTGTTATGTTCCCCTACCTGGAATGCATGCATGGAGGGGTTGCAGAAAAAAGTTTTAGTTTAGATATGACGTAATAAGAAATGCTCTGCAGGTTCACATTTGTGTGTTGAGTATTTCTTTAAATTATTCGTTTATGCATTAAAATTCTACTTAGTTGGTATATATAAAGTACGATGAAATTTCCATTTAGAAAAAAAGTTAAGTCTTTTTCCGTAAAAAAATCATTAGTCTCCTTTGTTAATTGTCCAATTATCGAAATTCTTTGAGGTAACGACTGTTCAAAAACTAAAAAATATGTTTAAATTTCTATTTTAAGTTGTGTATTCTGATTTTATATATTAAAAAAAATAAAAAAAAATAGGAAGAAATCGGTTAAAAATTTAATATTTTCCGTTGTTTTGCTTAATTAATAATGTTCATGAAGGAAATGGTTGTCCAAAACTGGAATGCATGCTTAAATTTCTTTCTCTCAAATTGATATTCTGAAGTTTGAGTTGAAAAAATCGTAAGAAATCAGTCTTTTTCTATAAAACTTGATATTTTCCATTGTTTTTTACTTAATTATGAATGCTCATTAAGGTTATAGCTGTTGAAAAACTGAAATGTACGTTTATGTTTTCTCTCTTAAATTGATAAAAATCGTAAGAAATCAGTCTTTTTCTATAAAACTTGATATTTTCCATTGTTTTTTACTTAATTAACGATACTCATTAAGGTTATAGCTGTTGAAAAACTAGGATGTATGTTTAAGTTTTAAGTTTTAAGTCGCTACATTGATCATATAGTTGATAAAAATCGTAAGAAATCAGTCTTTTTCTATAAAGCTTGATATTTTCTATTGTTTTTACTTAATTAATACTACTCATTAAGGTGTCTATCAAGCAAAATTCAAATATATGTTTAACTTTCTTGTGTTAAATTGATAATATCATCTTGTAGTTGATAAAAATCGTAAGAAATCAGCTTTTTTCTATAAAAATCGATATTTTCCATTGTTTCGCTTAATTAATAATACTCTTTAAAATTACGGTTCTTCAAAATTCAAATATAAATTTAATTTTCATCATATAGTATGATTCTGTGTTGAGATGCGATTGACAATATTTTTTGAATTGGGAAAGTCGTTCACCTCTCTGTTATAATAGAATGTTCCTTTTTTCCACTAGGGGGCGTTCGTGGAGGGGGATGCACGGTGGGCGCAGGCGGTACCGCAGGAGGGACCAGGAGGGATGGTGGCGGTGGGACGGTCCCACCGTCCCACCGGCTGGGCCCGTACTGTCCTTTTCCTAATACTCATGTGTAAAAATACAATTAAGGATGTAAGTTTTAAAACTCGCCTTATTGCATTTTTTTTTTTTAGCAGTATATACCAATCTGCACTAATGTAAACTCTTCAATCCCCAAACTTATAATGAAATCCATTTGACGCATTTAAAGGTTTTTCGCGATTTCCCTAAATTTAATTTTCTCGATAAAGAGAATTTTGAAACTCACGTTTTCAATTATTTTAACCAATCTAGAAGTTAGTTAATTAAAATTAACACCACCGTAAAACTTATATGGTAGTAACATCTTTAGTTAAATCGCTTTAAAATATTTCTTTACTTCATTTAAAACATTTTTGTAAATGAAACTAAATATTTGTGACAAATGGTTTAGGAAATAGCCATTGGGCCGTTCTGGAAAGGGTGCTCTTTATAATACTTTAAACACTTAGTGTACGTTCCCCTTAAAGTTCAGTCCAACTCATCCGTTTTCAGTTACAGAAAATTGGTTTAAGTCATAAAATTTAAAGTTTCATAACTCGGTCAATTTTAATGTTAGATGAATGGGACCTTTTTTAGCTTACATATTAGAATAGTCGGGAAAATTTACTTAATTTCACTTATAGGACTGGGAGATCGTATAAAAATTTAATTTTCGTAATTTTTTAATAAATCTTTTTTGACCTAAATCGCTTTAAAAATAATCCTTTACCTTTTTTAAAGCACTTTTGGAATTGGAACTATATGTCTATGACTAACGGTTTAGAAATTACTGATTGGCCACCGTTGAGAGTGAACACCCTGTATACATATACATAGATAGATAGATAGATAGAGAAACTTTTTTACTAATGGTAGTTTTGGGGTCTAGGGATCATGATCGGTGTAGATCTGCAAAATTTTTCAGAAATTCCAACATAGGAGCAATCGCAATAGATAGTATTTCATACGAAATCTAACTAAAACATCGTTCTTTCATGACAGAACCATGTTACTTTAAGCGAGACACGGCGTTTGAGAATAATATGGTCCTTTTTCAAACGTAAAAAAAATCCATGAAAATATTATTTACAAACTTTTTTTTTCTCTTCTCTATAATCTGATTTGAACGTATTAATGCAAAAAGTTTTTTGGAAACTTTAATGACTGCATGTGCAGAGCATGTTGATTTTCAAAGTGCTCTAACTGAAAAATGAGTTTTGACATTAAAGAAACTTATTATTCTCACGTGACGAAGTATTTGTATTGTATTTATTAAATATTTTTATTGCGTTATTTCTTTTATGTGAAAATTCGTTGACGAGATAATACCGCCAAATTGGTGTGTCGTTCTGCTCATATTGTACCATGATATCATGAAACTGACTGAAATATTCGTACATACAATAGTAGTAATCGATATTTTTAACGTAGAGTGTGTCCCGCCGAAATAAAGCCACTGTGATTATCTACCGTAATTGGGCAGGGGAAAAAAAATGAGAACGAAACAAATATAATAAGAAAGTTTATGTACAAATATATATTTACAAGGAGTAACTCACTCCCTGCCCCACATGAGCAAGAAAAAAATGAATCTTCAAAAAAAGAGAGGGAAAATCGTCCCACCGAAATAAAGTTACTGCTGTTAATAGCCAATATATCCGCTATGGTTATATATGACTTGGAAAATACGATGTGACATACCATTTACAAATCGCTGGAAGAATATTGTTCCAGGCCTTGATGAAGACAGCCTTCAGTTCTGCCACAATCTTGAACTGTCTGCAATTGGCTTTTAAAGATCTACTGAAGATACCCCACACATTTTGTTTGAGATTGAGATGAAGATACAGGTAAGGCTATTCCATGACATGTCTCCAATTATCCAAAAACCATTTCTAGGAAGATTTTGCAAAGATTATGGGGGCGTTGTCTTGCTGGAAAATACAACTTAAACCACCAGTTATTTCTTCTATTGACAGTTAATGGCTTTCTAGCAATTCTTGGTAATCAGTAGCCTACAAGCTGTCTGAAGGAAAAGCCAGGTCAAGTTTACCACCATAGCCGAAGCCTCCCAACACTGTTAATAAATCTCCATTGTATTGTCTTTTGGAGAAAATTTCCCCTCCTTTCGTTATATCATGCTAATAGAAAACAAAGCAGGCTGAGCCATCCAAACTCATTTTTTCTCATCTGAGTATACAACAAGATGCCACTGGTATTTCCAGGTTTGATGATATTTGGCCCCGTCGATTCTGCTTTGCTTGTGAATAGCTTTGAACATGGGCTGGTAGGTGGAGGCTTATTAATAGTGTTTGGAGGCTATGACGATAATGATAAACTTAACATGGCTTTTCAATCACAACGCATATCGGCTACCAATTACCAAGAAATGCTAGAACCCTTTTACTGCCACTTACAGAGAGAATTAATGGCCTGAGTTAGATTTTTCAGCAGAACAACGCCCCCATAACCTTTTCAAAATCTCCTAAGAATGTTTTTTTTTTTTTTTTTTTTTTTTTTTTTTTGTATAATTGTGTGCATGTCATGGAATGCCCTGCCCTGTAGTCTCATCTCAATCCTCAAGAAAATGCGTCTGGTATCCTCAGTAGGCCTGTATATGCCAATGACAGACATTTTAAGTCTGTAGCAGAACTGAAGTCCGGCATCATTGAAGCCTGTAAATATTGATGCTACTGTCTTCCAGAGATTGGTAAATAGTATGCAATATCGTATATTCCATGTAATATATAAACATAGCAGACATATTGAAATTAACAGTAGTGGCTTTATTTTTGTGGAAAACATCCCCTCCCCCACTTTTTTATACATTCATTTTTTCTACTAAAGTAGGGCAGGGAGTGAGTTACTCCTTGTAAATATGTATTTGTATATAAACATAGCTGCCAACTTTTACGCATTTTTGCTACCACTAAAATTGTACGGAGATTTTCCATTTGTTTAATCATAAGATTTCGACGATTAAATAAGACAATATCTGTTATAAAATTTTTGTGGTAGGAAAAATGCGTAAAAGTTGGCAGTTATGATATAAACTTTCTTATTATATTTGTTTCGTTCTCATTGGTTATTCCATGTCGGAACTCGATGGCGAGAGAGTAGCGCTAAAATGACGAATTGGTATCTCGTTTTGCTCACATCGTAGAAAGATATCATAATGCAGACTGAAATACTTGTATAGTAGTAATCGATATTTTAAATCTGTTTAAATTTCATGGGCTTTGCTCCTGATGTCATACGAAGATATACTGACGCGGATTTTTCTGTAAACTGCTGGTAATATTCTTCTCTTGCATCATAATTTCATGTCGAAACTCGAAGACAGAGTAATTTTTGTCGGTGCTGCCGTCTTTGATGGCTGAATACAAAATTTGAAAGGATTTGAAGCAAAAATTTAAAATTTGAAACATATATATTTTTTAAATAATTGCTGAGGTATTGTCAGAAAAGTGTACATCAATATATGTCAATGTTAAAAATCTCGTACTGTTTTAAAAAATTAAGTAACTTAGGTAAAAATTAAGTAACTTAAATTATTTCTTTAAGTTACTTTCAATAATATAGTTGAAATGTTGCCGACAACTGATCCAGTGATGGGCGAACGGCGAACACAATATTTGAAACGTACATTACTAGGGAATTCACTAGCTTTAAATTCAATTTGCTGTTTACAAAAATCTATAATAATTTTTAAAAGTAATTTCTGAAAAAAAAATGTAAGAAAAGTATACATTAACATAAGTCTCTCTTAAAAATGCTGTACTGTTTTTAAAAATTCCGCTTTAAGTTATAGACGAAGACAAAGTGCTTAAGTGGGCGACTATTGGTGCTTTGGAAGCAGGACGTTTCGGTCCCGCCATTTCGGTCCCGCCGTTTCGGTCCCGCCGTTTCGGTCCCGAGACATTTCGGTCCCGAGACGTTTCGGTCCCAAGACATTTCGGTCCCGAGACATTTCGGTCCCAAGACATTTCGGTCCCTGGCCATTTCGGTCCCGAGACATTTCGGTCCCGAGACATTTCGGTCCATGGTCATTTCGGTCCCGAGACATTTCGGTCCCTGGACTTTTCGGTCCCTTCTCCAGCAAGCTGAAATTTTGTGCACGGGAAATATCTGACATAATTTTATAAGGAACATTTTAGAGTGTTGAATTCAGGGGCAGGTCATTCCCCCCGGAGCTATCAATTACCCCCCCCCCCGGAAAATTTGAAATTTTGTGTTTTCATTGGTAAAAAAGTGTAATTTCCCCCGGAGCCACAGAAGTCCCTCCCGGAGAAAAGTGTCTGAATTCAACACTGGTTTTTTAACTGAAAGTCGCATAAAATTTTAGTGTAATGCGATTAATTAGAAGTAACAAGTACCCCAAAACTTGATCAATTATTTAGAAATCGATGGAGATTTCTGAAAAAAATTCACAGATGAATGGCATTTTTTAAAATTGCCAGAATGTTTTGAATTCTTGAACGAGGAAATGGAGAAGTTAACTTGGAAACTGATAACTAAATTTATAAAATAACCCAATTAACTTATGATATTAACACACCCCATAATAGTTGTAAAATTTTAACTTCTGAGATGCATGTTTCCTCTCCAGGGAGACAAAGGCTTTTAAATTGCCAGGACAAAAGAAAGAGTTATTATTATATGGAATTTATATTCTGACACTTAGCATATTATAGGATTTCATCGCTGAAGCCAATTTTCAGAATTATAAGTGTTTCATTATTTTGCACCCCCTCCACTTCCCGCATAAGAGCAAAAATGGTGAAATAAATAAAAAACATCTGTATCTGGTGGTATTTTACCCCCTGTGCCAAAATTATCATTGAATCCTCTTTTTGTTTATGGCATTTTTTATATGTTGTTTTTGGTTACTAGCATTTATTTTCCTTTTAAACTTTTCCGTTTTTAAATTGAGAAAAGAGTTTCCAGATTGCAACACGTGGAGGTAGTTAGCATTGCAATTATTTTATTACATAAATATATGACACGAGCAGAAATAATTATTAAAATGATTTGTAACTTAAAGATTTTTTTTTTTTTTTTTTTTTTTTTTTTTTTTTACATTTTAGAAAAATGAATTACATCTTGAATTATTAGCAATTATTTTTTCATGACAACAGTTCTTTTTTTATTGTTATTATTACAATCTAGAATGTTTATTATATTGACGCTTCCCTGTTTTTATTAATGTTTTCCAAAACAACGGCAACAGCAAAAAAATTATATTGCCATACTTTTATGCATATATCACATTTATACAACACATCTGTTAAATTTTCTAAAACCAGCTTAAGGAAACTAATTACAAAATTATTAATGTAATGCGTATTGAAATTTGTCATTTCATTTAAAGCTGATATTATTATATAAAATAATTATTTTTAACATTAAAATATAAAAACCCTTATAAAAAATATGAAAAAAAAAGCCTTCTGTCAAAGTAAGTTAAATTAAAAAAGGTAACTTAAAATATTATGTCTAGGTGGTAAATAACTTATCTAACAATCTTATTTAGTTATGTTATAAGTTTTGAATATTTCAATGTCATTCATAAGCTGTAATAATAAGGATAAAAAATATTCCATTCTACTTTTTATACTGGTTTAATTGATACTAAAAGCGTTTGAAATGAAAATAACAGCAAGAGGAATAAAAAGCACCGAGAAATGCTGTTCTTTTCAAAACATTCATATTTCTTCTAAAAAATGCCAGCGATTATGTGGGAGGTCCGTCCGCATTTGAACTTCAGAGTATAAAGGGCATTGTAAAGAATAAGGGTTTCATCTGACAAGTGTATAAAGATCAAGATACAAAGAATAAAGCTAACTATCTTGTATAAAGATGACTATTTGTTCAGATGGGCGTTGACAATTGATTGACATGCAGAATTTTTGCTTAAAAGAGGTTAATCGTAGTACGTAGTACTTAGCTGATACTTATATGCATACATTTTCAATTTTATAGGAACAACAACATAAAAAAAAGTGTTTAAAAATTCTCGGCACACAGTTTTGATTTGTTATTTACTTAATGTTATACATTATTTTATTAAATGATTAACATCATCTTAGAAAATTTGAAAGCATTAATAATTATGTTGTTAAATTAAAAAATTCTCAAAAATTAAATTATTTTTATCAAACATATTTATTAATAAGGATTCGAAATTATTTTAACTATTAATTGTTTAAGTGACTTATTTATCAATTACTTGTTTAAAATCTAGTACAAGAACTATATAGAAGTTATAGCAAAAATGAAAAAAACATATTTTTTAAATTTCAGCTACTAAAATGTTATTAACTTCATTAGGATGTATAAAAATGATAAGGATTCTCAAAATAAATATGTTATTTATTCATTTATTGGTTAGTTTATCATATTTTTCTTACTCTTTAAATATAATAATTAATATATGATTGATTTTTGCGAACTGTAAACTATAACTTTGTTTCAAATAATTTAAATCTGCATCTGGATAATAATGTTACCTAAACCTGTTAAGAAATATTTTTACGCATTGTTACAGTGTTGCATTATTATGTTTAATTAATTATTACGTTACGTTACTAATTGGTTTTTCAAAATAATAATAATAATAATAATAATTTCCCTTTTTGAAATAAATAAAAATTTTTGAATAATAACTTATGGTGATGAATAATTGCTATAAATTAAATCTCAAAACAGTTAGTGATTTTAAAATGAAAATCAAATTAATATTTTATTAAATTTATGTATTTTCAATTTAATGAATCTTTATATAATTAAATTGATAAAATTATTAATATGCATTTCGAATTTTACTTTACATAAACTCAATAAATAATCTGTCTTATATTCAATTTATCATTATGTTTTGTAGTAGTTATAAACTGAAGCTTATCGTTTACCTGTTTATTTATTTTATATTTAAAGTTACTGAAATTTAAAACTATTTATTCAATTAATAATAAAATTAAAATAAAAATTGACAATTTTTTTCTGTGAAAGTGGGAGCGAAAAGGTAATGGAAATAAATAAATAAACGATAAATTAAAAAAGTTTAGTTTTGTCAGTTAAAAATCGAAAATAAAATTATTTAAAATAATAGTTACATTATTATATAAAAAAAAAAAAAATCATTTTATTACAAAGAAATAGGCCCACTTTCAATAAAATTAACTCACAAAAATTGTCTTCATAAAGTAAGAAAACTGTTAAAAAAAAAAAAAAAAAAAAAAAAAAAAAAAAAAAAAAAATGCAATTAATAATTATTACATAAAAAAGGTCGTTGGAGCATTTTTATTTTTTTTAACAAACATTTTTTATAGCACGCCTAATTACGAAATTACTAATTTAAGGATTCTAAGAAAGTGTGCGAAAACAATTAATAAAAATAAAAGTTAATCAATAAAAATAATAGTTTATAGTATAGATAAAATACCTAATATAAAAAATATATGATAAAACTTAAAATATTTATTCTGTTAAATAATAATAATAAAGACAGTGTAGAATTATATAACATTGTTTAATCAAATTTAAATCATTGTTTAATCAAATCTGTGATTTTATTATCACGAGTTACAATAGATTAAACTTATTGGACTATTATATTCAGCTTTGTATAAAATTTGAGGGAAGGGGGGCAGGAGAATAAAAAATATTAAAAAAGGCCCGAACAATGTTGAGCTTACAGCGTTTAGTGGGCCTTCATCAATCAGAAACCAAGTTATGAAGTGGCCGGTAAAGAAATAGCAATGGACCGAAATGGCAAGAGACCAAAATGATTAAGGACCGAAATGGCCAGGGACCGAAATGGAAAGGGACCGAAATGTCTCGGGACCGAAATGTCCAGGGACCGAAATGTCCAGGGACCGAAATGTCTCGGGACCGAAATGTCCAGGGACCGAAATGTCCAGGGACCGAAATGTCTCGGGACCGAAATGTCCAGGGACCGAAATGTCTCGGGACCGAAACGGCGGGACCGAAACGGCGGGACCGAAATGGCGGGACCGAAATGTCGTGTACCCTGGTGCTTTTACCTTTCAAACATTTTATTGCATTGTATATAGTTTTAAATTTCAAATAATTTTTTGTACTCTTAAAACAATTTTCATTCATTTTAAACCTTTCTAAAATATGATTTCCACTTATTTTCAATAAAAAAAATTCCGCATTTGTATGAGAAATTTTTAAATAAATTTTGATTTTATGATGTACGTGGTAAAAATCCTTTAAATTGCTTTTAAATCAATCTTTTTATTAATTCTGCCCCATTCTATCATTTCATATGCTACTAAAGAATTAATTTGCCTTAAAATGGGCTAATGGGTTAATAATACAAAAATAACCTGCAAACTATAACCTATTTGATTTATCCGCAACAATTAAGTTTTTCCATACTCTTAAATTCTACACTGTGCGATGCTTCGAAAGTAAAAAATAGTAATTAATAATAATTATTTTTCTTTTTGTGGTAGCTATGTCAAGCATAACAAACTAACAAAACATAATACACAACTTATTTTTAGTTGGTATGTAAATAAAGTTTTTTGTCTCTTTTATGTTTTGTATGTGATTTTCCTGGATTTTTATCTATGCATGGTTGTTAGGAAAATAATAAAATTTTATTTTGTAAATATTATTATCTTCGTAGAGAAATAGTCGCCTTATTAAACTGCAACAGTTTTTTGTATTTAAATCGGGCAAATAATATTATACTAAAATAGTAGTATTCAAAACAAAAATTTAATAAAAAATAATTAGTCTGGCAATCCTATATTTATGTTACTTTATTGAAAATATTTAGATGATAGAGTCAAAATGTTGGTAAGAGTTCGTACGCGTCCTGGAATTCCCAGATCAGGAAATTATTCAGTACCAGTATTTTTTATATAGAAAATCTCTGGTAAAAAATAAAGTAAAATGGAATAAATAAAGTTTTGAACTATTTTTATTTTGTTATTAAAAAATGATACTTCACTTTTAAAATAACGGGACTTTTTCGAACCTCGTATTTAAATTCTAATTATTAAAAAAAAAAAGAAAGAAAAAAAACATTAACCCTTTGAGGGGCAAGCAATTGCGTTCGAGTAATTCTGAACTCCCACCGGAAATTTGTAAAAAAGTTACATCAAAAAGAGGAAAAGCAATTTCAGGACTGTTTGCCACCAAAGTTAGAAAAGTGAAATTTTATAACATTTTTCTGGTGTGAATCTTCATCAATCGTAGGTGGTATATAATATATACCACTGCTCCTCAAGGGGTTAAAAAGGGTGTAGAAAAAACAACAACAAAAAAGCGTATTACAGCTCATATTCAAAATATTAGAATAATTACCTTTTTTTTAGAAATTGAAAATATCGTTTGGTAATTAATGTCTTTTAATGAAAATATCCAAACGATATTTTTATTAAGAACTTATTGTTGATTAAACTTACTTGTTATCTTAAATTTAATATCATTTTTGAAAAGATTAATTGCAAAAAAAAAAATTATTTTGAAAAGTCAAAATATTAGAATATTTATTCAAGTGGTTCAAAATATTAGAATATTTCACATTAATTCTCCTTTAATTATTACCAATTCTTAACTGGTGGCATCATTGATTAAATTCAGACTATTTTATTTAAAATCAATATTCTTTTTTGCAGTTTGTTTCTTTTTCGTCTTAAAATGGGCCGTGTGAGTGATATTCCTGAATCTACTAAACTTCGTATGGTTGATTTGTATCGGCACGGTAAAAATCAATGTTTTATAGCGAATTATTTACATTGTTCGCAATCGAGCGTTAGTAAAATACTAACACAATATTCAAAAATTGGAAAATTTCAAAATAATCGCCGAAATGGTGGCCGAAAACCAAAAACATCTGCTAGAGATGACAGGAAACTGAAGCGTATAGTTAAGAAAAACCGTTTTAAAAGTGTGCGATTCTTGCACCGAAAATGGAAAGAAGAAGGAGTTGAAGTTTCTACATCGACAACATTAAGACGTCTCCATAAATTTAAATTTGAATCTCGTGTACCGAAAACAAAACCTCTCATGACTGCAAGACAAAAGCGTATAAGATTGAATTGGTGTAAATCAAGACGTTTATGGAGCAATGAAGATTGGAAAAATATATTATTTAGTGATGAAAGTATGTTTTGTGTTTCATATGGTAATCAAGGTATTCGAGTTTGGAGAATGAAGCAAGAAGCATTTGATAAAGAATGCCTTAAACGTTCCGTAAAATTTGCTGCTAGTGTCATGGTTTGGGGTTGTATGAGTGCAGAAGGACCTGGAAAGTTATGCATCGTCTACGAAAAGGTTAACTCTCTGATATATCAAGAAATTTTAGAATATTACATGATTCCATCATCAGAAGATTTATTTGAAGATGATTTCATCTTTCAACAAGATTTAGCGTCCCCGCATACCTCGGTGTCAACTAAGAATTGGTTCCGCCAACGCAACATTAAGGTACTTCCTTGGCCACCAAATTCACCAGGTCTTAATCCCATCGAAAACTTATGGTGTATAATGAAGAAAAAACTTCAAGAAAATCCTCCTTCAAGTAAAACTGAGTTAGTGGCACGTATAAAGTCTATTTGGGCTAATATTGATAGAAATGTTTGTAAACACCTTGTATATAGTATGCAAGATCGATTGTACGCTGTTATGATAGCTAAAGGGGATGCTACAAAATATTAACTACCATTTACTTCATATTCATAAGGTAATATCGTTGCGTAAAATAAAATATTCTAATATTTTGAACCAATCTAAAGTTTATTCTAATATTCTGGTGTGTTTAAGGAAGCTGTATACCTAATTTATAGTGCTGTATTTTATATTTTATAAATGTTAAAATCTTATCTAAACATTCTAGATTTAATTTATAAGAAATTTAATTGCATTTACTTAGTATAAAAAATAAATAAATGACAAATAATTTTTTCTTATTACTTTTTCTCAATTATTCTAATATTTTGAATATGAGCTGTATTTCGCAGACATATGTAGTTGTATGCTTACATAATTGTATTACATTGGTGTCGTCTTTGTTTTCTTTTACATTAAATCTCAATTTTATATGTTGGTTATTATTTACACAATGGTCTGAATATAGCATTATTTTGCTTTCACTCAAAAAATTTCATTAACTTTCATTTAATAAATGCCATCAAGAAGTTATGCTGCACAATGATCTCAATAAAATTCTATTGTAAGCTTTCTTAAAAAATTATCAATAGAAACTTTTGATATTTATTTGATTTTCTTGCAGCCATTATGTAAATTTCAATAAACAATCGTAAATTAAATTGGCCCGTAATTCTTTCATTGTAGGATATTAGATGTCGCAATATTGAGTGTAAAAAAGAATTACTGTCATTGGATGCAAATTCAATGTCAGGTGACGTAATATATATTTTTTTCCGGGTTAATCGTATATAAGGACTGTACTCGAATCACTAACGGTATTCAACATAATTTTTCGCTGTTCATTTTTTTTTTTTTTTTTTTTTTTTTTTTTCTGGAATCAGTTTCTTTAATTTCTTTGAGAGCAACTTAAATCACGAAAACTCGACAATTAAAGGAACCTCTGCAGTAAGTGTAATTTTGTGCATTTCTTTTCGTCTTTCGTGTAGAAGATTGTTTTTCTAGTTACTCCATGTCAATTTTATTAAGGTGACAAAATATTTTCGGTAAAATATTGCTTTATAAGAAGCTATTGCTTAGTTTCCGTTTAGGGTTATTAGAAAAATAACAAAAGTTTAAACAAAATATATTATCGAGAGTTTACTTTTTTTTTTATTTATTTAAATGAGTAATTTCAAAGAAAATTTAGTGAAAATTTACCCCAAAACAGCAAATTTCTAACAAAAAATTAAAACTGTTTACAGTTTCCTTTACATACAAGATACAATCCGGTTCATAAATAATATGTATACATTTTTATTTGTAAATCATAGCACAATACAGTAACAACAGAAATGTTATCAGACTTGAAATAGTGGTTTCTTTTCAAATGACTGCAATTTCTGAAAATTAAGGAATCAACCTGCATATTAAATTTATACAGATTTTCATCTTTAGGTAGATTTCGTATGAAATACTACCTATTGCGGTAGCTCCCATGTTGGAATTCCTGAAAAATTTTTGCAGTTCTACGCCGATCATGACCTGTAGACCCCAAAACTATCATCAGTAAAAAAGTTTATCTATCTACCTATCTATCTATCTATCTATCTATCTATCGGTGTTTATCACTTTTTTACGGACACGATAACTTTTATAATTCTACTCAGATCTTCTTCAAACTTTTACATAAAATCAAGGAGCATAAAATCTCCGTCATGTTCGTTAATGGGCAAAATCGGACCAAGGGGGTGGAAATAGGAAGGATTTTTGTGAAAACAGAAAAACACCATAACTTCTTGATTAAAATAGATATAGAATCAGTCTAAAGTTTATATTACTTCTAAAAAATGGGCCAAAAGTTCATGCATGACAGATTTTTGATAAAGTTAAAAAACAGGGGGGGGGGTTAAGGGACATAAAAAACAGGGTTTTTGGGAGAGAAAAACTCATACCTTCGTCAATCCTCAAAATATCAAATCCAACTAAATTTTTTATAAATGTTCTTAAAATTATCTAAAAATTTTGTATTTACAAGTTTTTGATAGGCCTATTTCTTACCGATGAAAAAAAAAATAAATAAAAACGAAAACAAAAAGGGGGGTAAAAAAATACAAAAATCCACAACTTCGTCAATTCTTAAACTATCGAATCTAATTAAATTAATTTTACATCTTCCCAATAATATCTACAACTTTTATATTGTATACAAGTTTTTCATAGGACCAATTCTTATAGCAAAAATAAATAAAACAAAAATAGGAGTTGGAGAAAAAAAACCCAAATCCAAACTGCTTATATTCTGACTTATTTTTAAAGTCATTTTTGATCTTGAACGCATCCAAATCGCAGATCCTCTTATTTAGGAACTATATAATGTGACGCATTGTCCAGTTTTTTTGATAAAGACAGAATATATTTCAAAAAAGGCTGCCAAAAAGGGTATTTTGAACAGAATTTCTCGAAGTGATCGTGACGAAAATTTGAGGAAGTATTCAAATAAAAAATTTCGTTTTTTCTGACTCGTTTTTAAATCCATTTTTGCCTTCAAACGCACAGGAACTATAATGTGAAGCATTGGCCAGTTTTTTTAATAAGACAGAATGTATTTCAAAAAAGGCTGCCAAAAAGGGTATTTTGAACAGAATTTTCCGAAGTGATGGTGATTGAATATTTGAGGAAGTATTCAAATAACAAGTTGCGTATTTTCTGACTCATTTTTAAATTCAGTTTTGCTCTCTAACTCATCCAATTGACAGGTTCTCTTATTTAGGAACTGTCTAATGTGCCGTATTGGTCAGTTTTTTTTTTTTTTTATAAAGGCCGAATATATTTTTTAAAATGCTATCAAAGCTTCACTTCGCACAAGATTTCCCGAAACGATCATGGTTAAAGAATTGAGGATGTATTCAAATAACAAATCGGTTATTTTATAACTCATTTTTAAATTCAATTTTGCTCTCAAACGCATTCAGTTGACAGTTTTTTGTTATTTAGGAACTATATAATGTACTGTATTGATCGATTTTTTTAATAAAGTCAGAACATATTTCAAAATATGTTGTCGAAATGGGTATTTGAGCCGAATTTCGCTTAAGATGATTCTGATAAAACCACTTCTTGCAGAAAAATGAAATAAATTTTTTTTCAAAAGCGGCCAAATAAAGTTGTTAAAATAGGTTTATCTCTAATCATATTTTATTTTTTGTTGTTGAAATGAGCACTTTTCGAAATCTACCTTCGCCTATAGGCCAAGCCGACAGGGATTTTTAAGTTGTAAAGCTCTTGACAAAATATTTTATCATAATGGTTCCGCAGTGATGCGGGAGGTATCATTTGAGTATTAATTATGTCTACTTTCCGCACATGAATGCATTTTTTGAAACAGGGGTTATCTAAGAATAAAAACTGCACCAACTTTCATATTGTAAATGGTAACAATTTCTTTTGACACATTATTTCTTTGAATCAAATCAGCCCAGAAAGGTATATAAAATTTTTGCACTTTTCTGAAATCTTAATAGGATTATAAAAATATTTTAGAGTTCTATCCATGGATTTAGGAAATAAAATTAAGATCTCACAGAGAAAAACACCGGAGTTATTCAATTACTAACTGAAAAAATTTATGAAAAATCTAAATATAAAATAAAAGAACTTTAAACAGATAAAATAGAAATAATAATTTTTCGACTACTTTCAAAGATCTTGTAATGTGTGCGGTTAAAAATATATTTATATTTGGGTCATTTATAATATCAGATTAAAAAATAAACTTCTAAAAAAAACTTAGATTCAGAAATTCAATCTTTTACAAACGTAATAAGGGCAAAACTCAGTTTTAACATGGTAAAAAAATACTGATCTATGACACTTAATAACACTGATTTACAAATGTAAACATTTTTTATATACTTTTGTTGAAACACTTATATTCTTATTATACTACCTCTTAATAATGAAAGGCAGTATTTGAAAAAAAATCTACCATGTCACATTTACTTTTTTCTATACAGGGTGTTCACTCTTAAAGGTAGGTCCAATGGCTAATTCTTAAACTGTTAGTCATAGACATAAGAAGTCCTGCCATTCTACGATTAAAACTGACCGAATAACAGCTATTTAAAGTTGGAGCATATTTTTTGCTGAAAATTAGGGGTGATTCACAAATTTACTAGAAAAATAATTTTGTCAGATATATTTAAAAAAAATGGTTGAGAGTAAAAGTAATATTGCAATATAAATGTGAAATCTTTAATCATTTTCACATATTATTGCAAAATGTAAAAATTGTAATAAGCATATACGAAGAAAAAAAAAAATCCCTGTCGGCTTGGCCTATAGACGGAGGTAGATTTCGAAGAGTGTTCATTTGAACAACAAAAAATAAAATATGATTAGAGATTATTTATTTGGCCGCTTTTGAAAAAATTTTTAATTTATTTTTATAAGAACTAGTTTTATAAGAATCGAAATTCGGCTCAAATGCCCATTTTGACAACATATTTTGAAATATATTCTGACTATTAAAAAATCGAGCAATGTGGTATATTATATAGTTTCTAAACAACAAAAAACTGTCGATTGAATGCGTTTGGGAGCAAAATTGAATTTAAAAATGAGCCATAAAATAAACAATTTGTTATTTGAATATATCCTTAATTCTTTAATCATGATCGCTTCGGGAAATTTTGTGTGAAGTGCTCATTTTGACAGCTTTTTTTTTTTTTTTTTTTATTTTATTTTATTTTTATTTTTTAAATATATTAAGTTTTTACAAAAAACTGACCAATACGGCACATTATACAGTTCCTAATTAAAAAAAAGAAACCTGTCAATTGGATGAGTTCGAGAGCAAAAGTGAATTTGAAAATGAGTCACAAAAACGCAATTTGTTATTTGAATACCTCAAATTTTCAATCACGATCGCTTCTGGAAATTTTGTGAGATGTGTTTATTTTGGCAGCCTTTTTTGAAATATATTCTGCTTTTATATATATATTAAAAAATAATAAAAACTGGTCAATACTTCACATTATATAGTTCCTAAATAAGAGGACCTGTAAATTGGATGCGTTTGACAGCAAAAATGGATTTAAAAATGAGTCAGAAAAAACGCAATATTTTATTTGAATGCTTCCTCAATTTTTTAATCACAATCACTTCGGGAAATTCCCTTTCAAAACACCTTTCTTGAAACATATTATGCCTTTATCAAAAAACTGGTCAATACGTCACATTATATCGTTCCTAAATAAGAGGATCTGCCATTTGGATGCGTTTAAAATTAAAAATTTATTTAAAAATGAATCAGAATATAAGCAGTTTGGATTTGAAGTTTTTTCTCCAACTCTATTTTTGTTTAATTTATTTTTGCTATAAGAATCAATCCTATAAAAACTTGTCAATATAAAAGTTGTAGATATTATTGAGTAGATGCAAAATAATTTTAATCGCATTTGATAGCTTAAGAATTGGTGACGTTATGAATTCCCCCCCCCCCTTTTTCTTTTCTTTTTAAATTTTATACAACTATAAAAATTGGTCCTATCAAAAACTTATAAATACAAAAATTTTAGAAACTTTATAAAAAAAATTTAGTTGGATTTGATATTTAGAGAATTGACGAAATTGTGATTTTTTTTTCTCCTAAAAACCCTGTTTTTTTTCACTTCTTGAGCCCATTTTTAATGTTATAAAATATCGGTCATGCATAAACTTTTTGCTCATTTTTTAGAAGTATAATAAACTTTAAACTTATTCGATATCTATTTTAATTATGAAGTTATGGCGTTTTTTCGGTTTTCACAAAAACCCTCCCTATTTGCACCACCTTGGTCCGATTTTGCCCTTTAACAAACTCGACCGACATTTTATACCCCTTGATTTCATGTATCAGTTTGGAGGCCATTGGAGCAGAATTGTAAAAGTTATCGTGTCTAGAGGAAAGTTACATATATACACACACACACGCATATATATATATATATATATATATATATATATAAACTTTTTTTACTGGACGTAGTTTTGGGGTCTAGACGTCATGATCGGCGTAGATCTGAATTTTCAGAAATTCTAGCACAGGAGCGACCGCAGTAGGCAGTATTTCATAAGAAATCTACCTAATAGCAACATTAATTAATCATTTAGGCTCATTAGACTCTTAAATTCAAGTAAATGTTCATTAAAAACATTAATTTGTTCAGAATAAAAGAAAAAAGATAGTTAAAAACATCATAGCTTTTGAAGCTGTTTCATAAAAAAGGTTTTTAAAAATATTTCTCTGTGATTTATTAAGGCATGTTATCAAATATTTCGTTATCAAAAGCTCATTATTACGATAACTATTTTTACAAAACAAATTGCTTTTAAAGGGCTACTTCAGTCATGCAAAAAGATCCGCTTGTTAAGCCAACGTTTGAATTTTTTAAAAATATTTTGTTTAAATTTCAATATTTTTAAATGAATTTTTATTTATTTATTTTATTTATTCATTTATTTATTTATTTATTTTTATTATCATTTTTATTATTATTATTAATTTTTTTTTTTTTTTTTTTTTTTTGCATAGTTGAGATCGATCTTTATAAATAACAATTTTTTCAATTTTTTGATTTTATTTTCAAGTGTTTTTATGTGATGCTTTCTTTTTCGAAAGTGAAGTTGTCCTGATTAAAAATAGCTGCAAATAAAATAAAAACAAAATAAAAAAAACCCATCCTTGTAGAAATTGGACTCAGCTATTCAATGCAATAAAGGTCTTTCAAAAATAATGAAATGCAAACGAGATTTTTACGCTGGATAAATTTTCTGTATTGATGTTGTCTATCTAGCATCGGATCGTGTTTCGTGCAACACATTTACAATTGTCCCGGTCGCAAATTCACAATCACTCAACGTTCCAGTGCACTTGACACCATCCTCTGCATCTGCAGTCAAACGCCAGCATCTCAGTGTAGCTCTGTTCCCTATGGAGGTTTTTCTCCTATTTTTTTTATTGTGAAATTGGCACTAGTTATTGGAGGTTGCTGCATTTAAGACTAAGCGCAAGAGCTCGCGCTGGCGATGCAAAAGTCAGTTTAAATTGTTTTTTGATTAATGATGGCGATTTTTACGTGGTCCGATTTTAATTGATTTATTACGTTTAAATGATAAATCATAAATATAATAGTTATATTACTGCATAATTAATATATTGCCTAAAACTATTAATGATATTATTATAATTTATTACTAATTATTATGATATTAATTAATATATTATATTTAATTAAAAATTAATATGTATTAATTATATTACATAATATTAATATTGATAATATTATCATACTTATAATAATACTATTACTATTAATAATATATATATATATATATATTTTATAAAAAAAATATAAAATATAAATATTTTAATATATTCATATATAATATATATTTATACTACATGATATATATTATATAATGTAACGTAAAGTACTGAAAGTAAGCAAACTTTAGGAGACAGTTAAATTCTAAATATTTTAAGGAGGATTTATAATTAGAACTTTTGTGTAAAGAATAGAAAAACTTTGGGAGAGAACTTTTTTTAAAGGGGGTGGGGGGGGTGTGTTTGGAAATTATGGAATTTCACAGGATTTTTACAATTGGCAAAGTATAATACGATCAAATTAACATTTTTTTGGTTTTAAAATTATTTACCATAAAAGCTAAATAGTTTCCATTAATAAGAATAATAAATTAATGAAACATATTTACATAGAATAATTAAATTAGATATCAAAGAAATATGAATAAAAATTTTAAAACTTAATATAAATATATATTGAGTCTTAATGCATAAAATTCAAGGAAAATATTAATAGTATAGTTCGAAAGGAATATTCCTTTTAAAGGTCTTGTAGAGCGCATCGGAAATGCTATTCTGATACAATGATATGTAAAAAGATTAGATAAAAATAAATTGCATAAGATATATTCATTTACGAGACATGGAAATAAAAACTTTAGAAATTTACTGAAAAAACAAAGAGGTTAAAATGGGAAGAAAAAAAATATATTAAAAAAAAATATTGCCTAGTTAAACCGATGGCATTGAGCTCACAGGCTATTCCCACTAATAATTGTATATCACAGCATTATTTTTTCAAGGAATAATGACCATCGAAAAACAAATTAAGGGGGGGGGGGGATTAACTCCATTTCCATTCTTCATACTTAATGATTGAATCCCCAAAACTAATCAGAGATATGCCTTTTCATAATGAACCTACATCCAAAATTCGAAGCAAATCGGATAATACTGCATTAAACCCGATTTATTTAATTTAAGACGGGCTATTCCTCGTTCTCTCCTTTATGCTTAACTATTACACCCTCAACACTATTCAAGGATTCGCCTTATCAGAAAGAACACATATCCAAAATTAAAGCAAATCGGATAATTCTGCATAAAAAAACATTTTGCTAATTTAAGGTGGGGTAATTGTTCGTCTTCCTCCTTTTATACGTAAGAAAAGAACCACAAAAATAATCAGAGAAGCGTTTTATATACATGAACTTGTACCCAAAAATTGATGTAAATCGGTTAATTCTGCATGAAAAATCCATTTAACTAAATTTAGAGTGGTACTCCCTGATTTCTTTTTTATTCTTAACCAATTAATCCCCAAAATAAATCAAAGGAGTGTCTCATCAGAATGAACCTGTATCCAAAATTTGAAATTTATCAGTAAATTATGCACGAAAACCCCATTTACCTACATTAAGGGGAGTGTAACCCTATTCCCCTCTTTATACTTAAGGAATGAACACCCAAAACTAATCATGGAGGCGTATCATCAGAATGAATCTATATCTGAAGTTTGAAGCTAATCGGTAAATTCTGCGTAAAAAACCCATTTACCTAAAGTAAGGGGGGTGGTTACCCTCTATTCACCTCCGCCTTTTATACTTAACTAATAACTTCAAAATTAATCATGGAGGCGCTTTCATCAAAATGATCCTATACCTAAAATTTGAATGAAATATGATAATTCAGCTTGAAAAACCCATTTATTTAAATTAAGAGGAGGGGAATTAGGCCCCGCCCCTCTTTATACTTACCCTATGAACTCCCAAAACATATCAGGGAATGTTTATCACAATAAACATATCTCCACATTTTAAAGCAAATCGGATATTTTTATCATGAATTATCGCGTTACTTACCTAGATTCGTACATACATATATACGGAACGGACGAGTACATAAGCTCTCAGGCTTTCATTGCCTGTGAGTTAATATTAAAAGGAATATTGCCCAGTTAAACTGATGGCATTCAGCTCACAGGCTGTTTACAAAAATGTATTTAACAGCCTTATTTCAAGGAACAATGCCCGTCGAAAAACGAATAAAGGGAGAGATTAGCTCCCCCATTTCACCCTTTTACATTTAATCATTCAAAATCTAATCAGATACTCCTTATCATAATGAAACTGTATCCGAAATTCAAAGCAAATCGGCTAATTCTAATATAAAAACCCATTTATTTAATTTAAGAGAGGTTATCCACCTTTCCCCCCTTTACACTTAATCATAACCCCCTGAAACTAACAGGCAATTCGCCTTACCAGAAAGAACCTATACCTGAAATTTAAAGCAAATCGAATAATTCTGCAAAAAAATCCATTACTCTAATTTAAGGGGTGTAATCGTCCGTTCCCCCCCTTTATACTTAAAAAAAACTAATCAGGGAAGCATTTGTCAGTATGAACCTATATACAAAAAGTAAAGCAAATCGGTTGATTCTGCATGAAAAACCCACTTACCTAAATTAAGAAGCCCCCAGGTCCCCCCCTTTATACTAATCCAATGATTCCCCAAAACAAATCAGGGAAGTGCCGTAAAAGAATGAATTTAGATTCAAAATTTGAAGCAAATTGGTAAATTCTGCTTAAAAAAACCATTTATCTTAATTAAGGGGGGTTACCCCTTATCCCCCCGTTTATACTTAAACAATGAACACCCGAAACTAATCATAGAGGCGCCTCATCAGAATGATCCTATATCTAAACTTTGAATGAAATCTGATAAGAATGCAAAACCCATGTATCTAAATTAAGAGGGAGATTAGCCACCCGTTCCCCCTTATACTTATCCGATGAACTCCCAAATTAATCAGGGAAGCGCCTTATTACAATAAACCTATAACCAAAATTTGAAGCAAATCGGTAAATTTTGCATAAATACCCCATTTACCTAAATTAAGGGAGAGGGGCTACCCCCTATCACGTCTTTATACTTAACCAATGAACACCCAAAACTAATAATGTGGGCGCTCATCAGAATGATCCCATATCAGAAATTTGAATGAAATCTGATAGTTCAGCATAAAAGAACATTTATCTAAATTAAGAGGGGGGGGGGGGGTTAGTCCTCTCCGTCCCTTATACATATCCAGTGAACTCCCAAAACTAATCAGGGAAGCGCTTTATAACAATAAACCTATACCCCAAAATTGAAGCAAATCGGATATTTTTGTCATAAGGGGTAAACTGAGTTTTAACCCACTTCTTGGCAGCGTTTTTTCTGCGCGCGATAACTACGCCACGCCTTGCTTTACTTTACTTTTCGCTGTCGTTCTTCACGGCAACCCTCGGAGTGAACAAGTGATTTCTCCCTCGTTTGCGGGAGCTTGCGGCGCATGCTCTGTTCGTTCTTTCTTTTCTAGCTTTATTATTGGACGAGAGAGGGAGAGGAGAAACTGTAGAATTTTAATTCTGGCGCCTTGAAGTTAATTAAATTTCTTGTGTGTTATTAGACCGTTGGATTACGATGAGAGTTGGTCGAGTAATTACATATTAAATATAAATGAAAATGACCATTTTCATTCAAAACTTAATATATTTCTTTAGAAAATCTATTATTGATTTCTTTCTTTATTTAAAAAAAGACTGGTTTTGTTTTTAAAAAAGGTATGTGTACAATTTCTTTGTTTCTTGAACAGACCTGTTTTGAATGTTTAAATATTATACATGTTTTAAAGAAAAATGGTACGGGGGGTTCAGGGGGGGCAGAGCCCCCCCTGAGAAAGGATTTTTTTTCTTCTAAAATCTCTGTAAATTAAGTTTTTGGTTATGGTCATCCGATTTTGGAATCTTAAATTTTATGAAATAATTTTGTATGCAAATGAGATATTTGTTTTAATTTTTCGCAATATGCATGCTTTTTACATCCTAATTTTTGCAATATTTTAAGATTCTGCGTTAATATATGTATTTTTGCTCTATTTTTATTGTCGCGATCTCTCAAACCAGTGGCGCAGACACTTGGGGCTAAAATCCCTCTGGGGTTAAAATCCCTTTGGGGTTAAAATCCCTCACAGAACTAAGAAAAATTACTATAATTGCCGCTTATAAGAATCAAAACCAAAGTTAATATTTAAACATTTTGGTGTTTATTTTGAATCTGCCGCTTTGTTAAATCAAATTTTATTCAACAAAGTGATTCAATTATGCATTTTTAAAAATGAATCGGAAAGTTTCGTGTTGTTAAGCACACTTTTCAAAAAATTGCTGACTGATTCTATTAACCAGTGATTCAAATAGCCGGCGAGTATTTTTATCTGAAACTGAACCCCCCCCCCCCCCCAGAACCAAATTCTGGCTGCGCCACTGTCTCAAACTCCGTTAAAAACCTAGCTTGTCGGTAAGTGGATTATTTGTTTTTTTTATGTGTGATATTTCAAATTCTTTTAAATTTCCATGTTTTAAAACATGTATTTTTGATTTATTTTCATTAACGCCACTTTAAATTGCGCTCTTTTGAATAGTGTCTTCTGGAGTACCGTGAAGTTCTGGAACTCCGGAAGACAAAACGCAAAAGCGCGCCAATGTGGCGATATTTTGAAAACGCGCCAAGAAGGGGGTCAAAACTCAGTCGCGCCGTCATAAGTTATCGCGTTACATAATTATTGCTCATACACGTACATACGGAATGGACGGGCACATAAACTCTCAGGCTTTGAAAGCCTGTGAGCTGAAAACTTGAGGAGAAGGGCTTATAAATGGCACTTTTTCAAAAAAGAAAAAATTCACATATATGAGTGTGGACTTGTATTCGAAGGAGGCTTATTTTCGGTACTTTTTGGTAGTATATATTATATTATATATAAACATATTATTGTCTGAGCGAAGCGAAGTCTTTATACTCAGAGATACGTAACGATATTAAAATTCAAAAAAATTCTTCCGTCAAGCAAATCTCAAAAAGTAGTTGTCGGATTTTGATTCTGTTTGTACCAATAGGTACCTATGAAGGTAATCTGGTGAATGCACCTACTTTTAAAAATTAATTCCAAATAGTTTAAAAGTTATATTTAAAAAACTGATAAAAAAGCACAATTTATGTGCATACGTCACAGAAATTTGGTGAGCGTGATTTTCACAGGCTGGACATTTTCGTAGATAACCGAATCAGTACATGGAGTAAATAGTAATCATTTTCGCACTCAGAAATATTGAATGCAATAAAACATTTTAAAATTTAATCATGCAGGAAAATAAAACTGTTATTTTTTTATATTAAAAATGTCATATAAACTTTGATTTTGAGATTTTGTGATAATCTCTTAACAGCACTTTTTGAACGCTAAAAGAATGTTTTACATATTTCGCGTGTGAAAATTAGAAACAATTACGTTTTTAAATAAAAAGTTTCTTTTATGACATCATTTTCCCTTTATATTTATTTTCATTGCATGTTTTCTTTTAACTTATATTTTGTTTGTGTATGGAAGTCAATTCTGGTCACTAATTTTTCGGCACGGATACCACAAGCGCATCAGATTTGGCGCAATTTTTTTCAAAGCCCATTTGGCGAAAACTCCCTTTTCAAATAACGCTTACATACACATTTTTTTCTATTTTTAAAAAGAGCTTACAGTAAATAAAATAATAATAATAATTAATAACTATAAAAAAGAAATATTTTATATAATTAAAAGAAGGAAGTGAAAGTAAATAAACATTTTATTAGTAAATAAACAAATAATAAATAAATAATAAATAAATAAAGCCGGGTTACCATCTCAGGTAAAATAATGCCATTTTGACGCCAATTATGTACCCTGGTGCATATGTGACATTTTTCCCCATTTTTCATCCGTTTCCTGTTGGCATACAACTTTGAAATATGGAGTATGTATGCATACCTGGGAGCAATACTGGAATAAGACATTGATTTTTTTAAAATTTGATCCAAAAAAGGGCAACGGGGCTATTTTTTAAAGTTTTATACATTTTATACTGCATAAAGGAGCCACTTACCTATTTCTATATACCAGAAGAAGTAAGTGGTATGTAAAAACAATTATAGTATGCATAAATAAAATACTTGAGATAATATACTAGAGATATAAGCACCGGGTTTGGCGAGATTTTTTTATGCCAATTAGGCGAAAACATCGTTTTGATTACCAGATGCATATAGCATGCTATAACAACACGTTATTTATTTATTTCAAAATGAAAAAAAAAGGAATAAATGAAACATTTCCTGTTATTAAAAAAGATATAACAATCAATAAATGATAATATTTTTAGAACAAACAATTTATTATAACATTTATATGATAACCAACATGTTAGGCAACTAAACGCCATTTTGGCACCAATTAGGTACCTCGGTGTATATAGGGCATATATGTGCCATATTTATTTGTAAAACTGAGCATGAAAGTTTACCAGGTGTGTTTTCATAGGCGCTTATATCTTTTTGCAACATAGCGCCCCTTTCGAAGCCAAAATCGCACAAAAGAAAAAAGAATCAATATTTGCAGCCTTTTTTTTAATGTAATGCACATTTTGTAATCAGTAGGCTCGATGATCAGACCTCGTTTTTTTGCTTTAAAAGATGATATTTCAAACGACGCGACGTCTTTTTGGGATTCGTCGTTTTTCCATATTTGATAGTATGTGTCTACTCGTTTTGTATCCTTTTTCGTAACTTTCTTCTTTATTAACAGCGACATCTGGATTTCCTATTTAAATAAAAATTCTTCTAAATACAAAGAATTTTATTAAAATAAATAAATAAATAGATGTATCAATATTACAATCAGTATCTTGTATGCAAAATGGAACAATTAGCAATACTTTTTGTACCCGAAAAATGGTCGTTGCTTTTTTTAAGGTTAAAAAGTAGATTACGAAATATTCCTATATAGAGATGCCAAACCCTCGCTTATTGCATAGCAGAATTTTCTTATAGGAAAAGTTATTTTTTTAATCCGCAGAATGTTCCAATTTAATAAAACATTTTCTGTATTAAAATACCGGTACCCAAAATGCCGGAGACTTGGCAGCTCTGCCTATAACATTTTAATTAATCACGGTACTTTTTTTAATCGGATTTAAATTTAGTGAAGACAACGTTTTTTGGCCGAAAGCAGCTTTTTTCCACATGTGTAACTACGATACAATTCCTTGATGTTGACTTATGAATGTTTTGACTTATGCTATTATTGCTTCCTCTCATTTATTTATTTGAATTTTAAATAAGATGACTCAAAATCGTGTTTTTTAAATAAACGAAAAAAAAAAGCATTTCGAGAGAGGGCGAAAAGGACAATATTTGGCGATTTATTACCTGAGTTTGGCTAAATGTCTTACTACCTTGTATTTAATTCTCTTCACAATACTTCGCTGTTATATGGACTTAGACGCTTTTATAAAAAGTTTGACGTAATTCGGGCTTAAGAAAGTGAGTTTTTTACTGAATAATACAAATAAATGAAAAATGAATACTAAGAAATACTAATAAAAGGAAAATGAAGCATTATATTGATCTATGTATATTTAAAAATTCATCTACTAGCACTAATTAGATAATTTATGTCGTGTATATAATAGGAGATAAATAGCTTTTGATTCTGTATTTTTATGCTATAAAGCATTAACGTTTGTGTGTTTTTCGTTAGCATTGGGAGTATCTAACCGATTTAAAAAATAATGTGGGCAAAAAATTTTGGTAACCATATTTGCTGCAAAATATACTATATTTTGCGTAGGAACAATAATCACCATCAATGCACGAGCAAAAAAGTTCTGAAATTGAGAATTCTTTGATGTTGATATGACTAAAAATTTAATTTTTTTTTTTTTGGTGGCAACTTTTAAGATATAATATTCTCGTTATGAATGATTTCTAAAACATTCGACAATTTAATTTCACATATTAAACACTTTTTTTCTAGAAAAAGATTATTGAGTTATTATTGAGACTATTGCAATTTCTAGGATACTGGTGGGGTCAGAAACTATAACTTTGGCATCACAGTAACTTATAAGATGTAAGTGCTCGTTTAGGACAAATTTTTAAAAAAGGATTCCTTAATTCTTATCGACAACCTCATTGCATCCGTGGCAAACAGATATTCAACATTATAAACTATTCGGACGGATTTCACACTATATAAAATACACTCCATTTCTCTTCAAACATAATAGTTTATGTTATTTATAGTTTCTCAAATCGGTACGAAGCTTCTGTTTATGCTCATGACATCATTTCAAAGAGCTATATTTCCAATATAGGAAAATTTGGTGTTTTATTTTCTGTATTACTTTTAACATTTTGCATATTTCCAATTTTATATCCATACATGGTTTGCTTTTCTTTTATAAAAATAGTATATGCAACAAGATTTTGTAGTTCTACGATTCATATGCTTATTTTCATCATTATATTTTATCACAATGAATGACCAATTAAAGGTAACATCTCATTTCTTTACTTATTAAATGTGTATTCTCAGCAATATCGCTCAGACTAATCCCTCTGAGGGAAGTCCTAGTATAACATATTATTAATCATACTAATATAATATAATTCATTAATGTAAAATTATTAATTAAATACAATATTATAATTTATTATTAATAATTTTATTATTGTATTTATTAATATGTATATTTATTATGTATTAGTAATGCATAGTTATTAATAATTATTCATACATAATTAAGTTTAAATGATTTATTATGATTTATCATTGATTTTTACACTTTTCACTGGCCATGATAGCAATGGCGATTTTTACATTTTCAAATAAATTTCGAAAATTGTTTATTGTACCTCTATAAAGTAAATAAATAATGAAACTGACATTATTTATTAAAATACAACCATAATTCTATAAATTATTTTCAATACAACATTTTTATGCTTCGCTAAACTAGCATTAGTTTGCCAAACTAGCAAAACTTTGCCAAATCTAGCTTTGTTGGACTTGAATCGAGTCTCCAGTGATTGCCATAGGGAGCAAAGCTACATCGAGACGTTTGTCGAGACGTTAGGAAGCTGTCTGGCGAGAGAATAAACTTCCGCGCGCACGGCGGCGGTCTGAAGCTAATCAAAGCCGTCTCGATTCTCCAGGCGGCTTTGAGCTAATTCGACTTCAAAGATATTTCGTCCATTTGACTGCGTTTTTCTAGATTATGAAATACTTGCAAGTGAAAGAGTGCGAAATTTAAAAATGCTGATTTTAAATGCTGACAAGATAGATTAAATAAGACTGATCTTTCTTCTTCTAAGTTAAAGTATGTATTTATGGAGTTTTATGCTTATTACGTGCTGCCACCTATTTTCAATTTACAAAATGCAGTAAAACAAACATCTTTTGATAAACATGCGTTGAATATGCATGTCGGCTCTCGTTAGTTCGAAATTGGATAAATCGAATTTTCGTTTAATTCGAACTAAACATGAAGTCCCGAAATTTTCAATGACAGAACAAAATTTAAAAATTTTCGTTTATTCGAACTTTTCTTTCTTTTGACTTCGTTTAATTCGAACTAACGAGAGTTTCTATTTTTCATTTTTCCTTACTTTCTTACCGACTTTAGATCCTTGAAATAAATTTTTTATTTATTTTTGTCAGAATTGTTCTGAACTACAATACAGATAAGCCCATGCATTTGATATCCGCTTTCTTAGTGCCCCGTTTGTCCATCAATGGCACTTCCACGCTTTCTATCATTGTGTTTGTTCCTAATCCTTTAATATGTTTATATTTTTATATATTTTAACTGAATATGAAGTCATATTCTAATGTTAGCAACCGAAATAAATAATAATAATTAAAAAAAAAATACTATAACATTAATTTCTTTGATACTACCCTTTCCATTTTAAACATATTTTCTTCTCAGACTTTCCATAATTCGAACATTTCTTGTGATCTCGATGAGTTCGAATTAGCGAGAGCCGACTGTATATGCACTATATGGCCATTAATGACAGGACACTTTCAATTTTAGACGAATATTTAAAAATATTCTTGTCAGATTCTTAAGGAACTTCAGGTTTATAAAGGTTATGTTTGACCTCATATTTATCAACGTCCCACAAAGAAAACAATTAGTTGGCCGATAAATAATCAAAGAAAAATAATAACATTTGGAATCACCCTGTACATTAAAATGCACGAAATGATTTATCACTGCAGAATACAAATATACGGATACTGTACAACATGTTCATTGATTTTTGTAAGAACAGCATGTATATCAATGAAACTATAGCTATTTTGTTTTAAAGTTCAAAATTTTTTGCATGTTTTTACCTATACCTTATGTCATACTGGGTTTTCAACCAAATTTAACGCCAGTGTCAGACAAATTGGCAAATGTAGTAGAAACAATATTGCGTAATTGGAATATAAATATTTATGAAATATGGGTAGTATGAAATATTTTTTATTTGCGCATGCGCGAACGATAACAACAATCTTTTTACATACTTTAATAGTCAACTCTATGGAGCAACTCATAAAAAAATCCAGTCAAATATCGTTAAAATTCAGGAAGAAATCGTTGATAGAGTGAGCTATATTTTAGTTGCTTTCTAAAAGCAGCTGAATGATAAGAATTTTCCCACAAGTTGTCAGTTTTTAGAGATTTAGGAAAAAATTAGTATTTGATGAATATGAAGGAGAAATTTTGGAATAAACGCTTCGATTTTGATACTCCTTTTTAATCATGGAATAGGTTCGTTCTGGTAGTTATCCAAGAAAAACTAAAGCATCAATAAAAAATAAAAATAATGAAAAAATTAAATTAAAATTGACAATTTGTAGAAAATCCTTTTTCATTCAACTGCTTTTAGAGAGAATTGAAAATCAATTTACTCCTATTGCCAATGTTTTTCGATACTTTCACGATTTTTTTTTTTTTAATGAGTTGCTCCATAGAGTTTACTATTATATTATGTAAAACGATCGCTGTTATTGTTCGGGCGTGCGCAGATAAAAATTATTTATCAGCCATACACATTTCATAAAATATTTAATATACAGGGTGATTCCAAATTTTTTTTACAATAAAAGGGGGGTGATAGTATACATCAAGACAAACAATATTAAATAGGAGACCGAGGGTCCAAAACGTTTTCCAAAGGAGATAGGCGCCATTAAAGTTTAGGGACCAAAATTTCAAATAAACATAAAAATTGGAAAAATTGTTCGATTGATTTGCGGTTTTCACTAAAATTAACCTTTATGTCGGCATTTCCTTGAAATTAAATTATAAAGATAAATTTAAAAAAAAATGCCGATAGAGGGCGCTTTAGACTTTGGAGTAACGAACAACTATTTTTTGCCGGTATTTTATGCATCTCATTAAATGTTTTCGTAAGCTTAGAGTCAAACTTAAATTTTGAGCTCAAAATCTGAAAGTGGGAGTGGTTAAGTAGCACAAACTGAACTGTGTTCAGAGAGTTCAAATTTCAAATGATTATAAAAAAACGGAAAAATTGGTTCATTGATTTGCGGTTTTTACTAAAACTATTCTTTATGTCGGTATTTTCTTAAAAATAAATTATAAAGATAAATTTCAAAAAATGTCGATAGAGGGCGCGAGACTTTGGAGTCACGAACAACTATTTTTTGCCGTTATTTTTTGCATCTCTTTAAATGTTTTCGGAATCTTAGACTTAAACTTAAATTTTGAGCTCAAAATCTGAATAGTAGGGAGTAGTTAAGTAGCACAAAATGAACTGTGTTTAAGGGGGGGGGGTTGTTCAAATTTAAAATAATTATAGAAAATGGGAAAATTTGTCGATTTGTTTGCGGTTTAAAATAAAACTATTTTTTAAATCAGTATCTTCTTGAAAATAAATTTTAAACATAAATTTAAAAAAAAATCCATTAGAGGGCGCCTTAAACTTCGGAGTAACCAATAATTAATTTTAACCATTATTTTTTTGTTCTAATTAAATGCTTGCAAAAAATTATTAAATGTTTTCGGAAGCTTAGATTTAAACTTAAATTTTGAGCTCAAAATCTGAATAATTAGGAGTAATTAAGTAGCACAAATTGAAGCGTCTTCAGGAGTTGAAATTTAACCCTTCCCCCTCCACGAACACAATTCAATTTTTCGCTACTTAAACACTCCCAACGATTCAGAATTTGAGCATAAAATTTCATTTTATGCATTTGAAACCATTTAATGAGATTAAAAAATAACAGTTAAAAATAGTTGTAAGCTACTCCAAAGTCTAAGGCGCCCTCTATCGGCATTTTGTGAAATTTATCTTTAAAATTTATTTTCAAGAAAATGCTCATTTAAAAATTAGTTTTAGCAAAAACCGCAAACGAATCGATCAATTTTTCCGCTTTTTATAATCATTTGAAATTTGAACCCTCTGAACATAGTTCAGTTTGTCTACTTAACCACTCCCAACTATTCAGATTTTGAGCTCAAAATTTAAGTTTAAGTCTAAGCTTACGAAAGCATTTAATAAGATGCAAAAAATAACGCCAAAAAAGAGTTGTTCGTTACTCCAAAGTCTAAAGCGCCCTCTATCGGCATTTTTTGAAAATTATCTTTATAATTTATTTTTAAGAAAATACTGACATAAAGAATTGTTTTAGTGAAAACTGCAAATCAATGAACCAATTTTTCCGTTTATTTTAATCATTTGAAATTTGAACCCTCTGAACACAGTTCAGATTGTGCTACTTAACCACTCCCACTTTCAGATTTTGAGCTCAAAATTTAAGTTTGACTCTAATCTTACGAAAACATTTAATGAGATGCAAAAAATTCCGGCAAAAAATAGTTGTTCGTTACTCCAAACTCTAAAGCGCCCTCTATCGGCATTTTTTGAAATTTATCTTTATTATTTAATTTCAAGAAAATGCCGACATAAAGAATAATTTTAGTGAAAACCGCAAATCAATCGACCGATTTTTCTGTTTTTTCTGTTTATTTGAAATTTTGGTCCCTAAACTTTAATGGCGGCTATCTCCTTTGGAAAACGTTTTGGACCCTTGGTCTCCTATTTATTATTGTTTGTCTTTATCTGTACTATCACCCCTCTTTTATTGTAAAAAAAATTTAGAATCACCCTGTATTGTATATTCCAATTGTACTATATTTTTTCTACTATATTTCGCCATTTTTTCTGAAACCGGTGTTAAATTTGGTTGAAAATCTAGCATGACTTAAATTAAAAATATGCAAGAATTTTTTTAACTTGAAAAAAATCAATCAATGAATCATAAATATACGTGCTTTTCTTGCAAAAATCAACGGACATGTTATACAGCATCCTCATATTTGTAACCGGCGGCGTTAAATCATTTCGTGCCTATTAATGAACAGTGTGATCCCAAATATTAGTACTTTTCTTTGATTTTTTTTTCGGCCCCTAATTGTCCTCCTTATCAAATGGACGTTGATAAATATGAGATAAAACATAACCTTTACAATCGATGTTCCAGAAGAAACCGTCAAGAATATTTTAAAATATTCTACAAAATGTTTAAAATTCAAAGTGTCCGGTCATTAATGGCCATAAAGTGTATATCGTGAACCAGTGAAATACTTAATCCTATAGACCTACTATATAGCTTTGGCCTTTCTTTTAAATGCTCACCATAAATTAATAAAAATTCACTATAATTACCTTAATTACTGGTTGAGAGTATGTTAAGGTAAGGGGCCGTCCATAAATGATGTCACGCTTGAAGGGGAGTGAGGGGGTTCATGAAATTGTGATAGCTTGTGACAAGGGGGTGGTAGGGGGTAAGAAAAAATGTGACATCACACATTTTGGTTAAAATAAAAGCATAAAATTCAGTGGATTAAATTATGAAGTATGAAATTTTTTTTAAAATTAAAATACAGTAGACTCCTTTAAATCCGCACTCCTAAAATCCGCAACTCTCTAAAATCCACACATATTTTACAGGATGTAAACAATGAAACATTCAGTTCAGATGAAGGTGCAAAAATTGATTTTTTTAGTTTAATATCAATTCCATACATTTCTTTAATTTATAACTTTTGTTAAGGTTATTGAATTCATGTTTTTTCATGAAGAAAGAATAATTTATTTCTGAAAAAATAAAGATATTGCTAATATCATTCGTAATCACAATCTTACTATATATATTTATGTATTAATCAAGCTTTTTTAGTTATTAAGTCAGGCTAAACCTGAAATAAAGTTTCATTATTTTATGATCCTGATGTGTATTAGTAATGTACCTTTATGAGGCAAGTTTCATTGAATAATTTAGGAAAAACATATTTCATCTTTTATAATGAATATTTAATTGTACATTATTGATTACTAACTTGACCTTTTCTTTTAGTATTTTAATTGCTTTAAAAAATATGTAAATTTTTATTATTTTAGTTTATTACTTATTTTAATATTTTAGTATATTGTAAGTATTCATTATACTTTTGATTTCATTATTAATTACATTCAAATTATTTTTTTTAAATGTAAACAAAGCAATGACCAGAAATCCGCAAAATTCTAAAATCCGCAAAACCTCTGGTCCCAAGCTGTGCGGATTTAAGGGAGTCTACTGTAATTGGTTTTCTTAAAGATAAGATTTAAAGCCAAATATGTTAAATTCTATTTCAAATTCCAAAATCTTACTCTGCTTAATTGCTCTTTCGTATTAATATTTTATTACTACTCTATATTAATTATTTTGTTGTTGTTGTTGTAAACCTTATTTCATGCAAAATGGGAATAATTTTTATTGTTTGGCTCACAAATGTCATTAAAACACATAGTTAAAGTTTAAAAAAAAATTTAAAATGTGATCTAAAACGTAGTGCTTTGTTTCTGAACTGCAAGTATATGATAGTATGATAATAGTATAGCATGACATGTAACAAGGAGAAGGGGGGGGGGTAAAATGAAGTGTGAAACTTTGTGATAAAGTGGGGGGAGGATTAAAAATATGAAAAAAACGTGTGACATCATTTATGGACGACCCCCTAAGTGTTTTGTTGCTGATTGATAACAGGTTAAAAATATCCAATAATGCATACTTACACCCCTCAAGGTTTTTGGTTTATTAGAAAACAGGAAATAAAAATTTAGCTTTTAATAATTTCTTTCATGACTCCTTTTGTATGCTATAAAGTTGTTATTGTTGACAATCTTGCTTAAACTCGTCAGGAAGCAGAAAATAAACTTTTTTCCCCCACAGTAATAGAAAACTTCAAATTTAATACTCCGCCATTTACGAAATTGCATTTATTTTAAAGATTTCAAGGCTATTATCCATTAATGGGATGCTCAATTCTTCTTTTATAAACTACTATCGAATTTATTTTAAAAAATTAAAAAGTATACTTAATTATGATTTATTTAAAAAAGTAAAATCTAAGCATATTCAATACAGAAATTCTGGTATTCTTGCAACTCTGTATTATTCCTTTAGAATGTACTTCATACTACACTATATGGCCAAAGATGACCGACCACTTGCGATTTTAAACATTTTGTTAAATATTTCGAAAAATACATGAGGAATTATCCTAAAACTCTAAGTGTGTAAACATTACAGGTCACACATTTATGTGAAGACTTTTCTCCGAAACTCTATAGGGGATCGTCAACAAATTGAAAACGATCGAATATCTTTTGGATAACCCTGTCAAAACTAATGTAGAAAAATCGCTCAAACTGTAGATTATGATTAAGTGGCTTATTATAATATACTGTGTTTATTTTTAAGTGGATAGCATGTATACTCGTAGAGAAATTAAGGTTTTTTATAAAAACAGTCCCAAATTTTGCTAAATTTTTTGTTTATAATTTGCAGTTCTTATAAAATAATGTTCTTTTCTGAAAATGTGACAAACAACATTGTACACAATTCCCTGTCATCAAAATTAAAAAAAATAATAATAAAAATTGTATGGAAAATGAGCAGGTTTAGTAAATAATTTTTCATTGCGCATGCGTCAACGATATAAAAATTTTATTTGCATATTGTGTTAGCTAAATGTATAGAGCAACTTGTGTGAAAGTTTCAGAAACATAGCTTGAAAATTCTGAAAATGATCTATAGAATAAACTCAAAATCCGTTATTCCCAAAATGAAGCAAAAAAATCAGGGGTTTTATCCAAATATAGTAGTACTTGCCTATTGTGTATTCTATATTGCCATTAATCAATGGATATATGGATTTATCTAAAAGAAGTTAGATTTGAACTAAAAGCACATTATTCGATAATTTTCTGCTTGATAAAATGTATATTTATTTTTTAAAAATGCCAATTCTACCAAAAATGCGACAAATCTATGGGAGATCGCGTTTCATTTTAGCACAATGATCTTACATAATTTAAACAGTATATAAAAAGATATTGAAGCTTAAATTAATAAAATTAACGCAACGCTGAGAAAGCGGACAGTTAAACTTTAGAACTCAATTGAACAATCACGAGACAGCATCAAGGGGGAATTTAATAGAAACCTGATTTTGAAAATGTTGGAATTTGAATATCAAAAACATTTGTATATCATTTATAAGAATTTGAAATTGTTTTTACATTACTAAAATAAATAAATAAATAAAATAAAAATAAATAATTTTTTGATCATTTTGGGATATCGGATCTCCTTATAAGCTTACCATTTCGATTATGAAAATAATGCTCATGCATAAAGTAAAAAATAAACCCCCTTTGGTTGTAATTCCGCCACTGAAAAGAATCAACCGGGGTAATAACGCCAAGGAATGACGTTATTGGTATCGCTGTTTTTCGGTATCGCTGCCTCCTATAACGTGTAAATCCTTCGAAAACAGGAAATCAAAAATTTTCATTAATCCAATACTTTCTTATTGTAAAGATAGAAATAAAAACACGACACTTGCACACATAACTATTGAATTTTTTTTTTTCTAAAGATTTTTTTCTTTTCATATTTTGATACATTAATTAAATCTTGAGTTATAAGCGATTGTTTTCTCATGACGGCAATTATGTTGTATATATATATATGTGTGTGTGTGTGTGTGTGTGTGCTGCGTCAAAGAGTTAAATTTGACAGCGTTCTCTGAAAGATCTTCTAGATTTACCCAAGAACGGAAAAACTATTTAGTTGAACTCTTTTTCAGTTAGCGCCAAGCCGTTTCATTCGTATTGAACAAAAATGAAGTATCGGCATTTTGGATTCGAAAGTCAGCTAGCTGCCTTGAGTCTCAAAAATTTGACAAAAATATCAATGTTGGCGGAATAATCTGAGACATGTCATAAATGAAGAAAAAAAATTAAATTATATGATTCTCAAGAATAATCTAAAAATTTTATGCATGTAGAAATGAGAATTATTTTGTGTGTATAATAATAGTTAATAGTACGTTATAACGCGAGAATAACATTACATACAAAGTGTGTCGTTTATCCGAAAAAGATTGAGAAATACTCATATAGAAAATTCATCTATTCAGATGCGTTCATTAAAAAGATCTTTTTTTTCTCTCAAGTTTTGTTTAATTATTTGTTTGTGAGTCAATACTTTTTTTTTTTTTATAATCCACGAGTTTAAAACCATTTTTTTTCCTCAATTTTATTCAACCGAATTCAAACAAAATAATGGCTGAATATAATATCATGTAATATTTTTATTACTTTTTCAAACATCAATTTTGAATTTTTATCGTGTTGTTAGAACGTCATTTAATAAAAAATATTGAAAAAGTAATTTAGAAGATCTTTATTGCCATATTATATGATAAGCACAACAATTACACATAGACTTAATAGACATTTAAAATTTCCTTGATTTTTTAAATGGTGACCCCCCCCCCCCCCCCAAAAAAAGGAGAAAACGATTATAGTGGTTTTTCTTTTCTTTTTTTTTTTCTTTTTCTTTCTTTCTTTCTTTTTTTTTTTTTTTTGTGATATTTTATATGACAGTTTCATTTAGTTTCTTGAAAGACGTATTATCATTTGGTAATCTTTGATGGAGAATACAACAATGAAAAACATGTACATAACATGAAAACATATAACATGAAAATAAACATTTGAAAATGCAAATAAAGATATTTCGATACACAGACAGGGTCATAGCTAGAAGGGAATAATACGGGGAAGGGAGGGGGGGACTTATATTCTCTCTCTCTCTCTATGAAGCAGAAAGATAAATTAGTGTATATTCACATTGTAAGTAATATATTTCTTATTAAACTGTTTTAATAACTTCATTTTTTTCCTAAGAAAAGAATACAATTATGAAAAATTAGAGTGTATAACTAGTGCAATATCAAACATCATGTTAGCTTCATATGTGCAAACAGAATGAACGAGTGTTGAAACACTTATTTTAGTTACAATTTAGTATTTCTGCAAAACTATGAAAAGCCCTCAAAACTACTTTAAATCTTTTAACCGAATTTCATTTAGCTTTTCGGAACATAAGTTAGTTTAGTGATCTTGGAATCTTTTCCAGGGGTGGCTCAAAATGTTTTAGGGGGCGGGGGGGCTGAGCCGCCCCTAGTACCCCCTTAGCTACAGATTTGTACACAGCTGAAGATAGTATTACCATTCCTGTAAATTAAAATAACTCGGAACAACTAATTCATGACAAACATTTTTTCCCTTCGATCCATATTTCCCATTATTTCTGTAGGGGGAACTGGGGTACATTGATACAGTTTTTTTCTAAGATTTTTTTTGGTGTCAAGAAAGTAGAAAATTCAAGTTTTTTTTTCCATGAGGTGACAGCAAAACTTGTGTAGTATGTTATAAAAATGTACAACCATTGTTTTATGTAGTATTTTTGCATGTAATTTTAAAAAAATCAAAAAAAGTCATTTGTATCAATGTGCCCCATCCCCGGGGCAGATTGATACGTTTAAGAAAAATGACGACAAAATAATACCAATGCATATTTTTCATAAAAAATGAGTTAGAAAACCATTTTATATTTATTTATAAATATTCAAATCACCCACAATTTATTTTTAGGCAATATTAAAGCAATCAAAATTAAATATATTATGACTTGATGTTCTGTCTGTTTCTTGTCTGATTGTTGGCTGTGGTAACTTTGTCATATCTAGCACTTCAACCCCAGCATTATCTTCTTTCTTATGAAAGATGAAAAAATTAGCAGTTTTTCTGTTTATAAATAGGTTCATAAACAGAAAATAAAGGATAATTATATTAAAAATTCTGTTTATAATATAAGTATCATTTTCTGTTCTGCAGTTTGTTTCTCTTACTTAACATTTCTCATGTCGAAAATACTTTTTTCTCTGGAGAATCGATATAAATTCGAGATTTGCCAGAATGCCGTCCTTTTCTTTTATTAGTTCTACTAGCACTAGATGCTGGGTAAGTTCCTACGTCTTCTGTTTTCAAAAATACTATAAAATGCTCTAATATAAAGAAATTAGAGCTATTTCACTTCAATAAAAACTAATATTAGAAATTTTTCGTGAAAAAAAGGTTGGATTAAGGAGTGTATGGTAAAAAAAATAATAAAAGATAATGAAAATATGAACTATTAAAGGATTTAGGCTGTATCAATGTGCCCCGTCATAAACTGTATCAATGTGCCCCATACAGCGATTTTGAATAAAATGAGTCTCAAATCCAAGACTTCACAATATATCTAACAATAAATAATGAGGAACTGATAAAGAGTAGCAGTACTTACCAGGGAGAGTATTCATTTTGGTTGAAAATACTGGAACAGTTGTATAATAGAATTTCAATTGTACAACTCAAATTTACTTTTGAACAACAAAAACAATAAATCACCCGTCCCATTTCATCAAACTGCTGAATCATTCCAAGATTTTCTGTATGTAGTTGAATACACTAGCATCACCTTTTGGAGCTGTTGTGAAACTTCCTGTAATGACCCTGTGAGCGGTAGAGGGGGTGTATCAATGTGCCCCATGTATCAATGTACCCCAGTTCCCCCTATGTCTATTTAATTGTATTAAAATCGGCTTAATGAAACTAATTGCTAAATTCTTGATATTTTACCAATTTTCTTAAAACAATGCGTATTCAACTTTTGCATTTTTAAAAAAGATGATATTATTTTATTATGTAATATTTTTCGATTCAAACATAAATCCCCCACATCAAAGAAGCCAAAAAAAAAAAAAAAAAAAAAGCCTTTTTCTGTCTTAGTAATTTAAGTTAATAAAGAAACTTAAATTATCATTTCTAAGGGATAAACCTCATATCTCAAGTTCTGAATTTTTCGATGTAATTAATGAGCAGTCATAATCAGGATCACAAATGTTTCATTGTACTTATTGTACTGGTTTAGGCGATGCCATAAAGATCTTTGAAATTTTCTCCTACGAAGTGTAAAGGAAAGAAAAGGAAAAAGAAGATAACAATAGAGCCAGAAGATAACAAGGAGAAATATTTTCTCTCTTTAAAAAACTCAAAACTTACAAGAAAGAAAGTCCTTAGAATTTTTTTAAAGAATGTGCTACGACAACTACCGTCAGAGTTATCAGTGATTAAAGTTGTCTGCACCTTATATTTATGATACAATAGAATATGGTGGCTTCTACAAAACAAAACAACAACAAAAAAAAATATATATATATATATATATAAAAGCCCTACCAGTTATTTTGTCGCGACGGCGCGTCAAAGCACCCCCCCCCCCCGCCATACACACACAGACATACACACTAACACACACACCTCACAATTAGACCCAATTAGGCCTTTGCAAAATGGTATTATATATTGTCTAATAAGATACCAATGCATAGTACAAGTATCGAATTTTTCAAAATATCAGTAAGATGATGAATGCAATTAATAGAGCAGATATAAATTAGCATAAATATATCTCTTTACATACATACACACACACAGCCATATTACACATACACACATATATATATACAGGGTGAGTCATAAATATCGAAACAATAGGCTATCTCCTTAAATATTGCCTTTAGACCCATACTTCCAATTGCAAAAATTCATAAAAAAGGTGAAATTTTTGATAAGATAAATTGCGACTCCATGGGGGGTCTAGTTGAAAAAATACGAAAATTGAATTTTTATACGACCCCCGTAGGATAAAAATTCCAATTAGGAAAACTTTCCTCATTCACTCCTGAATAAGACACAAAAAGTTGCATCTTCATACCTTCAAAACCCGCAAAGTTATAGCCATTTAAAAAATTCATCAGGTTTTAAGGGATTAGACACAAATTGAAATGTGCGCAATTCAAAAAACAATGTTACTTTAACAGCGTAAAAAATCTATTTTTTGAGTTAGATTTTTTTTTTTTTTTTTTTTAATTGTGGTGGTTAGCCTTATAATTTGCTTAGAAAATCACATTTTAAAATTTCTCATACAATTTATAAAAGTTTCATGTGGTTAGTACTGGTTTAAATAGGATAATTAAAAATCATTATAACTCGTAACATTATTTATCGGATTTCAATTTCTTTCCATTTAATTAAAGATGAAAATCTGATTTTAGTTTTGTTCCAGGGTTTTTGTTTTTTAATATTAATTTTAAAACAATTAAAAATATTTATTGAAAAAACAATATAATCTTTTAAAAAATCATATTTTTAAAAGTAAATATTTTTTCGAATTTGCCGAAACAAAACTAATGTAAAAAAACCAAAAATGACGTGTTTCAAGTTCTTTTTTTCTTTAAAATTTCTTTACATTTAATAATTTATAAAGACAAGAAATAGTGCGGAAAAAAATTCATTATGCAGAAAAACTAAGTGTACTGTTTAACACGTTCGCTGCCGCTCACGCGAAAGCGCGTGATATGGCGCCAACGTTATGGGACCACACACGCGCCAGCGCGTGATGTGGAGTGATGTCCAATAGCCAGTCACGCGCTGGCGCGGGAAAATCTTTCACTGATTCTTTGTTATAAAAAGTAAATCGGCTTCTGGGAAAAAAACACTTCTACAGTGCGGCATTAACTATCATCACATCTTCATGTAAGCGGCAGAGAACGTGTTAAATGCTCGCCAGTTATTTAAAAGAATGTTTTTTTCTAAGATGCAGATTAAGTCTTTTTTTAATTTAGCTCAGACAACTTCAGGCTTTTTATCGTCCTGGAGAGGCTGTTAAAAAATCTGTATTCTGGGCCCAGGGCGTGCCAGGACCGTGACGTTACTTTTTTCTGAAGACTCGCCAGGCCGGGACTAACGTACTTTTCATAAAGAAGGGGACTGCTTCTTCTTCCTAGGTGTACACTGGACGAAATTTTAAATCCTGGTCTCGACAAAACCCGTATTAAAATCACTGTCTCTGACTGACTTAATACGTACAAAAAATAAATAAAATTCGGCTCAATCGGAATTTTTACGAAAAACACATAGATTTTAAAATCTTTATTTTACAAAAAAAAAAAAAAAAAAAAAAAAAAAAGAACTTTAAAATTTACTTTTTTAAAGAATAGTATATTCAAAGGCTAGAAAATTAAATAAAATAAAACCAGTGAAAAAAAATCTGCCTATGACGGAATGCTGTCTTAAATGGAAAATATGTTGATCCATGCAAAATAAATACAATAATACCTGAGAAAAAATAAACTCCAATTACACCTCCTAGGGATGGCATCTGTCTATAACGCAGTTTTTCTTTCCTATGTGATTCCGTCTTAAAAGGTTTTACTGTATAACATTTTTCAAAGTCTCCAACGCTTGGGATATGGATTAACGATATTAAAATATAAGTGAAACATTTACATATCAATAGAGATTCATTGATAAAATAAATTTATTACAGCCTTTGGCGCTTCTTTAATATTAAAAAGTATAAATATAAAAAACGAAAAACTATAAAATGAATTTTAGGTCAGAACTCCTCCATACGAAACATTTTTTTCCCACAGCGAAGTAAAAAACTATGTAGAAATTTGCGGCTGAACAGGGCTATGATTTAAACTATTTTCCAGACCGGTCCGAGTTATAATTTTAATTTTTTTTTCAGGCCGGGCCGAACTTTTTCCCCTATGGGTCGGTTTGGGACCGGACCCAGGTATTTCGATCCATGCAGACCTCCAGTGCAGGCTACCAACATATTTTGGAAACAAGTTTAGATTTAATTCAATACGTTGCTTTGTTATATCAAAATGAAAGGCTCTGTCTTAAATCGACAATTAAAAATGGACAATTTATGGACGATCCCTCACTTGCTTTGAAAACCAGACAAAAATTCTCCGTTTACAGGCATGGTAAAGTCACGAATTTTGGAGAATTTCGGATTTTAATATCTCTGTCAGGTTTTTAGATATTTAGATGAATTTTTTTTTTTTTTTTTTTTTTTTTTTTTTTTTTTTTTTTTGTTGTTTAATTCAAAAATGGATAAGGAATAATTTCCTAATTGGGAATTTTGTCCTACGGGGGCCGTATAAAAATTTAATTTTCGTATTTTTTCAAATAGACCCCCCCATGGAGTTGGAACTTATTTTAACAGAATTTTCACCCTTTTTTATGAATTTTTTCAATTGGAAGTATGGGTCTAGAGGCAATATTTAAGGAGATAGTCTATTGTTTCGATATTTATGACTCACCCTGTATAACCATTATACAATACTACTATTCAACATCTACAATGAATATAGAATAACCCAATATTAAAAAAAACTTAGACAAGACGAGTTAGCAATATAGGAACAAATACGAATATAAGGAAATAATAATACTTGGTTCGTTTTCAAGGGTAATACCAAGTAGACACTAGAATTACGATATATATATATATATATAATCAGGGTAGAGTCACAATCGCAAAGAATTTAGAAATAATGCGTACGAATGCATCTTCTAAATTAAATTTATTATCATTACACTATTTTACTTACAAGGAAGGTCTCCATACGGGCATACTCAGAAAAATCTGAAAAAATTACAGAATGTTCTTCTCATATAGTTATATATGTTTATAAAATAAATTTCGGCGGAACCTCCTTATAACGTTCGTAAAAAAATAATAAAAATTTCGTTTATTTGGCGGTTTATCTCCGGTTGGCGAAAAAACGAAATTTTGAAAATACGCTTTTACGCTTCGAATACTTTTTAAAGAAAAAACTTTCTATGTTCAATTTATTTAAATAAGTTAAGTTTAAGTAATTTTAGTTTTGCATTTTTACTTTACTTTAAGTGTAATTTTGTCATATACGTTTATATGTACTTATAACAATATGAAATTAATATATTTTTATCATTTAAAACACAATTTAAATTGATTAAAGTTGTTCCAAATTGAAAAATACACTGTTAAAAATCTGCTGCCTTTTGTTGCAACGCACTCCCTTGCTTGTATAGAAAACGGTTACTTGGTCGTGAAATGGAGCTTTCCCATTGGTTGAAATAGAGATATTATATACAAGCGGTGGAGTGCGTTGCAACAAAATGCAGCAGATTTTTAACAGTGTATGACACGGTCAATTCGCCGTGCTATGGAGCATTCTCATTGGTCAGAAGAGAGATATTCTATAAAAGTAGTGGAGTGACGTTGCAATAAATGCTGCAGATTTTTAACAGTGAAGTCAATTAAAATCAATTTTCAGATTCGTTAAAATCGTCTGCTTTTGGCGAGGAAATGCACTGCTTGCCAAATCCCGTGTCGCTTTCAGCTTTTCACGCCAATTATTCCAAACTATTTTATTTTTTTACATATCTAATAATGTAATTCCGCCGCTAATTTTCACTGATCCTTTATTACCTACATGAGTAGTTTAATTTGTATTTTTTTCAAAAAATTCTGAGTATGCCCCCAATGGAGACCTTCCTTGTTAGCATAATCATATTGGGTAAATGACAAATAAATCTTAAATGTACGTTTTTATTCTCCTACTTCACACAGGCTAATATGAAAAGAGTTAGTGGTAATAATATATAATAAATAAGAATAAAATATTCATACAGAAATTAACATATTATTATTATTATTATTTTTTTTTTTTTTTTTTTTTTTTTTTTAAGGTTGAACTAGATTTTGATTATGTAACCATCATTTTCGCTAATAATAGAATGAAAAAAGAAAAAGAAAACACTTGATTTATCAAATGAACTTCGATAATACAAAATGATTCACATTTATTTTAACACATTTAAAAATTTTAGTTATTACTTAGAGAACATACAAAATATTTTAAAATAAATGTTTTTATTTTATTTTATTTTATTTTATTTTATTTATTTATTTATTATTTTTTTGTGCTAATAAAATCAATAGTTGCATCATCGAACTTTACTTTTCCCTTTAGAAGTTTTAATACATTCATTTAATTATGATTCAGACAGATTTAACAATAGCGATATGAAATATTTTTTAAATATAGATGTTTTCGAAAAAAGAATGAAAGGAAAAAGAACAGAACTAAAATTGTAATTACATATAAATTTGGGTCATTGCATTATAGCACTCGAGGAAAATACCCTACTTGCCCATACAGAAATAGTACAATCTTTTCTAGTATCTTGCAATCCAAAAATGGTATTTTCTAATACATTCCTGAATTCAGGTTTGTTCATAAACACATGGAATTGGCAAGGAGATCTTATTGGGAAATTATAAAATCGAACAATGTTTTTAATTTTTCGATAAATGCAGGCGGCCTTTTAGAAAATGAAAATGCAATTCGCTTGTCGGATAATGAAAAAATAAATATGTGCACATTTTTTTATTCATTTATTATTGTTACTATCATTATTATTATTAATAAAAGAACCACCATAGTGAATTTTGTTACATTTTTTATTTAATTTTAAATGGTCTATGCTGATTATGTTGTCAAAATTGCGTTTTCTTCTGTCAAATCTCTAAATGTTGACTCGAAAACGAAAAATTTTCATTTTTTTGCTATTTTTTTTCTCCACCCCAATAAAATCTCTGTACCTGTATTTTTATTTTTATTTTTATTCTTTTTTTCTTTCATTTCATGTTTTTTTTTTCTTTCGCACTCCAAAGGCTATTCTTTGTCAAAATTTACATAAAGATATGAAAGTCGCTGTCTTCATACATAGGCTGTTCATCAGTCGAGTTGAAATAACCGATACTCGTGTTTAGATTTGCTTACTTGAAACATAGAATCGGTTTTCTATAACTGAATATATATCGTTTAATAACTAATATATCTAAACTTTAGATTTATTGAAGAACTGACATTTATTACTATTAATTTTACTGTTGACCCTTTTCACCGTTTATCTTTTTACTGTTGCCGTTTTTACCTGTAGACATTTTTCCCGTTGACTGTTTTTTCATTGATTTTTTTTTTTTTTTTTTCTAAATTCTCAATCCTCACATACACTCACTACAAGACTATTGAAAAGGACCTGATAACGGACAATTTCTTAGACTTCTAATACAATATTTTTATAAGGAAGAAAATTCTGCAGCTTGCAATAAATGTAAAATTTAAATTCTTCCGAAGCGGGGGTTCAGAGTAAATTTTTCTTCTTGGTCACTATATTATAGATCTGTAATTTAAAGTATGTTGACAGGTTCTTTTTTAAAAATGCATTCGCTAGTTATAGGCTATGATCGCTTAAGACAATAAATGCTCTTTAAGAAAAATTATTTATTTGCAGTAAACTTCAAAATTTAAGGGTTTCATACAGAAAAGTTAGGGATGGTGCCTGAACGCATTTTTTTAAGAAAACAGTCTTCACATGACTGAGTTCATGAAGCGAGAGGGAGGCAATTGATTCCTCACTGAAAAATTCGCACATTGGCATCACACGATTGGCGACATTAAGCATATGAAAAATGACTGATATCATCTCCGCAAAATTGTCTGTTACGCTTAAACAATAAAAGGATTTTGAATTTTATAGCAGGGCAACTAGAAAACAGCAGTCCTAAAAAAATACGCCAAAAAGGAATCCGACTGCCAATTCGTACGTTAGGAGCATATTTTGGGAAAATGTTCTCAAAAGACATAACAACCATTATGTACATAAAAAGACTCATATGCAACGAATAAGTTATACTTAAAATTACGCAGAGAGGAAAATGAAATTTCACTGACCGCAAACACATTCGAACTTTATTCTTTTTTTATTTGTTTCCAGCAAGGGTGAAATACGCATCTTAATGAATTCTCTTTATCTGACAGCCGTTTTTCAGTAATAAAGCAGATGCTAGGTGTTTTTCTTTCTTTTCTTTTGAACGAAAAGTTATTGTGGGATCGAGAATAAGCGTTAAGATAAAATAGATATTAATTAAAGATTAGTTTTAACTGTAATTTAGAAAAATGTAAAATTTAAGAATACTATATGTGATTCTACATCACATATATCACCCCTTTCACGGGCGAAAAAAAAAATTTTTTTTAATGTACATGGAGGGAGAGAAATCAATTTTCATATGCTCTTACAAGTAATCATGTGTAAAATGTTCATGAAAACAAACTAAATATTTACTAAATAAAGTAAACAGCATTTGAATTTCTCTTTAAGTAGGCAACCATCCCAAATAAAAGTATATATATCATGATATAATATATTGGTACCATAAATTTTGTCATACAGATGACATCATATATTGTTTCTATTTAGAAACAGCTGCAGCTTCATTAATAAAATTCGTGATCACTCTTCAATTCGTCTTATTTAGACGATGACCTGTATCAGAAATGTGCACATACAAAATAAAAATACATTAGGCCTAAATAAACAGGTCACTTACCAGCTGGCTATAAGTTTCAAAATGTTTTCAATAATAAACGTTAAATATATCTATATTGATCAATATTATAATAAAATAAAATAAGATACTCGAGTAATATAATGCAATAAAAGACATAATATAACACACAGATAAACAAAAATAATGTAAATAATTAAGAATCCAGAAATAATACCCATAATAATGACCGAAAGTATGGGTTTTAAGCTTCTTTCTGTTTTTTTAAGATTTTTTTTTTTATCTCTCAACAACATGAATATTAAACAAATGTATATTCATGAGATAGATATAAGCTAAAGAAGACAATAATAAAAAACTGTAGAAAATCAGGATATAAAAAAAATACCTCAAACACTGTCATAAGCCATTTAATTCCATGTGACAACTGTATTCCCCTGTCTTAATATAAATATAGTTTAAATAAAACTGTTATTTAATAAGCATTTACATGTGTAAAAAAAAATTGAGTTATTCCATCATGTAATCTTTTAAATGTAAAAATGTATGAGAAAAATGAAATTTAAAGTGAATTGTGCAACAGGTAATACTGAAGAGGAAAATTGTGTGTGTGTGTGAACTCAGCCTCAATTAATATCTGCTAAAGAATTAACTGGTATAAACCAGGAGAAGGCTGCCTGTATGTCATAAGAAAAATGAAAACCTGTGCATTGCCTATAAGAAAATTCGTGAACAATAAATATATTCACGTGAAATGTCTTGGCCCAAAAGGAATGCGATTGATGAGGGAAAAATAAGAAAGGCGAAATCCCACAAAATTGTTATCCACAGACCACAAGCTCATCCGCGAAGCATGCCGCAAAAGTAACATTGTAAAACCTTTGTAAAATAAAATACCATTGTAAATACCATTGCCACATGCTAAGCAACGCTCTCGCGATTGTATAGAAAAACAAATTAGGATTTTTTTTTTTCTACCATAAGAAACAGACAGTATGTGTACAAGAACCCAAAAACACCTACCAATGAGTGACATTCAATTACGTAATTAATGAATTAACAATCATTAAACAACTCGATGAATAAGGGATAACTTGTCTCAATGAACTACATGTGTTATGTAAAAAGAAACTCTGGTTAAACTCTAAACCAGCTACAGTGAACTACGTGTTTTAACTATGAACTATGTGTGAAGTGTAAAAAAACTGTCGAATACTATGGTTAGCAAAAGGTTAAAAATTTAAGTGTTTAGGCATAAAATATTACCGGAATATCAAACGTGACAAATATGTACAATTAAAAACTGTAAAAGTATTTAACTTCCTCGATTTAAATACTCTTGATGTTTAAGGTATAGCTAAAAGTCATGCCAAAACAATTGTGATTATTGTAAAATAATAAAAATGCTTACAATATATTTGTGTGTACATGATGATCTAAACAAACTGCAGTAAGTGCATGTATTTCTAAAAGATTAAATGTGTGAAAATTTAAAGTGTCATTTAAAATAGAGGAAAGTACAAATGATGTAATGGTCATACCTGTTCTAGGATATATACTTTTAAAGATAAAAGTATATCTAACAAGTGACAAGAACCAAAATAATATTGTATCAGAAACATGTCTAATTTTAAAGATATATTATACTATTTTGAGAAGAATCATTTTGTGAAATGATATAATTAGCATCGAGTCACCATCCGCGTCCAATCAGTCAAATTTTATCAGTAAAGAAAAATGTATGTGGAAAGGCATGTACATATTATAATTTATTTCCTATATTAAAATCCTTAACGTATGTGGTGGCAGTTTCCTGAGTGTTGTATGGATTTTTAGAAAAAAAAATACATTAAAAAACTACTGTTTTATCTAAAAAAATAACTAAAAAGAGGTTCCAAATTATATCTTAAAGATAATGTACATTAAAATGTGGTTAACTTTCTAAGAACTAATGTGTTACATATTCTATGAACAAAGATGTGTATTTTCAATGAACTAATGTGTAAACACTCTATGAACAATAATATAAAACTTCAACGAACTAAAGTGTACATCTCTATGAACTACAACGTACGACATGACTGAACACATGTATAAAATCTCTATGAACTAATGTGAAAAACCGATGAACTAATGTGTAAAATTTCTATAACTAAACGTGTAAATATGCTATGAACTAAGTTGTTTATTCGGAGAACTAAAAAGACCAGGAAGAAAGTGATTTTTTTGTTTTAACAAAAATGAATGTAACTAGTTCCCCATGTACAACAAGAATGGAAAGTAAAGCGATGAACTAGTGTAACATCAATGAACAAAGAATGTGCGATGAACTCTTGTGTTTTTTCTATGAACAAAATTCTTATGTGTACCAGGAACTAATACATTATATAACGTGTTTAAAATAATTGAAGATGTAAATAATGTGTATTTATAACAATTTAAACTTCAAAAGAGGAAAAATGCCTGTTCCTGACAGTAAACCAACCAGCATGAATGAGTGTAAAAATTATGTAAAACAAAATAGTTTTTTGTCTGCAGAGTAAAATAAAAGGAATGTGATCATGACACAGTATGTAGAAAAAAATATTACAGAAGTACCTAAAAATTATGACCGAATTCAACCAAGGCGAGTGTTATCTTTGAACCATAACCAAAAATAATTTTGTGAGAATGAAGTGTAAGTATGTGTATGCATGTAAAGCCAGGTTGAATATGAAACCACAACAAATATGTACAAGAGTTGCAAGAAAAAGGAAATCTCTGTGAAATATATTCTAACGAATTAATTTGAAAACCGCGAGGTCGCGCGAGACGACACTTCAGTATAATGACATGCCTAAATAATCAAAATTAATAGTGTCCTACACTAAAAAAACGCTGATAATTTAACAAAGTGTCTAATAAATGTAAATAAATAAATAAAAAAAAATGAATTTATGAATTTTGTAAGTGAAAACCAGCTTTCTATCCCATTGCGTAGGTAAGTGGCCATCTCACCTCACAAAAGGAAAAGAAACCCTTAAAAAACATTCTTGACATTGTGCTACCTCTAGAAAATAACACAATGCAAGAAGAAATCTATCGAAAACAGTCTCTAAATATTAGAAAGAAAAATAAAAATATTAACTGAAATTTAAAAATATTGAGATTTTACATGTACTAATGTGTGCTGGTATGCAACAACACGACATACAATTGATTTAAAATGTATACTAATACGATATATGTTTTAACTGCCTTAATGAAATAAATAAAATCTCTCTTTCTGTTATTATTAATAATAATATTGATGACTCGAGCAGGCATTAAAAAGTTAAGAGAAAAGCTTGTGACAGGTTGAGATAATTTAATTAAAGAAAATATTATATTTTACACATAAGATCTCCAAACCTAAAAACATATTATATTTGCGAGAATATTTTAAAATGTAAATTATTCAATGTCTAATTGCTGTCAACTATTTAAAGTTTAGTAAAAACAAGTGAAAAGTTTACCATAAGCGAAAACAAATTTAAGCTTCTCGCCTCCTTCATTATATTTCCAAATTTGTCAACATGGCAACACATAAAATATTTTTATAATGGTATGTCGTAATATACCACTTAATGAACTTTATGAACATTAAAAATAAGATATCTATACACAAATATCTAAAAGACACACCTATATAATAAAACAAATACACACATTGATTAATAAAAATAAAGTTGTTAGTACCATTTTGTATCAAATAAATGTCTAAGAAATACTATGTTATTTCAAGAAAATTACCTAGATATATTTTTATGAAATAACCTTTAAAATGAAAGTTCTTATAATGTTATAATTACTGATGAAGAATAATCATGCGTGTAGTAAGTTTAAATATTATATTTTATAAAACAGTTGTATTCTTTATATACTCAGAATAAAGAAACAAAAAAAATTCTTTAATATTTGGCTGCAAGAAATAGCTCTACCCTGGCACGTAGCCAGGGAGGGGGCTAAAGGGGCTGAAGCCCCTCCCGAAAGTTTAAAAAGAATAAATTTTTTTTATCTATAATGATAATATGAAAAACTTTTTATTACTTTTATTTTTTATTACATTAAAATTAGATTAACATTTCATTAAAACTAGATTTTTAATTGTAAAAATATGAATTCCTTAAATTACAGCTACAATAATCCGTCCTTGTATCATTCATTCGGATACATTGTTCTTTATTCGTATCCACCACTAAAATTTTAAGCTCTTTTTAAACCGCAACTTTAACCACCTTTGTGCACAATAAGTGTAATTTCGTGTCATAATTTGATTGTAAAATTAAGTGGAATACGGCGTATGGCGTATAAGTTAACTTTAGGTATAAAATATAAGGCATTTATTTATTTGCAGATTTCTCCAAACTTCCTCATTCATCACGCATATCATGAAAACCTATAGTGGTCAATTTTAAATTATTTTGTAGAGTAAGGAGCTAAAAACTTTAATGACAATCTATAATATAAAATCATGCGAAAATTAATGCTTTTAAAGAAAGTATCTTTAACAAGTTGAATGTAGATTCTTCCATTGCAGAATTCAATTTCGCCTCCAATTAGGGAAAAAAAAAAAAAAAAATCGATAGAGGTTTTTTAGAAGAGCGACCTCGCTTAGATTGCAATGAACTAACTTCATTTTTCTTGTGTTTATCAATATAATAGCAAACAGAATGGCGTGAAATACCCAATTGATTAGCAATTTCTCTCTGAGACATTGGAATTGCGGAATAATAAAGAGATACAATTTGACGTGCTACATCTTCATTGGCTAGATTCATCAAAAACGGGTTTTTTTTTCTTTAGTTTAAATGCTTTTTAGCAGTTTCCAATAAAGTTGAAAAGTGCTTATGCATTCGGTTTGTCTGGCCGTCTGTCCGCGCTCTAACTCCCGTAAATATACTCGGATTGCTATGAAATTTTTATACGTTATTGATGTTTACCCTAGCACGACATCTATAGAAAATAAAGCATCTACCATGATTAGTTTATCTACAGAGAGAATCAAAAGTTTCCCATTACATTATGGCCTATGGGGAAAAATCGTTAATATACTCGGATTGCCATGAAATTTTAAGACTTTATTGACGTTTACCCTAGCACGAACGCAATTGAAAATGAAGTTTCTACTATGATTAGTTTATCTACAGGGCGAATCAAAAGTTTTCCATTACATTACGGCCTATGGGGAAAAATCATTAATATACTCGGATCGCCATGAAATTTTAGGACGTTATTGAGGTTTACCCTAGCACGAACCCTATTGAAAATGAAGTATCTACCATGATTAGTTTATCTACAGAGAGAATCAAAAGTTTCCCATTACATTAGGGCCCATGGGGAAAAATCGTTAATATACTCGGATTGCCATGAAATTTTAGGACGTTATTGACGTTTACACTGGCACGAACGCTATTGAAAATGAAGTTTCTACCATGATGAATTTATCTACAGGGCGAATCAAAAATTTCCCATTACATTACGGCCTATATGGAAAAATCGTTTCAAAGGAATTTTAAAGATGTTATACCCTGTCAAACATATTAAAATATACATTCTATAAAATATAAGGTGAAAATATAGCTATTATTCATTTACATGGCCACACAAAAGAATTCCATTAGATAATGGTAAAATGGGGAATTGTGTGTGACATATTTTAAATATATTAAGCTGTTTCATGTATAATAAAACTGATATGTGTCACTGAAGCTTAATATAAATTATACGCTACTGTCTTGCATAATATGAAGTACATAGCATTTACAGGGCAACACAAAAGATTTTAAATAGTATATTTTTTCCGAAGTACCGTATATGTGTCCGATAATGGCTGATGGAGGGATGAAATGCATTTTAATTATGATATGCGCGTTTATATTTCGCTAAATATATGCACATTATATGATGTGTATAAATGTTATAGTTGATATACAGGGCTACCCAAAAGAGCTCACCAACGTTACTGAATATGAGCGTAAATTATTTAAAAGTGGTTCTTAAATAAGCTATGCATTTTTACGCTGAGCTTCATTCAATTTACTGAGAAATATTTGCAGAATATAGATAAAAGGATATACAGGGCCACGCAAAGAATTCGGTACATGGACGCCTGTGAATGATAATTTGAGAATGTGATTTCAGTTGTTTTAAAAGTGTTTTAGTTTACAATAAATTTTAGCCTAATGCTGACGTGTAATAAAGGTACAATGTAAACTACAGGGCTGAACGAAAGTATTCAAGTATGTTTCCATCTAATAGTATGAAATGCTGAAAAAGAAATTTCAAGCTACTGGGTATTTTCTTGCTAAACTAAATTTTTCCATTATAACAACTGACATATGAAATACAGAGCTGTTCAAAAGTACTGGAGTACATATTTGGGTATATTTGGTTATACACTATTATTTCCCTAAATAACAAAGTTTTGTTAAAGATTTCATTAAGTGTTGAAAAGTGCTTCATAATCAATGCTTAACGCATGATTTTTCTTACTTGTTTTATAGACTCTGACTCTGAGTAAAAGAAAATGCAATTTAACAATAAAACGAATGGAATCCCGTCGAATTCGACGAATGAAATGTTTAAAAGGCCCGATCGATTTGGTTTTAAAAAGTCCTTCCGGCAATGCCGGGAGGAAGAGGTAGCTTTCATATACATTTATTTATTTATTCTAAAGTAAATTACATTGTTCAAAAATACTAAGCTCAAATTAGTGGAAATAATCTTATAAAATTAGTGATTTTATAAGATTGAATACTGGTTTTTGTCAAGACTGAATATTAATAGGAATTTTTAGAAATTAGTCATCTTTTATTCAACCTGGTTATATTTTAAGCGATTTAGAGAGTCACCAAATTCCGCGATATCATAAAGTGTATGCCATTTTAAAGCAACATGATGGATCGTTCAGATCAGACCGTTTCAATATGCCAGCCATAAGAAAAAATCAAAGTGCTATAACTCAATCATTTTGTAAGATATAGACAAAATAAAAAGTGTTCTGGAATCTTTGTTTTAAGTTCTAACACGTAAAAGAAAAATATTTTTCAAATTTTGATTTTTTTTCACATTTAATTTTAAATTTTAAATTTTTAAAAAAATTTAAAATGGCCACCATTTTGAAACAAAATGCTGGATGATGCTGGCCAACGAACTCTGTCGAGACATTTGTATGTACTATGTACATACCAAGTTTCATTGAAATCGGTTCATAAATGCGCGTGTTATTACATGACAAAAATCAGATCGTTTCAAAATGTCAGCCATAAGAAAAAGTTCAAAGTGCTATAACTCAATCATTTTTTAAGATGTTGAAAAAATAAAAAGTGTTCTGGAATCTTTGTTTGAAGTTCTAACACGCAAAAGAAAAATATTTTTCAAATTTTGATTTTTTCGCATTTAATTTTAAATTTTAAATTTTTAAAAAAATTTAAAATGGCCGCCATTTTGAAACAAAATGGCGGATGATGCTGGCCAACGAACTCGGTCGAGACATTTGTATGTACTATGTACATACCAAGTTTCATTCAAATCGGTTCATAAATACGTTAATTATCGCATGACAAAAATCAGATATATATGTATGTCAACATTTGAACGGAGGGTGGTTTTGGGGTCTGGGGGGCATGATCGGTGAAAATATACCAAAATTTTTCGGAAGTGCTTTCCTCCGGACGGCTGCAATAGGTAGCTTTTTACTTTTTGTAATGAAAGCTACCTAAAAAAGCAAAAGTAATTACATTATTGAATCAATATATAATAAATATATTTACAAACTAAATGTCAAGTTTGCCAGTTACAATTTTGCATGCAAATATTCGCACATTTTCAGTTAAAATTGTAATCTGAGTGCCGGCGAAATCCAGAAATTTAATTTATATGCACCCACAGAAATATAGTTTTATTAAAAAATAAACTAATTTCATTTTTACTATGCCATTTTTTTCACTAACTGAAGTCATCTAAAAGTAAAATCTCAATCTCAGTGTCCATAATGAAAAGAAATATTGAAATGTAATATCGGGTACTACTAGGTTATCCCGTCGACCAAAAAATTATCGCCAAACTATAAGATTAAATGGATGATCGTGAATGTCACATTCAATGACATTAAATACGATTCATGTGAATAAAATGTCATTAAAAGATTTTTATTGCGACTTTTTATTAATATTTTTATTAATATTCTACTAATTATTTGTTTTTTCGTTATTTAAAATAAAAATTATATCAATATGTACAATTTGGCTATTAGTTTGGAGATTTGTATAATTTGGCGAAATTGGCCGACGGGATAACAGAGTAGTACCTAATATCGTTATGAGTAAAAATGCGATGTTTTAAATAGTGACGTCATTTTCTCTTCAAATGTTTTTTAACAGTTACTGTTATTAGTAATATGAAAAAGGCATCCGTAATAATATTGTAATTCCCATTTATCTGTTTGCTGAATGACATCATTTTCCTCATTTGAAATTTTTCTTATTTTGCTTTAGACATTAATTTTTATCATAAATTATTTTCTGTTATTTTATTTACATTATTAATATTATTTCTCAGTAAATATATTTTTTTTTTACATTAAATAGTGTATAATTATACGCAATCATTTTGGAAAATAAATTCTTAATACCGAGAGAAAAGCTAAACTGAGTTGCCACCATTTTGAAGAAATATCGTAAAAAGCATTTAAAATTAAAAATAAAAATGGAAATAAATTAAAAAATAACTAAAATGGGCACAACTACAAATAAATAGCTTTCATTTAAAAAAATAATTATCAAAATCGGTTGAGTAGAAAATTCAGGGCTGATGACACGACATTTTTTAGCTTGTCTAAAAGAAATAGCATCGGAGGCTAAAAATAGGGTTGTAAGTGTAAAAGGTTTTTTATTTAAACCAAAGATGTAGTACCAGGATATTTTGAAAAGGATTGTGGTGAATAAAAATGATAGGGCATCGAGAAACCAAAGGTTTCGCGATAGAAAATGTGCGCAGAGTAGTCTGTTTCAAAATTTTCATTGTCTGTTGAAGAATTATTAACTTTAGGTATGGTTTTCCCTATTAGGTATTTTTTGGTAGTTTTCCGCGGCGCCCTTTAGAGAGTTTTCTAGGGATGTTACTTTCATAATTGGTATAGAAATATTTTAAGCTATTTATAGGAACATGGTAACAACTTCATTCGCAACAACGATCTTTTGATAGAGCATTGGTTAAGAGTGACAAAGCAATCTCAAAATGAAAAGGGTTTAAAGTTAAACCTACTGTTGAATCACTATTTAGTAATTTCAAAAGAAATGAGGACAGTGGCAAGGAAAGTATTATTATTATTACTATTATTATTAATGTTGTTGGGGATTGTTATGTTGCAGATCCAGAAAAAAAAAATATTCTAGTGCTAATTTTTTGAAATACATCACATGAGCCTATAGTATAGCGAGCAACTCAATTCGATATTGAGGATGTAGAGAGGATTTAAATGGTGTCATTAAGAGAAACTTCTTGATTCAATTTTACTTCCTAAACAGCCGATCAACATTTCAACGACAGAAGGAAAGAAATGAAAAGAAAACGTTTTCAAGAGAAAAGTAACAAGATCCAAAAATAGATTTTTTTCCCTTGCTTATTCCAGAAAGCAGGATGGTGTTTATTGCAAACTTACTTTTTGTTTTTCAAGAAAAAAGTAAATTAAAAAAAATTAAAAAAAAAACTACAAATTTTCTACATATTTTAGAAATTTGAAAAAGGGTAAATATGTTTTTTAAAACATGTGCAATTAGATTATCACAAACAGTCTGTTATAGAAACCAAATTTTTTGAGATTCCAGGAAAACATAACAAATATTATATCACTGTTAGATTCTAAAAGAGATAAGAAAAAAAAAGTAATTCTTAGACCAACAGTTAAAAAAATATTAATTTGTGCAAAGCAAGAAATGTAAGTTAGAAATTTTCATGATAGTGATACTCTGACGTTAAAGAAATTGATAAAAAAAAGACGGTAAGCTAAGAACTCTTTTAAGATTTAGAGCAAAGTCTAGGTATAATGAATTGAAACGACATATAAATTTCCATAGAAATATTACTTACTTCAGCCCAGACATTCAAAATAAAATAATTCAAATGTGTTCGGATATAATTAGTGAAATTTTAATTACATAAATAAACAACGTAAATTGTTTTAGCTTGATTTCTGATGAAACTGTGAACATTTCAGGCACAGAACAGATTTCCTTTCGTGTTAGATATGTGAACTATTTAAAAAATTCCCCAAACCCAATAATTTGTGAAGATTTTTTAGGTTTCATCCCAGTAAATTACTTACCAACCGAAATTTTTAGAAAAGTAATAAAACAACGTTGTGATATATAATATGAAACATCACTTTAAAATATCAAATTGAAAAATAGATTTTCAATTTGAAGCTATTTTAGCGGAAATTTTCTTTTATCGTTTTTGTTTTTGAAAAAGTAGCCGTTAGAGCATACGAAACATGTAAAATTAAAAGATATTTTTGCCCTTTTTATTTTAATGTATCCCTTGTAGCATAATATAAGTAATTTAACGATGTGATAAACTGCGTCTTGCCATGTCTAAATACGTCACACAGAAATATGACGGAGCGGCCAATGTCTCTAGTCATTTCAGTGAGGTCCAGTGTAGGATTCGTCGGAAGTATTAAAAAATGCACGCTGTGAAATCTGCCAATTAAATTTTGTATTCTTCAACAGTATGTTGATTCTTGCAATCAGTAACTGTCTTGGAATAATTAATGAAATGACAAATGCTTTTTTTCGAAATCACCCCAAGAAAAATGTAGTTCTTCAAGAAGCAATTTCAACATATGTCTCGGGAAACAGAAAAAAACTACTCCTCTGACTTTGTGACACAAAATTTATCGAAAAGCAGGAAAGCGTATTAACGTTTGTTGAGTTTCTTACATGCATTTGCATTAACTTAGAAAATATTTCTGGAAATCACATGCAAGATTTCTTAAACATCTAGAGTTATCTTGGCATTCATGGGTAAGTGTGATTTTCTCATTTTGACAAGTGTTTCAGTTTGACAAAGCCATTGTCTGTTTTTCTTCAAAAAAATCTCATTTCATTGATATCAGCTATAACTCATGCTAAAGATGTCCTAAATATTTTACAGAAACATAAACGAATAACTTTCATGAGATAATTGCATCAACACTTAGGGAAGACATCTTAAATTGAAATAAAGATAATAAGATCAATATTTAGACACAACCCGTGTAAACTCTCGAATTACATCACTGAAGAGTATTACTGGATTATGGTTTTTTTTCCCCTGCGTTGAAAGTCTTTTTCAAATTTTGAATGACAAATTCATTTCGAATGAAGACATTTTAACAGATTTCCAAGTGTTTCTTCCAAGATTTGCTTCTCTGGCATTAGTAAGCAAACTGGATAACCTCTCTCAATATTTAATGCCATGTATAGCTCAACTAAAAGCTGAATATGAATTATGGTGCGGGAGATTTTCTACTGTTCACACAAACACAGAGATTCTAATAGTTTTAGAGCACTGTAATGAAAGGTATTATAATGCGATCAAACACTTGCTGGTATTCTTGGCTACAATTCCAATAACAACAGCAGGTGCTTAAGGTTTTTTTTCGATAATGAAAAAAAAATTAAATCTTTGACTCGAAGCGTTATGGTCAATGAAAGACTGAGGGCCTTGTTATAATTTAGATCCATTGGGACATTTTTGTAGATCCTGATAAGATAATTAGATTTATGAATGAGAAGAAGCTATGAATATTGCATCTGTAGCACCATCAAATTTATTGTACAAGAATACAGAATTCATAATCTTCGTAATAAGAGAAAGTGAAATACAAATATAATTTATTTATTATCTGCATCTGTAGCTGTTATTTTTTTTCTTTTGAAAAAATAATACGTACAACTAATTTCATCTATGAATGATTTTTAAACCCAGCATTCGTAATGTGAGGCACTCACACACTATATTACTCCTGTGTTTTAGACTTATAAAACTTATTTGCTTGTATTTAAAAATTTTCTAATATTTTTTCTGAGAGATTACACGAGGCTTATCTCAAACATTGTTAGTGTGTGCTTTTTAAAAATTTTCGTTGAAGATTTTTTTTCCTAAAAAACACTTAGATTTCCAAATCGGCTTGAAAACAGAATGTGTTTCGGGAAAATAAAAATTATAAGTCAAATCGAAAAACTACAAAATAACGATTTTTGACATGTACATGAAGTACTCTATGCAGAAATATACGTTAAGTTTAGAATGATTTTTTTTTTTTATTTACGCTTTAAATTATGCAAGACACTGCTATCAGATCAGAAAAAAAATTCCAAGATTGAGCCCCTCCCGAAAGAAAATCCTGGCTACGGGCCTGGCTCTACCTACATAGATATAGTCAATAGGCAAGATCATTTAAAGATATTGATTACATATATTGAATTACGCAATAAAGAAAGTGATTATTACTTTTAAGTACAAATCTAAAAATAAAGTATTATCTGTAAATAATACTCAATAGAAACACAGTAAAACATAACTTACCCTTTGATTATGGAATTGTCAAAGCATAATAAAATATAATTGAAATGATACAATTTTATGTATCTCAAGATGAAGGCAGTGTCAAATATCTAGAGAGGTGCATACATCTTTATTTATTACAAGTATTCATATTTATCTTTCTTTATACTTTTTTTTAAACTTCCAAACATGCAAAAAATAATAGTTTGACACAAAAACATTCTGTCTTATTTACCTGGAAACATGAATATTTTAGATGCACCATTAACTTACCTTTAACTTCTTTTTTTTTTTTAATCATCTTATAAAATCAGGTAAAGAAATATATAAAACTGTAAATGTATACATATGAATGTCAGATTGTAATAGTTCAAAAAGAATCGCATTGCAAAGTAAATAAAAATGTAATATTTAAAGAAAATAAGTAAAATAATAGATTTTTTTCTTTAGCACAATCATCCAAAAAAATATGATTTATGAAGTCAATATTCTGAATTCTTTTTTTTTTAAGATTGTCTTAATACTTTGAATGAAATTTCAGTAAGAGTGCACAGTTGATAGATACTTAGTTATATGAAAAATATCCTTTTATCCTGTTATCATATTTGGCGTCTTATTTCTGAAATAGCATTTGTAAGACTATGAAATATTTCGACGTAATCTAAGAAAACTTCTAACTAATATTATTCACAAAAATAAATATGAGCATGAGAAAACAATGCATAATAAACAATAATTGAAATAAAATCACTCATCATATTATTCTAAAATAATAACAAAAAAGTCATGCAATTAAAATAGAGATTGAGCATTAAAATCATAAAATATAAAATGCATATATTTTCTCGTACTCACATTTTATACCGCAGATGCTTATTTATTTTCTTCACTTTCTTTTTCTTTTTTTTAAATCACTCCACTGTGTTAATTTGGCAGCATTCTCACGAGTGTGCTAATTTTTTACTTCTTTTTATAATAGATTTCGACAGTTCCCTTTTTTAGAAAAAAACTGAAGAAATGCAATATATGTACGTTGACAATCGAAGACACAAAATCCAGCGCAAAAAACACCTAATCTATGAATGTAGATTAAATTGCAGATCAAACACGAAAATCTGTAGCACTGAGCACACTGCGCACGATCCATCTCTGAAGTAAACAAAAACTTCTGAAGTACACAAAGTATAGAAATAAAATGCACTATATTGCCGAAAGCAAGGCTGCGAGTTTAACGGAGATGAAGTATGAGTCACCACAATCTACCGCAGATTCTTAGGCCTACATCGGCAGGACCAGGCGTTAACGAGCGGGAGTTGTTTACGCTGAGCCTCGTGAAATTCTTCGATCAGAAAAATCAGCCGCATCCAACATGAATAATGGTTCGGCGCCGGGACACAATTCCAATGCGATCCATCAGGAAAAAATCCGGCAGCGACAGTCCGCATTCTATAGGCACTCCAAACTATATTCTATGAACTGAGAACACTCGTAATAGCTAATAGTCTATATTCCGAAAACGTAATAGATAGTCATCTGTCGGGGGAATAGGCTTTCAAAAATCATGTAAACATCCAATGAATAAGATAATGTCATACTACTCAGGTAGATAAATAGTCCAGATAATAGTCCAGATATAGTCCAGATAAGTGCTAATAAATAGTCCAGAAACTAAACTTTCAAGCGAATCGAAGCAGGCAACTAAAAGCAGCAACTAAAGCAGGCACCACCCCTTGACGTTAAAAAAAATTTGCGAATGCCTGGTGTTAGGCACCATAAATTTATATATTATAGATCTGTAATTTAAAGTATGTTGACAGGTTCTTTTTTAAAAATGCATTCGCTAGTTATAGGCTATGATCGCTTAAGACAATAAATGCTCTTTAAGAAAAATTATTTATTTGCAGTAAACTTCAAAATTTAAGGGTTTCATACAGAAAAGTTAGGGATGGTGCCTGAACGCATTTTTTTAAGAAAACAGTCTTCACATGACTGAGTTCATGAAGCGAGAGGGAGGCAATTGATTCCTCACTGAAAAATTCGCACATTGGCATCACACGATTGGCGACATTAAGCATATGAAAAATGACTGATATCATCTCCGCAAAATTGTCTGTTACGCTTAAACAATAAAAGGATTTTGAATTTTATAGCAGGGCAACTAGAAAACAGCAGTCCTAAAAAAATACGCCAAAAAGGAATCCGACTGCCAATTCGTACGTTAGGAGCATATTTTGGGAAAATGTTCTCAAAAGACATAACAACCATTATGTACATAAAAAGACTCATATGCAACGAATAAGTTATACTTAAAATTACGCAGAGAGGAAAATGAAATTTCACTGACCGCAAACACATTCGAACTTTATTCTTTTTTTATTTGTTTCCAGCAAGGGTGAAATACGCATCTTAATGAATTCTCTTTATCTGACAGCCGTTTTTCAGTAATAAAGCAGATGCTAGGTGTTTTTCTTTCTTTTCTTTTGAACGAAAAGTTATTGTGGGATCGAGAATAAGCGTTAAGATAAAATAGATATTAATTAAAGATTAGTTTTAACTGTAATTTAGAAAAATGTAAAATTTAAGAATACTATATGTGATTCTACATCACAGTCACATCTGAATTTAACTCTGCATAAAATAACACTGCTAATTGAAACTTTAAAAAAAATGTTTTTTTATTAACCCTATATTATTAAAAGTGTTTAGGGAGAGTTCCATCTGTCCCAGACACTGCATTATAATTTCAATAAAAAATCAGAGCTGCAAAAATTTACTTATCCAAAAGATAAAACCATCTTTTTTTTTTTTTTTTTTTTTTTTTAACATACCAGGGCTTTAAAACCTTACTTGTACCAAGATCTCTGAACAGAAAAACAAACAAAAAAAAAAAAAAAACAGTCTTGCTCATTGGATAATTTTAAAATTACAAATAAAACAGTCAAATTAAAAAGACTGGACATAAATTATTATAAAATCTAAATTTTTTAGTAAAATATTCTGGTGTAATAACGCCAGGTTGGGTAATAGCGCCAAATGCTAATATTAAGAGAATCCGGGAAATGGCACCTACGGGTTCTGCGCAGAAGTCAGCGTTCTGCGCACTCTGAGTCATTTGAAGCTCAAACAATTTCTAAAAGTAATTTGTTCCATTTGTAGGTCTTATCGTTTTAAGAAGCGCCTAAAATCAATGCCTGATCTAAAATTCTGTGATGTAATAAAGTTCTGTGATGTGGAGACTATATATTTATCAAAAAATACTTTGTTTATTACATAAATTTGTAGTGTATGTTCGCGAAGAAGTTTGTAACTTAAAACATACTCCGTAATAAGTATACCAGGGTAATATCGCCATCCCTTGGCGTTATTACCCCAGTTGATTCCTTTCAGTAGCGGAACTAAATTCGAAGAGGGTTTATTTTTCGTTTTATATTTTTATTTTATGCACAAGAGAGCGTTATTTTCATTGTTGAAATGTATAGATTAAGGGTGTTCGATACCCAAAACTGATCAAAAATTGGTATTTTTTTTCTATTAATGTTTAAGCAGTTTTAATTTCTTATCAATAAAATAATATCAAAATGTTTTTGATATTTTAATTGCAGCGTTTTCAAAATCCGATTTCAATTAAATTCCCACGTGATTGTTCAATTGAGTTCTAAAGCATAACTTTTCGGTTTCTAACTTAACTAAAGATCTTAGTTTCCGAACGCGCATTCTGATAATAAGAGATTAAGTCAAAAAATACAATTTATACACTAAAACTTTTTGTATAGTTTTAATTCTAGTGCAACTTCAACCATTCAAATATTTCTAACAATAGTATTAGGACTCCAAAAGGAAGAAAATTCCAGTTGCTATACTGTACTATATTCCATAACTATATAGTTAAACTAGAAATTACAATTTAAACTCTAAAAATTAAAAAAAAAAAAACCTGCGATTAGTGAGATAGCTATAATGTGAGATAGAGGTTAATTTTGTTATCAATATAGTGATAATGAAATGTAACCGAATAACGCATACATTTTAATAAATCTAACAAGGATATTGATTTTTATAAAATATCTTATTTAATTAATTAAAAATACAAATTTATTAAAGCAGGTTTTAAATAACGCCGACATTTTAAATCTTGGTTTGTGCTAATCCACATTACTGTGTAGTGTGTGGGTTAAAAAGTATTTTGAAGACATTTATAACAGTGTTAACAAATAGTTATTACATAGAACTCAAATTATTATAAAATGTCACATGATAAAAATATTATATTTAAAACAGATAAAATCGTGCAATGTTTCTAATAATTCTATTTAAGCGGGTCTTTTTAAGCAAGAAAGAAGCTTAGGGTTTAATATTCTGTTGCCTCCTCCCCCCCCCCCCCCTCCTTTTTCTTATACTTTCACGAAAAAATTAACATTTTCTTTCGCTTAGAATGCATATATGGAAACATAAATACTGATTTAGTTAAACACAGTTAAAGTCTTATATTCTATTGCTTGCTGCACCCCCCCCCCCGGTCCTTTTTTTTTCACACTTTTGAAAAAAAGAAAAATTGAACACTTTCTATCGCTTAGAATGCAATTTGTCAATTTCTAGGGCTGTATAGTTTGTATTTTTAGAATTGGATGATTTACACGCGATTATATCATCATATTTTATAGTTTTGTTTGCATGGCGTATCACGTCACCATATTTTATGAATACATATCTGTTAAATTATTATTTTTTATCGATAGTTCAAGAGTTGCTGAATCAAATCCTGTATTTGTTTGAAACAAAAAAGAATCTAAAACTAAACCGAGAAAATTGGTAGAACCTTAACGTGGTATTATTACCCCAGGATATCTTACAATTTAATCTTTCGGTTGGGTGAAGATTTGATACAAATAAACTCATAGACTAAAGGAAATAAAAGCTAAATCAATTCAGACAATTCTTTGGGTTTCTGCTTAGTTTCATTTTCGCTCTTATAGTCCAAGAGCCAACAGCACAAAACCCTAAGTCATCGAGCACAAGAAAAAATCCTTTATTTTATGAAAGAGTAGTAATAGAGAAATCTAATGACCCATGTTTGCCGGAAGAAAAGTGGTACATAAGCCAAAAATTAACACCACTAGTGGTTGACTCGTAGGATTAACATTGTGTTTTCCCAGTTTTCCATGTTTTCCTACTTTTGATTGTACGGCAAACACAATGCTATACCTACGAGTCAACCACTAGTGGTGTCAATTTTTGGCTTATGCACCACTTCGCTTCCTTCAGACATGGATCATTAGATTCCTCTATTACTACTCTTCCATAAAATAAAGGATTTTTTCTTGTGCTCGATGACTTAGGATTGTGTGCGGTCGGCTCTTGGACTATTATAGTTATCTTTCTTATATTACGAGAATGGAAACAGAAAATTGCCGAGAAAGGGATCACGTAAAAGGTCTGCACGGACCCGGCCCGGTGTAAAAATCATAAGTTCGGCCCAAACCCAGCCCTTTTATCTTTTTACTGTTCTAGGCCCGGCCCGATTAGGCCTGACACAATTTCTACTATTCCGAAAAAATCCCTATTTTTAATATATAATTAAGATTTCTTTAAAGAATATTGCATATATATTTATGGGGTGATTTTACAGTATAGTTTACAAAACATATACAATAGCAACATTAATGATTTCTTAGATTCTTGGGCTTTCAACATTCAAATAAGGATTCATTAAAAAAGTAATATACTTTGGAATAAAATAAAAAGTATTAGAACATCATAATTTTTGAAGCTGTGTATTAAAAAAAATTATGAAAATATGTCTATATCATTTATAAAAATATTTCTCAAATCCAAAGGAGCTATTTTCTGAATTCATTTCTTTTCGGAAATGCATAAGAATAGCAGGTGTTCTTTTTCAGAAACTATGCAACTAAAAGACGTTATCCATTTTTTGACAAAAGCAATTTATTTTTTAGCATATACTGTCAAGGTTAGCGTTTTGAAATGAATTTCCTGAAGCAACAGTATGGGAAGGGAGAAAATCTGCAGCCACGTGACAAGAATCTCTTAAGTAATCTCTTAAGTAATGTATTTGCCAAAAATGAAAAACGCTATTCGATTCCAAATCCTTTCAATAGTCAGGCTTATCAATTTTTTACCTTTACAAAAAAAAAAAAAAAAAAAAAAAAAAATAATAATAATAATAATAAAAAAAAAAATTAATTAATTTAAAAAAATTAAAAAAAAAAAAAATTTGTCAGAAAATATGTCAGAGTTTCGCGTTGTTGAGTAATAAATTTAAGAAACATCTTCAGGTATATTTCCAAAGATTACGTTAACAAAAGTTCATTATCGTTATTAATATTTTTACAAAAAATATTATCTGCCCTACACATATTGAGAACAATTAAGTCCAGTTCTTACCCAGCTCGAATATGTAGAAAAACAATACAAGCCTGATCTCGGCCCGGTATGAGTCTGCTAAAAAAATATTAAGCCCGGGTCAGACAGAATAAAAATGTCCGATGCCGATCTTTAGAGTGGAGAAGTTGCATTTCTGTATTAATGTTGTCAAACTAGAATCGGCTCGTGACGAACATCTATACTTATTCCCGTTAAAGGCGTATTCATTGAAAATAGCTCATATATCATCGTTTTTGAATAAAACTTTATATCTAGTCAAAAGGCCCGCTAAATTTTATTATTGGCCCGGCCTGTATGACCCGTTCATTTTTTTTTTTTTTTTTTTTTTTTTTTTTTTTTTTTTTGCCAACTCTGCCCGTTTGAAAATTCGTTTCCTGGCTGGAGCGGGTACGGACTTCAAGCTAGTCCCGGTCCCATGCAGGCCTCTGGATCTCCCCCCCCCCCCCCCCAAAAAAAAAGACACCTTTTTGGCGATGAAATCGCAGGGTTAAATGCTTAAAGGTTCGGCGGATAGAACAAAGGAGTTTGTTCTCTACTCAATTTCTCTTCTAAGGGACAATTCCACCTGGAAACTTTTTGTCAAATTTAAGAAGTTTTGGTAGGGTTTTGGCTTTTAATAATGCACCGGACGACTACAGACAGCTTCGAGCTCACTCGTTGAATAAAAAGCAGATAACGATTTTATTAATTTTCTGTATTGTAAAAAAAGATCTTTAAAAATAATTAAAAGTGAAAATAAATGCTTCCAACCTGAAAATTACAAATGATTTTCCAATGATAAAATTAAATTATACATGTAACATAAATGTTAACTAGATTATAACTTAAAATTGATGTTTCCAACTTGCAAAATATAGAAAAGATTTATTTTTTTCAGTCGTAAAATTAATGTTATGGGTAGTCGAAGAAAGAATACATTATATTTTTTAACACGCTCTTATTAGCTTCACCTGTATGTTTGTGAGTTTGTGAGCTTGTGAGTTTGTAACTCATCTTATTTTATGTATGTTCACCGATTACTCCGAAACCATGCAACCGATTAACTTAGTTCTGGTGTTAAATGAAAGACGATGCTCTCGAATTGGTACCACTTCAGTTTCATCGAAATTGGTTCAGTACTTTTTTAGTAATTAGGCAAAAACTAATAAAATTAGTGATTTTTCGCTAATCAAAAGTGTTGAATACGTTCGTTGAATGGAGTGTAGACAGCATGGCCGAGCGGTCTAAGGCGTCAGACTGAAGCTCGGTTTCTCGAAAGAGAGCGTGGTTCGAACCCCACTTCCGAAAAAAAGCGTGGGGTGCTTCTTAAGAACTGATAGATGGAGCATGGTAGATGGAGCACCCCACGCTTTTTTTCCACGATAATTTTATTTATTGCTTATTAATTGATTTCTATAATAACAATGATTTTATAGTAATATAGTATTTTTCATCTATTTTCGTTTTCAGCTTATAGTACGAATTATTTTTCACGTTTTAGTTTGATATACTTAAAAAGCGTGTTTTTTAGTTTTTAAACTATATTTATTATTATTATTATTGTTATTCTTAAGAATATAGTGAAGAACATTTCAATTCATTGAAGCAAGAAGAAATTTAAAATTAATTTAAATAACTCCCAAGGACGTAATTTCAAAAGGATTCGCCAGTACATGGCGCTCGCTTATTATTGTGGGAGGAGCTTCAGTTTCACACACCACAGTGACATGCATCAAAAATCGTGCGACAGGCGGTATATTTTGCTTGTCAAACCGATTTTTTCTTTGTTATCAGGGTGAAATTGTTGCATGTTGCATGCTTTTTTGTTCAATGTCTTACTGGTGTGTGGCGCACCTAAGCGTTGTTCGATTTAGCGCCAATTGGATTCCAAGGATGGGAAGTCATAAATGACGTCACTTGAAGCCGTTCTTTTCCCCCTCTTGCCACTGCCGTGTTTTTGGACGGTTACTTGCATTCTTGCATTGAATATTGCTGATTGGATTGAGTTCTTAGTTCCATTTTAAATACGGACGCAGGGGAAGAGGCGGAGAATTTGATTTACGGCTTTTCAAATAACAACATTTCATAGAAGAAGATAGATACGTGTACTTCTCTTCTTTCATAACTCCATGGTACACAGTCTTTTAAAAATGAAAAAATTGTTGCCAAATATTTCAGATGAAAATTGTGAATATTTCTCAGAACTGAAGTGAAAACAATTAGAAATGCGTGACGTCACGGCTTTTATAGAAGTCGTGGGTTGAAGTGAATGAAATTGCTACCTTCTATAAGAATAATTTGCACTAGAATTTGTTTTTATTGCTATCGTGTTACTGCAAAATATCAATTAAAATTGTTTTTGTAATATGATTAATGAAGTCGACAATGGACAAGGTCTAGAACAGCAGGTAAGTTCTATTTATGTTTAAAATTAATTCTTAAATTTATTAGATCGTTATTTGTACTGATTCTAAAATTCAATTGGAAAAAAAATTCCTCACGTGTACGGATGTTAATTTAACACATTAGAGTGATTGTTAATTAAATAAGAATAAAATAATTCTGTTAATTTCCCAAATGTTTTTATGCTAACTTATTTTGTTTGTCAACAGTGATGGACAGTATCTAGTGAATCGCTAATTTTCAGTGTTTGTCGAGCTTTTACGTCTAAAATTAATCAAATTTTGCTTTTAGCATGTTTATTCCTTTTATGATGTGCATTCATAAATTCAGCGCAGAATCCATTTTAAAGTTATGTTGCTTCTTTAGATGTTCGTAGTTGTCTGCTTGTGAAAGTAGTCTGAATGTCTTCAATGTTTCAGAAGTGAAAAAAGATATACTAAGAATAAATTATCCGAAATATATACCCATTACTTACATTCTGCAAATTTTACCTCAAAAGTGAATGTTATTATGTGTTACTTTCAATATAATTTTGAAATTAGGACATTTCTTGTTTTCTTTGGTATTTTTCCATTGCACAATTATTGTTAATTTTTGTTTATATTTAAGGCGCTATTTGTATAGCTGTAGGAGACCGATTATTTCATCTTATGTAATTTATAATTTCTATTTATCAAGTTTTTATTGTTATAAATAAATCTTTTATTGAAAAATTAAAAAAAAAATCTTCTCACCTTTATTATAGTTGTGTTTACAATAAGCCATTTTAGATTATAAGGATCCCTTAATTTACAGATGCATTTTCCCCATAGGTATATGCGTTATTGAATAACTTGTCATAATATATTGCAATAGTGTTACTGATGTGTTCAGTGTTTTAAAAATTGGTTTATTATTCTATCAGTTTTTGTCAAGGTTATATAAATATCTAGACTTCATCTTGTTATTTTTTAATCATTTTACAATTTTTTTTTTTATCTGTTGTCATTGTTTAATAACTTCACAATTTTTTTTTTAAATCAAATGTATCTTAATTATCAGTTTTTAAAAAGTAATTAACTTCTTTAAAACAATCGGATATTCACTGATTTCTTTGCATTTAAATTATAGTACTTGTATACTATTATATTATAATAAATGTTATCTCTTATGACATTTATAATTAATATTTTATGACTTATTTTAAAATAATTTATATATAACTGCATTTAATGACATATAAATAAACAAAATATAATTTAACTTAAGTGATAAAAATATTATATAAAACTGAATGTATTATAAATATAAGTGTGTAACTCTATATGCTGTCTACTGATCACCATTGTTCTAAATTGTGCTAAAATGCTTAATTTTTACAAGAAATTAATTTTGATTAAAATTGACTATATACATTTTTAGATGAAATTACTTCATTAGGACATTTTAAAATAAGTTACATTATTAATAATTAGTTACTTTATTAATAAATTTTTAAGAAGTTATTCTATTAATAAAATTTAGTAAGTTATTTTATGAATACATTTTTATTAACTAAATAAAAAAAATTTAGGAAAATTTACGTACTTAATAGAGAAGACTTTCAATTTATTAATGAAGTACTTTTCTCTAAAAATTTATTCATTAAAGCAAGTTTTTAAATTAAAAAATATATATATATGTATATTAATATGCTTTATCAATAAATATTTAGAAAAAGTTATTTTATTAATAAATCTTTAGAAAAAGCTACTTTATTAATAAATCTTTAGAAAAAAATACTATATTAATAAATTTTTAGAAAAAAAATACTTTATTAATAAACCTTTAGAAAAAAACTTTATTAATAAATTTTTAGAAAAAGTTACTTTATTAATAAATTTTTAGAAAAAGTTACTCTATTAATATTTTTTTAAAGTTAGTTTATTAATAATTTTTTTTTAAGTTTAATTTTTTAAAAAGAAGTTACCTTAATTTTTTTTTTAAAAAGTTACCTTATTAATAATTTTTTTTAAATTACTTTATTAATGAAAGTTAGAAAAATTTATTAATAATTTTTAGACGGATTTAGATTATTAACAATTTCTTAAAAAATAAATTTATTAATAAATTTTTTAAAAAATACAATATAAATATTTTTTTAGAAAAAGTTAATTTATTAACAAATTTTTAGAAAAAGTTATTTATTTTTATAAAATTATTTTATTAATTTTTTTAGGATTACTTTATTAATGAATTTTTATTGAAAATGACTATATAAATGTTAAAAAAATAATTTTGATTAAAATTGACTATAAAAACCTTCAGAGGAAATTACTTTATTAAAAAAAATTTAGAATGTTAATTTATGAATACATTTTGTAAAGAAACTTTATTAATGCATTTTTAGGAAAAGGTATTTGATAAAATAATTTTTTTTAATTTATTTTTTTTTAATTTATTATTAAAGTAACTTTTTAAAATTTATTAATAAAGTAACTTTTTCTAAAAAAAAAAAAAAAAAAAAAAAAAAAAAAAAAAAATGAAAAAGCAAATTTTTATATAGAAATAATTAAAACAATTTTAGAAAAACTTGCTTTATTACTATATAATTAGAAATAATAATTTTTTTAGAAAAAGTTTCATTATTAATAAATTATTTTAGAAACAGTAAGATTATTAATATATTTTTTAGAAAAACTTACATTATTAATATATTTTTAGAAAAAGTTACTTTATTAATAAACTTTAAGGAAGAATTGCTCTATTAATGCATAAAAAAAGTTAATAAAATTTTATAAAAATTAACTATAAAAATTTTAGATGAAATTACCTTTTTAACATTTTTGTGAGAAAATTACCTTTTTAACAAATTTGAGGAAATTAATAAATTTTTAGAGAAAATTGCTGCATTATTAAATTTTTAAAAAGTTACTTTTTATTAAATTTCTGAAAGTTACTTTATCAATATATTTTTGAGAACTATCTTTATTAATATTTTTTCTTGATATGGTACCAAAGGGTCATATCCCTGCCCGCAAAGACACTCGCGAGTTAATGCTATTCCTATGGGGATCCATTTATATATATATATATATATTGGCATTGGATAGCTGAGGTCCCTCTCTAGATTGCTCCTTGATAACTTTTTTGATTTTGGTCATAGGTATTTTTTATAAAGTTACTTTCACTTTCTAAACCAGTTCTGACAGTGAAAGTAACTTTATAAAAAATATCTGCGACCAAAATCAAAAAAGTAACCAAGGAGTCATCTTAAAAGGGACCTCAGCTATAAAATGCGTAAAAAAATTATTAAAAATGTCAAATTGCAAAAGACTTATTAGAAAAATGGTTCCCCTTAGGAATAGCATTAACTCGCAAGTGTCTTCGCGGGCAAGGACAGAACCCTTAATACAGTAAAATTTTTAAATTTATTATGAAGTAACTTTCTCCAAAAATCGATTAATAAAGTTTATAAAAAAGAAATTAAATTTTTTTAGAAAAACTTTATTAATATGTAATTAGAAAGCTATATTATTAATAAATATTTATAAAATTTTACTTTGTTAATAATTAGTTACACAAAAAAAATTGTAGAAAAAATTACATTATTTATAAATTTGTGGAAGTTACTTTATTCATAAATTTGAAGAAGTTACATAGTTAATAAATTTGTAGAAAAAGTTACATAGTTAATAAATTTGTAGAAAAAGTTACATAGTTAATAAATTTGTAGAAAAAGTTACATAGTTAATAAATTTGTAGAAAAAGTTACATAGTTAATAAATTTGTAGAAAAAGTTACATAGTTAATAAATTTGTAGAAAAAGTTAAATAGTTAATAAATTTGTAGAAAAAGTTACATTATTAATAAATTTGTAGAAAAAGTTACATTATTAATAAATTTGTAGAAAAAGTTACATTATTAATAAATTTGTAGAAAAAGTTACATTATTAATAAATTTGTAGAAAAAGTTACATTATTAATAAATTTGTAGAAAGAGTTACATTGTTAATAAATTTGTAGAAAAAGTTATAGTTAATAAATTTGTAGAAAAAGTTATAGTTAATAAATTTGTAGAAAAAGTTATAGTTAATAAATTTGTAGAAAAAGTTATAGTTAATAAATTTGTAGAAAGAGTTACATTATTAATAAATTTGTAGAAAGAGTTACATTATTAATAAATTTGTAGAAAAAGTTACATTATTAATAAATTTGTAGAAAAAGTTACATTATTAATAAATTTGTAGAAAAGTTACATTATTAATAAATTTGTAGAAAAAGTTACATTATTAATAAATTTGTAGAAAAGGTTACTTTAATACATTTTTAGAAGAAAAAAAATACTTGTTAAATTTGGCTATATAAATTTTTAGAGGAAATTGCTTTATTAACAAATATTTAGTGGAATTTTTTTTTCTTTTAAGTTTCTTTATTAATAAATATTTAGAAAGTTACTTTGATAGTAAATTTTACAAAGTTTATGAATAAATTTTTAAAACTAATTTTATTTATAAAGGTAGTTAATAAAGTAAATTTATTAATAAAGTAACATTCTCAAAAAATGTATTAATATAGCAAGTTTTTATAAAACAATATAATTTTTTTAAGAAAAACTTTCTGTTTCTTTATATATAATTAGAAAAAAATATATATTATAAATAAAGTTTTAGAAAAAGTTAAATTATTAATAAATTTGTAAAAAAAAAAAAATTCTATATTTGTTGAAAAAGTTTTATTAATGGATTTTTAGAATAAGTTGCTTTAATACATTTTTAGAAAAAGTTACTTTTTTTTAAAAAATTGGTTAAATTTTTTACAAAATTAATTTTTATTGATATCGACTATGTAGATTTTTTTATGGAAAATTGCTTTATTAACAAATTTATAGTGAAAATTAGTTTTTTAATAATTTTTCAAATAAGATTTTGAATTAGGAACAGCTACACAAAAATTACAATGGAAAAGGAAAAAAAAATAATACAACACTAGTATGATATATTGGAACACATGTAGTATTTGCCTGAAATCTGCCATTTCTATAAAAGATCGCTTAAAAAGTATTTTGCCAAAAGAATATTGGGGGGGGGGGAGCCGATTTCATCAAAAGATCATGGAAAAAACGCCGTTTTCGAGAAAAGATTGCATAAAAATGCAAATTTTATCTAAAGATCGCCAAAAAAACGGCGATTTCATAATTAAAAAAAAAAAAAAAAAAAAACACGGAACAACGATGATTTCGTCAAAAGATCGCGGAAAAACCACCGATTTCGACAAAAGATCGCAATAAATTGCCGATTTTGCTAAAATATTGCAAATAAATAGCTCATTTCATCTGAAGATCGCGGATAATCGCTGCGGGGAGGGTATAACTTACGGAATAAAACGCCGATTTCGTCTGAAGACCGCGGAAAAATGTCGATTTCATCTAAAGATTGTGGATATAACGCTGATTTCGGTAAAAGATCGCAGGAAAAAGAAAGCCATTTTCGATAACAGATTGCTTAAAAATATATTGTCAAAAAATCTTTGAAAAAAAGGCCGATTTCATCAAAAGATCACGGAAAAACGCTGATTTTGTCAAAAGATCGCGGGGATAAATCGCCGTTTTGAGAAAAGATCGCGTAAAAATGCAAATTTTGTCTAAAGATCGTCCAAAAAACGCCGATTTCATAATAATAATATAAAAAAAAAAAAAAAAAAAACACGGAACAACGCCGATTTCGTCAAAAGATCGCAGAAAAACCGCCGATTTCGAGAGTAGATCGCAATAAATTGCCAACTTTGCTAAAATATCGCAGGTGAATCGCTCATTTCATCTGAAGATCACGGGAAAATGCCGATTTTGTCTGAAGATCGTGGATAATCGCGGGGGATAGGGGAAAGGGGTAACTCACGGAATAAATTTAAAAAAAATATATTAATAAAGTAAGTTTATATTAGAAAATATATAGTAACGAATTTTCGAGGAAATTACTTTATTAAAAATTTTTAGAGGAAATTATTATATTAATACATTTTTTAAATAACTTACTTTACTAATAAATTTTTAAATTAGTTTGATAAATTTTTAAATAAGTTATTTTGTTAATAAATTTTAGAAAGTTATTTCATGAATACATTTTTGAAAAATAACTTTATAAATAATTTTTTAGAAAAAGGTACTTTTTTAATAATTTTTAAAAATTTCTTTATTTAATAATTTTTAGAATACTACTTAATAAAGTTTTTATTTTAAATTAATTTTTTAGAAAAAAATTCTTTAATTAATAAATATTTAGAAAAAGGTAATTTTTAAAGAAAGATGCATATTAATAATTTTTTTTTAAAAAGTTACTTTATTAATAAATTATTTAAAAGTTATTATATAAATAAGTTTTTAGAAAAAATTAATTTATTATTAATTTTTTTAAAAATTATATTTTAATCCCCCCCCCCCCCCCCGTCCAAAAAAAAAAACCTCCCGTAGGCCCTTTTTTTTTTTTCATTTTTTATTTATGTGAGAAATTTTTGCTTTGAGGCCTGTAGGATCTATGACTTTCACTTTGAATGATCCATTGCACACAGAAACAATTCGGAACTACTTTTATATCCATTACAATATTTGTTTCACTACAAAGGGACAAACACACCATCCATGTCTTACCCGAATTCAAACCAGGACCCCTCGGTGCGTCAGTTGCTGCCGTTACTGATCACGCCACTGGAGCGACTATGTGAGAAACAAAATTTATTTATACATACATACAAACAGAATTTCTACATAACAAACACCATTGGCATTGGCGGAAAAGTACTGAATGTATGTCGTACGCCATGAGGTCACACTTCCTTTCGACTGCCGTGAATAGCAAAATAACTGGTGATTTGACTATCACAGGTCAGGAACATTATGAAGTCGCATATTTTGAAATATCGGCATGTCGGCAGCATAGAATTTCTATGGCTGGTAGTGAGGAATAATGGCGCTTGAATGCAGTTTGCTCTAGATTTGGAGAGGGTAAAAACAACAGTATAACATGTTCGCTATTTTAAACTTACTTTTAACTTTAAACAGTTTTTTAATATTGGAAATGTGTTCTCAACATAAATCATGCACTTCTTTTTTGTTTTTTGCAGCGGGGTAGGGTAGGTTATTTTTTGAAAAATAAACTAAAAATTATCTTAAATTCAAAATTATCAAGATTGGAAGGGTTTTGGATTTTGTACTGTACAAATACAATGAGGTGCTGCAGCTCTGATTTGCTTGCAAAATATTTTCCAATATTTTATTTATCATTTTTTTTTTTTTTTTAGGTCTTGCCTATATGTCGATTGCACCACTTTGAAGTTATTTTTTTTTGTCTAAAATTTTTTGACTTATACGCGAGTATATATGGTAAATTTTTTAGAAAAAGTTACTTTAATCATAAATTTTTAGAAAAAGTTATATTATTCATAATTTTTTTAGAAAAAGTTGCATTATTCATAATTTTTTTGAAAATGATACCTTATTCATAATTTTTTAGAAAAAGTTATTTTACTCATAAATATTTAGAAAAAATTACTTTATTAATAAATTAAAAAAATACATTTAGAGAAAATTTTTTACAAAACATAACCTTATTGATATATTTTTAAAGAGGTACTTCATTAATAAATTTGTAAAAAATATTACTGTATAAATAAATTTTTAGAAGATGTTACTTTAACTTTTCTTAAAAATTTATATTAAAAATTTATTAAATTTATATTAAAAATTTATTAAATTTTAAATAAAATTCATTATATAAATTTTTAGGAAAAGTAAATTTTTATTAAAATTGAGGATTTTTATTAAAATTTTTATTAAAATAGATGCTGTATTTTCCTGCGAGTCGCCATTTTGTTTCCCTATTATTTCTTATACATTATTATTTTACCTCAAACTATAAAATGCAACTGAAATGATTATTTAATGATTGAATCATACATTTCAAAAAATGATATGAAATTAAACAACACCATCTACTGTGGTAATTCAAACATTAAAAGAGCAAATTTTTAATAGTAAAAATTGTTTGATTTACTTATTCATTTATTATGTAATAAATTCAAGTAAAGTGAAAATAATTTTTTTAGTGTATAAAATATTTATTTTATGTTTCATCAAAAAAAATAATTGCAACATAATAACAATTTGTGAGAAATAATAGGGAATCAAAATGACGGCTCGCAGAAGATACGGCATCTGTTCCAAAATTGATTTATAATTCTTTTTGTGAAAATTACTTCATTAATAAATATTTTTAAAAAGTTACTTTTTAATAAATTTTAGAAAGTTGCTTTATGAATACATTTTTGAAAAAAATAACTTTGTTGTTGGAAAAATATACTTAATAAAATAAATTTTTAAAATAAAGTAGCTTTCTCTGAAAATTTATTAACAAAATAATTTGTTTTTCTAAAAATTTATCAAATTTTCACAAACTTGCTTTATTAGTAAATTTCAAAAAGTTAATTAAAAAATTACTAATAAATATTACCCACATTGCAATCTTGTTTTACAATTACAAATAAATTTAACATTAGGACATCCAAACTTTATGCCTTCATAATTCCTAAAAAAAAATTCATTGGATGACTTCCTTTTTGGCGTCTGTATCTAAAAATAAATTTTGTCCCCCCCCCCCCAAAAAAAAAAAAAAAAAAAAAAAAAGAATATAATGCCAAAATTAGGTGTATGAAATTTAGCCATTTTTGTCATTTTTTAAAGAGAAAAAAGCTGTCATGTTGAAAAAAATTAAAAACCTTAGAGTTTTCATGTTTGACAAAAACTATGAATTCAAGATTACTGAATTCCACGAATTACTGATTCCATTGGGATATGGGATATTTTCCCCTATCATAGCCAGGATTTTGTTTCTGGGGTGGGGAGGAGTTTCATTTTTTCTAAGGAAAAGGGAAGCTCTTTTGCACTATATATATTTTTCCATTTTGGGAGAGTTCGCTCTACTGCAACTACTGAAATTTTAAATTTTGATCAGTAATATTGAAACAGTGTATATGTTTATAGGATAAAATTCAGTAAAGGACTTGTGATTATTATTTTTCTTTAGTAATAATAATAAAAAATCTGTTTAAGTATCTGACTACTGCATTCTTTTTTTAAATTAAACTTTTTCTCTTTACAGGTAGCTGGTCTAGACATTAACTCCACTCGTTCTAGTGGAGCTAAGAGTACTGGTGAGTAATTTTTCCTTATTTTTTCTAAACTGTGTATCTATTATCTAATTCTTAGTTTTTAAGTTTTAAATTAAAAAAATTTCTAACTTGATCATTTATATGAACTTTATTGGATTTATCCCTGGTGACTGAGAATTTCACTTGAAATTTATTATGTCAAAAATTTTCTTTAACAGGATATTTTTGCATTCAAGAGAATGGATTTGTAATCTGTTATTCAACTTAAAATAAGTGTATGTTAACCCTGGGTACTAGGTTAAAAATTTAAAATAGATATTCAGACTTGCCAAGTCTCCTGATTTTGGCAGGAGACTCCTGATTTTCAGATGTTTCTCCATACTCCTGATTTTTGACATTCCAGATTTTTCACATTTTTTATAATGTGTATGTATATAACAATGTAATTTTTTATAAGGCGTTAAATATTCTGTTATTTTACAATCCAATGTACTGTGATTTAGTGATAAACTCTAATGCATATGTAATTTTTTTTAGCATGATGATCAGTTGTATTTTATGTGATAAATTACATTCAGAATTCAGATTATAAACAACAAATCTTATACTGCTACTATTGTCGTATATTGAATTACTAATATTTTGTCTTGATTAAGATTTATTTATGATCTTTACTATAGTTTTATAAGTTTATAAGTAACAAACCATCTCCTTTTTTATAATATTCAGTCAAATTAAAAATATGTTGAAACATGCTAAATATCATATGCTTAAATGTGTTCTACTTGAAATGAGTGCATATTTTTCTTATTTGAGTAAGAGTGACATATTTCTTTTTAATTTTCAGTAATAACCAAGCCCAGTTGAAATTTAAACTTTTACTAAAGCTGTTTACATTTAAAAATTTAAGTTTTCATTAAAAAATCCTGATTTCTGTGATAAAATCTGCTGATTTTTAGCTTTCAGAACATGGCAAGTCTGGATATTTTCTTTCTTTCTTGCTTTTTTTTTTCCCTCTCTCTGAGCCTAAAAGGTTTCTGACATTTCTAGATTTTTAAGATATTTAAAGCTTTTTAATAATGTTCATAGAATTAAATGTTTTTTGGCATTGGATTTATTATACTTTTGCCAAAGTATGTCTATATTGTCATTCAGCTTGTAAACTTTTACACTAGTACAAACTTGCAATGATCAAATGTCTACAGTTTTTTAAAACATACTTTCAGTAATTTATATATTTTATTTCAAAATGAAATTTTTTATAAAAATAAATATTACAAAACTCTTCCAAAGTTCACTTTCATGGCATGAAGAGTTTAAAAGAGAATCATGTTTAAATTATTTAATCTCTATCTTGTCATCTGTGGCACTGATCTGTTAAGGCTCCTGTTCCTGGAGGAAAAGACACTTTAAAGCTAAAACTATGGGGAAGTTATTTTCTAATATCTTGTTTGCATTTACTTCAACATTTTTATTTATTTTTTGTGTATTGGATAGCTGAGGTCCATCTCTACATCACTCTTTTTTTTACTTTTTTGATTTTGGTTTCAGATATTTTTTAATAAAGTTACTTTCACTTTCAAAACCGGTTGCAAAAGTAAGTGTTCTTTCTTTTCTCTTTTTCTCTGCAGCTCTTTTTTTTTTTTTTTTTTTTTTTTTTTTTTTTTTTTTTTTTTTCCCAAAATCTTCAAAAACTGTCCAATTATAATGTTGTAAATTGAAAATAATGGATAACAAGCTATTATGAACAACGGATAACCAGATATAAATAAACAAACACTATTTTGGCACCATCTATTTATAAATAAAAGAATTTGTTAATTTAAATTTAGTCTTATTAATTTTAAGAGCTTAACACTTATCCACTTATTTTCTTTTAATTTGTTTGCTTTATAAGTAAAGAGGGTTTTTTTCCCCCTCCTTCTCTCTCTCCAGATGTGGTTGAATTATGTGATTGCATTGGTATGACTGAAAATTCTTTCACATTCTCTTATTAAATTACAATTTTATTTTCACTCCAACATTATGTTTGAATATTATGACATTAAACATCAAAATTTTATCTTTATTGAATTGATATAAATGTATGGTGTACATAGTGTTACATATTCCTTACTTTTTATAAGGAGCATAAATTTTATTTGCAATGCAATTAAATTGTTATATAGTCAATTTATATGCTTCGGTTAAACACTTTTATAATTTTGTTCAATATAAATAAAATGGATATTAAAATTTGGTTTTATTAATTTTTAAGAGCTTAATATTTATTCGCTTAATTTTTAAAAATTTTGTTTGCGTTATAAGTTTTTTTTTTTTTTTTTTTTTTTTTCTTCTCCAGATGTAATTTTATTTATTATGAGATTGCAATTGTATGACTGGAAATTTTTTCACATTCTCTTATTAAATTACAATTTTATTTTCACTCCTAAGTTGTGTTCGAATTTTACTACATTAAAATCAAAATTTTATCTGCATTGATATAATTAATATACATAGTATGTGGTATTATGTATTCCCTACATTCTATAATTACATTTCCTACAAAATATAAATTTTATTTACAATGTAATCAAATTTCAAGTGAACATAAGTTCATCTCTTTATTGAACTATTTCATAAATTGAATAAGGATTATAAATTATCTTCATCATTAATATTTATGGAACTCATTTGTCATTTTTTAAATGTACTTTTCCACAATACAAACTGTTCTACAACGAAATCTTCATTTGTTTTTGAAGTCTTTTGAAAATGAAATGCAGATCAACATTTCATCATTTTTGACGGGGGTATATACTAGTAATAATATTATCGAAATGCAAACAAGATATTAGAAAATAACCTCCCCATCAGTATTAGAAATTAGGATAAGTAAGGCATCAAATGATGCCTATGATTTTTTTTTTTTTTTCTAGTTGCCAAAAACAGCATTTCATGATTATAATCTTATGTTACATCATATTTTTTCATTTCTTTTTCTAACTATGTTAGATGAGAATAATATTGTTTCTGTTTTTATTGTTAAAGGCAGGGGAAGGTGAGGTGTGTATATATTAAAAACATTTTCTCTGTCTTAATCACCTAAAATAAAAACTGCCTTTTTATAAAACTGTAAAATCTGATTAAACTACCATATAAAGATTCTAGAAAAATGTTTAATTTTTTTCATGAAGCTGAGATGAATACAAAAATTAAACATACAAATAAAGAATACAAAATTAAATTGAAAAATTAAAATCATGATACAGTAGACTCCCTCAAATCCGCACTCCTAAAATCCGCAACTCTCTAAAATCCGCACATATTTTACAGGTGTAAACAATGAAACATTCAATTCAGATGTAGGTGCAAAAATTGATTTTTTCAGTTTTATATCGATTCTATACATTTTTTAATTTATAATTTTTGTTAAGGTTATTGAATTCATGTTTTTTTATGAAGAAAGAATAATTTATTTCTGAAAAAATAAAGATATTGCTGATATCATTGATAATCACAATCTTACCAAACATATTTATGTATTAATCAAGCTTTTTTGGTTATAAAGTCTGGCTAAACCGGAAATAAAGTTTCATTATTTTATGATCCTGATGCGAATTAGATATGTACCTTTATGAGGCAAGTTTCATTGAATAATTTAGGAAAAACATATTTCCTCTTTTATAATGAATATTTAATTGTACATTATTGATTATTAACTTAATATTTCCTTTTAGCATTTTAATCATTTTTAAAAATATCTAATTTTTTATTATTTTAATTTATTACTTATTTTAATATTTTAGTATATTGTATGCATTCATTGTACTTTTGATTTCATTATTAATTACATTCAAATTATTTTTTAAAAAAATGTAAACAAAGCAATGACCAGAAATCCACAAAATTCTAAAATCCGCAAAGCCTCTGGTCCCAAGCTGTGCGGATTTAAGGGAGTCTACTGTATTTAGTTCTTAATTCAAATATTTTAATTCAATCATGCATTGCATCGAAATACCATAAATTAAAGGCCTTTCAGCATTGAAATGTTTCAATTGAGATCCATAACTTTAGGGATGTGACTTTAAGGTCAGTTTTATCAATTATTGGTTAAAGTGAAGTCAGCTTAGATTTGATTAACAGGTGTGTGGGAGTTTTAAACCATGCTTTCAAAGTGTGCAATAATTTCAGGAATACATGGCTCTAAGGTCAATTTTATGGGCTGGTTATAGTGAAGTAAGATTAGAGGTGATTGACAAATGCAAGAGTATCTTAAGCTAGTTCTTGGATTATGACAGGGTTCCCAGCGTCATGGAAAGTCAGGGAAACTTCAAAATATATTATATAGGAAAAGTCAGGGATTTTACAGATATTTTCTAAAAAGTCTTGGAGAAAAAATTTAAAATGATGCAAAAGTCATGAAGTAGTCTCTGGAAAAAATATCATTCATCAAAAAGTCTCAAAAAAAAAAAAAAAAAGTTTGAAGAGCAATTGAAGGTAAAAAACATTAGATTTGACAAAAGATTGAGAAAATAAGTAGAAAATTTTACTGTATTCCCATTTGGTTAAAGACATTTTTGAAATTTGGTCAGGGAAAGTCATGGAATTTTTTGAGATTTGGTCATGGAAAATCAGGGAATTTGCCCGTCATGTTTTGCTGGGAACCCTGTATAAATAAGAACAATTTCAAGTTTATGATTAGAAAATTAAAATACACATATTCTAATTATTTTTTAAAACCTTATGAAACATATAAATTACCTTCAGTCCTGAGGGAGATATGCAGTTGAAATAGCTCAGACTAGAGATTTCTGTGGGCTGGTTTCCATTAATGGCATTCGAGCTTAATTTTTTTCCTTGAGTATTGGGCTGGGCTGGGCCTAACTTATTTTTTCTGCATGAAGCAGAGACTGATTTCATCCTTCCTAGTCTTCATGGACCAAAATAATCAGTTCGTGTTGAATCATCCTATATGAAAATTCTTTTCTCAACGTGGCCAAGTCCGTTCATAAATAAAATAAAATTTGGCTTGGTGGTATGCCTGTGTCCAATTCTTTGCATGGCCCTGTATATCATTTTATCTATATTCTCAACCATTTCTTAGTAAATTGTATGCAGTTCAGCATGAAAATGCATAACTTATTTAAAAGCCACCTTCAAGTAATTTGTGTTCATATTTAGTAACATTTGCAAGCTCCTTTAGTTAGCCCTGTATATTAACTATAACATATACAATCACCATATAATATGCGTAGATTTAGTGGAACTTAAAAGTGTATATAATAATTAAAATGCATTTCATCCATCCATCAGCCTTCATTGGATACATATACAGTACTTCGGAAAGAATATACTATTTGAAAGCTTTTGTGTGTCCCTGTAAATGGTATGCACTTCGTATTAGGCATGACTAGTTAACTCGAGTAACTTATATTAATTCTCAACAATATATATCAATTTTATTGCTCATAACATAGTTTAATAAAATTAGAATATGTCCCACACTATTCCTTTTTTTTCTATTACGTAACGGTATTCTTTTGTGCATCCCTGTAAATGATTAATAACTGTTTTCATCGCATATTTTAGTGCAACTCGTAAATGCATATAAATTTTAATGTTTGACTGGGTGTAACATCTTTAAAATTCATACGAAACGATTTTTTTCCATAGGCTGTAATTAACAGTAAATTTTTGATTGTCCCTGTAAATAAACTTATGCTCGAAACTTCTTTTAAAATAGGATTTGTGTTAGGTTAACCGTCAATAACATCCAAAAATTCCAGGGCAATCCGAGTATATTTACGGGAGTTAGAGTGCGGCCAGATGACCATATGAACAGACAAACCAAATTCATACACTTTTCAACTTTGTTGGAAAGTGTTAAAAAGACTAAGATAATTTTTTTTGTGCTGAACTCTTCTGTAAAAGTAAAGATCAGTGTTTTGTAGAAATTCACTTGGACCGGGCCAGGTTTGGGTCGAATTTTTCACGTTTTTTCCAGGCCAGACCAAGCTCAGGCCTTGTTTTTAGCTACTAGATCAGGCCGAGTCGAACCGCCAAATTTTCTCTACGGGCCAGGCCAGGCCAATATTTTTCCATTCGGGTCAGACCAAAACTCTGTGGAATAAATGTGTTAGTGTGTGATATGATAGGAATTATCTATTTTGAATCATGCTTATCAAAGAAATACTACCTGAAAACATTTTTGGAAAGCATAATGAAACTTTATAAACTTTGATTGTATTCAACTAAAATGTTGATATTTTCAAAAATTTTGTATAAAACTGTTATTGATGTAATGCTATACATATGTTTTTTCTTTACTAGTAAAATGAAGAATATTATTTATTTCAGAGCGATATATTCCTCCTCATCTACGTAACAGACAGAACAATAATCAGAATAGTGAGAGTTCCTTCAAGAAATCACCTGATAGTAGGTCTGATAATCAAAGTGAAGAATTTGATAAATTTGATCAAAGAAGAGAATCAACAAGTAGCAAGAATAGTGGCAGAGATTATGATCGAGACAATTTTAAAGGTAGTAATAATAACAATTTATTGATTTTTAATCATTAGTGTCCAACCAATTTTGTTTTAATAACAGCAAAAACATTACTATTCTTTAAGCATTTATTTCATAATTAATCACCAACCTGTATTCATTTTGCAAATACTTCTTAATAAAATAAATTTTTTAATATGTTAACACTGAACGGTAGAAATATTCTAAGAAATTATTTTAAAACTCTCCACTTCAACTTGTTTCTATTGCTCAGCAGTATTAAAGTATGCTTAAAATTATTAGAAGTAAAATTCATGTCCTTTTTAAAATTTGTTTATGAAATACTTGTATTTAATATGCATTAGATTGTTATAAAATCAACATCTATTAAATTTATTTAAAATGAATGAATTTACTAATTAGTTATAGAATAAGGTATTTGAACAGCAAATTAGTCTTTTGATTAATGAAATCATACATTGCTAAGAATAATTCTATTTTTGAATTCTTAATAAAATTGAAATAATATTCTATTAATAATACTTTGGCTGCTGCCTTAATACCACCTTTCAACTGTGCAACAGTATCCACAGAAATGTTCATTTATAAATATATATAATTCCAGATAAATGAAACATTGAACAATAATCATTTTTTTTTTTTTAATTCTTCACTGCAGTTTAATTGATAACAGTGGTAGTATGAAACATAAACATCCAAAACATAATGTATTAGCTCATGCTGTAAGTTTAGCAGATATCCCATTGATACTAAATTTTTTGCTAAAACAGTAAAAGTGAGATTTTAGTTGGACACCATTCTTTTATTGTTTTACTTATATCATGTATTTCAGGCCCAAGTCGTGGAGATTTTTCAAATTTCAACAACCGGGGAAGAAAAGTAGGTGCTGACTATTCAAGTAGTACCTTTCCTTTAAGAAGAGGCGATTGGTAAGTGAAAACAAACTGTGTGTTTAGTTATCAAGATTCAGAACATTGATTTTAGCTATTAGATTGAGATTGTAATAAACCAGGAATGAGAATTATCTTCATTATATGTCACTTAAATTATCCTGTTCTCAATTACTTAAATTATCTCATGCAAATTAATTGCTCTCCCTGGCACTTCGCCACAAATAAACTCATCATTACTATTTTAATGTGCTTTAGTTGATGTTTTCTAACCATAAGTAAATAATCATCCTCCTTCCTTTATGCTCTTTGCTCTTCCTACCTTCAGCAAACAAGGTATAAAATTGAAACTTTAATACATTTTTTTAATCTTCTGTATACTATTAGCTCTTCTCAGGTAACAATTAATAAAGTCACCAACCTTTTGGACTTCATGAGCCACAAAACATGCAATTTTCTGTTATTGACAGGTTCTATTTTCATATGTTTACTGCATAAAGCTCTATTTCTTGTAGTCTAACAAACAGCACAGGACTAAAAGAAATTAAAAGAAAATTATATCCCAAAAGAGTGATACTTTTGGCATTCCGTACACTCATTTTGCAAGATGTTCTTGAAATCCTTCAAACTCAAGATTTCTAGCAACAATAGTCATATGCCTATGCAAATTGTTCTTTTATGATCTCATTGGACAAAATTCGGTCTATACAGAAGCAACTCATTTCATTGATCATTTATGGTAGTTTGGTAGGGAAATAATGTCAATAATTTTAATCAAATGTTTTTTCTTTAAATTATTGATTAAAATCATAAATTTTCTCAATTTTCAAAATTATATAAAGTATTAAAATCAAAGAACCTAATTTGGGAAGTTTCTGTTGGTATTTTGAATTATGAATAAACAAAAGAAACCATTTAATAATAAGCTTAAACTTTTTCTTAGCCTTGTAAAAAAAAAAAAAAAAATAATAATAATAAGCACAATAAGTTTGTAAAAAGAAAGTTTTTATCTGGCATAAAACATTTCATTTAAAAATTATAATTAAATCTAATGAAATTATTCATTCTTTTATATAAAAAAAGGGCCTAAGGAATTACATTGTTAAAAAAAAAAAAAAAATAAAAAAAAAAAAAAAAAGTAATAACTAGTATGTTATTTTCTCATTCTACTTTTGCAATATTAATAAATTTACAACACACTGTATCTAAAGAAGAATGAAAGAATGACATCTGCTCAACAATTGTTACAAAATAATGTATAAGAGAAAAAGAACTAATTGGTATAAAAGTGAACTAATATACCAAAAAAAAAAAAAAAAATGGTTAGGGATTGAAAAGGCAGCAAAACTTTTTTCTTAAAAAAAAAAAAATAAATAAATAAAAAATAACATTGAAAGTTAATAATTTTGTTACTTCATGAAATAATGCTTTTTTTTTTTTTTTTTTTTTTTTTTTTTTTTTTTTTTTGCTGAACGAATGGCTTTTTTGAGAACTGTAGCACCTTGCCTCTTTTTCTTTCTAGAATAAATGCAAAAAATTATTAAATTTTAATAATCAAAACATAAAAGTGTATATTATTTTCTGAATTAGATAGTTAATTATTTTATAATTTTTATTTTTAGACAGTGTTAAATGTATATAACATTATTGTATACTAGTAATGAAATTGATGTAATTTTTATATTTACTGTAATTGCTAACTACCGTTATTTCCGGCCTATAATCCATAGTCTAAATTTTTAGCCTTTATAAAATAATCTTAACAGATAATCTACACTGGCATATAACCTGTGGATTATACGCCAGAATATACGAGGATTACTCATTATTTTCAACATTCAAAAGTAATACTTATAACCACTCTGTTTATTTAGTTGCTGTATTCAAATGATAATTGTAATAAGTTAATCAAACTAATTGCAATTTAAAAAATTCAAATATTTTTATATTTTATTTAAAACATTCATTGTCTTGTAAATACAAATAATTCTATAACAATTGCTGTTTTAAATCATTTTCAACTTCCTTTTTTCAAATAATATTCAATTTAAATTCTACATTTTTTTCTAAGACATTATGATTTTCATATCCCTGCAAATTATGAAGCAAATTTGCAACCTACGTCCATTTTATTCATTACGGTTATCGATATTTAATCGAAATAATCATTATCATATCATAGTTGCAACGTAATATAACTTTCAATAGCCATTTGATAGTGTTTGCAATTTGCACGATATTATAATTTTTGCTGTATAAAATTATTTCATAGTTCTGTTACTATTTTCGTATCCCTGAAAGTTATGAAACGAATTTACAATCTATATGTGTTTTACTGATTACGATGTAGTAGTGCGTGTAGGTCATATGTGAACCAATCACGAGCAACTCCTTGAATGGTCGATAACAGACAATTGTGTGAAGACTGTTTACATTTATATTTTATAACTGCCAATAGAAACTAAATATCTTTGGTGAAATTTTGCTTTAAAAAAATTTCAGCAGATTATCCGCACTGGTAGATGATCCGCATTTAAAATTTTTGAGGTTTTTTAAGAGATAGTCTGCAGATAATAGGCGAGAAATTATGGTAATAATTATAATTAAAGCTTAAAAACATAGATTATGTTAGTAATTAGATTTTTAAATGTTTTTGCAAACTAAAATAATTTATAGCTATTCCATATTTTAATGCACGAGAAAAAATCATAAAAATCAGATTTAAGTAAAAAAATAAAAAAGCTTTTTACTTTTTTAAAGCTTTTTTTTTTTTTACATTCTAGAAGTAAAGCATTTATGATAGCAGAAAATAAAATATTCTTTAATAACCAACCACTAAAATATTCAAAATTGCAGCAATTGCAGAGATTGACCATTGAATTTAAGTATATTTTCAGGGATCATTCTAGAAATTGAAAAGGGCAGGGCACATATTACAGAAAAAGGGCAATTTTGTCAAACAGGGCACATTATTTCATAAAAAGGGCATATTTACAATAAATACATTTTGTATTGGAAAACCAATTAATATTACTTTTATATCATCTTTAAAATAGTATGCTTTCAACTCATTAGTAATATATTTAGAAAGTCTATACATTTTACAATAATTAATAAATGAATTTTGATGAAATTCCGTGCTTTAGTCCTTGAGATATAGCTATCGTAGAAATCTGGGAAAATGCTTCATAGTGGCGCCATCTGTTTGCCAATTTACACCAAAACTTAATCGGTATCTATTTATCTAATGCTCTAACAGAACATGAAATTTGATGAAATTCTGTGCATTTTTTCTAGAGATATAGCTATCACGGATTTCGGAAAAAAAATGCGTCATAGTGGCGCCCTCTGTTCGGTAATTTACACCAAAACTTAATCAGTCTCTATTTATTTGAAGCTCTAACAGAATATGAAGTTTGATGAAATTCTGTGCATTAGTTCTGGAGATATAACTATCGCAGACATCGGAAAAAATGCGGCACAGTGGCGCTATCTGTTCGGCAAGTTACACCAAAACTTAATCTGAGTCTATTTATTTCAAGGTTTAACATAATTTTAAGTTTAATGAAATGCCATGCATTAGTTCTTGGGTTATAACTATCGGAGATATTGCGGCATAGCAGCGCCACCTGTTCAGCAATTTACAACAAAATGTAATTGGCATCTATGCATGTCAAGGTTTAGTAGAATATGAAGTTTGATAAAATTCCGATATTATCAATAAATTATCAATCGATTATAAATTCCGTTCTTGAGGTACGATTATCGCAGAAATCGGGAAAAAATGCGGCACAATAGCACCATCTGTTCGACAATGTACACCAAAACTTAATCAGGCTCTGTTTATTTCAAGGTCTAACATAGTATTAAGTTAGATGAAATTCCATGCGTTAATGAGATATAACTAAAGGAGATAATGCGCCATAGCAGCGCTACCTGTTCGGCGATTTACACCAAAACATAATCGGCATTTATCTATGTTAAGGTTTAGCAGAATATGAAGTTTGATGAAATTCTGTATATTAGTTCTGGAGGTACGGTTATCGCGGAAATCGGGAGAAATGCGACTTAGTAGTGCTACCTGTTGAGCGATTTACACCAAAAAATAATCAGCATCAATGTATATCAAAGTATAACTAAATCTGAAGTTTTATTGAATTCCATATATCAGTTCAAGAAAATGTGTCACAGACAGATATTTTCTAAAAATACTCAAATATTTTCCAAGACTCTCTAAAACATATGCATTCATCGAAAACTAAAATTCAAATTTTTTCACGAATTTAATACTTTCTTCTAAAAATAATAGAAACTTAAACGAAGAAAAGAAAGGAATATGATGTTTGCTCTCTTCATTAAGGAGTCATTTTATCCCAATATTTCTCTTGAAAAATATTTATGAGACTGATATGGCCCGAGAAATTCAGACCCGCACTGGTATCTGCAAAAAATGGATAAATGTCGACCAATGCCCGGCCCTAATCACATAATAATAAATCGACCGGCGGGTCGTATGGGCAGCGTCGTGCGAAAAGAAAGCTGCGTCCGGGGCAAAGTTTCAATTTGGCGTTCCCCACTTCTTCTTTTTGTGACAGGTGTCGCAAAATTGAAAAGTGTGGAAACACAAATTCTATTGAAAATTCTTACATAATGAAGAGAATTGAAGAATGAAGAGAATCTTGCAACTTTAAAATGCTGAATTTTAACAACAAAACAATATAAGATAAAATTTTCTAGTAAAGGGTATCTAGAAAACAGATGCGAAATAAATGCATCTACTACAGTATAACAACCAGCGCCGTGGAAAATGGGGGGCGAACGCCTCGGGCACCAAATTTATATTACCAACGTCATTTTTGGCCTGTCACAAGAAAAAGTTGGGGGAAGGGGGCGTCAAATTATAATTTTGCCCCAGGCACAATTTTCTCTTTGCAAGCCCCTTATAACAGCTTGTGTGTGTGTAATTCCTTATGAATGAGAATATGCAATTATGAGAATGTATGTTTTTGTCACAAAAAAACTCCGCAATATGTACATTTCCCCCCTTTTTTTGCAAGAAAAAAAGAAACAAATTCAGGTTGGTAGAATAAATTTGACGTCCCCCACATTCCGCGCCTGAGGCGACCTGGCCCTGCGTACGGGCCCGAATATGGTCTGACAAAATTAGGATAAATTTTCAAATGGATCAGGCCGGCAGAGTTGGAATATTTTTAATGGGCGGATTGCCCCAAAAATAAGATTTATCAGCCGGCAGACGAAAAAATTATTTGCCGGGCGGTCCGATTTAAAAATTTAAATTAAATGGAGGATAAAATATGAACTATTTTAAATGGATTTGACGTTCGCGGGAATAAGCACAAATTTCTGTACAAGCTGATGCTAGTTTGAAAACATTATAAAAACAAAAATATAAGATGTCTAACCTAGAGATCGGACGGCACATCTTGTCTGATCTCGCATTTAATTTATTCAACAGACACGGGCCGGGCCGGAATCAGGCTGTCAGTTATTCACACGATAGTGTAGCTGGTCAATATATTTTGAAAAAATAATAATTGCAATAATAAATATCTGTCAACGGAATATTATTTGTGGGGAAAATGCCATTCGATTTTCGTAGTTTCCAAATGAGAACACGTGATAAATTTTGCATTTCCGAACAAAATTTAATTCAGAAGTACGCCAAAAAAGTAACTCATTTGCTTTTTTCCCTTTTCTTTAATTGCAAACTATTTATTTTTATTTATGAATTTGTATCTGAATGTTGAAAAATTCTGAGTTTATTTAATCATTAAAGATATTAAATTGTGTTTAAGAAAAAACCGGTTTTACTATAGAAATTGAGTTGGGCCTGACAGAACCTATTTACTTGACTTTGCAGGAGACAAGTCAGGCTTGTTCTCATTGATTTTGTCCAAGCTGGCTGGGCCCAGAGGGCGGTACGGACCAATGTAACTTTCGTTGCCACATGTTATGCATAGTCATTTAAGGGCAAGGTCGAATTGAAAACTGAGAAAATATAAGTGGGTCGGGTGGGTCAGAAGTTTTTTCTTTTACATAGTGTCGAACCTACAGGAATTTGATCCGTGCAGATATCTTACTTCCAAAGATTAGTTAACTTTTCTTTCCACACATTCTGTTTGTAAATTGCGAGTCAAACTATTATATTTTTCTTACTCTGCAGATTCTTTTTACGTGAGATGCGCCACGTTGAAGAGAAGTGTTTGTTTATTGATGCCTAATATGAGTAATCATTAAATACTTGAGAATGAGAATGCAGTTTACGTATTATTTTATTCTGTGATGATTTAATTTAAAAGCACTTAAAAGGAGTTTAACATTTGAGCTGCGTTATACTTTCGGAGGATTTTTTGTTATTGTTTACTCAGCTCTGCATATAATCGTTGTATTTATTTAACATAATGTTTTAAATAAGCTATATAATGTAAGTCATTAGAACGATAGGGTGGTAAAAATTGAAATAAATCAATGCAAGGTGAAAATACTTGTATTATCTAAAAATCTTTAATCTCGTACTTTAATAAATATACAGAAGATCGATTTTAAGTAAATTGTTTTTGCTTTCGGTTACTAACGCGCAATCACTAAAATTAAGCTTACGAATATGTGTATTCTTAAAATTAAATATTTAGTTTACATTTCAATAGATTTTATTTTGCATATTTTTCTATTTTTTGTGGGGGGGGGGGAGGGACGCATTAAATAGCTAAGGTTGATCTCTACAAACGCCGCTTTTTATTTCTTCGATTCTGTTTGGATATTTATACATATATTAAATCTCTTTTATCGGATCAACGTTATATTAGCGAGCGGTTATTTCCGCATAGGTGCAGTAGCCAAGGATATACAAAACTTCAAAACAAATACATGAAAATAAAAAAGTTTTAAACTTTTGCTTGTTTTTACATATTTTCTAAGATAATGAAATGGATTTAAAATTTAAGAGGGAAGGAAGAATTCCCTTGCTCTCCTTCATAAGAAATAATAGATGGAAAGAGGAAAAAAACAAGTAGAGAACACGCAGCGCCGTGCGAAAGGAACGGGGGGGGGGGGGGGAGGTGATAGGGGCGGTCGCCACGGGCTCGGAAGTTTAGGGGGCGACAATTTATACTACCAACATCACTTTTGGCTTGCCACAAAAAAATGTTAGAGGAGGGGGCACCAAAATGAAACTTTGCCCCGGGTGCAGTTTTCTCTTCGCACGCCCCTATGAACACGCATTTGCCGAACATTCGGCATTGCGTTGTCTTGTAATTGTCTCGATGTATTCTCGGGCGGGGTGGGGGTGGGAGAGCTAAAAATTAAGGAAAGGAAAACATCAAATTTTAATCAAAATATAAATTTCTTTAGACTATATCAATCATAAAATTGTAGGGCTCTGAAAAAAAAAAATTGTAGTTACTAAAGCCGAGTAACGTTTGTATCAATATAATAACATTTATAATTTAATAAACTTTACTATGTGAAAAGTATTAAAACTTATGATATGAAATTTACATTATCGATTTTTCCCATAAAAAAATTCTGTTATTTTAGCACATTTCTTTCCTTATTTAACATATATTCACGTTCATTTTCTTTTTTCCACGATCTCTGATCTTTGTGTTTTCTTTTTAAAACGCATTCCCTAAGCAACTTATTTCTTTTTTAGAAAAACAGATTAATTTGAGTACAAAATAAAACTACAAATGACGTTTCTCGTTTTTTTTAAGACTTGGTGTAAAAGGTATCACTGAGTCAAGTGCCAGACCAAATGGTCATATTACTATTTCACAAGAGCAGGTGAAATGTTCAAGAGAACAAAGAGAGTGGGAGAAAAAGAGGGGAGAATTACTTCCGACATAGTGTACTAGCGTTCAAAAAAGGAAAGATAGATAAGAATTTTTTGAATTGCAATACAAACAAGGCAGGACTGAATCCCAAAATAAAAAGGGCGGACTTTTTCCATGAAAAAGGGCAACGAGAGCGGCATTTTATCCGAAAGAGGCACAAGGGCGCGCCGCCCTTCCGAACCTCTCTAGATCCCTGATATTTTGATTCATATTTGTTTGTTAGTTCTTAGACTCTAGACCCCTCAGGTTAACCATATGGGCTCTTGAATATAACTCCACTCTACATTATATTTCACAACATACTTCTTGTGGCAGTTCTTTTATAGTACTTCATCTTTATATTCTAAAAGAGAAAATATAGTCAAAAGTGCAATTGTTTGCTCACAAAGCACGGTGTTTAATCATTTTATATATTTATAGAAAAATGGAACATAAAAAATTTGGATTTTTAAAACTGTCAATCATATAACCATTCATTTGGGGGGGGGGGGGGGGAATGATTATTTCTGGTTGAAAAATAAACAGTTTGCATCCAATAAAATCATATTAAGCCAATGTTTACATCAAACATTAGTGTTTACCCCAGTAGCAGAATTTTCTGTATTAATCGACAGCAAATCAAAATTTTTCTGTGACCCAAGAATGCTGTACCAAGCTTGCCATCATAAGAAATTATAGACCATAAAGAATATATAAGCAGAAAATGTTACAAATCTTCCAGAAATAAGTCATATTTTAGCAATTTTTCTTAACCTAAAATCTTTTTAAAGCTTTTAGATTTATCTGCAAGTTAAAAAAAAAAAAAAAAAATCTGCAGCATTGTTTCTGTTACTGGGTTTACAAGGATATAGTTACATATGTAACAGTCAGTTATATCAGAAATATTGAACTTTTTCATAAACATATTCTTCCTTTTTGAAAAAGCACAAATTCAGTAATATTGATGAAAATTACAGGTTAGAATTCATATAAAAAAAAAACCAAATTTTGTCCCTGTATCTGAAGTGAAATTTTCATTGTTTACCTCTATAAATTATGTGCGGATTTGAGTTTACTGTGTTGTTTTCCATTGCTCTTTCCTATTAATATTTCATTACTATTCTATATTATTTATTCTTTTGTTGTAAATTTTAACATTATTTCTAACAAAATTAGTGCATGAATCATTTTATTATTATGGTTACAGCTGTCATTAAAACATTTAAAGTTTAAAAATAAAGATGTGTTTAAAAGTTTTTGAACCACAAGAATGTTTTTTATATAGCGTGACAAGAAGCATGAAGGGGGGGGGGGGGGTAAGGTGAAGTATGACATTTTGCGACAAAGGGGGGGGGTGGGAGGTAAAAATATTGATAAAACATTTGACATTTATGGACAGTCCCTAATCAAATTTTTTATTTTCATTTTTCTTAATCGGGTACAATCTATAAATTGCCAAATATTGCATCAATTGAAATATTTAATATTGACTTCATTTTTAAGTATTTTGAATATTCCTTTCATTGTTAAATCGAATATTTTCATTTATAATATTATCGGTCTTTGAAAGGGTTTATCTTTCTATTTCATGCTACTTTAATAATTGTTTTTAAACTTTGATTATTAAAGCAGATCATGAATTATTTAAATTTAACAGTGAACGTGTTGGAAACTGGCGTGATCCAAATTATGTGAAAGAAACCTGGGAAGAGAAAAGTAGAGATGAGCCCAGAGGAAATAGAAATAGCTCATTTGAACGAAGAAATGGTAATAAACGTTCTGAACGAGATGATGAAGATTGGAGTAAGCCTTTGCCCAGAGATGAACGTTTAGAGAGGTAACAACTCATGAATTTAATATTCTTTATAAATTCTTTCAATAAAAAAACAGAATATTATCATACTCTGTTTAAAATTTATATTTTCAGGCAGTTGTTTCATCAAGGGCATACGGGAATAAATTTTGAAAAGTATGAAGATATTCCTGTTGAAGCTAGTGGTGAGGATTGTCCACCTCACATAAATTCTGTAAGTGATTTCTGGATTTCATTATTTTAAATCTCCCTTGTGCAGCATTTTTTAGACCAATTCCTTGATTTTATGTTTCAGTAAAGATTTATTTTTCAAAATATATATAAAAGTTTCCTTCAGGGTGAAAAAAAAAAGTTTTGAAATATTTTTTGCTTTTGTACTTTCTTACAGTTATGGCAATTTTCATTATTTTTAATGAAATTTAACCAAAGATCTATCTTTAAATGACATATTTTGACTTGTTGTGTTTAATCTTTCTACATTCACAGTGTGAATACCAGCACTTGTTTTACTTATTTTATTAACACCTTAACAATTTGACTGACAATGTATCGTTTGTTGAGAGCCCTGTGGCAGAAATATGACATTGTCACAGAAAGAGAAAGGTTGCCTGCAGAAAATTTTTATCATTGAACCACTAAACAAAGTTGATAAAAATATTTTTTAGAAGTTTAATTAGATATAGGTGTGCTCACCCCCCCCCCCTCCAAAAAAAAAATCATTGAATTATAGTACACTATATGGCCAAAGGTAACTGGCCACTTGTGATTTTAGACATTCTGTTAAATTTCTAGAAAAATACATGAGGAATTATTCTAAAATTCCATGTGCGTAAACAGAATAGTGCAGGTTGTATATTTCCATGAAGATTTTTTTTTCACAAAATCCAGTAAACGTTGTACTTAACACCATGTAATCAGAATTAAAAAATAATAAAAATTGTATAAAAATGAGCAGCTTTACTAAATAATGTTTCACTGTGCATGCGTGAACACAATAAAAATGTAATTTGCATAGTGTGTTCGCTAAATGTATAGAGCAACTTTTGTGGAGATCTAAAAAAACAACAGCTTAAAAATTCTGAAAATGGTTGTTGATAGAATAAACTATAATTCCATTATTCACAAAATGAAGCAAAAAGACAAGGGCTTGTATCCAAATGTAGTAGTATGTGCAATATTGTGTATCCTGTATTGACACTAATCAGTGGATATATGGATTCATCTTTTTGCTTCATCTTGTGAATAACAAATTTTCAAGCTGTGTTTTTGGGGCTTTCAAAAAAGTTGCTTTATACATTTAGCTAACACATTATGCAAATTACATTTCAATTGCATTCACACATGCACAGTAAAATCTTATTAGTAAATCTGCTCGTTTTTTATATAATCTTTATTTATTTTTAATTCTGACTACAGAGTATTATGTACAATGTTGTTTGCCGCATTTTCTGAAAAGAGCATTTTTTTATATTAAGAACTCTGCCAATTGTAAGCAAAAAACTTGGCGAAATTTGGGACTGCTTTTATAAAATCCTTAATTTTTCTATGGGTCCCAAAGCAGAATATGCTTAAAAGTGCAATATATCTCGCAGAACATTTAAAATAATCATTTAAGAAATTAAAATTTCAATTGTAGGGAAAATCAAAAATTTACTGGGGCTCAAAAAACTAAAAAAAAAAAGAAAAGTAAGTCATAAATCCAAAAATTTGGACATAAAATGAATCACAAATTTCAACAAATGGTCCTGAAAAAATCAATTTTGTCAATCGTGCTAATAAAAATCGGCAATTTCCTCAGGGGATTGCATAAAAAAATGGAAATTTTTTTCAAAGAAGTACAAAATATCCTGTAAATTTCATGCAAGTATTGTGAAGAAACAAATTTTGTCAAAGGATTGTGACAGAACAGCAAATTTCTGTATGGTATAGTCCATGTCAATTGAGGCCTTCATAATCTCAGAAGCTCTTTGATTCAACATAAGTTGAAATTCAGGAAAAAATAAAACTCCTGCATATTTTTGGTTTTTCAAAAAAATTTCTGGACTGAGAAACAGGGTGCCAAAGATGGCATCCCAAACACTATTTCCCATTCGCAATTTTCAAAAAAAAAAAAAAAAGTGCTCCATTTCTTGAATGGTGCAAGATATTTTGTTGCATTTTTTTATTTTAAAGATATTTTTTTACTTAAAGATATACTACATTTTGAAATATGTATTTAATTTTATTTTTTGCAGCAACCCTCTAAAAAACATTTTTTAAATCAAGAGTATTTTTTTTTCTCAAAAATGCCAATCCCAAAAATTTATTTTTTTAAATTGTTAATTAATAAAATTGAGCACTACCTTCACTGTAAAGGAGAACTTCCACTTTTGAGTTTAACAAGTTTTAGAAACATTTCAAAAATTCAGAGAATTTTACAGAACTGTATATTAACAGTTCTAGCAAAAGTTTCTGAATTTTTGTTTATTTGTATCATATACAGCCTACTACACATCCTAATAAGTTAGAAATTGCACATCAAACAAAACAAATGAGGTCATTTCATACTGTAACTAGTTTTATAAATATTTAGATCTTGGTGCAATAAGTGTTACATGCTTAGTAGACCAGATATGAATATAAAATTTATCTTTCTATATATTAAATTCAGTAATAGAGAAGTAATATGATACCATCTTAAAAAGAGCGTAATCATAGGGCAACCTAGAATCATTATCTATCATGGGATATGATGGAATTAATTATGCATGATAGGGTTTAATAGGATGAATAAAACATTTATTAATTTTTTTTTTAAAGTTTTAATTTGATTTTCATAACATTTGACAACATTTTCACAACATTTCTTGCATTTTTTTATTTTTAAGGTGACATTTTTCAGTTTGAACAGATACTCAAATGCCAATCTTAATAATTATTATTATTTTATTTTATTTTATTTTTTTGCTGTTAATACCATTGAGCACTTACTGCCTTCCTTATACAGGAGAACTTTCACTTTTGATTTTGATAAATTATGGAAATAAATGCAAAAGTTTGCCATATGTTTTACCAGTTTCCTGTATGACAGTCACATATTGGTCTCAGGAAATCAAAATCTAAGTTTTGTTTGATGTAGCATTTTATTCCTTAATAAATATAAGAAACAGACAGCTTTAAAAACAGCTTACACAAGAAAAAAAAAAAAATACTAAAGTTTACAAAATATATGTGTAAGTTTCAAAACACATTACTTTAGTGTACTCTGCTTAGAACTGAAATCAGAAATTCAATGACTTAATAATTTGAACTGAATCAGTATCTTCCTTTGATATTGAGTGATGCCTTTCTGTTTAACCAATAGGGACTGGGGCTTCCATAATCCTTAAATAGGATATCACTGGTAGTGGTGTTATTGTCTTGCAGGTTCTATATCTAGCAGTCGGTCCATGTAGGAGCATAAAGTTCATGACAATTTAAGGCCCAACACTAGTCACTCAAAAAGACACGGATGCTAATGTTAAGTCTATGAGGGTGTTCTTTTCAAATATCTTGTTCAAATTTTAATATTTTTACATTTTTTGCATAAGATAACTAAGGACGATCTACAACCAGGTTAGTTTTTATTTTTTCACTTTTGGTTTCTGACCTTTTTTTTTTTTACTTCTGAAGCTGGTTAGAACAGGTTCTGAAATTGAAACTATCATAATTTAAAAAATATGTAACCAAAATCAATAAAGTAAAAGCTAGCCTGGTTGTAAATTATCCTCAGCTATCGCATGCAAAAAAAAATCATGTAAAAATATTAATATTTGAACAAGATATTTGAACCCCCCCCCCATAGACTAAACATTATCATACGGGTCTTTTTCAGTTACTAGTGCTGCATCTTAACTCACAACTGATATCTATGACTTCTGCAATCAATGAGTCAGTCATATACACAGGCCACAAAATTCCTTTTTATAAATTGTGAATCTGAATATTTTGCTGTTGTTTCAGAGATCTTGCTTGGACAAATGATATTTCTTCTTGCTTGTTACACAATATAGGTGCACCCAACACTATATTAATAAATGCATTGTTCATTCTATTAAATTCTATCGTACATAATTAAATGATATCCTATGATAGGTAATGATTCAAGGTTGCCCTGGTGATAATGTTCTTTTTAAGATGAATTCATATTACTACCGTATTACTGAATTTAATATATAGAAGCATAATTTTGTATTCATGCCTGTTTCCGAAGACTGTAACACTTGTTGCACCGAGATCTAAATATTTATAAAACTAGTCATAATATGAATGCACTTCATTTACCATGTTTGACGTGCAATTTCTAACTTGTTTAGGATATGTAATAGGCTACATGTGGTACAAATAAACAAAAATTCAGAGACTTTTACTAGCCATTTTGTTAACATAAAGTTCTAGCAAAATTCTCTAAATTCTTGAAATGTTTCTAAAACTTGCTAAACTCAAAAGTGGAAGTTCTTTTATTACTTTCTAAGTTACTAAAAGTAAATAAGAATGATATGTACAGTTATATTTTATTGTATGAATAACTGATAAAAATTGTCTAAAATATACAAGTTTTGTCTTATTGTATAATAGATGAAAAAAAATTTCCACCTTTTTTCCTATTTCACACTTTCATACCTGGAGGTCATATATCAAGTACCGTATTTTCAGGTGTAAGCGCCACGGTGAAAAAAATATACTTAGTGTGACACTTCTGCCGGGGCAATGGATTTGATAATTTTTTTTTTTTTTTATCTTTGCCGCTATATTTATTACAAAGGTGATTTTTTTTTTTTTCGGAATTTTCCCCAAGATTGTGAAAAGTCAGTCAACAAATTGAAAATTTGAAGTATAAAACATATTGCGAATTTCGACAAATGGTAATTTTTAACATTTTGATGCATTTTCATAAGTGCGACACGTCTGACAAATATTTGTTTTATTTTAATGTATTTTTGGAGGTGTGGCACATACACTTAAAAATAAGGTACTTAAAAAGTATTTGAAAAGCTTATTTTTCATGTATCTGCACTTTAAAAAAAATCATACAAGTATTATGATTGAGTTTGTTTTATTTTGAAAGAATTCAAAACAGTTTTTCACAATTTCTTTTTTAAAAAATTGTTTTTTTTTCTCAACGATCAGTTCAGTTTTTAATTTCAACGATCATATGTATGTTTTTCCCAGTTTAAAATATGTACTCTCACTTTTAAGTATTCAATTGAAATTAAATTTTATATACTGATCACAATCTAATATTATGAGAATTTTCGGTGGTTACCATTTATACTAATTTTACAGCATAACACACAAAATTTCAGATACATTACTGCCAAGAAAGTTCAGAAAAAGTTTTAGATAACACAAGACTGCAGTTGTGTTATTTAACTTATATGTATTTTTTATCACTGAGTTCTAAAATTACGTTAATTTTTAACCATCATGTCAAAATTTTTCACTAATCATAAATTGTCAAAGTTAAAAACTAACAAACATCAGATACTATAAATTAGAGGAGTTTGATAATTTATGTATTTTTTACCACTGAATCTGAAAATGTCCATTTTTAACCATCAGACTTTTTTTTTTTTTTTTTTTTTTTATTCATAATTGTCAAAGTTAGTATATAGTGTGAATTTGATACAATAAAACTGATGTAAAACTTTACTTAATTCAATAATTTATTAATTTTTTTGGCTTATTCTGAGATTTTTCCAACTCTTAACAGCTGAGGGTTCTGATGAGGTGAGGGAGGAGGCTCAATTTTAACTTTGAGATTTATAATTTGCAAAAATCCTGACATGGTGGTAATGAAGGTTGATTTGAGATTCAGTGGTAAAAAATACATTAAAATCAAGTATCAAAAGTAAAAAAGACAACAATGAAACCAATTTTTGTAGTATCAAATTTTTGCTATCTTTTCTTTTTCCAACTTTAAAATTTATGATTTGCAAAAAATCTTTCTGTGGTAGTAAACAATGAAGGTCAATTTCATACTCAGTGGTACAGAATACCTATGAATCAACCATTGAAAACTAAAAAACACATAATCCAATTTTTACAGTATAGTGTAATCTAATATTTTAAAATATGTATCATTTTGTAAAGAATTGATGCTGTTAATTTTCATTATTTTATTTATCAAAAGTTTTTTAAATTATTGCAAATTGCATATAGCACTAACATGTCAGAATGATTAAATATTTCAGATTTATATCCCAGCATTAATTATGGTCTGAACCTTTCTTAATGTATCTGATGAAATTATAATTTTACTAAATTTGTGATTGACCTTTAATTTGCCGCAAAAAATATGCTCCAACTTTAAACAGCTATTACTTGTTCAATTTAAATCATAGAATAACAGAATTTTTTTTTTCTTACTTGTCAGTGTAACAGGAAAATTTTATAAAGAGTAACTTACAGGAACGAGGAATTGTATAAAAATTTAAAATTTGTAATTTTTTAAGAATAGTTTTATTGACCCAAATCACTTTTAAAATATTTTTTTACTTTATTTAAGATTTTTGTAATTAGAGCTATATGTATACAATTCATGAAATATATAGGCATAACTATTGATTTAGAATTGAACACTTGAGAGTGAACACCCTTTATAACATGCATTAATAGAATATTGAATGGTTTAAATACTGTGTTAAACTGGATTGCTGAAATTATTTAATTGACATTCTTTTCCATTTTCAGTTTTCAGAATTACCTTTGACTGAGATTATTCGCAATAATATTGAATTAACCAGGTACACTTCTCCAACACCTGTTCAGAAATATGCAATGCCAATTATTTTACATAAGCGAGACCTAATGGCATGTGCACAAACAGGTAACATTATTTTTTTACTTTCTGAATTCACTGTTTAAGGAAAGTATTGTAATTATGATTTGAGTGCGAGTGATATAAATCACTTCCATAGGAGTTCTATAGATGTTCATAAAAATGGTCTGTGTATTAGGGATTAAATATATTCTATTATCATAATTTATGCGCAATTAGGATGCTAAATTTTGATATTTTCTATTGTAGGTTCTGGAAAAACGGCTGCTTTTCTTATACCAATATTAAATCAAATATTTGAAAATGGACCACCGAAAAATATTCCAGTGGTATGAATTATACTTTAAATTTTTGGGGCTTTTACCATTTCTATAATGTGTAATTTTCTTTCTTTGATAATATATTAGTTCTAAAGTTATATGAACTGCTCTTTAGAGGTCTTCATTTCTGTAAATGTTTAAAACTATAAACATAATATAGTATTATTGTAAAGTGTTTCAGGGATGCCACTTTTCCTCCAAATGGCAGATTTCCACTTTTTTTTTTTTTAGTTTTTAAGAATCCACAAATTTTGTTTAGTGATTGCAAAGTAAAACTGTTTTTTGTCAGATGATTTCAAAATAAAACAGCAATTTTTGTGAAACAACCACAAAATACAGCAGCAATTTTCATCAAAAGATCACGAAATGCAACAGTGATTTTCATCAAAAGATTGGGAAATACAACAGCAATTTTTGCCAAATAGCTAAATGCAACAGCAATATTGCAAAATAAAACAGTGAATTCCGTCTAACAATCACAAAATACATTTGCCATTTTCGTCAAATTATGCAAAATAAAATTAATCTCCACATGATTGTGAAATACATCAGCAATTGTTTATCAAATGATTTCAAAATGCAATGATGAATTTCATCAAATGATCACAAAATAGCAATTTTCTTCAAACGATTGCAAAAAACACTCTGATAATTTTCAATATTTGGTCATGGAATAATGATAGAATCTATTGCTGGATTATCTTGATATAAAATACTGTGCCCCCCAAAAAAACTTTTATTTATTCATAGGTTTTCATGCACAATGAATTAACATCATTTTTCATAACTATTTAGCAGCTGTGCATTTAGAAAAACTAAAATATTACAGGTTTACAAAAATAAAATAAAATAAAAAATCCCCCCCCCCTTTGTTTTTGGAGTGGCATCCCTGCATCTTATTAATTTCCTTTTTAAAGGCAATACATAAAGGATGTTTCAGTAAAATCACAAATTAACACAATTATTCATTATCATTACATCAGTAAATAAATGAAAATAATTAACCATTTTATATAACAATTTAGTTTCAAATAAAAAAATAAATTAATATGTTACAATTATCATTGATACATTTTTTAGCTGACAATGTGTTTATCAAATTTCAATTACAAGTATATTTATATTAAAAAGAACCTGAGGCTCATGTATCAGGTAGCTAATGCTTTTGTGAATGAGCTATGCCGATACAGAAACTGCATTACAAGGTAAGTCCTTGAGTTCTATTATAATATTAGCCCAACCTTGTTTCTCAAGAACTAAGGAGCTTTGTATAAAATCCATTGAACCTGAGTCAAAGGGGCCTCTACTCTACAACATGTATAAAAATAATCAAAATCTGTAATTATCAAATTTGGCCATCTCCTTCTCAGCCTAAAACAGGCCCGATCATAAAATAAACTAAACTTACAACGAAAATAATTAGTGTCAGGAGGAGATTTTTTTCCACTCTCCCTTTTTCTGTAACATTTCAGAAATTTTTCTGCAAATTTTTTTAATTTAAAATCACTTTTGCAACAGACGCTGCCAATCTTTCTCTTGACAACTCTTATTTTCATTATGATAGATATAGAACTATTGCCCAGGGCTTGCATTCCCCCTAAATTTCCTAACAATTTTTTGCCCCCTGAAATTCTCCCAAAATTTTCTTGTTTCGCAAAATTAGCTTGTTAACTTTATAAACAGCATTTCGGAAAGAAAAAAAAAATCAGAAAAAAAATATTATGAATTTCATAAAAAAAATCTCTGTAAAATGCAAATTTCCTCAAAAGATTGTGAAGAAATCCCGAATTTCATCAAACTATCACAGACATAAAGCGTATTTAAACAAAGAATTGCAGCAAAAAACTCATTTTGTCTAACGATCCTGCAATGGGGGAAAAAAACTAATTTCACAAATCATGGGGGGGGGAGGGAGGAAGGGCTAATTTCACAAAGAATCATGGGAAAAAAACTAAAATTTCATATTAATCTAACATGGAAAAAAGGAGAAATTTCAAGAAGGAATCGTGAAAAAAATTGTGCCTATAGATCACGATAAAAATAAATAAATAAATAAAATTCTAATTTCTTCAAAAGATCGCATAAAAGACACAAATTTTGTCAAAAGATCTTGAAAAATAAATGCAAATTTTGTCAAAATATCGCAGAACAGGCATAAATTTTGATAAAGGAATTTAAAAAAATGTGTATTTTCTAATAGGATCATAGAAAACAAAATCGCCTCAACACAAAATTGCAGGCAATAAAATGCAGATTTGCTCTTAAGATTGTGAAAAACATGAAATTTCTTATAATATGTGAGAAAAACACTAATTTTTTTCAAAAGAAGTCCAGAAAAAATACAAATTTCATCAAAGAATCTGAGATAAAACACACATTTCTCCCCCCCCCCCCCAACCAAAAAAAAAAATTCAAAATTCATGAAAGAATTGTGGAAAAACCAAAAGGTTCATCCACAAATTTCGTCAAAAGGTTTCAGCAGGGATGCCACTTTTCCGCCAAATGGTGGATTTCCACTCTTTTTAATTTTTAAAAATCCGCGATTTTTGTTAAACGATCACAAAATAAAATAACTATTTTCGTCAAACAATCCCAAAATAAAATAGTGATTTTCGTCAAACGATCACGGAGTAAAACGTCTTTTTCGTCATTACGATGTAAGGTGACAATTTTTGTCAAACGATCACGATGTATGAAATGGTGATTTTCGTCAAACGATCGCAATATAAAGCGACCATTTTCGGCAAATGGTCATGAAATAAAACAGTGATTTTCGTCAAATGTTAGCGATGTAAAGCGGCGATTTTTGTCAAACAATCGAGATGTAAAATGGCGATTTTTGTCAAATGATCGCGATGTGTAAAACTGCGATTTTTGTCAAGCGATCACGGTATAAAATGCCGATTGTCATCAAACGATTGCAATGTAAAATGGTGATTTTCGTCAAATGATCGCAATGTAAAACGGCGATTCTTGTCAAACGATCACAGAAAAAAAAAACCTGCAAACTTTTGCTATTTACTCGTGGAATAATCATAAAATCTGTTGTCTAGTTACCTAAATTAATATAAAATGATGCAGTAATCACTAAATCTGTTGCTGGATTACCTTAATTCATGTTGTGAACTAAAAAAAAATCATTTTTATTTTCATACACAATGAATTAACAGCATATTTCAAAATTTTTGACAAATGCACATTTAAAGAGACTTTCGTTAAAGGTTTACAAGAAAAGAAAAAAGATATATTTCTTTTTTTAAAAACAGTTTTTTTATAAATTTATTTAGTTTATTATAAACAATAAAGTTTACAAAATTCCTGCATAAATGTTGTAAAAAATGTCATAAATTTTCCTTTATGCATAATTTCTGAGTGGCATCCCTGTTTCAGAGAAGAAATGCAAATTTTGTCAAAGAATCACTTTAAAAAAAGGTTATTTCCATCAAAGTATCGTTGAAAAAACACTATTATTTGTAAAAGGATCCATTGAAAAAAGTCATCAAAATATCTGTTGGAAATCAAAGGAGTCATTGAAAAAAACTATTTTCGACAAAAAATTGCTGAAAAAGCACAATTGTCCTCAAATAATCTTTAAAAAAAAATGCAATTCTCGTCAAAAGATCATTGAAAAAGCACAATTATCGTCAAGCAATCCTTGAAGATGCTAGTTTCAAAAAACTAATTTCTTTATAGAATCGCGAGGCAAAAACGCAAATTTTGTTATAAAAAGATTTAAATTTCCCCAAAAAATTGTGAAAAACGATTAATTTCGTCGAAAAACGATCAATTTAGTCACAAATCTCGGGAAAATGATCAATTTCGTCTAAAAATATCGCGAAAAAAAGATCAATTTTGTCTAAAAAAAATTCCCGAAAAACGATCAATTTTGTCAAAAAATCGCGAAAAAGCTACCTATTTCGTCAAAAAATCGCGATAAAACGACCAATTTCATCAAATAAACCCGAATAAACTGCAAATTTCGTCATAAAAGCGCGGAAAAACGGCAAATTTCATGAAAGAACTTCACATTTCATTTTAAAAAATCGCGTAAAAACAGTAACTTACGTCAAATAAGTGCGAAAAAACGGCCAATTTCGTAAAAAGATCGCGAAAAAAACGACAGATTTCGTCAAAAGATAGCAGAAAAGCCGCAAATTCCATCAAAAGATTGCGGAAAAAAAAAGGGTTATTGCTGAATTGGAATTTTCTGTTCCAAAAACTTCTTTACTGCTTTAAAAACTAATTTTGTTGTCACATTTTTTTTTTTTTTTTTTTCTGCTCCAAATCTTTTTGATTGAATGGGACCTTTGAAATTGGTAAATTTTGCATTTGATAATTTTCAGGGTTTTCTATTTTGTATCACTTAATTTTCAGGATTTTTCTTAGTCACAATCACCCATGATATTAGTAAAATAAACTTTCATTATTGTAATCAAATACTTTCTGCCTATTTCATGTTAAATAATTCTTTTTTTATCTATGCAACAGGGGTGATTCTCGTCCGAAATTTCCGAAAATTTAAGGCATCCTCTTCCAAAAATTGAAATTGGGTTATCAGTTCCGCATAGTTGCCAACTTGTACGGTTTTGCGCGCGGAAAAAACAATTGCGTAGAAATGCAAATTTCGTGATAGGATCGCCGAAATAGCATACATTTCGTCAATATTTCGTGGAAAAACGATTTCGTCAATGTTTTTGTAAACGAATTTTGTCAAAAGATCGATGAAAAACGCGAATTTCCTGTGCAGATCGCGGAAAAAACGGCAATTTCGCCAAATATCGCAGATAAAATGCTGATTTCTTCTGAAGACAGCGGGAAAACGCCGATTTCGTCTAAAGATTGCGGATATAACGCCGATTTCGTTAAAAGATCGCGGGGAAAAAACGTCGTTTTCGATAAAAGATCGCTTAAAAATATTTTGTCAAAAGAATATTTGAAAAAATACTGCGATTTCATCAAAACGGAAAAAACGCCGATTTTGTCAAAAGATCGCGTTAATAAAACGCCGTTTTCGAGAAAAAAATCGCGTAAAAAAGCAAATTTTTTCTAAAGATCGTCAAAAAAACGCCGATTTCACTTAAAAAAACATGAGAAAACGCCGATTTCGTCAAAAAACGCAGATCGCGGAAAAACCGGAAATTTTCGGCAAAAGATCGCAATAAATCGCCGATTTTGATAAAATAGCTGATTTCGTCTGAAGATAGGGAAAACGCCGATTTTGTCCGAAGATCGGTGTAGGGGGGGGGACTCCCCCCCCCCCCCGCGCCGATTTCCGGAAATGCGATGCGAATTTCCGAAAAAAAAATTTCATGCAGAATCACCCCTGCTATGCAAAGCTACATTGTATGTAATTTATTAATAACAATTGTATTTATTGCGATTAAAATTCCTGTCATTGCTCAAATGTCGTTTACGCAGTTCTCAGCTTTTTTTGCTTTTTCGTATATCTCATCCCTGTTTTAGAAAATACATTCAAAGTTGGCATTTTGGCCTGAATTTTTGGGAGAAAGTAAAAAAGGGGTCAAAGAAAGGAGAAAAAACAGTCGTCACATGGCCAAAAATTACTTATAATTCAATAAGTTATTTATTTACAATAAATAGAAAAGAAAGATCATTTTTATTCCAAATTACTTCAATAGTTAACCCTATCAATTTTGTTCCTTTATGTTTAGAAAAGAGTTTAATGTGTCAGAAAATTTTGGGTGTGTTGAGTAATGCACTTGAACAGTCTTAAGCAAGGCAAGAAGTAATACATTAATAGAAGTGATAAGTCATTCTGTAATATTTCAACAACTGAGTACTGAGCTTTAATTTGGATACAGCCTCTAAATTGCACACATTTTAAAATAATTTCTCTGAGATGAATCGTACAAATTTCATGAAAATTTGTATGTTGTCTAATTAAATGGTGTCAAACCTGGGTATTGCAGCTGAAAACCAAGATTCGTGATTTTTTTAATTTTTTTAAATAAAAATCAAATTAATCAGATTTTTTAAAATTTAATTCTGATATTTTTTATTTAAATCAAATTTTTTTCAAAAATGCCACTTTATTATTATTTTACATGACTTTTTGTTTTTAATTTAAAAAATATAAATTTTACATACATAGACATGCATGTTTATAAGTATTATCTATTAATAATACTGAACATTATGAAACATTTTACATAAATGTTTCATATTATTTCAAGGTAAAATTTTAGGCGATGAAAAAAAAAAAAAAAATTCTGATTACAGAAAATGCTTGAAAAACTACAAATCAGATGTCAAAAATTAATTCAACCTTCAGTATTTTAATATCACATAAAAATTTTAAACAAAATTGGTAGCAAACTAAGTTTTTAACCCTCTGGATCTCAGACTGCCCGAGATATTTTAATTTGTATATTTCAGTTCCCACCATAAAATTAAAACAACAATATTTGCCTTAATCAATAACAGAATATTCCGTATTTAAATAAAATGAAATTAGCCATTGAATTTTTCTGGTGTGAAATTAACTACATATTTTCTAGAACGTCTTCTAGCATGGGAATTAAAGGGTTAACTTTTGTTTTTCTTTTTTAAAGTGCTGGTTGAGAAAAATAAGTTTAGTTGCTGCCATCAAAATACTTAAAGCCTAGAGAACACAAATTGAGATGTCATCACTAATCGACTGACTTCTCAATAGTGTTGGAATTTACACACAGAAATTTTGAATAGCAAATTTATTTTATTTGTGTAATATCTATCATTTTATAAAACAATAACTATTTAAACTTACTAATGAGAACTTTGAATCTCTAAATGAAAATTCAGCCAGAGAAGGAATGCTACAGTGTTACCATATCTGGCTGATTTTTTATTGGAGGATTCACAATTCTCATCAGTAAGTTTAAGAAGTATTTAATCATAAGTTAATCAGTAAGTTCAATGTTTTATAAGATAATAGCTATTCCACAATTAAAATAAAAGAAAATTGCTATTCAAAATCTTCTGGTGTGAATTCCAATGCTAGTGAGAAGTCAGTAAATTTGTGAATAGGTCACAATTTTGTGTCCTCTGACCTTCAGCATTTCGATGGCAGCAGTTTAGCAGTTTTGTCTGTTGATTTCTAATTTCTGAAAGCACCAAACCAAAGGCAGAAAACATTTGTTCTACTGAAGCATATAAATCTATTGCAGTAAAAGGCTAGTTGATCATTAATTCTCTAAGTTTTTTAGTATCAGCCTTTTCCATAACTGTAACAAAAATACCTTCCACCATTCTAAAGGGCTGAGATCAATTATATGAAATTAAAATAAATAAATGGCTGGTTCAGATTTTGCTCAAATCTTAATATAACAGGCATCACCAAAGTACAGCACATAAAGCCATACAATTTTATTTTACCTTAACTTGCAGAAGCTTTTCTAAATGCTAACGAGTAAATATTCAAATATTTAATATATTTCTGCTTAGATTTCTTTACTGTTGCAAGATTATTTTATAATTGGATTCAAATTAAATTTGAAATCTTTTTTTTTTTTACTTTACATTTTACTTTTGACAAAGCTTAAGCTTTATCTTTCTGAAAGTTGTTTGATTATATATATTATAAAACTGAATTATATAAAAGCAAATTATTATGTTTATTTACATCTTAAATTTATTCAAAAAAATAACTTAAAAGAAAAACTGATTTAAATCTGATTTTTTTAAAAATCAATTATCATGATTAAAATAAAGTTGATTTAAATCAACGAACCCTGCTGAAAACAAATTTTTGGTCCATTTTGATATATGATAGCCTTAGGTTTTTCCTTTGAACAAATTTTGCTTGTTGATTTAGTCAAAGAAGCAAATACTTTGCTATGTTATTTATGGATGAATATTTTTCTATTTCTCTACTTATTTTTAAGTAAAAATAAACAGATAAATTGATATTTATTGTAAAATTTTTTAGATGTTATAAGTATGCTTTATCTTTCTATTTAGAGACATGCTATTTTTCTGCAAAAGCACAGAATTCTGCTTTTTCGGCAATGAATTTTATTTCCCTGGGATCAATGCAAATATACATTAAAATCTGTTGGCATTTTTATAGGGGGGGGGGGTTACAAATGAAATACAACAAAAATACTAATACAATCTGCACCAAATTGAGCATATTTCTTCAAATGATTGCAGGGAAAAAAGGTCATTTCTCCTAAGGATCGCAAAAAAAAAAAAAAAAAAAAAAAAATATATATATATATATATATATATATATATATATATATATATATATATATATATATATATATATATATATATAAATCCGTCAAACAATTGCAGGAAAAATTATTTTCTTCAATAGATCACAGGAAATGACGTGCTTTCAGTCAAAGGATTGCAGGAAAAGATGCATTTTTTGTTAAAGGATCATGAAAAAGACTCAACTTTCATCAAAATTTTGTGGGAAAATGTGATTTTCATAAACAGGTTGCAGAAAAATACTCTAATTTCGTCAAAGAACGTGAAAAATGTCTAATTTTGTCAAAAAGGTCATGGAAAATACTCAAATTTTGTAGAAAGATCGTGCAAAAATATGTGAATTTTGTAGAAAGATCATGGGAAATATGCGAATTTTGATGAACGATTAAAAAAAAATTTCTGGATTTTGTTAAAAGATTTTGGAAAATATTCAATATTTGATAACAGATAATGGTAAATATGTGAGTTTTGACAAAAATCAAGGAATATAGGCATATTTTGTTGAAAGATCGCAGAAAATAAAACTATTTTGTAGAAAGATCATGGAAAATATGCACATTTTTAGGAACGATCTTATAAAGTGAATTTTTTCAAAAGATCATGGAAAGTACTCAAATTGCGGAAAATACATGAATTTTCTCAAAAGATCGTGGGAAAATATGCACATTTTGAAAAAATATGGGGAGAAAAACTACGTATTTTGCTAAAATATCATGGATAAATACAAATTTCATCAAAGAGGCCGTGGAAAAAGTAAAATTTTCATCAAATGGTCATTGAAAACACAAATTTCATTAAAGGATTGCAGAAAAATGCAATTTTCATCAAAGTGGTGTGAAAAAAATGTGAATTTTGTCACAAATCCATGAAGCTGTGAAAGTTCAGCTTTTTTTTAATGAGCATGTAGCATACCTGTAATTAATATTTCATACTTTTAAATGGACTTTTGATGCGTTTTCTGTTAACTTTTTATCTATCTTTTCAACTGAAATTTAAGATTTAAAAATAACTTTGTTCATTTTTATTTTAATGTGCTCATACAAAACACATTGTGTGTATGTATTTCTGTATATCAGGGCTGTCCAACCTGGCGCCCGCGACACACCAGAAAAAATTTAAAGAATTGATCGCCTTATTAAATCTTCAAATATCTCCAATTAAATAAAGTTTTGATTTCTGTAAGAATTTTCTGGTATCCCGCGGGCGCCAGGTTGGACAGCCCTGCTGTATATTAAGGCTTATATTAGCATCAAGAGGACTTAGTGCATAAAGTATAAATCTCACATCCCCATATTTTCGTATAAAACTTTCATCTAATGACAGGTTTAAATTAATGAAAATATGTTGAAAAGAGTGATGAAAAATTTTGTCTCAGCAAATTATTAAATAGATTGTGTTAGGCTTCTTCTTTCTATTTTATACAAATCTTTTGTATTCTTGACCAAAACTGGGCAATTGGTATAGGCTTTTTGCTATTGGTATGGTATTAATTTTGCGTTTGCTCACGCATTATTAGTTAGGCAGTTGTCAGCAGATATATAGTATCATCATATCATTAACATACAATGATGGCTAGATACAAATGGCTTCAGTTCTCTTTGTCCATAATGTTTATGCCAAATAATCACAGATCTTGTGTTTGTTGGTAGAGAATGTAACTACTTACAAAAGTTTTTAAAATAAGGTAGGAAATATGATCATTAATAATAAAATGTTTATACTTACAGCCTCCTCGTCATTCATCACGAGTTAAGCAGTATCCTCTTTCACTTGTTTTGTCTCCTACAAGAGAGTTAGCATGCCAGATTTATGATGAAGCTTGTAAATTTGCTTACCGTTCACGAGTACGTCCTTGTGTAGTGTATGGTGGTGCTGATCCTGCACAGCAGATGAAAGAATTGGATAAAGGTTGCCACTTATTAGTAGCTACTCCAGGTCGATTGGTAGATATGATGGAGCGAGGGAAGATCAGTTTAGAGATGGTTAGGTAATACTGTTTGAATATTTTATTTTTTGTTTTCATCTTTATGCAGATACTCTTGACACAGCATCTATTTGATAATACATACTAAACCAGACAGATGCTGTCAGAGCCCCCATGTAAAAATTAAATTCTTTTGTTTTAGTAATCTAATGTTTAGCTTCTTAAGTTTAGAAACTGACTACATTTTATTCTTCAATAAATGACTAAAGACAGTTCAGTTATATTTCTTTATTGAAATTTTTAAATTGTTGATAACTATTGTTGATTTTAATATTCTGACTTTATCCAAGTATCATAAATGAAAAAAATAATGCAAACTGTAGAAAATATGTTATTTTTCATGTTAAATTTTTAAGATATGTATTTTTTTGGAATATATTTACTTTATTACATGAAGAGTAAAGTATTAATCTATTAGAGATTTACTACCATTTGGTAGCTTTGGGCTGAAGCAAAGAAAAGTAGTCCATTTAAAATTGTTGTTGAATATAGTGTAAAAGCCCAAGTATAGAAGGGAAAGAAAGATGAATAACTGGTGTTGTAACTATCATAATTTCTTCCATATATATATATATAATATAACAGTTACATAATAAACAGAACTTAATTTGTAAAGCGTTTTCAGTCAAAGGAAATATTAAAGCATGCAATTTGTGATAAAAAAAAAAATTGTACTTTAATTTTTTTTAGCCTAGATTGCAGATGATTTACACTATTGAAATTAAACAATTTAATTTCTGTTTTTGCTATTTAGTGTCTCTTTAAAAAATAAAATAAGGCATTTCATATTAGTAACTGACACTTATTATTAAGAGCCCTTATTTTGAAAATCAAAGTGAAATAGTTGTATTTTTTGACTTGCTTGATTTTTTTTTATATGTTGAAGTGGATCATATTTGATGAATAATCTGCAATTTTGAAGCCCTGAAAAAATTTCCTCTTTTCTATAGTAAATGTCAAAGTTCAAGGTTGTGAATGCCATTTTTCGTGAAAAGTGAAATGCGTCACGAGGCCCCACTTTTTTCTTTTCCATGTTTTTGTACATATATTCACTTACTGCATGACATATTTTGTTTTATTTTACTGTTGCGCTTATTTAAAATAATATTGCTTTATTAAACGTTGCAGATTTTGAAAATTTTGATTATTTAACAGGTTATATTTGCTAACAGCAACAATATCTTGGTACAGTACTACATTATTTTCCTTGTCCTAGTAGTGCACTTTCATATTCTATAAGAAAAAGTTTGGGGTACTATTGCTTAAATAAGATATTAAGTGTGGAAAATGAACAAAAATGTCATTTTTTGACTGTACTTTGTGGCAACATAACAATGTAAATTAACAATGCCCCATGAAAACAAATTTTAATAAGTAAATATGGTTATACTTATTAAAATTTATGCAGATTATTCATGTCGATATAACATGTCGAAGGAATTTTGGGATGTTGTTGCTTGTGAGGGATATAGTGCTCTAAGTATTCACAAAAAATGACATTCACAACCTTGAACTTTGACATTTTCTATGGAAAAGAGAAAATTTGAAAATTTTTCAAGGCTTCAAAATTGCAGATTATTCATCAAATATGATCTACTTCAACATATAAAAAAATGAAGCAAATCAAAAACTACAACTATCGAAACATCATTTATTTTATCTGAATTTCAAAATAATGGCTCTTAATCTACAAATTTGAGTAAAAATTTCAAACTTTACTTCTGTTCTATACAAAATAATCTTATATGACACAACTACAAAACAGAAATGCTAACTACAGAATATGCAAATGCTTCATGTGTGTAGTTTGAGTGTATTTTTGTTTTTATTAAAAGAACTTTTAATTTTGCAATAGCTTAAGACTAATGTACCTTTAAGAGTTATCTACTGGGTGGAATATTGTCATTTTGATTCATTAAACAGATTGGAATTGGAATTAATTATGTTATCACTATAATTGTATACCTTTCTGAACTTACAACATCAAATCAAACTTCATATCTGTTAATCTGTCTGCACATATATATTTTTCAATAGAATTATGCAGTAAACAGTTTGTTTATTAGGTAAGCTGTAAAAATGTTATACAGAAGTTTTGATTGGTGAATATTTTGAAGAGATTGTGTTCTGATTGCAAAGTGACTTGACATTTTTCTTGTTTTAGATTGCTTGCAGAGAACAAGTTTTTCCATGTACAGTACCATATTTTAACAATGTTTTGAACTAATTTTTGGAATTTCAAAACTTTAATTCCGAAAATCGTTAAAGTATGACAACTGTACGCTCAAAAAAATCATTTTTTGCAATCAATCTAAAACAAGAAAAGTGTCAAATCAAGTATTCTTTGCAATCAAAACACAATCTTTTCAAAATATTCACCATTCAAAACTTCTGTATAACATTTTTACAGCTTTCCTAATAAACAATTTGATGCATAATTTTATTTATCTTTGTTTCTGAGAAATTTAATTTTGAAATCAATCTTATTTACTAGGCACCCTGTATATATACAGGGTTATTCATAATTCTTTCCAGGGTTTCAAAGTGTTGTAATAAAAGAAACTAAGACAAATACAGCAAAAAAGAACATTTGAAATAAATAAGAAACAAATCAAGTTTTATTGGCAGTTAGTAAATAAAATTGGCATTTACAGGCATTTTGTATCTTAGCATTTGCAAAATCTGAATAACTGGTGTTTGTTCAATAGGCATTTCATACAAAATATCAAACACAGGGACCAACTCACACACCAAAACAATTCATGTGCTGTACAATATGGTCAAAGAGCTTTGATAATATGTTGAGTTGAGTGTGGCAGGAACTGGACTATTACATTGATTGTGTGCAGTGTGTGACCAAGTGTTTACACATAGAGCACATTGGGGAAGTAAAACTTTATTTGTTTCTATATTCTTTCAAATTTTGTATTTCTGCTGTATTCATCTTTGTTTTACTAGTGCTTCAAAAATCTGGAAGGAATTATGAATAACTCCATATAAAATTTTATTTAACATGTATAACTTTTGTCGTTTATAAGTACTGAAATTATCCCTTTTAGCACACAGAAATTATAATGATTTTTAAAAAGGTTATAATTCGGACATTTTTGAAAAGGATAGGCAAATTGGGAGAGTATTTTGAAGAGGAGGGCTTATAAATAGCATTTTTTCAAGAAAAACTGCACATATATTGGGGGAAAGATAGTATTCAGAGAAGGCTCACATTTGGTACTTTACCATAAGCAGGGGTGGGGAAATGCATCATTTCGCTCACCATTGGGGGGGGGTGAGTAAATTTTTTGGCAATGCGAGTGCATTTTTAGTTTTTGAAAAACTGTAGGCAATAGAGGCATTATGAGAAACACTTTTTTTTTTAATATAGATGTTTTAAGTTTCCAAATTATTACAGAGTAAATATGGTACTAAGTTCTATCTTATACTAAGCTTATCGTTGTTGTATATACTTCTTAATATTATAGAACAAAAGAATTATGAAAATGCAATGTAGTAATAGTAATTTTGTCAGTAATTGCGTGCATGCGATTTTGTCATAACTGTTTTCAACTGCGTGTGTACTGCATCTTGCAGGCTGGTAAGATTTTTGAAAAATTCCCCACCCCTGACCATAAGTTCTTTTTATAATTTCTTAACCTAATGTGAAATGTAGTGTTCTTTAATAGAAAAAATACTTTAAAATATTCTTTCTGTAGATTTTTAGTGTTGGATGAAGCTGATCGCATGCTTGATATGGGTTTTGAGCCACAAATAAGGCGCATTGTTCTTGAAGATAGAATGCCAGGCATTGGAGAGAGGCAAACATTAATGTTTTCTGCAACATTTCCAAAGAAAGTTCAAGTAAGCATTTTGCTTATTTATAAATATTTAAGTCCTATTCAAATTATACCTTTTTTTGGGCGGGGAGAGGAGGTGTAAATTTGTACACAGTTTTAGGCCTATAGAGGGATTTTCTTTCATCAAAATTATAAACAAATTTTAATTTTATTTCTAGAAATTTTAATTTTTTTCACATATAGATTAGCATAATAGTATAGGATTCTAAAAAAATCTATTAATTCTAAATCTAATAAATTCTCAAAATACTGTAGGGTAATAGCACTAATAACCAATGACTTAAGTTTTAGTAATTGGCTGTATATGCCAAAAAGAATTAATAACAAATGAATAAAACAAAATAAAGTATAACCGTGATTTTTTTGTTGGTGATTGATGATTGGTGAAAAGGTTTGCAAGCCATTGTTGCAAGTAAATTTCCAAATGAGTTCAAATGTCAGAACACTAACACAGTGCATGCAATGAAATTTCATTTCAATATCCAATAGAATTATGTACAGCAGATGTGTGATGGTGAGAAACGTTCTCTGCTCTTTTTTTCAATTTTTCCAACCTATTTTAATAATTATTCACATTCAAAATGATATTTTTGTCTTAATTTCTCCTGTGAATTTTACATATTAGGCAAGGTAAGAATATATACATTGTTTTCAATTATCTATACTAATATTTGAATGTAATTTTAACCCTCTCGAGCATGAATTATTTTGCAACTGTCAAAAAAAAATTTCGCTGGCAAATTATCTTGGATTAGATGAGAATATGAACATAAAATATGATTTTTAGATTTTTTAAATTCTTTAGGAAGTTTTGTGTGCAACCTCATAATGAGGCTTGTATGCAGAAATGTTACATTTGTTACACTTGTAACACATGCACATAAAACTTCCTTGAGAATTTTTAAAAGCTACAAATCAACTTTCTTCTTAATTTTTTTATCTGTTTCAAGATATTTGTGAATGAAATTTTTTTTAGTTATTTTTAACTATTGATAGTGGTGTAATATTACATGCTTTACAATATACATATTTTTCCTTTTGGGAAAAAAAAAAAAAAAAAAAAAAAAAATTCGTGACAATGTTCGAAACATTCTGGATTTAAATGTACTTGATAGACCACGAAAATATCTTGTTTTACTCAAACAGCTTTCGTTTTTGCACTTCAGTGCAAATTTACCATTAGACTGTTTTGGGTAATGTTTACCATTATCATATCTTAGTTCTTTAGCATCTAAGGATACATTTCTTTTCTTAGTACCATGCCAAAGTAAAAGAAACTTTAGCCGATGGTCGACCTTTTTTCTTCAAATTCGAAGTTGAGGTTCCTGTATGTATTAGGCTGCTTGCAATGCTACTTTTGAACTCTAATAAATCATCAGCAGCAGCTCTTCCATCTTTTCTCCAAAGAAGCCAGGCATTTACAACAACAACATTTAAAAGATAAAAATAAAAATTTGCATAAAAATGCACATATACCAACATATATTTCCTTGACAGTGAAGATAAAGTGCCACAAGTTAATCCATCAAGTTCAAACTTCCCATATGCTTGTTATATATTTGCACTGAGTGTGGTTTGTCTATTTCTACAATGGACTTAGCTGCAGAATTAAAACATTTTGCTTTTTCTGTTGGTTAAACTCCAGCAAAAGATGATACCACGTGCACAATACCTTTATCTACCCATCGAGTCACTGTCATGATGTCTTCAGAGGCAGTCACAAAATCTGATCCCCTTCAATCTTTCAAGAGATTTGGCATTATCTAACTTTTTCTCTATGCTCTTCATTCTGATAGCTCGAATAGTTCCAAAAAAATAAATTGTCACTTATAACATACACAAAAACTAATATATGCATATTTCTCACTTTAAAAATTAATAGTATTACCTTTTTTTTATAGTTTTCTGCTTTTGAAATTTGCATGTACAGCCTCAAATGAGGTTTGTGTGCAGAGATAGCTGTAAATGCTATAACTGCATAGAAGCCTCATTTGAGGTTTCAAACTAAAATACCCTTAAATCCCTCCAAAACATATTTAAATCTCAAATTTTTTTCTTATTGTAATTAAAATGATGTGAGAAACATGAAATATATTTATACTTACATGTTATGCTCCTTTGTGTGGTGGAATACCCTTTTTAAATCTGTTGAATACTTGACTTTTGCCAAAAATGGAGATTAAAACCTGTACAAAATAAATGAAATGCATGTGCTGTCATCTCTTCCTTCTTTTCAAAAGATGACTTTGGTCACATACTTAACTACTATGCAATTGAAAATCCAAACAATTAGGCTTAAATAATTTTTTATGTGACAACCTCATATGAGGTTTCAATGCACGAGAGGGTTAAATAAGTTATGCAATTAGCTCTTTTATTCAATTACATTTGATAAGTTTAATTCAAAAGAAATTCCGGCAAAGTAGCTTTTGTGTTAAAATAATGAACTTAGAAAGTGACACCAATTTCTTTGTTTTGTATTAAATCTGATATATCAGACCAAAAAAATCAGCCTACTTTTCCATCTAATCTGGATGAACTTGTTTACATTTTCAATATAATCTAAAGTTCTCTAGATTGTGGAAACAATTTTGGGCGAATTTACTTATTTATTTTAAAATTACTTTATTTGCTCCATGTGTTTTTTTTTTTTATATATACAATTCCATTTATGTTTTGGTATTCTTTTAGGAACTTGCCAGGAAATTTCTTGATAATTATATATTTTTGGCTGTTGGACGTGTTGGCAGTACCTCTGAAAATATTACCCAAAAGGTTGTGTGGGTAGAAGAACATGACAAACGTTCCTTTTTGTTAGACTTATTAAATGCTGCTGGATTAAGGAATGGAAATGCTGGTATGTATATTTCTGAATACCTTATATCTTATGTGTCTTCAAAAGATTCTTAAGCAAAATAAAGTTGCTTTGAAAAATTTTATTATTGATTTTTTATTTTTAAATAAAATGTTAGTTATTCTTTTTAATTTTTTTAGTTTAAGCTGTAAAATTATAGTAATCACTGGGGGGTGGGGGGGTGGGAGAGAGAGATATGAAAGGAGACTATGCAATCAATAGTCCTTGTTCAATTTACTAATCTGTTTGAACCCCTTCAGATATATATTGCATTGATGTTTCTTCTAAATGTATTGAAAATTTTGTGATTTGCATTCTTTTTTCAGTATTTGTCCATATTTTCATTGTGTAGAATACTTAAATGTCACATACAGAAGTAGAAATTCTGCTTAAAATTGCTCCAATTTTGATTTCCTGCTACAAAAATAGAAATTTGGTAATGTAACAAATAATAATAAACTATTCCTGAGAATCTTGTATAGGCTTCGAAACATACTGCTGTTATGACATATGTAGCTGAGATAGGCAGCATCATAGATGTTGAACTTCAACACAATAATGGATTATGCTACAAATCCACAGTCTTAAATTTCAAATTTTATTATATATCTTAGTACTAGGGGTCACAGACCTCTGCCAAATGAAAATAATCCACTACAAAAGAGTTATTTTTAGTGTTTCTGCACCAAAACAGCCATTTTGCTGTGTGTGAAAATTTTTATGAATTTAGTAAAAACCTAAGAGTTTTGTTGCGGTTTTGTTCGCTTTCAGTATGCATAGTTTCTAAAAGTCAAAATACATAGAAAATTAAATACTAAACAGCATATGCTTTCAATTCAATATCTTTTCATGATTTTTCCATTTAAAAAATATAAATTCTGACAAAATGGACTTAAACATATAAAATCGTAGAAATTTAATTTAAGGGTCATTTAGAAAACCAATAACACATTTCAAAACTGAATAACATCATAGACCCAGGCGATGCTGGTCAGGTCAGCTAGTAAATTGAATAAAAAACAGTCTTTACACCAATAGCAATATTAAAATTGTTAAGATTTCAGTTAGTTATTAGATATTAAATTTGAAGTCATTTTGTGATGAAGTGGGAGAATTATATTAATCTAAAATATTACTTTTTTAATTTTAAATCTATTTTTTTTAATGTATTGTCTGTCATAATTTGTAATATTTGCACAAATTTTCATATTTTCACTATTTTGATAGTGCTTAAATTAAGTTTTTTGGGTGGTGTTTTAGCTGTCTTTTCTTGAAATAGTACCTCAAGATTTGTTGTAATTTGTGAGACAGAATTATTTTAGCAGCGTTTTTGTTTTATTTATGTAACAAAGCATAATTTATATATTTTCTTTCTAGCTCGTGATTCCCTCACATTGACTTTTGTTGAGACAAAAAAAGGTGCTGATTCCTTGGAACACTTCCTTTTAAGTGAGGGCTATCCTGTAACTAGTATTCATGGTGACCGTACTCAAAGGGAAAGAGAAGAAGCACTTTGGAACTTTCGAACTGGTCACACTTCTGTGTTAGTTGCAACAGCAGTAAGTATTATTAAAATGTTATAAATCTTATTCCAGAAAGTAAAAAAAAAAAGTTAATATTCATCCATAAATTTATTTTACAAATGTTTTTCTAATTTCTCCGGAGTTTATAAAAAAAATTACCAGTTTAATAAATACAGTAGACTCTCAAGTCTGCACATCCTTGCAGGCCTAAAAAACTATGAAACTTTCATTTCTGACAGAGGCAAAATTACAGAATTTTTTAGTTTATCATTTTACATGTACTTATGTAATTCTTGATAATATGACTGATCTTGTGTTTTTAAATAAAGGAAGCATAAATTTATTTATGAAAAAAATCAAGATATTGCTGATATCACTAGTAATCACATATTTATGTATTAATTAAGCTTTTTTGGTTATTAAGGCTAGCTAAAGCCGAAATAAGTTTCTTGATTTTGATGTAAATTAAGTGTCCTTTACAAGGAAAGGTTCATTGAATAATTCAAGGAACATGTATCTGATCTTTATTAAGCACATTTAGTTATACATTATTATTTGTTTGACCTTTTCTTTTAACAATTTAATCATTTTTTAAATTATCTTACTTTCTATCAATAATTTAAATTTTGATCAGTGATCATCAGAAAAAAAAATTAATTTTGTCAATTGTTAACTGAAAAGATCATAAATTGCATCAAAGGATCAAGGAGGGGGAATGCAAATTAAAAAAAAAAAAAAAAAACTGTTTTTTCCACAATTCCTTGATAAAATTGTAAATTTTGTCAAGGGATCATGAAAAAAAAATGCAAATTTCATCAAGGTATCATGAAAAATATGTTAAGTTCTTCAGAATATTGGGGGGGGGGGGGTAATGTAAATTTCACCAAAGTATCATAGAAAACAAACATTTCTCAAAGATCCTGGAAAGAACAAAATTTGCTGTAAATTTTAGATTAACTTATCCCCCATTGCAATTGCCCCTGTATGAATCTTAAACTATTTATTTGGTTTGGGATTTCTATAATTTTCTTTCTTAAAAATGTCCTTTATATATAAATTATTTTAACTGCCATCAGTTTTAAGATTTAATTTAAAATGTGCATTAAAATTCAGTTAAAACTAGCCTTTTTTTAAGATGCACATTGTGGATACCATGTATTCTTTTTTTAAGGTTGCTGCACGTGGATTAGACATACCAAATGTTAAGCATGTTATCAATTTTGACCTTCCAAGTGATGTTGAAGAATATGTTCATAGAATTGGGCGTACAGGTCGTGTTGGAACTGTTGGTAAGTTTTTTTCTTTATTATAGTTTCTGTATTTGTGTTTTTATTTTTAGGTAGACTTAAGAAACGTTACCTCTTTTTTTGTTGGAATTTCAGAAAATCTTTGCAGATCTATGCCAATCATGATCCTTATAACCCAAATCCACCCCCACTGCAAAACTTTTATATAGGGGAGACTGGGGTACAATGGACCACTTTTGTTAACTGACTGTTTACTCTTAAAATATTCATTTTTTTTTTAAACTCGCATGCATGTTATCTATACATTATACTTTAGATTACATATACACAAAAATATAAATTATGTATACTTTTTTTAATATATATTTTTAAATAGCAAGTGATAAAATGGACCATTGTACCCCATTGCCGGGGTACAATGGTCACAGCATGAGGCTCTATGGACCACTCTTAAAAAATATATAAGTATAGTACATTTTTTAATAATAAGAAGCATAGAATATATCATAATTTGTTTATTCATGTCTTAACTTCATAGATATAATGTAAGTTTAACGATTATTAAAGATAACAAATTATATATCAAAAGATATTTGTGTCTCTGAAAGCCTGCTGCTTTCTAGTGAAACATTAGAATCTGGAAGAATCATTACAATATCGTAAACATATACAAGAGATTCATCAAAAATATTGGAAAACATAAATACATTTTGGTTTGATTTTCAGCACATGAATCTCACAAAAACAGAACCATCATCATTTTTATCTATTACTAAATCAACAAAATAAATCTGTTTTTTATAGTTTTTTTTTTGAGGGGGGGGGGTCAAAAATTTAACCGAAAATGTAATTAACAACTTATATTTCACTACTAAAATTAATCATTCAGATAATTATCATTATAATCATCATTAGATAATGTTTCAAAAATGCACTACACAACACGAATCATTAGTTTATTTATGTACAAAAAATAAAATAATTTATTAATTCTTAATTTCACATGTAATTTTTGATTTTAAAAAACACAGAATACAGGACTGGGGTACAATAAACCATGGTTCACTGTACCCCGGTTTCTGGTGGTCCGTACCCCATATGTGACTTTGACAAAAAATTGATTAAAAAAAAAAGAAGTTTTATATTCAATAATTTTACTTACAATAAATATAGTAATATATTGTTTTACCTTTTTATTGTGCTCAGCAATGTCTTCCAAATTACAAATCTTTAACGTAAAATATAGCATATGTTTCACTGAAAATATTTACTTTTACCTGTCTCAAATCAACTATCAAGAATAAAATGGCAGATATGCACATGGCTTTAAATTTCTATTCACTACTGCAGGGCTACCATGTATGTACCAAAATATGAAGCATTCAAAAACTGAAATAATATCAAAAATAGAGGGTGGACCACTGTACCCCGGTCTCCCCTACTTTTTTGTTAGACACTATAATTTCCATAATTCTGCACAAATCCTTCCAAATTGATGTATAGAGTAGAAAATTTCTCTCCGTTAATGGGCAAAATCAGATAAAGGGGGTGGAAATAAAGTTTTCATGAAAACAGATAAAACCGCACTACTACTTATGTATGATACATATCAAATTACTTTAAATTCATTATTACTTCTAGGAAAAGAGCCAAAAATTTGTGTGTGACAAATTTTTGATATGATTAAAAATAACCTCAAGAAGAGAAAAAAGTTTTCAGAAGAAAAATCCATAATTTTGTCAATTTTCATGATATCAAATCCACTTAAATTTATTATAAATATTCTTGATTTTATCTATAATTCTTATATTGACAAATTTTTTATAGAACCAACTCTTACATCAAACTAAATAAATAAACAAACAAAAGGAGAGGGGTGTGAAGAAATTCATAACTTTGTCAATTCACAAGATATCAAATCTGCTTATTTATTATAAATATTCTTAATATTATCTGTAACCTTTTACACTGACAAGTTTTTAATTGGATGATGAAAAAAAATAATTTTATAAAAAGGGAGTAGGGGACAGAATACATGTAGGGAATATATATATATACACTATATTGCCATTGATTATGGAACACTTGCGATTTTAGACATTTTACTAAATATCTAGAAAAATGCATGAGGAATCATCTCGAAACTCTTAGTGTATAAATATAATAGTTTAAGTCATACATCTCCGTGAAGATTTTTTCCCGAAACTCCGAAGGGGACCGTCAACAAATTAAAAAAGAATGAATATCTTTTGAATAACCCTGTCAAAACTAATGCAGCAAAAGCGCTCAAACTCTAGATTGTGATTGAATGCCTTATTGTAATAAGCCTTGTTCATTTTTATGCAAATAGCATGCATACTCGCAGAGTAATTAAGGTTTTTATAAAAATGATCCCAAAATTTTCCAAGTTTTTTCCTTATAATTTTCAGAGTTCTTAATATAAAATATTATTTTTTTCAGAAAATATGACAAACAACATTGCACACAGTACCCTGTAATCAGAATTATAAAATAATGAAAATTGTATAAAAAATGAGTTGGTTTACTAAATAATTTTTTACTGCGCATGCGTCAACGATATCAAAATTTCATTTGCATATTATGTTAGCTAAATGTATAGAGCAACTTTTGTGAAAGTCACAAAATCATAACTTGAAAATTCCGACAATAATCGTCAATTGAATAAGTCGAAAATCTGTTATTCTCAAAATGAAGCAAAAACAAGAGGGGTTGTATCCATATATTCATTGATTAGTGTCAATATAGAATACACAATATGGGATGTACTACTGCATTTGGATAAAATCCCTCATTTTTTTGCTTCATTTTGGAAACAACGGATTTTGTCCTTTTTCTATAGACGATTACTTTCAGAATTTTCAAGCTATGATTTTGAGACTTTTACAAAAGTTGCTCTATACATTTAGCTAACATAATATGCAAATGAAATTTTGATATCTTTGACGCATGCGCAGTAAAAAATTATATTGTAAACCTACTCATTTTTCATACAATTTTTATTATTTTTTAATTCTGATTACAGGGTACTGTGTGCAATGTTGTTTGTCATATTTTCTGAAAAAAATATTATTTTATATTAAGAACTCTGAAAATTATAATGGAAAAACGTGGACAAATTTGGGACTATTTTTATAAAAATCTTAATTACTCTGCGAGTGTGCATGCTATTTGCATAAAAATGAACAAGGCTTATTACAATAAGGCATTCAATCACAATCTACAATTTGAGCGCTTTTGCTACATTAGTTTTGACAGGGTTATTCAAAAGATATTCATTCTTTTTTAATTTGTTGACGGTCCCCTATGGCATTTCAGTAAAAAATCTTCACGGAGATGTATGACGTATACTATTATATTTATACACTAAGAGTTTCGAGATGATTCCTCATGTATTTTTCTAGATATTTAGTAAAATGTCTAAAATCGCAAGTGTCCCATAATCAATGGCAATATAGTGTATTAACATGATTCTGATCAAACCAACTCTTACTGAAAAATAAAATTAAAAACTCATCAAAAGTGGTCAAATAAAAAAACTGAATTTATCACCAATCTTTTATTTTCAGTTTTTGTTGAAGTTAATCAGGCATGAAAATTTTCCACATCCTTTTTCCTGGAATCATATGTTGATTGAATTATTTTAAACAGTGCAAGAGTCTGATTTCTGTACTTTCTTGTATTGCTTTAAAAAATAATTATTCTTTTCTTTATTTTAGGCTTAGCCACTTCATTTTTTAATGAAAGAAACAGAAATATGGCACTGGATCTTGTAGAATTAATTACAGAAACTAAGCAAGAATTGCCTGAATGGCTGTCAGTTTTAGCTAAAGAAGTCCAAATGGAGCAGCGCTGCAATTCTGGTTCTAGAAAATATTCCAGTGGAAAAAAGTATACATTTTCATTTGTCACAACTTTTGATATTTTTTTCAGTTTAAATATTGATTTTTCTGTCTTAATCAGAGTATAACTTAATTTTTATAAATACTGCATTTCTTGACAATGAAATTTTTAAAATAGCAATTCTTTTATCTCCTATGCTTAATATAATTCTGAGACCACAGGAGGTGTCGGGCATGGAAGAGTTCTTCCTAAAGGAGGAATTCCACCTTTTTTAAAGCAATTATGGACATTCTCTGGATTGATGCAAAAAGGAAAAGAACATTTTGGAAGAATAATTAGGGGGGAGGGGGGCATGAAAATTTATTAATCTGACATTTTTGTCTATTCAAACCTTTGGAGTTTGTTCTTGAATTGTTGTTCAAAAGAGACATAAAATGAAAGATGAGCTTACTATACCCTATAAGCATTTAAAGTTATTTATATGAAGTTGTTCAAAGTGGCTTCAAGAATGAAATTTATTTTAGACTTTAAAAATTGAAAGAGATAGGAAATTTCTTTTTGGAATAGAATATTTTGTACTATTTATATAACTTGTTTGGGTAATTTCTGTGAAATCTTTTTCTAAATATGTATCTGACATAAAAATCAATTTAGCAGGGAGATTTTTTTAAAGGGGGATGGGAGTTTAAGAGCTAAACCATTAAGAATAATTGTTTTGGAAAATTAATGACTTTACTTCACATAAGTTGATCACATTGGATTAATACCTTTAGCATTGTTAATACTTTATAAGTTGAAAAAAATAGCAATGATATATCAAAAAAATAGCAATGATAGAATATATCATAATTTGTTTATTCATGTCTTAACTTCATAGATATAATGTAAGTTTAACGATTATTAAAGATAGCAAATGATATATCAAAAGATATTTGTGTCTCTGAAAGCCTGCTGCTTTCTAGTGAAACATTAGAATCTGGAAGAATCATTACAATATCGTAAACGTATACAAGAGATTCATCAAAAATATTGGAAAACATAAATACATTTTGGTTTGATTTTCAGCACATGAATCTCAAAAAAACAGAACCATCATCATTTTTATCTATTACTAAATAAACAAAATAATAGATAAAATTAAATTTAAATGTAACTGCACATATCATGAAATGATATGTGCAGTTACATTGAAATTTATTGTATATTTTATGGCTGTTAAAATGACATTTAAATTCTAAGAGTTTGGTGCCACTGTATAGATGGGATTTTTTTTCCCTCCTTGTTTCACATTGCCCACTTTCATGCTTGAGGTGTTCTCTAATGTTTGCACCATAGTCTTACATGACTTGTGAACAGGTTATAAATCCTATCTTATGGATTAGTCAAAAATTTAATTTAACATCTATACAGTTTGCAAAATGTTTAATGTACTTTTCAAAATGTCTTTTAATAATAAAGAGTTTTATGTAAATAGCTATTACAGAAAAATTAAATTTTCATTTGTGAATCAAAATGTTATTTTCATCCTCAAAAAATAACATAGTGAAAGAATAAAATAACATTTATACTTGCCAATAAAATAAGGTTTATACATGACAAAGAAAAAAATAATGAAACATTCATTACAAAATATAAAACAGAAGTAGATTTCATCATTTCTGTCTATATGGTATAATCATAGTTGCCAATCTCCCAATTTTTTGGATACCAGCAAAAACTTACAGAAATGTTTGCTTTATTTAATTGCATAATTTTTGCGTTTTATAAAGCAATAATTTCTGTATAAAAATATTGATATGAGAAAATTCGGGAGATTGACAACATGACAACTATGTATAGTGCATTGGTTATGGGGGAGGGGGAGGAAATGAATACAGCCTATATTAGCATCATTGTAACTAACATAATATCATATTTACACTTTTAAGCATGTATGTGAGTATGAAAAGGCACAATAGTGTGGGTATTACACCATAACTTCATTTTTACTTTCTTTTATCTTTACAAGAAAAAGTATTGGATTTGCAAAAAATTTAGACTTCTGGTTTTCAATGGATTCATACATTTTAGAAGATCCTGAACATGATTTGATAGTTTTTAGGAAATGTCTTTTTGTCATTCAATCTGTATGTAACAAAAATTTTGTGAACACTCTGTCTTGAGAACTAATGCATTTAATTTCACAAAACTTTAGATACAGTTAAACTTCGATGTAAGCTGGTGCTGTTTAATTTTTGGTGTATATCACCCGAAAAGGTGGCGTTGCTATGGGACTACATTATTCACAATTTCTACAATAGCACTATCTCAATAGCTAATGCATGGATTTTCATAAAACCTCAGATTCAGTTAGTCCTCAATATAATTTAGTGCCATGCTCATTATGATGAAGTGTCACTAAGAATCATTGAAGAAAAGAGAGACCAAAGCTAAAGTTCTTGTTTGAATGTATGTGCATGATCAAACGGTTGTGGCATTTCTCCCAGATGGTTTACGTTGATCCATTTATAAAACTTTTTTTTTCTGAGAAATCTATGCATAATAATATACATAATTAATAATTATATGTCTAATTATAAGTGTGGCTGAATTGGTTCTTAGAGCCTGTAATCAAAACTTTTTATTTTCATATAAAATATAATTAATTCATGATATGTTAAAATAGAACTTTCTTAGAGTATTCTAAAGACTTATGTGGTTTCAAACTTAACAGTTTCTACTACTATTAAGTCTGCAGCTTTAAATGAGCACATGAAAAGCTCCTTCAAAGTTTTATCATAAATGATTTATAATTTGCACTCATGCTTCAAGCCAGTCAAGACTGATAATTACAAATGGAGAAGTTCACAGATAATTATAAACAGCAAAGTCCATAGCAATTAATAGTGTCTCATTAGAGTGAGTACAGCTCAAATCAAGGAGTAATCCCCCCCCCCCCCCAAAAAAAAAATGCAATGTGAATTTCCGAAGAAAAAAAAATTTCACCCAGAATCACCCCTCACTATCGCCAAACTATAAGATTAAATGCCAATATACACTTGTCGTAAATGTGACATACACTTGACGTTAAACACGTTACACATGTTTGTTACCTCATAAAGTGATTTTTAATTGGATGTTTTGTTTGTGTTTATATTAACCTTTTACTAATTTATTTGTTCTTTCGTTGTTTAAAATAAAAATTTTGCCAATTTGTATAATTTTGCAAGTAATTTGGCAATTTATATAATTTGTCGAAATGGGTCAACAGGATAACTAAATGATACCCACAATTCCATAATAGAGCATTATTATGTATTAAAAATATTTAAATGGACATTCAAATTTTATTTTGGAAATACAGTGCATTTTATAAATAGTTTATGCATGTCTAATTTTTATACTTTATTTTATACATATCCTATCCACGATGGGTAAATATTAAAGTGGGCCTCAACGACTAGTTTTAGTATTTGTATAACAAAAAAGAAATTGACAAACAAGGCAACTAGTGCATGAATATTTGTCACCCAAAAATGATACACTTTGTTAGTTTTTCTGCATTACATTTGAAATTTTCTTTTGGTGGTATGTGCAAGTATGAACTTCTATTTAGTAGTACGTTAATCTCAAAGTTTGGGAACCCCTGATGTAGATGATTTGTGCCTCCTTAACCTTATTACATTTTTCTTTGTATGTATTTTTATGTTATGTGTATTTAAAAGTGCCATAAGAATTGTATTTTCCAAAACTGGCATCTTGGCAGTTAGAAGTTTATCCAATTGCCTGAAATTGAAACTCAAGCCATTTGATTATGTATTCTATAATCATTTACCATTATACTAATAACAGTAACACATACCAGTATTTTCTATTTTAGAATACAGTAATATCCCGGTTATCCATAAATCATGGGACCAAAGAATTTTCGATTAAAAAGAGTTCCTTTGGAATTTTTGAATAAGCTATTAGTTTATAGTGAAAACTTGTTTGATGAAAAACTGTGATCTTAATTTAGAAAACTGTTGTGACAAGTGATTTAAACTTCATTATTTTATGTTTTTGGGTTATGTAATTATTTTTAAGCTTCTTTTTTTTTCTTGAAAAAAGTTATTTTATATTTATTGTGATTGAATGTTTTTTAATTATGTTTCAAAGATCAGAATATATTTTTAATAAAATTTTTTGTTTGAATCACAAAATGCAAGCCAATTTTATACTGTATTTTTAAAAAGTATACTAAGTATGTCATGGCTTATTTAATAAATTAATGTATCACTTTATCTTATTTTTAATCTATTTGTCCTCACTAACAACCTTTTATATTTATGATAAACTTCTATAAAGGTTTTCTAATTATTTTCACTGCATAGCATTACCATGGGCTTTCATGTTTGAATGTGTTGATCACGATTCTTGATGATGTGCAGCAATTAATTATTTTCTATCTTAAACAGAATGAATAATTTCTGTGCTATATTGCGCATTCATAAGATGGAATCTGGGAACTGTACCTCCTATATTTCCATGTATTAAAATTTTGTTCTCTTTGTAAATATTTTAAATTTCTTTTCCCTACATATAGCACTTTTTGATGCTGTATGTTTTATAACAGATAAGAATTTAATCATTTAGAAGACTATCTATCCAATCATAATTTCTCAAAAACAAGTAGCATCAAGGAAAAATAGTCACCAACACTCTCAAACATCAAATCTTATGCTGTGAGAATAACTAATAAGTTAAAACATTTGTTTAATTTATGTAAATTTGTCTTTGTGTCTCTTGATTCAGAGGCAAAGGAAAGGGCATCCTCTTATACAGACAGGTTTTCATTTGTCACAAACAAGCACATATCCATAAACAGTCATTAAAGCACTCAAAGTTCTGTGACAATGATCTACATTGAAAACAGAATGTTCACAGTGTAAATATACAAGTTGAATCCATGCATAATTGAGAGGGGATGATATGTGTGATAATTGCAAAAATGTTTTTTATGATAATTTTAAAAATACTGCATCCTTAAATTGAGGTTAAGTTTGATGTTTAAATGCTTATGCAAATCTCATCATGCAATGGATGGTAATGTCACAAGAGAGTACATTGTGTATGATGTTGCATAGAAGAAATTTGAGAGCCCATTGATCTTAAGAAAAAAAGTTGCCATGTCAGTCAGTCTTTGAAACATATAAATTGTGAGCCATGTTAAAAATTCTAGTTCTGGAGAGTTCTTAATATCTGTGCTCTTCTAAAACACATGTAGGCTTATAGTTATGCGCAATAAAAAGTTGTCTGTGATCTAAATGGGCTTAAGACTTTTGGTGACAGAAGTATTAATAAACAATAAAAAGTTGATATTTTTGTTCCTTTTAACATGATTCTCATGGTATTAATTTTTTTGCCACTTTAAATAATTATGCATCAATATAAACTGAATGTATTGTTTAAGTTTTATGGGAGAAATTTGTCCAAATATTTCATATCTTTGCTTGGCTAATGTTAAAAATTTGAAATAAAATCTTACTTATTCTTTATCAAATACTTTATGTAACACTTTATTTGCTTTTAGGTATGGCTCTGGAGGCTTTGGCTCAAGAGATTACAGACAATTTGGGAACAGTCGAGAGAGACCGAGTGGCACACGAAGCTCTAGTTCTAATAATTATTCATCTCAGAACTATGGTGGATTTGGTGGAAGTCAGTATCCTAATCAGTTTAGAAATAACTATGGTGGTGCTTCTTCAAATGATTGGTGGGGAAGTTAACTGATTCGGTAACATTATCTACCTAAAGCTAGGATTAATTCTCACAGTTATTGTGTTTCGAAAATAACTAAAACAAAAAAAGTGGTTTTATTCAGTTTCGATCTAAATTTTATTAATTTCTGTAGTCAATAAACCAAAAGCTGTTTATTTTAGCGCACCAAATTATATATCTATAATTCTGAGGATTCTCGTTTTTATTTCAAGACTTGTTATCCATGAAAAGACTATGCAGTTAAGCGACTTGTGTCATTGAATCATTATGGTAGCAATTTCATCTGTATGGATTCATAAAACAGTGTTGCTGAAGATTATCTATGTAGCTGATCTTTTCACTGTATGAAATATATTGAATATCTGATGCATTTCATTCAAATTTTTTACTGGAAAAGTATAAAATGTATATCTTATCATGACTTTCATTGTTTTGAATAAGTTTAAGATTTTATTTATACTACAGAAATAATTCATGTTATGAATTTCCTGTGATAAATTGCGTGAAAATATGCAGTTAATGTAATTCTGGCTTTTATATGTTAGTGATATGTTGCTGAGCTTTAAAAAATAATAAATTAAAGGTCCTTAAATACTCTCACGAATGTTTACATTTTTAATTTAGATTCCTATTTATTTTTTGAAAAAATGCAACAAAGCTTGCAACTCTTCAGTTTCGATTGTTTGTATTTATTTTTTTTTTAATCTCTTGTTTATTTCTGTTTCATGTTACATAGGTGGAAAGAATGTTATTTTGTGAAATTCAATATTGAATATCTTAAATTAAAATTTAGTAGAGCTCATGAATATTTTTCTAATTTTAGTGCAGTTTAAATGTTAGTTTTGCAAACCTGTTTTTACACAGGATTTTGTTTGGGAACATTCTCAATGCTTGATTTCTCTCAGATGCATTCATATTACGAAGACTGCTAATGGAAGTATGTATATATACACACACTCTCATGGTCTGTTTTTGGGATGATTAAGAAATCTGTAATTCCATGATCGCATAGGAATGTTTTATTTCATGCATTTGACATTTGAGGCCATCACTGTCTAAACTGATATTGATCTTGTGAGACTGATTCTTACCTACTTTTGTGCTTGCTTTCCCAGTGAATTTGGTAAGTTTACACATAGTTCTCACTAGTCTGTGATTGCTTTGGGGCCGTTAATGATGACCAATTTCTTTATTTCTAGAGGTAACCCTTCAATAAGTCCCTCTAGAATAGACCTATTATCTAATCTCAAGGTGCAGTCTATTTTGGTCTTTTTACTATAGTAAACATTTAAATCATCCTAAAATCATACATGCTACTTTTCCGCGGAAACGCGGAAATCCGCTTTTTTGAGACTGAATTTTATCATTCCTGGGTTCGATGCAAAAATGCATTAAAATTTGAGACCCATTTTTTAGGGGGGGGGGTAGCGGACAAAATACAACAAAAGCGAACGAACGACGGCTGTCAGTTTGCGTTCTTTTTCCGTTTTCGACAGCGCTTTCTCGTGGCCTACGGCGCATATAGACCGCTCATCAAATTCAGGGATACCGCGGACGCGCTATAGCGCGTAAAATACGCAAAAAATCGGCGACGGGACGCAAAAAAGTGGAGCGTCCCGAGAGACGCTTAATTTTTGTCGAAAATTCGCAAAAAAGGCAAATTTTGTTAAAAAATCGCGAAAAAACGAATAATTTCCGAAAAATTTTGCGAGAAAAATGGCTAATTTTGTTACAAAATCCCGATAAAAGGCAGATTTCCTCATAAAATCGCGAAAAAACGACATATTTCGTCCAAAAATCGTGATAAAACGGTAAATTTTGTCATAAGATTCGCGAAAAACGGCAATTTTCATGAAAAAATCGTGATAAAATAGCACATTTCGTCTAAAGATCGCAAAAAAGCGGCACATTTCGTCAAAAGATCGCGAAAAAACGCCACATTTCATCAAAAAATCGCAAAAGAGACAAATTTCGTTAAAAAATTCGCAAAATAACGAAAAATTTCCGGCGAATTTCGTCAAAAGATTCGCAAAAAATGGCAAATTTTACAAAATCTTGAACTAAAAGCAGATTTCCTCAAAAAAATCGCGATAAAACGACAAATTTCATCCAAAAATCGTGATAAAACGACAAATTTTGTCAAAATTCGCAAAAGCAGCAATTTTATGAAAAAATCGTGATAAAATAGCACATTTTGTCAAAAGATCGTGAAAAACCGGCTCATTTCGTTAAGAGATCGCGAAAAAGCGGCAAATTTCGTCAAAAGATCGCGAAAAAACGGGAAATTTCGTCAAAAGATCAGTTTTTCTAAACGAATTTTTGCTAAGTAATATTAATCTGTTAAGACACATAGAGTATTTCATTTTGTTTTAAGATAAGTTCAAAATATTTTAATTCAACAATGGTAATTTATTCTGAACCAAGGAAAGATAAAATAATAAGTTTGAAAATTCTTTAGCTGCATATCACATTTGTAATGTTTGCTTGTATATAAGTTTCTTAAGTAACATGCTTAATGGTACATGACAAATGCATGTATTCCATATTTCTATTTCAGGGTACTAAATAAATATTACAGTAAAGCTCACTGTATGCAAATTAAATTGACATTATTCATAATTATATTTGAATTTGCATGATCAATTACATAAATTTCTTGGCACCCGTGCGGGCGGGGGGGGGGGGGGTTGCGTGAGGCCTTGAAAGTTCAGCTTTTTTCATTGTAAGCTTGTAGCATGTATGTAAAATCTAAATTGTATATTGGAAAAGTTTTTTTCTAAAATAGAGAAACTAGTGATAATATTTTACATTAATGATAATGCAAAATATACAAACAATTATTAATATACAATGTTAGCACACTATCCTTAAGATACTTTTGTCTTTTATATTTTCCAAATACCATCCTTTTTTTTTTTATCTTCTAGCAAATAGCTTCAAATTAATTCAATCAATGGATCCATTCCTTTTTCAACTTGGGCAGCAAAAAAAAAAAAAAAAAAAAAAAAAATAGGTAAGAAACCTTTTTTTATCCATGGTTTAAATATTTAAGGCCAGTTGTTGTTTGATTCAACTCTAGAAAAGGTGGATTAGAGGTTTTGGGTTTAATTTCAATTTCTTGACTACTTTTATTTTGGCTAGTTTTGATATTTACCAATGTTCAGCTATCAGTTTCTGTGCCAAGTGTACTGCTATTGTCACTTTCATTCAAGGTTTCATTCAGTTCTTAAATTCTAAAAAATGTAGTTGTTCAATTTTCAAAGCAATATCTTATTTTGTTCAATATGTAAAATTTAACAAAGTATTATTTAAATTGGTCATTTCAAATTATAAAAGAATATCTGCTATTGCTCATGAAGCACTAAGGAGTATTACTAAGGAATGACATAGATAACGGTGTTACAACTATACACTTTAAAAAAAAAAACACGAGTAAAACTTCTTTGAGATATTCTTAAGAAATGAGATAAACTCATGTATGAAAATTTCCATTTACTGAGTACGATTGAATGCATACATATAAATAAATGTCTATAACTAATAATGAATTGTAAAGCAAAATGATCTTAAGCTATAAATAACAAAAAATTCTGAAAATTTCATTTCATATATATATTTTTTATTTATTTTAAACTAGGTTTATTTATTGCATAAGTAAATATATATGTCAGGAATGAAACTTTTCTGCAAATTAGAACATTTCTGCTTTTCTTATAAAAAGAAGAATTGGGATCATTTATGAGTGTCATGAATGAAATCAATGATGGGCATCATTATGTATTTAGCTGGTGGCTCAAAGAAATTTGTGTCCTACTCATTTTATACCTTGGGGATTATTCATAGACATTTACAGGCACACTAGACATGGCCATGTGATTCTTCCATGAATCAGCAAGATTCCTCAAATTATTTATTTTTTTCTAAATTTAACAAAAAGTTCATGAATCAGTCATGGGAGAAAAATTAATTTGTCAGTTGAATGAGGAGGGGGGGGGGGTCAACTTTTGCCAATTAGTCTAGAATTTCATGAAACAGACATGATCAGTTTCATCCATCAGTTGCATGAAAAACTTTGTCAATCAACCGAAAAATAAAATCTCAAAATTCAACTGCTCCAAACAATTTTGTCAATTGTTTGCATGAATATATATATATATAGATCAGTCATAGTAAAAATCTTAAATGTGTGGGGGGAGGGGATTACAAATTTCTTAACTATCATGAAAGATAGTCAAGAATTTAATCAAATAATTGGAGAAAAGATTCAGACATTTTATCAGTCACTGAAAAAAATCAAGAATTTGATCTAACATTCATGGAGGAGAGATAGAGAATATCATTAATAAGTGATATTTAACAATCATTATAAATATATATTATAATTATAAATAACATTTAATAAATGATATCATTAATAAATGATATTTAACAATCAAAAGGAATTGTTAAATAAATTAAAAAAGTTAATTAGTAGCAATTTAATTGTTTCAATTAGACAGTTAAAATCAGTTATTAAAATTATGATTGTAATCATATTGTTTTCTCTTTGAAAGCATCTGATTAAAAAATTAATTGAATCAAAAAACAAATTTTTTAAATAGTATGAGTTTAGCATTTTTAGTGCTACTGTAGCCGTCTGTTATATTGCTGGTTCAAATATTTTAATGCCCATCTTTTAAATATTTTTCTTTATTTTCAGAAAAAATTCTGCTTCATTATATGGATCACTACCACAATTATTATATGGAGGAGGAGGAGGGGGGGGGTCTATTTGGTTGCATAAGGGATGAAAGTGTAAATTACCTTTTAAATATATATATGATATATTTTATTTGCCTCAAGAACAGTTCTGGATTCACACCAGTCAATAACACACTAATAGTAATATTAAGGGCAACTTAAAAAAATTATGTATTGAACTTTTAGCATTATGAATTATACAGATTATATTAACACTTTTTCTTTCATTTACCATTTCTTCATTAAGTAGTTAATTTCTGTACCCCTCTAAATTCTTCCAATATTAAGTCGGTTCTTATAATATATATGTCTATATATAATGCATGAAATGCAATTTTTTTCCCTTTCTTTTGGGGAACTTTCTGCCAGCTAGTCTTGTAAATTTTAACCTCCCTTCTTTCTGCCTATGTACATGTTGTAAATGTCCAGTGCATTTTAATCTGACAAATTTCATGATTTTAGTAATCCTGAATATAAGCTTCTAAATATGTTCATGTTAATACTTTTGTATTTACTACTTGTAAGTCTTAGAAAATACTTTTGATTTCAGTATATTTACGTGTTTGTCTTTTTTGTGTATTTGTGAATGTTTATTTTTTTAACTGACATAAGGTAATATTAGTGAAAAATTGAAAAATGTGTTAATCAATATGAATGAAGTATTTATTGTACTAATTTCTCTTAATTTTAGATATGCATTCATATCATCAACACATATTTCTAATAATTTATTTCAAAAATTTATATTTGCTCACAAGTTTTTGTAAAAATTGACAAATGATATTCCTTTCTATAGGTAAATTTTAACATACGAGTTATTGTGCATTTTTTTTTTTTGTGTGTGTGTGTGTGTGTAGTTTTAATTGTTAAGCTATTGAAGTCTTTATACTGAATGTGCTTCCCTTTTCTTAAGTTATATGCAATAATGTGCTACAGTAGCTGCCAATTATCTAAATCGCTTGTTAATTGTGTTATATATCAGGCTGTTAAGAAACAACAACAAATCAAATTGCTGTTGCCTGTGGAACATCGGTCTTTATAACAGCATAATTATGATTTATTTAAATGGTGGTTAGTGTACTTAGACATTGCAGTACTTGAAAATTTTAATGGATTTTCTGTTAATCATTATTTTTTTCTGTTTTTCTTAATTTTTTTTTATCTGAAGGACTAGATTTTTTTTTAAACTTCAGTGTTTAACTGGAAATTTTGTTTTCAAAGCATTATTCTTAACATTTTTAGTAACTGTATTTCTTAGGAAGATTTCAGTTTCTAGTGTTTTGGGATTAGAGATTTTCTTCTGTAGCCTTTTAAACTAAGAAACAGTCAATTTTAATTGGGATCATTTTTTCTTCATTGGGTAGTTAATTTTTCTCCCAAAACCATTAAAAAAATGTATTCTTGCATTGCATAAAATGCAATTTTTATTATTACCATCACGGCCATTCGCAAAAAATATAATTTTTTGCTATATAATTCTTCTTATTTCTGACAGTCTCTAATGTTTTTTTTCTTCCCTTTGTCCTCTTGAAGATGTAAGAAAATTATTAATAGATAATCCCTTCTATATTAACTCTATGACACCCTAACAGTATTTTTCCATCACATAATTTAATTAACAAAATTTTAAAATTATTAATTTTTCCAGTGCAAATGAAACATGGATAAGTAAGATTATTAAATTTTAATTCTCATACAGATGTTTTTAATATGTATTAAACATTCATTAAATATACATGAAAAATTCTGCTGGATGCTTAAATGCTTATCACAACTTTTAACATATATCACTGATAGCTCTAATTATATCATTTGTGTGTTTACCATATTAATATCTTAATTATTTGTGTTCAATATGAAATTTGAATAAGAATGCATTTGTAAGGGAAATATTAAACTATGAAAAGTTTTCATTAACATATCACTGATGATAATAATTTAGTTGCATGGAATTTGTCTTTATATCAATGTTTTAAATCTTTGGTGATGTGTTATTTATTCACTTCAATTTATGTCTGAAATAAAATTTCAGTTGTTACGATGTGTTTTGTTTGTAGGCAGTAACACAGAGTAAAGAGGGAGAATAGGTATGAAAAAATGCCTGTGGCCTTCTACTATTAAATTTTACATAATTTTATGGGAATAATTATTTTTCCGAATTTTCAAGCTTTAAATCTTTTTTTATGCAATATAAAGGAAAAAACTGCTCAAGAAATTTCTTTTGGTGATTTAAAACATTATTTCATGGTTAATGTCTCACAAAAAAACATTCCATATAAAAATAATGCAATGTGCCATATGCATTACCTCTAACTTGGTGTAAAAAAAATTACATTCAATTTACTTCTGCAGCTATAGTTTAGTAAAATAAATGTATTTTGGCATGTTATCTAAATAATGGCACAGAAGTCGCAGGTTGTACAAAATTATTAGTTAAGCATTAATTTGATTTTCAAATAAAATTTATTAAAAATATTAAATTCAAAAATAACAAAATTTAGAAAATTTTATTAATACCTTTTTTAATTCATGTGAATGCATAAGAGGCATCTCCTTCTGGAAACTTTATTTCCATAGCCTAAATCAACTCTCTGTGCCTGTGTTTGTAGGGACAATTAATATATATTCTATTTTACATTGAAATGTTATAATTTTCCTTTAGTATTTCCAGTTGAAAAATTAAAACCTAGTTAATAATTATGATTTTCCCTTTTAATAATTATTAACTATGTTTTAATTTTATAAATCAAAGTTCTTGATGTTTTCTTATTAATTTATTGCAGTATGTATGGGAACATCTATTCTCAACTATATGACCAATTTAAAATTTTTAAGAAAAAAATATTTACACCACTACTTAAATTCAGGTTTTCAAGCTCTTACATATATTGACTCCTTTATCTTTTGTTATAAATTTGTTGATGGTCTTAAAATGCCATCGGTTGCTTTTTTGGTGGAATGACCTTTTTAGACTCATTTTATTAAACACAAAATTCTATATCATTTAACTTATAAAATCAATTAAGAAATCTCATTGTAGTTGGAGGCATGCATTTTTATTTCAATGAAAAGAAAAAAAAAATCTATATTGGCATCCCATTTAGATTATGCATTACTTTTTATGTTCATTCCAGACTAATTTCTTTTCAAATTTTTCAATTTCTAAAGAATTTACTTATATTTTACTTTGAAGTTACAATTTCAATGTTTTTTAATATAAATACAAAAAAAAAAAAAAAAAAAAAAAAAAACTTTGCTTTTTTTTTTTTTTTTTTTGTATGTATGTATGTAGAATTTAAAAAAAAAATTTAGTTTTATTTTTTCGATACCACTGTGTAAGAATTTTTTCTTATGCTAGCTATGTGAATCCCTTAACTAATGATTACTGCATTTTGATATTGGCACGATTATACTTAATTAGACTATATATATATACATAAAATCTCATGCCCTTTAATCTTCTAGTATTTTTTTTTTTTTTTTTTTTTTTTTTTCTGACTCTAAAGCAGGAACTATATTTTTATGATGGCAAATGATTCCCAAAGTTTCATAGTTTTATACAAAAATTTCCATATTAAATTCTGTGATAGAAATATAGGAGTTTTCTACCTACCTCTCACTCCACTCCCCACCATTTTTTTTTTTTTTTTTAATGACTTAATTTGAATTTGTTCATATTTTAAATTAATCACCATGAAATAATGCATATCTGTCAGCCTTCTAGTGTTTTTCAAGTCGAGTAAACATATTTAAATGAGAAATTTTATTTATTAGATTAAGCTTCCTCATTCAAAGTATGTTTATTTTATTTAATTATTGCTTAACAGAAGATTGACAGGTATGACAAATGTATAAAGTATGCAAATATTGTGCATTTACTAAAATGTGCAAGTCTGAATTTTTATTATTGCTGTCAGTGACATATTTATCCATAAAGTAAATGTTTCATTGTAATTTGCTGTATTTCTTTATATATTTTTGGCATATATTCCTAATTTATTTGTAAAATGCAAGATTATTAAATTCAAAATTGCATTATTCATCATTTGCAAAAAGTGTGATATTATTAGATACAAAAAATAAATAAAAAATAAACAGGTTTGATATTTATTTCTGTAATTCATTAGTAAAGATGCAAGAATGTACACATAATGACATATTTATCCATGAATTAAATTTTTATCCTAATCATTTGCTGCATTTTTTTTTAAATATTTTTTATGTATATTTCTAATTAAAATTTGAAAATCTCTTTTAAATATAGCTACTCATTTGTAAAAATGTTATGCTATTAAATGTAAAATGACATTTTATATTATCACTTATTCCTTATAATTTATTTGTAAAAATACAAGACCATACAAAGTGACTATTTGTAAAAAAAAAAATAGCAGTGCTATTAAAAACAAAATGACTACATGTCATTTCTGAAAATGTGGCCTATTTAAGTACAAAATGACATATTTACCAATTTGTGTTGTTTTCTTTATGTATTTTTTATGCATATTTCTAATTTATTTATAAAAATGAGAGATATCTCGTATTTCTAATCATTTATTATTTTATGTATAAAATTGTTACTACATACATAATGACTATTGCGTAAATACCCAAACTAGATACAAAGTGACGTTATATTTACTAATTTGTTTTGTTTTGTGTACTTTTAATTTATTTGTAAAAATCAATTATAAAATGAATTTATTTTTTTATCTTTTCTTGATATGTGTTTGTAATTTATTTATAAAAATGTTGGATGACACTTTACAATGTCATCTATTCCAAATAATATATTTCTATAATTTATTTGTAAAAATGCAACTACATAGAGAAGTACTGCTACAACTACATAATAGCTATTTATTTGTAAAAGTGCGATACAACATAATGAATACAAACATAATGACTATGTGTCATCATTTGTAAAAATACGATACAACATAACAAATACAAACATAATGACTGTCATCATTTGTAAAAATACGATGCTACATAACGATTACAAATATATTTATGTGGTATCATTTGTAAAATTGCTATATAACTAAACATAATGACTACATGTCATTTGTAGAAATGTGATACAACTAAATATAAAGAATACATACTTAATTATTACTTGTCTTCATTGTAAAAATGTGGTACTATTAAATTACAAAATGATTGTGCATCATGTGTAGTATGAATGCAACATGATTAAATGCAAAATTAAATTTAACAGGGGTTGATTCAATTTTTAGGATTTTTGTTTGCAGAATTTTAATTTTCGATTTAGTATATTTTGATTGGGAAAAAGTATTTTGCAACAAAATATCTAATCCAGTTTAACCATTTTAATTTTTAACAATCATTCTTATGTTTTCATTTAGTAAATATAGGAATGTTTCACTTAAATCAATTGTTATAGATTTAATAATTTGTTTAGAATGCATAAAAATAATTTTTAGAATAAAAATATTTCTGGCGTACAGATTAATGCAGCTAGCTATTGGATATGCAGAAAATAAAAGCTTAAGTTTTTCTAAGGAAATCGTTAAGAGTAAGACATAAAATATACAATTTTTGTTTGCTTGACTCTTGTTCTATGGTGTATCAGTACCAAGATATATTTTACAATCCAGAAAATCCTTCTAAATATTTAATTTTTATTACCACACATTATCATGTGAAAATAGAAAACTAATAAAACAGTCCTAAATTTAATTAATCTTTTTATAATGAACTTTAATATTTTATTAGTTTTAATGATCTTACAAAATTTTGAATTACGATAATTACTTTTGTTTGAAAATTTAATCTTTCAGGCATGATAAAGGAAAGCTTATTATTTTTAACTTCCGATAAGTATGACCTTAGATCATAGGCCAAATATTTATTTTTCAAATTGCTAAATTTTTCTTTTCCAATGAACTTGCTGCATTTGTAAAATCACACATTTCAAGTCATTCTGGCATGAAAGTTTTATGAATAGTGTGCTTGAATGAAATTTTGTAATAGACTTAAAAAAATTGCCTGAATTTACTCCTGTTTTATGTTGATAAATTTTATTTTGATGTAAACCGATATATATATATATATGTACACACACACACATATATATTCAGAAATATGTATAGTTTTATTTATTAAGCTTGTGAAGTCTTTTCTAATGCTGACTTTTCTATGATTTTATTTTTCTTGTCAAATGTACTCTGTTCTCTCTGTGCTTGGAAGATCACTTATGTGACTCGTAATACAGCCATTTATATGCAGAGAAAGCAACAGTTAAGATTTTCAGCAATTGTTACTTTTTTTTTTTTTTTTAATAAGATATACCAATCCTTTTTCATTAATAAGATCCATGAGTTTTGATAATTTGCAATTATCATTTACTGTCATGCTTAACTGTTCATTAAAATTTCTGATGATTAGTGGGGTTTATAATTAAACATTTCGGCATATAGGGTTGATGAAAATGTTTATAATAAATGTGTACAAATTTTTAAATTAAACCTTTCTTTTCTGTGAATTTTTCAATGTATTTTCTTCTTTCTCATTTCTGTATAAAGTAGCATTAATTTTAAATACTTATATAACAATTGTTATAAAAACTCAATACATTTGTCATACACAATGTTATTTTTGTGATTTTTCAGTATATTTTCTTTTTTACTGTAACTATTTAATTCTGAGTTTTGCATATTTGGCAAGGTTAGAGTGCTTTTAGACTTGCACTGTGTATAGTTTTGTGAGTTTCGAATGTTACTGTGTTGTGTCTCAAAGATTTTTATTATACAAAAATCCTTATATTTTTTTCTTTATTTCCATGCTTTAATTTTAATGAAGAATTTGGATTTTCTCAAACTATAAGATGGTATTTATGCTGTAGGAATCTTTTAATGAAAAAGATCAGCATTATCCAAAGTTTCATAATGCATAAAAAAAATTATATTTTTAGGATAATTATGCAATATTCCTGTATTTTTCCTAGAATTTATTTTTCTAAATGATTAATATTTAAAACACAACATAGTTTATGTTTGCTTGTATTTATATTTCATTTAAATATTTTAAATTAATTTATTTGGCACTATTATTTTATGAAAATATATAAAAATATTATTCTCTTACTTTGAATATTTTGGTATTTCTCATGTGAATGTGTCAATTTATTAATATTGCTACCAAGAAGCATATTGATTTAAGTTTATATTGGTTATATTATTTTTTAAAACTTCTATTTTTCCCAGTTTGTCACAGTACTTAACATTGTTTACAACTTTTTTACATTTACCTTAGTTTATTGTTGAAAATTAATGTATATCCTATCTTAGTTTATCATATCTTAAATCTAATTTTCAGAAGTTTGGTCATTACTTGTTTTTTCAAAATTTTGTGTAAAGTTTATATGGTGTGTATAGTCTCACACTTTATATATACATCTTTGTGTGTGAGTATGTGTGTGTTAGCACACACGTGCATGCATGTCTAAATAAATGAAATATCTCAATATATATATTTTTTCAAATATACCTCTTCAGTATTATTAAGGCTGATTTCTCTTTAAATCTAGCCTTAATAACAATTCCACATTTTGATTTTTCTGATAGTCTTGTGCTATTTAAATGTTTCTGTTTAATGGTTTTGACTTTGGTTAGTTAAAGTATTTCATATGCTGGAATATGAGGAAGGGGACTTCCTCTTTCCCCTCAAAATTTGTTGTAATAATGTTATGTAAATACATGTAAAGTATGCTGTGGAAAAAAGAAAATAAAGATATTCACAACTTTGAATTGTTTCATTTTATTTGTATTACATTTTGAAATACGCAAAATATTAAAAATGAGTAAGCAACAGTTTAAAGAAGTAAGTTTAGATAGATAGTATATCTTTGTTACATTCAAATTAAATCATTTGAGGAAAAGGTGATTAGGATAAAATGGTCATAATTTTCATTTTTTTTTGTGTGTGTGTGAGGAAAGATTCCTGTGGAAAGATGGAATCTTTCTGTATCTTCCTGTTTTTTGTGACGTTTCAGTTTATGAAATCTAAAGCTTAACTTGCATAATTATTTTAAGCCTATCAAAATTATAAGTTGCATAAGCTGCAAATCTGCATCTTTAATTCATTTCCTAGATTTATTTTTAGTATTTATTAAAATGCATTTGATATCATTTTTTTAGTTTAAAAATCAAGCTTTAACAGTTCAGAGTTATTTAATATATTATTATTTAGGACTTATTCTGAGTTATTTAGTGCTATAATTAGTACCAGAGTAATTTAGTCACTTTGAAATTTTGAAGGAAAAGGAATAAATGAACATTTTAAATTAGGCTCAAAAAATATTTTCCCTCAATGTTTTATTACTTGAGTCCTTTAATTTTCAATTTTGCTATTTCACTTAAAACATTACAAGTAGTTAATGTTGTTGAATTATAAATTCTTTCATAAGACATTTGTAGAGTTTTTTTTTATTTACTATTTTCTTCCCTTTAAGTTATAATTATTTTTCATTCTACTTGTTTATAAAGTTGGACTCAAAAGCCAAAAGTCGTGTAACTTGGTATCAGAAAGTTAAAAGGAATCAATTCTTAATTTTCACTCTGATAATCATATTTATTTAATGACTGGTTTTAGCCAGTTCATAAGCTTAAACACAAATTTTTACCTGCAGTTTACATTGCAACAGCAATTTATTGCAATAAATGTTGTGCAAATTTACCTGTTGTATTTTCCTATTACTACACTTTGTTCCTGATAGTGCCATGATGTCTTAAAAAGTCATATACATAATTGTTTATAAAAAGAATTCCATTGCATGTAAAAAGAAATTTCATTTTATAAAATATGTTCCAACATATCTCATGTTAGCTTACATGGTATTTGCTGTTTAAATAGTTCAAAACACATCATGAATGAAAATTTTACCAGTCAGTAAGATATACAATATTCAGTCAGATTGTTATAACAAAATTTATGCATCCAAAAATACTTCATTACTAAAATGCATTTTCCTGCTAACATTCGCATAAAATTTAAAAATATACATGGCAGAAACCAATTTAGAAAAGAATTTAGCATATGTTTACATCATGGCATTTGAAAGAAATACAAAATTTTGCCAATGAATAAAGAAAAATAAATTTTTGACATATTCTCAATAGTCAGTAATTTCCAAAAACTGCATAAAAATTAATTTGCCTCCTTAAAAACTTCATTCACCAGTGATGAGCAGATTGATCCAATTCTAGAAGAATACTTTGAAAATCATCATGCTCTGTATCTGCAGCATTTAAAGTTTCTAAAAACCTTCTTGCATTAATAAGTTCTTGTAAAGATAGCAATTCTATTATATCAAATTTGATAAGTGATATTTTGATAGAACCATATTTTTCTCGGACATTGTGTCTTGCTTTAGAATAACAATAGCCTAAGAGCCAGTGAAAAGCTACCTATATGTATTTGACCAGACCTGAGATTTTGTACATTGATCCCCCTATACCTACCATACATGAGATGGGGGGTCACTAAGCCCAAAGTGGTGGACGTGGCTACTGCGCAGGTAACATAGGTATGAATTTTTGGCAAATTTTAAATGCATTTGACTACGTCTGCAGTTTTGAAATTTTAAAATATGTTATTAGTATTATCAGAAAAAAACAATGGCAGACCATTATCGCGCGGTTAACATTGTGGCAGATAGCTTTGAAAGTGCTGGAAAAGATAAGATTTTGAAAGTAATTGACCAGGTCTGCCATTAATGTATTTTGTTTATTAGGGTCTTAAAAGCTTATATTGATCACGGCAGACGTCTTCATTAAGTACACACTTCAGCAAACAACCAAATCTTAGCTACAACACAGTCAGATGTACGCATAGACTATCTATAGCTATCTTTCATTTTTCCCCTACACTGTAAAAAATATTACCCTTTTGCTGCATCGTCACTCCATTACTTTTATAGAAAAGTATTACTTCAACCTATTATGGAGCGTTCTCATTGTCAAAAGGGACATATCCTACAAAAGCCGTGGAGTGGCGATGCAGCAAAAGGGTCGTATTTTTAAAATGTATAGATTAGTATTGTACTCATTCTAGCATATAGTATTCTCTATTATAGTTACGAGCATTCAAATAACTGAGGTTTTTATGCCTGAAAGGGCTCTATTATGTCATCACCCTAACGTTTTTTGCCAGAAATTTTCATTATGTTTGTGGACCTTCATACAGATGCCTCGTGTTTCGTAAATTTAGTAAAATCTTGACCCATTTGCTGCGTCGTCACTCCACCGCTTTTATAGAATATCTCTCTTTTGACCCATGAGAATTTCTTCATGATAGGCTAAAGTAATCGTTTTCTATAAAAGCGGTGGAATGATGATGCAGCAAAAGGGTAAAATTTTTTGCAGTGTATTAGCAATTTTAGCCTTACACCCCTTTTTATAGTAGAATCGTCCTAGAGTGAAAGGTGCAAAGTTCGAAAACAGACAGTAATGTTGCTTTCTTTTTTTGCTGATTTGTCTATATTCATTTATTATATCTGAGATTATGTCAAGTGAAAAAAAAGAATTGAAGTGTGTTTTTTGTGACACGGTAAAAACTGAAAAATTACTTATATTTTCGGAAGAAACTTTATCAAGATGTCAAAAGATTTTAAGGTTACGAAAATTTCATAAATTGAAATATAAAGACATTGTTTTACCGGACGAAAGTTTTGATTCAGCATATCACAGTAGTTGTTACAAGACATTTACAGCATTGAAAAGACATTTTTTCTCGATGGATGTTGAAAAGAAAGTTCTATCACAGCCCAGTACGTCTTCGTCTGCAATTGAACAACAATTTAAAAATTTAGAAGAACCATTGATTGTTCAGACTTCTGATATTGTAAGTTCACCAAATGTAAATGTCTGTTTTTTTTGTAACAAGAAAAGAAAACAATATCGGTCTAGGAATGAGCCATTACGCAATTCAAAGAAGGATGAATTTGAAAAGAGTATTTTTTTAAGCTTTAAGCCAGATACTAAAATTTACAGTGAAACTTTGACCAAACTGCAAAGTGTTACTTCTCATGAAGTATACTATCATGATGTTTGTCGGCAAAATTTCAGAAATCAGAAAAGATCACTAGTTAAAAGTTCTGCCCGTACTTCATGGCACACCTCTCGAGAAATACATGAAACTGTTTATAAAGAAATATGTTATTTAATTGAAAAGGATGTCATAAATCGAGGTCGTTGTTATTTTCTGAGTTATTTACACAAAGAGTATCTTGAAATGTTTAAGGAATTAAGTGAAGGCTCTGACGCAACAACTATATTTACGCCACATTATTTAGAAGAAAAAATCCACGAGAATTTTAAAGGTAAAATTCAAATTTTTATTTCAAACAAAAAAAAAGTTGTTGCTCCTAAAGGCATTTCAAGTATTGATGACTCTTTATTTGCGCACTTGAAAGACCAAGATACTTTGCGAGAAGCCGCTGCCATTTTACGAAAGGAAATTTTGGGCATAAAAAGGAAAAAATTACCTGATAATTTAACTAGTCAACGGCTAATAAAAGGGGAATGTTCAACACCATCCATGGTTTCCGATTTTTTTACATCAGTTATTGGAGGTTACAATCGTAAACGGCGGAATTGCGACAGTTTTCAACGTCACGTAAAATCTCTGTCACAGGACCTTATATATATGACCCACAATGGCAACATTAAGACCTCTAAACACATCTGCTTAGGCATGACATTAAAAAGTATTACAAGCAGTCGTAAGGTTATCGATATAATAAATCGTTACGGTCATTGTATAAGTTACACGGCAGTCGAGGAACTAGAAACAGAAGCAACGTTTTCATCAGTTTCACGTACCAAAATATGTCCAGAGGTAATTAATAAAGATGAAAATCTTGTGGCAGGCATGGCATTTGACAATTATGACCGATTTGTTGATACCAAGACTGGAAAAGACACTCTCCATGATACAGTTGGAATAATGTATCAAAATATTCACCACAATCTCGAAGACGACGATGTCGAAGAAGAAGAAAAAGAAGAAGAAACTGAAGGTAGTAAACATGATGAACGTAAAAGACGATCTTTTGAAAAAATAGAGTTTGAGTTACCACAGTATGCTAAAAAACTAAAAAAAACTAGTAATATTCAAACTGAAAGTGAAGAAGAGGTTAATATAATCGTGAATAAAAGTCTTTATAATCGGATTGACAATATTTGGATGCTTAGTCATGCTTTGGGATTAATAAATACCCCTATGTGGACTGGTTTTAACAGCCGAATTATGACAGATAACAGTCCACAACAAATAATTTCTTATTTGACTCCGATTAATCACTCACCAACAAGCAATGCAGTAGTTTTGGCAACTATGCAGCAATGTATGTTAGCTTTGGAAGAGCTAAATCAAGAGTACATGCAAGTGACTTACGATTTAGCTATTGCTAAGATTGCACTGCAAATCCAAGCTACAGAAGGTAAGACCTTCCAGAAACTATTTATACATTTGGGTGCTTTTCACATAATGATGTCGTACTTTAAAGCGATCGGAAAATTTATTAATGATTGTGGTTTATCAACCATCATGGTTGAAAGTGAAATGCTTGCTAGTGGATCCGTTTCAAGTTTCATGGATTGCAAACATTTCAATCGCTGTAAAAGATTACACCCAATAATGGCTTTAGGGCTACAAATAATGCATTTTAGATCTTTTCTAACACATAAAAATATTCGAATTTCTGAAGATATCGTAGACGAGATTGGACGATTACAGAGTTGTCAGACACTTTCATTTTTTATTCACGATGAAAGCTTGAAAGAACTGTGTAATGATTACGCTATTTACGAGCAACAAACATTAAATGGTGAACATGGTAAGACAGCCCAATTTTATATGATCTACGTCAAGCTCGTTTATTATTATTTACAACTGAGCAGGAGCATTCGTATTGGTGACTTCCAATTGTATCTTGACATTTTACCGAAAATAACAAATTTATTTTTTGTCTTTAACCATCAAAATTATGCAAAATGGACTGTCCAATACCATTACAATTTAATGAAAGTTCCCACTACTCATCCTGGATTAGAGCTGGACTTCGAAAAAGGCTTTTTTGGAATCAAGCGTACCAGTAAGCCGTTCTCAAGGCAGCCTATTGATCTTACATTAGAGCAGACCATTAATGCAGATGCTGCGAGAACACTTTCTGGTATTACACATCTGTCTCATTCGATTTCAGCTCGCCAACGGTGGGCAAGAAGTCACGACATCCGCTCAAGTATAATTACACACGTGCTGGATGAGTTAGGAATTACCAAAAAGCAAGATATTACAGCAGAGTTGCAGCCACATAATATTAAGAAAAGTTGTGAACAACTTGAAAAGTTTATCAACTCGTTTGATCAATATGTGAATCCCTTCAGCTTAGATTTACCACCTGATCAGTTGTTTAACATAGGTTCCGGGAAAGCTGCATCATCTAAAGTGGAAGAGTTTCTGTTAAATATTCAATCAATTGGTGAAGAGCTACGAACAACTTTTATATCGGAATGTGCATCTGATCCGAAAAGATTTGAAAAAGCCATAAAAAAGATACCCATACAAAACTTTTCAAGTCTACTTGTCAAGAAAAAATCTGTAAAAATTGGAGGTAAGCAGCAAGAGATAAAGTTACAGCGAGATTTATTCGGTCGTCTGTTGGGAATTTCGATGGACCATCAAATTGATGTTCTCAAAATTTTAACGTATCCAATATCTCCTGTACCTCTTGCTCTGTGTCATCTAGATGGGGGTTTCTGTAAAACTGACAAATCTGTACTTGTAAAATGCCTTGAAACAAATATTGATCAAGAAGCTCCAAGTAATACAGATGTACTCTTAATTGATGGATTTTTCATTCTCCGTTCTATGAAAGAAGTTCCGAAAACATTCGGGAGTATTTCTAAGAAATTTCTGCAAATGCTATCAAAATATTCCGCCCGAAGAATTGACGTAATCTTTGACCAATATTTTGTTCCATCAATTAAAGATAGTGAAAGATGTCTACGACATGAAGGATCGTTGATTGATTACACAATTTCGGGCCCTGAACAGGTGCGACCGTCGGATTTTGCAAAAGAATTGAAGAATACTAAATTTAAGGAAGCTCTGGTAGATTTTTTTACAAAACATTGGTCTAGTGCGGAAATGAGATCATTTTTGGGCAATCGACAGATTTTTTTAAATTTTCGGAATTGTCAATCATATCAAGTTGTTGATGACAAGATTCAGTCAAGTGTTGTTGAAAATTTATGTTGTATTTCACATGAAGAAGCTGATACGAAGATAATCTATCATGCTTGCAGTATCGTTGAACAGTCGAATATTGTTATCAGAGCCTCTGATACCGATATTTTGATTATAATGATTGGTAATATGACACAATTACAAAATTCTCATTCTAATATTTGGATGATCAATGGAACAGGAAATAACGAAAGGTATATTGACGTCACAAAAATTTATAATGAGCTTAGTGAGTTGTTAGCCAAAAGCTTAATCGGTTTCCATGCGTATACAGGATGTGATTTCAATCCAGCTTTCTTTAATAAAGGGAAGAAAAGACCTTTTAGCTTGCTGAAAAAAAATATTGAATTTCAACAAGCATTTGCTACTCTTGGAGAAGAAAATTTGAGAGAGGATCAGTTAAAAGAGGTATTTAACAGTATTCAGAAGTTTACCTGCCAGCTCTATAACGCAAAAAATTCAATTGACGTTGATGATGGAAGATACCAACTTTTCGTCAGCAATTATAAACCTTCCGACGTCAATGAAAACTTTAGCAAAAAAATATTGAATTTTGATGCAAGCTCAATACCACCGTGTAAGACTGAGCTTTACCAGCAACTTCTAAGAGCACATTATATTTCAAATGTTTGGAAAAATGCACACAAAAAGCAACCTACCACATTGGACCCATTAGAGTATGGTTGGATTGAGCAAGATGACAAATTTGTATTCAAATGGTTCGAAGGAGATCAACTCCCAACTTCTGTGAGTGACTTAATCACCAATGTTCCTGGTAAGTTTATTATGATAAATTTTTTATCGAATATGTTCGGATCAGTTTACGAATTACTTTTATTTTATAATTTATTTTGATTTTTATAGAATCCGATTCAATGGATGATGCAGACGATTCACACAACGGCAGATATGACTTCGATGATGACGATGAGTGACGATTAAAATTCGTGAAAAGAAAAATATTTTGTAATACACATGATTCATTTTTTTTTTATTTGTCTTAAATAAATAAATTTGTCTTAATTAAAGTAAAATCAATGTATGAATGATTATTTGTTTTCTGCAATATATCTTAATATTTAAGATTATTTTGCTATATATTATTTTTTTATTAGCAAACTTATAAATTTTGGTACATAGTTTACAAAATTAAATATTAATTTTTATAAATACAAAGATAAAGTAAATCATATAGATACAAAACTGGGAACTTAATACATATACATCTGACCGGGTAGTAGCTAAGATTTTGTTGTCTGCTGATGTGTGTACTCAATGAAGACGTCTGCCGTGATCAATATAAGCTTTTAAGACCCTAATAAACAAAATATATTAATGGCAGACCTGGTCAATTACTTTCGAAATTTTATCTTTTTCAGCACTTTCAAAACTGTCTGCCACAATGTTAACCGCGCGATAATGGTCTGCCATTGTTATTTTCCGATAATACTAATAACATATTTTAAAATTTCAAAACTGCAGACGTAGTCAAATGGATTTAAAATTTGCCAAAAATTGATACCTATGTTACCTGCGCAGTAGCCACGTCCACCACTTTGGGCTTAGTGACCCCCCATCTCATGTGTAGTAGGTATAGGGGCCTCAATGTACAAAATCTCAGGTCTGGTCAAATACATATAGGTAGCTTTTCACTGGCTCTTAGGCTACAAGGTTCTATCCTGAAAGAGCCATGTTACTCTTAATTTGTGATACATGTTTTAGCTTAACAAAAACAGTGGATAACAAAATATTTATTACTAACTATATTCATGCAACAAGAACAAATTTATGCTTCCACTTATTAAAAGAATCTTTTCAAAATCAATTTATTTGTATAATATGAATATATTATTCAACTGAACACACATTTTTAAAAATATTTAATTATTTTTAAATGTGAATCTTACAGCTCTTTCTTTGTCAGTTAAGCAGCTATGTTCACTATTTTAATGGTGTTGGGGAAGTGTTTTTAAAGTTGAAAATTAAGACACAAGTTAGTTTTTGGTTATAGTATTGAAATTAAAGGAAGTTATTCATTTTACATTCTCATATACTCTGGCTTAACTCTTTGAGGGGCAAAGCACTTCTATTCATTAAATGCTGAAATGATCGAATAACACCAGAATTTGAAAGCAAATTTATTTCAAAATAAATGCTTATCTTCGTGTACTTGATAAAATTAAAATTTTCATTTAAAAATTCTGGTGTCAATGTGACATTTTTCAATTAAAATTAAGTGGTGTATATTTTATACCACCGCACTTCAAGGGGTTAAAGACTTTTAACATAACTTTTATACTACTTTTTTAGCCATAATTTTGAAATGCTTTTTAAATCACACTTTATTTTACTCTGTTACGCTAATTTTTCTTAAATATATTATGAAAATAAAGTCTATCTCTGGGAAACCACTTTAGCATACTCTGCATATCCTTGATTTTGACTTTGGCAACGCAGTCAATGTAGAAAGTTAGTTCAAGTCATAGTACAAATTTCTAAGCATATAAATTATTTTTTCCTGTTTTAACATTTACTATACCTTATACTACAGTAAAGAAAAGTTTGCTAACAAAGCATGTTTACTTTTAATTTGGAGCTACTATAAAATGTAATTAATCCAGTATAAAATAACTAACCCACTACAAAACTGAAACTTGCTCCAGAACTTATTTGATCTGCACCAAACCTGCTACAAAAATAGATTTTTGATTTTCCACCCCTGCACATCCATTCTTCTTTCTGTTTGGCTGTAATATTCACTTCTTGTGCACATAAATGCTCAGGTATGCAATATCATACAGTAATGTCCCTAATATGTGGATCAGATTACATAAGATATTTGGTTTCTATTCTGAAGCACCCAACTGTAGTCTATAAAATTACAATTACATTATATATGTTTTAATTTTTTATATAAAAAAAAAAGTTGCATCATTTTTGAAGCATGCTATAATATTTTTAAGTCAAAGCAAATGACTAACTTATTAGGGGAATTTTCATTATTTCTTTTAGAGTTCTAGTGGAGTCAACTTTTTTCTGTGCAGGTCATATTTGAATTGCATATCTTGGTAATTTCTTCAGCTTTAACTTGGTTGCACTCCTCACACTAGTCATACTTATCTTTCTTTGGTTGGTGGAATTTGATGTTGAACTGTGTGCTAAGATGTGCCTATAATGTGGATGTTTCACTGGCTTTTCATTGTTATCTCTGCAAGTAAAAGTCATAATATTAGGGCTTAATTTACAGAATGTGTAAGTTTTTAAGTGTTCGCTCTTTAGTAATCAGCATCATCTTTTAAGGAAAACTTTCAGTATGATCTTTTATTTTATCTGTGATATGTAAGATTGCCCTACTTGAAGTGTTACCACCCCTCTTGCCCTAGGCACACGTCAACAACAATCAAAGCCTTAAAAGCTGAAATCTTCATCACAAATTAATATATTATGCACGGTCAAACAACCTCTATTCCATAGGTAGGTTCAGTAACTGAACTGTATTCAATATTTCCAACTAAGCGAAAAATTGCCCAGGCCAGGAATTGAACCCAGATATTTGGCTTACAAGGCCAATGCTTTACCTGTTAAGCTACCTGGACAGACCAGATGCTATGACCAATAAGGTTATCTGAGCGAAAAATCCCAGCCAGCTATTGCCCAGCTAGCTTAACAGGTAAAGCATTAGCCTTGTAAGCCAAGTATCTGGGTTCGATTCCTGGCCTGGGCAATTTTTCGCTTAGTTGGAAATATTAAATTCATATGATTACTTTACCAATCAGTTAGATTGTGTTGAAAATAATAGTATAACTGAACTGTAGTTTTCTTTTTATTCTCAGTTTTTGGCAGATTGAGTTAACATTGAATTGGATTTGAGATTCAATGGAGAGTTAAGCACTTAACTCTTGGTTCAGGTTGACAGAGAATTACCATGTTAAACTGTCATCCATTCTTCCCACCGGATTTTGAAAATCTAAATCTATTATGATTACTCATTCTTCCGTATCTGAGTCACATCCTGAAAACAAAATTAAACACTATTCATTTTGCTTATCAAAGTACTAAAAGAACATTGGTAAAAGAATTTGTACTAATAAAAATTCGTTCCACATTTTGCCAAAAAAAAGAGTTTTTTTTTTTTTTTTTTTTTTTTTTTTTTTTTTTTTACCAAAATAATTTATTTTCTCAATTTTATAAAGAGTGCAATCTTTCATATTGTAAAATAAAATAATATTGATGATATTCTGTCTGTGATTGCTTTGTATGTAGAACTGTATTATTCTGATTGCTTTTGAGACTTTCTGGTAGAAATATATTATTCTTTATTGCAAGTGGAAGTAAATTAGATATAAAATCATTTCAATGCAGAAATGTTTTTGTAGATACAAATAGAACCTTTCTATACCAAAAAACCCATTAAAAAAAGGACAAACTTATTATTCTAAGTCAACGACTTACTAACATTCAGTTGGATGTAATAAGACAAGATGTTTTTATCTTTTCTTGTGAAACATAAAATTTGCTGCAGTATATTCAGATAAGTGGCCATTCTTAAATATTGAAGTCTCTTACTGATTATATCTAATATAATCTATTCCCCTTTTCTTCTATTTGTGTCATAATATACATTGCTTATTCCTTGCAGCAATGCTAATACATAAGAAGATATTTATTATTTCTTAGGGGAGTAAAATAGCTACGTTTCCAACAAAACTCTAAAAGTTTTAATTTCTAAAACAAATAAATAGCATAGATTCTTGTTGTGGATAAGGTTTTAGTACAAAATTTCTCAGGGAGAAAAAACTTGACTAATGCAATGTTCTTGAATCTCTACATAGGTCGCGATGCTTGTGTTCACTTCATATTTGAGTTGATGATTTTAGCAAGAGTGAACTTTGTTAAACAAAGTTCTTGCAGAAACAATGGTTGATGTTTCAAGCAAACACTCGGTGAAGGGGAAAAACTCAATAGGGCCATACAGTTTTTATATAAACAGGGTGGTCATAAAAAAACTTCCCCGATATACAGTAGGTCACAAAAGTCTACATACATTCACAAAATTACAACAATCTAACACATTACTGATATAATAAACAATGAAACATTGATTATACAATGAAACATTGATTTCAATGTTTTATTGTTTGCACATGCTTGCAGAAACAATGGTTGATGTATCAAGCAATACAAGTACTAACACATTACTGATATTTTTTTGAACTGGGAATTTATTTTAGTAAACATATCAGACATTAACTCAACTGATGTCCATTAAAGAAAATTTAAGAAACACTCATTAAAATTTAGCAAAATTGAGCAAAAATCGATATTATATAGTCATAAAAGTCTACATACAAATAATGTATATAACATTTATGTATAACTAAGTGTTCAAAACTAATAAAAACTAATAGTTTGTACTATCTTCGTTGGAATCTATAACTACTTGCATCCTTTTGGCATTGCAAAACAAGATTTTTTGCCATATTAGGGGTAAAGTTCGACCATGCATGTTGTATTCTGATCTTCAATGTTTCTTTATTTGTAATTGTGTATTGTCAAATTTGAAGATCAATTTCATTCCAGATATGCTCAATGAGGTTTAAGACTGGTGATTGAGGTGGCAAATACAGTTGATTGGGTACTTTAAAAAATAGTCATTTGTTGAAGATTTTAGCAGTATGCTTCGGGTGATTATATTGTTGGAAGACCCAGCTATTTCCAAGCTCTAAATTCTGAACGGATGAGTATAGATTGTTCTGCGGCATTTTTAAACATCCAAACTAATCCATTTGTAACGTGATAAAACAAGAAATTACCTAGCCCATCTGCCACCATTGAGCGCCATGGGTGCAAGACCTTCAGTCTGAGGGTTGATTTCAGTCTTGGTGACATATTTGATTCATATCATAATAAATTCTACTTTATGTACTTAAATAATATAAATTATACTACCAAGAACTTTTAATCAATTTCTTTTATCGTAAGAGACCAAATTTTAGCCATAGAAATCTTCTATCCCATTTTCATTTGGTTATTTTTAATACTCAAAAAAGTTTTCAGTCTTGGCTTGGATGGACTCCTTGCACCATGATTGACCCCAAATCATTACACTCTCTTCACCGTATTTAACAGTTTCTGTCAAATTTTCTGGTTTTTTGCCAAACTTTTTCAAGCCCATCACAGCCAAATATATTAGTCTCACTCTCATCAGAAAATAACACCATTTTTCAAAAGTCAAAGTCCTTGTCAATAGCCTTTTTTATTGGTTTGCAGATGAAATGAGAGGTTTTCTTCTGGGAACTTTACCACTGAAGCCTGCCAATCGAAGAATTCTACAAACAATTTCTGGATACATTTTCTTGCCACTCGCCATCACAATGTGCTTGGTAAGTTGTGGGGCACTAATTACGGATTTCTTTTTACTTTTCTTGCTATAATTCTTGCATCATGATCCTTAAGTTTCTTTGGACGACCACATCAAGATTTACTGAGCACATAAATTACAAATTTTTAAGTATAGTTTATACATCTGTACAGCTTTTTCTTATAATTTCGGATATCTTTCCATAAATCGCAATAAGATTTATTTTCATTTTTCACTTTTACAACCAGATTACACAGTTTAAGGACGTTTCTTTTCCCTTACTCATATTTCACATTATATACAGTTTACATATAATTAAATATTCAGACTATCTTGGAAGATGAAGATCAGCGTAACTAAACTTCACGGCCTAGTAAAATTGGAAAGTGGAAACAAAAGAAGTTCATATATGCAAATTTTATTAACAGCCAATCAAGTTTGTGTAGACTTTTGTGACATGCTGTTTGCAATAATTATGCAAATTTTATTAGTAATTATCATTTCAAAGTATTCAAAGATCTTTTTCATGTTAGAATAATAAATTAATGTGCTTTTTTGCTTGAAAATTCGAATAGTTTTGGTGAAAGCTCTATTTTGATGGATGTATGCAGACTTTTGTGACATGTGACTAGCGATCTAACGGCTCAACCAATCAAAAAGAAATTTCAGAGTTAGTTATTAGGTTATGTGTTCGAGATCGTGATGATTTAAAACAAAAATAGAGCCCTTACAGTTACAGGAGGAAAATTTTTAAATTTTCAAATGGCAACAAGCTTTTATTTCCAGTGCATTGAAAAACCACACATGGCATTAAAATGATACACGTATGACTAAAATTGCCGGTGTAATAGCATGGCACACAATCCTAATTATTTATTATGTGACGTAATATTCAGCACTCTAAAACAAATTGTTAAATTATTTTCACTATGTGTACGGAAAAATACATTTTAAAACAAATTTTGCAACATTACTCATTTCACAAATGAAAAAATATGTACCGTATTTAATCGTGTATAACGTGCACTTAAAAAAAAAAAGGCAAAACTCGTAGGTGCGCGTTGTACACGGAACATTTTTTTACTGCTTGAAATGTTCACACGATATACATATGAATTAAGAAATGTATTCAAAGAAGACATTAAAAATAGGAAAATCTTGCATAATAGAAGTACTGCTGCATCTTTATTTCACTCCTTGCACTTTTTTATAGAAAAATGTTAGTAACGTTATTTAAATATTAGTTAGCAATTCTCATTGCCATCACTCACTCCTATACCCGTCATTTACTCCCTACCCGAAATCTACAAATATAATTTTGCCTTGTTTCCTGGCCTAACGCCAATATGTTTCTTTCGACATTCGTTACTTAATTTCCTTTGGCCATTCATTTATTTGCATATCAAATTTATTTTGCGTGTTATATACGAGATTTTAAAAAATCGTCATTTTTCCTTCTAAAATAAGGAGTATGCATTATACATGAGTAAATACGGTATACATCAGTTACTGAAAAACATGTCTTGTAGCCACTCCGTTCCTCGCAGCTTCTTCAGCACAGCCATACGAAGGGGGGGGGGGGGGCTGTTGTCCCGGGCGCGAAAATTTAGGGGCACCAAATTTATATTACCATCGTCGTTTGTTTCTTCTTTTTTTTTTCTAAAAAAATCATATACATAAACATATTGAGAATTTTTTTTTTCTTTTAGCCTCCGATGCTATTTCTTTCAGACAAGCTAAAAAATGTCGTGTCATCAGCCCTGAATTTTCTACTCAACCGTTTTTGATAACTTTTTTTTTTAAATGAAAGCTATTTATTTGTAGTTGTGCCCATTTTAGTTATTTTTTAATTTATTTCAATTTTTATACTTTATTTTTAATTTTAAATGCTTTTTACGACATTTCTTAAAAATGGCGGCAACTCAGTTTAGCTTTTCTCTCGATAATAAAAATTTATTTTAAAATAATGATTGCGTATAATTATGCACTAATTGAGGTAAAAAAATATATTTACTGAGAAATAATATTAATAATGTAAATAAAATAACAGAAAATAATTTATGATAAAAATTAATGTCTAAAGCAAAATAAGAAAAAATTCGAATGAGAAAAATGATGTCATTCAGCAACCAGATAAATAGAAATTACAAAATTATTACGGATGCCTTTTTCATATTACTAATAACAGTAGCTTTTAAAAAACATTTGAAGAGAAAATGACTTCACTAGTTCATATTAGGTACTACTTTGTTATCCCGTCGACCAATTTCGCCAAATTATACAAATCGTCAAACTAATAGCCAAATTATACTAACTGACATAATTTTTATTTTAAATAACGAAAAAACAAATAATTAGTAGAATATTAATAAAACTATTAATAAAAAGTCGAAATAAAAATCACTTAATGACATTTTAAACACATGAATCGTATTTAATGTCATTGAATGTGACATTCACGATCATCCATTATTAGCATTTAATCTTATAGTTTGGCGATAATTTTGTGGCCGACGGGATAACCTAGTAGTACCCGATATTACATTTCAATATTTCTTTTCATTATGGACACTGAGATTGAGATTTTACTTTCAGATGACTTCAGTTAGTGAAAATAATGTCACAGTAAAAATGAAATTAGTTTTTTTTTAATAAAACTATTTTTCTGTGAGTGCATATAAAATAAAATTTCTGGATTTCGCCGGCACTCGGATTACAATTTTAACTGAAGATGTGTGAATATTTGCATGCAAAATTGTAACTGGCAAACTTGACATTTAGTTTGTAAATATATTATACATTGATTCAATAATGTAATTACTTTTGCTTTTTTTAATTATACAAATCGCCAAACTAATAGCCAAATTATACTAATTGACATAATTTTTATTTTAAATAACGAAAAAACAAATAATTAGTAGAATATTAATAAAACTATTAATATGAAATGAATATATTTTGCTCATAACGATATTAGGTACTACTTTGTTATCCCGTCGACCAATTTCGCCAAATTATACAAATCGCCAAACTAATAGCCAAATTATACTAATTGTCATAATTTTTATTTTAAATAACGAAAAAACAAATAATTAGTAGAATATTAATAAAACTATTAATAAAAAGTCGAAATAAAAATCACTTAATGACATTTTAAACACATGAATCGTATTTAATGGCATTGAATGTGACATTCACGACCATCCATTATTAGCATTTAATCTTATAGTTTGGCGATAATTTATTGGCCGACGGGATAACCTAGTAGTACCCGATATTACATTTCAATATTTCTTTTAATTATGGACACTGAGATTGAGATTTTACTTTCAGATGACTTCAGTTAGTGAAAATAATGTCACAGTAAAAATGAAATTAGTTTTTTTTAAATAAAACTATTTTTCTGTGAGTGCATATAAAATAAAATTTCTGGATTTCGCCGGCACTCAGATTACAATTTTAACTGAAGATGTGTGAATATTTGCATGCAAAATTGTAACTGGCAAACTTGACATTTAGTTTGTAAATATATTATATATTGATTCAATAATGTAATTACTTTTGCTTTTTTTTTTTTTTTTTTTAAACCAAATCGATCGGGTCTTTTAAACATTTCATTCGTCGAATTCGACGGGATTTCACACGTTTTATTGTTAAATTGCATTTCCTTTTACTCAGAGTCTATAAAAAAGCGTTTAAACTAAAGAAAAAATCCGTTTTTGATGAATCTAGTCAATGAAGAAGTAGCACGTCAAATTGCATCTCTTTATTATTCCGCAATTCCAATGTCTCAGAGAGAAATTGCTATTCAATTGGGTATTCACGCCGTTCTGTTTGCTATTATATTGATAAACACAATAAAAATGAAGTTAGTTCATTGCAATCTAAACGGAGTCGCCCTTCTAAAAAACCTCTATCGATTCTATCTAAAATCGGAGGCGAAACTGAATTCTGCAATGGCAAAATCTACATTCAACTTGTTTTTTTTTTTTTTTTTTTTTTTTATGTGAAAAGAAATATACATTCTCAAAAAAGCAAGTTGCTTCTTTTTTGGAATTCAAAAGGGGTTATACAATATTGTTAGATGTTTTTTTACACATATGTTTTCCAGATCCCCTTTGCCAAAATATCAGTACACTTTTCTTTTATTTATTTAGTTGTTAAACCTTTTAAAGTTTCAAAATAAGCAACAAACATGTATTCAATAGAATGCATTTGTGTTTTTACACTTTTCAATTTTTTGACACCTGTCACAAAGAGAAATGGTGATGGAAGGGGAGGGGGGAGGCGCCAAATTGAAATTTCGCCCCGGGCAATTTTCTGTTCGTACGCCGCTGTTCTTCAGTAACGATAGTAAAGTAAGCCAGACGCAAATTAAAAAGACTCCAATACAGGAGTATGTCTTGCTTTCGTATCTTATGGTATAACCAAAGTTTATTTGGAGTTTCGTATCTTAATCATGCATTCCAAGTGATGTTTACAATCGTTGTACCGGCATAAAGTATTTGCAAAAAAGAGCATTGTAAAAGACCAATGAGAATTCATGGACGAGGTAAACTAATGAACTTTGTATAATTCATAAAAATAGTAGAAGTACCAATTACAGAACACCATATGCATATCATTGCATGTAGAAAATTTTTAATAAACAGTATGGGAAGATTGTTTCTTCAGTCAGTTGTTCGTACTGCCAACAAAATGACACTTACAATAAAACGAGGTGAATGGATAAAGCTGTTTTATCTGAATGAGAAAAATGCAGCGGAAGTAATGAGCTCATCTTAAGTTACGACGAAACCCAAGTTCTGTATGGGATTTCGTGAAAAAATTTGAGGAAATTGGATGCACTTATGATCGGCTATGTTCCGAACGACTTTCAACGTTCTTGTTGAAATCGTTGCGAAATTACATAACAGGATTACTGCAGATCCATTGCATTCTGCAAGATGTGTTGCACGTAGTTAGGATGTACCGAGAACAACAGTCCTCAAGATTAGCGCACTGTTCTGCTGATGTTCCCCTATAGCTCCCAGTGCTTCCAGATGTTGCAACCTGAAGACGAGCAACAACGCTTGGACTTCGCAAATTATGCCTCATCAGGTATGATCAAGATAGTAGCTGGCCATTGCGAATGTTACGGACGGATGAAACACAACTAGGAACGTAAACTATGTTCTCTGGGCTGATGAAAATCCTCATAATGCAACACCAATGCTTTTACACGTAGTTACTGTGTGGGGAAGAATCGCAAACACATAAATTCTCGATCCGTACTTTTTCGAGAAGGTCATTTCTACAGGTATGCAAACGTGCACAAGTGTTCAATTACAATGTTGCAAAATTACGTAATTCCAGAATGACAGCCACAAAAATATCGTTAATGGTATTGATGGTGTTCTTGCACACGTCGTCAGATCTGTTCGGCAGGTGCTGCAACAGCACTTTGATGATAGAATTATCTCTCGTAAGTTTGAAGTTTCGGAGTCACTATGATCTCCCAACCTCACTCTAATGGATTTCTGGTTCTGGGGTTACCTATAATCAAAGAAGTATATATCAAATCCAAGAAATTTGTCAAAATTGAAAGATGGCATAAAACGGAAACTTGTACAGAATCCTCCTGCGATTTACATTCGGCATTGTTGTCGACAGTTTCACGTATGCAATACTGCACTGTCATACTGTGAAGGTGGGCATGTTGAAAACTGCTAATCCAGATGTTTTTTCCCCTCTCTTTTCTCTTGCGGTTGCGTTGTCATCGGTCCTTTACATTGGTCTTTTTTGCAAGTGTTTTACACCAGCAATTTTCACCATAATTGTATCATTCCAACGCCATTTATGTTTTTCCAATGTGCTGATGAATTTGCGCATAAAAAAAGTTGCCATTCGAGAATTTCGAAATTGTTTTACTGTTACCATAATCGTAAGAGCTTGTCTTAAATCTTCACGATCTCTCGGTTCATACCTTCAAATAAGAATATCTAAAATTTCTTTTCGATTGGTTGAGCGGTTAGGCCGCTAGAAGTTCATATATCGGGGAAGTTTTTTGATGACCACCCTGTACCTGTATATATGTATAAATTAAAAATAATAAATGTGACTGTTAAATAAGCTTGTAAATTACAATATAATATACATATGAAGAAACTGAATTAGTATCAATGTCAAAGGTAAGGTCTGGACTGGATGACATTAATCAGGGACAAGGGAAAAAATAGGTTGTTAGATAAAATGCTACCACAACGATGCGCTTTAGGGTGGTTCTCGCCCTCTCGGTCTTTTGGGAAGGGGTGAGAAGCCGTCATCTCGACTTAGAATGACAAGCGGTCTTTTACGAGCAACAGGGCTGTTTATACGTTCTGTCTAATGGACCACAACGATTCGTTGGTTATTGGAACAACACGATCTATATGGGAAATTTATGCAAATTTTTTTTATAACTTGCGAGATAAGCGGAATGTTGAGAATGAACTGAATGATGTCATTCCGGAAAAAAATGGTTGCATATACATATACAATATGACGTAGAATTTTAATTTGGGCAATTTGAAGTTTCACAGACAGATCCCCAAACAACTGTTCCGTAAGTCAGAGATTCTGTTACAGGATTTTTACAGCAATAACGGGTTAGAAATAGACACAAGCTATTTTATCGTAAGTGAGATTTGAGGAAGGCTCGATCCGCGGCAGTCAGTAACCTGCCGAACCCAGCTTAATTTCGAGTGTAAGTAAATTCTTAGATATTTAAATTCGGTGACCCAAGAATTATTGTCACCGTTAAGAGAAAGAATAGTATCTGGAGAGATAGTACTTCTGTAAAATATGGCGATGGCACTTTTTGCTACTTTAACCCTTTATGACCCAGCTCGCATGATCGTGCAGGTTAGACATTCATTTAAATTTTTGCTTCTGAAACAGTCGTATGTAACATAAATCCAAATCCAACGATCGTTCTGGTTAGCAGAAAAAGTAAAATATCTTTTTTTATCAACAGATGGTGGTAGTAGTCCATGTTTTACTTTCAGGCGGCATGTCTAGATTTGTTTACAAGTACAACGGATATACAGGGGCGTAGCGTGAAATTTTTGTTGGGGGGGAGGGGGGGAACCAAAATTTGGCGCCTTTTAATGTTTTGGTGCCCTTGAATTATTTGCACATTTTTTAGGAGAGGGGGGGGGTAGTTATGCTACTTTTTATGTTTAGTTAATTATTCATGGCAATGGCATCTATTTAGGTGATATAAGTGATGTAGCCATGATTAAACTTCCATTTCCAGCGTGCATGCACATGTGCTGATAAAATCTCTCTCCCAGCTCTTGTTTTTTCAAGGTCTAAAAAGGCAATGTAGAATGTTTGAAGAGAATCCGAATCCTGGATCCTTAAATTCATTTTCCTGACATGATAAGAACAATTGTATTTGGAAGAAAAATAAAAATACAGAACACAAAGTTAATTACAATAGAGTTATAGTGGTTTCAAAGCCTCAGCTTCCGCCCGAAACTTACTGGTCAATATAATTGAATTTAGCCTTCAATTTTTTCTGGTGACATCCTCCGAGATCGGGCCCACTACTATCACTCCCACCACTACTATCACTCCCACCAATGTGGTGGGAGTGATAGTAGTAATAGTGATAGTAGTAAAAAAGGAACTATGTAAAAAAGGAATGTTAAATCTCTGGATGAACATTCGCCCCTTTTTCAAGGAAGTAACGGTGGTCTATATACCAAATATACTGAATATTCCAGTTTCTGTAAAATGGAATAACATGTTTTCGCTTTTATAATCTTATTTCCCCAGTAAATACAGATAAGTAAAAAATAACCTGTATTGGACTGCAATTGTAACACAAAACTTTAAAGTAGTTATTTTTTTCTAATGTGCATTTTTTAAATCGGTTGCACGATTATTCTATTAATTATACAGTACATTAACGAATACTTTTTTCCTGTCACTTTTTAACATTAAAAGACAGTCGTTCAAAATAAATTTAATTCTCTCTTTTGACAATGGCTACTTTAAAAGCAAAAAGCATTTCCAAATCCCTTTATCCAATCACTTGAACAAAAACATTTTTAACCCCTTAAGCAACATGTTCAATTTAGCAATAGTATGCTGAATACCGGATATAATTAAATTTCGTCAAAAGTAATTTATCACAATAGCAATTAGCGACGCAAAAAACTCAGATGCATAGAATATTTCAATCTGGATTTAAAATAAAGACATATACACATATATTTTGGAATTTCAGATAGAAGAGTTCACTTTGCACGTCGGTACATCGTGATGTTTATGTAGTTAATTGAAAACTGTTTTTTTTTTTTTTTTTTTTTTTTTTCAGATAAATCAAATTTAAGCTGTAATGTCCACCGCAAGGCAGAAAAAAGAAAAGACCCATCAGAAGAGTGACAATAACTTGAAATGTATATGTACAATTGATAAAACATAACAAAATTATATTTAGGAATCATAATATAAAACAAAAATAGAGTCAAAAAAAAAAAAAATATATATTGCTCAGTTGAAAATGTTTTTGAAAAACATTTTTTTTTTATCACATGATCAGTAACCCTTGCAAGAATGAAATCTGTACCACTTGATCATAAACAATGCATTTTTAACTATAATGTTACAATTTAATATACAGTGTTTTATAAAATAAAATCTGTGAAAATGCAGTATGTGGATACCAAAAACCTAAATAATAATAATAATAAATCATGTAAAACTGAATATTTGTTTGGTTCCATTCGATTGCATCTTACTATGTTCGATTGCTTTTTCGAAAAACATTTGTAAGTAATGGTGTATTCCGATCCAAACTGCTTATTTTCGCATTTAATTTTGAATTCACTTTTGCTCTCAAATTCATCAGACTGACAGATTCTCTTATTCAGAAATTATATACAAGGTGCCGTAAATCTCGATATTTTGATAAAGCCAGAAAATAGAGGGGAAAATGCTGTCAAAGTGGGCGTTGTGAACCGAATTTTCCGAAGCGGAAGACTTGGAGACGAAAAAAAGAACCATGCTGAAGCAATGATTGTTTATCAATCAAATTCTAATAAATGGAGCGAAAAATAAGATCATACGGCACCTTGTACATCTCTTCAAAAATCACTCTAGCAAGTTTCATGTTTCTATTTTTAAAAATGAGTCTGAAATTCTATCAGAAAATTTCGAGGTGTTGAAGGTAGGAAAGCATGTTTTCGAGTACACCCTTAAACATATATTTCTTTTAATTTTTGGGGAAAGCTTCATTCCTGCCCAGTCCTGGGTTAAAACTAGGTCGATTATTAATAATGTAAAAGTTTCAGAAATCACCATTAATAAAAAAAATAGCTATCTGTTTAGGAAATAAATAATAAAAATTATTAAAACTTAAATTTACCGGAAAACTGAGAATGCTATTCGATTTTTTTCCTATAATAATAGCAATGATTGATAATAAATGAACTCACAATTGCGTCAGAAATATGAACATTGTACTTTAAGAACATGCTTAATTAAAGGAAAATATGTACATTTTTTACCTTCGACTGCATCATCGTTTTTCATCCTTTCATAAATTTGCATCATTTCTTCGCTTCATAACTTCTTTTTCTCTTTTATTCCTGGTTTTTTATTGTTATGTTTTATTTCAGTCATCATTCATGACTGAATTTCTTCTATCTGGATGACTACGAAAGACAGCTTTTTATTTTTATTTTAAAAATTGAACGAAAAAAATCGCTAGTTTTGAAAAGTCGCGTTATTAGCTTCAGTACAATCTGTCAACACTAGACACTGGACAACAAAGATGTATGTAGGTGACGCCCAGAAATTATCTAACCTCACACAAGGAAGGACATAAGAGGGGAGTTAAAATAATTAAGGTCAGATGACCCTGTCGAGAACCATTAACCTTGAGTTGGAATAAGGGGAGAGCTTTTCTCCGAAAAATCACATTACGTGTAGTGATCGAACAATGTCCATTTCCGGAATGTGTTCTTGTTTTCGCACTGGGGATAGCGCATAGTAGTAATCTTCAAATGTCTCAAATGTAATGGATTGCCTATATTTTTTTGAAACCATAACTTATTTTTGATAGAAACATTGCGCAATTCGTAAATAATTTCCTCCGTTGTGCAACAAGTGACAATTATCATGGCATCATAAATAAAGTTAAGTGCTTGTTAGCGTGACCTTGGAAACAGTGATTACGAGTGAACAATTACAGGTTTACAAAACTGTCAAAACTTTCAAAATGACTCTTTTTTTATTAATAATTGTTTCTACATTATGATTTATGTATGCATCGATTTAAATTTCATTCTGTTCTCTGTTTTGTAGCTTGATGTAAGCACTACCCTTTTGCTGTGTTTTTTTCTCGCGTGTTAAAAATAAAGTAGAAAATGAAGAAGCGTGGATATAATAATTTGTGTGTGTGTTTTACAGTTACCATATTATAATATTATATGTCTTTATCAAGATGAATTAGTGCAGTGGATATAGCCACATGTGAATATGCCCGGTTCCCTTCCCTTATGGTGGATCTAATTGTTGGACACTTAAATGAAGAAGAATTCATCGGGTGAGTACCATTTACTCTCCTATTTAATTCTGATTAATGATAAGAATTGAAGAAAACAATCATATTGAGGTTATAGTGAGAACTCACGCCGTTATTAAGACAAACGTCTTACAATGATTATGAGACTGATCTAAAAAGATATATCAATTTGATAACATAGTGATATACTAATTTCACACAAATAAAAAATATTGAATAAAAAACAAATAAAAATATAAGATTAGAATGGCCACCTTAAAAGATAATTATTCAATTGAAAAATTGACAGCAACGAATTACAGTACATGGAAATTTAAAATTGAAATGCTCTTAACTAAAGAAGAGCTGTTCCATGTAATAACCGATAATCCACCGACACCTTTGACCGATCAATGGTCCAAAAATGATAAGAAGGCCCGGGCATTGATAAATCTAACTATTGATGACTCACAAATTACCCACGTTAAAAACTTACAAACTGCTAAACAAACATGGGATGCATTAAAAGAAATCCATGAGAGATCAAATCTCACAAGCAAATTGTTTCTTCTAAGAAAATTATATAGTATAAAATTAGCAGAAAATGGAAATATGATAAATCATATTACAAAAATAATGGAGCTTGTTGATCATTTGGCAGCTATAGGCGAAATAATTGATAATCACCACATTTCCGCGCTCCTCCTGTGCTCTCTGCCCCAGTCTTATGATAATTTAATTACTGCTCTCGAAAGTAAAGAAGAAGCACAATTAACTCCGTCATATATTAAAAATAAGTTGATTGACGAGTTTAATCGTCGAAATGAAAACTATGAAAGTATTGATAATACAGCGAAAGCTTTTAAAGCTCAGAAAAAGTTTCCAGCTAAAAAAGAATCAAAATATTGTTCGATTTGTAAAATGAGAAGCCATAACACACAAGAATGTTGGCACAATAAAAACAAAACACACACAACACAACAAAATCAACACAACAAAAATTACAAAAAACACTATTCTACATCACTCGTTTTTCAAAGGGGTGAAAACAATTTTAAGAATGAACAAGCATCGGAATCGTATAACAGGTTTAATCGCTATGAAGGAAAAAACAATACATGGAGAAACAGCGAAAACAAAGATTATGCATTTATAACACAAGGGATAGAAAATAAAACATTCATCGTGGATAGCGGTAGCTCAAGTCACATTGCATCCTCTGAATCAATGTTTACAGAGATAAAATCGAGGGAAAAAACAAACGTGACTATCGCAAACGGAAAAAAACTTATCGCTTACGGTTCAGGCGATGTAAATTTAAATACGCTGACATCGGATAATAAAATTCATAAAATAACACTTAAAGATGTACTTCTAGTACCTGAAATCGAAACGAATTTACTATCAGTCAGCAAAGCAACCCAAAACGGATGTGAGATTGTATTTAAAAATGACCGATGCACTTTCAAACTTAACGGAGAAATCTGCTTAGAAGCACAAAAGGTAAATAATCTCTATGAAGTCCAGTTGGCTAACGAAAACCACGCGAACATTACACAAACGTGCAACAATAAAAATTGTCTAGAACTATGGCATAGAAGGTTAGGACACAGAAATCTAACATCGATTAAAGAAATTACACAAAAGGAATTAGTAAGAGGTATCCAGATAAACAATTGTAAACATAATATAGATTGCGAACCGTGTATTAAGGCGAAATTAACTGATGAACCCTATCCGAAAGTTGCTCAGTATAGAGCAAGTAAAAGGCTTCAACTTATTCACTCGGATGTTTGTGGATCTTTTCAGACACCCACGATTGGGGGGAAATCATATTTCTTGACTTTTATTGATGACTACTCGCGATTCACAATAATCTATCTATTGAAAAGAAAAAGTGAAGTCTATGAAAAACTCAAAGAGTTCATTGCGCTGATAAGCAACAAATTTGGTGAAAAACCGAAAGAAATCAGAACGGATAATGGGGGAGAATTTACATCAGATGAAATTGAGAATTATCTCAAATCAAATGGGATAAAACATCAACATACAGTCCCATATTGCGCAAGTCAAAATGGGGTGGCTGAACGGAAAAATAGGTCGTTAGTTGAGATGGCTAGGACAATGTTAAATGAATCAAATCTACCTTTAAAGTTCTGGGGGGAAGCAATCTGTACGGCAAACCACCTACAAAATAGACTGCCTATAAAAGCTAATGCAAAAACGCCATATGAATTATGGACAGAAAGACAGCCAAACTTAAGTTACGTTAAAGTATTTGGCTGCAAAGCCTTCGCTTATATTGATAAAGCCAGAAGACAAAAATTAGATAATAAAGCTGTTGAAGGTATTTTTGTGGGATACGACAATGAATCTAAGGGATACCGCATATATGTAGGAGGAAATGAAATAAAAATCGCGAGAACGGTAAAATTTCTTGAAAATAAATTCAAATACGTAAATGATAAGCCTGAAATTGAACAAAAACAAAATGAAGACGAAAAACGCAATTGTAAAAATCTCGTAGAGATAGAAATTTCGAACGGAAAAACAACACCATCTGCGTCTCAACAACAAATTGTGGAACTAAGGCGCTCAGATAGAATAAATAAAGGCGTACCTCCTGATAGGCTAATATATATTGTCAAAGATGACAAAATTAATGAACCAAAGGATTATAAGGAAATTAAATTTATGGAAAATTCACCGGTAAAACAGAATTGGATAGAAGCCATGGAGAGCGAAATGAATTCTTTAAGAAAAAATAAAACATGGTCAATTGTAGATCCTCCACCGAATAAGAGAATAATTGGTTGTAAATGGACTTATAAATTAAAGCGTGACAATACCGGAAAAATTCAGAAATATAAAGCACGTTTAGTAGCTAAAGGATATACGCAAAAGTTCGGAGAGGATTATGACGAAACTTACGCACCGGTCGTGTCGTACACTACGATAAGAGCATTATTGATGGCAGCGTTGCACCAAAACTTGAATGTTAAGCATATAGATATAAACACTGCGTTCCTACATGGGGAACTTGAGGAGGAGATATACATGACGCAACCGGAAGGATTCGTTGAACCAAATCAGGAAAACAAAGTCTGTAAATTGAATAAAGCAATCTACGGACTTAAGCAAGCCGCGAGAGAGTGGCATAACAAAATAACAGAAACACTAAAAAACATGAATTTCATTCAAAGTAAAATCGATACATGTCTTTTTACACAGAAAAGGAATAATGACACAATCTACATAATAACGTACGTCGATGACCTTTTAATTGTAGGAAAAGACGAAGCCATAGAGGAAATAATCGAGAACTTAAATAAAGAATATGAACTAAAGAATTTAGGGGATATAAGTAATTATTTATCCATGAACATTCGAAAGGTAAACAAAAGCTACTTAATTAACCAAACTTCAAAAATCGAAGAGTTAATTAATAAATTCAATTTACAAGAAGCAAAACCGTGTAGTACACCCATGGAAACAAATTACACACACTTTAAAGATGACGACAATCTCTTACCACACAACACACAATACAGACAAGCCATCGGAGCACTCTTATATCTTGCCACAGTGAGCAGACCTGATATATGTGCAGCTGTTAATATCTTGAGCCGAAGAACCGAAAGGCCAAGAATGAAAGATTGGAACAGTGTAAAGCGGGTCATGAGGTATCTTAAGACAACAAAAACCTTTAATCTAGTTATAGATGGAAATTCAAAACCAACGCTAGAAGTCTACGCGGACGCTGATTGGGGTGGAGACACAGAATCAAGAAAATCGACAAGTGGTAATGTATATTTGCTAGGTAAAAATCCCATACTTTGGTCAACTAAAAAACAATCCTGCATAGCTTTATCTTCTGCCGAAGCTGAGTACATCTCAGCAGCGAATGCAGCAAATCAAGTTAAATGGCTGGTGAACCTACTCAACGAACTTAATCTCTCACAAACATATCCAATAACATTGTATGAAGATAATCAATCGGCCATTAAAATGATAGAATTAGAAAAACATTCAAGTAAAACAAAGCACATAGAACTAAGATTTCATCTTATAAAACATTTGAAACAAGAAGGTATAATAAACCTCGTGTACTGCCCAACAAAAGTCATGCTAGCCGACTTATTTACAAAACCCCTGCCAAAGACTATTTTTGAAGTTCACAGGAAGAACTTGCATCTGAGTGACAACACAACTTCAGAAATTAAGGAGGAGTTGATAGAAACATTGCGCAATTCGTAAATAATTTCCTCCGTTGTGCAACAAGTGACAATTATCATGGCATCATAAATAAAGTTAAGTGCTTGTTAGCGTGACCTTGGAAACAGTGATTACGAGTGAACAATTACAGGTTTACAAAACTGTCAAAACTTTCAAAATGACTCTTTTTTTATTAATAATTGTTTCTACATTATGATTTATGTATGCATCGATTTAAATTTCATTATGTCCTCTGTTTTGTAGCTTGATGTAAGCACTACCCTTTTGCTGTGTTTTTTTCTCGCGTGTTAAAAATAAAGTAGAAAATGAAGAAGCGTGGATATAATAATTTGTGTGTGTGTTTTACAGTTACCATATTATAATATTATATGTCTTTATCAAGATGAATTAGTGCAGTGGATATAGCCACATGTGAATATGCCCGGTTCCCTTCCCTTATGGTGGATCTAATTGTTGGACACTTAAATGAAGAAGAATTCATCGGGTGAGTACCATTTACTCTCCTATTTAATTCTGATTAATGATAAGAATTGAAGAAAACAATCATATTGAGGTTATAGTGAGAACTCACGCCGTTATTAAGACAAACGTCTTACAATTTTCTTATAAATTTACAATAATATTCATTCCAAATCGTGTTACTGCTATTTCATTATTTTTTCTTTTTCCTTTTTTTTTTTTTGTGTGTGTGTGTAAAAAATAATCTAAGAATGCCCCATTAATAATAAAAATTTTAGGTGCCTAAACGGCGCCTTTAAACCTTCCATGGCGCCATTTTTGAAACCCTCTTTTTTAGGTGCCTGACTGAACCTCTAAACCTTTTGTGGCGACCTACTACTAAAACATATTATAGAACCATTCAAACGCACTACAGTCGTTTCCACACTTCTTTTCCCTTTCTATCTATTTCTAAGGGTGACCAACAACTACTATAAGAAGGAAATAACTGTACATCTATCCTGGAATTCATTAAAAGCCTGTTTTTGAAATTTTTTATTTTGGATGCATAAATTTTCTTCGGGATAGGAGTGAGGGAATAGAGGTAGTAACAAGTCTAAAATTAAGTGCCTTTTTCATATTTTGTAAGTGAATAGTAATTTATTTTGTAATTTTACATTTCAAATTAAGTTATTTTATAATTACTTATTACTACTTACAAAGCCTTTTTTTCCGGCGCCTAAGGGCGCCCTTAAGCCTTCTTTGGCGCCCTACTACGTGAACATATTGGGAGGGGAGGTTCCCCCCCTCCCCCCCCTAAAGCTACGTCCTTGCGGATATAGCTCATCATTTTATCTGTCGTAAAAAGGTAATTATCAATATATTTTTAATTGCTTGGATAAATATTTTTGCTTTAATGTCTAAATAAATGTAATATAATAAAAAACAATAATTATACACTATTTATTTTGCTCTTAGGACTCAAGATTTCGTCACACGCACGATCGTGCAACTTGGGCGTTACGTTAGTCAGTGCTACTGTAAAGATTAGTGTTTTTCAATGTTAATTTTGTATTCTGTTTCAACAATTTTGATGACAGCCAAAATAAAACGAAGTATACTGTTACACAAATCATACTATATTATTTTCTTCGGTATTGTCATAGATACCCACCCTTTTTAAATTAATTTTTACTATTTTACTTTTTAATTAATAAAATTTTTAAATACTTTTTCTAATTTTTTATGCAGTACTTTGTTAACTTTTAATAAAGCAAAATAAAATACCTTTTCAGATGTTTAAACGGAAAAGAATTCTCACTCAAGAAGAAATATTTCAATTGATGAATAAATCAGATTCTGAATTTAGTGATCTCTCGGATGATGACGACGTTACGGACAAAATATTTGAAGCAGATTTATTAGAAGGACAGTCAAGTTCAGATGAGCTCAATGAAGAAAAAATGACAATTTTGGATCATTTTTCCGCCTCAAAGTCCCCTGAATTCATCTCCCAAAGTTCTACCTCCAAGGCAGTTTCGGAAAATACTAAAAGAATGAAAAAAGAAAAAAAGGAATACAAGTGGACTGTTAAAAAGTTCATCTCTGTACCTCATCCTTTATATTTCACGCAACTGCAGGTATGTTTTTCATTTGTTAAGTTATAATAAAAAAAGTTATAGACTTATAGAAGAAATTAAATCGATATAATAAATAAAAGCTTTCAAATATGACAAACATTTTTAAATTGGTTAAAATATTATTCTTTTAAGTAGATGAGTACATCTCCAATATTATTTTTTTCCTTCTTTTTTAGGTTTTAGAGCCAGTAAGGACTCCATTTCAATATTTCAGCCAATACTTCCCAAATCGCTTTTTTGAAGAAGCTGCTTTCTTCACTAATCAATACTCCGTCATTAAAACAGGAAAATCCCTGAAAACTAATGGATTGCAGGGCCGTAAATCCCGGGGGGGTTTGGGGGGGTGCAACACCCCCCCCTAGGAGAAATCAGTCGGAAAATTCCCAGATCTATCGGAAAAAGTATGTTTAGTCGGAAAAAATGGTATTAACCAATAAAATCTTATAAACTGGAAAATCATTCGGAAATTTTCCCGTTCCATCCGAAAAAGCGTGTTTAGTCGGAAAAAATAGTATTACGTATTATCCTATAAAAACTTACAAATTGGAAAAAGGAAAAATCAGTCGGAAAAATTCTTGTTTGATCGGAAAAAAATGTTCTTAATTTATAAAAACTTATAAACTGGAAAATCACACGGAAATTTTCCCGTTCCATCCGAAAAAGCGTATTTAGTCGGAAAAAATAGTATTACGTAAAAACTTACAAATTGGAAAAAGGAAAAATCAGTCGGAATTCTTGTTTGATCTGAAAAAATGGTATTAACCTATAAAAACTTATAAATTGGAAAAACGAAAGTATCATTCGGAAAATTTCCCGTTCCATCGGAAAAGGCATGTTTAGTTAGAAAAAATAGTATTATCCTATAAAAATTTATAAATTGGAAAAACGAATAAGTCAATCGGAAAAATTCTTGTTCGATCGGAAAAAATGGTATTAGCCTATTTAGCCAACTTATAAATTAAAAAAAAAAAAAAAAAAAAAACGAAAATATCATTCGGAAAATTTTCCGTTTCAATCCGGAAAGGCATGTTTAGTCGGGAAAAATAGTATTACGTATTAACCTATAAATACTTGTAAATTTTTAAATCGGAAAAATTTTTATTCCTCGGAAAAAATGTCATTTACCTATAAAAAAATTATAAATTGGAAAAACGAAAATATCAATCGGAAGTTTTCTGTTCCACCGGTAAAGGCATCTTTAGTCGGAAAAAATAGTATTACGTATTAACCTATAAAGATTTATAAATTGGAAAAACGGAAAAGTCAGTCGGAAAAATTCTTGTTCGATCGGGAAAAAGTAAATTTAGCCGAAAAAAAGGATATTAATCTATAAATATTTATGAATTGGAGAAATATTTTTGTAGTTTTTAATTAAATAAGAAAAACAAGTTAGATCGAAGAAAACCTATAAAATTTTATTCTCAGTCGGATTTATTTCCGCTTGCAGTTTCTGATAAGAAAAATAAGAAAAAAAAAAACAATTTAGGATGAAGAAAACAAATTTATTCTTAGCCGGAACTATTATTAATTAATTTAAATAATTGCTAATTTACTATTTACTTTAATTCAGTAATTAATTAATATAACTTATTAATATATAGGATTTTATTTTTCTGATAAAACTATTCAGAAAAATGTTGATTTGTCAAATATTGTGTTCTCGGAAACTTCGATATGACGAAAAAAAAAAATATTCTTGTACATTTTCTAGTAATGTTAAAGTTATACCGTTAATTATAACAGTGATATTTGAGTAAAACTTTGATATTCCGATTTTTTTTTTTTTTTTTTTTTTTCTGTGTCTTTTGACTTGGATATGGATATATCGAAATCTACTTGTATTTTTTTTTACTGTTGGAAAGTTTTTAGTTTAATCTCGAAATTTTAAGACATACTGATCGAAGTGAAGAAACTTCTATTTTTTTTAATCTAAACTTTAAATTTAATTAGAAATATGTATCACGGAATTTAGGTGGTATACGATGAAAATTCATTTATAGAAATACAAATATTTGATATTTTTTCATATCAAAATCTGGATATTTTCCATTCTATTCAAATTTTACCTTTAATTGAAAATAATTATAGTCTCATTTTTTCCTACTATCTAAATTTGTGCTTTCTTTTTATTTTATTAAAAAAATAATAATAATAAAGGCGAAATTGTTTATACTTACTTTTTTACGTAATTTTTGATTGATTTAAAAGATTAAGAAATTTATATGATCCAGAATGAAAATTGAAAATACCCAAATACTTTGAATTTTCATCTCGAAATAATCTGAATATTTTACAGCCTATACGAGTTTATTTCTCTCAGAAGGAATACTTTCATTAGCTTTTTCCTCAGTCAATTGTATTAAACTTTTTAAATATTTTTATTATTACTATCACATTTAGTTTAGTCAGAAAAATGAGTTGTAACACCAAATTGTTACGCTGCTTTTAAGTTTGTCGTTAGAAAGAATTAAAACTTATATTAAGAAATCCCGTATTTTTGACAATTTTTTGTCTCTGAAATATTCCCCAAGCAAGCAAATTTCAATTTTACTTTAAAAAAAAAAATAAAAAAATATAAAAAAAAAATAAAAAAAAAAAACGTTAAAAAGATTTTAACTGAATGCTAAAAAATAAAAGGAGGATAAAACATTGTTTTCTCTTCAACGTAAAGCTTGGGCAACTAAATGACTTGACGTTGCACCTCCCGTCCTATGTGTCAGTTACAAAAAAAACTGCGCCTGCGTTAACTCTTTATTTAAACCGTTAGTATTCTGGCTCATAGTACGAAATCATTCAATTAAAAAGTGTTGATGGGAGAATATTTTGGTATATAGTTACTAGTTCAATATTTTTTTTTTTATCAGTTATGCCCCCACCTAATGTAAGAGACAAAAAGTGCAATGTGGGTTATGTAATTCTATTTTCGATAGTGATTACAGGAACACAATAAACAAAAGCATGCTGATAAAATTTCAGCCGATATACATATACCGTTTTGCATTGTTGGAGCTCTAAAAAATCCTTTTGAAGTAAGCTAGCTATTTTATTACAGAAAATTTTAGATATTTAAAATGTGTAAATAACTGAATTTTTTTCATATTTAAAAATGAATTATTTTATTTTATTTTATTTATTTATTTATTATTTATTTATTTATTTATTTATTTTTTTGAGGGGGCAGATAAATTATTTAATAACTTGTAAAAATGTACTGTTATTCGATATATATAAATGTTTTTAACAGTTAGTATCGCAATTCCCTAACTATTTGCTAGTTTTTTACAAACTGGAGATGACAAGCTAGTTGTTATTTAAATTTCATGAAATTATTATCATTTTTAACTACATTCTTTTTTTCTTTCAATATATTTGCCTTCTTTTTTTGCCAACCATTTTACAATTTGCAATTGCAAGTCAATGTATTTAGTATTATACACGAAGTTAAAATTGTATTATAGATCTTTTTATATTTTATCAATTTTATTTCATCATTATTTAAGAGTAATGTAGTATTTTACTAAATTTTTGCCTACATGGCTTTTCATTTTTATTATCTCAAGGTTCAACAACTAAGAAAGTTCATTTATTTTTTGAAGTTCAAATGTCAATGTATGTAAAACATTCTATATTTTTAAAACTTTGTTATAGTACAAGTAAAAATAATTTTGTCTCTCTGCATAACAATATTTTGATTATTATTTTATGGATAGATGTTTTTGTGTGTGTGTGTGTATAGATAAGAATCAAAATTTAATCATTTGAAACTTGAAAATAATTTTAGCCTTGGGGGAGGATAAAACAGCGCAACTTTTGACAGTTTAAAGCTAATTGATGATTAAATGGATCTTTAAACCTCTTTTGCAATTTGAAATTTTAGAAAGGCATTTCAACTTTACTGGTACATTTTTTGTGCCTGATGTGCCTATATGTGTGTGTGGGTGGGGGGGGGGGGAGGGTAGATGAAAAAGGAACCAGAATTTTACTTTTGGCTTATGCATTTCGTTTATTTGTTTGGTATTTCGCGCATGGTTTTCTCAAGGAGTCAGAAAAACTATGTACAATTGCCTTATTTATTAAAAAATTTGAGTATAATTTGAAAACCCTTTGAATTCGCTCCTAAAAATTTACATACTCTGCTTTAATAATTTATTTGTTATTTATCTATATATTGGATCTAATATATTTATATGATGTATCTAATTATATATTTTATCTAATGCTAGTAGAGATAGCTATAAATATATAAAATAGTTTGTCCTGACAGAGTGATAATCAACGCACATCCTAAACTACTGAATCTAGAACCATGAAAATTGGAGAGAAAGTACTTCTTATGATGTAAGCATGCACTAAGATGGAAATTTTGAAATTACCCCCTTTAAGAGGGACAAGCGGTGGGAGGTAAAAAATTCTGGAACAAATTGCCATATCTCAGCAAACATTTAAGGTAGGAGCGTAAAATTCCAGAAAATAAATCTACTAAAAAAATTATTAAACACATAATTTAGTGATTTTAGAAATCTCAACATAAGGGTTAAAAGGGGGGAGTCAAAAGATTTAGAACATCTCAACAGTCTTTTCAAATAAGAACGTGAAACAGCAGAAAATAAAATTTTTTAAAACTAATTAAATACGTGTTTCAGCGATATTTTAAAATTTCCGCCCCAGAGGAGTTTAAATGGGGGTGGAAAAATTCCATACTTTTTTGGCCATATCATAGGAAAGCCCTCAAATCACTCTTTCATATAATAAATCTTTCTCCCTCTCCCCCCGCCCCCTCTTATCCTCTATTGGGGACAATTTTCAATCTTTTTTGAAATTGTAACGTTTTATCATTTTAGACCGGATTTTTTTTTTTTTTGGGGGGGGGCCCTCCGATAAATATTACTTATAATATATGAAATTTTTATAGTTAGGGGAAGGGTCTATTCTGGGAGGGAGGACAATTTCCTAAATTTGGAATATATCTCTCTTGTGATATATCGTTGGATTCCTATTTTGCCCTCACGGGCAACCACTTTTCTAATTTTAGCCGATACCTTTCATGTGATATATTGCTGGAAAGCCCTTTGACTGCTTATTCGTATTATGCACGACTCGTGTCCCTCTCGGGTGGAACGGTTATTGTATTCCATCAGGAAATCGCCTAATAATGGGGAAAATATATTGTATAAGACTAATAATAACATAATATAAGATTATTTGACTATCTCGATACACTAAGTCATAATTATCTTGCGAATTATGATATATATATATATATATTAGTCTTAATGTTGGCCATAATACTCGGAAATTTTCCTTCTTGGAGTCGGAAATTTTTGAGCCGACACCCCCCTACGCGATTAGGGTGGTTTACGCCCCTGATGGATTGGAATTAAAATCATTTGTGGCTTCCAATTTGATTATGGGATGTATAAAGTTTCCACGATTAAGAATGTATTGGCAAACAGAAAATAAGTATCCACCAGTAGCTGATTCAATTTCGCGAAGCAGATTTTTGGAGTTGAGAAATGCTTCCCATGTTGTGGACATTAGTATACCTCCTGCAAACTTAAATGAAAATAAATTGTGGAAGGTTCAACCCATTCTGGATGCCTTCAGAAAAGTGTGTTTAAGTTTGCCACGGGATCATGTGTCATACTCTATAGATGAGCAAATGATCCCATTCACAGGTCGCTGTCCAGTCAGACAATTTGTGAAAAACAAACCTAGGCCTGTTGGGCTGAAAAACTTTGTCCTTTGTACATCAACTGGCTTAGTACTCGATTTTGAGATATATCAAGGGCAATTAACTCGATTGGTTCATCCTGAACTCGGACTTGGACCATCGGTCATACTTAGACTAGCAGAAACTGTCCCCCCCAAAAGTTTTTTGTATTTCGACAGATATTTTACAACATTACCATTGTTAGAAAAATTAAATGAGATGAATATTTATGCAACCGGCACTATTATGCGAAATCGTATTAGTGGGTTTGAAAAAGTTAATGGAGATAAAATGCAACGTGGAACATGTATATAACATGTTACGAAAGACAATAAAATTGTGATTGTGGAATGGCAAGACAGTAAGAAAGTTATCATGGCATCAAATTGTTGTGGTACTGAACCACTGGAAAAAGTGGAACGCTGGTCAAAAACCAAAGGTGAATATATTGAAGTATCATGTCCTTCTATTGTGAAAACATATAACCAGTGCATGGGAGGAGTAGATGTTTGTGATCAGCAGATGGAGTGTTACAGAACGTGGTTCAAGACAAGAAAATGGACGTGGAAGGTCATTTTACATTTCATTGACTTAGCAGTAGCGAATTCTTGGTTTCAGTACAAACGAGATACAATATCTAATAAAATTTCCCCAAAAATCAAATGGATCTCTTAGCATTTAAGTTACAAGTGGCTGAAGCTCTTGCGTCATGTCCATCTGCTAACAGACGTGTAGTAAGCGATGATGAAGATGATGGTGTTGTAATTCCTCTTGTGAAAGGATCTAAATATTATAACCCACCTGCAAAAAAACCATGCTTGGATAAAAGGTGTGATTGTTACAATCATTTCCCATGTGTAGATGACATTTCAAGGCCTCGCAAGTGCAGGTTTGAAAACTGCGAAAGCAGTTAAAAACGCGTTGTGAAAAATGCAACGTTTATTTGTGCATGTCAAAAACAAAAACATGTTTTAAAGATTTTCATTGTAAAAAAGTCCAAAAATTATAAAAAGTCCACTGTAAAAAGTCCATAGAATAAAAAATAATATATCAATAATTACCATATTTGTAAAAAAAATTTTTTGTCTCAGTTTCTCTTTTCTATCCATTTAGAGCCAGAAATGTAAAAATCTTAACATGTAACAAGTAATGATTTCACAGAAAAAGCCCAACCCGCACAATCGTACAGGTGTGGCTTTCACAGAAAAAGCCCAACCGGCACGAACGTGCGGGTACTCTTCACGCTCTAGAGGGGGCAGAATATTTTTTTAGTTATTTTTTTAGGTGTCATTAGGGTCAGTATAGAGTTAATAACCAGAGGAATATAATATTTTATGATGAAAATGTTTCGGGTCTTAAAGGCTTAACATTGATGCGCCAAAATTTAGCAGTTTTTAAATGTGTGTATGCAGTTAATAAATCAAGTTAATGTAAACAATTTGATTCTACAGCTATTATAATTTCTTATTAACGTGTTCACAATTTCAGTTAATACACACAACTGTTATAGAAAGATTCTATTATTCATATCATTAGATGATACACGTTGACACGAACATATGAAAATATCTTTGCAATTAAAGTCAGCAGTGTATTAAAGTATTGTTCAGGTGTTACTTTTTTTTCTTCAAATTATTTAAAAATATAAACTAATATGGTGTTTGTGCTTAAAAAATAAATAAAAAAAGCTTGAAATGGTGCCCATTAGAACTGAATGATAAGGTTAAAATTGATGAGAAATTAAATCATGGTAACAATATCATAAAATCTTGCATAACAGTATATTGTCAATATCAACATTCTAATGTTTATAACATATTTATCACTGCAATGTGATATTATGCTGCAGTTCTGTATCTTTTAAGATACATTAAATACTAAAGTCATAAATTATAATTGAATTTAATTAAATTATTATGTATAATTGTGAATGCGAATCATGATAAAATATAAAGATATAATGATAAAATAGCTGAATCATTAAAATGATTTTTTTTCCTTCGGGTGGGGGTGGTTGAGGGGAGGGGACGTTGAAAGTGACATTTTTACATTTCATTTCAAGGTATTTTTCAAACGTTTCTTCAAACGTTTCTTCAAACGTTTTTTCAAACGTTTCTGTAGGTTAAATCTGTTGCTTTCAAAAAGAAGTTGGAAAAACAGCTGTTAGTGATTTTGAATAGCTGCTGTTCTTCAGCTTTTCAGAATTATTTGTATAATACGCACATGTACTTTTCAACATATCTGTAGACTTTAAGCTTTATTGTGAAAATTAGCCTTTACATATTCTTGGTTGAAATAGAGAATTTTTAATGTCACATGGTGTCGATCATCATATGAGCATTTTTTAATGTCATTTTGGCTGCTTCTAATATTAAAGCAAAAACATGAAAAAATCATTATTTAAAAAAAATAAGGAGGCTGGGGTGAATAGATAATGTTGCAGTGTTGCTCCAACTATATGCTTTTAAATATTCCCTGCAACGTAGGGGTGGTTCTATGAAGAAATAATAATAATAATAATAATAATAATAATAATAATAATAATAATAATAATAATAATAATAATAATAATACATGACATTAAATGTGTATTTTCCTCATTTTATTATTTGAAATGATGGTTCATGTTTTAGCTAGATTTCGATAGAAATACTACCTATTATTATATTCTCCGTTACGTTAGACAAAAAAAAAAAATGCTTTTTTACGCTAATTACGAATTTTAGACCCACAAACCACCCCTCACTTCAAAACAATATATGTTTATTTATCTGTATATATATCACTTTTTTATGGACACGATAACTTCCACAATTCTGGACGAATCTCTTCCAAATTGATACATAAAATCAAGGGGCGGAAAATCTCAGCCGAGTTCATTAATGGGCAAAATCGGACCAAGGGGGTGGAAATAGAAAGGGTTTTTTGTGAAAACCGAAAAAAAACCCTTTAAAAATTCTTAATTATAATACATATCAATAGCGCCGTGCGACAGTGGGGTGAAAGGGGGGGGGGGGCGAAGAGGGCGGTCGCTCCGGGCGCGGAAATTTATGGGGTGCCAAATTTACACTACCAACGTTCAACTACAATATTACAACTACTTTTTTAGCCTATCACAAAAAAAGGTGGGAGGAGGGGGGGGGGCGCCAAATTTTAACTTTGTCCCGGGCGCAACTTTCTCTTCGCACGCCCCTTCATATCAGATCAGCTTAAAGTTATTATTACTTATAGGAAAAGGGACAAAAATTTATGTATGACAGTTTTTTGATTTAATCAAAAATGGTCTCAAGGGGCGAAAAAATAAGATTTTAAGAAGAAAAATATTTATAATTACGTTTATTCGTAAGATATCAAATCCACTTGAATGTATTGTAAATCCTTATCTTATCTACAACTTTTATATTGACAAGTTTTTCATAAAACCAACTTTATCACCCCCCCCCCCGGGAAAAAAAGCGGACAGATAGGACTGTAGATTTGATTTAATTTGTTGGTAAAATTAGTACTTCGAAATCTACGTGTACCTGTAGGCCGAGCCGGCAGAAATTTTTAATGTATAAGTATGCTTGCATTAGAAGAAACATATATCCATGGAATATTGCATTTATTAACTGCTACAATTAAAATTTGAACTGTTTATATTTTTATGATATCACTTTCTTCGTTTTATTGCATTACAAAATACATAAATTTGAAATGAACATAGTAACCGGAAAAATAAATAAAACGCACAACTTTTTTTTTTATATAAAAAATTGTTATTAAAACGTCATTTTCCTGGCAATCATTATTCCAGCATGTGCACATTAGAATAGTGAATCAAATAACATGGTTTTATTTATTAATTTCACAAGGATGTTTTAAACAATCATCTCTCAAATAGTCAGAAATAAATTAAATCAAACGTGAAGATTTTACTTTAATTATTTTGAACTATTTTCAATTAAAAAAAATCTCATTTTAAAAATTTCGTATTTCCCGAGTATCACTTGTAACATTATACATTATTAAATACATTTAACAGCAGTTCCGTGCAAAGAAAAGACTGCACCTGGGTCAAAGTTTCAATTTTGTGTTCCCTCCCCTCCTCGCTTTTCCCGACCTAACTCCTTTGCTTTGTGAAAAGTGCCAAAAAAACAAAGTGTGGAAAGATAAATAAATTCTATCGAATAAATATTTCGTGTTTATTTTGGAATTTTAAATACTTTAATTTTAATTCAGAAATTCAAACCAACTAAATAACATTAGAGAAAATTTAACTTATTTGTTTCAGAGTTCATAATAGTTTGCAACAGGGGAAAACGAAAAAGAAAGAATGATTATGATAGAAAAAGAAATTCCACTGAAAATGGTCGACGGGCAGAAAAATGAATAAATAAACAAAATCGTGGTGAGTAGCATAAATTTGGCGCCCTCAAGCCCTTTTAATTTCTGTATCCGGTACGACCGCCCTCTTTGCACGGCTCTGTTTAACAATCAAAATCTGTACTAATAAATGATGTGTATGTGGAATGGCAAGGAAAATCTACTGCTAGCTCTTTGAGAGAAACGCAATTTTTTAAAAACATTTTTTGGTCTGATCATCTTTTTTTAAATATTAAATATGATTTAGATATTGTCATTTGCTGCGGTCAATAATATTAGGCACAAACAAATTCATATTGTATTTTATTATAGCAAAGTTTACCTGATAATTCAATGAAAAAAACAGCAACAAATAAGCAGTGCTCTTTTACATTTCTTTGGTCAGTGACATTGAATCATATTTTTATATTACAGTTACTGATGTCAGTATAATCAGATTGGACCCAGTGATGTGATCGTAAAAAACAGAGCATATATGCTCAATGCAGAGGGTATACCATAGAGTGTATATACTATAGATTTCTTGAGGAACAGCGAGTATACGGTGTTCCTTAAAAAAAAAATCCAGGAACTATATGGACTTATACCCACTACTACATCCCTATTTGGACCTCATAAAAAGACTTTATTGATTAAAGGGGTTGCAGAATTAAAATATCCTTCACCCGTAATTAGTGTTTTTTTCTGCATACAGTCCGGGAAACAATACCAAACAGATATCGTCCGATGTGATTAACATGTGGTTTTTTAGTTGAAATATCCATCACATCTGCTGTTTATTTCTACATACTCGCAGCTGACGCGACATAGGTAAAGTCCATTTTTAATATGTTTTAGCATCGGGGAATAATGCCTAACTGATAATGTCCCAAATGAATAACAGAGGATTTCAAATCGCAACTAGGCATTATTCCATCAAAGTCAGTAATTGGAAAATAATATCTCGCATACAAACAAATAAAAAGAAAGCATTTTAATTAAATATATAAGTTGCATGTTTTATGCTTTTTTTTGCGTAAAACTAAGTTTCATGTACTAAAATAGTATACCTGACATCATACTCTCAGAGATCCCTTCATTTTTGCTGCAAGTACGATAAATTAATTTCAAGTTGATTTTGACGGGTAAACTTATGCAGTAGCTTTATCTTTTTAATTTATTTTTCCATATCGTACATCAACGATGCAGCAGTTCAACTAAACGTCTGGTGCAAGATCGAATTTTTCTTTTTGTCTCTACCAATCGTTTGTATTTAAATAGTGATAACTGATGTTTCAGTTGAAGTGATGTATGACTCATGGTGCTGGGGTGTGCTTATACCGACTTCGCTGCGTTCTGTCACGTATGTCTGAGAAAAGACTGCTGCTAAATGAGAAAAGAAAGTCTCTTTTCAAGATCCCGCATCTTCATGTCGACACTTTTGTCCAGGAAGATATAGATAATAACAGCAATAAAATCGTATATTGCGTCATATGTCGATGTTCAACAGAGAGAAAATATTGATTGTGAAAAGATGTAGCTTTATCTTTGCAACGAAAAGCAGACCTGTAGATACCATTAAATAAAAAAGTGAGGAATTCATAATTAAAATGTCATGAAAATATTAGAGTGCATAGTAAAACGCTGGGGTTACCAGATAAGAACTGATGTAATATCTGCTACAGATGATGTGCCAAAATATTTGTAAATTTGGAATTAGAAAATCAGTCTCTATGATGCTGTAGGTCAAAGTACAATATTTTTCTAGGCAATATAGGTTTGGCGTACTTAAATAAACATATTTAGATAGTTTCTCTTCTTTGCATACCAGGTTTTATAATTTTCTTCAAGATGCTGGCATTCTCAGATAACGTGGAGCTTCAGCTGGAAATCTTGTTGGCATGCGTGAATAGAAAGGCCTTTTCCAATAATCTAGACCAACGGGATCATATTCAGGATTCAAGATATCTCTGTTAAAGGGTAATGTTAATATAGTAGAGCCTGTTCTACCCCAATGACGAAGCATTTGAAATGACAGATTTAAACTCTCAAACAATCTTATGAGACTTTGTGGTTCGGTTACAAGTTGCACAATAAGTCTGCCAGGACGGAGAGAAGTGGTTTCTTGTTCTGTTACTATTGGTTCAAAACCATGACTTACAAAAACTTGAACAATAATCAATAGAACTTTTAGAAGAATGATACTGGATAACATACTGCCTGTAAGAGAAATAAACAGAAATATTAAGATACCTATTAATTGAATCTAATTGCATTATAATTTAAACTGAGTATAAAATGTCAGTGTATATGAGCAATGAAAAAAACCCAGATGTTAGCTCTGTAAATTCTTTGTCTGTAAAGTAAACGTATCTTAGTATGTGACATATCTCACCCTTGACCCAACAGCGTCATAACTCAAAAAATTGGGATTTTTAAGTTATGGATGCCATTCTACTTGGTTTTTACGCTTCTACTTATCGCTGAAGTTTCAGATAGTGCACTAAAAATCCAGCCACGGTGACAGTTTCGTTTTCATGGATATGTTTAAACAAAATTTAGGTCCTTTAAAGGACCCCCCCCCCCCCCACAAAAAAAATTTATCTTAAAACAGGACCCTTCACATTTTTTAAATTCCCAAAAGGGATCCTTCACATAACATTTCACACAACATTTCACAAAATTATTTGTCTCTTAAATAGACCTTTAACAGAATTTTTTCACCTTCAAGCAGGGGCCTCGCTAAGGGGGGGGAGGGGGACAGGGGGGGAGCCTCCCCCCCAAACATTCCCAAATGTTGTTACACTTGGCAAATTTCATTGAAATTTTAATAAAAACTGTAATATATTTCCTCTTTTTAGATAGAAGTTGCAAAAGTTACAACTCTAATTAGGAATATTATTGAAATTTTTACAAATAAGAACTGTATTACATTTTCTAAGTGTGGTAACTTGGCAAAAATATGAAACAAGTTGGCAAATATGAAAATTTGACTTGGCAATTTAAGGTCTTCTCCCCCACCAATAAAAAGTCTTAGCGATGTCCCTGCCTTCAAGTTGAACTTTTCACAAATTTAATCATTTAAAAATGAAATCTGGCATGTAAATAAACAGATGAACTCACCAAAGAACATATTATTTAGCTTTTTTTTATATGTAAAAGGTAGAATTTGAATGCATCAATGATTTAAAATTTACAAAATAATGACTAGAATTTTCACAAATATAAGAAAAACTTCACAATTTTACAAAAACAGGACCCTGTGAAAAAAGTCTGGACAGACCACTGATTTTCAAAATGGCCATTGACCTTTCACACAGCTCACAAACAGTTTTTTGAATTATGCTACTTTTGTAGCAAGGGTGCGATATCTACATTCACGCAAAGAATGACCTTTCAAAGCTAGTCATATGAACCATCAACATGGTTAAGTGTCATTTAAGTTTTTATTTTATGCTAATTTAAAAATAAATAATAATAAATTTAAAGTATATATCAAATATACTTCTCTGCTTCCAGTATTATGTGGTCAAAAATTTAATTCATTTATAAGTAAATATGAAGGCGAATTTAAACGCGAAAAAGGTGTACTGTGCACTATAGAGCGAGAGGCTAATATCCGAACCCTCAAGCTTACACCTTAATGAAAGACAAAGTAATGATTTTGGGAAATCATTACTGAACTCTTCTCCCAAATGATTTTGGGAGAAGAGCAAGGCAAAGAAGAAATTTTCTGAGTATGCGCTCATTGATATTGGCATCACTGACAATGATTTTTAATTCGTGTTGTTTCAAATATTATTCGGTTTCCAAAATCATTTTTACATTGCTTACACAGAGATTTAACGTTAAAAAACTATTACTTTTATAAGAAGGATTAAACAACCATTCAGATTTATGGAAATTTACAAATTGTTAGCCTCATATAAATGTATTAAAATGATTTATACCACTCACATATATGTAAAATGGATATATATATATATATATATAACCATTAATTGTATTACAATATATGAACCATTTTAATTTAATAGAAAATTATCACATTGAACATGGGGAAAAATTAAATAAATAAAATGAATACAAATGGAATTTGTAGAACCAAAGCAGAATTGTCAAGCACCAAATACTTTGGAATCACAAATGAAGTGTTATCCATGAAAAAGCAAAATAATACGAATTTAGGGCTACCAACACACATAAAACCAAAATTAAGTGAATAAATAACATAAAAACAAAGCACAACAAAATTACTAAATTGGACAGAAAAATGAAAAGGGGAAAAAATAAAAATAATTATCGTACACATGATAATAATAAATTATTAAATAAATTAAAAACAGAGCAATGTGATAACAGAAAAAATAAACCATACACCATAGTTTCCCTATTAAGATTTAAAACAAATATACATATTAATAGAGAAAGTGTAATTAAAAATCTATTTAATTTAATTATCTCTTTAATAAATTTTCTTGATTTAATTTAAATCAGTCAGACTGTTTAACTGATGAATTAAAAATATTTAATCGAAATTTGTTTTTCATTAAAATCCCCCCCCCCTCTCTAAATAAATAAATAAACTGCTCTGAAAATCCAACATCTAAACTGCACTTGCAGTATTTCCATGTTAGGATGGTAAACCATCCAACATCAAAACAAAATGCAAGTACGTACTTTAGTTAAAAATAAAGAACTATAATTTATGATAGAATTCCTTAACCTAAACTTATATTTTAAATGAATTTACTCAAAATGAAAAATAAGGAAGAAAAAATGTGTTACTAAAAAACTATAAAAGCAATTTGTTTAGTAAATCATAAAAAATGAGCGATATAACGAATGTTGCTGTTGTTCATTTTTATGCATAATAATATATCACATACATCTATTTATTATCCTTAAATCTACAGTTATTAGGTGCGTTCGTAATTATGTAAATACGTAGCACCTATTGTTGTCGCTCAGTCCGTCCGTCTGTCCGTCTGTCTGTCTGTCCGCATATAACAACTCAAAAACTACCCAACCGAATTGTTTGGAATTTAAAATACATAATTATAACATAATTTTGTCGAGTCATTTCAAATTTTAGGAAAATCGGATGGATAGATCAATTACAAGGACAATCAAAAGGATTCCGTTACATTACGGTCAATGGGGAAAAAAGTTTCAAATGCATTTTAATCGTTTGAAATTTAAAACATATAATTATTGCGTAATTTTGTCGAGTCATTTCAAATGTTATGAAAATCAGATGCATAGATCAATTACAGGGACAATCAAAAGGATTCCGTTACATTACGGTCAATGGAAAAAAAAAGTTTCAAATGCATTTAATTGTTTGAAATTTAAAACATATAATTATTACGTAATTTTGTCGAGTCATTTCAAATGTTATGAAAGTCGGATGCATAGATCATTTACAGGGACAATCAAAAGTATTCCATTACATTACGGTCAATGGGAAAAAAGTTTCAAATGCATTTTAATGATGTTACACTCATTCGAACATAATAGAATTGGCATGAATCTATGAAATATATACTAAAGTATGCATTCTGTACAATCTGTGATGCAAAAAATTGTTATTATTAAATTACAGGGCCACACAAAAGTATTCCACTACATAATGCTATACGGGGAAACATTGTTTGGGGCATGTGTTAATTATATTCAACTATTTCACATTTTATGAATAAGATATACGTTGCTGAGGTGTAATAAAAATTAATTCCTGTATATTTACAGAAACACAAAGATTTCGACTACTATACTGTATCCGAAGTACGCTTTATTATATCAGCAAGATCTGAATATTTTTAAAACTTCGTTATCGTAAGAACGCACCTCATTTGCTACGTTCACGTGCAATTTCCAACTTGTTATTCCACTGATATAGTTATCAATAGTTTTGTCTAGATAGAATAATTTTACATCTACCTACCGGGTGTCCCAAAAATGACTGATGGATTTTAAAATTCAATAACTTGCAAACGGTGACAGCTATTTAAAAATTTTTTGCAGCAGGGTTATGTACAATGTCAGGAGTTTTTTTTTTTACCGTAATTTCTTATTTTAGTTCGCATATCAAACAATAGGTGGCGCTGACGGCGATTGAAGGCCAGGTCGACGCTTCACTCAGCATTAATCACCTGGCCTTCAATCGCCGTCAGCGCCACCTATTGTTTGATATGCGAACTAAAATAAAAAATTACATTAAAAAAACTCCTGCCATTGTACATAACCCTGCTACAAAAAAATTTTAAATAGCTGTCACCGTTTGCAAGTTATTGAATTTTGAAATCCACCAGTCATTTTTGGGACACCCGGTGCGTTTGCACCACACTCCTGCAGTTTTCATACTTGCGTTCAGCCACAATGCAAAATGTTTTAAATGTTTTATAATTATTGTTATGTTCTATTATACTGGGAACTCACAAAATATTTATCAAGATAAGACACACTCATAAATTTCAAATAAAAATATCATTTCAAAAATTGCGATCTATTAATTTTGTTAATAATTCAATAAGGAGTTCAACATAGGGTATCTTCTTCAGTTTTAATTTCATGATTAAAGACAAGCCCTAAAAAAGAAAAGCTCAGTTATAAAAAGCATTTAATTAATTAGAAGCAATATTTAATTTATATTTTATAAAGTTAATTACACTCATGTCCAAAATTAAGATGACAAACATAATATCTGTAAAAATTGATGAACTATTCGCTGTATTGTCACGAAATTTGGCACAGAGATATATTACAATGGGAAAATGGATATAATAGCATAACAGTGTAGAGAAAAATTTAATTGTGAATTAAGAAACAGGATAGATCAAAAAGGGTTAAATCATGAATCAGAGATAAAGTATTTATCGCGGGAAAAATATGTCCACTATGGTGTGTGATCACCATGCACGGCTATACAGACCTCGCAGCGAGCTCTTATAGTGTTTATGAAGGTTTTAATGGATGTTTGTGACAACAAAGCCCATTCCAAAGAACTTGGAGTCTAGTTTCAAATATAGTATAACGTACAATATTGTGTATTATATATTGATATTAATCAATGGATACCGTAAAATGGGGTGAATAGGAACAGCGGGGTGAATAGGAACGAAACTTCCCGGTCATACAAATAAGTTCATTATAAATATATGTGATGATATTTTTAGTTGCCAAATTTTTGTACAAGAAGGTAATAACATTAAGAGTTGGGAAATTCAGTTTTGTCATGTTGGCACCACTACTGGGATATATAAAAAAAAAAACTTCAAGAGGATCCTCAAAAACCTCATTTTTTCAACGTCTTCAAAACTTTGTATGTAACTACAGTATTTTTCGTATTCTAAACCTAAGAGAGGGGATTTTTAATTAATGATAGACCTGTAAACGATATGCTGTATTAAAGTCTACTTATTTCTAAACTACATAATGAAAAAATGAAAAATGGCTTGTAACATCAGAGGTTTAAGATTTACGGGGTGAATCGGAACACGTTTTCTCTCATGGTTTATTTTTCTATGCAGTAATAATTTCATGTAATATATGAAAACATATGTATGAATATGTATTATAACAATATTTTGTTTGTTTTAATTACTTGAAGAGTTTAAAGGTTCCCAGAAATTACTTGGTTAAACAAAAATGTCAATGCCTAATCCAACACACATGGAACACACAATAAAAGAATTTAAAAATAGCAAATTAGTTAGAAAAACTGCACAGAATTATTCTCTGACATCCACAACTGTACACAAACATCTCAAAATGAAAAACCAATTAACCCTTTGAGCTCTGATGGTAGAATTTTTTACCACATAATTTTAATTCCGAAATGTCACAACGGCACGAGAAAATTTGACCAAATTTATTTGAAAAAGGTTTAATGCATTTTTACGTGTATATTGTTAACCAGTTTTTTCTTTGCAAAATACTGGTGCCAATGTGACATTTGGAATTTTGAAGAAATTTACCCGCCAGAGCTCAAAGGGTTAAAAAAGAGAGGGGGTGCAAACAGTACTAAGGGCTGGGGATGAGGGCGTATTAGTAGATCGTATTAATATATGCAGCGATTGGGGCTACTCAATATATTCACTTACCCAATGACTACTAGTGAAGAATAACACAGAAGAGGGTTCAATTTGTATTAAATTCTGCTTCTGCAATTGGAATATAATTTCTTAAAATAAATTTTAATTTTTCTTAATTTCAAAGTTGTTTTCTAATTTTTAAAAAGGCATATCTTTACTTGTATATAAAATAAAGGCTTGGTTTTACAGTAACTACGTGTTCCTATTCCTTCTTTATCATTATTACCTGTTTTTATTAACCCTAATAAAGTTTGAATCGGAATAAATAAAGATTATAACATTTGTTCCGATTCATCCCTATCTGCGGGGTGTGAACACCATTAAAAAAATAAATAATATATATAAACAGTAAAAATGTTTCGTTTTGCTTAAAAAGTAAGGAACGAAACAAGACCAAAGTTTCTAGTAGAAAAATAAAAAAAAAATAAAAAATCAGTTGTTGCTTTTTATTAACGTTAAATTTGAAAAGTGTTCCGATTCACCCCATTTTACGGTATATGGATGCAGCCCCTCATCTTTTTGCTTCATTTTGGAAACAACATATTTTGTGCTTATTCTATCGGCGAAAATTTTCAGAATTTTCAAGTTATGTTTTTGAGACTTTCACAAATGTTGTTCTATACATTAAAAAAAAAAAAATATGCAAATTATATTTTGATTGCATTCACGCATGCGTAGTGGAAACATTATTTAGGAAACCTGTTCATCATTCATCACGCAATTTTTATTATGATTTAATTATGATTACAGGGTATCGTGTAAAATGTTGTTTGTCATATTTTCTGAAAATAACTTTAAAAAAAAATTAAGAACTCCGCAAGTTATAAGCAAAAAACACGGCAAAATTTAGGACTGTTTTTTATAAAAACCTTAATTTCTCAACAGTGTCTTTCAGTGTACATGCTATTCACATAAAAATAAACCACTTAATCATAAGCTACAATTAGAACACTTTTGCTATATTAGTTTTGACAGAGTTTCCAAAACATAATCTTTTTTTTTTTTTTTTTCAATTTGTTGATGGTACCCTATGGAGTGTCGGGAAAGAAAATGTTTGCGGAAATGTATAACCTGTACAATAATGTTTACACATTTAGAATTTCAGGATGACCCCTCATGTATTTTTCTAGATATTTAAAAAATGTCTATATATATATATATATATATATATATATATATATATATATATATATATCAACATTTGAATGGAAAGTGGTTTTGAGGTCTGGGGATCATGATCGGTGAAAATATACCAGAAATTTTCGGAAGTATACTTTCCTCCAGACGGCTGTAATAGGTAGCTTTATACTTTTTTTTTTTTCAATGACCTAAAAATAAACCTAAAAATCAACCTAACCTACAAATCAGCTAGCTAAAAATCAGTGGACATATTATATACAGTATCCACATATTTGTTTTCTTCAGCGGTAAATCATTTCGTTCATTTTAATGTACAGGATGATCCCAAATATTGTTATTTTTCTTTGTTTTTTTGTACACCTCCTAATTATCTTCCTTATCAAATGGGCTTTGATAAATATGAGATCAAGCATAATCTTTATAATCCTGAAGTTCCAGAATAATCCGACAAATATATTTTTAAATATTCGACAAAATGTCTAAAATTTAAATGTCCGGTCATTAATGGTCATGTATGTAGATACTAATACATGCGAAATTATGTAGATCACCTTCAACAAAGGTAGATTTCACAGGAGAGGCAAAAGAAAATTTGCATGATTTTACTCTAACATGAAATTATAGCATTTAGCTCAGCATGCAGATGTAAGCAGACCTGTTCCTGAAATAAAAAGCAAAATGAAATTTTTCAAGATGTATCACTTTTCTTGCGAGTGAGCGATATATTTCATACAATTACAAATATATACGAATCAGCGTACAGCAGGGACAGTTACTCCGCTTGCCAAAAGACTAACTATCACCAATTTTTCTGAATAAGTTTCTTTGCCTTATTTTATTTCAGTATTTCTTTCATGAAGTAAGTCAAAGAATACTATCCCGAAAAATTGATGGCAATTGGCCTTTCTGGCACTTAGGTTTGTCGTTCCTGGCGTATAGTTTTATCATTTAATTTAATAATACCGTAGTCGACCAGCAACGTGGTCGGTAACGACAGATGCTGCCATGATGAGGGCCCGGGTTCGAATCCTCTAGTAAGACAAGATGTAATTGTAACTGTCGACATGTAGATAAATACATAATAAATGTGTATAAATTCTATAAATATATAACGGAAAAAGTAATGAAAATTTTAATTGACTTGTTATTAGACCGAAAGGCAGCAGCATAGACAATCACCTCATCGAGTTCTCGGCTGAAATTCCATAATTAGTTTAAAACTCAATTCGCATATTAAAACGCAATCAATCTGCCAAGTCATATCTTGGTAGAAGTCATCTGCAAACGCAAATTTAGTGGTTAACTTTAAGTTTACCATTGTGTTTCCTGAACCAAAAAACACAGAGGACTGGGAGCAGGAAAACACAATAGTAAACCAGCGAGTCAACCATTAAAATTGGGTTTTCAGGAGATTTCTACCAAGATATAACTTGGCAAAACAATTACGTTTTAATATGCGAATCGAGCTTTAACTAATTCTGGAATTTCACTCGTGAACATGATGAGGTGACTGCCTGTGTTGCCGCTTCCCGGCCTTTGTTGTTTCTGTGTATAATAAGGATCATTCGAGGTAGCCTTAGTTGCTATAGGCCCCAAAGAAATCTATGTCCAGTCTTTGATGACATCTGAATTTTAAATGTGCTATGTGTTTTGTTAACTTTTTTGAGGAGTATCTTATTTAGATTATTAAACTGTGATGTTTTGTTAAAGTAATTTTGGAAGTGTTGTAAAGTGTTTCATAATCTATGCTTGACGCATGATTTTTCTTTCTTTTATATATCTGCGAGCAAAAATGTAACTACAAATTTTCTCCCGAAATGTATAAAGATAAAGTAAAGGCATGCATTTCTGTCCCTGGAATAAACACAATTTCTTGATTTTCTGTAAATTCCAGTGAAGATTTTAAGCTGTATATTTTTCAAATTTTCCAAGTAATATGAATAATTGGTGCTTAATTTATCAAGTCATAACTATCAACTAAATCAATAAATCCCACCGCTTAAATTTTTCTTAATAATTTATATTTATTTAAAAAAATCTATTTATTATTATTCTAAGGATACTTCCTGTAAAATTATCCCGGAGCAGAAATGGAATCAATAACTTCATAACAAGTTTATGCTTTCGGGTTCGATTTGTTTTTCAATAGAGAAAAAAAATAGAAAAAATATTAGATATAATAAAAATATTACATAATTTCTAGAAAAAAATATTTTTACGTTAATAACATTAACACGAGCTATCCAAATAGATTAATTAGAATTTAACAAATATTTCATTGTCTGAAACATAACGAATGTTGTTGTTTTGCGTTACTATTCAATTCATATTCATATTACAATAGGCTAAGGAAACAGTTTTTGGAGATGTTTAGAAAATATTATATTACAACAAGATTTAACTCATGTTACAACTCTCCAATATTTTTTGCGCTTTATCTGTTATTCATGATTCTTTCAAAAAAATAACCTTTATTTTAAATTCAAAGAATGAAATACATGTTTGAAATAAAAGAAACGCAAACAGTGCGAAGAAAATTAAGCAAATATTTATTGTTAATATTATTACTAAATCCCTAAACATTAATGAAGTCATATAGTAAATGCATAGACATATAATAACATTACTACATTTAAACAGTAACAAAAGTATTTGTTAAAACAAAATAATTCTCCATTAAAAGTACATGTACTATTAATAGCAAGCCAAATCCGAAATAATTAATTTATCGGATGATGACCTATAGAATGAATCGTAAATATTATTTACTGCATTCTTTCAACAATAATTTAAAAACAATATGTGATTAATTATTGTTATTATCATTATTATTACAGTGCAATTTCTTTAAAATTACTACTCTGGATCAGAAATCGAACACACAACTTTAAAACGAGCTTATGTTTAATTTATCATGAACAGCAAACAGGGTTGGCTCAGATTAGGGGTCATCTATTAACCCTTTGAGCTCTTATGGTTGAATTTTCTACCACTTCCCTCTGACCACCGAGCAAAAGCGTTTTCTCTGTAATTTATTAAAAATATTGAAAAAAAGATGTTTTTTCAACCTGGTACAAAATATTTTATTACGTACAGGTGTATAAGCTTTGAGGATATTAATCATAACTTAACTTTTCAAAACTGGCTTTTATTTGTAGAATTATATTACTTTAAATATTGCATATGTTGCAGTGAAACCTCCAGCTTAGTGAACTGATATATCAGTTCGCGGCAGTCAGGAGATTAATTTTAATTACGAAAGGTTTAATGCATTATTTCGTGTATAACGTAAACCGAATTTTTTCTTGGCAAAAGTCTCGTGCCGATGTGACATTTTGAATTTTGGACAAATTTACCCACCAGAGCTCACTCACTCCACCTATGTCACAGGTTGACCCACTTGAGTAATACGCCCCCCCCCCCCCCCCCCCACACACACACAAATATACCTGTTGTCATGTCTTTTTTTTACAACTATTAATTTAGAGCTAAATGTATACAAGAAAATATTATGTGCGTTATTTAATCCATTAATATAAAACCTGTTAAAATTTTGCCCGTTTTTATTTTAAGCTGTTAAAATTAAAAAGATATATATCTTTATATATATAAATCTTCTGTGCGTGTGTTTGTCACTGAACTCCTCCTAAACGACGGGACCGATTTTAATGAAATTTTGTGAGTGTGTTCCAGTGGATTCGAGAATGGTTTAGATTCACATTTCATCGAAATTGATTAAGTACTTTTTTAGTAATTAGGCAAAAAATAATAGTTAGGAATTTTTCGCTAATTAAAAGTGTTGAATAAGTTCGATGAATACAGTGCGGACGGAATGGCCAAGCGGTCTAATGCGCCAGCTTTAACCTTTGGTTCTTAAAGAAAGAGATCGTGTGTTCGAACCCCACTCCTGAAATACGTGTATGATTTGCAATAATTTTTTTCTAACTTCAGAAAATCGTTAACTTTTAACTAAAAAGAGAAAAATAAACTTTTCTATCAAAAATTGAACCGACTTCAAAAACTACTGCAAAGTGAAAAATAATTTCCTTATATAATAGTAATAATAATTAAATTAAGAGTGTAGTATTTATCGTACGTATTATTACATTTATGTACATTTATTTGATTTTTTAAATCAGTGCCAGCCAAAACAATTTCAAAATTAAAATTAAGTATCCAATGCAAATCTTTATATATATAAATCTTCTGTGCGTGTGTTTGTCACTGAACTCCTCCTAAACGACGGGACCGATTTTAATGAAATTTTGTGAGTGTGTTCCAGTGGATTCGAGAATGGTTTAGATTCACATTTCATCGAAATTGATTAAGTACTTTTTTAGTAATTAGGCAAAAAATAATAGTTAGGAATTTTTCGCTAATTGAAAGTGTTGAATAAGTTCGATGAATACAGTGCGGACGGAATGGCCAAGCGGTCTAATGCGCCAGCTTTAACCTTTGGTTCTTAAAGAAAGAGATCGTGTGTTCGAACCCCACTCCTGAAATACGTGTATGATTTGCAATAATTTTTTTCTAACTTCAGAAAATCGTTAACTTTTAACTAAAAAGAGAAAAATAAACTTTTCTATCAAAAATTGAACCGACTTCAAAAACTACTGCAAAGTGAAAAATAATTTCCTTATATAATAGTAATAATAATTAAATTAAGAGTGTAGTATTTATCGTACGTATTATTACATTTATGTACATTTATTTGATTTTTTAAATCAGTGCCAGCCAAAACAATTTCAAAATTAAAATTAAGTATCCAATGCAAATCTTTATATATATAAATCTTCTGTGCGTGTGTTTGTCACTGAACTCCTCCTAAACGACGGGACCGATTTTAATGAAATTTTGTGAGTGTGTTCCAGTGGATTCGAGAATGGTTTAGATTCACATTTCATCGGAATTGATTAAGTAATTTTTTAGTAATTAGGAAAAAACTAATAGTTAGTGATTTTTTGCTAATTAAAAGTGTTGAATAAGTTTGCTGAATACAGTGAGGACGGAATGGCCAAGCGGTCTAATGCGCCAGCTTAAAGCTTTGGTTCTTAAGGGTGTTCTTAACTGATCCGCTCAACAAGCGAAAAACGTTTTGACACATTTACAAATTCATTTTTTAAGAGAAAGTTATAAAATTTTAATGCCTGACTATGAAAGCGATTTCGAATTGAGCTTATTTTTCCATTTTATGATAATTAAATTACTTATGGAGTTATAAGCTATTTCGATGACGCAATCACCCGTTTTTCTCCTCCTTTTCGACCGGTTTTTCTGCTTTCGTCGGGAAATATGCTCAAAAGTGTCAACTTTGAAGGCTTGTTATGAAAAATCTATTGTATTTTTTAAAAACAAAAGAATGAGTGCAATTAGACAGTTTCTGAATAGCAACACCTGCTATTTTCATGCATTTCCGAACAAAAATAAACTGATGCATGTGTCATAAAGTTGCTCTTTTTGATTTAAGAACACCCTTAAAGAAAGAGATCGTGTGTTCGAATCCCACCACTGGCATACGTGTACGATTTGCAATAATTTTTTTCTAACTTCAGAAAATCGTTAACTTTTAACTAAAATGAGGAAAATAAACTTTTCTATCAAAAATTGAACCGACTTCAAAAACTACTGCAAAGTGCAAAATAATCTTTATATATATAAATCTTCTGTGCGTGTGTTTGTCACTAAACCCCTCATAAACGACTGGACCGATTTTATGGAAATTTTGTGTGTGTATTCCAGTGGATTCGAGAATGGTTTAGATTCCCATTTCATCGAAATTGATTCAGTACTTTTTTAGTAATTAGGCAAAAACTAATAGTTAGTTATTTTTTTCTAATTAAAAGCGTTGAATAAGCTCGCTGGATAGAGTGCGGACGGAATGGCCAAGCGGTATAAGGTGCCAATTTTAAGCTCTGGTTCTTGAAGAAAGAGATCGCGTGTTCGAACCCCACTCATTACATACGTGTATGGTTTGCAATAATTTTTTCCTGTATTACTATTTTAATTAACCGACTTCAGGAAATCGTTAACTTTTAACTAAAAAATAGAAAAATAAACTTTTATATAAAAAATTGTACCGACTTCAAAAAATACTGCAAAGTAAAAAATAATTTCCTTACATAATTGTAATAAGAAATTAAATTAAGAGCGTTGTAATTATCATGAGTATTATTATGATTATGTATTTATTTGATTTTCTAGAGTCAGTGACAGGACAGCGTCTGTCGGGTCCGTTAGTATAAGTATAATATTATCTGCATAAAAATATTTTTTAAATGAACGTCATTAAACGTCTTGCAAAAAAAAAAAATTCTTTCTTATTTTAGATGTGACCCCACAATGTATTTATTCACTGCTCCCCCTACCTGAGTTTGTGGACCTCCTCCCCTAAACTGTGACGTAATTTATTAATTACGACCCCTTTATTTATTTATTTATTATAATTTATTTACGACCCCGTAGGCACAAAATATATAATCTAAAGGGCGCTTCTCTATGATTTTAATAAATTGTTATATTTTTTCCGATTATTTTTCATGGATAAACAAGAGGCCTTCTGGTCTTCCTTAGGAATACCATTATTTTAAAACAATAATTTTCATGCTATACTCTTCCATTAGAAATGTAAAATCTTACCACGATTTTTTCAAAACTATTATCCAGAAAGCGAACCAACGGGGGCATCGGATAAAGGAAGACAATGAGTGTTAATAAATGAAAATGCTTAGGGTCACTCTTGCACCTCATATTCTTTTGCTAGCGAATAAATCAAGGTTCTCCATACTTGGTTTTGACCCCTTGAGAGGTGCTGGTATATCTATGAAACCACTTAATTTTAATTCTCAAACGCCATATTGACACCGGAATTTCGATAAAAAATTTTCGATTTATTGAATGCGTGTACTATAGCCTTTTTTGTTATTTAAAAATAAAGTTGCTTTCAAATTCCGGTGTCATTAATTTCAACAATTAATCAATGAATATGCTCTGCGCCGCAAAGGGTTAAATATACAGTCGAGCCTCTATATAACGAAATCCATCGTTCCAGTAAAAAATTCGTTATATAGAGAAATTCGATGTATAGAGTATGATGTTAAAAATAGTATTTAATGTGTAAATTTTGAACAAATATTATTTTTGATCTTTTTAATTAAGAATTTGAAATGTTTAAAAGTATATATTAACCTAACATTTTATTTCTTACTTATTTAAGCAGTTTCAAAAAAGAGAAAAGACATTTATTTGAAAGCTTAATGAAAATCAAATAAGGAAGACTTACATAAATTTCAGAGGAAGAAATCTGTAATTTTTTGTTGTTTTGATTTTAAAATTACAATTGTTACGCTCTCAAAAAAAAAAATTCTCAAATTTTAGCAAGGAATGAAAAATTGTAGTTGATATTTTCCTCCATTTGAAGGTCTCTCTTATATGTGTAACAATTCAATTGACTGTGTTTTGAGAAGGATGTTGAAAGGTGTGTGGGAGGTGGGATGAACTTGTTAGATTTAAAGAATAAGGAGAGAAGTAATATTTATTTTAAAAAAAAACCTCTCCACTGAACGATAAATCAAAAATAAGTGATGGAAAATTGATTCCATATGATTTCGAAGCTTTTTTAAAACTGAATAAATTAAGATCAATTTATGAAAAAATTCGTTATATGGAGATAGATATTTCGCTATATAGAGTCTGTTTTTAATGTAATCATGCGAAAAGGGGACCGTTCTTACTAAAAATTCGTTATATGGAGAAATTAGATGTATGGAGTTTCGTTATATAGAGTTTCGACTGTATTTATTTAAAAAAAAAGTTAATAAAAAATAATACTTTTTAAACAATAGCTAAAGATGTAATAGCTTTTAATTAACATCGTTACTGTTAAAACTTTTTTTTATGAAATCAATTTACAGCGATCAACTTACTAGCAACTAAAGAGAGAAAACAGAAAATATCCAAACATGAACCCGGTAGGAGTGAAAGCACTTACCTTAGTTTCCCTTTTGCCGGAGATGTGCGTTCTGGTGAAACTTAAAGAGATCTTCCGTAAATTTTGAGCTAGTGGTGATCTCGATATCCTACTAACCCACTGAAAATTTCTGACATAACTAGAGGAAATTTCAATGACCGTAGTGAGGGAAAAAATAACTTTAGTGGCATTGACCGCGAAAACTGATTACCTTGACACAGGTGAAAGAAAGTGTGCTCTGTTTTATGATGATCCACAGTTAAGGGTGTGACACTGATCTCTCACATTTTCCTTGTTAAATATAACATAAACAGTGTGGGCGAGATTTTGATCTCTTTAAAGATATGTTACGAATGTTAATTTTTTTTTTTTTTTTGTAAAAATTGTATCATTTCAAATTGGGTTTTGTTTTGAAAAATGGTATGGGATTTTGTTATGCATCGGCCAGTTTCGGCGATGTTGCTATATAACAGATGCCTTCAGAGAAAACTTTTGAAGAGAAAGTGAATTGAATTATCGCTCTTGAATTAACGTACAAAGAAATACCTTCACCTAAAAAATTTGCACAATTACCTCGCCTATGCTATGCTGGTTTTCGAACCCGCGAATATAGATAGGCCCAAGCTCCTCATTCTGTGGTTAATATGCCAACCTCTGGGCTTCCTAGTTTTGCAAAAAGGCTAAAATCTCTCCGTGATTCTAAACAGGATAATCTAGTAGAATTTCCGCTACTCAAACACCTTTATATATGCATATATATATAATGTATGGATAATTGTATAGTTATATCAATTAAATCTAGTAATATAATTTAATTAATTTCAATGATTAACTTTTAACAATTTAGATACCCAAAATATTATTTCTAAGTGTATGCAATGCATATATCAATTATCTATTTTATTCCTTATTTCATCCTATATTAAGATATTGAGTTTAGGTTAGTATTGTCAAATTAAATGATTTTGTGCTACATCTTTTTAGGGTAAACTATAGTGTATGATATGTTTTCTCTGTTTTCTCTTTCTCTTTTTTTTCTTTATTTTTCTATCCAATTTAATAATGTTATTATGATTTATTTTTAATGTTTTTTCTCCATTTAATTTTGGTTTTATGTGTGTTGGTAACTCTAAATTTGTATTATTTTGCTTTTTCATGGCTAATGCGAAGATGAAACCACACACTTTGTTTGTAGTTCCAAAGTATTTGTGGGCCTGAGAATTCTGCTTTGGTTCTGCAAATTTCAATTTTATTCATTTTAATTTTTTCCCCATGTTTCAATGTGGTAATTTTGTATTAAATTCAATGGTTCATATATTGTTTTACAATATATGAACAGTTACATATACACTATATTGCCATTGATTATGGGACACTTGCGATTTTAGACATTTTACTAAATATCTAGAAAAATACATGAGGAATCATCTCGAAACTCTTAGTGTATAAATATAATAGTATAAGTCATACATCTCCGTGAAGATTTTTTCCCGAAACTCCAAAGGGGACCGTCAACAAATTAAAAAAGAATGAATATCTTTTGAATAACCCTGTCAAAACTAATGTAGCAAAAGCGCTCAAACTCTAGATTGTGATTGAATGCCTTATTGTAATAAGCCTTGTTCATTTTTATGCAAATAGCATGCATACTCGCAGAGTAATTAAGGTTTTTATAAAAATGATCCCAAATTTTTCCAAGTTTTTTCCTTATAATTTTCAGAGTTCTTAATATAAAATATTATTTTTTTCAGAAAATATGACAAACAACATTGCCCACAGTGCCCTGTAATCAGAATTAAAAAATAATGAAAATTGTATAAAAAATGAGTTGGTTTACTAAATAATTTTTTACTGCGCATGCGTTAAAGATATCAAAATTTCATTTACATATTATGTTAGCTAAATGTATAGAGCAACTTTTGTGAAAGTCACAAAATCATAACTTGAAAATTCTGACAATAATCGTCAATTGAATAAGTCGAAAATCCGTTATTCTCAAAATGAAGCAAAAACAAGAGGGGTTGTATCCATATATTCATTGATTAGTGTCAATATAGGATACACAATATGGGATGTACTACTGCATTTGGATAAAATCCCTCTTTTTGTTGCTTCATTTTGGAAACAACGGATTTTGTCCTTTTTCTATAGACGATTACTTTCAGAATTTTCAAGCTATGATTTTGAGACTTTTACAAAAGTTGCTCTATATATTTAGCTAACATAATATGCAAATGAAATTTTGATATCTTTGACACATGCGCAGTAAAAAATTATATAGTAAACCTACTCATTTTTCATACAATTTTTATTATTTTTTAATTCTGATTACAGAGTACTGTGTGCAATGTTGTTTGTCATATTTTCTGAAAAAAATATTATTTTATATTAAGAACTCTGAAAATTATAATGAAAAAACTTAGAAAAATTTGGGACCATTTTTATAAAAACCTTAATTACTCTGCGAGTGTGCATGCTATTTGCATAAAAATGAACACAGTGTATTACAATAAGGCATTCAATCATAATCTAGAGTTTGAGCGCTTTTGCTACATTAGTTTTGACAGGGTTATTCAAAAGATATTCATTGTTTTTTAATTTGTTGACGGTCCCCTATGGAGTTTCGGTAAAAAATCTTCACGGAGATGTATGACGTATACTATTATATTTACACACTAAGAGTTTCGAGATGATTCCTCATGTATTTTTCTAGATATTTAGTAAAATGTCTAAAATCGCAAGTGTCCCATAATCAATGGCAATATAGTGTATATATATGTGTGTGTGTGTGTGTGTAAAGAGAGAGCTAATAAATTTAACCGTCTTATGTCCATGGTATCATTTTTGCTACCATCAATATGTGTGTGTGTGTGTGTGTAAAGAGAGAAAGAGAGAGCTAATAAATTTAACCGTCTTATGTCCATGGTATCATTTTTGCTACCATCAATGTTATCAATTTTAGTGGATTTCTTAAATTCAGATATTCCGTATTTACACTAGAAATTTAAAACATAATTTTTTGCTTTAATGAATGGCAGACATTTCGTTGTTAAATAAACTAAAATTTGCTATTTAGATTTTCTGGTATGAATTCCGATTCTCTGAATTACGCAGTTTATGGAACACATTTTACCCTGGGAATTAGAGTGTCAAAATGTACCGGTTCTTATAATGTATCCAGTCGGCTCTGGATACGTAGGCGAAATTTCCAAAATTTTAAGGAAAAACAATAATGATAATATTTTATCATAACAGATTGTATTGTTACGGTCTTGTATTTTTATGTAGTATGTCATAGCAAGTATTTTTATGTAGTATGTCATAGCTTGACCACTTGGACTTAATACGTGACAAAGTTAGAGATTTTTCATGTGCTATGACTAAAGCCCGTATTAGAGACAGGGGCTTGCCATTGGACTATATGAAGATATGGTACCACACTGTTATTAAGAAGCAAATTTCGTACGGATATGAAATTTGGTTTCGAGATTTACGTTATCATGGTATCCAGCGTCTGTCATCTTGTCAGAGGCTGTGTCTATTATCAATTATACGTGTTTATCGAACTATATCTATTGATACACTCTGTGTGCTCTCCGGTATTCATTCCTCCAATTCAGTTGAAACTCGATCAAATGTCCACGTACTTACAGTGTTGTAAATCTTGATGGTTTTACATGGATAGATGGCACTTATATTTCTAAAGAGAAAAATGCAAATCGTATTTGTACCTATGAATATCCTTTCTTTTTTTGTCATCATTCAGTTAAATTTTCAAATCCTGTAATCAGCAGGGAGCCGACTTTTAAACATCCAACTATTTATACGAACGGTTCAAAGATTGATGACGATGTCGGATGTGCCTTTGTTGTGTATTTAAATGGAATTGTAATTTGTGAAAAACGTTTTAAATTAAACAGTTATAATACTGTCTATCAAGCCGAACTTTCCGCCTTGGATCGAGCTGTTGAATGGTGTTGTAAATCGGAGCATACTGAATTTCATATTTATTCATTCTGACAGTCTTTCTTCAATACATGCCCTTTCTAATCTTTTCCCCACCGATAAATTGATTTATAATATATTCTTTAATTTTAGTCTTTTTAACAACAAAGTTTTTCATGTGAGTTGGATAAAATCATACATTGGATTAGAGGTCTGCACGGGCCGGAATTTCCAGGCCCGGCCCGGCCCGGCCCGGCCCGTTGTAAAACTCAAAAGTTCGGCCCGGCCCGTTTAAATTTTTATATTTTAGGCCCGGCCCGTACAAAAATCAGCGAAAACAGGCCCGGCCCGGCCCGTTTTGGCCCGTTACAATTTCTACGATTTCTAAAAAGTTCAGATTTTTATCATATAACTAAGATTCCTTTAAAGAATACTGCATACATATCTATGGAATGATTTTACAGTATATTTTACAGCAAATACACATTAACAACATTAATGATTACTTAGATTCTTAGGCTTTCAGCATTCGAATAAAGATTCATTAAAAAATTAATATGGCTTAGAATAAAAGAAAAAAGAAAGAAAGCTAAAAATATGGTTAATTTTGAAGCTGTTTAATAAAAGAAGATTTATAAATATATTTCTATATCATTTTATTATAGATTTCAAATCTAAATTCATTCTTAAATTCAAAGAAGCTCCTTTCTGATACATTTCTAAATTCATTTTTTTCTCAGAAACGCATAAGATTAGCAGATATCTTTATTCAGAAACTATGTAATCGAATGGCGTTATCCATTTTTTGATACAAACAATTTAAGAATACTGCAAACAAATAAAATACTGTGATAATTAGCGTTTTGAATAGAATTTTCGGAACAATAGCAAGGGAAGGGAGAAAAACCTGCAATCATTTGAGAAACTATTATAACTCAACAAGGTTATACAAGTATTTTATTTACCAAAAATGAAAAACGCTATTCGATTCCAAATCCCTTCAATAGTTAGGCTTATCACTTTTATACTTTTACAATTTAAAATTAACCAGAAAATGTGTCAAACTTTCGCATTATTGAGAAATTAATTTAAAAATCATCAAGAAGTATATATCCGAAGACTAAGCTAACATAAGTTCTTTATCGCTGTTAATAATTTTACAAATAATGTTTTCTGCCAATAATTAAGTCTAGTACCGGTCCGGCCAGTCTATATGTAGAAAAATAGTGCAAGCGTGATCTCGGATCGGCATGAGTCAGCTAAAAAAATATTAAAACGGGTTACACATAATGTAATTCTCCGATGCTAATACACTGTGCATTTTTATATTGATGCTGTCAAACTAGTGGCTGGCCATATTTATACTTATTCTCGTTAAAACCATTTTCATTGAAAATAGCTCATATTTTATCATTTCTACTTAAATCTTCAGAACGGGCCGGCAGGCCCGAAAATTTTTTTTATCAGCCCTGCCCGGCCCGTCTGGCCCGTTCAATATTTTTTCCGGCCCGGCCCGGCCCGTTGAAAAAACTATTCTAAATCTGCCGGCCCGGCCCGTAAGAAAATTCGGAACGATTCCGCCGGCCCGGGCCCGTGCAGACCTCTACATTGGATTGCGTGGTAATGAAAGAGCAGATTACTTAGCAAAATCCGTCATTTTAGAAAATGTATTTGACGAAATATTGGATATCCCTGTTCCTCTTTCATATATTAAGCGTCATTTTAAAAATAATATAGTCACAGTATGGCAGAATAACTGAGAAATGAGTTTGAAAGGTAGGGATACCTATTCAGTACTACGCAAGACTGACGTCACTTTTCTCTGTTATTCTCGTGTATCTGCTTATTTCATTTCCTCCCATGGTGCATTTCCTTATTATTTACATAAAATTGGTAAAAGATCTAATGACAAATGTAACTGTGGTAGTATTGGAGACGTGAGACATTACATATTTGGGAAATGCCCATTAATGCCATTTTGTTTTACTTTTGTACGTAATAAAACTTTATCTTGGAACTTTCAAAATGTATTATTATCTAGTTTAAACTATAAAAGACTTTGTGCTATATATAACGAAGTGAATAAACTATATTCTTTCATTAAATATAAATTTTGATAAAGAGTATTTTTGAGCCACATTTGGTACAGACAAACAATTTAGAACTTTTAATTTTCCAGTCCATTTTGAAATTTTTGTTCTTATATATTTGAGTGTAGTTTATTTGTGTATGTGTAGATTTAAATATATTTATTATTATTTATTTATTGTTATGGTTGCTTTAGAATTTATTTTTTCTCGTCATTTGTAACCTAAAATGACGTAAAAAGTCTGTTAACTATCTCGACATTTGTTTTATTGACGTATAATTCTGTTACATTTTATTATTTATGATTTTCTTTGTCTTTTGCTCTGTTTTGGATAATAGGGTGTCTTTGTAATCTTTATTTATTTATTTTATTTTATTTTATTTTATTTTATTTTATTATTTTTTTAATTAATTATTAATTTATTTATTATTTATTTTATTTTTTTATTATAATTATTGTCATTGCTGTTCTGCCACTGTTTGCTTGTGGTTGTGTCTATGGATGGCGGAGAGGGATTTTCTTCCAGGGGTTCATACCTTTGCCATTTCTTGGTTGGCTCCCTGGTAGAGTGATCTAGTATGTCATAGCATAGGCGACATTCCTCCCTTTGTAAAGAATCTTACTTGAAGAAAGCCCAAAGATCCACATTTAGGGTCATGGTAATTGTCAGCGATCTTTATCACTATATAAATCAATTTTTTCAGCTTCTCGTAACGATAAAATTTCAGATTGTTAAAGTATATTCCATTTAGAGAGTTCGCAAATAGTCCGCGATCTGAACACCAATATTTTTTAACTGAAAATTTCATAGTAGGTTTCTACCGCATTTGAGCTAAAATTAACCCCCGAAGGCGGTTTTTGCGCAATTTGCAAGAAAAATATAAAAGGAAAATCTTTCTAAGAAAATATTGATGTTCAGTTTGCGGACCATTTGCGAACCCTGCATTTAGCATCAAAGGACTCCTTGAGAGCGGTGAATTTAATATCCATAAAATTTACTTTATCTATTTTGCTCCTAATAAATATTTATTATCCTCTTTGTTCTTTATGAAGAGAAAACAAATCTTCAAAACAATTAACACTTGAGATTTACACTAATGGTTTCTCCATTTTTATTAAACTAAGGATAAGGATTTAGTCATAAGGCAAATAATGGAAATCGGTCTTTTAACATGAATTTAATATATTACCACTTGATTTGCCCGTACGCCATGAGGATAACGTGTTTTTGCCAATCATGATTTGCCCGTACCACGTACGGGCATTCATATTCCAATCATGATTTATTACTCTTACCAGTAAATTTTTAATGTAAATTTTCCATTATTTAATCCGAACATCAATTTGGAAAAAATTTCTGTTTTGAAAAACAACTGATAAAAGAATTAAAATTCTGTAAAAGATATGAAAGGCATTATTTGAAGGTTTTTCAAAATTATTAATCAGTTAAGTAGTCAAAACAACATAAAATATCCTTTTACATCTTGATTATGCGTGCTTAGTTCTGAAAAAAAGGCTTCGGAAATTTTAAATCTTGAAAACACACAAGTGAATCACCATCAGCATCCAAACTAAAAATACAACGAAAATGAATATCTTACTTTTCTAAAATTTCTTCAGTTTTCATGACACATATTAATGAGCTTGATTAACATATTTTTTTTTTTAAATATGATCTCTTCTGGGGTTTAAAATAATCATTTATAAGAATCTTGTTGGCTGCTGTATTGTTCACTGTCTCATACATAATACGTGTATATCACCAAATAAAAGAGTAGAATAAATATTTGCGTTACAATTATATATTAAAGCTCACAATATTAGTAGTCAATTTCATTCGAAAACAATCAAAAGTTTTAAAGTTCAATTATTTTTTATTTTAATTAAGCATGATATTTCTGCGTTTTTGTACATCAGTATTATATTACAGAAAATATCGTTCCGTTAAGTAGCAAAAGCGTTCCGATTAAATGAAAAAATATTTTCTCTAACCATTGGTGCATTTGAGCATCATCACTTTCAGTGGTCTATTAAAAAAAAAAAAAAAAAAAAAAAAAAAAGTGGAACGCACCGCATTAGCCTGTCTTTTACGTTAGTCTCGTAAAAAGCGCCCCCCCCCCCCTTAAACAAGTCAAGCAAATTCAATTTTGAAATCTAATTTAATTTCAGTGCATTTCATAGAGAATAGAGGTTTTTTTTTTTCCTTTTCTTTACGCGAAGATGTACTTGCTTTGAAACAGTCATGAATATTTCGATATTTAAGAACACAGGTCCACTTTCATGGAAAATCAAAAAAGAAGTTTTAACTCCTGCTGAATTCTAAAACAAATATATTACTTTTATAAGGTACATTATATAGTGCATTTCAACATTGAAGAACGTTTTTTTAACCCTCTCATGCATAAATTATTTTTCATTATTTTTCATTGTTCACAAAAAATCTTTTTTTATAATAAATGAAAGACCCGTTCTAAAATAATTTTATTATTGTACTGCATGCTAGCTATTATCTTTTCACAAATCAGATCTCTATAAATAAATGCTCGAAATTTATTTGCTTAATAATGCAATAATTATCTGTCCTCATATGAGGCCCGTATGCATGAGAGGGTTAAAATCAGTACTAGTAGTTAACAATCATTTATAGAAACAAAATCACTTACAGCATTTTCCAGCCTGTATATCTCAGATTTAAAAAAAAATAGATTTCGAATAAGAAATTTTACTTTACATATGAAGTCAAATGAAATACGCACCACCGAAGATTATCTTACATTGTAATGAGTAAAATTTCTGGTCTGAACATGTTTATTTGATCTCAAGATTCTAGACTAGAATTTTCAATAATGAAAAAAAGCTTGTAAGGACATCTGTGTGCTTAAATACAAGTTGTACATAATTTTTAACCTGGCAGTTTTGACAATGACTTGCAAGTATTTTCAGCTCTGTTTCACTTAATATTGTGCTTTTCGTTTTCCTTCACGATTTCTTTACTTTATTGGTATTTAAAAAGTACATTAAATTCCTTGTTTTTAAATATTTTTGGGGAATTTAGGCAAGTGATTCTTCTGCTTTCTGGTCTCCCCAAAGTTTCCACAGATATTATCTCTTTCCATCAATTTCAAAGCAATGAATCACACTTTCCAATAATATTAACTGCATAAATGCAAAAATTCATTTTGGCTAAGATTTTGCTCACACAATGTATCCACTTAATCAGTTTCTCATGAGTAGTGTTCTCACATACGAATATTTTTTAAAAGCTGACTATCATTATTTGCAGTATATAATCTTCTTGTTAGATTTTGAGTAGACTTTCTACATACTCCGCCATAGCAGGAATGTTCACTAAAACATGAAAGAAAACACCATTCGTCAAACATAGATTCTGAAACGCTTTCCAACACGTTCAGGATAATGTAACAAAACTGCATCGTTTAATAAGTTAAATATTATATCTAATTCAACAATATGACAACGCATTTTCTATTACACATGAAGTAACTTGTAGTAAATTTATGTAAATGTATATCAATTTTATTATATAAGAAATAGTTTAACATACTTAAAATATGCGATAAATAGTGCCTCTCCCTATACCATTATGCAACGGAATTCTTTTGTGGGGCCCTGTAAATGAATAATAAATATTCTACAAAATGTATATTTTAGTTACCCTTCAACCCTTCATAAATGCATATCAATTTCATCATGTTTCGACGAGTGTAACATGATTAAAAAGCACTTGAAACTATTTTATCCTATCGGCCGTAATGTAACGGAATACTTTTGACTGTCCCTGTATTTGAACTAAATATTCGATATTACTAAAATTTCAAATGACTCAACAAAATTCTGCAAGAAATATATATTTAAAATTTCAAACGATTCGGTTGGGTAGTTTTTTGCTGTTATATGCAAACAGACAGACGACGACTATAAGTACTAGGTATTTATATAATTACGAACGCACTTAAAAGTCAATTAAATTTAAAATCGCATATCAAAATTGAAAACATATTTCCAGCAATTGTTACTCAAAGACAGTATTGTAACCGATTTCTTTTGTGTATCCCTGTAAAAGTGTATTAAAACTTATATGAATAACTTGTTCTCACATAATCGTAGGGAAATACAGTGATTTATATCAGTTACAATACATTAAGAATAGCGTAATGTCATTAACCCTTTATCTACCGACGGTACTTATAAGTACCATTGTGGAAAATTTAATAAAAAACGTATTTAATCAGTCTATTAATAAAAGTTCTTTTTCTTATGATACAATATACTTTACTCGATCTAATTTAGATAGCTTAGAAAAACGCTCAAAGTAAAATATTTTTAAAAAGAGGTAATTTTCTTAATCATTTTCATAGGTATATCTTTTTTTTTCCTTTGAAAAAAAGTTATATTAAATATTTTTGACGGTAAAAGCCTTTCCATTTACAGAGAGGATCATAATACATTTAAATACATTGCTTTTAAAAGAATTGTAATATTTCCATAAGAGTATTTTTGATTAATTAATTTGATTATTTTTGTAAATATTTTGCAAAAAAAAGTATATATATAAATACCGATATATTTAATCAGTTTTAATGAAAAAAAAAAAAACTTCTTAATCTCACATTATTATTATTTAAAAATTCCAGTATATCTTCGGTTATTAAAGAAGACAATTATTGATGTGAAGACATTTCTTAATAAATAATTCGGTAGATAAAGGATACTGTGTAAACGATCCCCCCTCCCAGAGACCATAATGTAATGGAATTCTTTTGGGTGTCCCTATAAATGAACTATTAATCCCACATACTTAGTATACAATACCAAACATAACAAGAGGATCCTTAATAAGCTTACCAATTGCATGAAAATCCGAATATGTTTACGGGAGTTAGAGCGTGGACAGACAAACCGAATACCTAAACACTTTTAAACTTTTTTGGGAAAAAAAAATGATTTGCTAGGAATAACCAATTTTATTTTTCCTTATTTTTACATTTTATTTTTACAAACTGGATTTGAAGCATTTATAAACTTGTCTCTAACTTTGACAACGGATTCCTAGTTTGTTAAAATCTCAAATTCGCAAAAAATGGACGTAGCACATCTGTGCTTTTAGATGTCGATTTGGTTAAATAAGCGAATTTTTTTTTTTTTTTTTTTTTTTTTTTTTTTTTTTTGCTCTCTAATTTTATCTATAGAAATACAGTCACCGCTAAAAAAATCTTGACACTTGCGATTTTAGACGTTTTGTTAAATATCTAAAAATATACATGAAGAATAACTCCGAAACTCCTGATGTATGAACAAAATAGTACTAGTCATATATTTTCGAGAAGAGTTTTCTCCGAAATCCAACAGGGGACCGTCAACAAATTGAAAAAGAATGAAGATATCTTTTGGATAACCCTGTCAAAACTAATGAAGCAAAAGAGTTCAAACTGCAGATGATTAAATGGCTTATTGTAATAAACCATGTTTATTTTTATGAATATAGCATGTAAACTCGTAGAGAAATTAATGTTTTTATAAAATCGGCCCCAAATTTTTCCAAGTTTTTCGCTTATAATTTGCAGAGTTCTTCATCAAACTCAATGTTCTTTTCAGAAAATATGACAATCAACATTGTACATAACACCCTGTAATCAGAATTAAAAAATAGTAAAAATTGTATGATAAATAAGCAGGTTTACTAAATAATTTTTTACTGCGCATGCGTCAACGCTATTAAAATTTCATTTGCATATTATGTTAGTTAAATGTATAGAGCAACTTATGTGAAAGTCTGAAAAACATAGCTTGAAAACTCTGAAAATTATCGTCAATTGAATATGGTCAAAATCCATTATTCCCAAAATGAAGCAAAAAGATGAGGGGCTGTATCCATATTCCATTGATTAGTACCTACACAATATTGCACATACAGTGGCGGTCAAAAGTTTCCGGCCAGCAAAAATTTTTCAGTTAATTTGTAAATATACCCATATGAAGAGGAATCTCAAAGTGATATTTATACATTTTATTGACATTATAGTTAGGAACTTACTTATAGAAGAACATGTAAATATCAATAAATTTAACTTACAAAATTAAGTATAAATGAAAACGCATGTTCTCAAAAGTTTCCGGCCACCTTCACAAGTTTGTATAAAAGTGGTGTTGTAATAGATAATTACAGTGACCAACAACATTTACAATTAGTATTTTATCGTATTACTATTTTATTAGCTTTAGTAATAAGTACTGACGCGCAGCAACGTGATATTCATACAATCAACGGTTAAAGATCGTCTATGGTACGTTTTCCCCACATTTCTTGGAATTTTCGCGAAATTTCGGCTGAGTTGGAATATTTATAGTTCCGCAGACTTTTGTCAACTTCTTTTCAAAGATTTTCTATTGGCTTCATGTAGGGCGCTTGGGCTGATCATTTCAAAAATTAAATTTTTTGTGCGAAAACCTTTGCTTATCGAGGTATGCATGCATTATTTATGTCGTTATCATGTTAAAAAAAACTAGTTGTGACCAAATTTTTTTCTCTAATAAGGCAGAAAACTGTGTTGCAAGATATCCTTATACATTGTATCATTCACCATGGTGTGGATTTCAAATAACGGACCGACATTTTTTGAAGAAAATACTCCCCACAGCATGACGTGTCCTCCGACATGCTTCTTTGTAGGAATAACATAGGTCGAATCATATCTTTTGTTGTTAGGTCATCAGACGTTGTGTCTGCCATCACTTCCAAAACTGTTTCGAATTCGATTGATGGAAAAATAGAACTTTTTTCCAGTTTTCACTTGACCAGATTTTGTATCTTTTGGAAAACGCCAGTAGGGTGCGTTTGTATTTTTTTTTAACTCTGAAAAAATTTTAACACCGACTCTTTCATAAAGTTATGCATCATGTCAGCATGTTAATACGGTATACGGACTTATTTCAGCAATATTTTCATTCCGTAAATCGCAGTAAATTGCAGCGGAATTTTTATGAGGATTATCAATTGTTTTTCTCCTGATAATTCCGTCCACAGGAATAGTAATTTTCCGGGATCTCCTGGACCTCTGAAAGTCCTGAAGGCCACGGCCATCTTTATATAATTTTTAAATATCGTTTACGGTCGATTTTTACCGATCGATAACTTTGCCGCAATATCTCGAGAAGATTGGCCTTTTAGCGGCAAACTAATCATTCATTTATGAACAATAATTGTTGAATTTTTCAATTTTGAATTCAGACTATGCTATACACGTTGATTCATTCATAAACACAACCAAAAATTAGTTTACCGATAGAAAAAAAAAAACTAAAGAATAAGTGGCCGGAAACTTTTGCACACTCGAACTTCGAATTTAATCCCTTTGCATGAAGCATCTTCAGTATCCAATCAAAATGATCACGTAGTCAGAGGTCATTCACATATTCCTAAATTTTGAAGCAATTGTCCTTTTTCTTTGCTGAAACCTTTTGGTAAATATCGAAGAAACTAACTGGCCGGAAACTTTTGACCGCCACTGTACTACTAAATTTGGATACAGCTCCTTATCTTTTTGCTTTATTTTGGGAATAACGGATTTTGACCATATTCTATTGACGATAATTTTCAGTTTTTAAGCTATGTTTTTGAGACTTTCACAAAAGTTGCTCTATACATTTAACTAACATAATATGCAAATGAAATTTTAATAGCATTGACGCATGCGCAGTAAAAAATTATTTAGTAAACCTGGTCATTTATCATAGAATTTTTACTTTTTTTAAATTCTAATTACAGGGTGTTATGTACAATGTTGATTGTCATATTTTCTGAAAAGAACATTGAGTTTGATGAAGAACTCTGCAAATTGTAAGCAAAAAACTTGGAAAATTTTGTGACCGTTTTTATAAAAATCTTAATTTCTCTACGGGTTTACATGCTATACTCATAAAAAATAAACACGATGTATTAGAATAAGCCACTTAATCATAATCTGCAGTTTGAACTCTTTTGCTTCATTAGTTTTGACAGGGTTATCCAAAAGATCTTCGTTCTTTTTCAATTTGTTTACGGTCCCCTGTTGGATTTCGGGGAAAACTCTTCGCGAAAATATATGACTAGTACTATTTTGTTTATACATCTGGATTTTCAGAGTTATTCCTCACGTATATTTTTAGATATTTAACAAAACGTCTAAAATCGCAAGTGTCAAGATTTTTTTTTTTGCGGTGACTGTATATATCTAAATTACTACTGACAAATGCAATTTAAAATTCAAACATTTCCTGAAGGTAAGAAAATGCACAATTTTCTGCGATCTGGGACTGATTTTGCTTTCATAGTAAACGCTATTAATTAGGAAAATATATTTTTTATTTCCTTACTTTATTTTGTAATAAATTTTATAGAAAAAATAATTTTAGTATAAAAGTTATTTAAACACCTTTTTTATAATAATCTTTAACAATTATAATAAAATTATAATGTTTATTTTATTACAAAAGGGACATACAAATTACTTTTGTAGGTGTTTGATTAATTCTAAAGAAAGATAAATTCATGTGTATGCCTAAGAAGCAAGGATTATTAAAAGCTGTGTAATAATGTTTCGTGTTTAATATATTCATCAAGGTATTATTGATTTTTACAGCTCTAGTAGGCAAACTAGTAAATTCAATCTTTTTTTATTTATAGTTTAAATAACAATACATAATATAAAACATTTTAACCCTTTTAGTCTTCGTTATTATTTATTCAATCAATGTAACCCATTTTTGTTATTTTATAATATTTCGGTCACAATTTTCAATTTATTTTCGTTTTTCTAACTGTCTCGCGATTCATGCATGATAAATCTAGCATCCTTCTTATTATTTCTTTTTTTAACTCCTCAAAAATTCGCTGGCACATATAAGGTTATTTTTTTTTCCTAATTTAGAATTCTTATTTTTTTTTTTTTTTTTTTTTTTAAATCTAATTTCTTGTTTTTTGTTATATGCTTCATGGTACCACATAAAAATAAATAAATAAGAATAGCAAGTAAAACGGTAACGTATCTTTGTAAGTATTTTTTCATTTTTTTTAGGTGCGTTCGTAATTGTGTAAATACGTAGCACCTATTGTTGTCGCTCAGTCCGTCCGTCTGTCTGTCTGTCCGTCTGTCTGTCTGTCCGTCTGTCTGTCCGTCTGTCTGTCTGTCTGTCCGTCCGCATATAACAACGCAAAAACTACCCAACCGAATCGTTTGAAATTTAAAATACATAATTATTACATAGTTTTGTCGAGTCATTTCAAATTTTATGAAAATCGGATAGATAGATCAATTACAGGGACAATCAAAAGGATTCCGTTACATTACGGTCAATGGAGAAAAAAGTTTCAAATGCATTTTAATCGTTTGAAATTTAAAACATATATTTATTACATAATTTTGTCGAGTCATTTCAAATTTTATGAACATTGTATGGATAGATCAATTACAGGGACAATCAAAAGGATTCCTTTACATTACGGTCAATGGGGAAAAAAGTTTCAAATGCATTTTAATCGTTTGAAATTCAAAACGTATATTTATCACATAATTTTGTCGAGTCATTTCAAATGTTATGAAAATCGGATGCATTGATCAATTACAGGGACAATCAAAAGTATTCCGTTACATTACGGTCAGTGGGGAAAAAAGTTTTCAATGTATTTTAATGGTGTTACACTCATTTGAATATAATAGAATTGACATGAATCTATGAAATATGTACTAAAAATACATTTTGTATAATCTGTGATGCAAACGATATTTATTATTAAATTACAGGGCCACACAAATGTATTCTACTAAATAATGTTATACGGGGAAACATTGTTTGGGGGGTGTTTTAGTTCTATTAAACTACTTCACATTTTATGAATAAGATATACGTTAATGAAGTATAATAAAAATTACTCCCTGAATATTTACAGGAACACAAAGATTTCGACCACTATACTGTATCAGCAAGATCTGAATATTTTAAAACTTCGTTATCAACGAACGCACCTCATTTGCTACGCTTTACGTGCAATTTCCAACTTGTTTAAATACTAACTTTGTTTTTAATTTAGCTAAAGAAACTAAATCTAGGTTAAATCACTTTAAGAAAATGTGTTTATTTTTACAGCCTTACAATAAAAAGTTTTGTTATGATGTTCGACGTATTTACAATGCATAAATTCGTGCAATAAGCTTTGAGTACAATGTAAAGATAAATATATCTAACAATATAATTAAAGTAAAAAAAAAAAAAAAAAGGTTTTTAGCACTTATAACAATTAGTTCAGGGAAAAAAGAGGAATATTCATTAAAAAATTTGCAGTTGTAGATGACTTTAGGGTAAGGAGGGATAATTATGACAACTTTTTTACATTTTCAATATTGTTACCTTTTTTCTTTACTTGTTTCTACTTGGAAAAGTAGTGTTTTTAACACATACAAAGTAACTTTGGGGATAAATAGATTTGTCAGTTTGGAGTTCTAATGATCTTGATTACCCCAAATAAATGTGTGTACGCAAGTATAAAGATGAAATATAGTGTCATAATTTCCCCCACTAGTGGTTACCCCAAACTTTTTTGATTGTGAGTTTTTGATGGGGTAATTCTAACCATCTTTTTAACTTAATTAAAGGGTCAAAGTTACTTTGACCCTTTAAGAACACTTCTTAAAAGTTTTAATTCTCATAGCCTTTTTTTTTTTAATTAAGTTAAAAAGATGGTTAGAATTACCCCATCAAAAACTCACAATCAAAAAAGTTTGGGGTAACCACTAGTGGGGGAAATTATGACACTATATTTCCTCTTTATACTTGCGTACACACATTTATTTGGGGTAATCAAGATCATTAGAACTCCAAACTGACAAATCCATTTATTAAACATTTTGGTAGACTTTTTTTTCAAATTGCTATTTGGATCTCAAAAATACTTTAGACTAGTGATAAAGAACGTATAAAAATATGAAAAATACATTATAAGGTTAATATTTAAGCGTGAAATAAAATTTTACCACATACAATTTTCTCCATTATAGGTGGTTATAATTACCCCACTTGACCCTATTTTTGAGAATGAGTAATATAGTGAATGATTTGGTTCAGGTACAGACCATGTTTATAAAGTAAATTTAACAATATGTGGAGTGATCTACATTATGCAAAACATTATTATTTGTACAATTCTTAGTAACAGACAATTCAATTTAAAGATACTCTAATGTACTTTGATATGTTTCATGCACATTTGGCCATGTTTACAATGTAAATTTAATGATGTGTGAATTATGATCCGTATAATACAAAATTCTAAACAATGCACAACCTTGCGCTTTTAGGTTGGCGTTATAAAGATCTTCTATTGTACATCTCCTTTACAAGAAATACAAAATCTCCAAAATGTTATCCATCATCTTGTCAGCTTCATTTATGGCACAGGAAAAAATGCAACTTATTTTTGCAGATAAACGTTTCTATCAAATTATTAATTACTTAACAGTTTCCTTTTTCTTCTTCTCCTTTTTTTTTCATTTAGACAGGATAAAAATGTATATGAACTCAATTTTTTTCCGAACTAAAATATTCGTCTTATTTAATTAAAAAAAATTATTATTAAATAAAGCTGAAATTAAATTAAAAATTAGCAGTAACCAATCATCATGTAATTTGAGTAACGGAGCAAGCAATCTATTCCTGCATGTAGGGTGTTACGGGTAAAACTTTTAAAGGGTTAACGTATGCTATTTTTCCAAAAACATTTTCTATGCGTTTTTGTGGATTGAAATTCTATCCTAAAGTGAATACTAACAAACTCATCTAATTTAAAACAAAAAAAAAAAAAAAAAAAAAAAAAAAAACAATCAGATGTGGCAATTTCAAAACTTTCTTCTGTCTTATGCATGTTAATACTACCAGAAAATGCAGCATACCACCGCCACCAGGTGATTTACACCAAAATTTAGTCACCAACAACTTATATCTACTTATAAATAAATCTGAAGTTTAATGAAAATACGTGCATTAGTTTCTGAGATAGAGCTATTGCAAAATCTTAAAAAAGTATTCTGCATAATAGCGCTACATGTTGGATGATTTACAACAAAAGCTAATCAATATAAATTTTTATCAGGTAACTGAATTTGAAGTTTGCAGAAAATCCATGCACTAATTCTTGAGATACAGCTATTGCGAAATCGTGAAAAATGCAGATCTAGGGTGATTAACATCAAAAACTAAATAACTTTAATCTATATCAGGGACTAACTGAATCAGAAGTTTTAGGGAAATTCGTGGATTAGTTCTTGAGATAGAGCTATTGCGATAATCATGAATAATGCAGCATGGCAGCGTCACCTGTTGAATGATTTATACCAAAACGTAGGCAGCACCATGTTATGTCAAAGACTAACTAAATAAAAAAATTTACGGAAATCCATGAATTAGTTTTTGAGATAGAGATATTGTGGAAATTGTAAATAATGCAGCATAGCAACGCCACCTATTGAGCGATATATACCCACTAATCAGCTCCAGTAGTTTATATCAAGGTCTAACTGAATCTGTAATTTTGGGAATTTCCGTGTATTAGTCCGTAAAATAGAGCGACCACAAAATTTGTGTCACATACAGTCTCACAGAGTGACAGACAGACATTTTCTAAAAATCATCAAATCGTGTTCAGGACCTTCCAAAACGTACAAATACATCGAAAACCGGACGTCGAATCCAATGCATTTTTCTTGTAAAGATAGAAAAATGTAATAATATCTAGTACATTCAAAAAAAAAAAAAAAAAAAAAAAAAAAAAAAAAAAAAAAAAAAAAAAAAACGCACATGTTGGAACCAAGAGCTTTGTCATTTTTTGAAATTTTGTTCATTTTAGATCACCACTTTGTTTACAGTTTAAAACGTTACCAAAATAGTATTATTTTTGTAATAATATGTTATCTGCAGGGTTAGCATAAATTAATGACCGAATAATAATAAAAAAATTATATTTTCAAAACGATTACACAGTATAATAAATAAGAAAATAAATACAAAGTTTTTTTTTAAATTACAAATGTTCGATGAGTGAATATTTCGTAACTTTATGACAAACATCCAGTGGCGCCAACTTATATGGGCCCCCACCCAATAATTTGATATCTCCACCCACCCATTATTAATTGAGCCCACCCAATATTTTTGTATTTGTTCAAAATTCTTTTGAGCCCACCCAATATTTTTCAAAAGTTGGCGCCACTGCAAACATCTAATCTTTAATGAAGCTTGTTCCGTACATTTTTTCAATTTTACACTATCAAGGATTCTTAAGAGGCTACTTCACTTATGCAAAACATCCGATCGTTAATGTTAATCCTATGTGAGAAAATTTTTTTAAAAAAATCTCGTTTGCATTTCAATATTTTTAAATGATTTGTTTTCTTCTTCTGCATTGCATAGCTGAGATCAATCTCTACAACGACCGTTTTTTACTTTTTCGATGTGTACAGGTTTTTATTTACAAATAATAGTAGTATAGGATAAGTCTTGCAATCATTTTGAAAATCGAAAAAAGAAAATTTTTTGACGAATCTATACATTTCAGGCACTGGAGATGCTGAAAAACATATTTTTAGAAAAAAAAAATGTCATCCGTTTGTCTATAAACGCTTTATCTCCCGAAAAAATTGAGATGGAGACTTGAAATTTGATGGGTAATTAGTATGTAATAATGGAAAGAAGCCTATTGAATATCATTAACCTCGATTATCTGGAGCATTTTTTTTTTTTTTTTTTTTTTTTTCTTTTACCCTCAAAGTATTGTTCTGATCAAAGTTATATAAAAATTTTCTATTTTTTTTAAGACATGGCTGTAAAAAACAACAAAAAAATATATAAATTTGCATAAAGAATGAACTCGATCGGATAATTAGTTACCAAGATATTTGTAATCATATTTTCCACACTTCGATTTTTCATAACCCTGTTTTTCATTCAAATTTCAATTCAAATATATATTTTAATTGGAAATGAGACAAATTCATCAGACACAGTAAACTGTTAGTTAATAGGTTCATCATTTTTAGAGTTATAAGGATGTTTCTTTTACTACTTGATTATTCCGTCGACCAAAAGATATCGCCAAACTATAAGATTAAATGCCAATAATGGCTTATCGTAAATGTCACTTTCACTTGACATTAAACACGTTACATGTGTTTGTATCATCAAGGATTTTTAATTTAACATTTTATTTGTATTTTTATTAATCTTTTACTAATTTATTTGTTCTTTCCTCATTTAAAATAATAATTATCCCAATTTGTATAATTAACGAAGGGTTTGGCGATTTATATAATTTGTCGAAATGGGTTGATGAGATAATCAAGTAGTACCCACAATACAGTAATAGAGCATTACTATGTATAAAAAAATATTTAACTATATATTTAAATTTTATTTTGGAATTGCAATGAATTTTATAAATAGTTTACACATGTTTTATTTTCATATTTTGGAATGGGTTAAATTCGGGTCAAACACATTTTTTTTTTTTTTTTTTTTTTTTTTTTTGCATTGTGTTCGATATGGTTGGAAATGCAGCTTTTTTAGTGAATTGACTCAACTCGGTTACCCGTGGGTTTCGGGGTGAGTTTTGATATTTATAAGTAGTAAAGTAGTGTTGTCAGGTGCCCCGATTTTCAGCGGTTCCCAGATCTGCGGGACAATAATGTCCTGATTTTTCACCATACCCAAGTTACATAATTTTTTTCCGTGTTTAATGTAAATTAAAATTTCATTTCTTGAACTTAAAAAAATAAGAATTTAATGTATGCCGATTACAGTGTATCGACACAACGACCGGATGTTACCGGAACTTAGGCGCATAAGGACATATGATCAAGAAATATGGTTCAAGACCTTATACTAATAAAACTACCATGCAGGACTCTACCTGAAACGTGATATGACGAAAAATTTTCATATTCCACATTTTTGCCTTAACCCAAAATACTTCGATCTCAACTAAACCCCAACTCTGAATGATAAAAAACACGTTTATATATACATATATCATCCATATTGTAACTGTGTAAAAGTAATCTACAATTATACCTCTAGTATCGATTTTAACTTTTAAATAAAAAGTTTGGTTTACATGTACTCGTTAATATTCAAATGTATAGTTATTCATCTTAAATTCTTTTGAGAAATCGTTTCATCTCTAATCAAGAGACATAAGTGTCAAGTCCCAACCCATATTTAACTATCAGTTATTTCCTTTGGGTCCCTTATTATAGCTTCCTTAAAAATGGTTGAATTAACTAGCTTTTTTTCCCTAATAAGTTTATAGGTCCTCCAACTACTAAATAAATAACAAAACTATATTTTAGCTACCACACATTTTGAATAATAACCACATTCTTGGGGCCCTTGGTGCAACTTTAAAAAAAAATACAGAATTATCTTTCATTACAACAATTATCTTTAACATCGTTCTAGCATCAGCCGATTGTTTTAAAAACTACTAAAAATTATCTTAATACTCAACTACGTCCAAGTTAAGTCCTTAGCACTTTGGGGATACTTGGTTAAGTTTTTGCAACATAAATGGTTAGTAATTTGCATTCTCTTAATCTAATCTTCATTTTTGGAACCCTTTTTCTATTTAGTTATTTTAACTTTTCTATATTCCAGTTAAAAATCTGGGGCACCCTAAAATCACATAGGGCCCGATCCAGGGTCCTTGAACTTTTTGTGCAGCATGAGTTTTTCACCTCCTAATTTTCTCGCATTCTGAATGAAAAGTTTTAAAGTTGAGTTTTGGATTATTTTCCACAGACGAACAACTTTAGATTTTTACAGAGACACTAGGTCCCTGTTATAAATATTTCCCTCCAATTTTTGTGCATTTCTTTAAAGTTTCATTCTAATAATTAATTCATACCTATGCTTTATTTTGACTAATTTAAGATCAAAAGTGCTAAGAACTAAAACTATTTAACATGTTTTCATATTTTGCCCTACTCTTAACTATTAGTTAGCCCCTTTAGGACTTTGTCACAACTCACTTAAAAATGATCCGATTCACTAGCTTTTTTCTTTCCCTAACAGCTTTTTAAGCTTTCCAGCTATTGCATGAATGACAGAAATATTTCTCAGACTTCAGCTACCACCAATTTTGAGCATTACTCTCCTTCTTTGGGCCTTTTTTGCAGCTCTTTAAGGAATGATCCAATTATATTACAATTTTCTGTAACATAGTTTTAGAATCCTCTAGATACTTTAAAACTACCAATTATATTCCAGTTAAGATCCTGTCCCCTAGGACCTGGTCCTTTTTCTTACTGTAGCTAACACTTGTTTCAAACATTAATCTCCTTTCGGGGCAAAAACTTGTGCTGCTGTAAATTAAAAATCGTGTTACTTTAAAAGTAAATTTAGTTAAAAGTTTTCATTCATTTATTAAGTATTGTGTTAATATTAAAATTAATTTTTGGAAATTATAGGAGTGAGCACCTTCAACCGAAAAGGAAGCATTCTTTAAATGGATTCTAAGGGTATCATTTCAATGGGATTTGATTCAACCAACTTAGATGACAATTCAGCTCCTATCTGTATTATGAAATTTTCTCTTAGACTTCAGCAACTAATATTTTCGAACATTATTGGTGCATTCTTTTTTCGGGTATTATAGGCTTGATTGTTACTTCCAGTGCATATTACTTTAGTTGTGGGGACCCAGATCCCAGGTTCATTCAGAATGAAGATCATTGGGAATGCTGCGGATATCAAAAAGGTCCCCAAATTACTTGAACTAAACTTATTTAAATAAATTGAACATAGAAAGTTTTTTCTTTAAAAAGTATTCGAAGCGTAAAAGCGTATTTTTCAAAATTTCGTTTTTTCGCCAACCGGAGATAAATTGCCAAATAAACGAAATTTTTATTATTTTTTTACGGACGTTATAAGGAGGTTCCGCCAAATTTTTTTTTATAAACATATATAACTATATGAGAAAAACATTCTGTAATTTTTTCAGATTTTTCTGAGTATGCCCGTATGGAGACCTTCCTTGTGAGACATGATTTGCTGCTCATGGAAGTAGCTCCTCTGTTGCATGCCTGAAATTAATTGTTTGGTATAAAATACTAATTTTTCATTTGATACCTTTTCAACTGATTCATTCTGCTGGTTGTCCTTCTCATCATCACTTTCATCAGATATATTGTTTGTCATCATTTCACAAATCTCACTATTAGTCATGTGATTAGTGGCAGGAATGTTTTCATCGGCTTCTAAACAATCTTCCACTGCTTGATTAAGCAATTTAGCTTCTGAACAATTAAAGCCTTTGGCATATGCCAACAGATCAGCAATAATTTGCTTCTCTTTCGAAATCTTGAAGCCTTGAAAGGCTCATTTTCGTCATCGAAAAATAATGCAGGTGGCCACAGATTGTACCATCCATGGATAAGTGTATCCTTATCCACAGCCTGGCATGCTTTAGCAGCACTGCACAAAGCATCTTTGATTGTGAAGCTTCTCTGGAAACTTTTTATCCCAATTCCTTTGTTGCACTCTGTGAGCATTTTTTTTTTTTTCTTTTGAAGTCATTTTTATAGTGAGTTTTTAAAGATCTGTTATGTACAATTTGGAGGAAAACACATTATCCATTTCTAAGAATTCTGCTTCAGGATGGGCTTTTTTTTGTTGTTGTTTGTTTGTTTTCGTGATCTTTTGAAGAAATTTGCCTTTTGTCGCTATTTTTTTACGAAAGTTGCCGTTTTTCGTGATCTTTTGTTGAAATTTGCCGTTTTTCGCGAATCTTTTGTCAAAATTTGCCGTTTTATCGCGATTTTTTGGACCATATTTGTTATTTTTTCGCGATCTTTTGGGGGATTTTGCGACGGAATTACCCATTTTTTCGTAAATCTTTTGACATAATTTGCCGAAAAATAGCCGGTATTTCGTGATTTTTAATGAGATTTGTCGTTTCTCGCGATTCCTTGACGAGATTACGCGTCCCAAGGGACGCTCAAGAGCTATTTTTTCGCGTCCCGTCGCCGATCTTTTGTGTAATTTACGTGCTATAGCGCGTCCGCGGCATCGCTGAAAAAAAAATAATAATAATCACTCTTAATCTAATCACCCTAAAACTAATCAATCTAATATTGTAATTATCGCTGAAAATTAGCTGATTTTTAACGAATTTTGCCTTTTTCCATGATCTTTTGACAAAATCTGCCGTTTTTCGGGATTTTTTTGACAAATCTGCTGTTTTTATTTCGTGATCTTTTGAAAAAATTTGTCTTTAATCGCGATTTTTTTGACGAAAGTTGCCGTTTTCGCGATTGACGATTTGAGGAGATACGCGTCCGGCGCGTTCTTTCGCTTAATTTACGCGCTATAGCGAGTCCGCGGCATCGCTGATAAAAAAACTAATCACTCTAAAACTAATCAATCTAATATCGTGATTATCGCTGAAAATTAGCTGATTTTTAAAGAATTTTGCCTTTTTTATGATTTTTTTGACGAAATATGCCGTTTTTCGTTTTTTTTTTTTTTTTTTTTTTTTTTTTTTTTTTTTTTTTACAAATTTATTGTTTTTTTTTCGTGATCTTTTGAAGAAATTTGCCTTTAATCACGATTTTTTGACGAAATTTGTCGTTTTTCGTGAATCTTTTGTCAAAATTTGCCGTTTTATCGCAATTTTTTGGACCATATTTGTTATTTTTTCGCGATCTTTTGGGGGAAATCTGTCTTTTTGGGGGATTTTGTGACGGAATTACCCATTTTCTCGCAAATCTATTGACATAATTTGCCGAAAAATAGTCGGTATTTCGTGATTTTTAACGAAATTTGTCGTTTTTTCGCATTTTTTTGACGAGATTACGCGTCCCAAGGGATGCGTAAGAGCTATTTTTTCGCGTCCCGTCGCCGATCTTTTGCGTAATTTACGCGCTATAGCACGTCCACGGAATCGCTGAAAAAAAAAAAAAAAAGAGTACCGATTTGCATTCCGGTTTTCGGAGCGTTCCGGATACCGGGACGCCGGATAACGGATCCTATACTGTAGTAAATATAAGAAATCAGTTAAGATTTAAAAAAAAAAAAATCAGAAAATAAAATGTCAATAGTAAAAGATACAAAAAAAAAATTAAAACACACTTTGTTTTTCAACTTAAGTATGTTTTTAAAAAATCTTAAAATATAATTTTATTTTGCATACTTTATCATCTAACAAGGGAGATTTTCTAAGAATGCATTCCTCATAAAATTCTGAATGAATATATATATATATATATATATATATATATATATATATATATATATATATATATATATATATATATATATATATATATATATATATATTCACAACAAAATAGCATTTAAAATTGTATCAGAATCTTGATATAGATCCTAGAATAAAATTAATGATTTTGACACTGTTTTTTTAAACAAGTGGATTTTGACATTTCTTTGTATTAAAATGTAACTACAAACACAGTTTATGTAAATATAAATAATCAAAGCAAATTAAATGTTTTAAATATTCAATTTCATTGTTGAATTTTATATTTTGAATGCGATTTTTGAAACTGCAAGAACTGTTTATTTTACCTTGCACCTGTGTTATTAAAAGAGCAATGTTTCTCCAAATAATAAAATGTTCATAATTTTATACCTAATAAAATGCAAAGATTATGTCTGAAAATTTTTTTATTATATTATATGTTCACCTGAGTATTACCTTCAAATATTTTCGAGTATACACATATGGAGATCTTGCTCGTAAGACAAAGGCATTTTATTATAAAACAAAAAATTCCATTACATTTCACAATTTTTCTATTAAATTTATTTTCAAAACAGGTTTAACAATTAAAAGATAGAATGAGCTGTAGAATAATTTCAACAATAAGATCCAAAAGAGCTTCAACAATGCTTGGACGATTTAATAAAGATAAGCATTCTGTTAAGCACCTTGTTTCAAAAGAGTGTTCAAATATTGTTTTCTTGATGGCTCAGAGTCAGCCTCAGGACGAAACTTAGCTGTCCAAACAGGATTTCCACAAAATAGACGGTTGACTTTAGCATAATTCTGTGAAAGAAAAGAATCACTATTAAATTTAAAAAATAATATAGACAAAATTGTCACTTTTTCTTCCTTTTTTGATTGATTGATTTATTTGTACATCAGGTCTCTTGAAAAAAAAAAAAAAAATAATAATAATATATATATATATATATGACTCATACAAATTTTCACAAACAAAAATTTTCTTAACTCTACCTGTGCAGATGATATCCTTGACAAGCATTTTACATTATAAAGCATTTTTTTTTATTGATCTTTTAATTATTTAATTTGCATTTTTTTTATTGCTTTGAGATTATTTTGCTAATTGTTGAATCAAAAAGAAAAAAAATTAGTTGTGTTAATTTCCATTGGACAGAAATTGTATAAATAAAAGTGTCTACAGAAATTGTAAAAAAAGTTCTCTGATTTGACAATATGAAAATGCAAATGTGCATACAGACAAATTTCCCTGAATTTCAAGAATTTTTACTAAGTTCCCTGACTCTTCTAGATTGATAACCTCTCTGATAAATTTATTTAAAACAGCTAATTGCACATACAAAATAATGAGAAGAAAGTGTGACCTTAAAATAAAGATCACACTATATATGTAGCTCCTATTCAAATGTTGTTATAAGATTATTACCAGTAATGGTAGATTATACGCATATATTTTTAAAACTGAACAAGGATATGTTTAGGAATATTTTAGGTTTTTTAAAGGACCCTTCACAAAATTTTTATCCCCAAACAGGACCCTTCAGAAAACATTTTATCCCAAAACAGGATCTTTCACAAAATTATTTGTCTCTTAAATAGACCTTTCATAGATTTTTTTCACCTTCAAATTGAACTTTCCACAAATTTAATCATTTAATAATAAAATCTGGCTTGTAAATAAGCAGTTGAACTCACCAAAGAGCATATTACTTAGTTTTTATATATGAAAAATAGAACCACATTGATAATTTAAAATTCTCAAAATTCTGACTAGAATTTTCACAAATATAAGAAAAAAAATTCATAATTTCACAAAAACAGGACCCTATGAGAAAAGTCTGGACAGACCCGTGCTGAAATAAATTTTAGAAAAATACTACTTTATACAGACTCTTGAAACACAGTCAGCTTAGTATACAGATTGTTTTACATTTTGCACTGTTTTGTGTTTTAGGATACTAAGAAAATCAATTCAGCAAAGATATTCATATACAGTAGACTCTCAAATCCGCACAACTTGGGACCAGAGGCTGTGTGTATTTTAGAATTTTGTGGATTTCTGGCCATTGCTTTGTTTAAATTTTTCTAAACAGCAATTTGAATGTAATTAATAAGACAAATGAAACAATAATGAATGCCTAGAATATAATAAAGTATTAAAATAAGTAATAAACTAATAAAAATTTAGATAATTTCTAAAATTATTAAAATATTAATAGCAAAGGCTAATAATCAACAATGTATGATTAAATATTCATTATAAAGATGAAATGTATTTTTCCTAAATTAATCAATGAAACTTGCTTTATAAAAGTATATTACTAATTCACATCAAAATAATAAAATAAGTTTCATTTCACATTTAGCCAGACTTAACCAAAAATGTTTGATTAATACATAAATATATTTGGCAAGAAGATTGTGATTATCAATAATATCAGCAATATCTTGATTTTTTTCAGAAATATATTTATTCTTTCTTCAAAAAAAGAAAAAAAAAGAATTCAGTAAATATTAACAAAAATTCAAATTAAAATATGTATGGAATTGATACAAAACTAAAAATTTCAAATTTTATAACTATACCTGAACTGAACGTTTCATTGTTTACATTCATAAACTATATGCAGATTTTAGACAGTTGCGGATATGAGGGAGTCTACTGTATTCTTAAATTTAAAATAATCTTGATATTAACTAATGCTCATGAAACAATATTTTTTTTTAATAAACTTTTCTTAAAATTTTATGCTATTTTGCTTTAGATCAAACTTTATATATATAATATTTGTTAATACTTGATAGTATTCAAAATAAATGCAATCAAACAGAGAATGTATAAGGAAAATAGGATGATAGATAAAGTGTCTATTTAAAGCAATGTCTTTAAACTAAAAAAAAAAAAAAGTTTTTCACAGAAGTCATAATTTCTATCAAATGAATTTTGTAACATTGTAAAAACATTTAATCATTAAAGTTCATTCTATATCTTGGATAAACTTTTCACAAACTAATTAATTTCATTCACACAATTTTGTGAATGCAAATTTAAAATTCATAAAAATTGCACATACTCCTTTGTCCAAGGTAAATCTGTGATAGATGCCACTAGGAAGAATAAGAAGATCATTCTTTGATGCATGAATTCTAATCCAATTATCTTTATTATCTCTTACATCAAAATAACCACTTCCTTCCAAAAATAATCTAATTTCTTCATCATCATGCAGATGTTCAGTATAAAACAGTTTCAACTAAAATAAATAATGAAAATATTTCAGGAGAAAGTTATAAACATAACAATTAACTAGATAAATTAATCATTCTATATTAAAATGAAAATAAAAAAAGATTTTTACTCCAACTCAAGTAGCATAAACAATCTTAAATTTAATTAAATATTAGTGATCATTTTTTGGAAATTAAATTCAGTTTTTTTTTAAATCAGACAATCACATTGTCATCATTGGGGGATGGGACAAGTATTTGTCTACTATTCGAATATTGAAGTCTTGTTGGTTGAATACCTATGGCCAAGTATTTTGAGATTTCAAGCTGAATATTGCTAACGTTTATTCAAACTAACATCAATGGTGTCATTTTCATTTCCACTTGCACAAAACGTACAGTTATACAGATACTAAAAAATATAAAGCCTCCTGTATTTTATTTTTATACAAAAGTTAGAGTTTTTTTTAGAAATCTTAAATACTAGAAAATTCCATGCACATAAAAAGCACTTTTGAAATTCATGATGACTAACTTTCTATTTTCTATAAAGCAAGAAATGTAAAAATTCATTCATTAGGTGCATTAGTTAAGATTTATTTTCAAAATAGAATACCAAATATCATCACTACACCAAGTACAACAGTACATCTGAAAAATGAATTGGTGTGAGTGTAACTAGATCCACACTTATGGTACAACTTGCTTTATAAAGATGATATTTTAAATATTTAAATATAAATTCTAAAAATTGAGCAAAAATTTTTTAAGTCTATACTTTTCACTTTCGTAATTATCTGTGCGATTATTGGCTTTAATATGTAGCAATTTTTATGTATATAATTTTTTAATTTACATCTTTGTTTATTCATGCTATTATCAATTTCTGTTATGCTTTTAATGCCAGCTGAACAAGTGGAATATTGTTGAATATTGTATGGGCTGGCTCAAATGTCAAAGATTTTGTAAACATGTGTCCTCTACTTTAAACATATTTTTTGCTTTTAATGTAATTTGTAATTTTCATTTAAAAGCCTCGATTTGAATGTTCCTGAAAATCTGTTTAAAATGGCAAATTTTTTTCTTAAATCCAAACACTGGCAAAAATCTGGAAAAAACACTATTTTCATTCTTTAAAATATCATTGTTTAACTATGGCAGATAGACATGAACTGTTTTCCAATAAACTAAGGACTTCAAACAAAAAAGATATATCTAACAGCTTCTTTGTGTTATTAACACTGACTGTGCAAAGGCTTCATAATCAGATAAAATGTTTCTTTATACCACATTAATAACAGACCATCTTGCTTTCAGTATTTAAAAGATTGTAAAACAATGTAAGAAACTTAGGCTACATTTTTGTTTCTGAAATAGTGCAAATTTTCTTCTTTTTTTTCAGTTTTCGTATAAATAAAATTTTTACCATGAGCCCAAAGATTGGTATAAAAATAGAGTCCAAGCTGGTTTCATACACGGATTGAGTTCAAGAGCTAATTTTTTTCCCTTACATTTACCACAATCATAATGGAAATTAACATTTGTTTCAATGAATTTCCAGGTTTAGTCAAAATTTCTATGATTTTTCCACATTACCAAAATTTCTTGATATTTCTATGTTTTCCAGGTCTGTGACCACCATGTTCTTATACAACAGTATGTCTAGAATCTATGTGCCCAAAAATTTTCATAAAATTTATAGAAAAATATAGGAAATTATTAAATCATGTACAATTAAACTGTATATTTTAATTTGTAATTCATAAATTCATTCAAAATTTGTCTTTTTTTACCATATTTAAAAAACATGTACTTTTAGTAGATTTCGTATGAAATACTACCTATTGCAGTTGCTCCTATGTTAGAATTTCTGAAAATTTTTTGCAGATCTAAGCCGATCATGACCCTTAGACCCCAAAACTACCATCAGTAAAAATGTTTATATATATATATATATATATATATATATATATATATATATATCACTTTTTTATAGACATGATAACTTCTATAATTCTGCTCAAATATCCTCCAAACTGATACCTAAAATCAAAGGGTATAAAATCTTGGTCAAGTTTATTAATGAGCAAAATCGGACTAAGGGGGTCGAAATAGGGAGGGATTTTATGAAAATAGAAAAAACCCCATAACTTCTTAATGAAAATAGATTTCGAATCGGTTTAAGATTTATATTAATTCTAAAAAATGGGCCAAAAGTTTATGCATGACAGATTTTTGATAAAATTAAAAATGGGCTCAAGGGGGGAAAATTTGGGCTTTTGGGAGAAAAAAAATCATAACTTTGTCAATTCTCAAGATTTCAAAATCCAACTAATTTTTTTTTTATAAAAGTTTTCAAAATTATCTAAAACTTTTGTATTTACAAGTTTCTGATAGGACCAACTCTTACTGATTAAAAAATAAAATAAAAACAAAAAGATCGGTGGGCAAAGAAAAAAATCCATAACTTCATCAAATTTTAAACTATTAAATCCGATTAACTTTATTTTACATATTTTCAATAATATCTACAATTTTTATATTTACAACTTTTTTTATAGGACCAATTCTTATAGCAAAAATAAATGAAGAAAAAAACCTTAAATCCAAACTGCTTATATTCTGACTTATTTTTAAATTCATTTTTGATTTTAAATGCATCTAAATGGCAGGTCCTCTTATTTTGGAACTATATAAAGTGGTGTTATTTAACCAGTTTTTTGATACAGTTGAACCTCTCCAATCCGGCATGTATGGGACTCTGGTGATGCCGAATTATGGAATTTTCCAGATTACGGAAATTCTAAGATACTGCAGAAATTTTCGTCAATTTCCTTTCTTGTGGGCAGGGGGGGGGGGGGGTGTATTTTAGGAATTAAATAACGAAATTTAAAAAATAATGCTATCGTCAGTAGCATTATATAAATCGATTTAAAAAACTATTCAATGCAAGAAATAAAGCAATATACATTTTGTATTTATGAGAAACGGATTTCAGAAAAAAAGTATTAAGTTTGTTTGCAGCAAATAAAGTAAATCGTCATCCAAATCGATTAACGAAAATTTATGATTGAAAAACTAAATGAAATAAAAAGAAAATTACTTATAATATAAGAAAAAAAAGGAGACGTCTGTTGGTACATAACCATCCAGAGCGCAGGACGCGGACCCCTCTCCTCATGGTGCTCCTCCAACACACTCGTGAAAGCGTCTACTTGACCTTGACCCGAGGCTAAGAATTTCTCCTGGTGTAGCTAACAGATCAGATACGGGGAAGGTTATTCAAATTGGAAAAAAGCTCTCTCTTTAGCATCTTATTCCCAACATCTTTCTATTGTTGTTGAATAAGTGATTGATGCTAGATTTGTTGCAATCAAGGAATGGCGAATTTCTCAGGAATTTATCACCCAATAAAAAAAGAATCACTGAAGACTACAGAAATCTTTCACGGTTTACTGTAACAATAATGTTCATCCCCACGAGATTTCTCTTTGTACAAGACACCTGAATTGAAGATAAATTTAGGAGGGATATCTGAGGGATTAAAGGTTTCACATTAGGAAGTAACTACCCACGTATTGTGTTGCTGACAATTGGGCATACAAAGGCGAGGGAGAAGAATGTTAGCAACAAATTTTTAAAATGCGGCCATTTCCAGTATTCTGAGTCCAGCTAAATTTTCGGGCTTCTGCTGCGAAAGTGTTAAAGTACAAAATTTTATATTTTATAACGATACCAGCACACTTCGCAGACGTAAAATAAATAAACATACAAAAACAAAATGGGAGGATATATGTATATATATGACAAAATACATAACGGAGGGGAAAAAAAAAAAAAAAAAAGGGAGAAATGTGCCGGATAATAGAGTTTTCCGGTTTATAGAATGCCGGATTAGAGAGGTTCAACTGTAAAGGTAGAATATGTTTCAAAAAAATCTGTGAAAGTGGACATTTCATACAAAAGGTCTCAAAGCGATCATGATTGACAAATTGAGGAAGTATTCAAATAACAAATTGCTTATTTTATGATTCATTTTTAAATTAAATTTTGCTCTCAAATTAATCCAATTGACAGGTTCTCTTATACAGGATCTGTATAATGGGCCGTATTGATCAGTTTTTTGATAAAGGCAAAATATATTTCAAAATATGCTGTCTAAATGGGCATTCCAGCCGAAGTTTGCTTAAGATGATTCTGATAAAAGTAGTTCCTACAGAAAAATGAAATTAAAAATTTTTCAATTGCGATAAAGTTGTTAAACTGGGTTTATCTCTAATCATATTTTATTTTTTGTTGTTGAAATGAACACTCTATGAAATCTACTTCTGCCTATAGGTCAAGCCGACAGGGATTTTCTTTTTCATACTGTCACTAAACATATCACTAAAACATTTTCTTTTGAAATAATGACCTCATCTACAGAACTAGTGATCTTTTTAGTGACAAGTATTCTTTTTTTTTCCCCCCTAGATATGAACACTACTCCCCTTGTTTTAAAATTAATTTTAAGAAGATTAAAAATGGAGATATTATTGAAAGATTTAAGAAAAGGAGCTCTTGAATTATGTTTAAAGAGAGTTATGGTGGTTTCAAACAATACATACATATTTGGTTGAGTTGCTTTAAATAGTTTCGTGCAAAAGTAACAGGGAAATATTAACTATTAAACCAAAATCTATTATCAGATTAAAATTCCAAATTAAGGACATTAGCTTATAGCTTATTACAATTATCAGAACACAAACTACATAAAATCAGAGATTATCTTATACTAACTTTTGCTTCATATTCTTCCTTTGGCATTAACTTCTCAGATATTTCTATTGTATCTTCATAGTCATAATTACGATCTTTTTTTAGTTGCCAGTAGTCAACAGCATTTTCAATATTATCTACATCAACCTTTAAAAGAGAAAATAACAAAAACATGTAAAAAACATTTTTGAATTTAATTTTCTTTAAGAAGTATTCTATGATATAATGAATATATTTCAGCATATCATAATGTCAGAGCAGCCAAGTCTTCAGCTTTTTAGAAACCAGTATTTTAATACAGAAAATGTCATTTTATTTAATTGGAGCATTTAGGTGATTTAAAAAAACTTTTTCTCAGTGATAATAGTGGTGTGCAAAAATTCAGAGACTTGGCAACTCTGTAGTGTGCACTTTTTAAATAGGAAAATTGATTGGAATTTACAAATGTGCACTACACACAGAGTATACAGGGTGTCTGAAAAGTCTGGAAATGGTCGAATAACTCGAGAAATACTTATGAGATTGAAAAACGAAAATATACGTGTTAAATATTTTTAAATAAGCTACTCAGTGATACCAAATTTGACCTTCACAACCGACCCCTTGGGGGTCAGAGGGGGGTCCAACTTTGAAATCTTAAATTATAACCACCATTTTTTATTGCAGATTCGGATTCTACAGACAAAAATACACAACTTTTGTATTGGATGCTAATCCTCGTTTATCACGGTGTAATTGAGCATATTAAATGGATACATATTTCGGTTTTCCCAACCAGGTTTTGCCTGATTGGCCAGAATTTTTGACGTCAAATTCCTAGTCTTTTGCAGGAATAGCGTTTCTTGAATATCACCCGTGGCGATTATTTCGATAATGCTACACTGTTAAAAATTTGATCCATTTGCTGTAGCGTCACTCCACAGCTTTTATAGAATATCTCTTTTATGACCAATGAGAATGTGCCATAACACGGTAAAGTAACCATTTTCTATAAAAGCAGTGGAGTGACGCTATAGCAAATAATAAAAAAAAACATGCACCCACATCAGCCGTATGCCACATCAGCCGAAACCATTCGTTATTTAGACACCATTTACTGGATAAAATAAAAATCCAAATAGAAAACTAAATTAATATATTTCAATGAATTTTTGTAGAGAAAAACATAAAAAAAAAACCTATACACTGTAAAAAATTTAACTCATTTGCTACAGCGTCACTCCACCACTTTTATAGAAAACGGTTACTTTACTGTGTTATGGAGCATTCTCATTGGTCATAAAAGAGATATTCTACAAAAGCTGTGGAGCAAATGGGTCAAACTTTTAACAGTGTAGCATTATTGAAATAATCCCCACAGGTGATTTTCAAGAAACCACCATTCCTGCAAAAGACGAGGAATTTGACGTCAAAATTCTGGCCAATCAGACAAAACCTGGTTGGGAAAACTGAAATATGTATCTATTTAATACGCTCAATTACACTGCGATAAACAAGGATTCGAAATAAACATCAAATCTAAAAGTTATGTATTTTTGTCTGCAGAATCCGAATCTGCAATAAAAAATGGGGGTTATTATTTAAGATTTCGAGGTTGGACCCCCTCTGACCCCCAAGGGGTCGGTTGCGAAGATCAAATTTGGTATCAGTGAGTAACTTATTTAAAAGTATTGAATACATATATTTTTGTTTTTCAATCTCTTATGTATTTCTCGAGTTATTCGACTGTTTCCAGACTTTTTGGACACCCTGTATATAAAATATTAACAGATAGAAAATAAAGCATACAAATTTAGAATACATCACTAATGGAGAAGAAAAATAATGCATAATTAATTGAATGAAACAATGAATCAGCTCAAATGTTTTGTGATGATTCAAGGAGATAGATGGGCTTTATCTTGTGCTATAGATTTGATTTTTAATATTTTCTTTGTCTTCATACTAGCTATTATACATTCAATGATCTTTATTACATTTTCATGCTAAATCAGTTGTGAAGGTTTCTTTGCAAAAAAAGGTGTGCATTATACGGCAAATATAGGTAAAAACTAGAAAATACAGTATATCAAGGGTGTGCAGCCTATAGGTGAAAACTGGGAAATCCAGTGTCCAGTAGACTCAGTTTCATTAGTGACCACTATAATGTTTCAAACTTTCTGAACATATATAGATAAACTATAATCATTGTATATAATAAAGATGAAAAAAAAAAAAAAAGAATTTTGCTGAGTAGCCATTGGCCAGATGGCTACTCAGGATGATTTGTTTTAGTAGCTAGTTACAGGCTAGTGAGAATAATTTCTTTAGTAGCCAGTACATACCTATATGTGGCTGAATATTTAATTACAAAATATGAGTTTAGAGTCATTAAGTAGTATATATATAAATTAAATAAAAATATTTAATTCATATTGTTTTGAATAAACTTCATATTAATTTCCAATCCATTTTAAATTAACAACAAAGATATATACAACATGCTTATGAAGTTAACTACTTAAGTACCCTCCCCCCCCCTTTTTTTTTTAATAATTTGTCTAGAATTAAGATCTAACAAAAAGTAGTGTATGTTTATCCTTTGACTAGTAGTTGTGATTCAAAATATACAAAAAATCTGAATTTCACAGCAAATTTTCTGAAAGATAAAGGAGGAAGGGGGGAGGAAGGTTTCTTCCTGACACCAAATATTTTTTTTTCTAGAATTTAATGACATAATTGTGCTTTTTTTTCTCGATCTTTTGAAAAAAATTGCATTTTCTCATGACTCTTTAACTAAATTTGTGTTTGTTTACACAATATTTTTATGAAATTCATGTTTTTTGTTTTTTTTTTTTTCAATTTTTTGGCAAAATTGCATTTTTTTATGATTTTTTGACAAATGTGTGTTTTTCTGTGATTTTTTGATAAAATTTGTTAATTCCAGAATTATTTTACAAATTTTGCAATGATATTTGTGTTTTTCTTTTTTCAAACATTTTCTTACACAAAATGCACATTTTTTTTGTAATCCATCAGCAAAATTCATGTTTTGCTATAATTTATCTATGATATTTGCATCTTTTTCCTGATCTTTTCAAGAAATTTTGGTTTTGTTTGCTATTTTTTGACAAAATTTGTGGCTTTTTTCCCCCGTGATTCTTTGACAAAATCCCTTTTGAAAAATCCTGTATTTGGCTTGTACTTTCCATATTTTTAATTGCCAGTTTTTCGCGGTTAGTAGTCGTATGGCAACTGATTATTTCCATCTTTAGTATCAATTTAGATGGGTTGTTTAAAATATTAAATTTAAAGTAATTATTGCTATCAAATTATTGAGATAGCAAGAGATTTAAAAGGTAATAATAATAAATAAAAAAAAGTTTTGAAGTATTAGTATCTAGTTTTGTCTAATTTTTAATAATTAAACTTCCAGAGACTACTTGATAAGATACATTACTTTATTTGCAATAATTAATGTTATAAATATGAAAGAAATGATACTATGAGTTGAATATTTTAAAAACTAAATAAAATAATTCAAAATAAAACTGTAGAACTGATGTTTGAGGCTACTGACCAGCAGATTTATAAATTTAATGATCACTATAACTTTTATTAATATTACTTTTTTTTTTTTTTTAGTCGGAGATGAATAATCAAACATTTAAGGCAGAAAATAGATTTTTAACTACTTCTGCAACTCAATTGTTTTTATTGAAATGAGGAGGATTAAAGCATTATGAGCCCCTCTTTACATGTGTCCTTAAACAATATGGGACTTCTTGACTGGTTTGATTACCAGATTATAAAATATGAAAGGCAGAGTTATATTCATTAAAGAAAAGTGAATGAAATATTAGAATTTTATCAACCATATTAAAATAACTTAAAAGCAGCTATTTATAAAAGCTTTAGTGTTATTACATTTTAGAGAGTGTAACTTAAATATTAAATTTCATTATTTAGGTTTTAAGTCAAAATATTTTATGCATGATAAACATTGAACACGACAACATGAAATCACATTTTTAGCAATGTCTACATGCGGTACCAATCACTGAAAAAATGACTATTTAAGCATATCTTATTAATGGACACCTCTCTTAAACTTTAAAAAATAATTGAAATTTTACAAATTGCTATAAATATATAAAATTTTTTACTATTCAAACAAAAAGCTGCACATTTTACAAGAAAAAAAAAATAACATAAATCTATCAAATGAAGCCAGCTCTTAGCATGTTCATTAAGATTTTCACTGAAAAACAGTAGAACTTTAAAACATTATTTTCTGCTTCCTGGATAGCTTGAGTAAGAGTGTCAACAATAATGCGAAATTATAAAATATGCAAAGGGCAGTAATTAAAAAATAATAAAAGCGAATTTGTTTTATATATAAAAACATTGATGCTCTTCTTTTCAATAAACTTGACAAATGTAATTATAAATAATAACAAGAACAAGGAAAAATCAATCTAACAATGCATTGTATTCTACACTTACATTATAAATCTGAGAAAAAAAAAAAAATATATATATATATATGATAGATTTTTACCACTGTCTCGTCAAAACCCAATGCTGGCTGCTATTGGGTATTTTATGTCTATCGAATCATAGTAATTAATTCAACTATTCTTAAAATGTTCAATGAATATGTTTCCAGTATTCTTCAGAGAAATCTTAATTGTAGTAGCATGATAAGAAAAATCGGAGTTTTTTTTTGAAGAAATTAAGTAGAGCCGGCCCTGGTTTCAATGATTTTTGAACGGGTCTTGCCAATTTTATCTTATTTTTGTAAGGACAAGGGCCATAAACTGCGAAAATATAAACAGGCGTGGAAACTCCGACCCATGCAGATGTCTACATATAGCACATTAATATTTAAAAAAGAAACGATAAATAGAAACATCTAAATAACAGAAGATACATAAAATATCACATATATCAAACCTCATAGCATTCAACACCAGTAGAAGCTTTTAATTCTTCCAGAGTGACATATCTTGGAGGATCAAAATGACATTCATCTCTATGATTTTCGCAAGTTTCATCCTTATACCATACTTTGGGCATTTTAAAAGAACATTAAAAACAAACTCAAAAAGAAAACAACGCGAAACGGCAATCAAAAACAAGTACGTTACCAAAACAGAATAATAGGGATTGTTAGTCTATCAAAAGAATAGAATTTTGTGTCAATCAACTTTTTCAGTGAAATGATAAAAGGTAAATAAACACATGTGATAGTGATTCAAGAACTCTTACGTCATTAGCTAGCTTGCTGCCATCTTACGGTTACTTTAATTTTTTTTATTGTACGAATTTCGCTGTTATACAGACGATATTGACCAATCAGAAGTCAGTATGTTTGTGAGCTTTCGCTACACGGAGTAAGAAGCAGGAGGGGAAAGTAGTGTTAAAATTTTGATATGCGGATTTTTCGACGATAGGCGGCGAAACCGCTGCTAGCAGGCTGTCGATCAATGCTTCTGCAATGCTTTTCAATGGGAAAAATGGTCAATTTTTAAAAAAATTTTACGAAAATTCTGAATTTTTAGAAAGTTGTAGAAATGATAATCTGGTTAATTGAAGTTTTCTTCACAACATACATATTTTTTCATAGGTATTTGGCGCTTCATTTTCGTTTTTAAGAAATTTAAAATACGAGATCATTCTGACAAAAATCAAACGGCAGGCCATTTAAAAACATTGAATATCGCAGATTAAAATAACTGTTGGAAGTTAGTTGCATATCGCAAAGAAACAGACTTATGATTTTTAGAAATTAAGTAACTATCAAATTTTTTGAAGTAAATTTTAATTTCGCGTATAGTTTTTATAACCTTAGACCATTTTAATAATCCATAACTTTGGATATTTATGCAATTAATGCATGTAGAATTAAAGCTAATTTTTATTATAATTATTTGGATCAACTGCTTATTCATATTATGGATGTCTTGTGTGTCACCCCCACTCTGCCCCCCAAGGGGGCACATTTTTAATTTCTTTACAAAACCAGTCGTGTGACACATCATTTCAAAGGTCTGCAACTGCTTATTCATATTATGGATGTCTTGTGTGTCACCCCCCACTCTGCCTCCCCAGGGGGGGCATATTTTTAATTTCTTTACAACACCAGTCGTGTGACACATCATTTCAAAGGTCTGCAACTGCTTATTCATATTATGGATGTCTTGTGTGTTACCCCCCACTCTGCCCCCCCAGGGGGGCACATTTTTAATTTCTTTACAACACCAGTCGTGTGACACATCATTTCCAAGGTCTGCAACTGCTTATTCATATTATGGATGTCTTGTGTGTCACCCCCCACTCTGCCCCCCCAGGGGGGCACATTTTTAATATCTTTACAACACCAGTCGTGTGACACATCATTTCAAAGGTCTGCAACTGCTTATTCATATTATGCATGTCTTGTGTGTCACCCCCCAGCGGGGCACATTTAAGCTATTATATAGCTTTTATCGCGGGCTTTGAGCGCGGCGACCGTATCTAGAAATTCCGTAATAAAGAAAAAACCCTAACACTCCGACTAACGTCGTTTCATTTCGGCAGACTTCTCATTTATTCAATAAAAGAAAAAAAAATTCTTATCGGTCATCACGCTGGAAAATTAACTTGAATTAATATCAAAGAAAAAGAAAAAAATTGAATTAATATCAAAGACAAAAAAAACTGCATAAATAAAAAATAAATATATAATTATAATTGCATAAGTTGATAAAAATGCTATGCAATAGCTTTATCGCGGCAGTCCCCGAGTGCCACACGTATTTTTTTTTTATTAAAATCTGTGCATTAGTTCTTGGGATGCAGCTGTTGCATAAATCTTAAAAAATGCAATATAGCAGCGATACATATTAAGCAATTTACACCAAAAACTAATCATCATCAATTTATATCAGGGACTACCTAAATATAAATTTTCATTAAAATCCGTAAGTAGTTCTTGAGATACAGCTGTTGCGTAAACCGTAAAAAATGCAGCATAACAGCGAGTGTCACCTGTTGAGTGATTTACACCAAAAACTGATCAGCATCAATTTATATCAGGGACTACCTAAAACTAAATTTTTATTGGAATCCGTGCGCTAGTTCTTGAGATTCAACTGTTGCGTAAATCAAAAAAATTAAGCATAGCAGTGACACCTGTTGAGCGATTTACGCCAAAAACTAATCAGCAATAATTTACATCAGGGTCTTACCTAAATATCAATTTTTATTAAATTCCGTGAATTTTTTCTTGAGCTAGGGAACCCACAAAATGTCTGTCGCAGACAGATATTTTATAAAAGCATGTTTTGTGGAATCTCTTGTGTGTCATTCTCTTGTGTAAAACGTGTACAATCCGTCGAAAACCAGAATTCGAAAATTTATACGAATCCAATACTTTCTTCTTGTAGAGATAGAAGGAAAAAAAATTGGTGCTGGTAGAAAAAATTTGATGCTGCTCCCTCAATCTCCTCGGACGGGGCGATCCCCCCCCCCCTTGCATTTCACATGGGCCTGAATGTCCGGATGGAAAAGATGGAGATTTAAAAGCAAAAATTCCTGAATGAGCTAAGAACAATTTTGATTAATAGATTTATTTTTACTGCACAGTCACAAACAAAAGATAGAAGCAAAGTTGAAAAAAAATATAAATACGTGTGGCACTCCGGGAACTGCCGCGGTAAAGCTATTTCATAGCATTTTTTATCAACTTATGCAACTATAATTATTTTTTATTTATGCAGTGTTTTTTATATTAATTCAAGTTTTTTCTTTTTCTTTGATATTAATTTACTATTATTTATACTTTATACTATTTATTTTACTATTATTATCCTTATTTAATATTACACTTTTTGAGCGTGATGACCGATAAGAAAACAATTTTTTTTCTATTAATGAATAAATGAGAAGTCTAGCGAAGTGCCGAAATGAAATGAAGTTAGCCGGAGTGTTAGGTTTTTTTTTTCTCATTGCGGAATTTCTAGATTCGGTCGCCGCGCTCAAAGCCCGCGATAAAAGCTATGCAACAGCTTAAATGTGCCCCCTTTGGGGGGATGTAACACAAGACATGCATAATATGAATAAACAGTTGCAGACCTTTCAAATGATGTGTCACACGACTGGTGTTGTAAAGAAATTAAAAATGTGCCCCCCCTGGGGGGGCAGAATGGGGGGGGGGTGACACACAAGACATCGATAATATGAATAAGCAGTTGCAGACCTTTGAAATGATGTGTCACACGACTGGTTTTGTAAAGAAATTAAAAATGTGCCCCCCTGGGGGGGGCAGAGTGGGGGTGACACACAACACATCCATAATATGAATAAGCAGTTGATCCAAATAATTAAAATAAAAATTAGCTTTAATTCTACATGCATTAATTGCATAAATATCCAAAGTTATGGATTATTAAAATGGCCTAAGGTTATAAAAACTATACGCGAAATTAAAATTTACGCCAAAATATTTGATTAATACTTAATTTCTAAAAATCGTAAGTCTGTTTCTTTGCGATATTCAACTAATTTACAACAGTCATTTTAATCCGCGATATTCAATGTTTTTAAATGGCCTGCCCTTTGATTTTTGTCAGAATGATCTCGTATTTTAAAGGGCTTAAAAACGAAAATGAAGCGAAAAATACCTATAAAAAAAATATGTATGTTGTGAAGAAAACTACAATTAACCAGATTTTCATTTTTACAACCTTCTAAAATTTCAGATTTTTCGTAAAAAAAAAAAATTAAAAATGACCATTTTTTCCATTGGAAAGCATTGGAGTAGTTAAAAAAACCAGCCTACTACTTATCACAGCCCCCTCATTATTTACCAAAATTTCACTTTGTCTTTTCGAAGAGTCATGCGCATGTTTTTCTCCCGCCGAAACTCATTGTTCGCACTTCTGCTTTTCTCTTTCTGAAATTTTAAAGTTGCCAGTAAAGAAAGCGATCACTGCCAAAAAACGACATCTTTTCGCCAAAGATGTTGGATTCGAAACCATGCCGAGAGAACAATGGAATGTGGCATCTACGTATATTAGAAGTCTGTGTTCAGAACAGAAAGTGCTAGAAAAGTTCGGAAAAATGCAGGCTTCTGATTGGTCAATTTCATTTATCTAACAAAAATAATATATCTGGATTCTGATACAGATTTCCAATAGAAAAGAAAGAAAAACAACATTTCATAAAAAAAAGATAAGATCTTTAAGGCGAAAAAAAAAGTACAACTTCGAACTGAAATGTAGGATCTGCATCATGTGACGCCACAGAGCATTATCATTGGTCATAATAGTGGTATTCTACAAAAGCGGTGGAGTGATAATGCAGCAAAAGTCTCAAATTTTTAACAGTGTTACAGTGCCTAGAAGAGATAGTGTGGAAATCAACCAACGAAACCATATCCAAAAAATTACATATTTCGCCAGAGGGCGCTAACTTCAAGTTCATTGCTATGAATGAATAGGATTGTGATGTGTTTTAGATATTTTTTGATGTTATTTAAGTATGGGAAACTTTTTTTTTTTAAAGATAAATTTTGTGAAAAACAGAATAAAAAAAATTAGCTTGTTATACACGATATATTAGGGATAAACGAAAATTTAGGCATATATTTTAAATGCATTTCGCACTCGTACGAATTGCAGAACACTAGTTGCAGAACACATTGATATTTTAGGATATTTCTTTGCTGGTAATAAATCATCAGATATTGTATCAGCAGTGGCGTAGGAACTTTGAAAAAATAGGAGGAGCCGGAGCATCAGCACTGTGTGAAAGGGGGGGGGGGGTGCTAAGAGGATGGTATCCCCAGGCATGTAATTTTAAGGGGCGCCAAATTTATATTACCAACGCCATTTTTTTGCCTTGTCAGAAGAAAAAGTTGGGAAAGGAGACCCCAAATTGATACTTTGCCACGGGCGCATTTTTCTCTTCGTACGCCACTGCAGAGCATATTGTCAAAAGCTAGTGATGAGGATAATTTTATTCAATTCACTTCGGAGGATTTCTCTTGTTGCCCTTTTCACAAACAAGAGCATCAAATAAAAGTATATAAAAAGATCGCCGACTTTTTAATCCAGTTTAAATAATTTTATTCGATATACTTGATGACTCTTAATTTATGGACGATCCCGTTTACAATATTCAAATTTCAGGCTTCTCCACTCCCATTTATCAAAAGTTAAAGTTTTTTCGTTGGTAGAAATGTCAACTTTACAGAAAGGTTTGTCCAATCAAAATCTTCAGTATGTATTCTTAGCTTTTGTTTCATACCTTCTGACGTGGTTGAAGCTGTATCCGTGATTATGGATTCGATCTTTAAGAGAGAGTCAAAAGTTTTTTGATTAAATCATCTCATTAATTCATTGGTAGTAAGATTCAGTGCTTCACTGAAAATTCTCAATTTTTCTTATTGTTCGAATTGTATTGGAGCGAAGGGATGGCTTGTCTGCTCATGCTCATATCTTATTAAAACTATCTTTAGTTTGGAGATTTTTAATGTTTAGTTTTTATTTTTTAATTTCTTCCGGGGGAGCTGAGCCTGTCTGAAATATCCCAGGGGGAGCCACAGCTCCCCCAGCTCCCCCGGTTCCTACGCCTATGTGTATCAGTTGAAACTACGGAATAGTTCCGAGATTTTCGCTTTTTCGGCAATGAAACTGATAGATAGCTTGGCAAGTTTGGGAATATAGTAGGAATGGCATCAGATTTTAAAACTGGCTTACCTCTAAGTATTGTAACAATTTCACCTTTAATTATATGTTCATAATTTCTGACAATAAATTCCTTTTCAAAATGAAGTTCACATACACCAGAATGCAAGCTCAATTCTTTGTCGGCACGAGAAATAATTTTTTTCCATTTTTCAAAAAGATCTTGATTTTTAGGTACACCGAAAATAGACAACTTGCTGTTCTTGTATTGTGTAATATAACCAGGAACAAAACAATGTGAATCTCGTTTTTTCATCGGTTTAGATAAATTTTGCATGTTTTCACATAAATTTTCAACATTTGTAAACACTGCACATAATACTAAAAATGTTCACGACAATAAGAAAACCAAAACAAAAAAACAAAACCTAAGCTTTCACGCAATGAAATTGACAGCAGCGCCATCTACGAAAATGTAAATTTTTGGATGCGATCGAAAGCTATACCGGTATTAGCGATTTCCACACTATCTCTTCTAGGCACTGTAACAGTGTAGTGGCTAGCATGTTTGTTTGGCCAGGATCCAGACAAATATTTTGTTGTTAGCAAAATGAGATTGACGAATGAGATGCCTGCATTTTTGCAAACAGGGAAAAGTTTGCAAAAATGCAGGCTTTTGATTGGTCAATCTCGGCCTTTAACTGCTTGCGTCATTTGATACAGCATAAATACAAGTAAATGCATGCGTAAAATAATGCAAACATACATATAGACATATTAACAAATGACTACATAAAACAATACATACATGCACATTAATTAAAATCTATGTGCACTTTCAAAATTTTCGTTGTGGGTTCGAATCCCGCTGGCTCCATTGAATACACTCTGTGTGGAGCTTTTGGTTGAATTTCTCTTTTGATGTAAAATTTCCTTGTGCTATCTCGTCCCTGTATATTGATGACTTATAGGGAACTTGCAATCAGGTGATAGCCATTATATTTTAAGTGGAAGTCAAGGTAGTTCCACCAATCAGAACTGTCTATTTCTAGTGTGTGACCTCCAGTATGACGTCAATTGCAACTGCCCTATAAGCAGACTTTCATGTCGATCACACAAGTCAAATGTATGTTGTTCAATAAATAAAAATAATAAATCAAAAATTTCTATCTTATAAATAAAATTAAAAAATAGAACACATAACTGTTCCTGAAAAGGTCAAAAACTCCACATATAAATAAAATAGAAACATGAATTTTCTAAACACAGTGATTATGAATTATCTTAACCCTGTTCCTCCTTTTGAATTGAGGCCATAAAAAACAGCTGTTTGGGAAAACGGAGGGGGAGATACTGGAGACCATTATACATTCTTCAAGAATTCCCTTATTTTATATTCCGATTCTGCTATTGAAAGTATAGAACTGTATGTAATAAATGTGCATAATGTTGAGAATATTCATTTAATTTCAGGCTAATTTTGTGTAAATCATTGAATATGTTAGAAATATAACGTAAAAATAAATTAGTAGTTGACAGTCTGTGTCTATAAAAATGACAAATTTCGAGCGATTAATTCAGTTCTTTTTTTTTAAACTTATAACCTATAAATCTGTATGAGCCGTTAATTCCCAAATTGGCTCACCCTGATAAAATATGTTTTACTGCAAGAATAACCTTTTTATAAACTTAGCTGCAGTGTTGAATTCAGGGGGTGGTCCGGGGGAGGACATTCAAACCCGGACACATCAAACGTCCCCCCCCCCCAGAAATTGAGATTTTGTGTATTCAATGGTAAAAAAGTTTAATTTCCCCCCTCGGAACTGTATGCTGTCCCCCCCCCCGGAGGAAATTGTAAGCATTGCTTAATTTGAAGTTAAAATATTCTGTTCTTTTTATCATCTTTATAAAAAATGCTAAGATTGACTTATCCTTTATTGAAATGTATATAAAGTTATATGAAATGTGTAGTATGTTTCAAAAAATATTTTTCCTTTTCTTTGTTGTTAATTGATTCTCCCACTCATTCTTCTTTACAAATTTTCTAGCAGTGTTTACTATTTAAATAGATCCCATTTCTAACATGGCATTTTTGACATTTGTTACTTCCTACATATTTTTCCTGATTTTTTGCTTTAAATAAATTTAATGGGTATTTTCAAATTATCTTTCGTTGAAAGCTGTTTCGTAAACTGTGTGTTTAATCCTTCGCCATCCTCAGCATGAATTTCAGTACTCATGTTATGATTACTTAATCCGTAACCGGTCTCACAGACCGGCACTCTTCGATTTAACTTCCAGTTTAGGGTTTAATTATAGATGCTGCTGAAATTGAGTTTAGTTTAGGGCGGTAGTGTTATCACTAGATATTTTTCTATGGATTAACATTAAGTATCATAGTCCTGTACATAAAGTTAAGTACAGAAACAGTATCCTACAAGTCAATAGGGATTTTTATTCGTATTTCTATTGAACGATCTAAGAGATCATGCCATACTTTCAGTGTAACAAAATTTCGGGTTGTTTCGTTCCTGTTACGGGTTAAAATCTTTAGCATGTGTGTCCACAAAACAAATATAGGCAAATTTAATTAACAAATTTCTCATATGATTTTGAAACATATAGTCTTCTCAAGTATCTTAAAAGAATTAAACATCTATACTAATAAAATAACAAATCGCTCTGTCTGTCTGCGTGCGTGTGTGTGTGTGTGTCTGCGATGGCTAGCAAAATCTACGGGACGTACGAGGTTCAAAATTTTTATGAGAGTAGCCCTCTCCTGATGCACCTGAAGCTCAGAATTTTAATATTTTGATTAATTTCAGATATATTAATTACGAAGTGGAACTCACTTTCATAAAAAAGCCATTTTTTTAATGTTCGGGGAAAGAAATCGTTTGCACATGCGCACAAACTCTTTTATGCACCTAAACGAAAGAAGAAGCATTTTTCGGCGTTTATTTCTGTTTTTGGATCATTTTTTAAAAAATCCAAATCAAACAAACTGCTCGACCCAGTTAAACTTGCCATATTTCGAAAGATCGTACATATCCACTTTTAGGTCTCAAATGCTATTATTAATTCGAAATAATGCTGCAGTTAACCCTTTAAAAAGAAATATTCAAAAAGAGTCGTTTTTCCCAAAACCATTTTTCTCCCTTTTGTCAATGCTCTTCCAGGGCATATTTTTTTTAAGATGTAAACAAACAAAATAGAAGATCTTAAAGTTGAAACTTTCTTCTAATTGATGGTGTAGTTTGGTTTAAAATATTTGAATTTTAACCCTTTCAAATACATTGGCAAAAGAAGGTCATTTTGCGACTCGCAGAGAGGATATGTTTTCCATGCTAAAATTATCTTAACCCTTTCCGGCACGGGCAAATTTTGCAATAAAATGAGAAATTGTCGACTGACACCGGAATTCACAAACGAATTTTTTAGGTATTTTGAATTCCTTAAATTAAGCCTTTATTGTAAAAGCAAAATTTTACTAAAATATTATTGGTGCCGTTTGCAAGTTTGGAATTAAAATTAGGTATCCCAGACCGGGCACAGTGTGCCGGAAAGGGTTAACGTGCATATTTCAACTCAATCTTTTAAAATCTTCTCAATACACCAAATTTATACTCCCTACAAAAAATTCGACACGTTCGGACGGATAGAAATATTTTTTACAAAATAAAATGTGCAAAAAATTTGAATGAAATCAATAAAAAACAGATCGTTTTCATTGCGGTATTGACTTAGGAAAACGCAATCCTATAGGTACCGGTAAACAAAAAACATTCTTTAAGCTTAAAAATATTTTATAATCTATGATGCAATCGGTTTTTTAAATATAAGATTTAACCCTTTCAAATACACCGGCAAAAAGGGGCACTTTGCGACTCACGCATAGACTATTTTTTCTACGCTAAAAGTATCTAAGCGTACATATTTCAGCCCAATCTTTTAAAAGCATCTCAATAGACCAAATTTACACCTTCTTAAAAAAATTTTAAACGTTCGGACGAGTAGAAATAATTTACAAAATAAAAAGTGCGAAAATTTTGACGAAATCAATAAAAACCAGATCGTTTCATTGCGGTTTTGCCTTTGCAGGGCCCAATTCTATATACGTCCTGAAAAAAACGAAAATATTTTCTTAAAGCTAAAACACTCATAATTTATGTTGGAATTTGTTTAAAAAAATATGAGATTTAACCCGTTCAAATACACCGACAAACACGAATTACATCCCGGCTCATGGAGAATACATTTTTGCTATGCTAAAAATAACTAGATGTCCGTATTTTAGCACAATCTTTTTAGAGCCTTTCAATAAACCAGATTTACATTACTTTCAAAAACTTTGGAACTTTCGTAAGGATAGAATTCTTTTTTTACAAAATAAAGTGTGTGAAAATTTTTACGAATTCAGTAAAAACATGAGTGTTCCGTCGCGGTTTCGTTCGCTTTCGGTTCGCATAGTTTCCAAAAAAATCAAATTACATAGAAAATAAAATACCAAACAGCATGTGCTTTCAATTCAATATCTTTTCGCAATTTTTCCGTTTAAAAATATAAATTTTGACAAAATTGGCTTAAAGATATAAAATCATAGAAATTTGAGTTTAATTTAAGGGTCATTTAGAAAGCAAATAACACATTTGAAAACTGAATTACATCACGGGCCCGAGCAACGCCGGGCAGGACAGCTATTTGATAATAAAAAATGAATTAAAGTTTCTGTATTTGGGTATTGGGGGGGGGGGAGATAATAGGTTTTAATTTTTTATATGAAAAAATAAATAAATAAAAACTTACTTTAGGATTTTTATGTTACACTTCTATATTGTTTTCTTTTTTTATCTGTAGCATTGTCATCCTCACAGACTGCCATTCCATAAAAAATAAGACATACTTTTCATTAATTAATTTTATTTTGTTGGTTTTTAAAATCTATAATTTGCAAACAAAATGAATTTATCGGATATTTTGTAACTGTGATATTAATTTTAAAATTTAAACTAATAAAGTTATCGTGAAATTTAAGAAATTTAAAGATGACTAAATATGAAAAGATTATTTTTTGCGCATTTATTTATTTATGTTTTCTTTCTTATGTACAGATTGTAGAATTCTAAAAGGTCCCAATATGAATAAAGTGAGATTAAAAAGATATTACCGACAGTGTGTGCATCGTGGAATGAAAAAGCTGTGGAATCTCAGCTCTTGACTTTAAATCATAACGGCCAAAGATTTGGTATGAAAGTTGCTGCATCAAGACAATCTTCCATCAATAAATCTGAATAAACTATGGATATAGCTCGAAGTATTGTCTCTCCACACGTAGCTTCAATTTTAGCTGATGTCGCATTTGTTTCAAATGATATTGAAATTTATGTCTCTTTATATTCTGATTCAGATTCAGAGGTATAAATAGAAATTTCTAATGAGAAATCTCACGAAAAAATTTTTTTTGGTGCAGACTTTAGACAGTGGGCTGTAACGCATCAATTTCAAGAAATGCTCTGACCTTCTTTTATTTAAAAACCACAACATTGCTGGTTTGCCAAAGGATGGCCGGAGACTTTTGAACACTCGACGTTCAGTAGAGGTGTTTAATGTTAGTGGAGGAAAATTATTCACTATAACATAACTCAAAGAATACATGAATTTTTAAAGAAAATTGATTCTTCTTTCGTTGACACCATACATATATATTGAAGTTAATGTTAATGGTTTACCCATAGCAAAAAGTGCTAAATCAGAATTTTAATTAAATTGGAGATGGCTGGTAATAATATTGTACCAATAACCGTTTATCATGGTACAGAAAAACCCAAGTTAATGTTGATAATTTACCCATAGCAACTAAATCAGAAGTGTGTTAGCAACTAAATCAGAATTGTGGCCAATTTTAATTAAACTGGAGATGGCTGGTAAAAATGCCATTGTACCAATAACCATTTATCACGGTACAGAAAAACCAAAAACACTGGAATTTTTAAGAATGTTTGTTAATGATATGAACTTGTTGTTAAAAGATGGTATTGTGCACGATAAACACTTCTGCTTCATTTTGGCAGGTTTCATTTATGACGCACCTGCAAGAGCATTTATTACGTACACAAAAAATCATACTGGGTACTTTGCTTGTACAAGATGCATTGCAGAGAGAGATCACTTTAGGATCAGAATGAGTTTCATTGAAACAGATAGTCCTTTGAGAAATGATAAGTTTCAGGCAATGTCTGCAGCGCGAGCACCTTACTGGAGTTTCTCCAGTTGAGGATATTATTGGCCTAAATGTGATAAATTCATTTCCACTCGATTACATGCATTTGATAGCATATTCACAGTATCAAAAAAAAAAAAAAGCGATTCAGCGTATTCAAAGAAACTCTTCGGGAGGGTTGAATTCTGATAGGAATTGGCCGACGCGTTTTCACGTAACTTGGCGATAATTATACTTGGCGTAGCGATAGACACTTCCGTCGAGTTTGATTTCCTTCGGAGCCGAGTACAAAGTAAACCGAGTACAAAGTAAAAATTTTTGTTTAAAAACTTTTAAAGAGTACAGCTTTCAGTAAGACACGTTCCATCCAATGCAATGCTGCAAGAGAAAAGTTACTTTGTACTCGGTTCGGAAGGAAATCAAACTCCTCGACGGAAGCATCTGTCGCTCGCCAAGTTACGTGAAAACGCGTCGGCCAATCCCTATCAGAATTCAACCCTCTCGAAGAGTTTCTTTGCGGATACTGTGAATATGCCATTTGATATGCTTAGGTGTAGTACGCAAATTAATATATTTGTGGATATCGATCCATGGTAAATCTAAAGTACCGTTTGCCTTCTAGAAAAAGAAGAGTTGTCAGCTTCTTTGGAATAGCTAAAACCATATCTTCGAAAAGAATTTGTAAGGCAACCAAGATCTCTAACAAGGAAGGTCTCCATTGGGGGCATACTCAGAATTTTTTGAAAAAAAATACGAATTAAACTACTCATGTAGGTAATAAAGAATCAGTGAAAATTAGCGGCGGAATTACATTATTAGATATGTAAAAAAATAAAATAGTTTGGAATAATTGGCGTGAAAAGCTGAAAGCGACCCGGGATTTGGCGAGCAGTGCATTTCCTCGCCAAAAGCAGACGATTTTAACGAATCTGAAAATTGATTTTAATTGACTTCACTGTTAAAAATCTGCAGCATTTACTGCAACGTCACTCCACTACTTTTATAGAATATCTCTCTTCTGACCAATGAGAATGCTCCATAGCACGGTGAATTGATCGTTTTCTATAAAAGCGGTGGAGTGACGCTGCAGAAAATGGTACAGATTTTTAGCGGTGTTGAAGCTTGTGCAACACTGTTAAAAATCTGCTGCATTTTGCTGCAACGCACTCCACCGCTTATATATAATATCTCTACTCCAACCAATGAGAAAGCTCCATTTCACGGCCAAGTAACCGTTTTCTATACAAGCAAGAGAGTGCGTTGCAACAAAATGCAACAGATTTTTAACAGTGTATTTTTCAATTTGGAACAATTTTAAGCAATTTAAAATGTATTTTAAATGATAAAATATACTAATTTCATTTTGTTATAAGTACATATAAACGTATATGACAAAATTACACTTAAAGCAAAGTAAAAATGCAAAACTAAAATTACTTAAGCTAAACTTATTTAAATAAATTGAACATAGAAAGTTTTTTCTTTAAAAAGTATTCGAAGCGTAAAAGCGTATTTTTCAAAATTTCGTTTTTTCGCCAACCGGAGATAAATCGCCAAATAAACGAAAATTTTATTATTTTTTTTACGGACGTTATAAGGAGGTTCCGCCGAAATTTTTTTATAAACATATATAACTATATGAGAAGAACATTCTGTAATTTTTTCAGATTTTTCTGAGTATGCCCGTATGGAGACCTTCCTTGTAAGTGAAGTTGATAAATGAAAGGAAACGGAGTTTAGACAACTTTTATTATATACAGGGCCAGTAATTTTGAAAAAAAATTCTCAAGTCTGATTCTTTTTTACATTTTCTCATTTTACATTGTGCAACAAGTATTTTATGAAATGAAATTTTTTTTATGCTTACAACGATTATGCTGAAAAGCTTCTAAAATTCTTTGTGGAATCTTTTGCAAGAATTTATGGTCAGGAATACATATCTACAATGTACATAACTTAAGCCATATTGCTAAAGATGTAAATACTTTTGGAAATCTAAATAAATTCAGTGCATTCCCATTTTAAAACTACCTACACCAATTAAAAAAACTTAAAGAAAAATAAAAAACCACTCCAACAGATCCATAATCGTTTTGTAGAAATTTTATCTGCAAATACAGATAAACACCTAAGATGAATCAAAAGAGACTGCATCTGAAATTTACTTACCAGTATTCTGGTGATGTACTTATTAATGATTGCTGTGGAGCAGAAGTTAAAACAATAGAATTTCCTGTAAAAAAATTGACCCCTTTGCTGCATCGTCACTCCCCCGCTTTTATAGAATATCTCTCTTTTGACCCATGAGAATGCTTCATAATAGGTTGAAGTAATCGTTTTCTATAAAAGCGGTAAAGGGAGGATGCAGCAAAAGGGTCAAATTTTTAACAGTGACACTGTTAAAAATTTGACCCTTTTGCTGCATCGTCCTCACTTTTATAGAACATCTCTCTTTTGACCAATGAGAATGCTCCATAATAGGCTGAAGTAATCATTTTCTATAAAAGCGGTGAAGTGACGATGCAGCAAATGGGTCAATTTTTTTACAGTGTAAAAGCGGGGGAATGGCGATGCAGCAAAAGGGTCAATTTTTTTACAGTGTAAAAGCAGGTGAGTGATAATGCAGCAAAAGGGTCAAACTTTTAACAGTATAGGTATGACAGGAAGAAAGTTTGCGAAGAGATTAAAAGAACATAAAGCAGATATAAAATATAATAGACAAGCTACAGCTTTTGGAAGATATTGCTGAAAAAAATCAAATTAAAGAAACAGGTTATGAGAAAGCTAGAATTATTTATCCTTGTACTTGCATATCACATAATAACATAATTAGAGAATCTATAGAAATAGAATTGAGATTTAGAGATGTATGTAATGAGGGAGTCTCTTACACTGTAAAAAAATTGACCCTTTTGCTGCATCGTCACTCCCCCGCTTTTATAGACTATCTCTCTTTTGACCCATGAGAATGCTTCATAAGGAAAGGGCGTGTTTACAAACAAACGCTTCCTTCAACCAATCTACCAAGTACATTTTTGCATTAATGATCATTACAGGAATCATCACGGCGACGTTGACCAATCATACAACCGTGCTTTTAATCGCAGACAAATCAGATAAATCGTAGACCAATCAGATCGCCTTGACTTCTTTTGTAAAGTAGGAGTCTGAAAGACGGGCATGAAATTACTGTGGATCCACAGTAATTTTGTCCACAGTGACGTCAGCTGCCCTTTCCTTATAACAGGGTGAAGTAATCGTTTTCTATAAAAGCGGTGGGGTGACGATGTAACAAAAGGGTCAAATTTTTAACAGTGTACAATACACACACTGTAAAAAAATTGACCCTTTTGCTGCATCGTCACTCCCCTGCTTTTATAGAATATCTCTCTTTTGACCCATGTGATTGCTCCATAATATGGTGAAGTAATCGTTTTCTATAAAAGCGGTGGAGTGACGATGCAGCAAAAGGGTCAAATTTTTTACAGAGCAGATTATGGTTAGATTTCTTAAAAGCAAATTTCACTTGAATTTAAAAGTCTGTTGAGGGTTTTTCACCTTCAATAGTTGTTATTTCTTTGTGTTCACCTTTGGTGGTTGGATAGTTGGACATCGGTTTTTTACAGACGGCGCTATACATTAACGTATTGACTTTTATCGCATATTCACAGTATCCGCAAAAAAACTCTTCGGGAGGATTGAATTCTGATAGGGATTGGCCGACGCGTTTTCACGTAACTTGGCGATAATTATACTTGGCGTAGCGATAGACGCTTCCGTCGAGTTTGATTTCCTTCGGAGCCGAGTACAAAGTAAAAATTTGTGTTTCAAAACTTTTAAAGAGTACAGCTTTCAATAAAACACGTTCCATCCAATGCAATGCTGCAAGAGAAAAGTTACTTTGTACTCGGTTCGGAAGGAAATCAAACTCCTTGACGGAAGCATCTATCACTCGCCAAGTATAACTATCGCCAAGTTACGTGAAAACGCGTCGGCCAATCCCTATCAGAATTCAACCCTTTCGAAGAGTTTCTTTGCGGATACTGTGAATATGCACTTTTTTTATCTTTGGCTTTCGTGAACTTTTAAGTTTGTGTCTCTGGAGTTTCGAGACAAAAACCTCCCTTACGGGTAGTAGCATATGTCTCAGTACTTGCCAACCAACCAACCAAGTTTGTGTCTCTCTCATACTGTTAAATGACCCTCAGGGGCCTCCGTGGCGGAGTGGTTAAGATGCCACTCTGCTAATCTGGAGGTTGTGGTTTCGAATCCCGCTGGCTCCATTGCACACACACATCTTGTGGAGCTCCTGGTTGTATTTCTCTTGTGATGTAAAATTTCCTTGTGCTATCTCATCCTTATATATTGGCGATGACTTATAAGCAGACTTTCATGTCGAGCACACAAGTCAGATGTATGTTGTTCAAATAAATAAAATAAATAAATGACCCTGAGGAAGACCACAGGATGGTCGAAACTTGTCTGTTGCAGCTGTTGCAGTTTTTGCTTTAAATCACCATAAATACCAACTCTTCTGAAATTATGCAGATTTTTCTGAATTTTAATTCTATCTTCTGCTTTTCAGCTCTGAAGATAAATTTTTCTGCTTTCTGTTTTTTTCTTTTTATCAATAAAAACCAAACATTCAGTGATTAAAAAATTAGCAGACACAAATTTTTGTAATTAGCTGTCTTATCATCTGTTAAGTTTAACAACACACGAGGCACTTTCTTCATGTGTTGTTTAGAATTTATTAGTGTCAGTAGGAACAGAAATTTTAAACTGTTTTTTGAATTATTTGGTGTTGAAATTGGAAATTACATAATATTATTCGTATTCTAGTTTAATATCTGTCTCTAAGATGATGATTATTAAAAGTTTTAGAACAGACGCTTTCAATCGTGATGTCATATATGACGTTTTGTTTGGATACTGAACCCAAACAAATGGTTGTGACTTATTTTAATATTTAAAGTATGTACACATAAAATATATAATACTGACATATAACTGGCTTCGTCAAATATTGTTTCATTAAAATCTTGAAAACTGAAAAATTCCGCTTTATACAGGCTTCTTATGCTATATCATTCTTAGATTCTTCTACGCTTTGGCATTGGCATACCCCAGACAGAATGATTTTAACTATACCATGCTAAACATAGACGTGAGAAAAATCGAAAAAAATCGTCATTTTTCACCCCTTTGTTTTATTGCCCGGGGCACATGTGCCCTTTTTTCCCCTCTCAGTTTCGTCGCGGGAGAGAGAGAGGGGGGGGGGGACTTTCATATATTAAATAACCTGATTTTGAAAAAAAAATCTTTCAAATGGTACTAATATGCATGCACCACTGAACACTGATAAGTACTTTTTTGCTAAATACGCAAATTCTGAAATACGTTACTAATAAATGTTTTTTAATTCGTTGTTGAACCTCTTTTAACTGAATTCTTCGCTTGGCATAAATATGAATCGCATTTTGATTTATCATTTGATGCTTCAGAAAACTATATCCACTTTTTATTCTTTTTTCCTTTTCAGTAGAAAAAAAAATAAATGAATTAACAAGCTCATACAAAATCCAAATCATTTGAGATTTATGAATAACTTGGTACAAACAGAACAGAAACGTGATCCTCAAGCTAATCCTCAACAATCACAACTCGGTGTGGTCTCGCATTATCATCCATTTGAATGAAACCATTGCCAATAGTACCGGCATATGGGTGCACATATGAATTACGCATCTCATCCCGATATCTCGCACCAGTCAAAGTTCCTCCATGGAACACATACTGGTCGGTGTGGCCTCCGAGTGAGATCCCTGCCCAAACCATGATTCCACCGTTTCTGTGCCTGTGTGTATTTCGACAGTGTTTGATAGACTCTATCAGTGTGACGTCACAGGCAACTCAACTCCACATATCTGCCGCAAATACGTTCCAAACAAACATGTAGAGTTCAGAGTATTTTAGAAATGCACTATACCGTCAAAATCACGTGCAATATGATTGTTCAAAAAAAAAGACAAGAACGTGGAACAAGGACTGAATTTATTGAACTAGGAAAAGTTTCCATATCGATCAACAATTATTTGGCCGTATTGTGACCCTCTTTACGATTGCAATTGCAGTTTCATGCCTAAACAACAACATTTCATCTCTATCTTTTTCAGGACTCTGTTGTTTGTTTGGAACGCATTTTCGGCTGATATGTGGAGTTGAGTTGTCTGTGACGTCATCACTGATAGAGTCCATTGATGGTATCGAGTGCATAGTTTTCTCCAGATCAAAAGACGTCCTGAATCACTCTCCAGTATGAATCTGGACTAGTCGGTGAAGAGTACAGAAGTCCACTGTTGTCTGGTCAGGAAACATATTCTCTTGCTCAACATAAGCGGGCCCTTCTGTGTCATCTGTTGAGGGGACACACACAACTGTTCGCCTTGCATAGAGACCAGCATTGTGAAGACGTCTTCGCACCGTTGTAGCGGAGATTCTTCTCCCTGATGCTTCAACGTGGTCTGCAATGAGTTACGGCACACTAGTGCGTCTTCTCCTTCGGGCCGAAAGAGCTAGAAACCGGTCTTCTGCAGGTGTTGCAATAAGTGAGTGGTCTAGAACATGTCTTCTGGACACAGAATCTTCGGATTCATACTAATCCCAGAGTCGTTGGACTACACTGCGAGACACATTGAGCCGTCTAGCAGTATCATCCTATGACAACCACATTTCCATCTATCCTACCGACCGTTACCTCACTAAATCAGGCTAACGAATTCTTCCAGACATTTCAAGACTCTACTGGTTGTTGTGAAGAAAACTGACTACAATCGTTCAAATACAACAAAACTTACACGCGAAATTACAAAAGCTTCGTAATTGGATATTTTTCTCTCATTCACGCAAATACCTATTCTTTTCTATAAAATAAAAGTGGTAGCTGTAATTTTTGCGTAAGTTTTTTTAAAGCTTATTATTGTCATTCGTCATTCATATAAACTATGAAGTTTAATCTGACTGCCATTTTTTTCTGGTAAGCTTCGAAAAACAAGTTGTACCTTAACTTTTGGAGGCCACTGTAGTTTATCTAATTTAAATATTCAAATTAAAGTAAATTATTTTGTAGGAGTTTTTAAAAATGAAATGAAAAAAAAGGTCATTTTTGGTTTATTTTGGTGGTACAGATTAACGCATCATATAGCAAATTGAATATTCCGATCTGCGGGTTCGTTCAACTGTATTTTTTATGATTTCATCAATTTTGTTCTGATATTACTTAATTTTCTTCAAATAGGCAACCTTCAGAAGATCAAACATTTCTCTTCTTATCATAGGCAGTAACTATGGTAACATAGCATGTGATCGTCTAGTCCAAGTCTATTTCCACACCATATTTTAGAATTGTTGCTTGTTTATTTGTTAAAGTCTAAGCAAATTAAACGGAAGCTTAGCGGAAAAAATAAATTGGGGACTTGCTTGCGTCGCTCAGTTCCATGGCAACGAACGAAAATAGGATTAGGATGAGAGAAACGTTCAGAAGATGTACATCTATTTTAGAGAAAGAGATCACAGCAATAAAAATACAGGAGGCTTTTAAAATTGAAATCGGGTATATTTGAAAATATTTAATAGAAAAGATGCAATTTGAAAGCTTCAGATAATATTGCAAAAATGAGACTCGGGCTTTTGGGGTGATTATTTTATTCGTAGACAGTTTCTAGGTTTTACACATACAAAAATTTGCCAATATTGCAAATATTATTTCTGGAAAAAGCCTAGCAAAGTTCACAAAATATAGATTTATTATTTTATTTTTTTATTTTCAAATTTCAATTAAAAAAAACCCTGTGATGCTAAAATACATTAAAAATAATTGCCTACAACGCCTAGCTTTAGTATTCTTGATCAGAGGTTTGAGTTGCTCTCTGAGGTGCTTTAGAGTTTATGTCCCTGTCAAGTAATCTAGGGCCAAAACTAGTCTTTTTTTTTCATCCGGGGAAAACATGGACTTTGGCACCCCCCTCTTACGTAAATAAAATTTACAAATGTAATTTTACAAAGTTTTCAACAGCTGACTTATTTAAAATGTATAATCAAAATATATATTATGCTGAACTACGTAATCAGCTTTGTCGAACATAGATTAATTAAAACCTTGAAAACGGAATTGAAAAAAATCCGCTGACGATTGTTAATTGTATTTTTTTTTTTTTTTTTTTTTTTTTGGACAATCATGTTTTTAGACAATATTCACGTTTCCGAAAAAGAACATCTGGTAATACCCTGTATACATCCTTTCAAGAAAAATTTATATTAATTCTTTTGTAACATTCTGTTAATACTATTGTTTGCTTCTTGACCCACAGTATCACGCAGATTCTCATTTCCGTGTATATTTCTTCTTAGTCCTTAAGCTTTGTCCACCAGTGTTAATAATGTTATTTTCTTATTTTTTACCAGCTGACCTACCCGGTTTTGTCCGGAACCTTAAATATACTTAAAATGAGTGTCGAATTCAGCATTTGTTTGGTCATTCTATGGAATTCAGATATTATTCATTGGGAGGGATTTAGCATTGGAAACTCGATTGTCTTCCGCAGCGTACATCCAGGCTCATTCCAAAGCATTTTAGCATATATATTTTTATATAATGCTTAACTAAATAAAATTATGAAAAGTATTGATTTATTTCCTCAATTGTGGTATAGTTTTTAAAAAGTTCTCGTTTCTTTTTTTCCGCGTATGAACCCTTAAGTATCCATTGTAACAGAGGGGATAGTATGGAATATTATACTCGGTATTATATTTTAAATATTTCTTGCCTCGTTATGAGAAACTGTTTTAGTATAAAATATTATTTTGAAAATTTTATTACGCTTGTGGAGAATTTCAAGTTTAAATAACAGAAAATAAATTAAATTTAGGTGGGTAGCTTTAAAAAATCTTTTTTAAACGCACAAGAATTAAACTGATACACGTCGTTGGAGGTAAATTGGAATCTAACTACTTTTTGAGTTTTCAATAAATGTATTACATTTTGATTTATTAAAGATTGCTGTCTCATGACGACCGTTCTGGTTCTTTTCGGTAGAGAAATTCTGATAAAAAATTAAATTTTAGAAGCCTTATATGAAAGTTCCGTTACCTTTATCGAAAATTTTAAAATTCTATTCGATTTCATATTTTGTAGTAAAAAACCTTGAATTGTATGCGTATACGAATAAAAATTAATTCAGCATTAACAACTTCATGAATTCAGTCTTCAAAATGTGAGGCAAATGTTTTATTGCAATGGTATTGTCATGGGATAAAAAGTAAAATCCCCCTAATAACTCTGGAACTAATTATAGTAGAAAAAAGTAACTGGCACCAAAAAATTTGAAATAAAGTCTACTTTTATATAGTGTATGTAAAATTTGCTCAAGGGTCAATCTAAAAATCAAAACCATACTAAAATTCGTTTTAATTTTTTTTTTTTTTTTTTTTGATTCATGTTAACACCCATTTTTGAAAATATATTTTAAATTTTCGGCTCAAACTATGCTTAAAAACAAAATTTCAATTAATTTGGATGGTAAGTTGTTAAATTATTTACATTCAAAATTTAGAACTTCTAATGTTAAATTACCTTTTCATGTGTTTAGTAATATCTCCTGAAATTTAAATCCTAATGTGATAATTTTGCATGTGGTTATAATACTAAATAAAAAGAAAAGATAAATACACTAAATTTGAAATGTAAAAAAATTTATAATATGAATTATGAAATTAATATTCGAAAAATATGATTTGCACCCAACAATTTTTTTGATAGATTTATATTTGTTATATGTCCTGCTTAATGTGAATTCTCAATTTCAAGTTTTTCAATTTCAAGACAAAACACTTCGGTTTTCACTGATTTTTTTCTAAATTATCAAACATTCTATTTTGTAAAATGATCTGAACGTTTCAAATTTCTTGTAGGTGATGTAAATCTGGTCTATTCAGATGCTCTAAAATGATTGTGTTAAAATAGGAAGTTTACTTACTTTTAGGGTAGAAAAAAATATCGTCTCCCTGAGGCACGAAGTGACCTCAGGGAATTTGAAAGGGTTAGAATTCATATTTTTAAGAACCAATTGCACAATCGATTGTAGATTAATGTTTTTGATCATATTTTTGGTTTGTCAATACCTCTAAAATTGCGCCCTGAAACTATGTTGTAATACGAGAGAAAAACGTTTTCGGAAAAACGACAGTATTTTTTACCCAAAGGATCAACTACGATATATTTTTTGTGGATTGGTTACAGCCTTTGAGACGTAAGAGTTTAATTTTCAAGGAAATGTCATCCGTTTTTAACTTTACTGTGCGGTTTGGCCAATCTAAGTTGATAAATAATGACAAAATGACCTTCGAAATGCCTTTCTTATGTATTTTCTTCCAATTTGTAAATAAGGCTTTTGCGTATATGTCAGAGCCTTTTTCCCCTGGGAAGGACAGGTATGAGTTTACAATGAGATGTTTAATTAATAACTCGGCTTATAACTAGAAATTTAAAATTCTGAGTCTTAGGTTCATCAGAAGAAACCTTCGACTACCCTCACAAAATTTTTCAGCCTCGTACGGGCTGTAAATTTTCCCAGGCATCGCACAGTTACAGATTGAAACTTTCTTTAATTGGTATTGAGCTTATAGTAAATGTACTTATCACGATTGAAAATTCAAAATTTGCCCAATGCAAATGATATTGAAAATGCTTTAGGCGAAACAAAAACGATAAGTACAATTTAATATGAATTAACACTTCGAGTATCACTTTCTTACATGTTTTTATTTTCACATAGTTTTATAGACTTTTCAAAAACTTCAAAAGCATAGATATCATCTATTTTAGATACTATATTGAATAAATACTATATGGCCAAAGGTGACCGGCAACTCGTGATTTTAGAAGTTTTGTTAAATATCTAGAAAATATAAGAGGAATTATTCTGAAATCCAAATGCTTAAACAAAATAGTACAGGTCATATATTTCCGTAAAGATATTTTTTTTTCAAAACGTCATAGAGGAGCGTCAACTGGTAGAAACTGGGCAAAATATTGTTAAATTTCCTTTAAAAAAAATTTCTGGTTCCAGTTATGTTTGTACCACTTTCCAACATAGTTGAAAATTGTTTATAATTTCTGTTTATCTGTTCGTCTCGCTATCAGTCTGTCTGTCCGTGCTCTAACTCACGTAAGTATAGTCTGAATGCCATGAAATTGATACATGTTATTGGGGTTTACTAAGGCTAGGTTTTACTCGGTATTGAAAATGAAGAGTTCCTTTGCAAATGTTGATTTACATGACTTCTAAAAAAAAAAAAAAGTTATATTACAGTCCGTGTGTGAAAATAATTTGCCGTGTATTTTAATTATATTTCAGTATTTTAAGCATATTGAAATTGATATACATTACTGAAGTGTACTAGAAAGTTCTTACTATAGAATATGGAAAACATATAACTTATCGTTATTTTCAGGGACACACAAAATACTTTAGCTATTGAAGAAAAGGAGCAATAACTAAACTATTGAAGTCTACGAACAGTAATTGCTAGAAGTGCGTTTTCAGTTGATATGCTTTTTTAAATTTAACTATTTTTAAAATATTACTTGGTGTGTATAAATTCTATAGATCATATACAGGGTCATACAAAAGTTCTCAACAACATCCGTTTATTGGCGGAAATTACTGACTAGGCAACGTTCCCAGGTGTAAGTTGTGGATTTGGACGAGTATAGTATCAAAAGAAAGATCTCGTCATGCACGTTAAAAAGGGAAATAGAACTACCTGTCCGAATCCAGCCGTTTTCGAGATATGACCATTTGAAGTGTGAATGAATAAATAAATTGACAGGGAGGTATAAAATTTTTTCGCAAATTAAAAGTTTATTTGCATTGTTTTTCATCCTCCTGCAAATACCTTTTCGAGAGCTACCAAAGAAATCCTTTGTACCCACATATTGCCGGTTGTTTCCTCTCTTTTAGATAGACACTTCGCATTCGACGAAGTTTTCGCGTACGGCTGCATTCGGAGAGTTTTTTTTTATCTGTTTCTGTTATTTCCAGCACCTTGTTTTATGCAAAATTTTCGGCAAATGTGTGGCGTGACGTAATGCATAAATTGTACTAAAAAATTGCAAAGTAAATTTTAACTTGCGAACAATTTATGTATCTGCCTGTCAATTTATTTACTTGTTTATTCATTCACACTTCGAGTGCTAATATCTCGAAAACGGTTGGATTTGGATGGGTAGTTCCGTTGCCCTTTTTAACGTACATGTCGACATCTTCCTTTTGATACCACACTCGTCCAAACCCACAACTTACACCTGGGAACGTTCCCTAGTGAGTGAAATTTTTAAATGTGCTATGTATTTAACTGAACTAATTTTTTGCATACTATGTAGTATGTATACATATCTATAGATCACATGTAGGACGGCACTGATATAAGGGAACGTCTATTCAGAAATTTTGTTACAGTTCGATAAAATTTTCATAAATAATCCCAATTATTTTGTTAAAAAATATAATTAAGATAAAAATTGATTAACCAGTTAAATACCATTGTGTTCCATTCGTGTAACATGATTCTAGTTTGTAACAAAAAGCATTTTACTTGTCTAAGTGTTAAATCAAAATTTTGTTATTCTTGTGACACGCTGGTCACAAAAGTAATAAAATTTGATTTATTACATAGCCAAACAAAGTACATTTTGTAACAAATTAGATATATTTTATGAGAGTAGACTACAATGTTATTTATAACTGGTTAGATCAATTTTTATCTTAATTATATTTTCTAACAAAATAATTGGGATTATTTATGAAAATTTTTTTGAATGGTCACAAGAATAATAGTGTGTGTCCGCATAAACGAATATTCAAATGATTATTCATGGTGATAGAAATCGGATTTCCAAATCCGTTAAGCGTTTGCCAAATTGTTCATTTACACATCATCTTTCACCAAAGTATCATCAAATCATCAAAGTGTGAAGTTTTGTTCGTCTGAATGTGCTAGAAACTGGAAAGTGTTTCATAATCTATGCTGTACGCAAGGTTTTTTTTTTCTTGTTTGACTAGAAAAAGAAACTGGAAGGTTGGCAGCTATGCTTCTGTATTATACACGAAAAAATATATACATTTGGTAATGTTATACCCACTGCGTAAGTTACTGAGTGAGTTCATGATCGAGATCTGCACAGGCCGGGCCGGGCCGGGCCAGACCAGGCTCGGGCCTTACTTTTTCCCCGAAGAATCAGGACGTGCAGGGCCTCACTTATTTTTTCCGTAAGAAGCCGATACTCATTTCATTCTTCCTAGTCTTCATGGACCAAAATATTCAGTCCCGGTTGAATCATCCCATATGAAAATCATTTTCTCGATGTTGTGATCTGTTCAAAAATCAGTAAAATTTGGCTTGGTCCAATTTTTTTTTTTTTTTTTTTTTTTTTTAATTCTAAAGGCATATAGTTTTAAATCGCCATTATTCTACAATTAAACATTAAACTTTATTCTTTTTAAGCAATCATAGATTTCTAGGCTTATTATAATAGAGTTAAATGCGTGAAAGAAGAACCTGCCTATGACAGAATATTCTTTTAAAATGAAAACTAGAAATTTCTTTTAAACTGTTCGTCCATGCAAAATTAATACAATCACACGCGAGAAAAAAAATAATATACATTTACAACTGCTAAAAAGGGAACTTGTCTATAACGTAATTTTTTCTTTCCAATGAGATTCCATTTTAGAAAATATTACTTTTTAATTATTAATTTTTATTAATTTTTAATTTTATCATACACCGTTTTTTAGATTTTTACGTCTACAATACATAGAATATGTATTAATAATATTAATGATAACTGAAACATCTACATACAACAGAGGTTCATTAAAAATATATCGCAGTCTACGGCGCTTCTGCATAAATAAAGATTATAAACGTAAAAAAAAAAAAAAAAAAAAAAAAAAAAAAAAAAGACTGATGTAAGTTTTTTCGGTGAAAATTCTTCCGCAAGAGAAAAAATCAATGATCTGTAGAAATTCGCTCGGGCCGGGTTAGAGCCAAAATTTTAACTTTTTTCCGGGCCGGGCCGACTTGGGCCGTGTTTTGCAGCTATTATACCAGGCCAATATTTCGTTCCGGTCGGACCGAATTTTTTCTATGGATAGGGCCGGGCCCAGGCCTGAAAATTTCGGCCAATGCAGACCTCTAGTTCAGGATCTTGAGACATAGATCGGGGAAGCCGTAGAGGCCTGAAACTCTTCCCACCCCACCTTAGAAAGTTATTGTACTGTAATACTGTATTCTATTTTATTCACTTATATAAGTTGGCATCATTAAACATATGCAAACTATTGTGCATTAAAAAAACCGGTCCTAATTAAAAAACGTACTTCCTCCCAGCCTTCAAAAACTTCTACTCAGATCCGGACAACTCTTGCTTTCCAAATTTCTAGAAAACCAGATAATCTTTCGACTAGCAGAACGAGACAAAAAAAAATAGGAAAAAAAAAAAAAAAAAGACGAGACTAAATAAAAGGATTGAATAAATGAAGGTCATATTTGATCAAACGTCATAGAATATTTCGTTGCCTTTTTCAGAGCACACAAAGAAATTTCTTTCAAACGAGTTCTCCAGATTAAAATTGTTTTAAAATAAAATTGTTGACAGCGCCATTTATATATATGTATACATATATTTTTTTTTTCATTAAGGGGATGCTTCACCGATGCAGTTTTTTAAATCGTCGGTCATGAAATCCCATGTTAATCTCGAGAGAAATTTAAACAGGTGATTGCTCATTATGTAATATCTGTATCAAAATACTGGTTTTCCAATTAGAAAGTAGACGTAGCCAGTTTTCAAAGATTGTTTTCCTAAATATTAAGCATTTTTCAAAAACTCAATAAAAGTAGAAATTCTTAATTGATCAAATTTTTTTAGAATACACTGGTGTCCAAAAGTTAAGCATAATTGGTAATTAAGTAATTATTTTTAAGTAATGAAAGAAATATGAATCGGAATGTGCTGAAACTCCAGGTGTGTAAACAAAATAGTACGCGTCACATATTTTCGCGAAGAGTTTTCCCCGAAATCGAACAGGGGACCGTCAACAAATTGAAAAAAACGAAGATCTTTTGGATAACCCTGTCAAAACTAATGTAGCAAAAGCATTCAAACTGCACATTATGATTAATTGGCTTATTGTAATGTACTGTGTTAATTTTTACAAGGATAGCATGTATACTCGTAGAGAAATTAAGGTTTCTATAAAAACAGTCCTAAAATTTTTCCAAGTTTTTTGCTTATAATTTGCAGAGTTCTTATTATAAAATAATGTTCTTTTCTGAAAATATGACAAACATCATTGTACACAATACCCTGTCATCAGAATTTAAAAATAATAAAAATTGTATGAAAAATGAGTATGTTTAGTAAATAATTTTTCATTGCGCATGCGTCAACGATATCAAAATGTCATTTGCATATTGTGTTAGCTAAATGTATAGAGCAACTTCTGTAAAAGTTTCAAAAACATAGCTTGAAAATTCTGAAAATGGGAGCCTATAGAATCAACTCAAAATCCTTTATTCCCTAAATGAAGCAAAAAGATGAGGGGCTGTATCCATATTCCATTGTTTAGTGCCTACACAATATTGCACGTACAACTATATTTAGGTAAAACCCCTGATTTTTTACCGATACCATGTATCTAACTCGTTAAGCTGAGATAACTCGACATGTAGGGGCCTCGTCATCGGTTAGAAAGAATTCTTTCTATAATAAATAAAGTTAAAATTTACAATTGAACGGGAACGAGTTTGTTGATTTTTTTGTATATTGGAGCTGATATTACTTCTCAAGAAGTTAACTGAAATGAACAGAATCACAGAATGATTATTGGGGGGGGTGGGGGGGGGGGGACTTATGAATTGTTCATTTCTGTTTCAACTAGACTGTTCACAAGTGCTCCACATCCCTACTAGAGTTAAAATGATAAATCATTAACATTTCTCAATTTTAGAAGATTTTTTTTTTTTTTACGTGAAAACTTCTTTAGGCGCATTGGGCATTTTTTGAAATGGGAAAAAACATTGAATTCTCGACACTGTTACAGACACCTCTGAAATTGGGAAGAAATATGATGAATCTGACCTTATTACTCAGCACCACCTAGCGGTGAATGACTGGAACTTTTCTCCGGGGACGCATCATACTGCACGGGGGGAGGGTCGATAGGGGAGTACCGGACTGTCAGACGGGGTGCGAAGTAGCTGTCACCTTTGGATTAAACCGGATTAGCGCATTGGCGTGAATTTGTAAGGAGTATCCGGGCATCCATTTTGTAGCCTGGTGGAATTATAGAATTTTAAACAGCTCTTCAAGAAAACAAAATGTGACTGTAGTGTTTCTCTCTTTTTAGCGTTAATAAATGCATTGTGTTCCTTTTTAATTAAAACTCCGTAGAGGGGATGTGGGTATCTGTTAACTAAATGCTCCATATTTTAATATATCATAAATATAAGGTGCCGATAATTTGAAAAGTTTCTAGGAATACAATTTAACAGACATACTGAAAAAATGGGATATATGGGTAGAAGGTAAAAATGATTAAAACCATAAACTAGTCCCTGCGAGTTAATTCACAAGTATTGTTATACAGTCATCTTTTATTGCATTTTCAAAGAATTATTTTCATTTTATTCCTCTGTCGAAGATTACCAAACGATTTTACGCCTTCCAAGCCATTAAGAGGCTACTTCAGTCAAGCGAAAAGACCCATTCGCTAATGCTAATGCTATAAAAAAATTTTATACAGATATCTGGGTTACATTTCGGTGTTTAACTTTTTTTTTTTCACTGGATAGATGAGATCGATCTGTACAAAGGACGTTTTTACTTTTCTGTTTTTGTTTACAGATGTTTTTAATGAGTATACTTTAATTTACTTAAATGATATTTTATTTGAATGAGCATACTTCGAAACCAGTTTCAAATATTAAAGCATTCTAAAAAAAAACAGCAATCAAAATTGAAGTAAAAAAAATGTCTTGTACAGGCCAATTTTTGCTATCCATTGCAAAATTATATAAAAAAATTGAAATGTAACCGAGATACTTTTGCACATTTTTCTCATTTAGCATTAGTAAACAAATCTGTTTGGATTCGGGACTAGAGATGTAAATTTTCCGGAAAAATATAAGTGGCGGAAAAAAACTGGTTTTTTACCGGTTTTTTTCGGAAAAAAACGGAAAAATTGGAAAATTTGATTTTTCATGACTGTTTCTCCCAAATAAATTATATTTTCTTAGAGAATACTAAATAATAAATACTTTTTCCCATTTATATGTATTAAATGAAAATTATTTTCACTTTATATTACAAAATAAAAAGAAAGTAGCAAAGCCTGCTTTTAAAAGTTTAGTTTTTTTTTCCACAGCCTAAGAATTTTTATTAAACGCTATTGTTTGTTATATCATATCTCTGTTGAAATGATTTTTCAGTTACATGTTTAACTACCAATTGACCTAATGTAAAAATCTGAGCCAGTATGTCTGCAGTTTGGAATGAAATAAATTATGCATTCCATTTACATAAGTATAGTTTTTAAGTAAATGATACTAGTTTAAAGAAATTATTGCAGTTTTGTCATTATTATGAATATCAGTATTCAAAAATTCCATTGTTTGTTTAAAAAAATATATTTTTACACTAATACTTTTTTTTCTTAGAATTATAATTTTATTTCCTTTATAAAATATGTTTAGTTTTGGTATAGCTTTCCAATCTCACCTCAAAAAAGTTTTGATTTAGTTTTATAATCTAAATTCAAACAAAACTAAGTTTTACTTTGGCTTACTCAGGTCTGCAACTAAAAAACAGCGTAGGATTTATTGACTGTTAGATTTTTACTCACTGAAACCAGAAAAAAAAAATGTATATATATATATATATTTTAAAGTTTAATTAAATGTAATTTTTTTCTTTTTACCCTGAAATCTGGTATTCTATTCTCGAGTAAGAAATCATATTCAATAATGTTTCCACATGGTAATTTTATATTTCTAAGAGTGGAACTCAAAAGTTATGAAAACAGAACACTACAAATAGAAAATGCTCACTATTTGAGGAATTAACAAAAGCAGTTACATACAGAGATAAACTTCTACTGTGCTTTAGAAAACTACAAAAATTCAAAGTTTAATCAAGAGGGAAAGTATAATTTGGAACATAGTTATTTGTAATAAAATGTTTTTTTTTTTTTTTTTTTTTTTTTTTTTTAATCACAGTTGTAGTTTTCTAATGCAAACTGCCCATATTTTTGCAACATTATTGTACATTATGGAGGCAAAATGGAGGTCAATTTTAGATTCAACACCTTGAAAAAACATTCAATTAATCAGCTATAACGAAATCTTGAAAAATGCAGCATAGTAGTGCCACCTATAGAGCAATTTACACCAAAAACTAAACAACATTAATATATATCAGAAACTGTCTAAAGCTGTAGTTTGATTTTTAAAAAAAATCGTCCTTGAGGTAAAGCTATTGCGATAAACATGAATAATGCTAGTGTTCCTACATCCTTCGATAAGAGTTGCGACATGATGGCAATAAATTCTGATTGGACAAAATCTGTTTTCAACCGCCGCAGTCGATCGACTGCAGCGCTACCATAGACTTTACATGGGATGAAATTAGAAGGTTTTAAAATCTTCATCATTCATAATATTTCCATGCTTTTTTCGATTTGTAACATCAATTTTCATGTTCAAAAATGTTTACATTATGGATATAAATGTAATTTTGCCTACGAATTTCGCAATTTTCATGCAAAAATATTTTTTTTCTTCCGTAAGTTTCGTTTTCATTCTGCCAGCACGACCAAATATCCCATCATTTTCTCGTTATATTTTATGTATATGCATATAATTTGAATTATTTTTATTGGTATGACTAAATTGTATATATATCCTTGCGTTGTTTTGGTGAAATCGCATCACAAGTATTTTTTTTTCCCCCTTTTTCCGTCATAAGTGATAAGTAATCAAAATAGGTTTGGCGAGGAATACAAGAACGCCAAATGCCAAATTCTTTTATGAACTTGTTTCCAGGTCAAAAAAGTCGTTTCGTTGACCATTTTCGCAGATGGTTTGGTGTAATGGTTAGCATACAGGTCTCGTAACCCCAGCCTTTTGGGTTCGATCCCCGAGCTGGATTTCTCTCTCTCTCTCTTTTTTTTTTTTTTTTTTTTTTTTTTTTTCCTTCATTGATTTATTATAAGTTACACTTATTTTTTTGAATAATTTATTACCAGTTAATAAAATGTATTTTCTTAGATTGTGTTTTTTAAAATAAAACTAACTTTTAATATTAAATATCATCCAAATGCTATATTTTGATAATTAAAAAGAAACATTTTATTTTTTTCCCCTCATTGATTTATTAAAAGTTACTCTATTTTTTAATTAATTCTTTCAAAAGAAAAAAAAACTAAGTTTCAATATTTAATTTAATTATTTATTTATTAATAATTTATTATCAGTTAATAAAATATTGTATTTCTTTAGATTTATTTTCTTTTTTAATGAAATTAAGTTTTAATATTAAATATCATCCAAGAGCTATATTTTGATAATTAAAAAGAAACATAAATTTTAATGTAATAACATCGAATAAAATTACATTTTAAATATTTTTAAATCGTAATTTAATAATTAAAAATATCTAATAACTAGAGATAACTTATTTCAGCATTCATTTTTATGAAATTAACCTTTCACTGAACAATTTTTTCTATTTTTATGATTTTTTTAAAAATTTTTAAAAAATAATTTAATACTATAAAAATATCTAATTACTACAGATAACTTATTACGCATTCATTTTCATGAAATTAACTTTTCACTGTACGATATTTTCTATTTTTATAATTTTTTAAAATTTATTTTATTATTATTTTTTTTAAATCTATATATAGGTCTCATAATGAGAAAAATAGGAAAAATAATTAAATTCAAAATTTTCAGCAAAAATTTTATATTTTATGGTTTGTTCTATATGTGCACATTTAAGGTTTTAAAATATTGGATCACTATATTTTGCTACAAAATAAACTTATTTCAGATTTTTTTTTTTTTTTTTTAAATTAGTTATTCTTTTTTTTACCGATTCTTTCCAAATAATTACGTTTTAATATTTAATTAATTAATTTATTTATAATATATTATATTAGTTAATAAAATATTATGTATTTTTACATCAATTTTTCTCAATGAAATTAAGTTTTAATATTTAACATAATCCAAGGGCTATATTTTAATAATTAAAAAGAAACCTAGATTTTAATTTAGAAATAACATCGAATAAAATTACGTTTAAAATATTTTCATGTCGTAATTTAATAGCATAAAAATATCTAACTACTAGAAATAACTTACTACAGGTTCATTTTTATAAAATTAATCCTCTACTGCAAGATAGTTTCTATTTTTATGTTTTAATAACAATAATAACATTGAACTATATCAAACTATGAAGCGCTTTAATTAAAAAAAAATTAGTTATGTATATAATATACACATATATTTTAATCTATTAAAAGTTTTGTTAAAAGCTGCTGTAACAATAAATTATAAATTATTCCTTATTGGATAAATCAAATAACAAACAAACAAAATAATAATAATAACAAAATAAATAGACAAGGTCAAATGAGCTGTCATTTGATTTCTGTCCTTAATATATTTCCTGTATATTCTTACAACTTTCATTGAGATTATTAGCAGATAATTTTTTTGAAAACTCAAAAAGACTTCATTGATCATTATGGAATATTTATGTTTTGGAAACATTAATACTTTTGAGAATCTTTTTACTCTAATAATAATAATAATAATAATTAATTAATAAAATTATAAAGGCAAAAAAGTGGAATTGTAAAAAACTAAAATGTTTTGAGAAATAAGTTATAAAGTCATGTTTTCCTATTTCAAAATATATAAAAATTTAATTTTTATGATTAAAGTGAAACCGATTGTCCTAAATAATGCAATATAATATATATAAATATTATTTTATGTTATAAATGGTTTCAATTCATTCACTATAATTTTAGAAAATATAAATTAAATAGATAAATATTTATTGTTAAATTCTAAGTAATAAATTTAAAATAAATATTAAATGAGCTATGAATTTCACAGTGCAACTTTTTTCACAATAGGGACAAAAATGAAAACAAACAAAATTTACTATATTCGAGACTCGTTCTAAAAAAGAAGAAAATTTGTTTTGTTTATCTATTTCCGATTCGTAAGAACGCGCATTAAAATAATAATAATAGCAATGATAAAAATAACCAAAGGGCGAGGAAGCGCCAAGCATAAAATTCAGGGTTGCACGCGTTTTCTTCCATCCTCCATTTTTCTTCCACTGAGCATGCGTACTTGATCTCATGACGCTACTCTTACAAACAAGGTCCAGGTACTCTAAATAATGCAGCATAGCAGCGTCATCTGTTGAGCAATTTACACCAAAAAGTAATGAGCACGAAGTTATGTCAAAGATTAACTTAATCTGAAATTTTATAAAAATACATACATTAGTTTGAGATAGAACTATTGTACAAATTATGAATAATGCAGCATAGCAGCACCATCGGTTTGGCGATATACACTAATAACTAAACATCTCGAGTTTATATCAAGGTGTAACTGAATCTACAGTTTTGTGAAATTATGTGCATAAGTTCTTGAGATAGAGTGCCCATAAAATTTGTCATATACAGACTAACAGAGTGGCTGATATTTTCCAAAAATCATCAAAACGTGTTCAGGACCTTCTAAAACTTTTAAATACACCAAAAACTGGAAGTCAAATTTTTGACAAATTCAATACTTACTTCTTGAAAAGATAGATTAAAGTAATAAATGCATATTTCAAAATTTTACGTTGAATTTTTAATTTTATCATTTCCATTAATCGGCATATTATTGCAATAATTTTACACATGAATTAATTTTTAGAAAGAGAAGTTGCATTTAATTACATATCTAGATTTTTTTTCATGTAATCAAGTTTTTGTGAAATTGTGAACTTTTTTGTATATACTTGTACAAAATATATTCAGAATTTTTGAATAAAAAATTATTACTATATTTAGGTTCCTATTTAGACATTTTTAATAAGGTTATTTACATACATATATGCAACTTAATAAGATTCAGCTGCTGTATGACATGAGATTTTTTTTTTCTTCAATCACTGCACTTGCAAAAGATTCAGTTTGTTGATTAAACTTTTTCTGAAATGTCTATTTTCAAGAGAAATTTTGCAAAGGGTCTTGTGTTTCAAGCAAGAAAAAAATGTGAAGGATCCTTTCAAGTTTTCTCAATCAGATTTCTGCTCAGAGATCAGATTACCCACATTAAAATTTTCATATGAAACACTCAACATAAAAATAAGTAAAATAAAAAGTATGAGAATGTAGCTATTACAAAATATTCACTATATTATTTCATAAATGAAATTTCAATTTTTCCAGTTCGGAAAAATTGAAAAATAAGCCTTCGGAAAAAAAAAAAAAAAAAAAAAAAAAACGAAAAAAAAAAAAAACGAAAAAAAAAAAAAAAAAAAAAAAACGGTTTTTTTCCCAATTTTTCCGGGTTTTTTCCGAGCATTCCCATCTCTATTCGTGACTAAAAGATTTCATCCTTAAAAGAAACTAGCATACCAAATTTTTAAAAATTCCTGCCAGCTTGGCCTACAGGCGCAGATTGATTTTGAAGTTAAGTGCTCATTTCAACAATAAAAAATAAAATATGATAGAGGTAAACCGAGTTTTAACAAGTTTATTTGGCCGCTTTTAAAGAATTTTTCTTTTGTTTGTTTTTATTTTCTTTTATTTTCTTTTATTTTCTTTTCTTTTATTTATTTTTTGTCAGAGCTGGTTTTATTAGAATCATCTTATGCGTAATTCGGCTCAAAATCCTCAGTTTGACAGCATATTTTGAAATATATTCTGGATTTATCCAACCATCGACCAATACGCATTTGAGAACAAATTCGAAATAAAAATGAGTTAGAAACTAGGCAGTTTGTTATTTGAATACATTCTATATTCTTCAATCATGATCGCTTGCAGAAATTCTGTTCAAAACGCCCACTTTGGCAGCATATTTTGAAATATTCTTCAGTTCTTGTAAGTCACAGCAACTTTGGATTTGAATATCTCTGTCAGACATTTAGCTATAAAGATCAAAATTTTTTTGATCAATTCAGGAACGTATAAGGAACAATTTCCCATAATACGGGAATTTTGTCTTACGGGGCCGCATAATAATTTAAAATCAAATAGACACCCCCCCCCCCAAAAAAAAAAAAAATGGAGCTGCAATTAATGTCGTCACATTTTGCCGCCTTTTTTATGAAACTTTGTTACTGGAAGTAAGTGCCTAGAGGCGATATTAAAGGAGCTAGCCTGTTTTGCTAATTACGACTCACCCTTTCTCTATATTTATATGCATACATACATATAGCTAGATAGATTAATGAAGTTTTCTACTAATTGAAGTTTTGGGGTCTAGGGGTCATAATCAGTGTAGATTTGCAAAAAAAAAAAAAAAAAAAAAAAAAAAATGCAGAATTTGTAACATAAGAACGATCGCAATAGGTAGTATTCTATACAAAATCTACCTTCTTAATTAACCTTCTTAATAATTTTCGTTTTCACCCATAATTATTTAATTTTAATTTATTTTTTCCAGAAAGAAAACAGGAAAATAAAAACAAGTTTTCTGTTCAACATTTAAAAAATTAAGGAAATTTTAAATATCTAATTACAGTATATACAGGGTGAATCATAAATATCGAAACAATAGGCTATCTCCTTAAATATTGCCCCTACACTCATGCTTCCAGCTGCAAAAAATTATCAAAAAAGGTGAATTTTTTGATAAGTTGTAACTCCATGGGGGGTCTATTTGAAAAAATACGAAAATTAATTTTTTATACGTATTCCCACGTATGGCAAAATTCCCAATTAGGAAATTATTCCTTATCCATTCCTAAATTTAAAAAAAATCTCCATATCTAAAAATTTCAGAGATATTAAAATCCAAAATTCTCAAAAATTCGTGAAAATCCGGGGCGATTGCCCCTCCCCCCCTCATGCCCCGCGCTGTACGGCATTGTAACACTATAATAAATTTATATCACATTAATTGGCACTATAATTGGCGATTTAATATAATCAGTCACATTTATTCCGGGAGGGACGAATTGTTTAAACGAAGCATCCTTATAACTCCAAAATTAACAATCCTATGAAATAACAATTTGCGGCGTCGGATTAAGCGTCTCATTTCGCATTCAAATATATCTTTGAATCGAAAATTGAATGATATACAGAGCCAGGAAAATTCTCCGTAATATTGACGTAACCTGTTTTTCGATTGCAAATAACTCGACAACTAATAATCCGATGGACTCGGTTCTTGTTGTCAAATTTTTGCCATTTTAAGGCCTTTAACGTCCATCCCTTGAAATTAAAAAAATCAAAAAAATTTATGTACTTTTTATGAGAACGGGTTTTTAGAGGGTACGAAAAAAATAATTCCGAATAATCGAGGTCACTGAATATTATCCGGATAATCGGGGCTTGTTTGTACTCGCACATAGTAAGTCCATACAAAATTTGAAGTCTCTATCTCAATTTGTTCGTGAGATACAGTAGATTATCCCGTCGACCCAAAAACTATCGCCAAATTATAAGATTGAATGCCGTCTGTCCGTCAGTGACGCTTTATATTTTTCTTTCATAGAACTTGTGTCTAATCTTTTATTTGGTTTATGTATTTATACATTCTTAAGCGATTATAATTATAAGAGACATTATGAGCGATTTCGATCACGTCATCACCCGTTTTTCTCCTGCTTTCCGGCCGGTTTTTCTGCTTTCGTCGAGAAATGTGCTCAAAAACATCCACTTTGTAGGCTTGGTATGAAAAATATATTGTGTTTAAAAAAAATTGAAATTATTTTAAAAAGAAAATAAAGAACACGCACCACATTTGCCACGCTTTTTCTTAAAAAGTAACAATCCTATCAACTAACAATTTGCTGCGTCGGGTTAAGGGTCTCATTTCACATTCAAATATATCTTTGAATCGAAATTTGAATGAAATACAGGGACGTAAAAATTCGACGTAATATCTGCGAGATTCATTTTTCGATTCTAAATATCTCGACAACTAATGATCCGATCGATAACGTTCTTGGTGCAAAAGTTTTGCTATTTTATCACCTTTTACGACCATACCTTGAAATTAAAAAAATCGGAATTTTTTATATACTTTCCATCAGAGCGATTTTTTCGAGAGTACGAAAAAAATAGTTCCGGATAATCGAGGTTATTGATATTAAATAGGCTTCTTTGTCTTGTTGCATACTAAGTACATACAAAATTTCAAGTCTCTAGATCAATTCGTTGGGGAGATAAAGCGGTACTACTAGGTTATCCCGTCAACCCAAAACTATCGCCACATTATAAGTTTAAATGCCAATAATGGATGATATCTCGCTTGCATTGCAATATTTTTATACGATTCTTTTTGCACTGGATAGCTGAGATCGATGTGTATTTTTACTTTTACGATTTCGGTTGCAGATATTGGGTTTCGATTTTTGAAGAGAATTTAAAATACAGTTATTTAAATTATCGCTGGTAAAGTTATTTTCACACACACACAAAATGTCTAAAATTGCAAGTGGCCAGTCACCTTTGGCCATATAGTGTATTACTGTTGATTCTCTCTCTCTCTCTCTCTCTCTCTCTCTCTCTCTCTCTCTCTCCCCCATTTCTCCTAAAAATAAAGCAGCATTTCAACAAAATTATATATATATTTTTTTTTTTTTTTGAAAAAATAATCTTATCTAAAAGGCAGGCATTAAAATACTATTTTAAATTATTTCTCATTTTCCCATTTCACGCGCTTTTCTTTATTTTTATGCAATTTTATGCCTGCTTTGCATCTTGAAATAGCAAGAAATATATTTAAAAATGCAATTTGTCTGAAAATCGTATATCATAAATGCTTTTTGCTGTTAGTTGGAAGTATAGTAAAATATATTAAATGTAACACATATATTAGATTTTCAATAAAAAATGCAATGCATTTACATTCTGTACACCGAGAAATCTGAATTAGATCACTTGTTTTTAATTGATGTAAATTAATTATTTAATAAACTACCTCATATCTTTCTTTCATTTAGCTTTGAATGTAATAGTATAGACAAAAACAACTCTTGGTACAAAAAAAAAAAAAAAAAAAAATTGCATTTTTTTAAATTGTTTTTTTTTATCAGATATTTTTTTTCCCCATTTAATAATTAGAATTATAAATCTTGATGTATTTTTAGTTCTTTGTGGAATCACTTCGAAAATACAGGAGAAAGAACGACAAACAACGTTGAAGGCTGGCACAGCAAAATAAACTAGTCGTTGGGGGCCACCGTAATACTTACCCATCATGTATATGTATATGAAAATAAAACATGTGAAAACTATTTATACAATGCATTGCAATTCATAAACAAAATTTAAATATTGTTAATATACATAGTAATGCTTTATTAAAGAATTGCTGATGTACCAATTTCGACAAATTATATAAAACGCCAAACTACTCAAGTAGTACCGAACTGCGTAAAAGAAACATCCTTATAACTCCAAAAATAATAATTCTATTAACTAACAATTAAATGCGTCGGATTAAGCGTCTCATTTCCAATTAAAATATACTTCTGAATTGAAATTTGAATGAAATACAGGGTCATGGAAAATCGAAGAATGTGGAAAACAAGATTACAAATGTCTCGGCAACTAATAATCCGATCGACTTCGTTCTATATGCAAAATGTGTGTTATTTTATTGCCTTTTACGTTCATTCTTTAAAACAAAAAAATTCGAAAACTTTTATGTACCTTTCATCAGAACGAATTTTTCGAGGGTCCGAAAAAAATAGTTCCGGATAATCGAGGTTGCTGATATTAAATAGGCTTCGTCTCATTCTTACATACTAACTACATACAAAATTTCAAGTCTCTATCTGAATTTGTTCGGGAGATAGAGCGTTTACAGACAGACAGACAGACGGACGGCAAAATTTTTTTTTTCTAAAAATGTTTTTCGGAATCTCCACTATCTAAAACGTGTAAATCCGTCAAAAAAAAATTTCGATTTTCAAAACGATTGCAAGACTTACCCTATACTACGTATGATGGGTAAGTAACAAGAGAACTCACAGCCATCATTTAAACATTTATAACTTTGTTCTGCTCCTTAAACAGGAGAAGAGAGAAAATGAAGCTGTAATGCGAATGATAGATGCCGGGCATCAATTTCCAACTGGGAAACCAAAGTACAGATTACTTGATACCCATTTGGCGAGTTTAAAAGAGAAAATAATAAATGAAGAAATTTCCTTATTAAATTATATGGACGCGGTCAGCAAACTCATACATTTATAATAAATTTGTTTGAAATTTTAAATTACTGTGGAATTATTTATTTATAAGCTCAAACATATTATATTTGCCATTGCAATGAGAAAAAAAAAAAAAAAAACATTCTATTGGTACGATTGTAATAAATTATATCTAATTTACTAAATGTAGAACTAGAATTTTGCTCAAGATTTCAATTATTTAGATATTATCTAATTTAGTTACCGTGATGTTACTTCAGTAATGCTGTACTTGTTTTTGCTCTAAATCATCTTTTTTTACACTGTAATTATTGATACCTAAGAATATTTGCATATGTTTTCTTAAATTCACTTTCTTTCTCAATAGCTGAAGATTAATCTCAAAAGTAAGGAGGCTCTTATGTAAATAAATATGCTATTTTATGACTTGCATCGAAATATATTTTAAAAATGTATTATTTTTTAAAACTTCAATTGCATATAAATAACAAATAGTTTTGTGTTTTAAATTTTATTAACATACTTACCTATTATCTGTTATACATTTTCATTCGTATTTGTTAATTTATTACATTTATAACTATCAAAATTACACAAGTTAGATTTCCAAGATTCAATTCTGAATGTATATAAAATTATTTAGGACTTGGGAAGCTAGAAATTAGAAACTAAGCTTATTTTAAACGAAGTAGCAAACTGCTTCTACTAACTAGGGAACTGCAAGAAGTGTAAGTCACCGATTTTGACGAAAGAGGTATCGTTGGAAAGATCTGATCGTGAGCAGTAAAAAACTTAATAGAACCACCCGTCGAAAATGAGTCGTTTTCAAGATATCCGACAATTTATGTCACGTAGCTCTAGTGCCCACTTAAAGGGGCTCAGGAGTTGAAAATTTTTCAAAAAATCGATTATTTTTTTTATGATATAGTTTGATTATTCAATTAATTCTTAATTCAATGCAAAAAACCGCATAAAAATATTAGCATTTTTAACGGAGTTATAAGCATTTATGTATCAATACTTATACATAGCCGCATCCATATAATTTCAACTTTAAGTCGTGTTTTCTCAAAACTTGATTTTTGACGAATAACACCAAGATTTTTTTTTTTTTTTTAACTATTTGATAAAATGGCTTTTTTTTTTTTTTTTTTCATGCATATAACATCATAATCTAGATTATAAATTAAGGATATAACTATCACTTAATAAAAACAGTATTAAAAAATCTCTGAAAGTTGAAAATTTAAAAAACCCCTAAAAAATACAACTTTTTTTCCATTAAAAATACTCAAAATATTAAACTATCTAAAATATATTAATTCGAAATCTAGATAATGTTATATGCATGAAAAAAAAAAAAAAAAAAAAAAAAAAAAAAAGCCATTCTATCAAATAGTTTTTTTTAAAATCTTGGCGTTAGTCATCAAAAATCAAGTTTTGAGAAAAAGCGACTTAAAGTTGAAATTATATGGATGCGGCTATGAAAGTGTTGATACATAAATGCTTATAACTCCGTTAAAAATGCAAATATTTTTATGCGGTTTTTTGCATTGAGTTAAGAATTAAATGAATAATATATTAGATCATTAAAAAAATCGATTTTTTGAAAAGTTTTCAACCCCTGAGCCCCCTTAAAGGGGAACCGCAAAAAAAATTTAATCTCGATTTTAACGACAGTGGTATCGCTGAAAAGATATAATTGTGAGGATTAAAAAACTCATTGTAATCACCCATTGGAAATGAGACGTTTTCGAGATATCCGACAATTTGTGCCACATAACTAATGTTGGAAACTGTATAAGTAGTCGGATATCTTGTACTGTGACATAAATTGTTGGATATACGGTCATTCTGATAAGGCACCTCCATAAATTTCGGGGTTCATTGGTTGAGTATAAAGGGTAAGAACAAAGGGGTTCGCTCCTAATTTAGGCAAATGCATTTTCCATGCAGAAATAATCGATTAGCTTGAAATTTTGGATATGAGTTACGGCTGTACATTGATAATTTTGGAGGTTCTTTGGTTAAGTATAAAGGTGAACAGACGATTCATATTCGTCCTTAAATTACATAAATGTGTTTTTATGCAGATTTATCCGATTTTCTTCAAATTTTGGATACGGGTTCTTTCTGATAAGGCAAATCCTTGAATAGTTTTGGAAGTTTAACGATTAAGCATTAAGGAAGAAATCAGGGATTGCCCCCTTCAAATTACATAAATGAGTTTTTATGCAGAATTATCGGATTTGCTTCGAATTTCAGATAATTTTTGCTTTTGATAAGGCGTATCTCTGATTAGTTTTGGGGGTTCAATGATAAAGTATAAAGGTGGGAAATGGGGAAGTTAATCCCTTCACATTGTTTATCGAGGGGAATTATTCTTTCAAAAAATTAAGGCTATATTAAACAATCAGAGGCCTGCACGGGCTGGAATTTCCAGGACCGGGCCCAGACCAGCTCATTATAAAACTCAAAAGCTCGGTCTGACCCGCACACAAATCAATGAAAACCGGGCCGGAAAGTTCTGGCCCCTTCACAATTTCTACTATTTCTAAAACATTCAGTTTTTTATCGTATAATTAAGATTTTTTAAAAGAATCTTAAATCCTCTTCTCTTCCTTTACATAATTTTCAAAATTTTAACATTCAAATAAAAAATTAATTAGGTTTAGAATAAAAGAAAATTAAAAGCATCGTAACTTTTGAAGCTGTATAATAAAAGTAGATTTAAGAAAATATTTCTATATCATTTTATTAAAGATTTCAAATCCAAATTCATTCTCAAATCTAAAGGAGCTAGTTTCCGAATACATTTCTGAATTCATTTCTTTTTCTTTATTTTTTCTTTTTCATTTTTTTTTTTTTTTTTTTTTTTTTTTTTTTTTAGAAAATGCATCAGATATTTTTATTTATAAACTATGTAATCAAATGGCGACAACGACATCCATTTTTTGATACAATCAATTTATGAAAATACTGTGAAAGTTAGCGTTTTGAATAGATTTCCGCAAGTGACCGCAAGGAAGAAATATCTGCAACCATTTGACAAGAATCTCTTATATCTCAAAAAGGTTATATTTTATTTACCAAAAATGAAAAACACTATTCGATTTCAAATTCCCGAAAGAAATTTATTTCGACTCGACCCGGTGTCAAAATTAAAAGTTCAGCCCGAGCCTGGCTCGGTCTCTTCATAGTTTCTCAGTTCACGGCCTGTACAAATATCAAGGAAAACAGTGCGGGTGAGGCCCAATGTGGACCGACTCAATTTCAACAAAAAATTCAGGCTTTAATTAAAATACAGTTGAGATTCCTTTAAAGAATATTATTGTGTGTATACATATATATAGACATCATTCAAGATTATATGATGTGGATTGGCTTTTAATTCTTTTTTCTCTGTCCTTGATTTTTACGAAGCAAACCTTCTGAAAGATAAATTATGCCATCAAAAAGCAATGTATTTTATAGTTATAACTTCAAATAGATGTATATATATATATATATATATATATATATATATATATATATAACCATTAATATTATTACAATATATGAACATGAACCATTGAATTTAATAAATTATAGTACATTAAACATGGAAGTAAAATATGAATATGAATATGAATACAAATGGGATTTGTATTCATAAGTATTTATCAGCATCAAATTAGTATAAGTTAGAAATAATAATAATAATAATAATAATAATAATAATAATAATAATAATAATAAAAGAGCACAATCTTAGAGCATGTATTTTTGACTAAATTACAATAGTTATGTTTCGGGAAATAAAAAAAAAATATTTTGACTATATGATTTTTTTAAAATAAGTTACTTCCTTTTAAAATTTATATTTTAAAAAGTAATATTAAAAAAGTCCTGCAAACTATATTTTTCATTAAATAAATGAAAAAGTTTTGAAATTCGAAAAATATTGTTTAGAGTTCAGTTTTAAACTACCCCACTTAAAATAATAATAATAATAATAATAATAATAATAATAATTTAATTTTTTATAAAAATTTTATGAGAAATTTTGGGATGTGATTTTGATTGCAAATTATATTTTTAACCACCACAGACGAGGGAAAGAAATAAAATTCTAACTCAATAAATATATTTTTTAAAGATTTCATGGAACTGTTTAAAGTAACATTATATCTTGAATAACTCACTTTTCAATTTGTGTCTAAAAATTTTTCTTTCCTGTAGTAAATTTAGAAGGGAAATATGATTCAGGACGGAGCTATTTGTTTTACTGTCACAAGGACAAGTCCATTACAATGAAGAAAAGAAATATATTAATGATATTTTAATTAAAGCAATATATTAATAATTATTATATAATAATATAATTATTATATTTATTACATATTATAATACTTAATAATTTAATTAAACATATTTGATAAATTTCTCCTCTTAAAAGAGACTTAGAAAAATTTCGCGTATAGTAATTTCCGTAAAAACTTTGCAAAAGTGTTTGATTGTAGCCAAAAAAAAAAAAAAAAAAAAAAAAAAAAAAAAAAAAAAAAAGTTAAAAATATTTAAAAAATAATAATAAAATAAAATAAAAAATAAAAAACATTACATACGCATTTTTTTTTTTTGATTGGATTTTTTTTCCCAAGAACTTTTTAAACAAACACTATAAATTATTGATTTCAAGGAAATTTTTCAAAAGAAGAAAAAATCAACTTTTTTGGCCTGTTGGATTGGATACAGTGATAGTGAAAAATGATTATTACCCACCGGGTAGGTATTTATTTTTGGAATATATAGCTGAGTATTTGCAAAAGACTAAATTAAATAAATATCCAAGAATTGGCTATTTTCATATTTTATCGTAAAAAATTCTTGACAGCTTAAGTTGCAATGCTTCCAATACTATAATATCTTTCACTTTGATTACAGAAAAATACCCCTTTTTTCACCTACTGAATGAATGTCACTATCTTTTAGAATCAACATCATGCGTAAACCCTTACGAAAATAATAGTGAAAAATGAACTCATGGTGAAAAACTATTATCTCAAAAATCTATGAGATGTTACAGGAATAAAATATAATAAGTTTCTATGGAAAATTGTGGCAATTACTGAAAAAGCTTAGCTGCCTTATAAGTTAAAATTTGTTTTTTTTAAATAGTGTGTTTTAACTTTTTGACTGTCCCTGTAAATAAAGTAATCATGCTAGAAACTTCATTTTCAAAAGGAATCGTTCTAGGTTATACATAAGTAATTTCCTAAAATTTCATGGCAATCCGAGTATATTTACTGGGGTTGGAGTGCGAACAGACGGCCAGACAATAACCGAAAGCATAAACACGTTAAACTTTGCAGGAAAGTTTTAAAAAGCTACTTTTTCTTCTTCCAGGCATCAAAATGGCTGTTGAAATAGGTCCTCTCTAGGCAAACCTACTATTTAAAAGAACGATTAATCTTTCTTCCTCTAATCCTCTTACTGCGTGGTGGGGAAAATTTGATGAATGGTTTTCTTATTGTTTAAGAATAAAGCCCGTGCCCAGCGTTGCAGAATCTTTTCTCCCCGGGGAAAAAAGAACCGTACGGAAAATTCACTAAAACTCACTTTTTCTACCAGCGCTAACTAGCACATCAAATTTTTGTTCCGTACGGCCTTTTTTTGCCGTACTTTTCGTTAATTTTGTGGACCACAAAGACGCATTATTTACATTTGCGTTGCAGTACGCTGCTGCGTTTATTGTTAGAAACTACTAATATAACTTCAAATAGACATATTAGGATATTTTAACATAAAATATAATACATTAGTTTCTAGGAAATAATATTTTTTTAATGTAACGTTGACATAACAATTTATCATTAAAATAAATCGAAAAGAAGGTTCTTTATATTATACTTTGTTATAATCTTGATAAGACTTCAATAGAAACTGAAACATATTTGTTTTGAGGTGAAAACTTCTTTAGGCGCGTTGGGCATTTTTTGAGATGGGAAAAAACCATAGAAGTCGCGACACTCTTACCAAGACTGACACCTATGAAACTGGGAAGAAATTTGATGATTTGTCAATGATTTTGAGTGGAGATTTCAACATCAACTTTACAGATGATAAAAATCTACAATTAATTGAATTTTTAAATAGAGAATTTAGTTTAACTATGACCGATGATCGCAATCTTAGCACAACGACATATAAAACTACAATTGATGCAGTCTTTACAAGATATTTAAATAGATTCGAATCAAAATTGTTTATTTCCTACTTTAGCTACCAGAAATCTATAGTATCTCTTCTGGAATATAATGATAATAATGATGATAATGATGATGGAAAAGTTGTTGAAATTGTGGGTGAAAATTCATAAGTTTCATTGGTATTCATTTCAAAGAATACCAATTAATTAAATTTCATATTCCATGTATTTGTAAATTTAAGTTTTAGGCAATAGATTACAATTTTTGTATGTAAAATAATATGCATTATTTTTCATGTACAAAAGCGCATTAAATGAAAATTGTAATATAATTCTTTAGTAGTAGTTTATAATAATTAATGAAAAAATCATCTCATTTAAAAGTATTCCCTGCACAATAAAATATTTCCTGCCGATTCAAAAAATATGCCCTGACAATTCAAAAAATACACACGCAATTGTTCAATTTTTTAAAGTGCTTTTTTCCCCCTTTTTTTAAACAAAAATATTTATTTAGTATTCATAGTATATGTTAAAACATTTTAAAAAATGAATAAATAAATAAAGTTATTCTCTTAGGAAATTGGAACTGTGGTTTTACTTTTGAGGTCAATAAATAGTGTTTTCACTTTTGAGGACAAACAAAATGTCGAAGAGCTTCAAACATTTTTACAATATATCTAAATGTGCTAGCATCTGTGGTACTTTTTTTTAAATAAATAAAAAAAAAAAAAAAAAAAAAAAAAAACATATAATAATTAGTGAACAATGGCAACGTTCACACCTGCCCCTGCCTTCCCTATATATTGTAATTTTTAATGTTATTTGATTTCTTCAATAGTGGAGAATAAATTATTCCATTTCTGTGGATAAAGGAGCGAAGGAAAACGATAGGAAATATTAACATTTTTACGCCATTTTGAGGCTGTGCAAATATAATGTTTTCAACTTTTTGGTAATTTTGAACCCCCCTCCCCCCTTTGAATAATGGTGTTTTCAAAAAGTGTAAAAATATTTTGATTTTTAGAATTTATTTCTTTTCTTTGGAGTAGTATACAAAACTGGCTACGTTTTTTTTTTTTTTTTTTTTTTTTTTTTCCCGCATATTCTTTTGATTCAAATGAAGAGAAGTCAATAAAATATCACTTTATATCAAATTACACTTTGTAGAAATAGTTACTTTTTAAAAGCATTTTATAATAGCTTTTTGTTACATAATGCATTCAACAGTAATAAAATCTTGTTACACCTGCCTGAATGAAAGAGGAATGAAGGGGGGGGGGGGGTATAAATATTTTTGTAGATAGAAATTCTTATCAACAAATCAAGTAAACAATATTCTTTTTCTTTCTCTTTTACTCAGTAAAACAAAAGCTTCATTTCAATTAGTATTAGTGAACACAAGCTTCATTTTAAATATACTTCACACATGGTTTTTTGAGCCATGATTATATATGCATACACATATGAAAAAAATAGAAATGTCAAACGTTGTGGTATTCCATATTTTAGGGTTAAATAATTTTATGATTTTTATAATAACTTTGTATTTTCATAAAAATAGATTACTGACAGAAAAATAACATACTATTTTGAATCGAAGAACATGTTACAAAGAAAAAGGGAAATATTTGTTTGGATCGAAAATGATATCGATATCAAAAGACAAACCCGCCCTTTCCCTACAGATATCTTACGATATCATATACCCTACCCCTTCTAAAATGATAACTTTATATTTGCCACAGCCCCTTGTCATTTACTGAAAAGATGAAATAATTTCAAATTAACTTTTTCGGGTCTGGTGTTATATTAACAATATATATCTTTTAATTGAGTATTATTTTATTTTAACAAATACTTTTGCTACTATTTATATCCAGTAATGATAGTATGTGTCTATGCATTTACTATGCAGTGTGTCCATTTTCAACAGTGGCCAGTGGCTGATTTCTGATCCATTAGTCATAGACATATAGTTCCTATTGCAAAAATGTTTTTTAAAAAAAGTAAAGAAGTATTTTTTATATGATTTCAGTCAAAAAAATTTATGAAAAAATTACGAAAATAAAATTTTTATACGGTCCTTTGGTCCTATAAGTGATATTTAGTAAATTGTTACCACTACTCTAACAAGTAAGACAAAAAAAAGTCCCATTCCCCTGCGATTAAAACTGACCGAGTAGCTGCTCAAAGTTAAAGCATCTTTTTTGCTGCAAAACAGGGGTCACAAATTTACTGAAAATAAAAATAAACGTCAGAAATAAAATTTAACATTGAGAGTAAAATAATTATTACAATATTATTTTTAAATTTATGTTGATGTTTACATATTAAAGCTAAATATACAACTGGTACTAAAAATATAAGTAAAAAATAACAGAAATTTTCTTAAATTATGAAAAGCAACAGACACAATTCGTTACAAAATGATTACATATTTAAAATTCTATTAGATTACTTAACCTAATAGAATTTGGTGTAGTCCTATAAAATAAATAAATGGTAAGTACCTAAAATAGCATTAATATTACATTATCATTGGATATAAGTAAGTATGCGAATTGAACCTCGATTGGATATTTGGAAATAAGTTAAAATCTGAATACACATTTTGAACTAGGAAAACATACACGAACGTTATAAGTAAAATAAAAGCTTATCAAAGTAACACACCTTTTTAAAATAAAATCATGAAAAGAAACAGCTTCATTTCCTTACAAAATAAAACGTATGTAAAAATACAATTGAGGATGTGAATTTCAAAACTCGCTTTATCGCTTTTGTTTTCTTTATCAGTCTATACCAATCTGCACTAATGCAACACTAGAATTTGCAAATTTATAATGAAAACCAATGGATGCATTTAAAGGTTTTTCGTTATTTCCCAAAATTTGATTTTCTCGATAAAGAGAATTTTGAAACATCACGTCTTCAATTATTTTAACCAATCTAGTAGTTAATTAATTAAAATTAATACTACCGTAAAACTTATACGGTGGCAACAGTTAAATCGCTTTAGAAATATTTCTTTACTCATTTAAAACATTTTTGTAATTGGAACTATATGTCTGTGACAAATGGTTTAGGAATAGAGCTCATCAGTGTGACGTCACAGACAACTCAACCTCGCATTTCCATGGTAACTGGGTCAATACAAACCGAAAGAGTTTAGAGTGTGTTAGAGATGCACTATATACCATCAAAAAGACTTTCAATATGAAATCAGATATCGTTCAAAGGCTAAATTCATTGAATTGGGTGAAGCTTTAAAAGCGATCCGCAAGTGTTTGGGTCGAATTGTAACTTGTTTAAATCAGTTTCAGGGTTGAATTTTTAGCTTCACGATAAAACAATACATTTCACCTCTATCTTTTCTGTCCTCTGTGGTTTGTTTTGACCCAATTTCTGGAATTGTGCCGTCACCACTGATGAACTCTATTAGCCATTGGACAGCGTTGTAAATGGACGCCCTTTATAATACCTCAAGCACTAGTGTCCGTTCCCTTAAAGCTTACAAGGAAGGTCTCCATACTGAGCATACTCAGAATTTTATGAAAAAAATACTAATTAAAGTACTTATGTATGTAATAAAGGATCAGTCAAAGTTAGCGGCGGAATCACAGTAGAAAATATGCAAAGAAATAAAAAAAATTCGAATATTTGGCGTGAAAAGACGAAAGAGTCACTCGATTTGGCGAGCAACCCTTTCCTCGCCAAAACGATTATAATTCAACTCAAAACTGTTGGATATTTAGAATGAGTGTAAATGGTATTTAATGAATTTAAACATAAACAATGAGAGACTTTAATATATTGCATGCATATATATATAGATGGAGGAAAAAATAATACGAACACCTGTGAAAAAATATGGTGTATTTCACACCTGCAGTACAGCCGCGCCACCAGCAACAGAAGTCTGCCACCTGGCGAGTGTGAAAAGGAGGGTATCAGTCTCTCAACAGCAGTTACCATTACTACATGCGTCTATCGAACTTTCTGTGATGATTTGAAATGTCAGACCTGTCAGAGTTCCAAAAAGGAATGATTGTCGGAGCGCGTTTAAATGGAGCATCGGTTACGGAAACAGAAAACCTTTTGGGGATTGCAAGGAGTACAGTATCAGACGTTATTACAACGTGCACGAAAGAGTGTAAAACGACGTCTTCAAAGCACAACAGGGGTCGAAAGTCCAAGCTTGCTGATAGGGATATACAAGTCTTCAAGCGCATAGTAACCCGAAAACACAAGCAATCGTTATCCAAGATTAAATCCGAAATAAACAACCATCTCCAGGACCCCGTTTCAACAAAAACTGTCAAAAGGGAACTTCATGTTGCGAGAATTTATGGCAGAGTGGTAATTCGAAAACCCTTGGTGACAGCAACTAATGTTTCAAGAGACGCAAATGGCGCAGAGATCATCAAAGTAGTGGCAATAAGTATATGGTCAGATGAATCGTCTTTACCCTATTTCAGACTACTGGACGCATTTATGTCTGGAGGATACCCAGAAAAGCTTTTAATCCTGAATGCCTCATGCTGACTTTGATATATGGGGATGGCTCCATAATGGTATGGGTTTCGATATCTTGGCGCGGTCTTAGGCCACTTGTTATTCTGTATGTGAGAATAAAATTTAATCACCATCTAAGCATTCAAGGGGATCATATTCACTTTTTTGCCCAGACTATATTCCCTGGAGAGTGACCGCTTTTTGAAGACAACGCCCCTATCCATACTGCTAGGTGTGTTCAAACTTGGTTTAAAGAGCATGACGACGATGTTAGACATCTTTCCTGGGTGCCTCCAGTCTCCGGATTTCAATATTATTGAACGTTTATGGGCATATTTGGAGCCAAAAAATCGTTTACGATTTCATCCTCCATTCAGACTTTTGGAATTAGAGACCATTCTGTAGCAGGAATGACCTAATATACCTCTAAATATTGTCCATGATTTTCATGCATCTATCCCACGTCGCATTAAATCTGTACTTCAGTCAAAGGATGGTCAAACTCCCTAATAATAAAGATTTTCTATTCTTTCACAGGTGTTCGTATTATTTTCTCCTCCATCTGTACATATTGTATCACATATATATATATTACTTGTTGAAGTAGTTATTTCATTAATCACTGGAAAAAATGTTTTCATAGATAAAAAAAAAATCATATTGAGAAAAATTATCTTCACATTTAAACGTATTCAAAAACAAAGGCCAGATGTTTCCATAGCAACAAAATCTAATGGACAATTCTCAATTGGACTGTGAAGTTGATACAAATTTGATTAATTTAAATTATAAATTTCGTTTTCAATCTCAAATTTTGATGATTAAATTTGAATATAAATACATATAAATATCGATATAATAAAATTATACTTAAAACAAACTAAAACTTACAAAACTAAAGTTATTTAAATTAAATTTATCAAAACAAGTTCAACATGAAACTTTTTTTTCCTTGAAGTGTATTTGACATAAAGTATTTTTTGAAATCACATTCCATCGCCAACCAGCGATAAATTGCCAAATTTCGAAATTTTCATTATTTTTTTACGGAATGGAGGTTCCGCCGAAATTTTTTTTGTAAACGTATATATCCACGCGAGAAGAACATTCTGTAATTTTTTCAGATATATCGGAGTATGCCCGTATTGAGACCTTCCTTGTTAGTCCAACTCGTCCGTTTTCAATTACAGAAAAGTGGTTTAAGTCACGAAATTTAAAGTTTCATAACTCGATCAATTTTAATGTTAGATGAATGGGACCTTTTTTGTATTGCTTGTTAGAGTGATGGAAAATTTTTATTAAATATTACTTATAAGACCGGGAGACTATAAAAATTTAATTTTCGTAATTTTTTAATATATTTTTTTTTTTTTTTCTTTTACCTGAATCGCTCAGAAAACAATTCTTTACCTTTTTTAAAGCATCTTTTAAACTGGAACTATATATCTATGACTAACGGTTTAGAAATCGGCCGTTCTCCACCGTTGAGATTGTACATACTTTATATTTTCATTACGTTTAGGCATTTAATAATAATAATAAATATTTGTTTAATTCTCCTTGAACCATTGGTGATTCTTTTGTTTTAAACGTATATTTTAATGTTTAAATTAAAAATAAAGGTCACTTTCCTGGAAGAATCATGTGTAATAAAGCACAAAAAGTATTAGAAAGTTGTAATATGAGTTAAATTTCGTAGTAATATACTATTATTTTCTAAACATCTCATAAAACTCTAGCCTATTTTCATATGAATATGAAATGAGTAGTACGCAAAAGAACAACATTCGTATGTTTCAGATAATTAAATATTTTCTAAACTCTAATTAACTTATTTGGATAGCTAGTGTTAATGTTATTAACGTAAAAGTAATTTTTTTTAAATAAAAATTGAAAAAAATAACGGCCCCGAAAGGGTTAGATAAATTGTGATTTTTTTTTTAATTATTAAATTAAAATTTCTAAGAAATTTCGGAGAAATAAAAACAATTTCGCATATCTAAGCTTCGTTAATCAATTTATTCAACAGAAATAAAAATTGCCAACCAACATTGTGATATTTAGGGCGTCTTCAGCACAACTTACCGGTCACTTACCGATTGTAGACAAGTACAAAATGAAAATCAAGGCGAAGTGTGACGTCAGCTACAATTCAATAGGATAGTTTTCATTGGTGCCACAATTCGCTTTCGCACTGCCCTACAATCGGTCGGTAACATTGGTTACTTTGGTAAGTTGCGCTGAACACGCCCTTAGATAACGATTACATCGTTAACGATTACACCCCTAAACGATTACATCGTAAATTTTCTCCAGCTTTACATTCACTATTAAAAATCTGCTGCAGAAAAATAAAACTACTTGCATCAGTGGCGTTTCAGTAAACATCGAAATATTCATTTTGATTTGCTTTGAATTTGAATAACTTAATTTTATCTTGTCATGAAATACATAACACTAGTTGCACATTAAACCTTAATTCGATCAAAAAAATAATCATTATGGAAAATTAAAAAATACATGTAATCCTTGCAAGAGACTTTCCTGAAGCAAGAACTTACATCTTCTCCACTAGGTGGCTTACTGAAAACTTTGCATCGCAACATGAACATTGAATATAAGTTCAGAATTTTGTTATTTGTTTAACTTGGTATGGCATCATTGGTGTTCAGATGACGGTTTGGTTTTGGTAGTGTGTTTTGAAGATGTACATTTTGTTCTTAATGCTTTTCGTAGAAAATTAGACTTTTAAGTTGTCATCGTTATTGTTATTATCGGTTAGCTTCTTTGGTGTTTGATTTATATCTGAACTTAACCATGCTTGTTACCCTGAAGACTTTACAAGAAGATATATTTACTGTTGAAATTGACCCATCGCAGACGGTAAGTCTTTGTTTTTGTTTCTCTGTTTACGAAACAAAATTATTCTATCGTGGAATTTTGGCATTCAGTTAAATGTTTGATCATTTTAGGGTATTTTAATTAAGATTGAGCTTCTAAATAACGTTTGTTGTGTTATAAACATCATTTATTTGTTCTTTGGTTTTTAAAGCGCGATTTTATAAAAAATCTGTTAGTTCATATTCTATTCTGAGCAATGGCGTTGTTCTCAGTTTTCATTAGACTCAATTTTGTTTTGTTTTTCGACTTTAAGCATTCCAGCTTTCTATACAGGTAACATGAAAGGGAATGAACTAAAGTTTGAGAACAGTTCGAAAATAACATGTGAAATCGAAAGTGCTTTTTTCATACTGTCTTGACGTGATTACTACGAACATTTTAATACGGCAATAATTAATCATTGTACATCGTGTGTATTAATATCTTGAAAAGCGTCGGTTAGCTTTGTAAAATGTGTGGTTTACAGAATTTCTGTTCCAAGATTTATTCGACTACTTTCGTTTCCGCTATTGTTTAATACCGTTGCAGGATAATAATGAATGAATTAAATAAATAAGTAAAATAAAGTCTAAATAAGGTTAAAATTTTCATAATCTAAGAACAGTTTTCTCTGTAATTAACACAAATAAAAAAACTGAAACTTGAATGTATTCTAGTGATGCACCGAATAGTGATTTTGGCCGAATGCCGAATATTCCGCCTACAGCTGGACTGAATACCGAATATTCGGATAGCTGAATGGTTACTATTCGGTCGAATATTGAATATTCGGCTTTCCAAATACATTTTATGTTTCAAAGTTTAAAGGTATTAAAATGTTAATTTTTAAAATAATTTTCCATAATATTTAATAAGAGAAACTTATATTTTGATAAGCATGAGCTTTTTATAAGAACATTCAGTAATGCAAAAAAAGCTGCCTTTTTAAATTTAAGAAGCATAATTGTGAGACTTTTTCAATTAATAAAATTTTAAATTTCATGATTTCTTCTACGAATTGAAACAAACATTTTGAAATCAAAGAGAAATTAGTGAAAAAATAGTTGAAGTAAGACTGTACAGTCTCACATTTGATCTTTTTAAATAACTCAAGGCAGATTTTTTTCAATATAAAGTATAAATATTTTCAACTTAATTCTGAATAAAGGTATGTCTAGCTCATAGTTTTTTTCTTATGAATGGTGGCATTTTCCATCCTTCCCATCATATCATATTTTACAGAAATCAAAGCATGTGAGTTGAAAATATAGTTATGGTATCTTATTTATTGTTAACCTTCCGTCTACCAGACGGGTCCATTGGACCCGACAGCAATATTTCTGGTGTCAATGGTAAAATGAGAAATTGTCGATTGACACCGGAATTTATAAAGGACTTGTCTAGATATTACGAATTCCTTAATTTAAGCTTTCATTGTAAAAGCAAAATTATATTAAAATATTACTGGTGCCGTTTGCAAGTTTGGAATTAAAATTAGGTGTTGCCGGAGATAAATGGGTCTTTTGTCTGGTAGACGGAAGGTTAACAAACGAAAACACAAGTTTGACCTAGAATGAGATGAAACACAATGCACTTATGATATAATAAGTTGAATATGATTATGATTTCATGAACAAAAATTGTCTGCCTTGATAGCTATTATTAATCTCAAAAGTTTTTCTTTCTTTTTTAAGGACTTTTATTTGGGAAAAGCAAGAAACAGATTATTTACTAAATAAAATTTAGGAACTTGTATCTGCACTCGCATCATTTATTCTTAAGGTGAATCTTAATAAATCGTAATTTTAATCTTTCTCATGGTTAACTTTCTTAAGTTAAACTTTACAAACAGCAAATAAATAATGTAAAAACATTCTATTTTATTTAAATATGATTTTATTTCTAATTATTTTAAATATATTTATAAATTGACAGTTAAAAGTAGAAATTGTGAAAAGTTTTAAAAAATGTGTTTTAAAAGGCTTTATTAAGTATTGGATTCGGCCGAATACTTTGATATTTGGCCAAACCGAATATTCGGCAGGCCGAATAAATTCATATTCAGCTTAAAGTGCAACACTAGGTTAGAGAAAAAGACCCGGAGATAGCTGAGGACGATCCACAACCGGCCTAGTTTTTACTTTTTCAGTTTTGGTTTCAGATTTAAAAAAAAAAAATTACTTTTGAAACCGTTTCTGAAAGTAAAACTATCGTAATACAAAAAATATATAAGCAAAATCGAAAAAATAAACAATAGGCCGGTTGTGGATTGTCCTCAGCTATCTTGTTAAAAAAAATCATGTAAAAATATTAAAATTTTAGTGAGATATTTGAAAAGAACGCTCCCATAGACTTTACATTATCATCCAGGTCTTTTTCTGTGCCTAGTGTGGGGCCTTAACCGAATAGTTTCAAATTCGGCCTAACTGAATAGTTTCATATTCGGCCTAACCGAATAGTCGGTAACATGGCCAAATACCGAATATTCGGTATATCCCTAATGCTGTTCTCAGAGCCTATTAAAAAAGGAAATAAGTTATTCTTTGATTTTATTTTCTTGAGAAGAAGGAAGGGAACAATTTTCTTTTTAGACTATCATATAAAATCTCCAAAATATGATTTTTGAGTTTATTATTGAAGCAAAAGTTTGGAAATTATTCTAAAACTGAAAGATGTACTGTAAGTGAAACTGTAAGATTCAAAATTATCAATGTTGAGTGCCTCTTTTCACTTAAAATCTTTATGAAAGTTTAAAAGCAATTCTGGATATGACAAATTATTTTGTGTGAGGTATGCATTATACGCAACTCCTTGTTTTTTAAAGATGAACAAATGTATTTGAACCAGAAAATTTGCTTAATAAATATAATAATTACTATGCTTTATTAAATAATATTTTTGGTTCAAAACATGCTTATATAATTAAAAAATTAATATATAGAAGTTTGCAGCTATCTATATGTTGTATCTTTGTAACAGATTTAAGGAATTCAATGTATATTTTAAAAACATAAAAGGATTAAATTTTTATTCATCTAAAACATTTCCTTTTATTTTGATATCAGTATAATGTATGAAAATAAAATTAATGTCATTATTAGTATAAGAATTGTAATTTTTTAAGAAGCTTTTGTGCAAAAAAACTTACCTATCTTTGTTAAATGTATCATAAATAAACACTTATTTCTTAGTATTTAGTGCTGACTATAGGAAAAAAAAAAAAAAAAAAAGCCGTCAGGCATGAATTTTTCAAAAAGGGAACACTATTTTAAAAAAAAGGGCACATTTGTATCCTTATTGAATTTTTTTTATTGAACAATAAATAGCAAATAATTCACGACCAATTTCTCTGAGACTCATTTAATTTGCAGGAATAAAATGTAATGTTTTTTGTAGAGTTGCATTAAAAACCACCAATTGCGACATTGTTAACATTGACCCATAAACTTAACTGGGCGCCAGGAATTGGATGTTGCAATAGTGTAGCTCTTTTGAAGCAGTGAAGGAAAGAATGGCTTCTTTGTTCCATTGCAATTGCTCAGTTTTGTTAGCAATGGAACGGGGATGGGTTTTTTGTATTCTAAAAATTTAACTAGTGGAGCTAAAATATCGGCAGCTTTCGGAATGCAATGTCAATAAAAATTGAAAAGGCCTAAATAACATCTTAGTTGAATAAGGCTAAAGGGCTGGAGAAAATGTTAGATGCACTGAACTCGATCAGGTAAGGTTCAATTCCTGCAGCTGAAAGTTTGAATCCTAAAAACTCTATAGTGCACTGACCAAATTTATACTTATCAACATTGATACACGAACCATATTCTAAGTCTAGAAAACAATTCAAGATGTTCTAAATGTTGAGTTTCATTTTCAGATGTAATTAGCAAATCAAGAAATTCGTAAACAAATCCTAAGTCACGAATTATGTCATAAAGAAATCATTCAAACATATGAGAAAGCATTATAAAGGCCAAATTGCATGCACATGCTTTCAAAAAGTCCAAATGGAGTGCAAATCAGTTTTATGAATCATCAGGATTGATGGGAATCTGATGTTAGACTTTTATTAGATCAATGTGACTGAAGATTTGGTTGCCATGTAATTCAGCAGTGAAATCTGCAATAAAGGGTATAGGATATTTCACTTTAACAGTTTGTGCATTCAGTGGTGCAGCCAGAATTCGGTTCTAAGGGGGGGGGGGGGGGGGTTGAGTTTCTGATAAAAGTGTTTGCCGGTTATTTGAATCGCTGGTTAAATAGAATCGGTACTAATTAGAATATTGACTGCATAATACTTAAACTGAAAGAGTACTTGTGTGGCAGGAAATCATCATTCTTTCAGCATAATACGTCTCAGAAAACTGATTTAGTTCAAATAACCACTTTTTACTTAACTAATCCGTGTAATATGCACTTTCACAGTTTTAAGTAGAATTTTTGCCATTTAATTGAATCTCTTTATTAAATGAAATCTGATTCAATGAAGTGGCGGAATCCGAAGTATGCCGAAACATTTAAATATTAAATTTGGTTTTGATTCATAAAAGAGGCAATTGTAGCGATCTTTCTAAGCTCTGGTAGGGGTTTTAACCCTAAAACCACCCCCTTGGCTGCGCCACTGTGTGCATTTAGAGCACGATAATCACCAGCAGATCTCCAATCGACTGATCCTTTCTTCAGTACTAACAAGGAAGGTCTCCATATGGGCATACTCAGAAAATTTTGAAAAAAATACAGAATGTTCTTCACTTGTGGTTATATATGTTTATAAAAAAATTTCGGCGGAATCCTGATGGAACATTCATAAAAAAAATAATGAACATTTCGTTTATTTGGCGATTTATCATCGTTTGGCGGCAAAATAAAATTTCAAAAAATACTTTTTTTATGCAAATGCTTTTTAAGGTAAAAATGTTTCACATTGAACTTGTTTAAAGAACTTTTATTTAAATAACTTTAATTTTGTCAATTTTAATTTGTGTTAACCATAGTTTTGTCATAATATATTTATAACGAAAATTAACTATGAAATTTTATAAATTACAGCAAAATTTAAATTAATTAAAATTGCTTCAACCTCGAAATTAAGTTCAATCCAGTTGAGCACTGTTGAGTCTATTTCGTTGCTATGGAAATAAAAACTTCTCCAATATTGAAATACATTACTGCATCATTCTTCGTCTGGCCTTTATTTTGTCATACGCTTAAATATATGAAGATATTTCTTATTTTTTATGTATGAAGTTGTTTTCAAAGTGATAAAATTAAATAAGTACTGCTAAAGCAGCATAAATTTGCAATACAAAATGTATGTAAGTATTAAACTCTTTTATTGTTCAAATTTAAATTCATTTCTATTTACACGCATTTTAAAAATTGACAAGAAATTTTCAGATGCATTAAAATCATTTGCTTTTGGCAGGGGAAATTACTGCTCGCCAAATCCCGTGATACTTTCATCTTTTTGCGCCAAATACTCAAAATTATTTTATTTTTTTAGAGAGTTAGTACTGTAATTCCACCGTTAAATTTTACTGATCATTTATTAGATACATGAGTAGTTTAATTTGTAATTTTTTCAAAAAATTCTGAGTATGCCCAGTATGGAGACCTTCCTTGTAAGTGCAAAGGTGAAGAGTAATGACTTTTGTCTCATATGACCAACAAGGAAGGTCTCCATACGGGCATACTCAGAAAAATCTGAAAAAATTACAGAATGTTCTTCTCATATAGTTATATATGTTTATAAAAAAAAATTCGGCGGAACCTCCTTATAACATCCGTAAAAAAATAATAAAAATTTCGTTTATTTGGCGATTTATCTCTGGTTGGCGAAAAAACGAAATTTTGAAAAATACACTTTTACGCTTCAAATACTTTTTAAAGAAAAAACTTTCTATGTTCAATTTATTTAAATAAGTTTAGTTTAAGTAATTTTAGTTTTGCATTTTTACTTTACTTTAAGTATAATTTTGTCATATACATTTATATGTACTTATAACAAAATGAAATTAATATACAGTAGACTCCCTCAAATCCGCAAACCAGAAATCCGCAACTCTCTAAAATCCGCACATATTTTATGGATGTAAACAATGAAACTTTCAGTTCAGATATTGGGACAAAATTTAATTTTTTTAGTTTTGTATCAATTCCATATATTTTTTAATTTGGAATTTTCTTAATAATACTCTATTTACATTTTTTTCATGAAGGAAGAATAAATTTTTTTGAAAAAAAATCAAGATATCTCTGATATCACTGGTAATCATAATATTCTTACCAAATATATTTATGCATTAATCAAGATTTTTTGGTTTTGAAAAATTACATTTAATCTTTATAATGTATATTTAATCATACATTATTGATTATTAACTTGACCTTTGCTATTAGTATTTTAATCATTTTAAAAATTATCTAAATTTTTATTATTTTAGTTTATTACTTATTTTAATATTTTATTATATTGTAAGCATGGATTATATTGCCAATTGCACTATTAATTGCACTCTAAATTACTGTTTAAAAAATGTAAACAAAGCAATGACCAGAAATCCGCAAAATTCTAAAATCCGCACAATCTCTGGTCCCAAGCTGTGCGGATTTGAGGGAGTCTACTGTATTTTATCATTTAAAACACAATTTAAATTGATTAAAATTGTTCCAAATAAATACATTGTTAAAAATATGCTGCATTTTGTTGCAATGCACTCCCTTGCTTGTATAGAAAACGGTTACTTGGCCGTGAAATGGAGCTTTCTCAGTGGTTGGAATAAAGACATTATATACAAGCGGTGGAGTGCGTTGCAACAAAATGCAGCAGATTTTTAACAGTGTATGACACGGTCAATTCACCGTGCTATGGAGCATTCCCATTGGTCAGAAGAGATATATTCTATAAAAGTAGTGGAGTGGCGTTGCAGTAAATGCTGCAGATTTTTAACAGTGAAGTCAATTAAAATCAATTTTCAGATTCGTTAAAATCGTCTGCTTTTGGCGAGGAAATGCACTGCTCGCCAAATCCCGCTTCGCTTTCAGCTTTTCACGGCAATTATTCCAAACTATTTTATTTTTTTACATATCTAATAATGTAATTCCGCCGCTAATTTTCACTGATCCTTTATTACCTACATGAGTAGTTTAATTCGTATTTTTTTCAAAAAATTCTGAGTATGCCCCCAATGGAGACCTTCCTTGCAAGCTGCAGCATGAGCTGAAATTTAGCTTTGGCAATTTTTAGTCAATCTGGAGCTAGCCATCTAGGCTTAGCAGCGACTGTAGGCCCCTTACTATTTATATAATGCACAGTATTATGCTTAACTGGCTGGTTGGGATCTGATAATTTTGTGATTTCAGGAAATTTAAGTAATAATTTGCCATACATACTATTTAAAAATTTTGATTTTGCAGAAAATATATTACATATACTAAATATAGCAGGAGCTTTTAAATTGGTAGTGGAATCAATAAGACGACGATTCTGTAAATCGAGCTTTAAATTAAAATTATGTAAAAAATCAACTCCTAAAATAGCACATGAAACATTTCAAACATAAAATGAATAAATAAAATTTCTACGCAAACCTAAGTTAATATTTTTTGACCATTACATTAATTTTGGTGGCATTAGCAGCACGAAAAGTTTGGATACCAGATTTAATTTTATAATTTTTATTTGCGGCCACGATGGATGCATCCGAACCATTATGAATGAGGAAACACATACACAAATTGTCCCTCACGAGAAGGTGCTGGGGAGAATTCTGTCACTGCTATTCTTCCCGCTTCTTGTTTTCCGAATAAAAACAAGGTGGATGGTACTTTTTGGCTTTTTCACTAAATTTTTGACGATACAAACACAATTTAGGATACCTTTGTCGGGATTGAGAATGATGATATTGCTTATGAACACCTTGACACACTTCTTGAATGTTGACATTGAATGACTTCTTGGAATAACACTTGGATTTCTTTAAGAAGCATCTCTGTCACTGGCGGTGTTTGGTATCAGTTGAAGTTGTTTGAACCGAAACTGAATTGATGTTCGCTGATGATAAATTGAGCATTCTATCAGCAATCTCTGCTGCTTTATCAAGAGTAATTTTTTCAATAAAAGCTAGAATCGTTTGAACACTTGTCGGCAATTGCTAAGTGAAAAGCTTTAACAGAAGTTCATCACCGATACCATGGCTTTATGCCCTTCGTTTCATTAAGCAAAGTAATTCGGTCGGCTTTCTATCTCCCATGCTTTCTCCAGCTAGTAGTTTTCAAATTTCTAAGGTACAGCTTTCACCACAACGTTCTCCGACTTTAAAGTTTGATATGGATCAAATGGATCCAGACTCATAATTATATCACGAACCATAGTAGCCGTAGCAGGCAGTAGATGCGCTACAACATAGCTATACTTAGTTTTTGAATCAGTTGTTGCTTTAGGAGTAGGGCCATTCCAGGGTAACGGAATGACAGTTTAAGTAATAAATAGATGTTGTTTTAACCCTAGAATAAAAAAATTATGGAACTAGAACTTTTGTTTTACCTGAACTTTAAACTCCACTATTAACTTTTATTAAATATAGTTATTAATTAAGATTTGAATGATTAAGAATTAAAATAACTGTAACTTTATGCATGGTAACGGAAGGACGTGTTTTCTACCTTAGAATTTCTCCATGTGCTTATATTGTAAAATTCAGCCAAATGGTAAATAATAAAGCTTGAATGAAAATGGCAGAACCAACAGGTTACTAATTATGAAATATTCTGAGATTTTCAAACTTCTAATTCAATAAATAGATTTAGAGGAATGCAAAAAGAAAATCTTACTCTGGTAACGGAATGACGGTAACGGAAGGAAAAAAAGTTCCATATAATTTATAACTTTTCTTTTAATTTTAAAATTATTCAAATTAATATATAAATCATTGCAAACTGATTACACATTATTCAGCTGTTATACAGATGTCAAATACAAATCTGTTTCGTATACGAGTGCATGACCCATCAGTTACAATCGATGGCTTTTTCAACTTCTGAATTATTTGGTTCTTATCTACCCAACATTTATCTTCTTTTTCTGGAAATGAGTAACATAGGCCTATATTGTCCTGTTTTATCATACATGATACTTCATAGGTGTCATCTTCTACAGAAACTATCTCTGCAACATAACGGCGAACAGATTTTTTCCCCAGCCACTGAATCAATACATAGTTTCCAACACTGTAAACATTTGTGTCAGTCGGCAAGTCAGTATTTGATTCTAATGCATTCTTATTAGCTTGCTTTTCAGTGATGTGAGCTTTACCTTCTCTGAAGTTGAAGGATTTTTTTTCTTCAGAAAATGAGTATTTCCCATATTCAATTACATACTCATTGATAGGTTTCACATAGTGTATACTATGTGTATCTGGAAGAGGAAAAATTCCTTCCCACCTTTCTGTGAGCTCTTCAACATATTCATTTATTGTACAGGATGAAATAAACTTTATTTTAAGATGTGGGCACTGTTTTGCAGCAGTTTCAGCGAATTCTTCAGCATTTGTTACAAATTTCCCTGCTAATATTTGACGCCACACTGAACGTTTTACGGAGCCTCCAATACCGTCTACAACCCCTTTACCATGGCTTGTAGCGAAAAAATTCCAAGTAACAAAAATTTTATGTTTTTGAAACATGAAAGTCAAATTTGTAAACAAATAGCGCTGTTTAAATTGGCTTGATGCACCATCGCTAAAAAATCCTATTTCTTCAATTTGTGGATGGGCAGTGATAAAATCAGAAATTAGTGCTTCCAAAAAAACATATACAGAAACTTTTTCATGATTAGTATCATCACTTACAAAAACATAACCTTGTTCTCTTCCATTTCCATGCCATATATATGCAGTAAAAAGTGTCACTTGTGTGTTGCACCAGTGTGCACTTTGGATTTCATTTTGCATTTTTATGGTGAAATTTTCAGCAAAATCTACTTGTATTACTGCTTTTTTCTCAGAAACATTAGCTTTTTGAGCTTCAAAGAATTTTTGCTGCTGTCGTTTAATAAATGTGTGCTTTAAAAAGTAGCATATTTTGTTCTTAAGTGTATTTAGGCATTGAATTAAAGAGCCTGTGAATGAAACTTTTGTGTATTTATTATTAATTTTCTGCCATTGATTCCACTTGATAGTCTCCTTGGATTTGTTCTCCAGAACTCCATTAATATATTTCTCTTGAAAATAATTTTGACAAATTTTACATTCAGAAAACATACACGTTTCTGACTCTTGATCACAAACAATAGTAGCTATGAAGTCTCTAAATGGTTGGGGAAAATTGCTGATCACAGCAGTTAATGCTTCAATCAAAAGTCTGACATTTTCATGGTATAAGCATACACATACATTATGTAGAATATCTTTTTGAAGAAAAATAAATGGTGGTCTTAATTCACAGAACTTTGAAAGTGAAATTTTTATCTTTGGTTCTTCTTCTAAAAAGAGAGCATAAGCTTCTCGTAATGTCATGAGTAAGAAATGTTTCTGTACTTTTTCCTTGGTGCCATTCTTACGCAGTGTAATACAATCTTTTTTTCCCGGGGCTTGCCATGATATATCATTTTTTTGATAAAAATTTGACACACAATTTTCTATTTCTTGACTAACTTTTCTGTTTGTAGCTGCTTTTGCTTGTTCTAAACATTTGACTTGAGGGATATATTTGCTTGCAATTTCTTTAACAACTTTGAGGCATTTTCTTGGGCTTGAAGGCAAGGCTCGGGAAACTCTACAAACAGCTTTGGACAAAGTTTTTGGTGATTTGTATGGACTTATCTCAGTGGATGTAGATGTTTGTAATATCCTCCTTCGACAATTTTGTTTATTAATTTTCTCTTTTAATCTCATTTTTTTTCAACTGTACAGCAATGAGGGATTGACGTTTTTCAACTTTACGTTTGCGGTCTTTTTCTTTTATTTTTTCATATAAACCTTTAGCTTTCAACCGTTCTCTGTAAAGCTGTTGCTTTTCTGCTGCAGTTAACTTACCATTTTTGACTTTTAAGAAGGACCATAAAAAATTCAAAACCTTAAGAACTTTAAAATTCTTGAGAAATGAAATTAAAACATAAATTTTAAGACTAATTCAAATAAATTTCCAATAAAATTAACATTTACTACATTTGCTAGTTAATTCTAAATCATGTCAACAAAACCCAAACCATGTGCTTTACATAATACAATGCAAGCAATAGTTACAGCTAAATCAGTTACAGTTATTAAACAGAATGTTAGGTTATGATTAGAGTTATAATGAAAAGTAAATAAAAATAATAATTGAATGATAAATGATAACTAATTTTAATTAATTTTTTTTTTCAAAATCAAAACATATTGATTTTTTTTTTGTATATGAAATCATAAACTTCTAAGATAAGTTCAAAATGAAAATAATTTTAACATAAAATTAAGTTTTAAATAAAATTAATAATTTTATATAAAATTAAGAATTTTATATAAAATTAGCAATTTTATTACAATTGCAAGTTAATTCTAAACTATGTGAGCAAAACCCAAACTATCTTCTTTTGGCAAAACACAAATAATGGTTAAACCAGTTAGGGTTATTAAACAGGGTGTTTATTTATGATTACTGTTATAATGGATAAGTAAAATATAATAATAATTGAATTATGATGACATTGATTGGAATAAAAGAAAATAATTCTACATCCAAACTTGTCCAATATAAAGTTAATTTTTCTTTCCTTTTTGTTGTAAAATGTGTATGAAAACATAAGAATTGACATTTAATTTATTTAAACTAGATATACTTTCACTTGGCATTAATACTCTTTAATTTTAATAATTATTATTTTGACTATCATTGCATATTGTACCTTGTCATTCCGTTACCATATTTTGTCATTCCGTTACCATTATTTTTGTCATTCCGTTACCGTATTTTAAGGATGAAATTATTTAATTTGGATGTTGTGGTGTTTTTACTTCAATTTACATTCAAAACTGTCTTTGAAGGCAAAATATTTAGTGTCTAATGCTAACAGCTAATTAGCAAGGATACTTTTTATTCGATTTTGGTAACGGAATGACAACTGAAACATAGTTAAATAAAATCGTTAGATTTTAAAAATATATATCACCCACACTTAAAATGTTCTATAGAATGTAAGAAAACAGTCCAAAGGTTGCAATTAATATACCTATAAAACATGTAGGTGGTAAAAAGTTCATCAGATTCAGTGGCGTAGCTAGGATTGGTGACACCCGGGGCGGATGTAAATGGTGTCACCCCCCCCCTTTCCGATCCGTCATATTTTTTCAATCTCAATTTTACTTTATTATAATAAATGACCATACTATCCCTTATTTGCCTTTAGTCCTGCATGAAAAAAAAAAGTCTGCATAAGCCAATGTGGTGTCTATATGACAAAGAAAATTCTTTCTTTTAAAATTTTCTTTTGCCACTCACTTTGGATAGGTAGGTTTTTGTTTCCTGGTGCATGTGCTATTTAGATACTTCATTCTGTATAAAATTTCACATTTTCAAAGAAAAGAAAACTAACTCTATTGCGTCATGCGCTAAAAATTTTACTTTTTTTTCAGAATTTTTTTCCAAAATCTTATAAGTTTCTATAGATATATATTTGCAAATAAGGGTTTGGTGTCACCCCTTAGAGGGTGACACCCGGGGCGGACCGCCCCCTCCGCCCCCCGCTTGCTACGCCACTGATCAGATTGTTTGAGCAAATATAGGTGTATTAGACACTTTCAATCATTAATGACAACAACATACTTTATTGGCATATAGTTTTAGTTTTAGAGATAGTATCACTTAATACCGTCTGTAGCTGAATAGTTGAATGTTTTCTGATTAAAATGACATATAACACTAATCATTTTATTAAGTTTGAAATTTCATGACCCATGTCTCCTTTTTCATGGAATGGCCCAGTAGCTAATTCAAAAGTAGATTCCAGCATGTGGAACCATAAACCAGGGTCGACAAATATATAAGGCAGAATAACCACTGCAGAGGCTTGAGCAGTTGACATTTTGCTAGTGAGAACAAAATTAAGATTAACCGTTCAGTCGAGCGTTTGATAAAAAAAATAAGACAGTTCAAGTGTCCTGGTCACCAATTTTATGATCTCATATCATGGCGTAATAACATTGAGCCTTAATAATCAGAAGGGTTTTATATATAAATAGATTTTAACTTAACACACACACATCAAAGAATATTCGCGAATGTCACTGTGGGAATAAAATATATACTTCTTCTCGTTTGGAATCTGTTGTCGTTGTGTCACATGACTCTCCGGAGCAGAGGAAAGAAAATGCGCCTAAATGCTATTGGATGAAAATAAAGTTTTCTTTCGCAGTGAGAATTTGACAGCCGCTAAAAGCATTAATTGATAAATCATAAAATTAAAATTTTTGTTGATTATTCAAAATTGTGTCGATGTGATAAATTCTTCATTCATTAAATTCTGAATTTATTAATCTGTGAGCGCATAAACTTTATTGGAACCTATACTTTTTATGTTGGTTCCCAGCTGACAACATTAGAATTTTCAAACCATGAGAATTTTTATAACGATATCATTATTTGGATGTAGGGAGGGGGGTCAGGGGATAACATATATCTTAAGGGTGGTAAGGGATTTAGAATTACCAGAAAGTTGATAATGTTATACATGCACAGTCCCTTATCAATGCTTTCCCATGGGACGAATGTAAAGAAAAAAAAAATTCTTAGTTTCTCCAAACTGTTGTACAGTATTTTTTTTCCAGCTTTTTTTTTATGGCTTATAATTAAAAAACAAATTTTGAAAAATATGTTTTAAAAATTAATGTTCTCAATTAACTTGATTATTGTAATATTCTCAACATCCTAATGCACATAAAGAAATTTATATATAAAAAACTGGTAAAATTTTCAATATTTGTTTTTCCTAATTCAGAAATGAGACTTAACTATCTAGCTGTAAGAAATGATTTTAGGGACATGCATTTTTTCTTGCTAGAAACTATTATTTTAGAAAGTGCATCACATAAAAAAATAATTGCCATACTGAAATTTTGTCATTGAATATTATTAGATTAGTAAAGTCTATGACTGCAACTATTCTAAAATCCTTCAAAGTTCAGTATAGGTGTTTTTTGATGAAAGTAAATAGTAAACATAAAAAGTTAAAAACATGCATAAAATCACTTAAAAGGCATACAGAAACTTATAAATATCTACTTATAATAATTTGCGACTTCAGAAAACTGTAGGAACGGTTCCGGCATGAACCACTCCGATCTGGATATCGACTGCAGCTAAACACCACGTTAGGCTTAGCTGAAAACAAATGCTAATGATTGTTTTAAAATTTCTTCCATTTGAAATAATGTTTGTTCAGCATATTTTCATATAAAACGTGTATATAATACCCAATTATAATACATAAAGATAACAGCGGAAGTGTGAACTGATAAGTTTTTAATCATTTAAAAGTATGATTGCATTTTATCAGCTCAAAACGCCGTTTTACTCTCATCTCACAAAACTTTAGTGCTGCCATCTATGAACTAACAAAGGACTTGCAAACCTGTTCTTAAACCATTGTGCTACTCAGCTATTGCAGATTTGAATTTAAATTTAGTTTTATTAATTTTGTTTTCTATTATAAATAAAAAAAGCTTCCCCCTCCCCCTTCAAGTTGTAATGGATATATAAAATATTATCATAGCTGCATTAGTATAATTGAAAATTATTTTTTCACATCCTCTTAAATCAAAATTTTATCTGCTTTGATGTAATTAATACATTTAGTGCATGATATGGAACAGATGATTTATAGATGTGCACCATAAACGTAGTGATTTTTTTCGCGCTAAAAAGCAGTTTCCGAAAATGATCGGCAAACTGAAACTGCATAAGAAACCGTTTTCAAATACAGCAGTCACTTTCAAAACTCTTGAAAAATTGCATTTTTGTAAATATAAAAAATTAATAATTTTCACTCGATGGGTGTAAACCGATGGGTGGTCAGGGGGGCTCCGCCCCCCTGACCCCCCCTTTTTTTAGGAGGAAAAATTTTAAATATTTAAGTGATCACCATATTTGAAAATGAATTATTTTGCTAATAATGTTTTATTTTGCTAATTATTATTATTGTAATAAATACTGCTCTTGGTTTTGAAATTAAAATTTGTTCAAAAACTAAATATCAAGTAAAAAAAAAAAAAAAAAACTTCATCATTTGTATTTGTAGAAATTTATTGCTATCTTTAAAATGTGCTTTTCTACACTACAAACCCTTCAATAATAAAATCTTCATTCTGTTTGTATAAAGTATTATGCAAATGAAATGCAGGTGAAAATTCCATCATTTTTGACGGGGTTACATACCAGTGTTAGTATATTCTGAGATCTTTCAAATGCACACATGTTCATTTTCAAGAGGGTGGGGGAGGTGAAAAGTCGCCCCCTTCTTGAAAATAAACATATCTGTGTTCAAAAGATCTCAGGATATACTAACATCTTTAAGTTTCAGTGCACCTTTTAAGTAATTTTATGCATATTTTTAACTTTTAATATTAACAGAGTGAATCAGGGCTCTAGTTTTAATATATTATTTTGATTTTATGAAAATAGCAAATATGTTGATGAGGGTAAAATATGAAAATTTTTTATTCAAAGAATTGTTTATTTTTGAATTTTTTTCAATTAATTGATTTTAAAATGTTTTTTTTAATTTGAAAACTTGCCATCACATTGAACTGATGCTTTGTATGAAAATTTGCCCCCCCCCCCCCTTATTTTAAAAGTCTATACTTACTTATTTGGTGGGTCCCATAACAATACTACATTTTATGGAAGAAACTTTGCACCTTTCCTAAGCACTCTACTCCTCAAAATTGTCTTGGATAAGTTTAAAAATATAACTGCCACACTGTAGGAACATTACTTTTGTATTTTGTTGATAGTGTCTCATTGAACTAACTTTAATCAGAATTTTCTGAACAGTGTACAGTGCCTGATTTGTAATAATTTAAAATTCTAAAATTCTACTTAAAATATATAAACCAGGTTTTAAATATTTCTATATAATGTTTTAGATGTCAGCTGGTAGTAAAAACCATCCCAGGGTTTGAAATTCAATTTTCCATTGGAGGGGAGTCTCCCTCCCAACATTTATAAATGGAGGGGAGTTTAGCTGTTTAGGAGGGAGAAAAAATCTTTAAAACATACTGTTATTTTATGTGCTATTTGAAGAATTACACGAATACAGACATGACAAAATACCGCTGAAGCAATTTTTATCAACAACTCGGAATAATTATGGAAAATGTGTTTTTTATTTTTAAAAAAATTGTATGTCAAGATTTTATATAGTCTATCTAGTTTTCAAAGGGATGAATTCTCTCCCTGTGCTAATTATTTTTTTTTATCAGGTCTAGTAAACTCAGTTTTTGGTTCAGATTGATTTTAGATTGAGTGTAGATTGCTGCAAGTTGATTGGGTTCGGGTTAATCTAATTTTTTAAAAGTTAGTTTAGTAAATATTTCTGATTAAAAATGATACTTATAACAATAAACAGATAAGTTTGTGTGTGTATTGTTTTCCAACGAGAAGGCTGCGTTTTTTTCCGCGACCTTCTGGCAAAATTTATATCTTTTTATGATTCTGAGATGAAATTTGCATTTTTTTAGTAGCCTATTGACTTGATTCGCATTTATTTGGCAATCCTCAGATGAAATTTGTGTTTTTTAGTAGCCTTTTAACTAAATTAGCATTTATTAATGACCCTTTGACAAAATTCACATTTTTTTCCGCGATGCATTGTTGAAATTTGTATGTTTTACACTATTCTGTGACATTTCGGATTTATTAAGCTATCCTTTAACGAATTTTGCATTCATTAAACAATCCAAAGGCGATTCTGTTTTGTATTTTCCGAAAATTAAAAAAAAAAATCGTCATCAATCCGGAAATTTAGACAAAAAACATACTATGAATTTTGACAAATCGTCGCCCAAAAAAATCAATTTTTTAAATCATTCACAGAAAAATCGCAAATATCATCAGAGGTTTGTGGAGAAAACATGAATTTTGTCAGATAATCATGAAAAAACTCAAATTTTGTCTAAAGATCGTAAAAAAAAACAAAAAACAAACATGAATTTCATCAAACAATAGTGAAAGAAAAACACAGATTTTATCAAAGATTGGCGGAAAAAACTCAAATTTTGAGTAGGGATCACAAAAAAAACGAAAATAAAAAAAAAAATCTTGCAGGAAAGCGCAAATCATGAAAAAGAAATCACAAATTTCGTCAAAGGATTCCGAATTGCGAAAAATCTCCAACTTTTGTCAAAGTACCGTGAAAATCCACAAATTTCACCAAAAGACTGTGAAAAATTCGTAAAGTTCAATCGAAAGCTCTAAAAAGTTTGATAATTTCGTCCAAAGATCGCTGAAAATCTGCAAATTACGTCAAAGGGCGGCAGAAAAAATAAGTTAAAAGTAACCCCCCCTCCCTCTCTCTCACACAATCTGTTTTAACTTTTCAGAAGATTTGCTGCAAATTTCAAAAAAGTTTTCACTTAGAATCATACCTGACAATCCGTTTGACCAGTTTGGTGTTTTCCCGCTATCCTTTAAAGAAATTAGCATTTTTTTCTTGATTATCGACAAAATTTGCATTTTTTTGTGCTCGTTCAACAAAATTGGTGTTTTTTAGAATCTTTTAATGAAATTCACATTTATTTTGAGATTCACTTATGAAATTCGCGTTTTTTAAGTGGCATTTTGATAAATTTGGATTCATATGTGTTGGCGTGCGAAAAGAAAACTGTGCTTGAAGCAAAGTTTCAATTTTATGTTATTTTTCTTCTTACAGACCAAAAATGATGCTGATAGTAGAAAATCGGCACTCCTAAATTTCTGTGTTCGGGGCAACCGGCCTTTTCTTTCCCCCCCCCTCCCCCCCCCTCCTTTCTCACAGTGCTGTTTATATGGCAATCCTTCTATGAAATTCACATTTATTCTGTGATGCTTTCACGAAATTCACATTTATTCTGAGATGCTTTCACAAAATTTGCGTTTATTCAGCTATCATTTTAAAAAATTCACGTTTATTCCACAATCCTTTCATGAAATATGTGCCTATTCCGTGACTTTAAAAAAAAAAGAAATTCCTCTTTTATCCTGATCTTTTAAGAAAAGTCAAGTTTTTTTTTTTTTTTTTTTGCGATTCATTGAGAAAATTGCCGTTTCTATTGCGATAATCTAACAAAATTTTCTGTGTTTTCATTTTCTGCAAACAATTGATGAATTTGATTGTGAAAATATGCAATTCAGCTCGGTTCAAAAGCTATGAAAAATTAGTTATTAGCCTGGAAATCTGGACATAACTATCCGAATTTCCAGGCTGTCAAACGATGTTTCATAACTTTTAGAATCGAATGCGTCAATTTTTTTTTGAAAAATTTGAAACGGAATTACTCTGTTCTCACGACGAAAAATTGCACAAAACTTGTCAATTGATCGCGGGGGGAAAATGCAAGATTTGATGATCGATTTCGGGAAAATATATTGAATTCCAAGGCTTTTTTGCAGTAAAAAACTCGCAAAATATGTCATTCAGTCGCACGAAAATATCATAAAATTTGCAAAAAGATCGTGAGAGTTAATGGTAGTTTCAAAATGCAAACATTTTCGAAAAATTCGTGATTTTTTTTGGGCGGGAGCCTCCCGTCTACGATATTCTTTTGGGCGGGATTTCAAAATTTCAGGCGCGAATCCCGCCATCCTGCCCTGAAATTCAAGCCTTGCTTCCAGAGTATGGGATATGGATCTTTTTACCTAGGTGTTCCACATTTTAAAAAACAATCAATGCAACTTAGAATGCTTTTTACGCTGCATCCTCTTTAGTCTTTTTTCAGTTTCTATTTGAAACCCTCAAAATCTAGTCATCAATGTCAAAGTGGAAGAGTTATAAATTTTCTTTGTCCACTGGTATCATCATCGAAAATGTTAGTTTTTATTATTGGCAAAGTCAAAGTTTTGTGCTGTTGAACAAGGTACTTGAGAACAATCTTAAAAAATTTTTACTTTATCCCAATTTAAAATATAAAAATAAATGCTACACTTGACCAAATAAAAACTTTCAAACTGGTAAATATGGTGGCATTTTTTTGGTGGCAGTAATTAAAATTTGGAAAACTTTGGAACGATGCTTTAAATGATTTTATTTATTTGGCACATTATTTCGTAGTGTTTTGTATATGTGCCCTTCCCCTGTTTTTTAACTGTATGATAATTTCATTCAATTAAATTTTTAAAATGATGCTTAAATGAAATATACATTTGCATTTTTTTCTTCTTATAGGTGAGATACTTTAAAGAAAAGATAGAAAAAGTGAAAGGCCATGAATTTCCAGCTAAAAATATGAAGTTAATGTATGCTGGTGAGTATTTACATATTTTTGTCATTTTGTAAGATAAGCCTATTAAACATGCATACTTATATATATAACACAGTCTACTACTGTTAATCTGCAATACATTCAATGTAAACAAGCAGTTAAATCTTTTTTAAGCAAGATGATGTAAACTTTGACTGTAATAAATTGACTGATCAATGAATTTATTAAGAATTTTTAAGGTATTTCTGCATGCATTAAAATGAAATGTTTTTTGTATTAGTATATTGTTAGTACCTATTAGATTCCTTTATTCTGAATGCATTCATTCGCTCACATGTCTGTAAATAATAAAACTTCAGAGTAGTGTGCCATCAAATCATTTTATTTTCATGCCACAACCATGAGAGTTAGAACATGTGGATGTGTGGACATAGCCAATGCCTTACTGAATAATTAAATCACAAGCAATGATTTAATGGCTCTTGGATGCAATAGACTCAACTTACTCCATGACTAGCAATCTTATTAGTATTATCAGTATAGAAATGGCTGTAACATGTTTGTTTCTTAAGAGATCCTACCCATTAACCTACATAAGCCTTAATAACATATTCAGTTTAATGTTATTATGTCCAAATTGAAACTTTCTTCTTATGTATATTTTAATTGATCTTCTGAATTAAAAGAAAAGAATGTCAGAAATTAAACACAGTGAAAACATAAAAAAAGTAAACATGTAACCGTAACTCTTCTACAAAAAGGACATCTAGCTTCTATGTTTGGTACATGTTCAAGAATAATATATAATGTACAGTAAAAGCTCAACTAACTGGTATGCTCTGGAAATATCAATTGCCAGATACTTGAAAAGTCCGAATAGTTGCACACTATAAAATCTGTCATGAAAGAAGGGGGAGAGGACACAGGATATCAACTTAAGAGGAAAACAATTTTTAGCCTATTTACCAGCCACTAGAAAGTTGATCATATAACTCTTTTTATTGTTATTAAATTTACATTTGATGAAGTTGTTTTATCTGAATAAAAAATAAAAGTAAACAATGTTTTGTGTTTGGATGTAATTTCTGAATTTTTTTTATTGATCTTTTATACATTGCTTTATTTATAATTTAACATCTCCTCTTTCCGGAAACAGCACATGATAACTTTGAAATTAACTTTGGTATAATTCACTTGTGTTACCTTAATTACCTTACTCCTCAATAATAATGAATCTTTTCTGCATAGCTAAGAATGTTATCAGATGCAAACTGATAACGGCCAACTTCTATGATCACAATAAAAATAAACTACTCTGTCCTAAGCTTTTTTTTTTTTTTGCTCTTGTTGGAGGGTCTCAGATAGTGGATTTTTGGATGACCTCTAATTTTTTGAGAACTTATTGTATGTTAATAAAAATTTGGTAAGCAGCCTAAATTATTATTGGAATTGGCAAAATTGAACACAATCGGACATTTAGCAACAGAGAAAGTAATATAAGGAAGGGGGAAAAAAAAAAGAGTTCCATTTTGTTTTTATTTTTTTTAAATCTACAATAATTTTTCTGTTTACCATTTAAGGTGTTGAAAAATATTTTTCCATGCTAATTCAACAGCTCAAAATTTTGATACAATTTCAACTGCCTGAGGAGAAAGAGTTTCAATGGATAAAAATCCAACGATAAAACAAAAGCAAAATGAAAGAAACTTACCCTGCAGTTTTTCTTTTTTTAATTTCCCTTTAAATGTAGATTATCCAAACACATTCAATTATGAAATATTCTTCAGTAAATATACAGTATGATATAAAAGATCTTTTTTACCTAATTCTTTTAATTTTTTTTTCAGTAAATAAAGCAATAAAAAAAAATTTGGAATAAATTTGTCAGCAGTTGGTGTGTGTTTAATTGGATGTTTGTTTTATTCTTTCAATGTGTCAGGAATATTATGAATGCATGTTTAATGTCTGTCTGTGTGAATTTTTTTCCCATTTGAAGTGCTTTTTTATCAGATGCAGTTCCAAAACTATTCAATACTAAAATTTTTTTCATAAATCTTTAAAAAGATAGATAAACATTTCTCAGCTTCACTCTAGGAAATTTTCTTCTCAATTTAATTTTTAGATTATGAAGAAACATCATTTGCTTGTTTCTCTTTTAAAGTTTCTGTGACAGGAAAGTTTTTTGTCTATTGCTATCCAATTTTCTATTTCTGGCATTTCCATGTGTGGTAGAGATAAGTTGATATTAGGCCAATTTTTTTTAATGCTTCTATAATTTCATATGATTTTTTTTTTAGAGGTAAATCTTTCAAATTCTGCATCTGATGAATCAGAATAGAAGCTCACTGTAAATAACTTTCTCCATCCTCTTCTAACAGTTTTTGGTTTTATTGCATTCCATGCTCTGGCAAGGTTGTAAATGACATCTTTTATTAAGAAAGCTGATTGAAATTCTGCCATCATTGTTTGTGCATTTACTAGCTTGTACATGAATTTTTTTCAATAAAACATTTTTACATTGTGCATGATCCCTTGATCCATGGTTGGTTGTATCAGAAAAGTTATATTGGGAGGAAGAAACATCACTGAAATATTTCCATATTTCCAGTCTTCATTGCTGGGCAGTTGTCAGTTAGATGAATTACTTTATTTTCTTCCAGTTTTTTTCCCTTTAGCTTCAAGCTCACTAATTACAGATGGCACAAAAACTTTAAACCAATAGGCAAAAATATCCCTATCCATCCAAACACTTTTTTGACTTGTGTAAACTACAGGGAGATGTTTGATTCCTGTGAATGCTCTTAGATTCTCAGGCTTTCTTATTACTAGCATTTTTAATTTGTGAAAGCCAGTTGCAGTATCACAAGGCAGAATTGTTTAATCGTTTTTTTAAATTATCCTCTGATGCTTCATTAGGACTAGCTAATGCTGAGGTCAGAAGGTAACGGAAATAGATTCTGGTTTTATCAGCATGGTAAATATGGTTTAGATGAATTTTTTATAAAATCATCAAAAAATCCAGAATGTTCCTCTGCATCTTTGTTATCTTCCACTGATTTTCTTTCTGCAGATATGTCAATCTTTCTAATTCCATTGCCTTTTTTTGAAGAAAGAAAGCTACCCTTTGGAAAACTTTTATTCTGTTGCAATATTTAATTTTTCGGAAAAATATCCACTATTAAAATAGCAAATAAAGCCTTTGTGCAAAAATGTTTAAAGATAGAAAACCAACGACTATAAATGCACAAATAAAGTATGAGAAAGTAGCAAACAGCTGTTTCGAATCTACTATCGAGTCAGCGAGTTAGAAAAAGCAAAACTGAGCTCAGTTTTGCTTTTTCTAGCTCTCTGAGTTTTGCATTGATGAAGAATCTCGATAATAAATTCGAAAGAGCTGTTTGCTACTTTCTCATACTTTATTTGTGCATTTATAGTCGTCGGTTTTCTATTTTTAAATATCTGTACTATTTCAATAAGCATATGTCCAGAAATAAGAACTCCTTCTCATTTTAATAAAAACCACTGATACAAAATCTGTCCAATTTTTCATACTGAGGTTATTGAAGTGTTTTTCTTTCATCCATTGCTTTGCTTGTCTCTGCAGAGGAAACAAATGCCATCAATTTTTCTTTTTGGGACTTAATACCGGAAATTGTAGAGGATACAATGTTAAACATATGCATCAATTTTTGTTTATTTTTCCCTCTTTTTAAACGTCAAATAATATGTAGCTTCAACAAGCAAAAAATAGTGAATTGCAGGGGTAGGGAAATACATCATTTTGCTCGCCATTGGCGAGTGGATTTTCTCACAAGGCGAGTGCATTTTTAGTTTTTGAAAAACTGTAGGCAATAGGCACATTATCAGAAACACTTTTTTTAATCTAGATATTTTAATTTTCCAAATTATTACAGTGTAAATATGGCATTAAGTTCTATCTAATATTAATCTTATCTCTGTTATATATAATTCCTAATATTATAGAAAAAAGAATTATGAAAGTGCATTGTATTAATAGTAATTTTGTCTGTAATCGCGTGCGATTTTGTCATAACTATTTTCAACTGCATGTGTGCTGCATCTTGCGGGCTGGTGAAATAATTCCTTGGCTGGTAAGAATATGAAAAAATTCCCCATCCCTGGTGAATTGCAATAAAAAGGCGCCAAAAGGAAAAAAAGCATCAGCATGATTGAAGTCAAATTCTATTTAGTCAAATGAAACATTAAAAGCTTTAAAGCAAACCGTTATCACTGCAATGTTTGACAGATTTTAGTAGAAATTTTTTGAAAATGTATTATTAATTTTTAATAAATTTTAATTTCTGATAAACTATCAATTTTGTATTATATCATTTGAATGTATTTCTAATATTGAATATATTTTTTCATATAAAGAAACATTTTCATTCATTTTTTGTGTTATTTGTTTATAGTGTGATTATATTCTAATATTTGGAATTTATCTAAAGATAAACAAAATGGACCCCCCCCCCCCCACAAAACACTTGGTTCTAACCTGTGCAAATTAGAGGGAATGTACTGTATAATGAAAGAATTTGCCTGCCATTTCAAATATTTAACCTTTTTCTTTTCAGGAAAGTTTCTTGTTGATAACAAAAGAGTGAGTGATTATAATGTAGAAGAAAAGAAATTTGTCATTGTAGTTGTTAAAAAAGTGAGTATTTTTTTGCTTTTATCATGCATTTAAACTACTTTTACTCATTAGATGTTATATGTACAGAAGAAATGCTGCATAACTGTGTTAAATATCATAAAATTTATCATACATTTCAAAGTTTTGTTAAACTTTAAAAAGTATTCTAGATTTAAAAAAAAAAAGAGAAAACCAAGAAGCTAGAATTCTGCTTTTTTCAGATTTGAATGCCCTCCTTCCAGGAGGGATGAAAAAAAAAAAAACTATTATTTTGAGATTGAACCTATCGATTTTCGATGAAGGAGAATGCTTAAATAGGAACTGCTTCATTTATTTATAGTAATAACAAGTTGGTAATATGAATAAATGCTATCTCAACCACAGGCATGAAAGAGTTCCTCCTAAAGGAGGAATTCCACCTTTTTTAAAGAAGTTTTGGTCATTCTCTGGATTGGTGCAAAAATGCAAAAAAATTTTGGAAGGATAATTAGGGGGGGGGGGGGAATTTAATAATTGGACATTTTGCCTACTCAAATCCTTGGAGTTAGTTCTTGAATTGTTGCACAAAATAGGCATTATCTGAAAAGTGAGCTTCATATATGAAACTATTGTAAATGAATTTGTTCTGAATGTCTTTCAAGAAGGAAATTTTATTTAGACTTTGAAAATTCAAAATGAAGGGAATAGTTTATGCTATTATACAACAGTTTTGGGTGATTTCTGTGATACCTTTTTTTGAGTTGTATTTCTGAAACAAAAATAAATTTAGCAGAATTTTTTTTTTTTTTTTTTTTTTAATGGGGGGCGATTAATTGCTGAATTATTCAGAATAATATTTGTTTTGGACAATTAATGACTGTACTTCACATAAGTGGATTAGATATATTTGGTTCATCCTTTAGCATTATTGAAACTTTCCAAGTAGAAAAAAAAATTATACGTGCAGTTACATTTAATTTTATGCTTTGTTAAAATGGCACTTAAATTATAAGAATTTAGCAGTGTTGTATAGATGGAAAAAATTTTCCACCTTTTTTGTCGTTTCCCACTTTCATGCCTGCTCAACCACCAACATTCTTTTTTTCCCTGTTTGCTCTTTTATTCTTGTTTACTGAAGCAATTAAATATTGCCTATATATTAATAATATAATTAACTGCTTACATTATATTTTAATATAATGTTCCAAATTAAAAACAATGTTAATGTTTTGAGAATTTTTAGAGAAGATTTTCAAATGTATAAATATAAATCTGTCCTTTTTTGAATAGCGAAAAGGCACTTGTTTCAAATAAAAATGAAAAGCATCTTTAAAAATATACTCAGAAAAATGCTACATATTTCGTCCATTTGTTAGTTAGCAGGCAAATTATGCAATGAAAGAAGAGTGGTTGTTTTGAAGCAATCTAGTTATCAAATCAATTTGGAATTTCTGTTTAAGATCTAAACTGTTCTCTAGAAATTGTGCTCTGCATGAAGTGAAGGGAAACAAATGGTAATCTGAAATGCAGCGAAGTTTCTTAAATTTTCTTGGCTGGTCTTGCATGGTTGAACATCTGGTAAAATGTCAGTCTGTTCTAAGCTGCAACCACATCAGACTAGCAATGGTTGATGTTACAAGAAAATTTTGATAAAGTTGAACAACCATTGAAAAAAAAATGTCCACAGCATGTCAGAAGACGTGGCGAGATTGTTTCCAACATGACAGTGTTCACACATTTAGGGCAAAACCAAGGTTCTTTATTTTTAGGGTTCCGTTTTTAAAAAGTAAAAGCAGACCCATTATAAGATCACTCTTGTGTCTGTCTGTCACAGAAATTTTACTTGTAAACAATGGAATATAAAAAGTTCAAATTTGTTGAAGTAATAAAAGTTAATGACCCCACATATTTATAGTTTTTTAACCATTCAAAAATATATTTAGAAAATTATAGAAATGCTAATTAAGTTGCTTAAAATAAAGAAACAATCTTTTATTTGTGTATCATGTGACAGCTTTTGTAATGCTGAAGTTGTCAAAAATCAATTTAACCATAAGTACTTTAGTTAAAATGATAAGCAACTGCAGCACATAATATTTTATACACATTTGGCACATAATTAAGATGTTAACTTTTTGTTTTTTGTTAATGTATTGATACAGAAGAATGAGTAAACAGAAAAACCCTGCCTGACCTTCTTTACAGAATTTACTGTCTTGTTAGCTTCACTGTCCTAAAACCCAATCCTGTGAGCTGTCACTTAAAAATTGGGAGGCAGCAGCACAGACAATCACTTCATTGAGGTCATGGCTAAAATTCAGGAATTAGTTTAAACTCTATTCTTGTATTAAGGCACAAATCGGTCTGCCAAGTCATATCTTAGTGCAAACCACCGGAAAACCCAATTTAAGTTGTTTACTCGTAGGTTTACCATTGTGTTATCATGCACGCAAAGATATTATGAAAGACACAGAGCAGGAACTCTAATGTTTTCGTATTTTCTTTTTTGCTATTGGTAAATTTTTAGTAAGGTAAATAATCAGTCATCTAATGTTCCCCCCCCCCCCCCCCAAAAAAAAAAAAAAAAATTTCCCTCCTTTTCACAAAGTTTAAAATCTGTAATTTTTTGGTACGTGTATATGTGTACGCATGCACTCTGTATGTTGTTTTATTGTAACAATATATAATTAGCTATCTAAAATCCTTTTCACTTTTGAAATTGCTACTTCCTCCTAACTCTACTTTTTTCTAGCTCACAAAATTTTAAGTCTTTAAAACAATTTCATGTCTTATTTGTAAATCTTCATTAAGAATAAATAGTAAACTAATAAACTTTTGAAGTGAATTCTGGTTGGTTATTTTCTTTCCTGTTAAGGTATAGCATCACATGGGAGGGGAAGGGAGGTGATTTTTAGAGGAAATAAAGAGTGACATTGTGTTAGCTGCACATAATTGTTAAGAAATAATACTTGTGAGACTTTGAGATGTATCCACTGTAGAATATTTTCAACATCAACAAAACTGCTTTCTTTTACCAGCTTCTACTTAATCATATCATGTCAACAAAATGTTAAAGTACTAAAGACAAGAAAAAGCTTAATGCATGATTTTCAGTTTTGATTTGCTGTAATGTCACTGACACAAGAGTCAACTCATTAGTTATAGGACCCTGCATGCCAGCCGACACTAGTAACAATAATCCTGCCCACAGTGTGTTTTGAACTTAATCATCTTGTTCTAATTATTACATTTCTTTCAATGATGCAGTTGCGACATGACCTGATTTTGATTAAACTAAATAAAAGGCAACAGTCAAAGTAAAGATGATGTTCATCTGTTACCAAAGATAGTGTTTTATGATCAAAGGAGACTCTAATGTTAAAACTCTTAATCTCAGCAAAACAGTGCACTAGTAACATTTTATACAAGTCTGTGTAATACTGAAGTCCTTATTTTAAAAGATTCACTGTCAATTACAATAAAAAAAAAAAAATAAAAAAAATTCTAACTTAAAATAACAGAATAATAAAAATTAAGAGAATTAATAATTAAGAGTGTGAATTTTTTCAACTGCCAAGACTTATAATTCCTTTATAAGAGTTTTGAATTAAGTCTTGAAATTGAATAAACTGAATAATTATTTTATTTGTAACTGAAGTTCACTATGTTCTGAATATTTGTTTTTTTATTGACAAGTTTGCACATTAACAGAAATTTGTATTAAATGCATAATTTGATTCAATGTAAATGCTAGGGGTGCTGGCCTTTTTAAGAGAAAGGCCATTTACAAAAATGTCTGTGTTGACGAGAGTTACATAAGTAACACAGAGATAGTATTATTTTGGGAGGGGATCTGTGAGCTGTAATTCGATAAAATGTGATTTGAGAGGGGGAGGCGGTTATCATTGGTTCCTTACACTGTCAGCATATCCCATTAAGTTGGCAAGCATATATCAACAGTTTACATTTCTAGATATAACAGAGATACCATAGAGCCCTAATAATCAGTCCTGTTATTCCAAGCTCCACTTAATCCAAGATAGCTAAAAATTTCTCAAATTTTATAAAAAGTACTTTATACCAGAATTTTTATTATCAACTATTTAACTTATTTAATTAGCTTATTATAGTGCTGCAAAATTCTTAAATATCTTATGAAGAAAATTTTGGTTCAAATCGACTTCTAGCAGTCTAGTGTTAAATAATAAATCATGTAAGCCTGATATTATTTAAAATACATTTTTATATTTACAAATCAGTGTGCTCACTTTTTTTCGCTATTTGATTTCTCTATTTTTTTTTAATTTATGTGTATATGTAAAATTGAATTTCTCTTCAATTTTATTATGTAGTCTGCATAGTCTGAACTTTCACTAATTGGAATAAGTGTCTGTTTAGATCAACTAGGATTTTTGGGATGCGACTCTATAGCAAGAATTGTTTTCAAAGAGTGATAACATTCCTTAACTTTGAGTAAATTTTGCTTTATTAAAAATGCTAAAAAACAAGCATAGGCATGAAAGTGCCTAGTGTCGAAAACAACCTGAAGCTTATGAATGATTGAGAAAGAAAGGGGCTGTCAACCAAATTTGAGTAACACCTGATCAATGAAATTTGAAAATTTTCCACACGTGATAGTCATAATTTGCAATTATTATTTTTCTAACCTAAACGACAAAATTTAAGATTTTTTCTGCGTCTTATAGACAAAATTTGCAATGATACTGTGCCCGATGAATTAAACTTGCAAGTTTTCCGAGCCTGATCTACAAAATTCACGGTTTTTCTATACTCAATCAATGAAATTCGGGATTTGTGGGATGCGACTCTATAGCAAGAATTGTTTTCAAAGAGTGATAACATTCCTTAACTTTGAGTAAATTTTGCTTTTTTAAAAATGCTAAAAAACAAGCATAGGCATGAAAGTGGCTAGTGTCGAAAACTAAAAATAACCAAATAAACTAAATTTGCAAGTTTTTTCTTATGGTAAACTGACAAAACTCTCAATTTTTCTGCACATCATTGACAAAATCATTATTTTTCTGTGCCTGATCAATGAAATTTGCAATTTTTCCATGCCTCATCAACAAAATTTGATTTTTCTGCATCTGACTGATATAATTCATGATTTTTCTGTGCTCAACCCACAAAATTTAGAATTTCTCCAAACTTGATCAGCAAAACTCATGATGCTTCCATGCCCAATCGATGAAATTTGTGATGCTTAATTGATTGATGAAATTTCAGTCTTTTTCTTGCAAAAAGTTCACAAAATTCATAATTATTTTTTTGTGACATATGGACAAAAATTAGGATTTTTTTTCTTAAGGGATGGGATGAATATTCGCCCTCTATTCGGTGTTCCGCCTATTCGGCCCTTTTGCCGAATATTCAGTTGGCCGAATATTGAAGGCTTGTTGACCGAATACCTGTAACCGAATATTTAGAGATATCTTGCCGAATATTGCTAAAATCTCGCCGAATAGTGAAAGATATCTTGCAACAAATAAATTTATGATTTAAAGAATTTCATTTCTTACATTTTTTTTCTCTAATCCAAATTTGCTACTTCATTCATGAAGTCCTTTTCATTCTTACTTACAAAATATATAATTATTCAGATACTAAAAAATATAGAGCCTTTCTGTATTTCCTATAAAAGTTAGTGATATTTTAGAAATTGCTGCCCAAGTTGGAAATTTAATTGTACGGGAAATGTCTTCATTTAGAGAATGATATACACTAGACTCCCTCAAATCCACACAGCTTGGGACCAGAGGTTTTGCGGATTTTAGAATTTTGTGGATTTCTGGTCATTGCTTTGTTTACACTTAAAAAAATAATTTGAATGTAATTAATAATGAAATCAAAAGTATAATGAATGCATACAATATACTAAAATATTAAAAAAGTAATAAACTAAAATAATAAAAATTTAGATAGTTTTTAAAATGATTAAAATACTAAAAGGAAAGATAAAGTTAATAATCAATAATAAACAATTAAATATTCATTATAAAAGAGGAAATGTGTTTTTCCTAAATTGTTCAATGAAACTTGCCTCATAAAGGTACATTACTAATTCACATCAGGATCATAAAATAATGAAACTTTATTTCAGGTATAGCCAGACTTAATAACTAAAAAAGCTTGATTAATACATAAATATAATTGGTAAGATTGTGATTACCAATGATATTAGCAATATCTTTATTTTTTCAGAAATAAATTATTCTTTCTTCATGAAAAAACATGAATTCAATAACCTTAACAAAAATTATAAATTAAAAAATGTATGGCATTGATATAAAACTGAAAAAATCATTTTTTGCACTTACATCTGAACTGAATGTTTCATTGTTTACATCTAAAATATGTGCAGATTTTAGAGAGTTGCGGATTTTAGGAGTGCAGATTTGAGGGAGTCTACTGTATTACAATTTAAATTATAGAAACACTTATAGAAAAGAAATAAAACACTGCCTTTTTCTAAAACTAAAACACTTGAGCATTTATTAATGTCTGCAAATTCCATGCACATATAAAAAATGCTCTTATGAAATTCATAACTTATTTTCTGTAAAGTAAGAAGTGAAAAAATTCATTCACTAGGTGTATTAACAAAGATTCATTTTCAAAATTAAATATCAAATATTACTATTTCAAATACAATGGTACATATGAAAACAGAACTGGTGTCAAAGTAGATACGCATTAGATGACACAACTTGCTTTATGAAGACAGTTTTATAAATATTTAAACATAAATTCAAAATACTGAACAAAATAATTTTTTTATTCTACAGTTTTCACTTTTAAATAATTATTTGCATAATTACTGACTTAAATATGTAACATTATTATGTACATATTTTTAATTTACACCTTCCTTCATTCATGTTGTTATCAATTTCTGTTTATCCTTTTAATGCTTGTTGAATAAGTGGAATATTGAAGTTGAATATTGTATGCACCAATTCAAATGTCAAAGATTTTAACATATGCATTCTACTTTAAGCATAACCTTTTGCTTTAACAATTTTTAATTTAAAGCTTGGCTACTAATTTCAGAACAGTCTCGTTCTTATGAATTTGCTTATCATTATGGACACAAACTCTGAATGATCAAATTTACTTTATTAAAGGTTATTTCAGAAAATATCTTCTTGCGAGTTCTGAGAGAGACAGATTAAGAATATTATGATTTTGGATGCAAGAAAGGGTAAAAGTATCATTTGATAGTAAAAGTGAAATACATTCTTCAAATTTTTAATGGAAATATCTTCCCATCCTGACTTACTGAAAATCAATTTGATGTACATTAGGATAAAAGAATGTAATGCAATTTCATAATTTTTTTGTGTTGAAATAAGTTTTTAAATTAAAAAATACATTTAAAAGCACATTTAAGGGTAATAATTATTAATGAGTTCCTATTTTTTAAATTATGTATATTCAAAATTGATTTTCTTTATTGGAAAAAAAAGAGTTGGTATTCGGCCTAAATTTTGGCCGAATATTCGGCTATTTGGTCAAATCTCTATTCGTCCCATCCCTATTATAAATTGACAAAATTTATGAGCCACTAGTTGAGCAGCCATAGTATAAGAAAATTTCATTTTTAAAATTGGCTATATTGGAATTTTACATTAACAGATTATTCTTTTTACAAATATAATCACTTGGCATGAGCGATTCGTTGTAAGATTTTTTATTATTCTTTTTTTTGTATCTTAGTTACTTAAAAGAAGCATATATAGTTTGATAAAGATGTTTTAAAATACCATATTTTATTTTTTTCTGATAAAGAAGCAAGATTAAATTAAAATTTTCTGAAAGCTACATTATTTATTGTGTTCATTAAATTTGATTAATGTTGTGCTATCTGTGGAAATTTCATTTAATGGTTGCTTTGATTCAAAAAAGTTCTATAAACTATATTTATATCAATTTTCATTTTAAAAAAATGAGCAAGAAATTTTGTCATTTCTATAAAACAGTGCTTATGTTGCACTATATTCATGTTATTTATTATATTATTTTTATCTTTTAGCCTAAAGCTACTATTGTGAAAGAAGAACCAGAACCAGAATCAAGTTCTGAAACTGCGCAGGAAAGAAGTAATTTTATGAATGGACCAAGAAATGCGTATGGCTGGTTATAATTTTACCTTTTTTATTACATTACATGAAAATGACATTTACTTTCTATACATAAAAGTACATTATTTAAAACACATTTATTTTGCTCACTATTAGGCTAATTACATTTTAGTTTGTTTGTAACTAGGCCTGGGCCTTAAATCAATTTAAAGCTTACATCGGAAATCTGATTTTAACCATTAGCCTTAAACACATTGGAAATCACAATTTAGCCAATTTCTGAAATTGTGATTAGCCATTGTCTTAAATTTCGATTTAGTCAGTTTTAAATCGTAATTTAGCTTTTGGTTTTAAATCAATTTAAAATAAAGTAACAATTCAGAGCTTACATCAGAAAATTGATTTTATATACTTTTATCTCTATACTGATTGCATGTCAAATTAGTGTTTAATCAATTTAGCATAATTCAATTTAAGAAACAAGGCAATGTAAGAAAAAAATGATTTAAGGAAAATGGCAAGCTGGTGTTAAATTGATTTAGCAGGATCCAATTTAAGCAAACATCACAAGCCTCAATGCTTTCCGATTTAAGAAAAACATGGCAAGCTGGTGTTAAATCGATTTAGCAGGATTTGATTTAGTACAGGTAAAAATTAACAGCTGTCACTTGCCATATGGTTATTGAAGATGGAAAAGTGGCCATTAAAAAATTGGCCATCGATTGCCACCCTAGTCGTCACTCGCCAAGTTGCGATTAAAAAATATTTCCAATCACCAAGTGAAATAGTTTTTTTTTTTCATGGAAATATGCGTTTCTGCATTGATTACACTTAACAGGGATGAAAGAGTTCCGCCTAAAGGCGGAAATCCGCCTTTTTGAACATGATTTTGGCCATTCTCTGGATCGATGCAAAAATGCAAAGAAAATATTGCTGGTAATTTGGGGGGGGGGGGGGGTCCAAGAAGCTCCGGGAGTAATTCTCGGACTTATCTTTCACCCGCTAGACTTCACCCACAAACCGCCGAAGAGCTATCTGTCAAGGTCAGCGGTCAATTTACGTTCAGGAGCATCACATGCAGTACATTTCGCGGGGCGAAAATCTATTTTTAAGGACAGGGCAAACTAACTATTCTGAAGTTAAACTTTATTCACGGAACTGCCTTTTCTTTTCTCTCACTTACGGTTTACTGACAGTGGGAAACGAGGGAGATACAATGGTCACGGAAAATCACTATCTTAACCCTACTGAAGGGAAAGATTCCTGTGCTACTCTTGGATTGAAGTTGAACTGAAAAACTCATTTACATCAAATGCGCCGCCTGCAAACCGCAAAAAAACTTTGTGTGTGCCCGCAGCCTTAGACTGGCAGCTGTTTTCTGACGCATGGGTCCATAGGTCACTGTGACGCTGAAGAGAAAGGAAATCTTGGGAGGGAATAATTTAATCTGGATTAATGAGCTTTAAAACAGTGATAATAATTTTTCAGTTGTTTTGTTTTCCAGAATAACTATTGTTTTTGCAGCGCGACGGATACGAGCTAATATAAATTCTGTTTTATTATTATTGTACTTCAGTTCTGGTTAAAATATGTCAATTTCAGGTCAACTTTTTTTAAACATTTTTTTAGTTGCGTTTGAATTTATTTCGAGTGAAATTTTCAGTTAGAACTAAAATACCCGAACGCGAGTACATGCAAGACTTGACTACTAATCATAATTAAGAGTTTTAAGACTGATATCTTCATCATTATTATTATAAATACTGTTGATCGATGAATTATATAATTTCTGAAATAAATGAGAATATGGCATTGATAAATTATGTACATTCTGCCACAAAGAACACTAGTATAATTATTTATGGTGCATTTACACTCCATTTACAAGTACGGCTTTTACGATATTTGCGTTAAGAGGTAAAGGTCTGCACGGGGCGGGCCTCGGTCCGAAGCCCGAGCACGGCCCGGTCCGCGGGCCGGGTTCGGGCCGATTTGCAACGTCATTCGGGCCGGGCTCGGGCCTTGCTTCTGAAGACTCAGGACGGGCCTAGTCACTAATCTTTTCGGGCCGGGCTCGGGCCGTAATTTTTTTTTCTGGAGTATCGGGCCGGGCCGAGCCTAACTTACTTCTTTCATAGAAACCGAGACTGATTTCATTCTTTTTAATCTTCACGGACCAAAATAATCAGTTCCTGTTGAATCTACCCATATGAAAATCCTTTTCTCAACGTGGAAATAAGTCTGTTTACAAATCAGTAAAGTTTGGCTTGGTCCAAAAATTTTTGCAAAATAAGAATAAACTTTTAATTCGTCATTATTCTACAATTAAACATTAGAATTTATTCTTTTTAAAGAATCGTAGATCACTAGGCGTCTCAAAATAGAATTAATCACATAAAAAAAAAAAAAAAAAAAAAAAAAAAAAAACATGATTATGACGAAATTTTCGTTTAAACCGAAAACTGCAAATTTTTTTAAAACTGTTCATTCATGCAAAATGAATGCAACAATACGCGAGAAAAAAAATATATTAAACATTTACATCTGCTAAGAAGGAAAAGTATTTTTTTCTTTCCAGTGTCTTAGAAGATTTTACTTTTACCATATACCATTTTTTAGACTTTTTTTTTTATGCATTAATAATATTAATGATAACTGAAACATTTACATACAACAAACAAAAAGATTCATTAAAAGCGTAAATATCGCAGCCTATGGCACTGCTGCATAAATAGATTTTAAACATGAAAGAAGAAAAAAAGAGACTAAGATAAGTTTTTTTTTTTTGGTCTGAACTCTTCCGGTAGACTAAAGATCAATGTTCTGTAGAAATTCACCCGAGCCGGGCCGGGTTCGGTCCGACTTTAATTTTTTTCCCGTCCGGGCCGGGTAAGGCCAAAATTTTTTGCGTTTGGGCAGGGCCCGGACCAAAATTTTAATTTTCGGGTTCGGGCCTGGAAATTTCGGCCCGTGCAGACCTCTATTCAGAGGCTGCTTCACCACTCAAGAACGCGCGCTCGCTGATGTTAATCCGATGGGAGAAATTTTTTTAAGCATACAGTTTGCGTTTTGATAATTTAAATTTTATTTATTTTGTATTGAATACTTGAGGTTATTATATACAAAGACCGTTTTTTAATTTTTCAATTTTGTTTGCAGATTTTTTTTTAAATCTTTAGGGATATTTTTACCTTTGGAATCTGTTTTCAAAATAAAAATATCCCCAAATATTTTTTGAATAAATCTGTCGTTTTATCGCGAATTTTTGACAATTTGTTGCTTTTACTCAATTTTTTTAGGAACTTTGTCGGGTTTTTTTTCGAATTTTATGACAAGTTAGGCATTTTTTCGCGAATTTTTCGACGAAATTTGTCATTTTTTGCGTATTTTTCGATGAAATTTGCCATTTTTTCACGATTTACGACAGAACTAGCCATTTTTTCGTGAATCTTTTGACGTAATTTGCCATTTTTTCGCGAATTTTGACAAAATTTGTCATTTTATCGAAATTTTTAAACAAAATTTGCCGCGTTTCCCGAGTTTTTTGACGAAATTTACCGTTTTATCGCGAATTTTTTGACGAAATCTGTCATTTTCGCGAATTTTTTGACAAAATTTGTCGTTTTATCGTGATTTTTAGACAAAATTTCTCGTTCTTTCAAGATCTTTTGAGGAAATCTGTCGTTTTTCTGTTAGGTCTACAGAAGGTTGATGGCTGTGGTCCCCTGTTTTATCAAGAGATACACATTTATACTGTGAATTTTGAATTTTTTTTTTTATAAAATTTTTTGTAATTTTTATGTTTTTGTAAAATTTAAAACTGCACTCCAGTCTATAAAATGTCGTCATTAGAATTTTTCTCTTTATATTTGTCATCTGAAGTTGAAAAAAAATTTCCTCCTTTTTTTCTTTGGTCCACTTTCATGCCTGACTTAATTAGGAAACCTATTTCTCTTTACTGAGCTTTTCCAAGCATATTTTAATGGCTTAGCTGTATTTTTAATTTTTTTTTTTTTTTGCCATGTGCTTTTAGTGTGTTCAGTTGGATTATTTTTTCAAGAAATATAGTTTTATTCTACAAAATGCATTCATCAGATTTGATTCCACATGCATTTTAAGTAATTTATTGGTCTAAATCAATCGCCTAAAAAAAATCTTATTGATCACCAAGGGAAATAGTTTTTTTCATCTCTACATTGATTACATTTAATTGAAGAATTGGTTAATTCTTTTTCCTGTTGGATGCAAGCTGATTTCAATGACTTAGCTGTATTTTCAATATTTCATTTTTTTTCCCATATGTTTTTTGTGTATTCTGTTGGATTATTTTTTCAAGAAATATAGATTTACTAGTATATAACCTCTGGCAAAAATGATGGAATTTTGACCTGCATTTCATTTTTGTAAGACTTCATACAAACAAACGGAATGAAGATTTTATTAAAGAGTTTGTATTGTAGAAAAGCATATTTTAAAAATAGCAATACAAATAAGATTTTTTTTCTGATATTAAATTTCTGAAATAGTTCAACAACTGTTCAAAACATACGGCAGTATTTATCACAACAATAAAAATAATTATCAAAATAAAACACAATTTCTGAAAATTTTACTAAACATTAAAATTAAATACTGATTTTATTTTTTTAAAATTTAAAAATGCATTATTTTATAAGAGGCAACGATTTTGCAGCAATTTTAATCATATATAGGAAAGATATGAAATAGATTCCTATATCATCGATTAATGAAGCTTTATGCTTTGTTTTTAAATATGGATTTGTCACCATCTAGTAGCAGTTAAAAAAAAGTTTTGGTAAAATTGTAGTTTTTTATAGAAAATATGCAGAACCAAGATGCATTGATTTAGGGTAACATCCCCAGTATTTGGCACATTAAGAATTTGCCTTTAAACTTACTTCAATTTTCTTTGCCAAGAAATAAAATATTTACTTGCAAATATTTTTAAATCAAAGAATGCATATCTGTGCATGTATTTAGCCCACTAAAAGCAAAAATTTTTGAAAAAGTATTTTATAAAAATTTATAAAAAGTTACTGTAGTCGCCAGTAATTGGCACCTAGAAGCACCATTGTATGACACCTTGTTATCCAGTAATTGGCACATGTTTATATAAAAAAAAACTTCATATTTTGCATTGGGTTTAATCGCTTTAAATGAATTTACTGTAGATGAAGATGCCATATTTCAGGTTTTTGAAAGAAAAAAATCAGCATATTAGTCTGAAATGTGAACACATTAAAACAATACAATATATTTATGTTAATACCCAATAATTGTCATGCTGTCTCCAGTAATTGTCATATAAAGCTTTAATGGATTCCGTTTACTTATAAATATTTCATATTTTCAAATAAAAACAACTGATAAGCAAAATTAGTCTATAACTTAGTGTACTGCCAAAATAAGTGGTTTAATCTCAAATCATGCAATTCGCTTGGAATAGGTGCCAATTACTTGGAACTATCAAAATTGAAGCACCATTAATTGGCATCTATCATTAATTCAGAAATCCAAATATTTGTGTCAAAAATACTTTTACACAATTAAAGTAACCCTTTTCAACTAAACAAAACTGTTGTCAATTAGAATAAAAAATATATTAGAAATCAGATAATAATAAATTGAAAAGCATGCCTTTCTTAAGCCATAGAAGAAGCATTTGCAACAAAATGGCTAATTTGATACAAACCATAATTGTTTCTCTTTCCTAGGCACTATTGTCATCTAGTAGCATAAATCGAAGTTATAATCTTTAAAGTAAATGAGCATATAACTGTTATTTAAATTTTAGAGAATGTGTAAAAATAATCAAATTATATCAAAGTTAAATAATAAAAGGTATGATAATGTAGCTTACCTTCCTTTTCCACGATCGTCCACGTCTTTCTATTTTACTTTTAAATATCCATTGAAAGTTCCTGAAAGAGCTTGGCAAATTTTATTAATATGTATGTTGACTGGGAAATCATCAAAGCAGGTTTTAAATTAATGAATTTTATATATAAATCTTAAAGATAAAAATTACAAACTAGAGCATACATTTTTAGCTCCTTACTGCTTAAACACACAGAGAAAAATGAAAATAATAGCAAAGAAAAATGATTACATAAAAATAAAAGAAATAAAAGTTATTCAAACATTATCATTAAGTTCGTATTATTTTTTGTTTAAAATGAATAAATTTATAAAACTAGTTCTTTCTGATGAATAGACGATATAAACTATTACTTCTTTTGACACTTAATTACAAATCAGTTCATCAAATAGATTTATGACGAGTAAATGATGTAAGAGTACTTTAGTAAAAGATTGATAGTCATCATAACAAATAATCAACTTGATTTATGGAGATTATTTTCCTGAAGTATATTAAGTTGATTTATTGTAAATGATTTTCTGAAAGATATTAAGTTGATTTATTGTAAATGATTTTCTGAAAGAGATTAATGTTACTAACAATAACTAGTACATGGTCTTGCATTTTTAAAAGACTGGATATAAATCTTATTTTAGGACATGTTTGTAGGATGTGCCAATCATTGGTGCATGCCAATTACTGGGGATGTTACCCTAGATCAAAATCAATTTTTAAAAACTCTAACTATGTTACTTTAAAAATTCATTCCTTATTAATGAAAACCAAAATTATTGTTATTATTTCCTTTGTAAAATTTTATTGTCAATTTTTAAAAGCTTATCTTATATCTACTTGAAATGTGCTTACATTGTAAACTAAATTTACATTTCTTATGAAATGTCATTAAAATGTAAGGAATATACAGTCATGTATAACATATACTAATTACAATAAAGCTGGTAAATTTTTGATTTTTAGAATAGTAATTTTTGAATATAATAACTTTGAAAAGTAAGAAAAATTATACTTTAGTAATAGAATGTGGAAAAATAATTTTCAATCTTATTAATTCAGTCATAATAATATCTCATGTATCCATTACATCTTGAGAAAAAAAAAAAAATATTTTCTTTATAATAGAAAACAAAATTTTAAAAATTAAGTGGATAAATGTTGACATCTTAAAAAATAATAAAACAAAATTTAAATTATATCAAAGAAATCATAATAAATTATTCAATTTATTTATACCTATTGAATAGTATTTTAAAATTATGTAACGGAAACGTTTAAGAGAAATCTCTTGCACATTATTGCACCTTGCAATTTTTATTTAATACTAGTATTGCTATTATTTTACTATAAATTCAATGAAAAAAAATTCTTCGTTTACATTGATTCCGATAGATGGCAGCACAATAAAAGTGGAAGTCAGTCCACAGCGCATAAAACATGAAAAAAACCATCAACTTCAGAGATTTATTTTTTTTATTATTATTTTTTTTAAATGTTGTAAACTTATTGCCTATAATAAATGTAAACGAAAGTGAAAATAATTTAAAATATATTTAAAGGCTTTAATACAATTTTACAAATACTTTTAAATCATAATTGGATTGGAACTTAATATATTGTAATTGGATATGATATACATGTTTTATAGGAAAATTTGCTCAACACACATTATTTCAAGTGGAAGAAACTTTAAAAGCATCATTTTAGCATCTGTTTTCAATTAAGCCTAACGTGGTGTTTAGGTACGGTCGATGATTCCCAGATCAGAATGGTTCGTCCTGGAACCATTCTTACACTTTTCTCAAGTCGCATTTTATTATACAGGGTGGTCATAAAAAAACTTTGATGATATACGGAGCTCTAGTGGCCAGTCCGCTCAACCGATCGAGGTGAAATTTCAGATATAGCTATCCATAGATATGAGCTCGAGATTCTGTGAGCGGCAACAAAATGGCGTTCACGGTTACAGTTATAGTTACAGAAACTCGAAAATTTCCAATGGCAACACCCATATTTTTTAATCGCAAAATGCTCAGCGCATGCGAAAACCCTAAAGAGCGTTGGAACCGTACGTGTATCGCAAGAAACGAACATGTTATGCACGCACAAAAAACCGTTCTGGGAATCCTCCCACCCATAGAAAAAACTCGATTGGGACGCAAGGAGGAAATTTGCATATGACACAGAGTCAGTACACTAATCTTTGATTACAATACAGATCGGAGAAAGCAAAACTTTTATTTTGATTACACATTTTCTACATGGGTGCCATCACCATGCAATGTGTAATTGTCTATGATGGCACCCATGTGGAAATTGTGTAATCAAAATAAAAGTTTTATTTTCTCCGATCTGTATTGTAATCAAAGATTAGTATACTGACGCTGTGTCATATGCAAATTTCCTCCTTGCGCTCCCGATTGAGTTTTTTCTATGGGGGGGAAAATTCGCAGAACAGTTTTTTGTGTGTGGATAACATGTCCGTTTCTTGCGATACACGTACGGTTCCAACGCTCTTTAGGGTTTTCGCATGCACTGAGCATTTTGCAATGAAAAAAAAATGGGTGTTGCCATTGGAAATTTTTGAGTTTCTGTAACTATAACTGTAACCGTGGGCGCCATTTTGTTGCCGTTCACAGAATCTCGAGCTCATACCTCTGAATAGCTATATCTGAAATTTCACCTCGATCGGTTGAGCGGACTGGCCGCTAGAGCTCCATATATCGGCAAAGTTTTTTTATGACCACCCTGTAAATAGATTCTGTAAAATATATTCATCAGCTTTGATTCCACATGCATTTCAAATAATTTATTCCTTTTTCCTTACTGGATGCAAATGGATTTCAATATTTTCAATTTTTCTCTTCTACCACAAGCTTACCAATTGTTTTTTTTTTTTTTTTCTCAAGAGATACTGTTTAATCATGTAAGATAGACTCACCAGCATAGATTTCAACTGTATGTTATGTATAAATTGTATCAATAACACATTTATTTCTTAATTAAAATCCAAATAACATTTTATTGTGTTTTATTTATAAATTGATTCACTATTTCTGCTTTAACAGTTTCTGTCACAGTGTGCCCACTCTGGGCACATCTAATTTTAATTCCAAACTTGTAAACAGCACTAAGAATATTTTATTAAAAGCTTACTTTTTCAAAGAAAGCTTGAATTAAGGTGTTTTTAACCCTTTCACCGTCCAAGTGTTTTCATGTATTTTTGTAAGAATGCTTATAAATTGCAAGATATTAATATTAATTAATCACAGTTTGATGCTATAATATCTTTAATATCACTTCTTTCTATGTATGATTCAAAATAACATTCTGTTTAAAATATTTTTGTCTGCAGCCATTTAAACATGATTTCTAGAAACTGAAAAAGCCGGTACAAATGGTCGAAGGGTTAATTTCTAAAAAAGTCTTTTGTAAATTCTGGTGTCAGTCAATAATTTCTCATTTTATGAGCAGAAATTGTCCGTGTTGGAAAGGGTTAAAAAAAAGTCTTAAGGATAAAATCCAAATTTATCCATTTTTAGTTTATATTTTTATCAGGACTGCTGGATTTTAGCCAGGCCGGTTTAAACCAATCGGCTTTTTATGGTTTAAAACATTTTAAAAAAGGCCTGCCTTTACTAAAGCTGCTTTTTTTTACAAAAACTGTTCTTAAAATGAAATGTATTATTAATTACTGACTTTTTAATTACTATCGTCATAAAAATGTGCATGAAGAACTATCTAATATAATAGACTCCCTCAAATCTGCACAGTTTAGGACTAGAGGTTGTACGGATTTTAGAATTTTGTAGATTTCTGGTCATTGCTTTGTTTTATAAACTGTAATTTAATTGCAATTGATAATGCAATCAAAACTACACAATCCAGTCATATCAATGTGACCACCTTGCTATTTTTGACTTTTTGTTAAATATCTGCAAAATACATTAGGAATTATCCTGAAACTCCAGGTATGTTAAGAAAATAGTACAGGTCCTATATTTCCAAGAATATTTTTTTCAAAAATTCCACAGGGTACTGTCAACAAATTGATAAAGAAGGAATATCTTTTGGATAACCCTGTCAAAACTAATGTAGCAAAGCGTGCAAACTGCAGATTATGATTAAATGATTTACTGTAATAAACTGTGTTCTTTTTTATGATAACATGCATACTCACAGAAAAATTAAGATTTTTTATAAAAAGTCCTGAATTTTGCCAATTTTTTTGCTTATAATTTGCAGCATTCTTAATATAAAAAAAAGTTTTTTCAGAAAACATGACTAACAATATTGTACACAAAATCATGGAGTCAAAATTAAAAAATAGAATTTCTTCAGAGATAAATTTATTCTTCGTTCATGATAAACCATGAATTCAGTAATATTAACAAAAATTATCAGTAATATTAACTTTTTTCTCCCCATTTTCAGTATTATCAGATTCCTACATTTGATGGAGGGTGATGTCCAACTGATAAGTGCTCATAATAAAACTATAAGTATAGTATTTTTTTTAATCCCTCATCATTCCCGCTCAGTAACCTGTGAACCAGGATCCTTTGAATGACCACATACCAAGTTTTCCAAATTCCCATATCTTTTAACAAAGTCGAACTATTTCTATGTCCTTATACTATATGCAGTATAGAGTATACATTCTGTTTTACCCGAACTGTTTCTTCATGACCTCTCAGATTGAGTTCCTCTCACTTCAGTTTAGGGATGATTTAATGAGTTGCAAATGTGAACTCTTCTTTTCTTTGTGCAATGTTTAGAACGCCAACTAAGTATTTTGTGGATTGGACAAAACGAAGAAGGAAAAAAGATGTAATCATAGATCATAATTGTATGTTTGTGTGATATTATGATTACAAAGTTTTTCGATAAAGATTTCATTGCAATAGCGATCAGATTATGATTCTAATCAAAGTGAAATCTCTTGATTATGTTTATGCTGTGATTATTTCAAAATCTAAAATTTATGATTAGAATGCGATTACAGTTTTTCTAGTCTATTATAATCAATTATTATTACTCAAAGTATGCTTTAGTTACTAAATTATTTAAAATAATTTTGGTTTTGTTTCAGAATTTTATGTTTTGAATATTCAACAAAAATGATAATTATTTTATTCTCAATTTGATTCCAATAGCAACAGAATCATTTAACCAAACCAATAGAATAAAGGGTTCTTATATAACATTGAAGGTTTATTTTATAGCCTAGCAATTGATTAAAAGATGACTGTTGTATTTTTTAATCTTTTTAAAAGTTTGAAAAGCTGTAAATTGACGGAAAATAGGAAAGTTCAGTAGTTATGTTTAAGAAAGGTGTGAAAAAACCATTCATTATATAAATATTAAAATTTTTTCATTCTTTTGTAATTCTTTACTTAATGTATTTATATTTTTATTAATCACACATTTAAAAAATATTAATTTGTACTATTCTTTTGTTCTTTCAGTGATGAAGCATTGGTACGCCATATTACAGAGTTGGGATTCACTCGAGCTGAGGTGGAAGCAGCTCTCAATGCTAGTTTCAACAATCCTGATAGAGCTGTTGAATATTTGATAAATGTAAGTAATCCTGTTGTTTTAAAAATTTCTTATCTTCTGAATCTCTGTGTAAGGCAGACATAATCTCAATTTTTCCAGGTACCTTTAATTTTATTTCTTAATTTGAATATTCTTGGAGTGATAAATGGTTCAGAATTAGTATATTTTATAAAAAGCAACATTGGCTGATAAGAAAAGAAGTATCTTGTTAATCCATCAGTTACAATTTTGTGAATTTTGCATTTTTATTTCCTCACAACTAATTGTTAGTTTTTTACACATCTTATTGGAAAATTTTCCGGTTTTGTCTTACGACATATTGACAGTATTCATGATTTTTTTTCCTTCTGGTCAGACTGCAATTTTTCTTTGCGAGTGACTGATTAATTTCAAGATTTTTCCTGTGACCGTTCATTGAATTTCGCTATGTTTTCCAACGACTAATTTGACAAATTCTGTGATACTACCTGTTGATGAATTTTGTATACATATTTTTTTTCTATGATAGGTCAATAAATTAACAATTTTTTCTTGAAACCAATCAGTGAATTTTGCGATTTTATTCTGAGACCAGTTGGCAAATTTTTGTTTGTTCTAGCAACATGTTGATGAAATTCGTGATTTTTCTTAACAACTGGCGGATAAATTTAATATTTTCTCACAATTGATTCACAAATTTTGCAGTCTGCGATTGACAAATTTAGTGATATTTTCCATGATTAATTTACAAAATTCACAAATTTTTTTCTTATGTACATTTGGAAACTTTATTTAATTGACATTTGATAAAAAATTTTTAAAAATTTAAAATTTTTTAAGTTTTTTTTTTTTGGGGGGGGGAGGGGGTTGTTTTGATCAGGAAGGACAGATTAATGGGATTCTTGTAGTATACAATTGCATAATAAATTTCAGTAATTTTACATGTAATTTTTCATAAAAATAGCTATATATCAACAAATAACTCACTTAGAGCTAATTCTTTAGTTCATTATACTGTAGATATTATCGAAAGGTCACACAAAAAATTTTGTGGTTATAGGATAGTAAAATTTTGAGTTAGAGCAATAGTCATTTATCTTTTCCGATGAAAATCTAATTTTTCAGGAAATGCATTTAAAGTTTTTAACTTCAGTTTAAATTAATGTCTTTTTTTTTTTTTTAAATTATTAAGAGCTCTAATTTTATTTTCAATAATCATAAAAGAAAATAGAAACTGATTTAGAAACAAAAATGTTTATTCTATCAAAAAAAAAAAAAAAAAAAAGAAAATGAATTTTTTATGAAATTGATGTTTTAAACATACAATGATACCTTAATTACCGAGTATAGTTAAAATTAAATACAGTGAATTTGTAAACAGCAGAGATTTTATCTAATATAACTCGCATTGTCATAATTTTCTTTTAGTAACCAAGTTATACATTCTTTTATAGCAATAAGTATGACAAGTATATTTCTGTGAAGTAAAAGAATAAATATCCACAATCTTATTTTCTCATTCTAATTTTGCAATAATTTATAGCAAATACTGATGCTAAAAAAGAATTAAAGAATGACATTGGCTGAACTGCTATTGTGAAAGAATGTGTAAAAAAAAAAAAAAAAAAAAAAAAACCAACTGGTATAAAATGTTAAGAATAGAAAGAGCTTCTTCAGTAAAGATTGAATTATTAATGCATGGAAATTTTTCCAGAGAATATAATATATATGCCTTGAATATAACATTTCAAATGAAAATTCATTTGAATTCGATTTTCATTTGAAATGTTGCAGTCAAGGCGAATTTTATCTTTGGAAAAATTTCCACGCATTAATGTATTCATTGATACTGGATTAATTTGAGTTTCGTGATTGCCCCAGATTGGTGGCTTACAGATTGTATTCTATCTTGTGCTGCTTGATTGTAGCCTTGCCAACATCTAATAGTGATAAGTTCCTTGCTGGGTGTCGTTCCATGTGATTTAGTCGGTAGAATGTCAGTGCGCAATACTGATGGCCCGGGTTCGATTCCCGGCATGGAACCTTTTTTTCACTAGGATGGCATTTGTGCCTTTTAAGCAATTCAAAATTTGATTTTCATTTGAAATGTTATATTCAAGGCGAATTTTCTCTCTGGAAAAATTTCCACGCATTAATATATTCATTGATGCTGGATTAATTTGAGTTTTGTGATTGCCCCCAGATCGGTGGCTCACGGATTGTATTCCATCTTGTGCTGCATTTGTAGCCTTGCCAACATGTAATAGTGATAAGTTCCTTGCTGGGTGTTGTTCCATGTGGTTTAGTCGGTAGAATGTCAGTGTACAATACTGATGGCCCGGGTTTGATTCTCACCATGGAATCTTTTTCACTAGGTTGGCATTTGCGCCTTTTAAGCAATTCAAAATTTGATTTTCATTTGAAAGATTGAATTATGTTTTAATTTTTGAACACATATATACCAAGTAAAAGTTGTTAGAGATTAAAAAGGTGGCAAAAGTGTTGGAAACTCTTTATGCTCAGAATCCCCACTGAGTGTAATAATGCTGCAGTTTAATGTTTTGAAGATTTCAGATATAACTTACTAATCCTTATTTTTATTCTGTAGGTGTGTATTAATGAAATAACACATTTTAATGGGGGGGGAGAGGGGATTAGCATGTACTTATCTTTTGTTTAGATTTTGGCTAGACTTCTTTTGAAATTAAATTAGCACTTTTAAATCTGGCACTGTTAATTGCTTTCCACTGATAACATTTCCTGATACTAAAGTATTTCCTAGATAACTATTAGTGTTGGGATTTTTGTAATAGCAAAACAAGCATGATAAAATAGTTTCTGTGTATTATGGCCAGCTAAGTCTTTGATAGTATGTTATATTTTTTGGCCTGTATCCTGTATATACTTTAAAGTAATTTGATATCAATTAGTATATTTAGATCAATATTATAACAGAATCATTAATTAATAGTAAAGAAAAACTTCGTTTAATATTGCTTTATGAAATTTAGTTACACATAATAAAACCATTTTAAAAAACTAATGGAACACAGATTTCAATAATAATAAAAAAAACCTTAACAGAAAAGATGTTGCCAAAATACAATAATATAAAAGTAAAACTTTTTTCTTCTGCAACAAGCTGCAACACTTTCCCTTGTTAAAAGAAAAAAAATAATCACACTGATAAATCTAAGTTAATGTTTAGAGTCTACATAAGTCCCATCTTTTCACATAACATTAAAAGTCTTGGTTTTTGCAGAGGCTTTGTCATTATATCTGCAATTTGCATTTCTGTTGAAATCTGCTTCACACTACTTTCTTCTTCCAATACTTTTTCACGAATAAATGGTTTAGACTTATATGCTTTGTTCTACGATGAAACTCGGAATTCTGAGCTAATCTAACAGCTGCACTATTATCAAAATAAATTGTTAGTACTTCTTTCAGGAATGAAATTCCACCAATGAGTCTTTTCAGCCAAATTAACTCTTTAGCTGCTTCATTTGCTGCAACTATCTCAGCCTCAGTTGTTGATGTTGTCACCATAGCTTGACGCTGACTTAGCCAAAATATTGCTCCACCTGAATATTTAACTAAGACTCCACTTGTGGATCTGTCTGTCTGCGTGCAACCTCCAAAATCAGCATCACTGAAGCATTCTAGAATTCCAAGTTTATAGCCTGCTTTATAGATAATGCATTTTTGTTTGGAACTTGCAACATATCTAAAAACTTGCTCTACCTTGATAAGCTTCTTTAAAGGATTTTCTAATTTTTGTGATAAAATACTAATAAAGTATGCTAAATCAGGTCTTGTCCCCACCATAAGATACATTAGTGCTCCTGCTGCTCCACAATAAGGAAATCCTGTTTCATTAACGTCTTCTGAAATATCTTCATAAACTCCTTTCTGTTTCAAAACGGGTGTATGAACTGGTCTGCAGTCACTCATTCCAAATCGTTGAAGCATTTTTGTTGTATATGCTTCTTGTCCAATCTTAATACTGTCATCATCAAGCCGTTGTATTTCTACTCCTAAAAAATATGATGCAGGTTTGCTGGTGATTTTGAATTTCATTTTTAATTGATCTATGAAGTTTCTCAAGTCTTCTTCATGAGTAGCGGCAACTAATCCATCACCTACATAAAGAGCTACAAGAAGTTTCCTTCCTTCTTCCTCTCGAATGAATAAGCATTGATCTGCTTCACTGGTCTTAAATCCAAGATCTAACATAATTTTTCCAAAACATTTATGCCAGCATCAAGGAGCTTGTTTCAATCCTTACAAACTTTTCTTGAGTTTACATACATTGTTGGTGCCATCATTATAGCCTTCAGGTTGCTGCATGTAAAATGTTTCATCTAAATCACCATATAAAAATGTGGTTGAAACATCAAATTGCATAAGATGCATCTTTTTGCTTGCTGCAATATTTATTAATGAACGTACAGTCCCAAACTTTGCGACTGGACTGAAGTTTTGATTATAATTAATACCTTTTCTCTGACTGAAGCCTTTAATCACAAGTCTTGCCTTATATTTATCAATGGTACCATCTGGATTTTTCTCTATCAGAAAGACCCATTTGCAGGGAAGAGCCTTTGCTTTATCTGGAAGTGGTGTTAGTGTCCATATGTTGTTTCCTTTAAAGAACTGATTTCAAAATCCATGGCCTTTATCCAGAAATTATGTTCTTTTCCATTAATCGCTTTTTCATATGAACTTGGTTCATCCCTTTCAGACATGAAAACTTCCAATGCCATCACATAATCTTCAAAATGCTTCGGCTGTTTGTTCTCTTCGATCTCTTAATTCCATAGTATGTGATTTCTTTTCATCTTCTTTTTTACTTTCTGAATTAAATTGATATTCTGAGTCTTCTTGATCATTTTTCCCTCATTTTTATCTTCAGGTAGCTGCCTCTTAGATTCATTAAAGGTATTTGTACTGAATCTTCACAATTTGTTAACTTTTTCTCTTGAAAGATTACAGCTCGAGAACAATTTACTGTATTTTCTTTTATGCAGATGCGATATCTTTCATCACCATCATATCCCAACAAATAACCTTTTATTGCTTTCCTGTGCAGTTTTTTACGTTTCTGATCTGGTACGTGAACATAACAGGGTGATCAGATTATATGCATGTGTCTTATTCGAGGTTTCTCTCCTATCCATAATTCAATAAGGGCTTACATTTGGTAATAAACTTTTACCAGTTCTGTTTAAAATATACACATATTTATCAGCTATCATATTAATCAGATGTATTAATCTGTTCTGCCCATAATGATGAAGGAAAATTGATTTCAGAATTGGAATTTTTCAAAGTTCTTGCCATTTCAACAAGGGTTCTATTTTTATGTTCACTTTCGCCATTCTGTTGAGGGGTATAGGGAGCAGTTAATCTTTGATTAATTCCATTTTTTTCCTGGATGCTTCTAATATTTTCATTATCAAATTCTCCTCCATTATCACTTAAAATCTCTTTGATGTTGTGTCCTAAATTTTTAGCATGTGCTATCATATTTTCAGTAGCTTGCGCAACTTTTGACTTATGAGGAAGAAAAAATACAGGGTTTGCACGGACCTTAAAAATCCTTATAAACTCCTTATATTTCGATAGTCCTTAATAAGGATCCTTAAAGTCCTTATTTTTTATTGAAAGTCCTTATTTTTTAACATGAGCATAATATTAACGTGATCCGTAAAATGTTTAAAAAATAATCGCCAAACATTCCAGTGGTGATTCCCGTCCAAAATTTCCGAAAATTTAAGGCATCCTCTTCCGAAAATTTGAAATTGGGTTATGAGTTCGGCATAGTTGCCAACTTGTACGGTTTAGCGCGCGAAAAAGACAATCGCGGAGAAATGCAAATTTCGTAAAAGTGATCGGTTCTATAACAAGAACCGTCTAAAACAGAATAAAATTTAGCAGCTTATAACAGTGTAACTACGGTGACCTAAGAGAGTAAGTATTGGTGACATTGTGACAGTGTAATGTAAGACATTAAAGAAACTGTTTTTCAGTAAAATAAGGCTAACGTTTATTAACGAAAAATAAGTGCAAGTTTAAATAAAAACATGTATAAATCCAGGTGAAAATTATAACAGGCATAACGTGAACAGAAACAAGTTCAGTTAAAAAAATTATTCTATGTCATGAAATAATATTCAAGTTTAAATAAAATATGTATAAACTTAGATGAAAATATAACTGGTAAAATGTAAACAGAAAATAAGTTCAAATCTGTATTTAAATTAAAAACATTCTATGTAATGAAATAATATTACTTATTGAATGGCATGGCATGGCATATAACAATACTAGGATAGCAATGAAAAACAAAAACGGACTCACGTATGGATGACTGCTCTCGACATACTGAAAGAATTCCCATGATATGGCACACCAACTATTTCGATGAAAAGTCTTAAGAAAACTGAAGAAAATAATGTCCACAAATAAATGAGTATGAAGACGTAATTAACAACACAAATGGACTATGACCGCTGGTAAAATGAAACACGGGCGAAGTTGATAAACCTTTTTCCACAATCAAATGTCCAGCAATGGATTTAGCGTAATTAAACAACTAGATGTTAACTTTAAAACTTTAAAACTGGATGAATTAAAATACATTTCTGAAACTATATCATATTGACGTTAACATCAATTATCTTGAGACATAACATCACTTCAAAATCCCCCCAGCACAATCTATCTCCGCCGGTTTAAATAGCAGCGGCAATCCGAAACTGGATACGCCCCTCCGAGTTGAGCAAGCGAGCTCCTGACTTGCGAAGGAAGAAATGCAAGACAGCCATTTGCAAGTTGCGATCCGCGATGCTTGCGAATTGCGATCGAACGAAACGATAAAACCTGGATGAACGTACCCATCAGCGACGATCGGAAAAGATAAGCGATTGATTTGAACATGTAAACAAAAGATCGGAAGATTGGAAAATTACCGGCAAAGAAGAAAAATGGAAGTTGGAACAAAATATAAGATAGTAAGCCATGCCATTTTACAATATTACGATATATATAATTAGAATTATGTATTTTAGAGTGTTAAGGAAGAAAAATGGCTGACAATCGCCCCCCCCCTTAACACTCGTACTTAAAAATAAAATGGATAATCAACAGATATTGTAAATTATATATATATAGAATAATGTAAAAACATTAGAATATAAACTATCACACTTCGATAGTTACCAGTAAAACAGAAACTTGACATTAACAAGTATAAATGCAACAAATTCAATAACTTCAACAGGGTTAATCAAAAACATCAATTTTCAATAATGTTAATAACAATATTCAACAATAACAACAATTTTTAACAATTATATAACAACTAGATTAACAATTTTTTCATTTCATGAAAGTTCAGTTACAATTGTAACTTTAACGAAAAGTTTTTTTTTTTCACGTCGAATACAGTTCAATAGCAACAGTCTATAAAGATAACATTTTCCTGAAAAAAACCGTGAAAGATAAGTACAATTACCTCGTCACGTGCAAGTGACTACGAGTTACCTTTACATAAACAATTTAATATGATGATTTTTTCCTTTGGTCTTGACTTGTAACAATATTCGAATGAATTTTAAACAATTATACATTTGCATATTTATTCTGAAAGAGAATGATTATCACATAAACGCAAATTCAGGATAATATGAAAAATACATATACATGAATTACAATATGAAAATACTTTGATAATATATGAAAGATACATGTTATGCTAATGAGAAAATTTCAATAATGAGAACAACAACGATCATGATCATGATAACGATTATGAATTATGATTATGTTAGTGACATAGTTAAATGACTGTGAGCGCTCACGTGAAAGACAACACAAAAAAAAATATGCTTAAGCTTTTGAAACGATATACATTTGCAAATGATTTGGCCAATTAAATATGGAAAAACTTGTCATATGTACTCTTAAAACGAAAAGAAAATTTTTCATATTTACATATGCAATAAAACAAAATACAACTCGATTTTCAACACCTATGAAATGATATTATGAAACGTATGCATACGAAACAAATATGAAATAACAAGAGTATAATCACATATTCAAACATTTTTTATTCAAAAGAAAAGTACTGAAATATACAAAAATTTCAGTTTAAAAAAAATGCTAAACTTCAAGGTTTAATATAAAAAGTTAAACAAGCATCTTAATGCTTGACACCAGTTCAAAGGAGGAGGAGTTTTTTTTTTCATAGCATTTAAATATCATGTATATATATAAATTACTTATAACTAAAAATTACATCAATAAACTTTTTTAAGATCAAACTTTGTTAAAGGTTTAGTGAAAATGTCTGAGAGATTAGATTTACTGGCTACGTGTTTAACATTAAAAATCTCTTGGTTTAAAAGGTCTCTAACAAAGAATAATTTTACGTCAATGTGTTTCGTTCTGTAATTTTCAATGGGAGACTTAAGAAAATCAATGGAGGCCATGTTGTCTACTAAAAGTGTTGGTTTAACTTGTGGACCAGTAAAAATATGTTTGTCATAACATTCAGTTATGATCCTACTAAACCATAGAAGCTCTTTGGTTGCTTCTGTTAAAGCCACAAATTCTGATTCCATAGTAGACAAACAGACAGATTTTTGTTTAAAGGCTCTCCACATGATAGGAGCTTTGTCTAACATTAGTAGTTGTCCCCCCATTGATGTCCTGTCATCCCTATTAGCGGCGAAATCCGCGTCGGTGTAAGTTATTAGGTTTATGTGGTTGCAAGGTAACCTCAGTTTATAGTGTTTTGTGCTTTGGACATACCCTAAAAGCTTCAGGAGACCATTCCAGTGAACAATCCCAGGATTGCTCTGGAATTGGCTGAAGATATTTACAGCGTACGAAATATCAGGACGTGTCCTGCTTGTTAAAAATGAAAGGCAGCCCAAAACACTTCTGTATGGATATTGTAACATTTCCTGGGTTTCTGCTTCGGTTTGAGGACATTGTGACTTGGAGTATACAGTACCTTTAGTTATAGGGAGTGATGTAATGGGAAAGTTGAATTCTTTAAATCTTGTACAAATATCATCAATATATTGCCTTTGATGAATTGAAACAGTGCCATTCCCATCCTCCTCAAATTCAACACCAAGTAGTTTGCGTGTTCTCCCCAGGATTTTTATGTCAAAATGTTTTGTTAAAAGGGTTAAAACTTCATTAATATGTTTCTGATGGTTACTTAATATTACAAAGTCATCCACATATAGTAATAAAACAACATAATTAGAAAACGAATAGACGCAATTACACCACTCTAACTTTTTAAAACCAAGAGAAATTAAAATCTTATGTAATTCATAAAACCATACTCGTCCACTCTGGTGGAGGCCATAAAGGGCCCTCTGGAGTTTGCAGACTAAGTGTTCTTTACCTTTTACCTCGAACCCTGATGGTTGTTTCATGTAGATGTTATCAGAAAGAGGGGCATACAGATAGGCACCTTTTACATCACACTGAGTGTGGATCCATCCGAGACATGAGACAAGGGCTGCAAAGAAAAAGCGAATTAGACTGAAATTGACTACGGGCGAAAACGTCTCATCGTACGTTTCACCCCTGACTTGTTTGTAGCCTTGTGCTACAAGTCTCGCTTTATATCTTGCAACCTGTCCCTTGTCGTCTCGTTTGATGGTGAATACCCATCTGCAGCCTAGTGGTTCGGTGTTGGGTGGCAGCGTTGTTAATACCCATACTTGTCTTTTATTTATAACATCCATCTCTTCCTTCATTGCCTGTCTCCAGAGTTCCCACTGAGGTGATTTTAATGCCTGCTTATATGTGGTAGGTATGGGGTCTTCTAGTCAGGAACTGGTTTTATGAGTTTCAGTGAAAGAAGTGTGTGGAGGTGTGTAACTAGGACTTGAGCTAGGACTAGGAGTGGACTTTACAATGCCTTCGTACTTATTGCTTCCTTTAAAACTGAACAGTGACGGATTAAATTTGATACCATTAGATTGACAGTAATTTCTTACTTCCTTCAGTGATCTTAGACGTTGTGTCTCACCCAACTCGTAATAGTAGACGTCGGTTCTCGATTTGTCAGGCCTAGTTACAGGCTTACGGAACCAGACAGCTTCCCTGAGAGTTCTAGTAAACTCCTCGCCATCCTCGTCACTGTCACCCTCAGCTGGGTGTGAGGAGGCAGAGTCGGAAGATTTAGAGGTACTCGGTCTAATACTTTGAGTGGGTGGTGCTTCTGAAGTAAATCTGTCAGGTTGAAGGTCAGTCAAAGGGTCTATTTCAGGTGGTTCGGAACTTAGGATGTAAGAGGGTCCCAGATCGCTTCCGTTGCGCTGCTCCGAAGTTGTAAATGGGTTTGTGCCTATTGAATAGCTTGGACCTTGTTCACTGTGTTTGTGGATACTTCCGGATACAGATTCGTCACCAAACCTAACATTTATTGTCTCTATTATTTTATTGGTTTCGGGAATCCATACCCTGTAGCCTTTTGTAGACATTGCGTAACCCACTAAGACACCCTTTTTAGCCTTCGGATCGAATTTGGAATTTCTTAGTTGTTTAGGTACCCCCACATATGCCACCGTACCAAAAGGTCGTAAATGTCGTATGGACGGTTTATTACCACAATAATATTCGAAAGGAGTTTTTTTCTGAGTTTTGTGACATATTCGGTTAAGAGTGTATGCGATGTATAAGACAGCTTCTGGCCAGAATTTGAGACTGAGTTTACTTTCATTGAGTATTGAGCGAGCCCCGTCCATTATTGTTTGATTTAAACGTTCTGAAACTCCATTTTGCTCCGGAGAATATACATTGGTAAATTCGTGTTTTATGCCATTGTCCTCAAAGAATTTGGTGAATGCTTCATTATCGAATTCCCGCCCATTGTCGCTACGAACTTCTTTTACTTTGGTGCCCAAAAACCTTTCTGCTCTTTTTACGTGGTTAGAAAATACCTTAAACACCTGTGTTTTACTGCATAAGGGGTATACTGACACTTTGCGAGAGAAGTCGTCTGTTATAGTTAGGAAATACTTCTCCCCGTTTCGCCCTGTTATTTGTGTCGGACCCCACAGATCAGTGTGTAGCAGTTCTAGAGGTCGCTTAGATCTTATTTGGTTTATTGGGCGGAATGATGTTCGTCTGTGTTTATTAATTTTACATGTTTCACATTCAAAGTCTTTACATTTAATGGGTGGTAAGCCCCTAACGCCATTACATTTTAGAGTATGTTCAATTAATGTGGAACTGATGTGCCCAAGACGTCTATGCCAGAGTTTAAAATCATCTTTTTGAACGGTTGAGGCTTGGAAACGTACCCTTTTAGGATTTTGATTACGGTTAGTTTTAGGGTCTTTATTTCTATTTTTATGGTTAGGATCTGGATAGAGGCAGTAAATGCCATCTTTAAGAAAAGCACGAAAAAGTGTGCCAGAATCCCGATATGCCTTGACCCTTCCCTCACCTCCTTTGAACTTGGCACCCATTTTATCAAGTCTGGGACCTGAAATTAAATTATGTCTTAGACTAGGACAATACATGACGTCGCCGAAGCGAACCATTTCCCCATTTATTTTTAAATCCACTAAACCGGTGCCCTCGATAGGGAAAGTAGCACCGTCAACTGCAACAGCCAATTCCTCATTTTTTAAAGGTTTAAACTTGACATATAAATTTTTATCTTTACAGAAATGGTGGGAGGCACCTGTGTCAAAGACCCAGGCGTCTCCACCACATTTTATGTTACTCAGATTAGATTGTATGAGGTAATTTACCTGGCCTGTTGTCTTACGTTGACATCGGTTGCGAGGCACATCTTTTCTGGATCTATGACCATCAGACTGAGCATGGACAGGACTGGATACGGAAGAGTCTTTCGATGAATTTCTGGAAAAGGAGGAACCTCTGGACAAAGAAGAATTTCTGGAACTGGAAGAGTCTCTGTACACCACGGAACCGGAATTGGAGGAGTCTCTAGGCATCATGGAACTTCTGGAACTAGAGCTAAGACAGGATTCCTGGCGGGTGACATCAGGCACTCTACACTGGCTCTGTAAATGTCCTATGCGTCCACATTTGTGACACCGACCTCTGAACTTAGGCTTAAAGGAACACTTCTTTGAGGAACGGGCTTTGGAGAAATGAGACTGCACGGCATCTATTCTGTCGTCCTCTCTTAGTTTGATCCGGGACTCTTCCGCGACTAATTCTGTAAGAACACTTTTGAACGTAAACTGTTGGTCTGGCCATCGCAGAATCCCTTGCACCATGTTGTCGAACTTCTTCGGGAGCCATCTAAGCAATTGAAATGTGAGGTAAGTTTCTTTGATTGGCTCATTTATTGCAGCAAGTTGGTCAGCAAGTCTTTGGAGGCGAGCTGCAAACATATCAACGGGCTCTTCAGGTTGTATCTTACAGGAAAGAATTTCACCAAATAATTGCATATGGCGTGCCCGGTTATCAGGCTGAAAATGCAATTTAAGTTTAGTCCAGGCTTCATGAGGGTCGTCGATATTTTCTATGATTCTCCGGAATTCATTTTCCACATTTAAATACACTATTGATAGGGCAGACCTGACTCTGGATTGGTATTCTTTTGTCGCTACAGAGTCATTTTCATCAGGAGCCTTTTCAGTGCCATTAACTATGCTCCATGCATTTTTATCTAATAGTAGATACTTTACGTCAGCTGCCCAAGTTCCATAATTGTGAGAATTCAGTTTTGTTATGCACACCTGTATGTTAGCCATGGCCATGATTTAAACAGAAGGTATTACATGAAAAAGGAGAAAAAATTTTTTTTTTTTTTTTTTTTTTATTTTAAATAACGTACTTAGTAATCAGATAGTACAAAAATTTCTATTATAAATGATCCAAAAAAACCTTTTTGTATTTCATCTCAATAGGAAAGAAAAAACATATAGCCTTCAAAAAAAAATTTATATTGCGGCCCCCCCCTCTAAAGTGACTCGGAGGTCCAATGGCCGCATACTACAAACAACTGTCAAAAAAAATGTTTGAAATGTCACCAATTAGGTTATGGCCGCCGTAAAGGGTTTAAAAGCGTATTCGCTTCTGGCCCATAACCCGTGATCGGTTCTATAACAAGAACCGTCTAAAACAGAATAAAATTTAGCAGCTTATAACAGTGTAACTACGGTGACCTAAGAGAGTAAGTATTGGTGACATTGTGACAGTGTAATGTAAGACATTAAAGAAACTGTTTTTCAGTAAAATAAGGCTAACGTTTATTAACGAAAAATAAGTGCAAGTTTAAATAAAAACATGTATAAATCCAGGTGAAAATTATAACAGGCATAACGTGAACAGAAACAAGTTCAGTTAAAAAAATTATTCTATGTCATGAAATAATATTCAAGTTTAAATAAAATATGTATAAACTTAGATGAAAATATAACTGGTAAAATGTAAACAGAAAATAAGTTCAAATCTGTATTTAAATTAAAAACATTCTATGTAATGAAATAATATTACTTATTGAATGGCATGGCATGGCATATAACAATACTAGGATAGCAATGAAAAACAAAAACGGACTCACGTATGGATGACTGCTCTCGACGTACTGAAAGAATTCCCATGATATGGCACACCAACTATTTCGATGAAAAGTCTTAAGAAAACTGAAGAAAATAATGTCCACAAATAAATGAGTATGAAGACGTAATTAACAACACAAATGGACTATGACCGCTGGTAAAATGAAACACGGGCGAAGTTGATAAACCTTTTTCCACAATCAAATGTCCAGCAATGGATTTAGCGTAATTAAACAACTAGATGTTAACTTTAAAACTTTAAAACTGGATGAATTAAAATACATTTCTGAAACTATATCATATTGACGTTAACATCAATTATCTTGAGACATAACATCACTTCAAAATCCCCCCAGCACAATCTATCTCCGCCGGTTTAAATAGCAGCGGCAATCCGAAACTGGATACGCCCCTCCGAGTTGAGCAAGCGAGCTCCTGACTTGCGAAGGAAGAAATGCAAGACAGCCATTTGCAAGTTGCGATCCGCGATGCTTGCGAATTGCGATCGAACGAAACGATAAAACCTGGATGAACGTACCCATCAGCGACGATCGGAAAAGATAAGCGATTGATTTGAACATGTAAACAAAAGATCGGAAGATTGGAAAATTACCGGCAAAGAAGAAAAATGGAAGTTGGAACAAAATATAAGATAGTAAGCCATGCCATTTTACAATATTACGATATATATAATTAGAATTATGTATTTTAGAGTGTTAAGGAAGAAAAATGGCTGACAAAAAGGATCGCCGAAAAAGCACACGTTCCGTCAATATTTCGTGGGAAAACGACGATTTCGTCGATGTTTTTGTTAACGAACTTTGTTGAAAGATCGCTGAAAAACGTGAATTTCATGTGCGGATCACGGAAAAAACGGCAATTTCACCAAATATCGCAGACAAAATGCTGATTTCGTCTGAAGACCGCGGGAAAACGTCGCTTTCGTCTAAAGATTGCGGATATAACACCGATTTCGTTAAAAGATCGTGGAAAAAAACGCCGCTTTTGATAAAAGATCGCTTAAAAATATTTTGTCAAAAGATCATAGAAAAAAAACGCCGATTTCATCAAAAGATCACGGAAAAAACGTAGATTTCGTCAAAAGATCGCGGAGATAAAATGTTCAAGGGATGATTCTCGTCCGAAATTTTAAGGCATCTTCTTCCGAAAATTTGAAATTGGGTTATCAGTTCTGCATACTTGCCAACTTGTACGGTTTTGCATGCGGAAAAAACAATCCGGTGCAATGCAAATTTCGTGAAAGGACGCCAAAAAGCACACACTTCGTCAGTATTTCGTGGAAAAACGACGATTTCGTCAAATTTTTTTTGTCAACGAACTTTGTCAAAAGATCGATGAAAAACGCGAATTTCCTGTGCGAATCCCTCAAAAAACCGCAATTTCACCAAATATCGCAGATTTCGTCTGAAGACCGCGGGAAAACGTAGATTTCGTGTAAAGATTGCTGATATAACGCCGATTTCGTTAAAAGATCGCGGAAAAACGCCGTTTTCGATAAGATTGCTTAAAAATATTATGTCAAAAGATCATTGAAAAAAAAAGGCCGATTTCATCAAAAGATCACGGAAAAAACGCCGATTTTGTCAAGATCGCGGGGATAAAAGGACGTTTTCGAGAATAGATCGCGTAAAAATGCGAATTTTGTCTAAAGATCGTCGAAAAAACGCCAATTACATTAAAAAGAAACACGGGAAAACGCGGATTTCTTCAAAAGATCGCGGAAAAACTGCCGATTTTGACAAAAGATCGCAACAAATCGCCGATCTTGCTAAAATATCGCAGATGAATCGCTAATTTCGTCTGAAGATCGCAGGAAAACGCCGATTTCGTCTGAAGATGGTCGAACACCCCCCACCCCACCCTCGAATTAAAAAAAACACGAAAGAACGCTGATTTCGTCAAAAGATCGCGGAAAAACCGCCGATTTCGACAGAAGATTGCAATAAATCTCCGATTTTGCTAAATATCGCAGATAAATCGCCGATTTTGTCTGAAGATTGCGGATAACCCCCCACCTTCCCAGGGGGTGTCTGTAACTCGTGGAATTCTCCCTCCCTCCGCGCTGCCGATTTCCAAAAATGCAATGTTAATTTCCGAAAAAAAAAATTCACCCAGAATTGCCCCTGAAACATTCATAATCTGCCAAATATGGCAGCTGAAAAAAAAAAGTTTCTTTGTTATAATTCTCTTATTTCTGATTGGACATTAAAGCTGCCTCTTTTGTTTTCCGATTGCGACATAGAAACCTCGTATCCACAAACATCAATCATAATCGGTATTCACCATCTAAAATTTCCTTTTCTTTGATATAGAGAAATGAATAACAAAGAAGATATTTCGCTTCACCAAATTATTGTGTCAATCTGTTCTATGATCCGCTAATCTGTGTTTGATCATAGTCTTATTATTTCACTGGATATGTGTAGCATGGTTAACAGCAATAGTCTTCCTCTGCAGGAAATCAATTGAAGATGACTTAGATTTTATAAAGAAAAAAATATGGTTTCTTGAAAAAGAAGTGTCGGAGTTAGAAAATAAGGCCAATGAATTAGCTGATAAAGCTGAATCAACTAAAGATATTCAATTATTTATAAAATCAAACTATTGTAGAAAATCTGCAACAGAAAAAAGGAAGAAATTTCCTCCCTGACCAAAGAAATAAATGCTAAAAAACAGTTGCTAGCCAACTATTGTTATATATTTAAGATTAAAATTTAATGTAAGTAATTATGTGTACTGTTCTTTTTTAACTTAGAAAGTCCTTATTTTTCTTTTAACGAAGCCCTTGCAAAGTCCTTACAGAGTCCTTATTTTTCATTTAGCAAACTCTGTATGAACCCTGAAATACATATCTAAATTTTGTAAAATGATCTTTAAAATTGTCAATGTAGTGATATTTTCTAAAGGTTTCATCAAAGGGTCCACATACATCTGTTGAGATAAACTCTCCAGGTTTTGTGGTCTTCTGTCTACTGCCAAATTACAAGTGATGTGCTTTCCCATATATACAAGCTTCACAAAGCTGATTATCTAATCCAATTTTGATATTCATTTGCTGTTCTAGAACATTCTTCACATGATGCTTGTTCTGGTGTCCCCAGGGCTTGTGATATAACTGTAGAATAGAATCACTTGTTTAGCTATGTTTACTTCCACTAGATTCCTCAGAATAAGTACTTCCATATGAACTTTGTACAGTCCACCACTTATGTTTCTTCTACCGTACATTACAACATTGTTGTTAATCTTTAACCAACATTCTTTCACAGTTCATTCGAATCTGCTGTTTTTGTTTCTATCTTGTGTTCCCAGAATTGAAAACAGATTCTTACTAATACCTGGTACAAACCAACTTCTTTAAATTGTTTCTCTCCTTTTATTTTTATCATAATTCTTAAAGTTCCTTTACCTATTGCTGGTAATACTTGCCCACTTGCCGTAGTAATTCCATGTGGGGTTTCAAAATTTTCAAAGTCTAAAATAATTACCATAATTTATAATATGTTTTGATGCACCATTATCAACAAACCAATCATAACAATTTTCTTCAGATGAAAATGCTTGTTTGTCTAGAGCTATTAATGACATATTTGCCATAGAACTATCTTTTCTTAAGTATTTATTATTTTGATTGGGCTTTGCTGGCTATCTATCAGCAATCCACTTTCTACGATATTTTACCCAGTGACCATTTTGATGACAATAATTGCATTTTCCTGTTTGCTTTTTGGTTTTAAAAGCTGTTTTTATCCTATTGGTTTTTACTTCTAATGCTTCCTGATTCTGGACATCACTTTTCAACTTCTCTTCTTTATTTTCTCCTTCTTGAGAACATAATTGAGTTGTTAACTTGTCAATTGTTCTTTTATCTTCATTTAGAAGTAGCCAACTCGACTTGAAAGAATGGTACTCTTGAGGTAATGTGTCTAGGATCTTGCAAATTAGTAGCATTTAGGGTAGTTGAACTTGCTGTTTTCTTTGAAGACAAATTTAATTCGCTCCAAAGATTCTTTAAATTCGACAAATGAGCAGCCATACTGCCATTCACTGTCCACTTACATTGAAAAAATTGTAGACATATTATGCAACTCATTATCAGAGGTAGATTCATAAAGCTTTTGAAGCTCTAGCCATATTTCTCTTGCATTATCAAATCTCATGATCTTCTGCATAGTTTCTTCTGTCATGGAATTTGTTAGCAACATCATGGCACAAGTATTTGTCTTTTTATATTTGCCAAGATCGTCTTTGTACTTCTTCAAAGATGCCTCATTAGCTCCATCGGGTGATTATGGTTTAATTAACTTTCCTTCAAAAAGTTCTAAAGCATCAGCATAATAATTTAAAGCAAACTTGATTCTGTATTTCCACATCTTCCAATCGGTTTCTACACTTAATGGTTTTACCTGCAACTTTCCTATATCCATAATTAGACTTTCACTTCTTAATGAAATATCGTCTATTTTTCGAATGTATGATAATAACCACTTAAAATTCAGTCCACTCCGATCACTTAATTTCCTCTAGGACTTTCTTAGATTCTTAGAAAAAAAAAATGATTTCAGGACTAACAAAAGAAAAACGAAGAAAAACCTACTTTTCTTGCCGACTATGCATTAGGCTTAATGCTATCATAATATACTAAATATATAAAAACTTTGCTTGAATTATTTCAGCACACATAGCATGTGGAAAACCCATAACCTAAAATAATTTTATATCAATTTGTATATTTAAATCAATATTATAACAGAATCATTAATAGTAAAGAAAAACTTTGTTTAATATTGCTTTATGAAATTTAGCTAGACACATAATAAAACCGTTTTAAAAAACTAATGGAACACAGAGTTCAATAATAAAAAACCTTAACAGAAAAGATGTTGCCAAAATACAATAATGTAAAAGTAAAACTATTTCTTTTTCTTTAACAAACCGCAACATACTTCGATAAAGTAATAATTTTCTTTTTTTTCCGTGCAGTATGTTAAACACTAATGAAATACGATTCCATTAATAAGTGTTTCAGAATCATTTGCTGTTATCACATGCAATGATTTTAAGTAAGTTTTTTCATGTGATATATTTATTCAGATATTGATTTTTAAAAAATAAATGATCAGACAAATGAGTTAATATTGTAGAACAGATCTATATCTCAATACTTACCTTTAAAAGTGGATGGCTCTTTAAATTTTTTTTACACCAATGCTCGGTGTAATCATCGCATTTACTGAAGGCAATGAATGATAGAGGTTATGTATATAAAAAATTGCATATTGCAAATTTTCTGCCTTCACAAAATTTTAGACAATAAATTCTGATTAAAGAGTGATTGTTAGCTGTCGGATCTTATCTTCAAGACTAAGCAAATATTTATATGTTGTTGAAATCACCTATTCATCTTCAAAGAATATTATACTTTATTGTGAATAATACAGAGCTTTTGTTTTTGATGATGCATATATTTCTTCCTCCTTATTCAGAAAATGAATTATTTGAGAATTCAGTTGCTATAATTTTGTGTACTGATACTAAAGTAATTTTAAACATTCTGAAAGTTTTATTTAATTTCTGAGTTGTGGCTGTATTGAAGTTTATTTAAAATATATTTATTGTCAGGGTGCTCTTCCAAGTTCTAGTAATGAAGATGCTGAAACAGAAGCCCGCCGAAGAAATCCTGATCACATATCGGGTAAAAATCTTTTCTTTAAAAAAATTTTTTACGTATAATTAATTTGTATATTAGATGTTTAGAGCTATTTTCATTCATTTTTCACATTTGTGAGATAATGTATGATTTTCAGTTTTTATTATTAATCTCTTTATGCAAGAATTTTATGTCATATAATTTTAAGAATTGATACATTATTTAATCTATCAGTTTTAATATTTCTTACAATTCCATTACTTCCCCCCCCCCCAAGTAAAAAAAAGACATTCACCCCTCCTCTTCTATAAAACAATCTAATATTTCTAATAGAGCTGTAATGAAAACACTCTTTTAAACTGCCAAGACCTAACCATTTGTTATGCAAGGTAGAGGTCTGTACAGGCCGAAATTTCCAGGCTCGAGCCCGGCCTGATCCATAGAAAAAAAAATTCAGCCTGGCTTGGCCCAAACCAAAAAAATATTGGTCTGACCCGTTATTGAAGTTAAAATTTCGGCCCGACCCAGCCTGTAGATAAAATTTAGCGGGCTGATATAATAACTAAAGACAAGGCCCAACCTCAGCCCGGCTGAATTTCTACAAAACAATTGATTTTTACTCTTACAGAAGAGATCTGACCCAAAAAACTTAGGTTTGTCTTTATTTTTTTCATGTTTATAGTCTCCACTTATGCTGAAGTGCTGTAGGCTGCTATATTTATGCTTTTAGTGAACCTTTGTTTCTTGTATGTAAATGTTATCACTAGTATTATTGTTCCATGTAATGAAGACATAAAAATCTAAAAAATGGTATATGGTAAAAGTAAAATCTAAGACAAGAATCGCATTGGAAAAAAATAAATATATTCCCTTCTTAGAAGGTGTAAATGCTTAATATATTTATTTCTTGCATACTACTGCATTCATTTTGCATGGGTGAACAGTTTAAAAGAAATTTTAAAAAAATTCCATCAAGCAGGTTTTTTTTTTTTTCTTCCCATGTTTAACTTTTTTAAAAATAAGCCTAGAAATCTACAATTCTTCAAGAAGAATAAATTCTGATGTTTAGTTTTAGAATAATGACTTAAAAGTATGCCTTTTTTCCAAAAATTTTTGGACCAAGCCAAATTTTACTGATTTTTGAACAGACTTAGCCAGGTTGAGAAAGGATTTTCATATGGAATGATTCAACCAGAACTGTATATTTTTTTCCGTGAAGACTAGGAAGAATGAAATCAGTCTTGGCTTTGTACTGAAAAAATAAGTTAGACCCGGTCCAATACTCCAGAAAAGTAAGGCCCAAACCCAGCCTGGCCCGTGCAGATCTCTAATATGAGCTTACGATAGCTTGTACAATCTAACAAAAGTGTGTTTTAAGCTCTTAACACTCAGCAAATATTCAACACAAGTCAAAATATGCAATATAAAAGCAATATATGCAATGTATTATACCTCCATATTTAATTCATTTATCAATTGCATCACCATTAGATTGCAAATCATTTCAGTAGGCATAGCGGCTAAATCAATGATTTTACATTTAAAATTCAGGGATGTAAGACTTGCGCCAGACTGTGCCGAAACCGCTTTTCTGCGCCAAACTGCTACAAAACAGCTATTTTTTTCAATTTTGCACCAAACCTGCACCAAAAGGCACTTAGTGTTGGGAGACAAATGTATCTCCCAGGGGTTGAGTAAAAATTAGCAGAGTTATTTAAAGCAGTGATGCAGCGTTGACTGGTTTAAACCCCATTTATGAACCGAGTCAAATTAAATGATAACAACTATTTAAGACAAACACATATTTATTTAAAAATATTAAAAACAAATAAATTAATCACAGATTATCTTCAATTCATATTTAGAACAAACATAACAAGAACACATACCTTATAGCTTGCATGACGTAAAAAAATATTACTAATCTACTTTTACCAAAATATATAAATAGTTTAAAGTAAAAAAAAAACAATATTTCAATACATAATGTCCGTCACTGATTGTCCAAAGGAAAAACTTCAATCTCATCTAAACTTCCATTCTCGATGCAAAGTTCAAAAGATTCATACAGCCGAAAATCAAACACCATTGTTCGAAAAGAATGTCCAGGAAACAAGCAGACTGAAGTGTCAACCGGAATCAATTCATTTCTTAAAAGAAAGATGGCCGCCAACGCACGTTGTCTCAACATCAACTCAAACAGTTCCAAAGCATAGCTAATGTCCGATAAAGTAAACCTCCTCTAGGAGAAACCAACCACTAAAGCTTCAAAAACACGGACTGCAGCTTCAATCCGTCATATTGCTTCATCAGGTCTAACTTTATCACCTTATATTAAAAATTGCTGCACAATATTTCAATACACAACTGTTGACAATTTAACACTGATTAAAAACATGACAACACTACGTTAACGACACAACGAATATAAAACTTCCAGGTAAATATACTGCTTAACACGATCATGACTGTCAAAGGAAAAAAAAATAGGTGAAAGAACATTGAACGACAAGATCCTCATCTCTTATATAGGTCAAGGTTAGTCAAGAAACAGTCTTCTACGCATCCTTCACACTACGCCCCCTACCGGTTACGTCAGCTTGCTTCTGGAATGTACTGAAACGGTAGAGTGGAGTTGTATACACAAATCCTCCCTGTACACAGCTGACGCCATCTCGTGGCGTAAAAAGAAACTACGTAGAAATCATACTGGAAAGACCGTGAAACGGTGTAAACATAAGTGACGTTCAATGTGAAATGAAAAGAAAATACTGCCGGTGAAAAAGATATTTTAGGGGATGATTAATGAAATTAATATCAACTATTATAAAATAAAAAGAGGAATATGTTTAATAAAGGTAAGTGAGTTTAAATATTAATCCATGAGGCAGGTAAAGTAAAATATGTGTACAGTGGCAAGTATATATATGAGTGCATACTCCTAACACTTAGTGCCAAAATGAAGTTAAGCGCGATTTCGTCTATCCAGGAGACAACAACAAATAACTTTTTTTAGGCTGTTAATTTCATCAAAAAACACAGAAACGTTGATAAAGATTGCGAAAAATGTGCAAATTTCGGCGAAAAATTTCCAAAAACATGCGAATTCGGTCACTAAAAACACGCGATGCTTTGCGGAGTTTTATCGTGGCTCCGCAAATGACCGCAAGTTGTTTTTTCCTTGAGTCAACCTACGTTCATTTTCATTGCAGCCAATCGCAGAGTTCGGAGTGGAACGTCGTATGACGTACAGCGCATGCGTTGGCGGTGACGAATGAGAGCTGCCGTAATATGTTTATTCCCAACCATTGGGGGTTGGCCTCTCATGTATTGTACATATTTTTTGTAAATTAAGTATTTTCCTGTTCTGTGTCCTTCCCGTGTCGGTGGTGAATTATTTCTCTCTTCGGCGAATCCTGCTGATAGACGGCAAAACCGAAAGCAGAATGAAAACGCATGCAAAGATCTGCTACATGTTTGTCAAACAATTACAAAAAAAATTTAAAAAAAAATGTCAAAAAAAATTGCTTTTTCGTTAAAAAATGAACAAAACGCAGTCAAAGGGAAACAGTATTGAATTTAGATACTTTTCTCCGGGAGGGACTTCTGTAGCTCCTGGGGGGCATAATAGAGGAGGAAATTGCACTTTCTGATCATTGAAAATTTTCGGGGAGAGGATTTTCTTGCTCCGGGGGGATATCCCCCCCGGACGATCACCTGAATTCAACACAAAAGGAAAAAACGGTAAATCTCGGGGAAAATACTCGAATTTCGGCAAAAAAACACACGAATTTTGTCTAAGCATTTCAAAAAACATACGCGAATTTTGTCAAAGGATCTCGAAAAAATAAAACGTGAATTTTGTCAAAAGTTCGCTAATTTTGTCACTCAAATTTCACCAATAGATTGTGAAAAAACACTCGAATTTCATTAATATATCATGAAAATTTTGTCTATAGATCGCGAAAAGCATGCACATTTTATCGAAAAATCGCGAAAAACACTCCAATTTCATCGTAGTGGTGATTTTCGTCCGAAATTTCCTAAAATTTAAAATTCGGTTGATCGCCAAAAAAAGCACACATTTCGTGAATATTTTGTGGAAAAATGAATATTTCATCAATGTCTTTGTCAAAAGATCGCTGAAAAACGCGAATTTCCTGTGCGAATCGTGGAAAAAACAGCAATTTCACCAAACATCGCAGATAAAACGCTGATTTCGTCTGAAGACCGCGGGAAAGCGTCGATTTCGTTAAAAGATCGCGGAAAAAAGTCTCTTTTGATAAAAGATAGCTTTAAAATATTGTGTCAAAAAATTATTGAAAAAAAAAAGCCTATTTTATCAAAAGATCACGGAAAAAATGCCAATTTCGTCAAAAGATTGCAGGAATAAAACGCCGTTTTTGAGAAAAAATCGCGTAAAAATGCAAATTTTATCTAAAGATCGTCAAAAAACGCAGATTTCATTAAAAAAAAAACACGGGAAAATGCCGTTTTCGTCAAAAGATTGCAATAAATCGCCAATTTTGCTAAAATATTGCATATAAATCGCTGATTTCTGTTTTATTAAACATTGTCCTCTTCACCCAAATTAAAAGTGAGGTCTTAAATTTAGATTAGATAAAATAGAAACTGAAATTGAGATGGTGTGCAAAAAATATGACAAAGTCTTTTTTAAAAAGAAACATAACAAATTTATTTAAAGTTTAAAAAAAAACAAAGCATAGTATAATTTCAAGAGCTCTACTGGAGCTAAAACATTAGCATCGGCAATTTCTGAAACATAATAGGCGTTCAAAGAACGAACACAACGATGCATGCCAAAGTGCAAGCAAGCAAGCATGCATGACTGTCTGAAAGATTTACAAATATATATATGAAATCAAAAGGTAAGATATTTGCATAATGTACCGCGAAACGAACAGTTACCTGATTTGAACGAATCACAGTACTGCAAACGTTACAAACTGAAAATACGTCATGCTCTGCCGGAACACATGCGCCACCTATAGATTCTGAAAATGGAAGTTTTCCTTCCTGAAAAGCAAGCGCGCGACAACTCAACTCCGCACGATAGCTGAAAAACGTAAACATTACATCGCGGCTAAAAGATAGCGTGCTGTTCTCTGCAGACGTGGACGAAAAGATTAAATGGGGATTAAAAATATTAAAGAAATAGTTGGAAACTAAAAATAAACTTAAATTAACTTATATTTCCAACATTGCCCCCCTCGTACACTCTGACAGAGAACAAATCAAAAAAAGCTTTAAAAAGGTAAGTTATGCCAAACATATACAAAGTTTAAATTTTGACATAAAAAAAATTTCTGAAAAGTTAAATTTACAAAAAGGGTTTAATGAAAATTTCTTTTTCATTAAAGTTTAAACATTTACACATAAACTTACATTACCAATTTAAATTTTCAAAACGAAACGGTACTTTGCCGAAATACAAATTAAACAAATACTCAAAATTTTAGACTTACTTTAAAGATATGCTAAGTTGCGACTGAAAATTTCCTAATAAATTGAAACATTTATGCCAGTGGCGCAGCGAGGGGGGGGTTTTGGGGGTTAAAACCCCCCCCAGAGCCATGACAAAAATACAAAAATTTCCACTTTTATGAACCGAATCATAAAAAAAAAAACTAAAGTTAGAATTTTTTTTTGTTTTGATTTCGAAATCTGCCGCTTTATTGAATCAAATTTTATTTAAAAATTTGACTCGTTTAAGCGGCAGTAATGTATTTTCTTTGAAAAATAGGGAAAGCACATAGCAACAGTATCAGTATCGAAAACTGGTCACTCAATTTCGGAAAGGGCCGGCATTCATTTATGCTATAGGAAATCAGCCGAAGGCTAAAGGGAATGGTCATTTCCTGTCGCTGCCAATGCCGTCTCAGGTTTTTCAATACTGCACCACTGGAGGGAGGGGGGTCTTAATTAGTTGCATCTGTTTCTTGCTCTTTTTTTGGAAACGAGAACTCTCGAATTCCAGGAAAAACACTAAAACACATGCTCGCATGCTTTGAAGGGTAGACTTAATTCCACAAACATTGTGTTGTTAGTTGCTGTAGTGCTAGGGTTTTTTTTATTGTGCGTTTCGCTATGGAGGATATTAAATCCTCTTCAGAGAAGAAAATTATGAAAAAGATGGATATAAGAGATCATTTTTTTAAATCTTTCAAGCATTCTTGAAATCCAGGTATGTTTGGAAAGTATATAATTCGTTTATATTTATGTTTCTGGAAAGATATTAACAGCGCCATGAGAAAGGGGGAGGGGAGGGCGGTCGCCCAGGGTGCAGAGATTTAGGGAGCGCCAAATTTCTAACTCCTTTCTACTTACTACTACTTTAAAGGGGCTACTTTTAGACAATTTTTTTAATTAATATTAATTCTTATTTAAAAAACGCCCGAAAAAGGCAAGTGGGTAAACGGGAAAAAAGTTACCTGAAAAACAGTTATTCAAAAAAAGGTGACATGACTACAAAAGCGAAAAAAATGTTACCGGAAAAAAAAGAAACATAGAATTGATTTTGGGAAATTATTATTGATTTTGGGAATTCATTATTGATTTTGAGGATTCATTGGTTAAGTATTTAGAAGGGATCAGGGAGAGGCTCTTAATTTAGGTAAATGGTTTTTTTGTGCTGAATTAACTGTTTTGGTTCAGTTTTTGGACATATGATACCCCTCCCCCCCCCATCCGTAACCTCTCAAATTAAATCAATAGTTTTTTACGCAGATTTATCCGATTCACTTGGAATTTCGGACATAGGTTCATTATGATAAGACGTATCTCTGATTAGTTATAGGGTTCTTTTGCTTATTATAAAGGGAGGATGGTCAATTAACCCCCTCCCCCCACAAATTAGATAGATCGGTTTTATGAAAAATTATCTGATGTATTTCAAATTTTAGATAGAGATTCTTTCTGATAAGGTGAATCCCTGAATAATTTTAAGAGTTTAATGAGTAAAGGGGAGAGTGGACGGGGGGGGGGGGGGGTAATCCCTCTTAAATTAAATAAATGTCTTTTCACGCAGAAATATCCGATTTGCTTCCAATTTTGGACATAGGTTCATTATGATAAAACGTATCTCTGATTAGTTACTGGGTTATTTTTCTTATTATAAGGGGGGGACAAGCAATTATTTCCCCCTCAAATTAGGTAAATCGGTTTTATGCAAATCGTTGTTTTAACCGATGTATTTCAAATTTTAAATATAGGTTCTTTCTGATAAGGTGAATCCCTGAATAGTTTTAAAGGTTTAATGGCTAAGTATAAAGGCAAAAACGAGGATAACTTCCCTTAAATTAAATAAATAGCTTTTATGCAGAATTATCCGATTTGCTTCAAATTTTGGATGTAGCTTCTTTATGATCAAGCGTATTTCGGATTAGTTATGAGGTTCTTTTGTTTATTAAAATAGGAAAAAGGACGATTATACAACCCCTTAAATTAGATAAATTGTTTTTTATGCATAATTATCCGATGTATTTCAAATTTTTGATATAGATTTTTTCTCATAAAGTGGATCCCTAAATAGTTTTAAGGGCTTAATGGCTATTTATAGATGGGGGAACTGGGGATAACCCCACTTAAATTACATAAATGGCTTTTTACGCAGAATTATCCGATTTGCTTCAATTTTGGATGTAGTTTCCTTATGGTAAGGCGTATAAGCTATTGAATGTAGTTAAAATGGGGAGGGATGCACCAGTTCCTTCAGGAAACTCTTTCGGGGAAACAAGCTTGCTTTCCCCATTCGACGGAGGGGGATGTCCGGTAGATATCGCGGGCGGCTAGTCTCTTAGGAAATTTGTCGATCAGGGGATTTCCCGGTAAAGGTTTGACGCAAAAATATTCAAGTAACATAAAAAAGCGAGTTGAATGCAATTGAACGCAAATAACAAATAAAAACAATTTTTCTTTCTTTTTTTATTTAATGATTGAAAACTATTATGTCAGAAAACATTATAACACATTTTACCTTTTTTTCTTATAATGATTAATTTCCATTCATTTTGCATTTAAAACTGGTTTATTTATTTATTTTTTTTTTATTTGTGAAAAAAGTAATATACTAAATCATTTGTTGTAATTTTCATTTTAATTTACGCCAAATATTTATCATTTAAAACTGGATTTTTATTAATTAATGTCCCATATTACACATCACAAAATATAATATAAAACATAAAAAAATATATGTTAGAAAACTTTAATGTACAAACTATATTGTATGTCACGAACGAATGAACAAGTGAATTAATTAATTTGTAGTAATAAAAATAGTTTTTTTTTATTACTAGCTTATGTTAGTAATTAGAAAGTTAATTGTTTAAAAACCTGTAGTTCTTGATAGATCTTCAGGTTTGAGCGCTTAAAAAATAAAAACAGATTTAAATTAAAGGGAAAAAACGATTTTAAGAAAAACAGGATATTTTTTTCTTTGTTACTATATTTATAGAATACTGAAAAATGCTATGCAGCAACATAAATCACAATTTTAAATGCAAACAGCTATTGAGGATATATAAACAAACACTTAAAACTATTCAAGGATTCACTTTATGCGAAAGAACCTATAGCAAAAATTTGAAAAACATTGGATAATTGTGCATAAAAAATAATTTATCTAATTTAAGGGGGGGAATAATCGTTCCTCCCCCCTTTTTAATTAGCAAAAGAACCCCATAACTACTCAGGGATACCCTTTATCTTAATGAACCAACATTCAAAATTTGAAGCAAATTGGATAATTCTGTGTAAAAAGCTATTTATTTAATTTAAGAGAGGTTATCCCCCATGCACCCTCTATACTTAACCATTAAACTCCCAAAATTCTTCAGGCATTACATGCTGTGACGACGTACTGACAACTTTAATCGTGGCAGAAGATAGATAGCGAAGTCTTATTCTTAAAGTATGCATAGTTGAAAGTATCTTCATTCAAAAGCTCTTAAGAACAGGTTCTATTGACCTCAAGGGATATGCCTAGAAAATAATTGCACTGGTCTAGTGGCAATGAGCTGAGGGGGACACTGGGATTATTGCGCATCGAGAGGGAAGGAAAGTAGTTAAAAGAGAGACATGTGCTGGTAATGTACAAGAAAGTACATTGATGTAAGATGGCTTAGACGTGCTAAGCGAAATGTAATATTGGAGTGAGGCTCCTATGTAGTTGTAATGTCGCTTTATTTAATTTTTTAATAATTGGTTTATGGATCTAATAAAGAACTTGAGGAATTAAAAATGTGTTATTGATGAACTTAACAAATAAACCAATTTAGTAAAGAGAAACTCAGGGCGCGACACCACAATACTGTATATAAGCCTCGTCAGAAAGAACCTATATCCAAAATTGTTTGAAATAACACGTTGAATAATTCTGCTTAAAAACCATTTATCTTATTTAGGGCGGAGGGGAGGGGGTAATCGTCCATTCCCAAAACTAATCAGGCAAGCATATTTTCATTATGAACGTATATTCAAAAATTGAATCAAAGCAGTTAATTCAGCATGAAAAAAACACTCACTTAAATTAAAAGCCGACCCCTGACCTCCCCCCCCCCCCTTTCATACTTAGTCAATAAATCCCCAAAATCAATTTCTTGTCACTTTTTTTCCGGTAACATTTTTAGCTTGTCCCTTTTTCCCGATAACTCTTTTTCCTAGATTCAGGCAAGTAGATATCATGATTAAAAAGCTATGTAACTGAGAAATGTTCTTCATTCTTTGATAAGATCTTTCAGAAGACGATTCTCACAGTTGCCAACTTGTATGGTTTTACGCGCGGATAAAACAGTTGCGGAAAAATGCAAATTTGAAAGGATCGCCGAAAAAGCACACATTTCGTTAATATTTTGTGAAAAAAACGACAATTTCGTCAATGTTTTTGTCAACGAACTTTGTCAAAAGATTGCCGAAAAACGCGAATTTCCTGTGCGGATCGCGGAGAAAACGGCAATTTCACCAAATATCGCAGATAAAACGCTGATTTCGTCTGAAGACCGCGGGGAAAACGTCGATTTCGTCTAAAAATTTGTGATATAATGACGATTTCGTTAAAAAATAGGGGTAAAACCGCCGTTTTCGATAAAAGATTGCTTAAAAATATTTTGTCAAAAGATCATTGAAAAAAAAGGCCGCTTTCATCAAAAGATCACAGAAAAAATGCCGATTTCGTCGAAAGACCGCGGCAATAAAACGCCGTTTTCAAGAAAAGATCGCGTAAAATTGCAAATTTTGTCTAAAGATCGTCGAAAAAAACGCCGATTTCATAAAAAAAAACTCTGAAAAACACCGATTTCGTCAAAAGATTGCAATAAATCGCCGATTTTGCTTAAATATCGCAGATAAATCGCCGATTTCGTCTAGAGGTCGCGGAAAACGCCGATTTCGTCAAAAAATCGCGGAAAACCGCCGATTTTGAAGAAAGATCGCAATAAATCGCCGATTTTGTCTGAAGATCGCGGATAAACCCTCTTAAATAGGGGGGGAACTCGCGGAATCCCTCCCCCCCCGCCAATTTCCGAAAAAAATTTCTACCAGAATCACCCCTGAAACAACTCTATCCCCCCCCAGAGCCGAATTCTGGCTGCACCACTGATCTTTTACATAACAAATAAATTTGCAAATATAAGAAAAATTTTGAAAGTTCATTTCTGTTAACTTTAAACACAGTTTTTAAAGCAACACCGTTCATTAAAGCAACAGTCACTGATCAGTAAAAAGTTCATCAGTGAAATCTTTTAAGGTAGTTTTCATCAGTGGCTTTGTTAAACCATCCGCTAGATTCTTTGATGACTGGATGTATTTTAATTCAAACATGTTGTCGAACACTAAATTTCTTAAAAAGTGATACCTTACATCAATATGTTTAGTACGTGCATTTTCGATTGGTGATTTTGAAAAGTCCATAGCTGCTCTGTTATCACATAATAAAGTGTATTCGGTACAGTCTGGATGAACTAACTTGCATTTAATTACTTCTTCTAAAACTCTTCTTATCCAAACCATCTCCTTTGCTGCTTCACTTAATGAAATATACTCAGCTTCCATCGTTGATAATGATACACATTTTTGTTTAAAACTTCGCCAAATGATTGGAGCTTTGTCAATGAACATGATAATTCCACTCATGGATACTCTGTCGTCTCTATTAGTTGCATAGTCAGCATCACTATAGCATGTTACTTTGAGAGATTTGATAGATTCAACTTGAGGTTTTTAGTTGCTTGAACATATCCCAACAGTTTAAGTAGACCTTGCCAATGAATCATTCCTGGATTTTCTTGAAACTGGCTAAAAATATTTATTGCAAATGCAATAACTGGTCTTGTTCGACTTGCTAAAAAGGCTAAACATCCTACTAGATTTCTATACGGGTATTTTTCCATTTCAATGATTTCTTCTCCAGTTTTCGGACAGTCATTCTTAGAATAAATTACGCCTTTTGCAATAGGTAAGGATACAATTGGGATTTTGTACTTTGAATAGGCTTGATAGATTTTTTCAATGTACTCTTTCTGATGGATATACAACTTTCCCTCTTCATTTTCAAACTCAACGCCAAGTAGTTTCTTGGTTTTTCCTAGGAGTTTTAGGTCAAACTTAGTTTTCAGAAGTTCAATGGTTTCTTTTATATGTTCTGCTGTCTTCCCGAATATTATTATGTCGTCAACATATAGGAGTAATAAAATTCTTTTCTTAAAAATAAATACAAAATTTGTCCATTCTAATCTGGTGAAAGCTAAATCTTCTAAAACGTCTTGAATCTCGAAGTACCACTGTCTTCCACTCTGTCGGAGACCATAGATTGCTTTTCTTAAAAGGCAAACATAATCTGGATGTTTCTGATCTTCAAATCCTTTTGGTTGATACATCACTATTCTTTCTTTTAACTTTGCATAAAGATATGCACATTTTATATCTAATTGTTGATGAAACCATCCATAAAGTCCAACTAATATAGTGAAAAATAATCTAATTATGGCAAAATTAACAACAGGACTGTATACCTCCTCATATGATTCTCCTTTTTTCTGGCCAAAGCCTTTCGCCACCAGTCTTGCTTTATACCTTACTATCTTCTGTTCTTCATTTTTCTTTATAGTATACACCCACCGATTATGTATTATCTTTTCACCATCTTTCTTTGGAATTAATTCCCATACTTTTCTTTGGTTCATCATCTTCATTTCTTCTTCCATGGCTTTAATCCACTCTTTCTTTTGGTCAGATTCAACAGCTTCTTTAAATGATCTAGGTATTCTTACTTCTATACAATTTGCTTCTAACTCTGTGTCAGATTCTTCATTGTTGTCAGACAATTTCTTATCTTCAAGTATAGGTTCAGTTCTCGGTTCTGGTCCACAATACTTATCATTTCCTGAGAAGTTAAAAAAATTTGGATCGTACTTGATGTTGTTGCTCAGGCAATACTTTTTGGCTTCAGGATGTGACCTTAAACATACTTTTGTCCCTTCAATTTTGTAGTAGATGTCAGTTCTTGAACCATCTTTTCTTTCTTTTGCTTCTCTTATCCACTTTATATCTTTGCATTGAATTTGTTCTTCCTCAGAGTCAGTACTTGATTCTTCCTTCGAAATTTGATACTTGTACTTTCTTTCGTCTTCTAAATCAGATTCTGATGGTAATTCCGGAGTTTCTTTATAGTCTTCAATTGCTTTATGCTTTCTGCTTTGGATAGTCTTTTTACTTTTTGGGTCCAGCTCTGCTCCACTTTTGCGCCTTGTTTCCTGTCTGCTTCTTAAAGTTTTCGATTTCTGTTGAATATTACTGTCAAATTCTTCATCAAAAGAAACATTTATGGTCTCGATAACACGACCTAGTTCTGGAACATAAACTCTGTAACCTTTGGTTTGATGGGCATAACCAACTAAAATTCCCTTCTTCGTCCTCATATCAAATTTTCTTCTTTGTTGCTTTGGCATTCCAACATAGGCAATACTTCCAAACTTTTTCAGATGTGTTACAGATGGCTTTCTTCCACAAAAATATTCAAATGGTGTTTTCTTTTGACCTTTTCTGGCTACTCGGTTCCATACATAGACAAAACAGCAAAGCGCCTCCGCCCAAAATTTTTCATCCATGTTACTACTTTTCAGCATGGCTTTAATGGCATCTAATGCTGTATAATTGAAACGTTCAGCTAGACCGTTTTGTTCAGGAGAATATGTGTTAGTCTTCTCATGATGAATGCCTTCTCTTTCTAGATGAACTTTAAATTTGTCGTTCACAAATTCTTTGCTGTTGTCCGTTCTAATAGCTATCACTTTCTTCCCTAAAAATCTTTCGTTCCTCTTCTGGAATTTTAAAAAACAATCAAAGGCTTCGCTTTTATGCTGAATTGGATAAGCAGTTACCTTTTTTGAGAAATCGTCTATAATCGTCAAAAAGTATTCTGAACCTCCTAGCGAATAAGTGGGCATTGGACCACAGACATCCATATGGAGCAATTGCAGCGGTTTACTCGTTCTATAGTCTTGTTTAGACTGAAAGGATATTCTTCTGGTTTTCGCAATTTTGCATGCTTCACAGCTTAACTCTTGATACTTCATCTTAGGCAGACCTTTTACTTTTTCATTCTGTGATGTATTTACGATATATTGATTATTTATGTGACAATACCGCTCATGCCATTTTGCTAGCTCTGAAACATTTGAAGTGATTACATTACTGTCAACATAAGTTTGGTGCTCTGGATATATAGGTTTCACACTGTAGAGTCCATTTTTCCTATAAGCAGAAAACATTTCTTCACCTTTCTCATCAAACAGAGTAATTTTACCGTTTTTCCCCACAAATTTTGAGCCTTTTTCCTCACAAACCGCTCCTGAAATGAGATTTCTTCTTAAATTTGGGGAATACATCACATTATTTAAACGTATTTCATTAATTTTCCCATTTACTTTAAAATTTACATCTACACTACCCATGCCTTCTATAGGACTAGTTACTTGACCAACAGCTAAAGTCATTTTTGTATTATTTACCGGTTTATACGTTACAAACAAATCTTTATTATTGCAGAAGTGACTCGATGCTCCTGTGTCGAACACCCAATTAAACTTATCTTGAAAATGGTCGTTTTGACCAAAATTTGCTTCGGTCACGTAACTTTTCTTTTTAAAACTTTTAGAGTTATTTCTGCAGTTAATTGCCCTGTGTCCAGGTTTGCCACACTTAAAACAATTCTGAGTTTGGGGTTTATCTTTTTTTCGGACTTCTTTAGGCCTTACAGATTTTATTTCAAACGCCGATTTTTCCCCTTTAAGCATATCGCTTCTACTTTGCTTCAAACGGTCCTCTTCTAATATTAATTCGTCTAAAACTTTATCAAAAGTAAAATCCTTTTTTCTCCCATCTATAAATGGCTTGCACTATACCAGAAAACGTACTTGGGAGAAATCTGATAAGTTGATAAGTTTTTACGATTTCGGGCAATACAATTTCTGTATCTCCCATACTCACTAAAATTTCTTTTAGTCTAGCCCCATAAAGTCCTATTGCTTCATTCGAATCATAGGTACAACTAAAATAGGCATCCAATATACCAATAGCTCTTCCCCTTGTAGCTGGCTGAAAATGGATTTTTAATCTGTCCCAAGCTTCTGAAGCTATTTTAGTATCACGAATCAATGGCTTTAAATCTTTACTAATATTTAAATAAATAGTACTATAGGCTTGATTCTTTTTTATTTCAAAGTCGCGAGCTTCTTTAGCGGTTGCCCCTTCTTTAAGTTTTAAATCTTTGTTAATTACATGTTCATATGCCCCTTTCTCCATTAAAAGTGCTGATACATCGTCTTTCCAAGTGGCATAATTAAAATTATTCAATTTGTCAATTTCCATTTTTAGCTCTAATTCGCAGCCCCCCTATCTTTAGACTTTAAAAACTTTTAGACTGCTTAACGTTAACACCATCTCATAATTAAATATCTAACAATTCTCACTAATGGGCAAAAAGAACGGCCCGTAACCAATGTTTTATTAAACATTGTCCTCTTCACCCAAATTAAAAGTGAGGTCTTAAATTTAGATTAGATAAAATAGAAACTGAAATTGAGATGGTGTGCAAAAAATATGACAAAGTCTTTTTTAAAAAGAAACATAACAAATTTATTTAAAGTTTAAAAAAAAACAAAGCATAGTATAATTTCAAGAGCTCTACTGGAGCTAAAACATTAGCATCGGCAATTTCTGAAACATAATAGGCGTTCAAAGAACGAACACAACGATGCATGCCAAAGTGCAAGCAAGCAAGCATGCATGACTGTCTGAAAGATTTACAAATATATATATGAAATCAAAAGGTAAGATATTTGCATAATGTACCGCGAAACGAACAGTTACCTGATTTGAACGAATCACAGTACTGCAAACGTTACAAACTGAAAATACGTCATGCTCCGCCGGAACACATGCGCCACCTATAGATTCTGAAAATGGAAGTTTTCCTTCCTGAAAAGCAAGCGCGCGACAACTCAACTCCGCACGATAGCTGAAAAACGTAAACATTACATCGCGGCAAAAAGATAGCGTGCTGTTCTCTGCAGACGTGGACGAAAAGATTAAATGGGGATTAAAAATATTAAAGAAATAGTTGGAAACTAAAAATAAACTTAAATTAACTTATATTTCCAACAATTTCGTCTGAATATCGCGGAAAAAGGCAGATTTCGTCTGAAGATAGGGGCAGTGGCGTAGCTAGGGTGGGTGACACCCGGGGCGACGTAAATGGTGTCACCCCCCCCCCCCCCACACACACACACACCACCAACATAAACGTGAGCAAGAAAAAGAGAATTATTTTTATATTTCAAATAGTATAGTAAAAATTTATCTGCTATACGTTAGCATACCCTGATTGTAATCATGTTTAAAACCAGACTACGAAAAAATTGATATATTTTTACATTTGAGGATCCATGAATCGGTTTTTGCTATTTAAAACTTATTGCATATATATGTGCGTGATTAGAATTTCAAAATTTTGGCAATATTTTATTAGCTCTCTCTCACACACACATACACACAAATTACATTGAGACATTATCGAAAAAACACCAAAAACAAAGTTTGGGACCACTTGGTTTGGAATCTTTAAAAAAAAGAAGAAATCAACATACATTCATATAGATGGGGGAAATGGATTCAGGGAGCATCAAAATGTTAATTATACCAATACCAATATCCGGAGTTCTATAATATAGACGCACGCGTGCACGCCATGTGCAGAAAAAATTTATGAACTTTGCAAAAAATTTTAGGAACGAAACAATTTTTTTTTTTCTAAACTTTATTAGCGTCAAAAAATTAAAAATATTCTGCCAATTTTATGTACGATTTATTTGCTATTAACGTCCAATTAACAGCAAAGTCGAAAATTTAAGTCATTTCATGCTGAAAACTTTAAAATTCCTCAATCCGGTATATCGAACACCAAAAATCATGAATTTCATTCATCGCAGTTGTCGTAAAAAATCAATTTTGTCAATCGTTTTCAGGAAAACCCCCCCAATTTCGTCAAATTATCAAGGAAAAAACACGAACTTATTCAAAGTTCTGCGGATAAAGCGCAAAATATCGTTAAAGGACCACGAAAAAAAGCAAATTTCATCAAAAGACAGGGGAAAAAAATTCGCCAAAAGATCGTGAGAAAAATGCGAATTTCTCCGAAAGACTTCGTAAAAATTGCGAATTTCAACAAAGAATCGCGTAAAAAACATGCATTTCGACAAAGGACTGCATAAAAAACTATTATTTCGACAAAGGACTGCATAAAAACTCGTATTTTAAAAAAAAGATCACAAACAAAATACAAATTTAGGCAAGAGATCAGTAACCTTATTTATACCCGGTTCTAAAAGGGATACTACTATCCTTAAGTAAAAAAACTATAACCAAACTCAAAAAGTACAAATGGACAATAGATATTGACTTCAGGTATCCCATTAAAAAATATCATTTAAAACAATAATGAGAGAAAATCGTAAAAAATACTCCAACAGGTTTAACATTAGCGTTCGAGTTACCACATAACTAGTGTAGGCTCTTAACTCGCTATAGTAATGTTGCCGATACACGTACATAAAAATACCGCTCCTAAGGGAAGGTGATAACATAAAGCTCGCTATGATTTGTATGTAGAGCTGTTCTATATGTAGGGACCTATGTAAAAAAAAAAATTGCCGAAAAAATATGAAACATGGTAAATATAATATTTCATCTCTCTAATGATCCCCTTTCTTAGAAAAAAATTCTAAGGAAAGAAACCAAAAATCTTATTACTGCTTGTAATAACAAAAGCGTATAAACAATGATTTTAAAGCAGAGTATATTTTAAACATCTGTCCGTAAAAAATTACCGTAAAAAATCTATCTCGGGTGAAATCGATCCAGATCGAAACACACTCCATTGTTGGCAGTTTTCTGCCGTAAAATTTATTGGATTGAAAATTGTAAGGAAGCTAAATATCTTTTTACTTTAGACAGATTCCCTTCAATCTTATACAGAAATAAAAAACTTAGAAACAGGATGCAGTGGAACATGAAAGGAACACAAAGAGAACATTCAAAGGACACCCTGGAGTGCGGTATTGGGCAGACCTGCTCTCTAACGTATGTACAAAATTCCCGAACGACATGACTTTCGAATATTTACATTTATAGAGAACATTCAAACACTTTTGTTTTCAAATTAAAATTTAATTTTTAAATAAAAAAGAAAGTTTTAATTACCTATTAACTGCTTGGACTTGATCTTTCAATCTTAGAACAAAAAAATTAATTGATAAAACCCTGTATTCTAACAATTATAACATTTAAAATTATAATAATACAAAATGTATAACATCTTTCAAATGAATACTTATCATACATGATTTTATAATGAACTAAATACTAAGAAAGGATAAAAACTGAAACAGAAGTGACGCTCTTCGGTGCCAGACAGTCTATGTATTTTTCGCGATGAAGATCCCGTCATTGGATACATATCGAAGATATTTAAAAGATTTTGATTGGATAATTGAAACAAAGAAACATTCAAGAACAAACTAGTTCCCTTTTTCATGAAAAAAAAAAAAAAAAACTCATTTCCTTTTTAAGGCTTACAAAATTAATATTATTTTTAAATGTATACAGATAATATTTTTAATCATGTTCTAGCTATTCTAGTACTTCATAATTTTTTTCTGTTAGTTTCACGTTGACGAAAGCGAACAGGATCTCCAAAATAAGAAGATCACAACAATCAGAGATGTAGTGAAGGTTATATGGGAGTATACGCCGTATACCTTCTGTAATTTTTTAAGACACGGCTTATACCCTTTGTTACCCAAGAAAGCTTGTAGTATACACACTCTAGGGTATACCCTCTGTCTTCAGAATATACCCTCTGCTTAGAGCGTATATCCTCTGTTATTTTTATGACTACACCCTGACAACGACTCATCACTCATCGCGAATTCTGCATAAGTCAATGCAGCGCGTATATGTACAGGGACATGCAAAGAGAAAATTGCGTCCAGGGCAAAGTTAGAAATTGGCATTGCCCCTCCCATCCCAGCTTTTTCTTATGACAGATCAAAAATGACGATGGTACTATAAGTTTGGCGCTCCTAAATTTCAGCGCCCGGGACCGCGCTCTTCCCCCCCCCCACTTCGCTCTCTTCATCCATTTCGCACGGTGCTGCGTGTAGAAAAAAATTTATTTCTTTTAAAGTTTGTCTTAGTTACCCACACATTGTGTAAATGGGTTTTTGCTCACTGTTGCAAACCTAATTTAGACGCCGCATTTGGTGTACCATTTCACTTTCTCCAAGAAAATAAAAGTAAGTCTGTTGCGCCTTGTTTTGCTCTAGAAAATTCATTTTTGTATCTTGAAAGATTTTGAGATCATTTGTTGAATCTTGTAAGATTATGCATATTTTTTTGCAAATAAAGGCCGCTCGGGTGTCACCCCTTCGAGGGTGACACCCGGGGCGGACCGCCCCTCCCGCCCCCCCTAGCTACGCCACTGGATAGGGGTAGGGCGTAACTCGTGGCGTATTTCGTCAACAGATCACAAAAAAACACGCGAAATTTATAAAAAAATCGCGATAAACACGCACATTTTAAATAAAAGATCGCGAAGAGTACTTGAATTTCGTCAATATATAGCGCAAAACACTCAAATTTCATCAAAAGATCACGAGAAAAACTTGAGTTTTGCTAAAAAATCGTTAATATTATATATATATATATATATATATATATATATATATATATATATATAAAAGGAATAAAACGCAGTCAAAAGATAGTGAAAAGATGCTCATTTCTGTAAAACACAGTCAAAAGATCGTGAAAAAACGTTCATTTCTGTAAAAGATGGCGAAAAAAAAAGGCAAATTTCTGTAAAGGATTCTGAAAAACAAGTATATTTTGTCCAAAAATTACAAAAAAACCTGCAAATTTTGTCAAAGGATATCTAACTTTGTCATAAAAAGAACAAAATACAGTCAAAAGATTGTGAAAAAAAAAGTTAATTTTTTTACAGATCATGTGAAAAAAAAAAAAAAAAAAAAAAAACCAGAAAATTTCATTAAAAGGATCGTAAATTTCATCAAAATATCTCAGAAAATGTGCAAATTTCATCAAAAGGTCGTAAAAAACCCCCACAAATTTATTTAAAAAATGAACAAACAGTGTCAAAAGATTGAGAAAAAGCGTGAATTATGTTAAAAGATCGCGAAAAATCACAAATTTCATCAAAAGTGCTGGTTTCAAAATTTCATCTAAAATGTGTGGAGAAATTTAATCTGAATATTTATTCTTTCAAATGTAAAAAAATTTTTCAAGATAGAAATTATTGTAATTGTTAAGAGTTTATTAGCATTAGAATATTTCAATCTGCTCCTAAAACAGCTTTTATTGCTACAAAATTATATTTTTGTTGCTACAAAATCCGATATTTACTGCTACAAAATTGGATTTTTGCTGCTACAAAAATATATTTTATTGCTCCAAAATTCGATTTTTGCTGCTCCAAAGCTGCTACAAAATGGCTTAAGTTCAATTTCATCCCTGAAAATTGAACTTGTGAATAAGTTGGGAAATGCTGTTGAACAGGATCTCCCCCTCCCCTCCTCAAAGGTTTTTTATAGTTATTTTCAACAGTCTTCAGTAGTTGGTGTATATGATACATGGATAGTGATAAATGTAAGTGTCTATTTAAATACGTTTAATAAATACTTATATGCATGTATTTATATCAGCTTTTATTAATTTATTTAGATTCTTCAGATGCACATCTGTTGCGTCAAATTTCTCAGTCTGGTCCTCCTAGTCCTGGTAGTGCAAACATGCCAAACCAAGAAAGAATAATGCAGTTATTTGCTGAAGCAATGGATGAAAGCCGTAATCAAACTAGAGCTGCCGATAGTTTGCTTGAACAGGACCACGATCTCATTACCCAAGTATGTATATTGTTTATCCAATTAATTGTATAGGGTGTCAACTAGTTCCTCGATAATCTCAATATTCCTAATAATTGATGGTTAAATTTTATTTTGAAGAAAATTATTAATTTTAACAGTATGAAGCAATACTTTTGTGCACTGAAAAATAAACATTATTGAGTTCCCATCATTTAATTTTAAATGAATATATAAAAAGTAAAGGAAATATCTATTAGTATTAACAAAATTAGGAAGAAAAAAAATAAATTCAAAAGTTGACATAAGGAAATATTTTATTTTTATATAATATTTACATGAAAGAATAATTCACAATATAACTATATAAAAAAAATAATTATCTTCATTTTTAGTAAAACATATATATCTAGCTAAGAATAAGATCTTCAATGTGTATGTATTTTCAATAAAATTGCAGAATTTAATGAACCTTAAATAATTTAATTAGCATACAAAATCCACTTAATCTACATTACATTGCATATTTTATTTAAAAAATGTACAGTAGACTCCCTCAAATCCACAGAGCTTGGGACCAGAGGTTGAGCGGATTTTAGAATTTTGCAGATTTCTGGTCATTGCTTTTACATTTTTAAAACAATAATTTGAGTGCAATTAATAGTGCAATTGGAACTATAATGAATACTTACACTGTAATAAAACATTAAAATAAGTAATAAACTAATAAAAATTTAGATAGTTTTTAAAATAATAAAAGTACTAATAGCAAAAAATCAAATTAATAATTAATTGTGTATGATTAAATATTCATTATAACGATTAGATGTATTTTTCCAAAATTATTCAACAAAACTTGCTTCGTAAAAGTACATTACTAATTCACATCAAAATCATAAAATAAGGATTTTTTTTTTTCAAGTTTAGCCAGGCTTAATAACCAAATAATCTTGAATAATGCATAAATACATTTGGTAAGAAGATTGTGTTACACGTGATATCAGCAATATCTTGAATTTTTTCCAAAAAAATTTAATCTTCCTTCATGAAAAAAGCATGAATAGCGTATTATTAAGAAAATTACAAATTAAAAAATATATGGAATTGATGCAAAACTAAAAAAAATCAAATTTTGTCCCAATATTTGAATTGAAAGTTTCATTGTTTACATCCATAAAATATGTGTGGATTTTAGAGAGTTGCAGATTTCTGGTTTGTCGATTTGAGAGAGTCTACTGTATATATGTTTTGGGTTAATTAAATATAGGCAGTGTCAGAATTAGCAGTCGATAGTCGTCAAATGCAACTAAAAAATTGAATTTGACGACTACAAAATTATTCTCGGTCGTCAAATTTGATGCCTAGCTTTAAAAAAAAATTTATTACATTCAGTTTTTGAAAAAAAAAAGGGGGGGGGGGTGGATCTAGTGTGAAAATTCGGAACAAAAAAACATCGCTAATTTCGAGTAATAGTCGCAAAAAAAAGATTTCGTCAATTGTTAGCAGAGAAAATCACTGATTTCGGCAAAGGATCATGAAAAAAAGCAATTTTATATATATATATATATATATATATATATATATATATATATATATATATATAAATATATATATATAAAACGGAAAAAAACGCAAATTTCTACAAAGGAATGAGAACAGAAATGCAAATTTCGTCAAAGAATCTCTGGAAAAACGTGAATTTCATTAAAGAATCACAAAAAGAAATTCTAATTTTGTCAAAAAATCCCTGGAAAATGCAAACTTTGTCATAGTATCGTGGGAAGGGAAGAAAAAAAAAAAAAACTTTTTTACAAAGGATCACAAAAACAAATATTAATTTCGTCACAGAATCTTTAAAAAAGAAACGTGAATTTTTTCAAAAAATTACAGAGAAATGAGAATTTTGTCATAGGATTGATTACAATAAAATCCATTAATTCCATCAAAGGTTCATGAAAAAAATGCAAATTTCTTCAAAGAATCACAAAAAACTGCAATTTTCGCCAAAGAATTGTGAAAAAAAAAAGCATAATTTACGAGGAAGGGGGCTATTCCCAGCCTTTACCCCTCTGATGTAACCTTTCAAAAAAGAGATTCAGAATTTTTTTTTCAGAATGACCCTTTGATTCAAATGTAGATGCATTATGTTATTACTATTATTATTATTTTACTAAATTCAACTGTAATTACCAATACTAAAGAAGTTGCCAAGTTTTAATTTTCTTTACAGATTAAGTGCATTTTTCTATAACTTTCTAAATATAGCAATAATTAGAAAAGCTTCACACCAGTTTTACAGTTACATCAATTATTAAAATCTTAGAAATTAAATTCTATAATGTTAAATAAAAATGAGTATTAGTGCTTTTCTAAAAAGTAGTGTCAAGAAGATTATGGTCTGAATTTTCTGATAAATTAAGGTAATCATTTCCAAAAGTTACAAAAAATCTGTCATAAATCCGAAAATTCGGACACAAAATATATCTCAAATTTCGAGAATTAATCGCTGAAAAAAATCAATTTAGTCAGTCGTTCTAAGAAAAATTGTCAATTTTTTCAAAAAATCCTGGAAAAAATCTGAATTTTGACAAAAAATTGCACAAAAAAGAAAAATCGTTGAAAAACAGTAAGTTTCGTCGACAAGTCGTGAAAAACGACAAATTTCATTAAAAGACTGTGAAAAAAACACGGCTATTTCGCCAACAAATCGCGAAAAAAATGGCAGAGCTTGTCAAAAGGTTAAAAAAAAAGTCAAGTTTCATCACAAAATTGTAAAAAAAAGGCGAGTATCGCCAAAAGATTGCAAACAAACACAGCCAATTTCGTCAACAGATCGCAAAAAAACATGGCAAAACTTATCAAAAGATGAAATAAACGCCAAATTTCGTTAAAAGATCGCAAGAAAATGGCAAATTTCGTCAAAAGATCACGAAAAAAACCGGCAAGTTTCATTGAATGATCGTGAAAAAATGGCAAGTTTTGTCGAAAGATAACAAAAAACGCAAATTTTGTAAAAAGACGTGAAGAAAAAAAAAATTACTGGGAGTGGATTTCTCTCCCATCTCTGTTGTAACCTTTCAGAAAATTTTATACGAATTTCAAAAAAGAAATTTTTAGTCAAAATTATTCCTAAATTATATACAGTATTACAGTGATATTAATATGAATTTTAAAAACTGCAACTAAAAATCTTAATTTGATGCCTAAGATTTTTACAGTAGTCGTCATTTGACGCCTGCCTTTCATCCCCCAATTTTTATCACTGAATATAGGCAAGCTTTATAATTATATCTAAACACTAACAGTATTTCCTGAGTTATGTCTATTGTCTATGAGTACTGAGGTCCCACAAGTGGACCTCAATAAAATAAAAAAAAATTCCTTTATTATAAAAAAAATTCACAAGATAAACAAAAAGAAGTTTTGTAGTAAGTATATATAATGTATTTAATAATAAAAAAATTATCTTAATCTAAATTTCAGTATTAATAAATATTACTTAAATTTTTGCAATCAATTATTTGACAATATTTTTCTAAACCTCACTTAGAACCAACACTTAAGCCATAAAAATAAGTCAAGTGTTGGAATTTGTTGAATTCATTTTGAAGCGTAAACTGTCATAAATGTGAATTTATAATAAAAATTTAGATATCTTGCATAGTTTTATCCAAGATTTACATATGTGGACATCAATAGCGAAAGAGGTTACAGCACATTTAGAGATACTTGCAAAAGTTTTGATGTCAATAATTGAATTGTTTAGGATATATGATCATATGGGTGAATGTTAAGCCATGATTTAACCAAGTTTTGATTATTTTTATTTAATTGTCTCATCCATTCAGTTACATATGGTAAGCCTAATTTAAAATTTCCTCTCAAATTACCAATCTTGACAAGATATCAAACTTAAAAAGTATACCAATTTGTATAATGTGTATTAAGCCTGATGTATCCCCCTCCCCCTCTCCAAAAAAAAAAAAAAAAAAAAAAATAAATAAATAAAAAAAAAAAAATCTGATGACCCTTTTTAAGATTTTTTTTTCTTCTTTGCTCAGTAGTAATTCAATTTTTAATAGTAAATAATTCTAAAATTTCATTTTTGGAGAAACATGCTATTAGGTTGAGCAAAAGTTCTTGGAAGATTGTGAAAGTTGCATCGTTGTGTGCAAATTAACAACAAGAGCAACAAGGACTATTCTTCAAAGTCTAGACCATCACAGTCCATGACTTACTGCCATCGTTATGCCAGATTCCAGATTTGCTGGAAGTATCATGGTGGCTCCTTGGAATCTATAAACTCTTGGCATGCTTCTTCAACTTCATTAAAGGATTCAAATCGATGGCCCTTGAAAGTGTTTCATTGATCAAAAGAGGCCATAATCAGATGGAGTCGCATCTGGACTGAGATTCCTGAACTCCTATGACTATACCACTTGTACTCCTATATACAATAAAAATCTGATAACTGTTAGATTAAAAATTTCTTGGAACTTTTTTCTCATTAGTAAGTTGACACCAGTGATTATGCATCAAGGATATGTGCTTATGACATACTCAGATACTAGGTCTAGAATGAACTCCTGTGTAATGCAGTGATTAATAACTTCTGCTAAAATGGACTATACAAATGTCTTAATCTGGTTATGACATACTTTTTATCCAACGAAAAGTAAAATTCGTGTAAAAACCTCGCATTTATTGTTTGGACAATGGTAAACTTTATCCCAATGTGTTCTAAATCTCTTTTGAAAGAGACATGTATTCTAATTTGATCAATTTGTATAAATTTGACGACATCTGATACACCATTCAATAGTGAGATCGCTATATGAGTTTCGAGATCAATCAATAGAGATAGTGAAAATGATAGTGAAAGTGAAGAGAAGATGCCAAAAATATCTGAATCATTCAGTGCTGTTAAATTTTATTGCTGCTCATTCTGATTATTCCATTCAGATTATTTAGATACTCGGCAAAGTTCTATTAATTATACGTAGTATGATTCAAAAGTTCAAGGAAAGGTTGTAAAAAGCATTTCCCTGAATAGTTCCCAGCATCGAAGCATATCCACCTTCAAAGTAGTCACCTTGGGCAATGATGTACTTCTGCCAGCATTCATAAAACTTCTGGGAGCTATTTTTTGCAACCTACCTTAAGGAGCAACACTAGGCACAGAAAAAGACCCCGAATGATAATGTAAAGTCTATGGGGTATTCTTTTCAAATATTTCACCCAAATTGTAATATTTTTACATGATTTTTTTGCACAAGATAACTGAGGACGATCCACAACCGGCCTAGTTTTTACTTTTTCAGTTTTGGTTTCAGATTTTTTAAAATAAATTACTTTATCTTTCGAAACCAGTTTAAACTGGTTCTGAAATTGAAATTATTGTAATATAAAAAATATATAAGCAAAATCGAAAAAGTAAAAACTAGGCTGGTTGTGGATCATCCTCAGCTATCCTATGCAAAAAAAAATCATGTAAAATTATTAAAATTTGAGCGAGATATTTGAAAAGAACGCTCCCATAGACTTTACATTATCATCCGGGTCTTTTTCTGTGCCTAGTGTGGGGCCTTAAGGCTTCCTGTGATCTTTTCATTGTATCTAAAGACTAAAAATAGCATCCCTGTTAATCTTTTTTCTTTTGATGGGAATAGGTAAAAGTCACATGGTGCTATGTCCAGTTGATAGGGGAGATGTGGAAGCACATTAGTCAGAGTTTTGGGGAGGAATTGTTTTAACAGTTGGTATCTATGTGTTGGTGCATTCTCAAGCAGAAAGTACCAGTGTCTGACCTGAACAAAGGTTGTCCAATGTGTTTATCATCTTCGAGGTATTCTTGGTCCATGTTAAAACGTTGATGCCATTAATAAACTTGTCTCACCATAGTAGATTCATCATACACTTTTCTTAGCATTTTCAAAGTCTCCATTGGTGTATTACCTAATCATTGACAGAATTTAATGCTGCAATGCTGTTCAAAAGAAGCCAACTTTTTTACGTTGTGTAGCAAAGATAACTAACTTCCGAAGATTATATGCGGTTCAGTTACATAATATGGACTAAACTAAAATGAACAAGTAGGGAAGGCTTAGATGAATACATTTCTGGTAATTTTACTTTAGGCACTTGCTTTCGTTATCAAGAATGGGCGCATTCCCCGAATTTTCGAATCGTTCTACATATATATTGAAAATGTAATTTTTAGTGTGTCATCCTATCAAAAAGAAACAACAAAAAAATTTTTTTCTAAATAAACATAGAAATATATATATATATATATATTTTTTTTTTTTTTTTTTTTTTGAAAAATTCATAAAATATCTATTTAAAACCTCTATTATTGCATTTGCTATTATTCACCCTTTTCATTCACGCTATGTACTGAATTTTATTGGTTCTTGCTTGTACACTTTTCAGTTATAACATATATTTTCTATTCCCTTGACAGTACATTATAACTGATATTGACTGTATGTTAATTGATATCTTAGTTTTCCATAACTCTAGTAATAAAGAATGTTGCATTCCTTTTTTAAATTTCATTTAAAAATAATTTGATATATAACATCTTATTTTAAATATTTTAAGTACAAATGGCACTGTTTGATGCAAGTTTATTTGTATGTGTAAAAACTATTTCTTATTAGTCTGATGAAAAACTTTTACTATGAAATTTTAGAGTTTTGCAGAAATGGAAGCAGCTGAATTATGCAGATCTTCAGGAGCAGCTAGTTCATCATCATGTAATTATTTATATTATGATATTCTAAAGTGACATATACTTTAACCCCATATTTTAATGTTATTTGGGTATATTGTACTTTCTATGTGTTTTCCAAATAACATCCCTAATAATAATAATAATAAATATATATAATATTTCTCCTAATCTCCCTGTGTGTGTGCTACAATGGATTTATATAGTTTTATTACTGAATTTGTGTTGAAATTTATTCAGTAATAAGAATAAAGTTTTTGCTTGGCTTTTTGTTATTAATTTATGACTCATTTTTTACTTAATATAGTTGTTTTAACTTATTAATTTATTACTTTTAATATTTATTTTTTAACCCCTTAACTGGTTAATTCTTTACTGTTCAATAAATTGAAAAAAGCAAATTCACACCACTATTATTTAAATAAAATATTTGTAAAATTTAGTCTAAATATTTCTGCCTTTTCAATAGTATGAAAATTTTCTTAAAAATAATAGTGGTCTCAAAAAGTTTTAAAGGATGCAATAAGCAAATTTGTCTTGCCTTCTTGTTTCATAATTTCTTTTTATAAAATTATAAAACTGATATTTTCAATGAAATAAGTTTCTTGTAAAGTTCAATGTACATCTTATGTGTTTATATTTATTTCAAAAGTTGTGTGTATATTTACAGAAATCAAACTTCAAATTTGTGTATTGCATTTCATTAGTGCATTGAATCACTAGGTGCTTGATTTCCCCCCCCCCCCTCCCCGTTTTGGTTCTTGAAAATTTGTAAAAGTCTTTAAATATCAGGTCAGAAAATGTGTATGAACTCTGAATAAGGAAAATCAATTTTAGCATATTTTCCAGAAATAATGCCACAGTTATACTTAAAATTAAAAAACTAGTTGAGCGCCGCACCAAGTATAATGTCACAGTTACTCTTAACTAGAAAACTAGTTCACTGGTATAATGTTCTATGTCACATTCATTATTAAAAAATTAAGTACTTTTTGAGCAATTAATTAAAATTATTAACTGATGGATATAAATCGAATTATTTTGAATTTTTAAATAAATAATTTGGCTTTTAATTGCACTATCAACATTAACATTATTTATTTTAACAAATGGAAATAAATAGTAATATAGCACTAATAATTAATTTTATACAGCCAAAAACTCATCAAAATCTTCTTCGTGTTTGATATTTCTGTAGAATGATTTTAAAATTTCATTAACAAACTTTGATCAGTGTTTATGAAATATGAAATCATTCCCATCATTATCAAAAAAGTGCTCGAGCAGATATTTACGCTCAAGCTCAGCTATGTTTACAATTAAATGAGCTGTTGCCAAATGTGAGTACAGTAGACTTTCTCAAATCTGCAACCCTAAAATCCTCACATAATTTAGGGATGTAAACAATGAAGTACTGATTTCAGATATAGGGTCAAAATTTGACATTTTTAGTTTGATGTCTATTCCATATGTATTTTAATTTGTATTTTTTTGTTAATATTGCTGAATTCATGTTTTTTCATGAAGGAATAATAAATTTATTTCTGAAAAAATTCAAGCTATTGCTAATATCATTGTCTGGCTAAACCTGAAGTAAAACTTCCTTATTTTATGATTTTCATGTGAATTAGTTATGTACCTTTATAAGGCAAGTTTCATTGAATAATTTAGGAAAAATACATTTAATATTTATACAGAATATTTAATATGTTATTGATTATTAACTTGACATTTGCTTTTAATATTTTAATCCTTTTACAAATTGTCTAAATTTTTATTATTTTGGTTTATTACTTATTTTAATATTTTATTATATTATAAGCATTTATTAAAGTTTCAATTGCATTATTAATTACATTCAAATTTCTGTTTAAAAAATGTAAACAAAGCAATGACCAGAAATCCACAAAATTCTAAAATCCACACAACCTCTGGTCCCAAGCTGTGCAGATTTTGAGGGAGTCTACTGTATATATATACATACATTCTTTTAATGCTGATAAGAATTACGAGCATAGAGTAAACGACACCCTTAAAGAATGAAGAAGCTCTGAGGTCAACTTGAGGAGAGGCATTGTGATTGGATGCAATATTCATGAAAAACCAATATTTTACTCATGAAAATTGCATCATTTGTAAGCAAGCTGATAAGTTTCTGCCATGCTATACATTTTTTTTCCTTCACAGGTGCATATCATAAGATCATGGAATCCTTTTTTTTTTTAAATCAGATTTTCAACTTTTTAAATACAGATTATCAGTAAATTTGATACTATTTATAAGCCACACTTTTTTTTCAAACCAAAAAAATCTAGTTTAACACCATGGTGTTATTCTTGGAAAATACAGTACTGCCAATGTTATAAAAGTAAAATTCAGCTTAAAGTTTTTGCAAATCCCTATTAAAATTTGGTAGGATATTATAATACATCCTACTGCCCCTGAAGCTGTTGACAAAAATTAGATTGTATACTAGTCTTAGTAATTCATTTGTGCTTCTAAAGTACTTTGGCATGTGAAATGTAGAAATTAAATCTTGCTTTTTGTACCATCAATGTTCAAAGTAGAAGTAAATTTGTATTAAGGATTATCTCATTTATCTGTAATTATCCATGATTTTTTGGTATATAGGTAGTTGTTTTGCCTTTTAAAGAAACTCATCAAAATTTTATAATTTGGCTTACCATACTATTGAGAAAATGATTTGTTAACCTTGAATTTACATGTACAATTTTTAAAAATTTTTAGCATCATTTCCTCCTGGAGGCATGCCTGATAGTAACATGTTTTCATCAGATAGAATGTTTGAATCATTTAGTAATGCTTTTCATGAAGCACAAGCTCTTAGTTTTGCTGGAAATTTGATGGATAGGGATCATGAAGCAATTGAACGAGTGAGTATAAATAACTATTTTTATGCCTTAAAATATCTATTAAAATAATAAAATTAAGTATATTTTGTTTCATATAAACTGCTTAGTTTTTTTCAGATAAGAGTAAGAGAAAATTTTAGGTAACAAAGAAACTGAGGTTCTTGAAGATATTTTGAATAATGGGAAGATTTCCATTTAGTCATTGCAATCCTTATTCAACATAAGCTAGGTCTAGAGGTGGTTATTTTTGTAACATTTAAAATCATTTATTGATTGGACACAATTTCTTTTAGAAATTTGTGATAAGATGTTTTTTTCATCTTCTTTTACATTATATCAAGATTATAAAACTAATATATCAAACACAATATATCAATAATAAAATTGTGATGGCCCCATCTTGCATGGTCAGTTAAATGAGTTTCTCACAGGAAGTGATTAAGCAAGCCTTTTGCTTGGCACTTAAGATTTTGCTTTCAGACTGTGGATTCTCTGGTTTGATCCTTGTCTGAACACATCACTTGTATTGGTGACCTTGGACTAATTAATATGCACTTCACCAACTCTGTTCAAGACCAACAGATGGCAGCACTGCAATGTCCCCCCCTTCCCCCCAAGCAAGAAAAGTCTGTGAAATAGTTGCAGGCATGCAAAACCTGAAACTCACTCTGCACATAACTAGCAACCAATGTCTGCAAAATGCTTACAGCATACAATTAAAACCTGTGAAACTGAGCCATAGGCATTGTGTGTTCACAACATGCAAACTTTTGCAATATGGAATATTGCAAAAGTTTTGTTCATCGTTGTGAGTCGTGTCTGCTCCATTATAAAGAAAATACTTTTCTAGGTATTAGTATTTTCACAATTTTAGTAAAATTTTAGAAAAGTTTCAAATCAAAAAATATAGCCACTAGTGTAAAGGGGGGAAAAAAGAAAAAACTGAACATGTAGAGTATGCTCTTGAAAAGGAAAATGTAGCAAAATAAGATTTATAAAACTTGTGTACCATTACACATAGATAACTGCTGTGCAATTTATCCATACCACAAAAAAATTTTAAAGGTTGTATAAATGGTATGTCCAAAGTTCAATTCTTTATGTATAAATTTTATTGAAGTTTATTTTAGTAATTTTGCTGTTACATTTAATTACAAATTAATAGCCAATGACATGAGATAATCTTCTGTTTAAAATGTTGGTCAACAACATGTTAACTAATTTTATATTATTCTATTTAAATGTTTTAAAACATAAACATCTATGTATGTTTCATACAATTGTATTTTCTCTCTTTTTATAGTTAAAGCAGTTGGGATTTTCGGATCATAAAGCCATTGAAGCTTATTTTGTCTGTGAAAGAAATGAGAATGCTGCTGCAGATTATTTGTTCTCACAAAATTTTGAATAGCCATTTATATCTATGCCAACTTCAAAGAATTGTTTTGATAATTATTTGACATAAGTGATCTTGACAAGTCAAATTTTCATTTTCAGCCTGTGTACTTAATATTATTTTACATTTGTATAACTGGATGACATCTCAGTGACTTAAGTGTTGAAGTTTTTATTGTTTGTCATTCATCTGGGAGATAATGGTATCTTGCATTTTTATGAACAATAAAATATGTTCCTGTGAACTGCATATCTTTTTATCCTTTATTAAGCTTACAAAATTTTCAGTAATTTACTACTTATTTTAAAAAGTTACATTAAGTACTCTGTCTGATTATTCTTCTTAATATTTCTTATCTATATATTGAATTTAAATATTCATTGTAGTTGATATGAAAAGTTAATATTCTAATTGCATTGAAAAGTCATCTTGTTTTAGCTGATTGTTCATGTTTTAGCAAGTTACCCTTCACTCTTACTTATACATACATTATTTAAAACTTCATTCATGCCATTGACAAGATTCTTTGTGAAATAATTTACATAGTTTTTACGGATATATAAATGAGTCTGAGACTCTTATTATATATATCTGGGGAAATAGATCTTATCTCATCGTGTTTAAAATTTTTATTGCATAAATTGATTCCATAGAAAAAATTATTAAACTTTATTACATATAAGTTGTCATAAAATGACCTGACATTTTATATTTTTGTAAAACACTTTATTTAAATGAAGTTTATGTGGCAGACCCCTGCAGCACACATTCACTTTTTTGATGAAATTTTCCATGACTTGTTAACATAATTGCTGGGAAATTTCAGCAATATTGTACTGAATTATTCTTTGAGGCAATGTTTTGAGATTTGTTGATATATGCTTTATCTTCAAGATAATTACAAAGAAGAAAGTCTAAAGGATTTCAAGTAATTTAATCATGGCAGATAATTCACAACATTTTATTATATAACACCTCCCATTATATTTTGTGTGAAGTAACTGCATATTCTCTTTGGCAATGTGATGTTGTACTCTCTAGTTGAAACCACATATATTCAAAATCTATATTATAAATTTAATGCTGTAAAAAGTTGGTGATCTTCTCAATAATACGAAACTCATTGATGGCAATGTAATTTTCAGAGAGGTAATTTCCAATCAGTACACTAACCAGCCTAATATCTACACTAAACCATGATCCATTGAGAATGCATCAGAAGCTCTTTATTTTTATATTTTTGGATACCTATTTTGTTTAATGGCAAAGTCACAAGTTGAAAATGTGGTGCATAGTTTAATTATTTTTAACTCAGTATTGATTTGTTGATTTTCCAAAAAACAATTAACAACTGCCAGACATCTTGCTTGGTCTTGTGGTTTCAGTTTCAGTATCTATTGAACATTGTTAGTGTCCAAATGCAGTTCTTTCATCAAAATGTTTTTGAATAGAGCTTCTGAGAATATCACTGTTGATTCTGAAGCTTGGATTTATGTGAATGATTTTTTTTTCTTGATTTCACTGACACTGGCTATGATTTCTTTCAAACAAATATAAGAATAATTCCTGCATCTTTGGTTTAGAACCGGTTGAGTAATGTTTTTTGAATAAATTCCTTGTTTTGTTTTTTTACAATTACCAAAAAATGTAGAACATTTGCAGTCTGCAAATTTCCCCCCATTTTCAAATTGAACTTTTACAATTTCTGTTTTCACGTGTTCTGCTGTATCCATTTTCATTATTTACAACAACAGTTACAGATTTCAGCAAATAAATATCTACTTTTTGTTTAACTGCAAACAAAATGACAGTAAAATGATTTAAAATATCTGTTCATTTTCAGGTACCCTTTAATTTAGATATTTTTTATTTACAAAAATAATTGCATCGATATTCATAAAGTGTTACATGAAGATTGTTAAATCTTAATCTAAATGTAAATCTGTTTCATTTTTAGCCTTATATTGTTATAATCAAATATATATATATTTTTTAATTAAAGTTGTCTTATCTGACTTGATTTAATCTAAGTTTTTACATAATTTATGCATGTAAGTAATGGAGCTTCTGAAACAAAATTTGTTTTTGTAATGTGTAAATCTGGTTTCTTTTAAAATCTTTGAATTTTCTAATTTTAATCACACTTGAGCATGATGAGTTTGTATTTATTTTTCCATTTATCTTGTACATACTGTTACACGACTTTTTTGAGTATGACATTGTTTTTGGATTTGAAAAATTTGAATAAATTACTTTTTTTGTTTTTCTTGAATATCATTTCAGTTGTTAAATTTTACTTTTGCACGATTTATTATTTTTTATTGCTATAATTCTTTAAAAATGCAATTTTTATGGATAATTTGTTACAGATAGTGGCAGCTCGTATCAATCCTCACTGGTGTGGCCTGATCCTCATAAAGGAATGTGAATTTTTAGGCAATAATATTTCTTGTTTAAATATGCAAACAAATTATTTAACAATGAAATGAAAAAATCATCTTACTTTTCGAAATAAAGAATTATTTTTTACATAATGTTAATTTAAAATTTATCAAATTTATTACAATTTTGAGCATACCATTAAATGCCATTATTAACATTGAGCATCATTATTTAATTGAAAAACAAATATACAAATCATGCAGAATAATAATAATCTTATAACATTACAGAAAATATATAAATTTTACTTGCAGGCATTGAAACTATTCAGCAATTAAAATTTAGTACATTATTTATATAAAAATTCAGTATGTCTTTAGCTGAGCAAATCCCTCATTTACATTACAAATTAAAAAACAACTTCACAAAGCAAACAGAAAATAATTCTCATAATTTAATAGAAAAAAATACACACTTTTATTGCGAAGACATAATCCATTCAAAAATTAAAATGTAATGCATCATTTAAATAGAAATTCGGCACTTGGATGTTTATGGCGAGCAAATCTTTGAATTACTTTTGCATTAAATTTTGATATTGTACTAATAAAATCTTTGTGGACTGAGAGAACAGCAAGAACATTTGTTTCTGTCCCTTGAAATTTCTCAAAAATGTTTCAATTCTTTTAAGTGTGCTGAAGCTCCTTTCTGCTACTGCAGTTGATAGTTGTGTTACCAGGAAAATTTCAAGTGCCTTTGAAAGTTCAGAAAATTCTTCTGAAAGATTATGGGTTTTCGATCATTGGTTTGAATAAAGAGAAACCATTTGAACCCATATTTGCAGATTCACCCTACTTTATTGTTTCAAGAGGTTACTTCAGTCCGTTGAAAATATTTGCTCGCTAATGCTAATCCCATGGAAGAAACTTTTAAATATATTTTGCATTTTAATATTTTTAAGCAATTATTTTTTTTTGTTGGCTAGATGTGATCAATCTGTACAAAAGGCATGTTATATATTTTTTTGATTTTGTTTATAGATATTTTTAACTAAGACACTTTCATTTTCGGAACCAGTTTTGAAAGTGAAAACATTTCTTTGAAAAAAATCTGCAAACAAAATGTAAAATGACAAGATGAATGTAGATTCTACCATTGCAGAATTCAGTTTCGCCTCCGATTAAAAAAAAAAAAATCGATAGAAGTTTTTTAGAAGGTCGACCCCGTTTAGATTGCAATGAACTAACTTCATTTTTCTTGTGTTTATCAATATAATAGCAAACAGAACGGCGTGAAATACCCAATTGAATAGCAATTTCTTTCTGAGACATTGGAATTGCGGAATAATAAAGAGATACAATTTGACGTGCTACTTCTTCATTGACTATATTCATCAAAAACGGATTTTTTCTTTAGTTTAAACGCTTTTTTATAGACTCTGAGTAAAAGGAAATGCAATTTAACAATAAAACGAATGGAATCCCGTCGAATTCGACGAATGAAATGTTTAAAAGACTCGATCGATTTGGTTTTTAAAAAAAGCAAAAGTAATTACATTATTGAATCAATATATAATAAATATATTTACAAAGTAAATGTCAAATTTGCCTGTTACAATTTTGCATTCATATATTCGCACATCTACAGTTAAAATTATAATATGAGTGCCGGCGAAATCCAGAAATTTTATTTTATATGCACTCACAGAAAAATAGCTTTATTTAAAAAAAAAGAAAAAAAAATAATATCGAGTACTTCTAGGTTATCCCATCGACCAAAAAATTATCGCCAAACTATGAGATTAAATGCCAATAATGGATGATCGTGAATGTCATATTCAATGACATTAAATACGATTCATGTGTTTAAAATGTCATTAAGTGATTTTTATTAATATTTTTATTAATATTCTACTAATTATTTATTTTTTCGTTATTTAAAATAAAAATTATGTCAATATGTATAGTTTGGCTATTAATGTGGCGATTTGTATAATTTGGCGAAATTGGTCGACGGGATAACAGAGTAGTACCTAATATCGTTATGAGTAAAAATACAATGTTTTAAATAGTGACGTCATTTTCTCTTCAAATGTTCTTTAAAAGTTACTGTTTATGAAAAAGGCCTCCATAATAATATTATAATTCCCTTTTATCTGGTTGCTGAATGACATAATTTTCCTCATTTGAAATTTCTCTTATTTTGATTTAGACATTAATTTTTATCATAAATTATTTTCTGTCATTTTATTTACATTATTAATATTATTTCTCAGTAAATATATATTTTTTTAACTCAATTAGTGCATAATTATACGCAATCATTTTAGAAAATAAATTTTTATTATCGAGAGAAAAGCTAAACTGTGTTGCCACCATTTTGAAGAAATGTCATGAAAAAGCTTTTAAAATTAAAAATAAAATATAAAAATAGAAATAAATTAAAAAATAATTAAAATGGGCACAACTACAAATAAATAGCTTTCATTTAAAAAAATAATTATCAAAATCGGTTGACTAGGAAATTCAGGGCTGATGACACGACATTTTTAGCTTGTCTGAAAGAAATAGCATCGGATGCTAAAAAAAGAGCAGCTGTAGAAATCTCAGCTATCATATGTTAAAAATCACTTAAAAACACAAAAATGCAAAAGAGATCTTTTAAAAAATATTTTCTTAGGATTGGAATTAGCGAGTGATTCTTTCCAAGTGACTGAAGTAAGTTGCTGGTCACTCAGCTTCAGAATTCATCTCTGTAAAGTTGTCTATGAACGTTTGGTGCATTCTTATATTCAAAATATCTCCTCGAGAATTTAATATTTTAAAGTTCTTTTTCTTGTGTGTACTATTCTTTAAGGATGTCACCTTTTTACTTAGTTTTCAAAATATTTCTAAACGCATAGGAAGCGTTAAAATTTTACTACCAGTTCGTCAATTTTTAAAACATAAAATATTAAATTAAGCAAAGATTTTAGAAATATTTTGAGTACAGAGAGAGAAAAAAAAAGGGAAATTAAAAGTACAAATTTCCCGAGGAGATAATTTGAATATAAGAATGCACCAAATGCCCATAGACTTAACATTATGGAGAGGACTTCAAATGCTGAGTGACCAGCACCCTTATGGGGGATGGTCATTCAGCTTCCGAATTCCCCTCACTCATATAAAGTCTGTGGGTGTTTGATGCATTAGTATATTTAAAATATCTCCTCAGGAAATTAATATATGAAACTTTTTATTTTGTATACACTACTTAAATAAGCCTCTATTTTTTTTTAGTTTCAATTAAAAAAATTTCTAAAATATAGACTTAATTTTACATGTAGTGTAAACTTTACTTACCATTCATCAGCTTTTAACACATAAAATATCAAATTAAGCATAGATTTTAGAAATAGTTTGAGAACTAAGGAAAAAAAAAAAGATAACCTTTAAGAAGAGTACTCGGAAAACAGTTGGTAAAAATATTAATTTCACCTAGAGATTTTAAATATATGAATGGCATCAAATGTCCATAGATTAAACATTACGGGAGAGAATTCTGAAGCTGAATGACCAGAGTTTTTAATAGCATAATTTAAATAAATAGCACTCATTTCATGGCCTTTCTTTAAAACTCTCTCAGAAAAATGCTTCAAGTAGGTACAAGCAGACATACTCCATAATTTCCTCCCTCAAAAAAAAAAAAAAAAAAAAAAAAAAGGAACCATTTTTTTTTTCTTTTCTTGCTGAAATTCATGGAAATTTGTCAAATCACCATGTAGAGAAATAGTGCAGTTTTCTCATCTTTTTGTTGCATTACAAAATTCAGGTGTTTAATTTCAAGCCTTTCTTTCAAATTTATTATTGAAAAGGGCTTTTGTAATAAATCATCTACAGAATTCATTTTTTTTTTCAAGAATTTAACAATGTCATGCGTCTTTGTCTTTAAAGAGAGTGCTCTATCTAATATTGCATAATTCAACAACCAACCAGCAATAGTAATATAAATGTCACCAAATATTATAGTGAATCCCTGTATTCTGACAGAAACACAGATTTTTTCCTTACTTTGCATCAAGGGTACACTCGCCAAGTGTCTCATATTGCAAAAAATTTCGGAAGATTAATCTTTTGAAGAGACGATGTCAATACACCACCAAAATGAGTAATACGTGATGGAGGGAAATACTCTAATCCTCGTGCCAGAAGGACACTATTATCTTGTGCCCAAATATTGTAACCTAGTAGTGTCCAGCCAGAAGTAGCGGTCAAGAAAGTGATTTATTACCTCTCTGAAAAACATAGATGCTGGGAGACTATAACAGATGAGTGGGACCAAAGTATGAAGCAGTATCTTTGCAATATATTTTCATTAAACAGTTCTTAAAAAAAAAAAAAATTTAAATTAAAAATATGAAACAATTTTTTTAATGAACAGAAAATACTGGTGGGGCCGTGCGTCAGCTGCCCCTGGTTATAGATGGGTTTAGTCAGAATTTGCTAAAAATAAAATAGCTATCGTACACAATTTGGGTGATAAGATTCCAGCTGTTACTTTTTCTATAAAATGAGATTATAATATTATGAATGCAATAAAAGTTATTGGTATTTAAAAATTCTTGAATTTGCATTTCTTGATAAAGGAAAAATATGAAAACTCTTAATGAAAACTTTAAACCTTATTTCATCACCATATTAATGATCAAGATTATTAATATTGATATCTGAATTGGTTAAAAGCAGAGTTAGGCAAAATACATCAAACATTCAAAATACAAAATACATGTATTTTTAAATAAAAAATGGATTAAATTGCACTTCACAAATGCAAAGCTTGTTTGCGAAACTGATTAAATATTTAGAAATTATAAATTTTCAAATAAAGAAGCAAAATGAATTTAAACTATAATAAAAGATAACAAAATCGAAAGATTGCAGTAACATTGTATTTAAAAGTGTATGAAAGTTACAAGAATAATTAGTAAGGAATAAAATATGGTGAACCACACTCCCTAAACTACATAAATTATTTCTAAATCTGATGAGAATCTCTTTCAGGAGGCATAGTATAGCAGTGTTTGCTGTTCGGTGTCGAAAGCCAAAATTGAGACATTATCATCGACCAGGGCTACTTTGGTTCATCACATAAAGAGTGTTTATTCTATGTATTGAATGAACAAAAAAAGGACAATTTGAAGTTTTTGCCCTTGAAAAATATTTCATACTCTGCCAAAGAGTATTTGAATAGTTTGAGGTAATTTTAATTTTTGTTAGTAGCAACACTGGATGTTTTTATAAGCAACTGTATTCGTGTTAGATTTTAACACTGCAAACTTCTTATAGTGAAAGAATCTGGATAAAAGCTACAAATAAGATAATGGTCAAGTATAGCTTTTAGTAACCTGTAATCCATGTGTAATCATATTTTTGGCATTAACTTTTTTATTTTGACAGAAAATGTGTATTGTTTTATAAAGATAACATGAAAGCTAGTTTTTGGGACTACTTTGTGCTAGCCTGGTTTGGTCTGAATTAGCCCCAGTTATTTAGAAATGCCTTATGTACAACCAAATCTACATGACGAAAACTATTTTTCTAATATTTACAATCAGTTTATTGTGTTTAATTCATTAAAAAAAAAAAAAAAATGCTTATTGAGTTTACAGTGTTAATTCATTAGCAGATTCTATTGCAAAGGATTTTCAATAGTCCAACATATGAAATGTAAATTTATATAAAACTAAGTGAAGGGTTCAAAGAAAAGGGGTTACTTTGTTCCAAAACTTTAATATATTAAAAAAATGCCTCTTTAAAACCATACAGTTTGCTTCATTGTTTCATGTTAATTGTTCATAACTCAATTTCGACATTGAAAAACATTTTTTAATAATGGAGATATTAGTGGAACCATTAAAAAGTTGTTCAAAGTAGCTCAGTTGACGGTATTAATTTTCAGAAAAAAAGATAAGATTATTAAGAATGTATTTATTAAAAATACAAAACATTGCTCAATGGAGCACAACACAAGAACTTTAATATGAACTATAAAATAAAATATCAACATTTCGTGCCGTCTTCAGGAACATATGATATTGAAATGACTAAAAGTTTGCTTCCTGATCGAGAGAATATTTCTAATAAAATAAAATCGAAATGAATCAAAAGTTTAAAAATGTTGCCACATACACATGAGTAAAAATTAAAATATTGCAAAGAGATGCAAATTTAAGATTTTATGATGTTATGCCATATTTTTGGTATATTATAGGATAAATTATCATTACAAGGTTTATTTTCTCGTGCAATGATTTCGACAGATTCTCTTATTTTACCTTCAACTGGGTTATTGCATGGAATTATGATTTTAGCCTTTTCAAAGTCAATAGGGCAACCCTTGGTCACCAAGTAGAAGCGAGAAAGAGCAGTATTCTGTTTATACTGTCTTAATATCCCTGCAATGCTTCTTAATTCTAACTAAAAGTTTGCATGTTGTCATGCCGATGTAGACTTTTTTAACATTATTTGATAATATGATGGGTATTTCATATATATCAGATTTTTGATCTATTGGTATTTTGTCGATCTTATCAGTAACTATGTCAATGAGATATAGAGGTGGAATTGCGACAAGATTTATATTATATTTTTGTGCAATCTTTTTTATCTTTTCGAATATATAAGGGATATACTGAAATTTTCTGTAAATCACAAGCGTATCTTGTTGTTGGCCAGATGTGGGAGGAGTATTGTACTGTTGAACTATTTTATTTAAGTATTTTGCAGGAAAGCCATGGTCAAAAGCTATTTTCTGTATAAATTCAATTTCTTTATTTAATTGGTCATCTGAACAAATCATAAATATATATGAAATACCCATCACATTATCAAATAATGTTAAAAAATCGGCATGACAACATCCAAACTTTTAGTTAGAATTAAGGAGCATCGCAGGGATATTAGACAGTATAAACAGAATACTGCTCTTTCTCGCTTCTACTTGGGGAACAAGGATTGCCGTATTGACTTTGAAGAGGCTAAAATCATAATTCCATGCAATAACCCAGTTGAAGGTAAAGTAAGAGAATCTGTCAAAATCATTGCACGAGAAAATAAACCTTGTAATGATAATCCATTTATCCTATAATGCACCAAAAATATAGCATAACATCATAAAATCTTAAATTTGTATCTCTTTGCAATATTTTAATTTTTACTCACATGTAAGTGGCAACATTTTTAAACTTTCGATTCATTTCGATTTTATTTTATTAGAAATATCTCTCGATCAGGAAGCAAACTTTTAGTCATTTCAATATCCTATTTTCCTGAAGACGGCGCAAAACGTTGATATTTTATTTTATTTTAATTGTACAAGTTCATATTAAAGTTCTTGTTTTGTGCACCATTGAGCAATGTTTCGTGTTTTTAATAAATACATTCTTAAGAATTAAATTTTATGGTGCAATTGTCCAGTATATGTTTACAAAAGATAAGATGTTTGGTGCAGTTCTATTCAATAGGTACAGATATATACAAATCTTGGAAATAAAAAATGTATAGCATAAAAGAAAAGAAAAACATTGGTTGGATGATATGCACTAAAATATCATCCACACTAAATTAATATGATGAAGTTTGATGAAATTCCATGCTTAACTTCTGATATTGATATACACTCTATAACTAAAAGAATCGATGTGCCAAAAAGGTGTTGTCCGATGGAGGCAAAAATTGGTGGATAACAAGATTATATACAGAATAGAAAATAATTAAAATTTCAGAACAATTGAATGATTTATTTCAGAATTAATAGTTACAAAGTAGCAAACTGGTTAAGGTGTTGACCCACTTCTACCAGTATGCAAACTGCCACACAATGTGGCATAGATATAGATTAAGTGTCTGGATGGTCTTCTGCAGTATATCTTGCCAAATTTGCTCCAATTGACATGCTAGGTCATCATTTTCTGGTAGATGCAGTCACTTTTCCATCATATTCCAGGGATGCTCGATGGGAGAGAGATCTGGTGACCTGGCTGGCCAAGGAAATCTTTGACAAGCTTGAAGACAGTTCACAGAAACATGTAATGCATGTGGTCTGGAATTAACCTGCTGAAAAGTAATCCCAAGGTAGAGTAGTAAAGCAGGTCTCGGACTGTCGTCGATGTACCACTGTGCTGTAAGTGTGCCTCTAATAATGACCAAAGGGGTATAGCTCACAAGAAAAATGGCACCCCCCGACTATTGAGGGCCTGGGTGGCATGCAATAGTGAAAGCAGGATCAGCATGTTGGCCTGGGGCGTCTCCAGACTCGTTTTTATCATCAGGACACTGTTGGAAACGGGATTCATTGTTAAAGACTATATGTCCCCAGTCAATGTCATTCCAATCTGATCAAGCCAAGCAATACTGTAATCTGACTCGACAGTGTGCAGGCATGTGTGGTAGGTGACGTAACACTCGGTATCAGCATAGATTTCATTCTCTTAGCCATCTGAGAATGGTCATTGTAGACACTCGTGTGCAAATTACACATCTGATGGTTGATAGTGATGAATCAGGGAATGTGACAGCTGATCTGACGAATCGCTCTGTCTTCCTGATCTGTTGTGGCCCTAGGTCAACTGCTACTATCATGACACTGAAATTTGCTGTTCACCCATTCTTACCAGCATCTTCTGATCGCCCATAGCTTCAATCCAGATGTCGGGTGATTCTTCGATTTGCTCAACTTCTCACTTTCAGTCCAATAATGTAACCTCTTTCAAACTTTGAAAGTTGCTTGTAATGAGCTTAAATCTTATGGCAAGGGATGTTTACAGTTGTTGAAATGTCTCCTAAATCGCAATCAAACAGAAATTTTTAATAAAAGATCGAGAACAACTCCTTATATATATCTGCTATATGTGTATTCTGATGCGCTGGTGATCACAACTATCCACTTATTGAACACCAAATTTTAATCATTTGCATGTTTGGTCGAAATATTCATGCATTCAAAATTTCAAAGCAATTGGATAATTCCTTCTTGGTGCATCGTTTTTTTTTTTTTTTGTTATAGAGATTAACAACATGACAACTTCAGATTTTTAAAATTCAAATAAATGTATTATGAAACAGAAAATCATTTTAATAAGGTACTTTTCATGCAGTACTTTTTTAATTTTGCTTTGATTTTCAAATGTTATCAGATCGTTTTGACTTTTAGAGAAAAAAGTGTATGTAAAGGTAATCACTAAAAACACAGCTTAAATAACTCTACCTGCTGAGCGATGCACCTCAAATTTTATCATTATTTTATTTGAAGGTTTATAATAATATGAAATTGGATTAAGTTTTCTTCATTAGTTTTTAGATATAGTTATTCTGGATGTAATAAACACAGCATAGCAGTGCCAATTGTTGAATAAACTACACTAAATTCTAATTGTCAACTATTTCTGTTTAGATTAAATGTTATATGCAGGTTGATAAAATTCTGTGTATTCAATATTAGAATATAGCTATCATGAAATAAAAATAAACATAGCAGCACCACCTTTTGGGTGATGTAAATCTAATTGTAAGCAGGGCCGGATCAAGCATTTCTGGGGCCCGGGGCTACGGGAAATTTTGGCCCCCCCCCCTCCTCTTCCCCAGCTACTGAAAAATTTGCCCCCCCCCCATACAACTTGTTTTTATCCCAAATTAAATATGCATTTTTTAAAATTATTTTATTTTATTTCATTGTTATTTTTAACAGTGCAATAATTATATTGTTTAAACACGTACAGTTCAAACATATTTTATAAATTTTAAAAGAAAACAAATTAAAGATAGAAAGATAACAAATTAAAGAAAAGAAATTTTTTATCAAAAATGGAAAGTGCTATTCTATTTCAAATCGCTTCAACAGTCAGGCTGTCAATTTTATGCCTTTTGGTCAATTTTATGCCCGTTTAAAATTTTGTCAGAAAATGCTTCAGAAAATTTCACTTCATTGAGCTGGGAATTTGAAACCACTTTAACCCCTTTGGCCCTGACGTCCTATTAATAGGACATATCTTTTATTGAGTATTATTTTGTCTTAAAGACTATTTTATTTAATTCCAACACCTAATAATGATAGCATATACTGATACATTTACTACTATGACTTCATCTATGTTTCAGCATTTAAAAAAAAATATATATATATTTATTAATTATTAGCAATTCATTCAGGCCCCGATTATGACTAATTGGGGCCCTGGGCAAAAAAAATTAGGGGCCCCCTTTCAAATCATTGTAACATTATTCAAATTAAACTGATGGTCACTTATATATGCATGTGTTTGATATTTTCGTAATAAGTCATAAATCGTAATTCATGTTTCGTAATATCGTGATATTTCATAAACATATTTTCGCACCTTGGATATAAATGGAAGAAAATTCTGAGCTCCATCAGTTCTAAATTAAATACCTTAATAAAAGTACTCTTTTTTTTTTCTTAGTACAGAATAAAACTTTTATTAGAAATTTAGCACTTTGTCAATTATTTTAAGATGAATTTAATAATTTCAATATATGAAAGAGTTAGAATTGGAAAAAGAATGTAAATATTTAATAATTTCATGTATGGATTTGGGAGCCCCTTAAGGTCCGGGGCTCATGGGCAAAGTCCTTATTTGTCCATGCGGTAATAAGGGCCTGAATTCATTGGCGTTTTTTTTAATTCAATCATATGTTTTACTCTTTAAATTTAAATTAGGTACTTTTTTTCCAAATTACTAATTTATGATAGAAGGTAAAAAATACTACTCAATTTTTATGTTTATTTTATCCGGTAGTAATAGGACATTTTCCAAACGTCCTAAAAAAATTCTTCCATAGTCTATTGTTATATGAAAAACACGCAAATTAACTACATTCATTAGGCTTCAATAAAGAACACATTCGTTAAATTTCAGTAAACCGCAACTTCCTTGATTTTAATAGATACTTTTAATTTTATTAGCGTAAAAGTATTTTTTTCCCAAAGTTGGAAAAAAAATTCAGGGCGGAAGGGGTAAAATAAATTAATGACAGTGTTTTAAACAATGCAACTCATAAATATCGATTTTCAGTAAATTGTACAGAAGGAAATTTATATATACAATGTGTATTTTTTAAGCTATTTTAAAGCCATTAAATATACAGATAAAGGTTTCTCTTTACTTAAAATGAAAAAAAAAAAAAAAATTATTAAAAGATAATAAAAAAGTAAAGCAATTTCACATTTCCTAAAATCTTTTTGTAATAAAATAAATACAAAACAAATAATTACAAAAAAAATAATAATTTTTTGTAATATTAAAATAAGTATTTATGAAAAAAACTTACCACTAGATTCTTTGTTTTACATTGATTTTCTGGTGAGGAACAAGATAAGACGATTCGACAGGACCGTAGCAAGGTGTTTTGCCCCCCCCCCCCAAAAAAAAAAATTATAACTTTGGGCCCCCTCCCCTCTCCCACACTTTTAACTGAATTTTTTGAAAAATATTTATATTGAAGTTTCTATATAAAGAGACAAAATATTTCGAATTGTGCGTAAAGACGTAAGCCCCGCAACTCTTTAACAGGCTCGAGGATTGTGCCTTGTCAGTTTCAGAGCCCGCTTAAGGATTAGAAGTAGAGGAAGCCTGACGTCACAGGGCAGGGGGGGGGGGGGGGGGCTATTATCCTATCACTTGTTTTTTCATTTACTAAATCCATTTTCTGTATGCTTAAATTATTCGAAATTTTACCATGGAAATTTCGAGTAAATAAAGTTTTTACTTCAGTCAAAGATCTATAATCCGCACACCCATAATTCACTGTTTCCTCTTTGTTTTTTCATTTTTTAAAAAAAATTTCTAAAAAAACGTTTTTGGATCACTAATTTGTAAATTTTTTAACTGTTTATTTCATTGTTTACATTCGTAAAATAACGTGAATTATAGAAAACAGTGGATTATGGGTGTGCGGATTATAGATCTTTGACTGTATTAAATTAAAACTGACCATCTATATATTATACACATTAAAAAATATTTTATTAAACACATAATTATACATAACCAATTAATTTTGTAAAAGACAAATATGGAATTACAGTTGAGAATATTTGAACTTCAAAATATTTTTTATGTTTTACAAATTGCAACATAGTAAGAAAAAAATATTTCATAATAAAAAAAAAACTATATATGTTTTTACTCTGATTGAATTTATTGAATTAAAAATTAGGTTTGAAAAATAAATTTGGGGGGCCCTTTGTATTTTAGTGGGTAAGCATGGATGGCTTTATGGGCCTGTGAGATTATTTAACATCACGAGAAAAAAAGAAAGAAAGAGTATAGGAAATTTTAAAATAGCACAATTTCTTATTGTGACATGAATTTAGAACACTTGATTTTCCAAGGAAATAAGAGTATAAATTAAATTAGAATTTACTTATTACTTGTTAACAAACGAAATAGTTTAACATATGAATGCAATGGAATCGGAGGTTGATGCAGGAATTTTTTCTTGGATCCTATTTTGTGAAAAATAAAGTTATTTTTATGAAATTTATTCCAGTTATTGAAATTCGCATCAAACATTTATTAGTAATAACTTATTTAAGTCTATATGCCAAATTTTTCATTTCTGGTGAACTTGTTTCCTTTGCAAAACACATATTTTAAAACCTAACACTATAAAATTAATTAGAGATATTTTTATGGAATAGAATTTTGTGAATGGTGCGTTTTATTAAAAAGAATTTTGTGAAGGAACTCTAATGAAACGCTTAAATGAAAAACATGTAAATGAGAAATGTGTGTTATTAAAATATGCTCTATTAGTATACATATATTTTTCCAAGCTGTGTAAAATTTTCCAATACTTAAAATTTTTAATAATAGCAATATAAATTACATAAAGTAATAAATATGACTTACCAGATTAGTATAAGAGCTCTAGATATACACTTAATTTTATAAATACTATATTATGCGTATTACTAAATTAGAAAAAAAAAAAATTATACAAAAATCCACATCTGTGTTGTCTACAAACATGTACTTGTATGCATTAGCTGGCTGCTTAGTACTTGAATAGGCCAGTACCTAGTACCAAAGCGAGTATATATACTCCCTTCAAGGTCAAGGAATCTGGTTGCTAATTAAGCTGTTAACATTTTAAGGTGATTCTCTACATGTGATTTGTGTCACCCACGTAGTGAAATCGGTGTGAAAAATGACCTATTTTCTAAGAACATAATATCCCGGTGTTTCAAACGAAAACATACTTTTGTCGCTAAGGCTACGCGCAAATATCACTACTTTCTAGTTACACAAAAAGAGCAATAAATCTATCTTTGAAGATGCAGTTTCCGGCTATCGGTGGGAGGAGAACAAAAGGATGCTAGTTTTCGAACCTCTTTAAATGATTTTTGAGGTCCGAAGCCTATCTAATTGACAAAGGATGGGAAAATTTTTCTCTTCAGTCGTAAAGCTGTCAACTGATTTCGCGTGCGATTTCTCACTTGAAGTTCAAATTCAGCGCACTGAAAAAGCAATTTATACATCAAAGCGCCGACAAGAAAGATCAGAGAGAGCGACGCTTGACCACAAGAGTGCTATGAACCTGGTCCTTAAAGGTCAAAAGAGTCGCTAGGTCAAAAACCCATGGACAAAAAGAGAGGGGGGAAAAACGAGTAAGAAAATAAGGATTTTCAGTTTCTGCGTTTTTGAAATCTAAACAAGATTTTTAATAAGAACAGGGCCCAGTTAAGGCTACGTGAAGCCCCGGATCAAACATCATTCTGGACACCCCCTCTTCTATCTATCTGTAGATTTTTTTTCTTTCCTTTTTTTTTAATATTGTAGAAGTGGCAAGCACTAAAAATAAAAAATATATTGTACACAGGCATAAATTTTGTACATTATACGGCTCACATCTATATACAAGATATCCCAAAAAATTGGTCACAACTTTAATTAAAAATATTAATTTGATAATTATAGAAAAAATGATAGATTGATTGAAATAAGCATTTCTTTGCAAATTTTTACTTTGCTTACCTAAGGTTGACATTGCAAAATGTCTAAAAAAGAAGGCTCAAAATTGGACATAATTAACGATTTTAAGTTATCATGTTACGAGGAAACATTAAGGGTGTATTCGAAAAAACGCTTTTCCATTTTCAACAGCTCGAAATTTCCCGATACAATTTTAGACGCATTTTTAAAAGTAGAAACATGAAACTTGCTGAGGGGATTTTTGAAGAGACGTATAAGGTGCCGTGTGGTGTCTTTTTACACTCAATTCACTAGAATTTGATTTATAAACAATTACCTTTTCTGTATGACTCTTTTTTTCGTTTCCAAATCTCCCATTTCGGAAAAATCGGTTAAAAATGCCGTTTTTTATTACTTTTTTTGCAACATTTTCTCCATTTATCGAAGAATTGACAATCACGGCACCTTGTGTACTTTATGACTAAGACAATTTGCCAGTTTGATGCATTCGAGAGCGAAAATGAATGTAAAAATAAATCGGAAATTAAGCAGCTTGAATCGAAATACATCCTTAATAAAAAATTTCTTTTAAAAGCTATAGGATACAATGTTGTTGTAATCAGGGCCTGGTTAAATCACGGGCATGTAGGGCATCGGACGCCGGGGCCTCCGATCGAGGGGGCCCCCAAGGACAAATATAATTTTTTTGTTAAGGCTAAATAATAAAAAATGGCCAAAAGTGACCAAAATTTTTTCTTTATTTATTTATTTATTTTTAGGTTTATTGTTGCTCTTTTCTCATCTCTCCTTCCCCCCCCCCCCCCCCCCCTGGATGTAACAGCTACATCAGAGTTGTATTTATATTTTAATGATTTACATTTAGCCTTATGTTTCTATAACAGAAGAAAAAAATGTATTCGATAATTTCTTAAAGTTATCTTTTTTTTGAGTTATTCTGCACACAAATGCGAATAGACAATTAGTATAAAGTTAGTTTTAGACACTTCAGTATAATTCAAGAGAAAATCCAAAAGGTTGAAAGGGGCCCCCCACAATCTAAGTCGGGCCCTGGTTGTAATAAAATTTTAATAATTTGTTTTCTGATGATATAGTTTATTTTCTGCGTTCAGGGCCCGACATAGACAGTGGGGGACCCTGGGGCAAACACTTTTAGGGGGGCCCCCCTTTCTATCTTAAAATTGTTCGTAAATTATACTCACGTGACTAAAACTGAAATTCATAACTATTGTATGTAAGTGTACATAAATTTCGTACCAAGTACTATTCACATCTATATACATAAAAGCAGAAGAAAGACAACTTCAAGAAATTATAGATTATATGAATATGAGGATAAATGTGAGGCCTTAAGGAGGCATTGGGTACAGAAACAGAGTGGGTAGGAGAAGAGAGAACCTTAAAATTGAAGAAAAAAAAAGAATTTTGGTCACTTTTGACCATTTTTTATCATTTGACACTGCTTTAACGAAAAACTTATCTGTCCTTGGGGGGCCCCCTTAAGCCGGGGGGCCCGGGCATTGCCCCTCATGCCCCTGCCTTAGTTTAGTCAGGCCCTGTCTGCGTATGTGGAGGGAAAAGCAGAGAGCAGAGAGGAAAAGGGGAACCACACTCCCATCGTAAGTGTTTGAAAACGTATGAATTTCGGTCACTTTTAGCACATTTTAAGCATTTGACACCTTTTAATGAAAATCCTGATTATTGGGGGGGGGGGGGACTTAAAAAAAAGGCACCTGGGGGAACTGTCTGGCATGTCCCTGAATAAAAAAAGAAGAATTTGAAAAAATAAAAACATTTAAAAGAAGTATTTTCTTACATTTTCAAAACAAATAAACTTCGGTAAAAAGGTCGATAGAATCGATTAGGGGGCCCCCCAAAATGGGGGTATGGGGGGCTGTCGCTACGGCCCTGCAATTCGATGTGGTCACTTACGAAAATAATGCTAAATGTTTAAAGATACTTGTCGATGTCATTCGCAAGGTCGGAAGTGTCGACAGCAGGGGGTCCTAGTCCTCTCCTCGTTATCAGTTTCTTGGGAAAACTTTGGGATTAGGAAGTAGAAGTGAGAAATAGAATAAGGTGTTTTTCAGTCTTAATTTTCAGTGAAGTCTCGGAGAAGAGGGTAAAAACAACGTTAGCAACAGTTATAATGGACTTCAGAAGGTTCAATATTGCAAAGGGAAAGAGTGATATTGAAACACAACTTTTTTTTTCTCGTCATTTAATTGTAGTTTAATTATTTTAGAAATAATTTTTTTCCCGTTTTTTCTTTAAAAAATACAATTTTTTTTTTAAACAAAACTTTAGTACAACTTAAGCCACTTTTGGGGGCCCCTGGCTTGTTGGGGCCCGGGGCTCCAGTCCCCATAGCCCCCCCCCCTTAATCCGGCCCTGATTGTAAGTTATACCTAGATCTGACTTAATATGAAGTTTCATGATTAAACTCCATGCATTATTTTTCGAGATAGTGGTTATAAAAATTATATTACACAGAGATTAACAGACACACACACTCATTTTTCAAAATAATTAAATCTCATTCAAACATGTACATCAATCAAAAAACAAAAGTTGGAAATTTTCATAATTGCAATACTTTCTTGTATATTAGAACAATATAAAAATAAATCTGTTTTTTAGCGTATTTTAGAAAAGAACACACTATAGAATAATCTGATATGTACAATAATACAGAATAAAATTGTTTAAGTATATTTTTTTTCTTTTGTACAATGTGTGTTCAATACCTCTCATACATGCAAGATTTTTTTAGGCCTAACAGGCATAAAATATTTGAGGCACAAATTTTTTATTATGGTGCTTTTAGAAATAATGGACATGAAGTTTAAATATACAGGGTGAGTCATAAATATCGAAACAATAGGCTACCTCCTTAAATATTACCCTTAGACCCATACTTTCAATTGCAAAAATTCATTAAAAAATGTGAAATTTTTGATAAGATAAATTGCGACTCCATGGGGGGTCTAGTTGAAAAGTTATGAAAATTAAATTTTTATACGGCCCCCGTAGGACAAAAATTCCAATTAGGAAAACTTTCCTTATTCAGTCCTGAATAAGACACAAAAGTTGCATCTTCATATCTCCAAAATTTGCAAAGTTATAGCCGTTTAGAAAATTCATCAGGTTTTAAGGGATTAGACACAAATTGAAAAGTGCGCAATTCAAAAAACAATGTTACTTTAACAGTTCTAGAAAACGCGTAAAAAATATATTTCTTGAGTTAGAATTTTGATTTTTTTTCTTTTTCTTTTTTTTTTTTTTTTGATGGTTAGCATTATAATTTGCTAAGAAAATCACATTCTAAAATTTCTTATACAATTTATAAAAGTTTCATGTGGTTAGTACTGGTTAAATGGGACAATCAAAAATCGTTATAACTCGTAACATTATTTATCGGATTTCAATTTCTTTCCATTTAATTAAAGATGAAAATCTGATTTTAGTTTTGTTCCAAGGTTTTTTTTATATTAATTTTAAAACTATTAAAAATATTTATTGAAAAAATAATATAACATTAAAAAAAATCATATTTTCAAAAACAAACATTTTTTCAAAAGTAAACATTTTTTCAAATTTGCCGAAACAAAACTAATGTAAAAAAATCAAAACTGACGTGTTTCAAGTTCTTTTTTCTTTTAAAAATTCTTAAAATTTAATAATTTAAAGACAAGAAATAGAGGATAAAAAATTCATTATGCAGAAAAACGAAGTGTATTGTTTAAATGTCCATCAGTTATTTTAAAAAATGCTTTTTCTAAGATGCAGATTGTCTTTTTTTTTATCTTTTTAAATTTACCTCTGACAACTTCAGGCTTTTTATCGTCCTCCAGAGGATGTTAAAAAATCTGTATTCTGGGCCCAGGTAGGGCCAGGACCGAGATGTTACTTTTTTCGAAAGACCTGCCAGGCCGGGCCTAGTGTACTTTTCATAAAGGAGGGGACTACTTCCTTCAACTTAGGTGCACTCTGGATGAAATTTTCAAACCCGGTCTCAACAAAACCCGCATTAAAATCACTGTCTCTGACTGACTTAATACGTACATAAAATAAATAAAATTCGGCTCAATCGAATTTTTTTACGAAAAACATATAGATTTTAAAACTTTTATTTTACAAAAAAAAAAAAAAAAAAAAAAAAAAAAACTTTAAAATTTATTTTTTTAAATATATTATTCAAAGGCTAAAATAATTAAATACAATAAAACCGGTGAAAAAAAAATCTGCCTATGACGTAATTCTGTCTTAAACGGAAAATATGTTGATCCATGCAAAATAAATGCAATAGTACCTGAAAAGAAAATAAGCTCCAATTACATCTTCTAGGGAGAGCATCTGTCTATAACGTATTTTTTCTTTACTAAGTGATTCTGTCTTAAAAAGTTTTATATAACATTTTTGAGTCTCCAACGCATGGGATATGGATTAACGATATTAAAATATAAGTGAAACATTTACATATAAATAGAGATTCATTGATAAAATAAATATATTACAGCCTTTGGCGCTTCTTTAATAGTAAAAAGTATAAATATAAAAAACGAAAAGCTATAAAAGAATTTTTTTGGTCAGAACTCCTCCATATGAAATTTTTTTTTCCCATGCCGAATTAAAAACTCTGTAGAAATTTGCGACTGAACCGGGCTATGATTTAAACTATTTTCCAGACCAGTCCGGGTTATGATGTTGACATTTTTTCAGACCATGCCGAACTTTTTACCTTATGGGTCGGTTTGAGACTTGACCTAGATATTTTGACCCGGGTAGACGTCTGGTATACCAATTTAGCGTAAAAACTATACGCTGCTATTTTATGTCCAAAGAAAAAGCGCTATCTTAAACTGATTTTTATCAATTTGCAATTTGTGAATGTTCCCTAACAAGCGTTGAATCACAGAGAAGAAATCACAGTTTAGAGGCAGGGAAAAGTGGTGTAAGTCAGGAATTTGTGAGGATTTTGTGATTTAATATCTCTGTGGGATTTTTAGATACGGAGATGAAATTTGTTTTGTTCAATTTAAGAATGGATAAGGAATAATTTCCTAATTGGGAATTTTGCCCTACAGGGGCTGTATAAAAATTTAATTTTCGTGTTTTTTCAAATAGACCCCCCATGGAGTTGCAACTTATCTTATCAGAAATTTCACCCTTTTTTATGAATTTTTGAAATTGGAAGTATGGGTCTAGGGGCAATATTTGAGGAGATAGCCTATTGTTTCGATATTTATGACTCACCCTGTATATTATTGAATGCAAAAATATAATTGGAAAAACTTGTATAATCGTTATCACAAGTTAATTTATTAATAAAAGTACGAATTCTGTATATAAAGTAGATTTAAAATTAAGACATTAAGTAAAAATATCTAATCATATATAAACGAAAAGAAATAAGGAATAATTTTGACTTACCTTGAAAATTATTAAACTTTTAATATATGGCAGAAAAATGTGAAATTTAATATATTCATAAAAAAGGGTCAAGTGTGAGTATTACTCATGCTCAGAGGGTTCCATACAATAAACATTTGAATTATTAATCTCTTAATCATCACAACTTTCATTTCAAGTGCAATTTGCCCATGAATGTCTCAGGCATGATGTTTAAGAGGTTTACTGTAACATTGAAAAAAATCATTGCCAAAAGAATAATAAGATTTTTTAAAAACTATAGAAAGTAAGGTTAGGTATAGTTGTACATACTAGAAAAGCATGATTGGGTATGCGTCATTTCATACAAAATGAGCAAAAAAGTAGATATATTTTAATCTGAAATAATAATCTTTAAACTAATAATTGACATTAAAATTTCAAACATCTAGACAAAACCTCAATTTTATGTCAACTTTTCTTACATATATAAACAATCTTGAAGTCCAATATTTTGCATTTACTCATAAATAAATATGATCTACTTATATGCTGAATTTAAAATCCGTGATGCATCAGTCACAGCTGATTTGGTCATTTTGTATGAAATTCACCGTATACCATAAAAATTTAGATGTGAAGTCTAAATAATATCAAATATTGCTATTCAATACAACTCATTTTTTAAATTTTATCCTAATATGTTCATGATGACCTTAATTTGGTATTGACGATAAAAATAATAATTGAACTTCATTTATTATTTAACTATAAAACTAAACTCAATGTCGTAATATTTTCTTTTTACAGTGTAGCTAGCTTGAACTTCACATTGTGTTAAACGCACTTCAAAAGGAGATCACAAAGTTACAATTCCGCTTTGGTCGTTGTTGTGTTTTTAAAAAATAAGTTTTAAATTAACTTTAAAAGATACGGGAGGCGTAAGGAGAGAGCCATTTTAAACTAGTCACGAATCCTGTAGTACTCATGTCATTAATTCTAACTAAATTAGTCTGCTTTTAAAAAATTGACATTTATTCCTATTATTCTGCTATTGGACATTTCACTATACAAGTATATCATTAAAATTTGTTATCTAAACTTTAAAAGCTGATATTACATAGATTACATCCTCCCTGCCATTATGTATGTCCAAACAGATTGTGTTTTAAAGGCAGTGGTTCCTAGACTTTAATTGACCATGTCCCAGCAAAGCATTTGTAAATTATATTTCTTATTGTTAAAGAAGTGAATTCATTTGACACAGTGGAAGTAAAATAAAGCCTTAACCTTAAAAAAAAAAAAAAAAAAAAAAAAAAAAAAAATACAAACAGAAATTTTATTCCGGCTGTTTACTAATCAAGTTCTACTGAAAGGATTTTGATAGAACTTGTACTGCTAGATAGATATTATTTCAGGGAAGGTTTTAGTACATCGTTCTATGTAGATTAATTATAAAATAATGACAGAAAATTCTGTTATTTTGGACAATAAAGTTACTATTTTGGAGAGGTTATTTTTTGGCGTTCATTATAGTTGATGAAAGAATTTAAATAGCTCTACATCTGGAAAAGTTTTTTACTAATTTATTTAAAGTAATTTTTGAATAATTAAAAAGAAAAAGGGTTTTGATATGTGACAATAGTACAAAACGAAAGTATTTAAAGATGAAAAATATTTAAACATGTTTAAAAAATATTTTAATTTGAAATATTACAACTGATAGATTTGCCGATTTATCGATTGCATAAGTTTAAGAATTTTGTATCTGAAAATTTGATTATAGGATATTTGAATAACTTCTCTTTTCGGCTGTTTTGTTTTTTATCTTATTTCTCCATCATCTGACTTACAAGAAAAAATAACAGAAGTAATTGTAAAAATGACTACACTTGTGAGTTGCATATTATTGTATCTACATGATTTTGATTTTACTTTCGCCGCCAAATATGATTTTAAGCCAAAAACGCACAAATGAGAAATTCACCCATGCGATGTTAGCTATGGTGTTTTTTCAAGTGTATAAAAGCATGTTTGCAGTAAATTTTTATATTCGTCTGTAAATTATATCAATATTAATTAATATTACAAAAAAATGGAGTCAAATATAAATATTTTAATGTAAATGGCTGTCGCACACACATATTCTAAATTAATTTCAGCTTTTTAAAAAGTGTCTTGCTATACTTTACTGCTCTTTGTTGCACCTAAACATATCATTTTTTGGATTCAAAGACAAAGAATTGCTCTTTTTCTTTTTTTAACAAGTATTATCCATATTTATTTTATTCTTTTTTTTACCTATCACCAATTACAAAAATATTCATTGCTTTAAAAGTGTGAAATTGAAAATTATCATCTTGACGCCATCATATTAATGATGAATTGAATGAAGACGCCATCGTATTGATGATGAATTGAAATGGCTATATTATGAAGAAAATAAAATACCAACATTATGGAAAAACGTTTAGTTATTTTATTGAAAATACAATTAAAAAAATTATGAAACAATCCTTTCGAATTTTTGCACATTATTAAAAGAATTTTCATGGTGAAATACATTTTTTTTATTTTACCTCATTATTTTTTATTATGTAAATTATATTGTTTTATGATTTTCATATATCAGCATTTTTCATTCTTCTAGGTGAATCTTATCACGAAGAATGTTCCATTTACATATTAAGCGGTTATTTTTAAATTTGTGATTTTTCAATTGGCACATTTCCTAGGCACACTCACTGCAGTAATGAATTGGGCCAGAAACTCAAGCCGCTATTTGCGAATTCAAATATACATAATTAGGATTTTTGGTTTTAAAATTTGCTTTATTTTTAGGTGGAGAAAATATTATCAACGATAAATTTCTTTCACCTCCGTGACGACATATCTCAATGTTTTTGGTTAAAACTTTTAAACCATTTGAAATAATATGCAATTTTCCCGCGACCTTTTTTTTTCTTCAATTTCTTTTATGTTAGTATTAACCATTTCAGGAATTTGGAATTAAAGGTTATTTTTGCAGTTATTTATGCAATTATATATTAATATTACTTTCATAAATATCGCGATTTAAAAAAGTCCTTCCGGCAGTGCCGGGAGGAAGAGGTAGCTTTCATATACTTATTTATTTATTTTAAGTTATATTATTCAAATATACGAAGCTCAAATTAGTGGAACAGGATTATATAAGATTGAATACTAGTTTTTGTCAATACTGAATATTAATAGGAATTTTTAGAAATTAGTCATATTTTGTTCAACCTGGTTTTATTTTAAGCGATTTATAGGGTCACCATATTCCACGATATCCATTTTAAAGCAACATGATGGATAAAACAAACCAATAAGCTTGGTCGAAATCTTAATTCATGTGAACATGCACACTCACATCGAAATCGATTAATATATACGAGTGCTGTCGCGGGCAAATTGATTTTTTTTCTTTTTTAATGTCACCCACATTAGAAATTCAAACTGCTATATCCCAGGCGTTTTTCAAGATAAAGATAAAGTAAAAAATACTCCGGAATTCATTATTAAGATAAATAGCTTAGAAAGAACCTTTATTCAATTTCTAATTTTTTGTTTGTACATCATTATACATTTAAAAGATTTTTGAGAAACTTAAATGGCCGCCATTTTGAAACAAGATGGCGGATAAAGTTGGCCCATGAACTCGGTCAAGACATATTGCTATGTACCATGTACACACGGAGTTATATCGAAATCAGTTTGTAAATATGCGTATTATCGCGTGACAAATTTAAGACCGTTTCAAAATGTCAATCACACTGGAAATTGAAAGTGCTAAAACTCAGCCATTTTTCAAGATATAGATGAAACAAAAAAGGCTCTGGAATCTTTGTATCAAGGTCAAAATACAAAAGAAAAATCTTTTTCAATTTCTTACTTTTTTGCACCTAATTTTAAAATTTAAATTAAAAAAAAATAATACTCTGCCATTTTGAAACAAGACGGCAGTTGGAACTGGCTAACGAACTCGGTCCAGGCATCGGTATGTACTATTTATGCACCAAATTTCATCCAAATCGGTATATAAATACGCGTGTTATCATGTGACGAAAATCAGGTCATTTCAAAATGTGAGCAACACTAGAAATTAAAAGTACTATAACTCAGCCATTTTTTAAGATGCAGACAAAAAAAAAAAAAAAAAAAAAATGCTCTGGAATCTTTGTATCAAGGTCAAATGCATAAAAGAAAAATCGTTTTCAATTTCTCACTTTCTTGTGCCTAATTTTAAATTAAAAAAAATTTAAATGGCCGCCATTTTGAAACAAGATGGCGGATGGAACTGTCTAACGAACTCGGTCCAGGCTTCATTATGTACTATGTACACAGCAAGTTACATCCAAATCGATTTATAAATACGCGTGTTATCACGTGACAAAAATCAGATCGTTTCAAAATGTCAGCCATAAGAAAAATTCAAAGTGCTATAACTCAATAATTTTTTAAGATATAGACAAAATAAAAAGTGTTCTAATCGGTGTTTTAAGATCTAACGCATAAAATAAAAATATTTTTCTACTTTTAATTTTTTCGCATTTAATTTTTAATTTTTTTAAATGGCCGCCATTTTGAAACAAGATGGCGGATGATGTTGGCCAACGAATTCGGTCGAGATATGTGTATGTACTATGTACATACCAAGTTTCATTCAAATCGGCTCATAAATACGTTAGTTATCGCATGACAAAAATCACACACACATATATATATATATATATATATATATATGTCAACATTTGAACGGAGGGTGGTTTTGGGGTCTGGGGGTCATGATCGATGAAAATATACCAAAATTTTTTGGAAGTGCTTTCCTCCGGACGGCTGCAATAGGTAGCCTTTTTACTAAAAAGAGTGAATGCTGAAAAAAAGCTTAAATGGTCTGTTTATTATTATGTATTGTTATTTGGATTACAGCAAAATCTTCTCTTTTCATTAGTTAGTTCTTCACAGAATCTTCCATAGTTGAACATCTTTCCAATTAACTTATTAAATACAATAGTAAAAGCATTATTTTTGTTTCAAGCGAAACCTTCATGATGATTTCCTTATAGAAAATCATATCTACTACATACATAAAACGCAACTTTGCATTTCATCCAGAAGATTTATACAATTTTGATTAAAAAAAAATACTATTTTTATAGAGGTGTATAAAACATTCTACGTCATTTAGTTATAGAACTACAGGAAAATTCCAAAATTTTGTGAATCCGATTTTTAAAGCTTATCTTTTTTAAGACTATCATGAATTAAAGCAATGTTTTTTCCCCTTTTAAAGCGAGCTCATTTACTGCTATTAAGTTTTAAGTACCCTTTTTTTTTCTACTCGAGTCGAAATATGAAAAATTGTGGCAGACTTACGTTTTATGAAATGTGGCAGAATGTAGAGTGACATAGTACTTAACACTAGAACGCCCGGAAATTTTACTCAAGTTTGATAATAATATTTCACACCAGAATTTTTATTCAAAATTATTTAATTGATTTATTTAACGTTAATCTGCATGGTTTAAATTGAATTTATTTCAAGAAAAAAATTCTGACTCTAATTGAAATCTAATCAGATAAGCGGAGTCGAATCGACTCCATCCGGGCGTTCTAGTGTTAAACTGCCAGAATCACACATGGTGCAAACCTGAAAAGCCTGAAATTAAAAAATTAACAAATGAGAATGAATTGCCAAAATATTATTTTGATGCTACGTAGAATCTCTGCAATCATTGTAATGCTCTAAATTCAATAGTGTAGTGACAAAAGAATATTTGAATTCCTGTTGTCATAGCAATATATTTTCCTACTAAGTCTTACTGCAGTAAATTAACTAAAATAGTTGGTTCATAATAACTTAAATTTTATACTAAATTAATTTTAATACAATTATTTAATCTGGAGAATAATTTATATGAGTTGTAATTTTGCAACTGGGTGAAAAACATCTGGGGCAGAAATTGAACATGGGACTTGTTAGCTGAAGCTTCCAATATTTTTCCAACTGTGCTATGCCGGATAAATCCGGAAGATCAACTCATATAACTCAAATTTTGTCTAACACATGAGAAAATATAATACCACAATGGCATTTACATCGGTTCTCTAAATCGGAAAATACATTACAGATAGGAATCCATATTGCCTTAAAATAAATCGTATTCACCTATATATTTCGTTTGATTCAAGGTTTGTTTTGAAAAATAGGACCAGCGTAGCAGGTGAAGACTGCTAGTTTCACATATTTTAACTTATTAAGGAAGTGGATCTTCTGTCAGAAGTGTGTTTTTAACATAATTCTATTAATACAACTAGGCTATACATTTTGGTCTTTGTGTCAAAAGGAGTTTTGTCGTCGTTTTCAGCTTATTTCACTGTTAAAGAAAAGTGCTATACGATCTGCATTTTTATCCAAAATCTCGTGAAGATTGACTTACATTTAGCATTTTACAAATAGCAATTTATCTTTTAAAGTTTTTAAAATTTTAGTGGGAAATCTTTAAACACTAAATTTTTTTCTATGTTTAACGCAACAAGTATTTCAAGATTCTCATCTTTATCAATTTTAGGTTGCCATTATTCCCATCACAACACAATTTTTCTGTTTTCCCTTTCCCAATATCTTTAATTTTTTGTATGTATTATCGGATTTTAAAATGTAAAATGTATGTGCCATCATGACATTTATTTATTATGTAGAATACCTCTATAAGAACCATAGCTATTTACTGTCTACTAATTGCTTTTTCTAATGCTATTTAAGATTTATAAAGTTAAAAAAAGTCGGTAATACCTCTTTTAGATATATTTTATAAGGTAAGTATGTTCAAGACAGTCAAAATTCATCCATAATTTTATGAAATTTCATGTGCAAAAGATCTTTGTGTCAACATATAGCAAATTAACCCATTAACGCCCGAATTATTTTCTTCGCTAAAATTTAAATTTTGTATTTCCCGCCACTTTTAAAAGCAAATTAAATTTTATCTAAATTTATCGAGGATTCTGTCTCGTGAAATAAGGTATATATTTATCTTCATCTTTACTGGTGGGAAAACCGCTTTCTTGCTGTTTTGTAATCGTCCTCAAAAAAGGACGCTGGGCGTTAATGGGTTAAATAGAAATAAGTTCATTCAATCAACAATTGAAAATGTTACAAAAAATTGTAAAATACAGTATCACCCAGAAAAATTATAGAGATTTTTAGTGCCTTTAAAAATTGTCAAATTCTTTCAAAAAATATTCTTATGATTGTTCTGGTGTAGGGTATATTTTTAACTTTTAATTGGGAACATTTTAAAAATTTAATTTAAAAAAAGATATTTCATTAAATTTTATTTGTTATCCATTTATTTTTAGTCTGCAATAATACTTTCACATAAAAAAAAAATGCATAGCAAGTGATTGAGTGAGAAATCTAAAATTGCCCCAATGAAAGGTCAAAATCCCCCTCTCTCCGTCCCGGTGAGGCATAAATTTTTATGCCTCACAAACTTTTGCGCCAAACTTTGGCGACCACTGCTTTAAGGATTAATATCTCGTCTTATTTCTGAGGATTTTATTTTTTTATTGTTATCAAGAAAGCTTTTATACTTCTTTTACGATAGGTACTCTTTGTGTTCCTCAAGACCTTTGCTGAATGCCTGCAAATCTAAATTTGTGTGTAATTGAAAAATATGCTTTTCTCAAAAATTACGTGACTTCGGGTAATCGCTGGAGTTTTTTTTTGCAAGGTTTAATGTCTACCAAAGTCCGGCTCAAAAGTTTAAGCATAAGCATAAAATGTCAATTTTCAAAGAATTATAAAAAGTTAGAATGAAAAACATTTTTTTATTTGCAGATTTCGCGACATTATTTAAATAAATGATATCAAAAGTAGAAAAAAATAAATTACATAATTGTAAAAAATATAATAAAAAAATGCTTAAAAAAACTGTCTCAAAAGTTTATGCACGATGTCAAAAACAACCAGATTTATAGCTTTTACAGAACTTTTACTTACAAATTATTTTTTTGCGATTTCAGATTAGTTCAAATAAACGTGTGTCCATTGAAATTATTAGTTTTTGTAGGGATTCTGGTGGCAAAGAGTACCATGCTTTCTCAATGGCCTCCTGGAGTTCTTCAATAGAGTCATATTGCTTTCAATTGCCGTAAACCTGGCAGGTTAAAACACCCCCAGACATTCTCAATCGGGTTTAAGTTTGGACTTAAAGCTGGCTATCAAGCACTTTAACATTTTTCTGAGAAAGCCAAAGTTTTGAAGAATATGATACTTGGATGGAGGCATTTTCTTGTTGAAAAGTCCATTCATTTTCAGTACCCCCAAAATGTCACCGAATGGAAGCAAGAGTTGGTTTAGCGTCTTTTGATACTTTTTTGAATCTTGTCTTCCTTTTAGACAAGCCAGAGAAGTTTGGCCATTGAATTTAAATGTCCGCCAAACCATGACAGATTTACCACCTTGCTGCCTGCTGAAAGTTTCTTTCTCTTGGTTCCTTTTGTAAATCATGCCAATACGCGTTCCAACCACCAGGACCATCTAAGTTCCACTGTTTTTCATCGCCGAATAATCGGCGATGAAAAACAGTGAACCATTTGTCCCCATAGGACATGTGATTTTTAGCCCAGTTCATTCTTGCCTGTTTGTGATGGAATTTGAGAGACGGTTTGCGAGTCATTTTCGTTAGTATGAAGTAATTACACTCTTTAATACGTCTATGGACAGTGTGTTTGGACACCTGTACACTGAGATTATTTTTAATTTGCTGTATGGACATATTTTGTCTAGATACCAATCTCCCATATTCTCCGATCAGTCTGAACAGTTGTCATACGTGGTTTTTCCCATCTTGGTTTCTGCCTAAAATTATCATTTCTAGAGAGTACTTGATAATACCTTGCTTTGATCGATTTAAAACTTTTGCAATTTCAGAAACGGTTTTATTTTGCGATTTCAATAACTTTCAAAATCTCACATTTTGTGAATTCGCTACCCTTTGGCATTTTTAAAACAAGAATTTTTATATAGATGCAATATGATGTCATACAACGTCATTACCACATGGCCAGTCCCGTGTTTCTAAAAAAAATTGCATGAAGTGCATAAACTTTTGAGACAGCGTTTCTTCAAGAGAAAAAAAAAAAAAAAATTAAATAAATATGTATTTTTATTTTAACCTCCCAAAATGGCTTATTTTATTTTATTTTGATTAAATGTCGAGTATTTATTGTAAATTAGCATAAAATATTTTTTCTTCAATTAAACAAGATTTGTTGAGTGCTTAAACTTTTGAGGCAGACTATATCTCTAATTTTTTCACAATTTTACTGCCAGTAGATTTGGAAATAGATGGGGGGGGGGGATTTTCACTATACTTTACACGATACCCCACACGATATACGATTTTTAAAAAATGTAATTGAATTAGCCCCCTACATTTTTCATAAATATATTTGTGAAAGGTTAATATCTGTAAATATGTGGGTCAGTAGTCTTTATTATTTCCCTCAATTTGAATTTTTCACGTTCCATAGTTTACAAATAAAATGGCTGTGCCAGACAGAGAGCGACAGGAGTGATATTATAATGGTTCCATTTTCACTTTTTAAGTATGGAACCCTTAAAAAGGGACTAATAAAATATTCATAACAAGTAGTAATTAAATTATTTAATGCAAAACTTCCAAAATCATAAATTTCCTTCTTTCATTGTTAAATCATTTCTTTAAAAGTTCATTGTAGCATTGTTCTTTCATCTTTATTTGGAGATCGACCGAAAATTCGGTTTTGTTTTTGGCCTAAAATCGGAATTTCGCAAAAAATGATGCCAAAAATTTGGCCTGACTGAAATTATCAGTATTCCAAAATTTCGTTTTTAGATTTTTTCGATATTGCTCATTGATTTAAGCTAGATCATTTTAATAGATACACTATTTAGAGCTGTGATCTTCACTGTTAATAATCATCTGTCATGACTGACTCAAGACGCGAGTGCAAATTATTAAGCAAGCAATGTCTGTAGACTAACCTAGAAAGAGTCTTTTTATGTGTTCATCGAAAGTTGCAGATTTAATAGTAATAGAAAAATTTTAGTTTGAAACCACCGAAGCATTTAGAATACACTATAAGAAAATTTTAGTATAAAAGATGATCATTTGCAAAAAACATTATAAAAGTTAAGTCGACATATGTATACCTAAAACATTTTTTAATTAGATGAAATTTTCAGAATCAGAAAGTCATTCTGTATCGTAGTTTAATTAATTATATTTTATTTTATATGAAGTTAAATTTTGGTCAGAGGCACAGAGGGCCAGCTTGCGCTAGATGTGTAATTATGTGTATTTGTATAATTAATAATTCTGTACATTTTTGTATCGATTAATTACTTAAATTCTTTTTTGGACTCTTTTGTTTTCGCTTTCAAGTTAGGGATATACAGAACGTATATCCCTAGCATACATAATCGTCCATATTCCACATTACTATTTGCAACAGAATTACTATGAAATGGTGAGTTTTTTCCTCCTCTCTTTTTCCAATTTTGCATTTATGTTTGGGAATATTTGAAAAATATTTTTTGTAATTGCGAAATATTTCACCAAATACCAATTGCTTAAAATATAATATAGTATACAAAACATTTTTTAATTTTTAACACAATCAAATAATTTTTACGGCAATTTGGAAAGTGTCAATGGTCCTCGTTCCATTAGTAACTCGTATGCTGTTTCTTCGCGAAATAGTGTGTGACTGTACCACTGACACTGAGTTCCACAATAATACGTGGAGCTAACTTACCGGTCCACTTTCTGCGGTGACCGCACCACACTTGCAAAATGCTCGCAAGTAATGAGTCCTGCACTTTTCTTAATAGTGAGAGTATTTTTTTTTTTAATTTTTCCCGCATGCTTATTATGACTTTTGATTATTTCTACGTATTTTTCATATCTTTATGAGCAATACTTAACGAATTTTTCATTGTTTTTTGTTGAGCTTACATAAAATTTTATTTTTAAATAATGTCAAATTAAATTTTTGCGAGAAAATTAAATAAAACTTGTAGTATTTTCCATGTATATATGAGTGAAAACTGTTATAAATTCGTCATATTTTTAAAAGAATATCCTATTTGAAAATATTTACCTTATACTACTTTATGCAAATAAATAGGTGTTTTGCCAAAAATTTTCTTCAAAATTCTATGGCCTTATATTCAGGGGCAGACCGCTGAATTCAATGTTATCCGTTCATACTATTTTAGAGCTCATACCGAATATCCTGAAATTAACTTCCTAGATTATATTTTTACCTATAATAGAAACATTTAAATATATTTTTTATTGATTTTTTTTTTCTGAAGCATTTTTCTTTTATCAGTTGAACTCCATTTCCTGGTTGACATCTATCAGATCATGACAATAACTGTAACTTCTGAAGCAGTTTCATGTTGTAGGAAAATAATGTGACCCTATAAAGATAAAAATTTACTTCTTTAATGTATGGAATAAGAAAATCTTTCTTCACTTTTGATCACAGGATAAATAAAACAAGTTGGAAATTGCACGTCAAACGTAGTAAATCAGGTGTGTTCTATAACAAAGTTTTAAAAATATTCATATCTTGGTGTAATAGTGCACAGTACGTCAGATTCAGTATAGTGGCAGAAATCTTTTGTGTGTCCCTGTAAATACTATCTGCTTTCTATTATACAGGAAGTAACTTGCAGTAAACCTCAGCAACGTATATCAATTTAATAAAATGTAAATAGTTTAATGGTATTAAAATGCGCTTCAAATAGTGTTTCTCCCTAAATTATTGTGTAATAGAATGCTTTTGTGTGGCCCTGTAAATTAATATCAAATATTCTTTGCAGCACAGATAGTGCAGAATGGTTTTTTATTTTTTTTTAATTTCATAGATGCATATCAATTGTATTATTGTTGAAAGAGTGTAACATCATTAAAATGCACTTGAAACTTTTTTTCCCATTGACCGTAATGTAACGGAATGCTTTTGATTGTCTCTGTAATGAAACTATACATCCGATTTTCATAGAATTTGAAATGACGCGACAAATTTATACAACAATTATATATTTTAAATTTCAAACGTTTCGGTTGGGTAGTTTTTTCTCTGTTATACACGGACGGATGGACTGAACGACGACTATAAATGCTATACATTTATATAATTACGAACGCAACTAAAAAGAAATCTTATTTTAGGACTAATTTAAATAAATATTTCATAAAAGATGTTATCGTTAAAGATTACCTTGACTTTAAGAATTTAAAACCTTCTTAAAAATAAGTAGTTTTAATGGGCTTACAAGATTTTAATTTGCTTGAAAAGTTACTCTTATATTTTTGTAGTATCTGCGCAAATTGAAGGAAAATAATAAGTAGTTAATAAATCATACTACTCGCACCATGTTAAGTAAGAAAATAAAATAAGACATAATAAAGAACAAAAACGTAATATATAACTGTGTTATTTAAATGATAAGTACATGTAAGCGAAAATTATATTTCACTAGACAGAAAAATCTTTGCAGAATAAAAACTAATTTCATTTTTAAAATCATTTTTAAAATTATATATTTTAAAACGGTTCTCAAAAACGGAAAAAAAAAACCTCTCCCATTCACCGTCGGATAGGCTTCTGACCTGTTTTCTGACTAACTTTTAAGCGTAAAAGAATGAAACTTCCAAGCATTATTTTTAACGCAAATTCAAATTGAAATTTTTTTTTCTCATATTTCGATAAATGAATTATAACTGGAGTTATAAGCTACTTCTGTTACAGAACGGCAGTTTTTTACCTTTCGAATCTTACCTTTGTTAGCATTTTATGTAAAATCGCCTGCTAACAAAAAGGGCGAAACCGTTCAGTTATACATAGCATCTGAGTAAAAGAACGTTCCAATTTCATGAGTTTGAGAACAAAAATGAATTAAACGATATATAAAAATCAGGCGTCTAGTGTAGATTATGAAACCCAAATTCGCAATATATAGAATACTGTAACAAAACTTCACCGCTTAAAAAGGTGTAATATGATGTCTAAGTAAACAAGGTTCAACTAGATCAGAAGAAGCCCTGTCCAAAGGCTAAAGCTCTACTAAATTTGGAAAACGCATAACTCATTTGAAAACTAGATTTCTGCAATTACCATCAATCGACGGCAAAACAATCCGCATTCTTTCGTGCAGCCGTGTACATAATCTATAGATTTGCATTAAATTCGAGTTCAGTTCGGAAACACACCCCCCTTGAACAATTTACGTTAATAAACGGAAATGTGTTCAGGATGTTCCGCACAGCTCTGTATAACATTTATAGAATTTTCGTAAACTAAATAAAATGTGAAAAATAAGTTAACTTTAAAACAACAGAAAACACACTTCAAGCAATTATTGTTCATGTACAGTACTGTAACCTAATTCTTTTGTGTAAATGAATGAGGATTGCTATGCGCGTTCTATTCTATAGTAAACTTCTTGTCGTGCACTTGAGTGATATATATATATCATTTTGAATGTCCCAATAAACAAACTATAAATGCTACATAGTTCATCCTCATACCGAACATGCATGCCTTCGTAAACCTTAATATTAGTTGTGTGGTATATTTACGTGAATTAGAGCACGTACAAACAGACAAATCGAATTCTTAAATACTTTTCAATTTTGTTGCAAAACGTTAAACATATGTCAGAAATTAGACAGTTAGGATTTGAAAACAAGCTTAAAATACCGATTTTTTTTTTTTTTTTTTTTTTTTTTTAACATGACATGGAATTAAATTAACTACTTTTTAAATTTTAGTTTGTGCATGTAAATCATGCTAAGTTTATATTCCTATTAAATTACTTTAGTTTTTTAACGATAATAACTATGTATTTAGGGAATGTCGAAAAGATTTTAGAAAAACTTCGAAAATGCTACATATAAATTCAGTAGTCCAATTCAAATGTATTCAGTATCAAAACGTCACTTGAGAATAATAAGGTTCTATCTGTGGTTTTGAAAAAAATGATTTACCGATACAGAAGGCATTTTTGCACCAAAATGGTGTTATATACAATTTACATATGGTATAACGATTATGTTATGACATTATTTTATCCAGAATTGTTTTTATGGATGCAAATAGAACATTTCTATATCGATATGTCATTATTTTCAAAAACACAGATAGAACTTTATTATTCTCAGGTAACGAAAAGAATATCAAATATATTCAATATCTTACTGGACTTATCAGTCTTAGTGTACTTAGTGCACTTAATAAACTACAACTTTTTGGTTACTTCTATAAAAAAGCGTTTTATAGTTAGTCGAAGAATCAATACTAGATATTTGGCATAATTATTGACATACTTATTGAAATATCATGCTATTATTTGAAAAATATTCTTATTTTGAACATTCTCTTAATTTAAACTCTATGAAACCTTTTAACCCATTTATGTCTAGCATCCAACTTTTGTTACTCATTGAATTTTAATAAAATTTTATTATTTTCTTCTTCTTTATAACATGAAATATCTATAAATGTCTTTATCTGTTACCGAGAGTTGACAGTATAAGACGGATATTCATTTGCTTAAATGGAGGGTTTTTTTTTTCTTGGTGCTTATACATTTTTCACTTTTCAAGATTGTGAAATGCAAAAAGTAAGTTTATTTGCATTTTTTCTATCAAGCATCTAAATAAATCTCAGATTGTAGACTTCTTTGAAATACGCATTTTTTTAAATTGTGATCCTATATGTTGAAGCCTTCTTTCTGCGCATTTTTTGTAACAAACAAAATGTACGGCGGTAGGATCGAATGGGACCATTTAGGGGCAAAGTTATTTATGTAAAGTCCTTTTCAAGCTGATTATGAAATACATCGTTTTTAAGCCTCAAATACGATTATTCTTAGTTTATTATTAAGAATACTTATCATGCTATTAGTCTCTGTAAATAAATTTTTTTGGTAGTTCATAAGAATACTAGTTGTTTTATAAAATATACAATTTAATAGCTCATTTTATATAAATTTAGACAAAAGTTATTATTATGCGTATTATAATATCTACCCTATATATATAGAATGATAATGAAAGGAATTTATGAAAGGAATTTGTGAAACGATTTTATCAAACGACTGATTAAAAGACTGATTTTGTTTTACAGTAGTTTTTCCTAAAATATGTAATATGCGGTGAAATTAACATCAAAGTTCCGTATTTATATGCATGTCTCAAAACAGTTAAAAGAATTTTAAAATATTTACACATAATATTGAATAAAAAAAATATTGCCCAGTTAAACTGATGGCATTGAGCTCACAAGCTACGCATACTAATTGTACATTACAGCCTTATATTTTCAAAAGTTAATTCCGTTCGAAAAAAAAAAAATTAAGAAGGGGAAACAGCTCTCCCCTTTCTCCTTTTTTATACTTAATCATTGAACTTCCTAAACTATCAAGTACATGCTTTATCATACTAAAAAATCTATATCCAAAATTCAGAGCAAATCGGATAATTCTTAATAAAAATCCATTTAGCCAAAACTGTGGTGTAGGAACTCTCTTACACAGCTGCTTTGCCCTGTCTTCAGATTGCTGCAAAATATCTTTCAAGAAAGAGTACTCTTCCATCTCATGGTAGCCTTCCTTTACCCACCTAGCAATATATCCACCACGCCAAACAACTACATTATGAAATGTATCCAGTAAGAGTATCACATCTGGCTGTAATGATTTACTGTCCATTTCAACCTTTTATATAATTTAAGAGGAGTTATTCCCCTCTTTTATACTTAACCATTAAACTTCCAAAACTATTCAGAGATTTGAACGAAATCTGACAATTCTGATTGAAAAATCCATTTATGCAAGTTAAGGGGAGGGGCATGAGACCCCCGTTCCCCCTGTTTATACTTATTCAATGAACACATAATAACAGTCACGGAATCGCCTCATCAGAATGATCCTATATCTAAATTTTGGACAAAAACTGTTAATTCTGCATGAAAAACCCGTTTATATCAATTAAGGGGAGGGGCATGAGCCCCCCGTTCCCCCTGTTTATACTTATCCAATGAACACCTAATAACAGCCACGGTATCGCCTCATCCGAATGATCCTATATCTAAATTTTGAACGAAAACTGTTAATTCTGCATGAAAATCCCGTTTATATCAATTAAGGGGGGGGGCATGAGCCCCCCGTTCCCCCTGTTTATACTTATTCAATGAACACATAATAACAGTCACGGAATCGCCTCATCAGAATGATCCTATATCTAAATTTTGGACAAAAACTGTTAATTCTGCATGAAAAACCCATTTATACCCATTAAGGAGATGGGCATGAGTCCCTCGTTCCCCCTCTTATACATATCGAATGAACTCCAAAAACTAATCAGGGAAGCGTCTTATCAGGATATACCTATATACAAAATTTCAAGTGGATCCGATATTTTTATCATGAGTTATCGAGTTACGCACGAACGCACGTACGAACGTACATACAGAACGGACGGGCACATAAGCTCTCAGGCTATGAAAGCCTGTGAGCTAAAAAGTATTAAGACTTTAAAATAATAAATTATTGCACGCCAAACGATTTTAAAGATTGCATCTTATGTAAAATAGCTAATCATTAAATATCGCCATATTTAAAATGGCTGAAATAATTAAATTAATACACTAAAAAAACTTCAAATGGCGAAGATTAGGTCATATTTGTAAAACTAAAATAATATTCCGTGATAAATGCATTAAATAGTGAAAGTTACGTCATATATTAAAAAAATACATTTAGAACGATTTTCTTTCCCGATAATTTTCATGTTACGTGATATGGTATTAAAGTAGTGAGCGTAGCAAATTTGTTTATATATTACATCACTTGATGTAATATATAAATACAGGTAAATGTGAGCACAAAATACTTTAGACTTATTTTGCAGAAATGAGGCATTCAGAAGCCAATCCGACTAACTCCATTTTTTTAGAAATTCAGGTAATGACATGATTGGGTTGGAAATTTTCTATATATCTACACAGTACTTATAAATTACCCTTGATTATAAGACAATTAATGCGTATCATTAAAAAAAGGTAAAAAAAAATAGCAACATTTTTCATATATAAATAATTTCAAAAGCTTCACATTAGCATTTTTTTCTGATAGAATTAGTCGGATTGATTTCTGAATGCCTCAAATTATATTCTATAAGTACATATTAGGAAATTATGGGTACTACTTGGTTATCCCATCGACCCATTTCGTCAAAATATACTTTCGCCAAATTATATAAATTAACATAATTTTTATTTTAAATAACGGAATAACAAATAAATTAGTAAAACATAATTACAAATACAAATAAAGAGTTGAATTAAAAATCACACGTAACAAACACGTGTATCATAGTTGATGTCAAGTGAATGTGATATTTATGATCAGAATCGGATATATATGACATATTAATTTATTCCGATCGATTGCTTCGTTCGTTGTAGAATGTCATCGTGAACAAAATTACAACACGGGTGATCTTTTGTCGTAAGTGCGATCCCATATTCCTAAGCTAACGCTTGAGAAAAAAGGCATTTACGATCATGTAATGCAACCTGTCAATAACGGGATTGGAGAAATCTTCTTAGATGCATCGGGAAGAACTGGTAAAAGATTCCCAATTAGATTAATTTTGGCAGCAATTCGATAATTCGATTCCAAAATGACATAGCTTTAGCTCTTCTTCATCGGGAATATCTGCGACACTGCAGTAACAAAACAATGAGCAACGTCGTAGAAGCAACAACCTTGACAAGACCTTTCAAAGGTGAAGATTTTCTCATTCCTATGATCTCAACGGATGTGCCATTTAAGTATAAGAGGTTGCAAATCCCAATTTAATAGGCTTTTGCAATCACCATCAACAAAGCTTAGGGCCAATCATTAGAATTCTGCGGTTTAGATCTAGAGACGAATTGCTTCTCACTCGGATAATTATACGTTTCGTGTTCTAGAACTAGCAAACCAGATAATCTCTATATCTGCACAGACAATGTAACAAAAAAAATTATTGTATATCCACAATCATTGTAAAAAAAACATGTTAGAAATGTTGCGCTTTCTCTTTTCTTTCTTTTCATTTAATAAGACTGAGCCACAGCAACGCGTGCCGGATACAACTAGGATTATAAATATTATGCATAGTCCCATATTTAGTACGTTTACATTTTATCAAATAAATACAAAAGTTTTTTCTAGCGTATTTTTATTTAGATTTTTTTTTTCAGTTCATTTTGTAACATTTTAAAGTGATTTTATCAACAATTTTGAGAAAACGAAAATTTAGGTTTAAATGGGTTAAAGAAAATGCATCAAGTTTGAAAAAGAAAAAATAAAGAAGGACCACGAGTGCAGAATTTCTCATACGGTAATAGAATCATGGATGCAAGTTTGAGATGTGGTGTTAAAATAAAAAATATTTTTAACTCCATGGTCGCCATCCACCCCCCCCCCCCCCCGAAAAAAATGCACATGTGCATTATGTCCACGCAGATAAAAACATGAAATATGATACATTAAATGCAGTAAAATTTAATTAAAAATCAGGAATGCTACTCAGAAGACATAAAAAAAAACGAAGAAATTATGCGTGAAAATAAAACTAAGGAATTTTTTTCAATATTTATGTGAGAATTTTGTGAACTGTGTTTTACTGAATATAAAATAAGTACAGTGATAAATTTCTTGTGTTAAAATATTTTATAGTACCTTTTGTAATAAGTTTTGCAATTGATAAACGACTAACTGTCAACATGTAGAATTCGCAATATTTCCCACGATCGTTTGACGAAATTTGTGATTTTATTTCGCGATTTTTTCTTCGAACGTTGCGAATAAAATTTTGGCCAAATGGTTTTAGAGAGCCCCAGCATTTTGATTACCTAGATTTCTGTGAAAAAATTATATTTAATAATTATAAAAATCCACGAAATGTATAATTTCCAGACGGGCACGGGATTTTTTTTATGTTAATCATATAGCATTGTTGCTATTACTGTTATGTTACTCATTTTGAAGAGGGACAGTTTTTATCTTTAAAACTTTCAGAGGGAGGTGCTAGTCAAGAGTGCTTTGAAGTGTTATAGCTTACGAACGGGTAGCTGGCATTCATGCCATATTGAATCGCAGTCCTATAAGTAGGACAGAATATATTAAAAATAACAAAAAGTAAAGTAACTAAAATAATTTAGATATAATTTTTCATTACCCCTTGAAACGGTTCTAATTTTAATATACAGGTGAAAAAAGTGGTATACCAATTTAATTTAATCAATGACTATAGAAATGACCTTTAAAAAGCGTCTCTCTCTATATATATATATATTTATATTTGTTTAATATCTAGTCTTTTGTCTCTAATTTAAAACATTCATTTTTTGGCCGAAAGATAGAACTATTTGGAAAAATAAATATATTTCACTGGTATTTTTCACGTGTTGTTTATGTGTCTGTAAACGATAACAATGATCTAGTTCAGTGGTGCGCAAACTATTTTCGTCCCCAACCCCACTTTCGCAAAAAATTTGTCAGGACCCCTTTACTGACAGTAAACGTTATGATCTTCAATGTAATTAATTTTTGAGGATTAATTCTTTTTTTCTATTTGCGCTTAAATAAACTTTATTGAATTTAGCGTCCCATAAAAATTTCTCACGACCCCAAGTGGGGCCGCGATCCACAGGTTTTGGGCACGACTGATCTAGTCCACACTATTATTTTCCTGTTCATTCATATTCCTTGTCACATTCCTTCAAAGCAGCTTCGAACAATATGTATTCTTATAACGGACTTATTTGACATTCAAATTGAAGCCTTTTTTACTTTTATGCATAGTAAAACTAGTCAATAAAGTCGGATGCGGCAATCCCAAAACTTTTTTCTAACTCATTCATGTTAATATTTCAAAATTTGCTATGACAGTGAAAAAATTAAATGGCAATCTATGCCCATCATGAGAATTCTAATGATATGAAATTCCATGCAATAATTCTTGAGATATGACTATCGCTAAAATAACGTAAGAGTAACATATTAACATTCCAGTTGCACTATATTATTTCTACTAAGTTTTCTAAAATTTTCTGAAATTGGCATTAAATTTGGTAAAACGTTCTGCATGATATAAATAAAAAATATGAAAGAGTTTTTTTAACTTATTAAAAAATCGATATATCTTCATGAATATACGTTCTATTCTTTCACAAATAAATAAACATATTATAATATAGCCATATACTCGTAATCTATAGCCATAGATCTTTTTGCGCACTTTCTTCTATAGGGTGATCCCAAACATTATTACTTTTCTTTAATATTTTTGTTAGCTTCGTAATTGCCCTTCTGATGAAATCGCCATAAATAAATATGAAGTGGAACGTATTCTTCATATTTCTGAAGTTTTAAAAAAATCCTACAAATATATCTTTAAATATTCGAAAAAAAATTCTAAAATTGAAGATGTCCGGTCATTAATGGACATATAGTGTATATAGTTTTATTATAATTATTATAATTCTTTAGTATTGGTTTAGGTATAAAATTTTCGTTTCCCTTCAATGAATACTACTAGCTACAAGCATTAAAATGGCATGGAATTTTTCGAATGTTTCGGGAAAAAGAGCAATTTAATTTTATTTTTCATTTAGAAAAGATTTATATTAATTATTCGATTACATGCAATAATTAAAGTAAAGAAATTGACATTTACAGTTTGATTAAATGTTTTCTCAATGACAATGAGCGATTTTAATAACGTAGTTTGTTAAAAGCAATTTGTGTTTTCAAGAATTGTCTTATAAATTTGGAGATGGTGGGAAGAATATGACGTCCTTCTGATAAACTTATATGAAAATATTTTCATTTTTTACAAATTAAAATAAATCTTAATTTTTACTCACTAAACCAATCCAATTTTAGAGCAATTGTGAAAAGTTTTATCTCCTTAACTGCCGATGAAACCTGACGTGATATTTAATTTTCTTATTTAATGACATAAATCTATAATTAAGTATGTCCGCAATTAGTTTTCTGAAATAACAGTAAGAAAATGCAGATATTATAGATGTACAAAACACGGCTCTGCTGATAAAAATTGTCCGGCTGTAATAAGAGTTTCCCATTTCTGTAATATATGCAAGTCTTCTTTGAAGACGGATATATTCGTCCGGGACAGTTAAGGGGTTAACGACTATTTTAGAAAAATCCTAAATTGAAAATCTGTTTTTCTTTATATTCAACTTTTAAGAGCATTGGGCAGTAATAGTCCTACTGAGTACAAGCAGCTTATTTGTTTAACCATTTTGTTTTAATATTAAACACACACACACACACAATATAAAGGATATACCGATTTCTAACGTCGTTTTATTGACATACGGTTTTCTGCTCTTTAGAGTAAATTGATCTATAATGACCCGATCGTGTTATAAATTAATCTTATATGATCTATGAACTTGAATATGTGAAAATATGTTTTCCTTTCTTCGATGTTTCAAGGTCATTCAATAAGATTTTCATCAATAATTTAAAACAAATCATAAAAACATTTTTTTCTTTAAAAGTTGACAAAAATATAATAATCACTATATTATTAAACTTTTCTTCTTTTTATTTAGAACAATGGACTAATTTAGCTGTCACTATAAGATGAACTTCATTAAAAATTAAAATAAATAAATAAATAAAATAATATAATTTTGTAAACTAATTTAAATTTTAAAATATGTATGTTATTATGAAATCCTTGGATCTTTATGTTTAATACATATCCTTTTCAACCTTTAATTTATCACTCGGTGAAGTATGTTTGAAATACAAATACACAGCCAGTTTTTAATTTAATAGATCCCGAACTCAGTTGTCAGTTAGCTTCTTTTATTTGAATTTATCAACAAATTGGAAGATATACCAGTAAAAACCAATTTATGGAAATAGTAATGACGGAAGTTTGTTCCCACAAAAACAAACCAATTAAATTTACATTTTTTTTCTTTTTTGTTTACGCTATTTGACTTTTATCTTTTTTTTATTATACCTCAAGTTTGCGTGTGTATCTTCTTATTGTGATTTCAGAATTCTGCACTAAATGATATCAGGATGGCATATCATTTTTAAAATGCGACTTTTGGATAAGGTGTCTGATAAGTGAAATTCTCTGATGATCTGCAAGAAAGTTGTCTTTTTGAGACAGAATAAGGGCGTGTGTTGGTATGCGTTATGGAATATTCAGTACTGTTTTTGTATTTCTCTAACATTAAATACTGTTGTTTTTTCGTCGCAAAATCGAAACAAGAAATAAGTTAAACAAGAAGAATTGTGAAAAAAGATTAATTAAAAATGTCCTCTATTGAACCGGAAGATGTTGTAGAAAGTCTTCGTCAGGAAAGACTGCATGTCCAAAAAAAGACCTTTACAAAATGGGCAAATATCTATTTGGCTAAGGTAATATTTTAAGTTTTAATATAAATATTTTAATTAGTCAGAAAATTCCGTGATATTTGTTTTTATGTGATGGTTCTGTATTGATATTCCCCCCCCCCCATTTTATTGCTATTACATACAAGTTTCATTTTAGAACGATATTTATAAACGTTTATGATTGTATTTGTGTAAAAATACACTAAACATATATTATACTGTGGCATTTTACTTTGTAATTTTATGTTGGCTCTAACCCATGCAACCCTTGAGACATATTAAATGAGGGGGGGGGGCAATCTTAAAACGCATTTTTAGATTTCTTTCGTAAAACTTTTATTGACTTAGGCATTAAATGTCAGTGATTTTACATAACTCTAATTATATATAGTATACTATGTATTACACATAACTGTATTATACATAACTGTATTATGTATAACTGAATATTGCGATGAACTGTTCTACTGAAGCTAGACAGATGCTTCATAGCAAGTTTCTGTCAATGTTAAATTTGGCAATTTTAAATTTTAAATTTCATCTAGGAAACTCAGGAAAAGGGTATGGGAAGATTTGGGGAAAGGAAGAAAACAAAAATCAAAATGGAGTATTTAAAAATACTCCATTAAATACTCCATACATCCAAATAAAAAAAACAATTTTTTATTTAAGAAACAACAATATTTATGGATTTTTTTTTTCGATCGGCGATCATAGCCTTCATTGTCCCCCGCATCCTGAATATGCCTCCATCATAACTATGTATTGTTGTATTATGTATATATTTCACCTTTTGCATAGCTTTTGGAAGTTTCTTGCAAATGCATGTAAAATAAAATTGTGGTTGCATTAGTTTGCACGTAACTAGATAAGTTGTAGAGTTTTTTCTTAAAGAAATAACGCAGAAGTTTTTGTAAAACTTGTGTTAAATAGTAATGAAGAAACGTTTGGTCTACAGGCAATTTTGTGGTGTATCCAGAAAGTTTTCCTCCTCTAGGTAAAATAATTGCATATGAGTTTAAAGCTAAAATATATATTTAAAACTGATAAAAAGTTTAATTTCTAATTTAATGAATAAGTTTATTTTAAACAAATTACTTAAGTTTCAGAGATTTTTAACATATATATTGGTATTTCGAATAAATATTCGAAAATACGACAAAAATATATTTTGTAAAATTGTTTCGAAATATGTTGTAAAGTTAAATATTGTCTGTAATCTGATAATTAATGTTATACCTAATTTCTCTCTTCCCTCAACAGTGCTTTTGGGAGTGAAAAAACTTTCTTTGTGTACTTTCTGACATTTTTGGAACCCATTTCACCGTTTTCTAAATGTTTTCAATTCAAACGGAATTTTCAATACCTCTTAATTAGATATTCAGCTGTGCATTGTCGTCAACCACATTATCATAAGGGTATTTAATTTTCATGAGAAAATTGTGTCAATGTGAAATACACCAGATAAGGAAGGAGATCCCCAGATTGTTCTTATCGTCCACCAACATTTTAACATGAGGGTTTATGATTTTATTAATTTAATGTGCGTATGCAATCTGTGTTTTAGTCCTGACGTTATGTCAGACAAGAACACGAAATTTCTGTCTAAATCAATCCGAAATCCGACCTGTAACCGGTACATTTGAACAGGAACCCGAAATATTAAAATCCGAACCTGAAGCAAACGAAAATTTATCCATATTTTTTTACAATTGTGGAAAAATAGTCTACAATTATATCACCAATAACAATTTTATCTTTCTTTTTTGTATAAAAATGAACAATTATACACTCATTAACATTAAAAAACATAGTTTTTTATTTTAAAAAATATTCAGATCTTTTTAAAAATATATGAACAATCCGAATCTGACATAAATAAGTCAAAACCTAACCCAAAAGTGTCAAGAACACGAAACATTGAAAGTCAAACTATAAAATCTTCTTACCCCACCCTTTGCTACATTCTAATCAATAAGAAAGTTAAAAAGAAGCTTGAATACGAAATTTACAATTTCAGTATTCTAAATGGTAGTCATTCAGTCTTTTCGATGAACTAGTAAGCATGTACTCGGTGTCTTCACTGACATTTTAAAAATTCATAAAAATTTTGCAATTTGTTTTATTGAAGTACGGTTTACACCATAAAACTTGTGAAAGAATCGGAATTTATGTAGAAAAAGAAAAAAAAATTCAACTTTTCATTGATAGGTCTACTGTTAAGATCTGCATGCAAAATATTGAGATTCTACCACAAGTGTTTATTTGAACTTAGAGTGTATACTATGTTTTCCAAGTGCAAATGTAACAAGTTTTTTATTCTCAAGAGATCACAAGAAAAGTACCAATTCATTGCAAATATTATGGTACAAATCGCACTCCGGTACAATAGTTTTGTAAATCTTTCATGAATTTTTGAATCCTTCCCTTTTTATAAATTTAAATGATGATTTAAAAAGCTATGGGAGCGTATAAAAAGATAAACTATCGATAATTCTTTTTTAAGAAAGTATTTTTTCAAAATCAGTTGCCTACCTTTGCAAAAGCAACACTTTTAAGAAAGTCGGCATACGGTACGGGTGCAAAATGTTTCATTTAATTAGTTACCATATACAGTGAAAGGTAAATGATTACCACGAAGAAAATTATGATGCATTAAAAAGGTTGATATTATTTATAGTTATCATCGCAAATTATTAAAAAAAAAACCGTTTTTATTACATTTTGAGCGCAAATAATTATCATTTAATGATTTTACGAGAATCGAAACAATATAATTAACAATGGTCTTAAATTTCTGATGTACCCTTCTGATAAATAAATTGTCACTTGGCAAGAATTAGTTTCTTTAATATTTCTATAGAAAAAATAGTTGCATTTTCTTCAGTGCTATGCAGGTATCGCAGAGTTTTTCTACCATTTTTTAATACAATTTACCTCTGCCTTTTTTAATTGCAGAAAGATCTACTAAATTCTGACAATTTAGCACGGATAATACGGATTCTACAAACTCAATTCTAAATAGAAATTTTATAGCCACAAAAAGTGCAAGTTGCTTGAAATTTTAAAGTGTGTACGCACCTTGACTGCGTGAATTCTTAAATTTCAAACGAGGGTGGAATAAAAGTTCATTTACTATTTACTATACACATAACACATACTCATTTAGGCAAAAATTTTTATTACATTATGGGCGTTTAAAAGTATTGAATGAAGTATTAAACAGTTTCGATATCGATTTCTTTATCATTTTCATTTAAAATACGCCCCAGTCCATCGTTATTTGTTTCTTCTTATCTTCTATGAATGCATGAGATAAATCTTTATCATTCAATAAAAAAAGAAAGAATTTAAAAGAATGTATATTCAAACTTAAGAATGAGGCAACATCGAATACAGATCAGGGATTTTTTTTGGATAAAGTTAGTCTGAGAATCTCATGGATGAAAATTTTATTTGATAGTTTCACTCAACTGTTTCAAAATCTAAGAAATATAATCGATGTTATTAGTAGCGTTTTTTTTTCTTATTACAATGGAAGTATAAAAAACTACTTTTAGACATAAGTTTTGTTACTTTAATTTTATGGAAAAAAAATTAGAATGTCTGTACATTTATCTAAATAACTTCTAAAATAAAAACCTGGCTCTCTTTTTTCCCCAGAACTTTTTAAATTTAATTAGAGGTTCAGGAAAAAGTGTGATTTAATTTTCTACCTGTGTATTTATTTTAGAGGCCTGAATGGACCCGGGCATGATTCGAGGTCCATATTCAGGGCCGGCTCGTGTAATACGCCCGGCACTGTTCTCGGGTCGGACTGGCAAAATAAAGGCAAACTTTTAAATTTGCCGAGCCAGCAGAATTAAGAGAATATGTTTTCGGGCTGGATTAAGCCGACAAAAAGACTGAAAGGGTCAGCCGCGCTTACCGGCTAGATATAGAATGTTGAATGAAGCCGATAAAAAAGGATGTGACGTTTGCGACAATGGATGACTTCAATGGATATGAGTTTTGCGAGAATGAATATAAATGTTCTGCAAAGCCGATGCTAATTTGAGAGCATTAATACAAAAATACAACATGTCCCCCATAGAGATCGGTATCAAACTTATATCGTGTTTGAGTCTGCGCTTAATGTCTTCACCAGACTCGTGTCTTCACAAGACTTTTTAATTCTATATATCAAGCTGGACCGAAATGGACTTAATTGCAGCAATAAAAGCAAATAGGAAATGCTAAAAGAAGAAAAAATGAAAGAAAAAAAAAAGTTATAGAAAAGTGTTCAAAGATTCCTCATAAAAAAAATGCTTTTCCGCCTTTCCCCGTTCTCAAGATTTAGTTAGTTAACAACTGTCAATATTTGGCTCATAGGTGAATAATAATCAACTGCAGTACCTCTGACTTTGTCACACTCACCTTCCCACACCCTAGGGTTGGCTTCAACCAACTGCGCCTTTCCTGGCGCGCAGTTGTTTTGTTTGATTGAAAACAGCTTTAAGACTGAGTTCAAATCTAAACTGCCTACTTTCTGACATATTTTAAAATTCATTTTAGTTCCCAGATTCATGAGATTGTTTGATTTTCTTATTAAAATACCGTAGAATTGAACAGTTTTCCCTTTTTTGGTAAAGTTCGAAGAACTTTCCGTAAACGCTATGAAAGTTGTGTTTAGAATGAAATTTATGGAAGTGGTAGCATGAAAAGGAAAAAACTGTCGTCCTGAGACAAAAATTATTCATAACTCAAATTTTAATTAATTTATCTAAAAATGAAACTGGTCGTTCGGGGCATCTGTAATACTTACCCATCATGATGTCCAAATATGTAATTTCCATAAAAATCTATAAGAAGTTTTTACTTAATGAAAAAATAAATTTCTTCAAACCTTTATCTCAATTTGTTTGATAGATAAAACGTTTAAAATCGTGGCTCTATGCCGTCATAAAACTCATATGATCGATTACTGAACTGCGTAAAACAAACGTCCTTATAACTCAAAAAGTGATAATCATATAAATTAACAATTTACTGCGTCGGACTAATCGTCTCAATTTCAAATAAATTATATCTTTTAATTCAAATTTGAATGAAATACAGCGCCATAAAAAGTCGAAGAATGTAGAAAATATGATTACAAATATCTCGAGAGCTAATTATCCGATTGATTGTATTATTTATGCAAAATTTAGTTTTATTTACTGTCTTTTATATTATTTCTTTAAAATAAACAATTTTGAAAATTTTTATGTACCTTTTATAAAAATTAACATTTGAGAGTCCGAAAAAATAGTTTCGGTTAATCAAAGTTACTAAAATTCAATAGGCTTCTTCTTATTATTACATACTAAGTATATGCCTAATTTCAAGTTTCTGTCATAATTTGTTCGGGAGAGCGACCGTTTACAGACACACAGGCAGACGGACGACAATTTTTTTAAAGTACATTTTTCGGAACCATTGGTGTCTGAAACGGTAAATTCGTCATTTTTTAAAAAATTAGATTTTTAGAACAATTACAAGATTTACCCTATACTACACTTGTTGGGTAAATAAAAAGTGTTCAATTACAAATCACGTCACTATACATGTCTGCAAATTTCACGCTATTGCGCTTAAAAATGAGTCAGAAATTGTGACAAGAAATTCCACGTTGTTGAGCTGGGAAATTTTTTTGGAGAACCGTCTTAAGGAAACAAATATGAGGTTTTCCCTTTTCAGCAAGTACTTATTATTACGCAGGTATTAATTTGAGGCACTGGGCGGAAAAATACTTGGTGACTATCTCAGCCCGCACTCACGTTATCAGAATGCATAAAAAAATATTGTATTGCTGCCAAGATCTTACGCTTTTTTATACCACAAAAATGTTATAGTAAATTTTATCTTTTTAAATCGCCGTAATCCGCCGATCAAATAAGGCAAAAACTTCTATTAAATTTTTCTGGTGCAAAAATGCGGAAGTGATGGCAGCTATGATATTGAGATGATGCAGAAAGTACTTTTTACTCTTGAGAATACAGTACATTCTCAAGCACTTGAAAATGTAGTATATTCTTAAATGCATGCATATGCTAAAGTTTTTATATTCTCAAGTGACTGAAACAAAAAATCCGGCTCTTTGAGAAGTACAGGGTTGTTATAATTAAAGTTCGCCTATTCAGAAGGCTCTAGAGCCAGTTCTATGGCTCCAAACGAAACGAAATTTCACTAGTACGTAGTTGAAGAGATGCGCTCTGCGAAAATCGAAAAAAAAATTAGTCAAAATTTTTGTCACTAGGTGGCGCTGCGCCAATATTTAAGCTGATGTATGCAGATTCATTATATCAATATCAGTCAATCCAGACGAAACACAGAAATTTAAAAGTTTCAACAAGCTTCGACGAACTGCGAATTGTTATAATTAAGTTCACCTAATCAGACAGATCTAGAGCCTGACCTATGACTCCAAACAATACAGAAAAATGAATATCATTTCATGTGATGTAATCTGCATCAACAAAAATAAAACATGTCGCTCGGCAATGAGGAAATAGCGAAGAATAACATTACGCATGCTCAATGAATCCTTCGCCATTTTTAATAATGCATTCCATTCTAAGAATTGTGCTTTCTCCAATATTGCGTAAATTGTCCTGTTAGATTGAGCGAATGTGAAGATTAATACTGTCTTTCAGATCAGAAATTGTCTGACATCTGTCTTTAGATACAGAATCTTTCAAAAATCCCCAGAAAATAAAGGAATCTGCAAATGTCAGCTAAAATATTGGCCCAGCGCCACCTACTGACAAAAATTTTAACTATTTTTTTTTCGATTTTCGCAGAGCGCATCTCTTCAACTACGTACTAGTGAAATTCTGATTCGTTTAGCGCCATAGAACCGGCTCTAGAGCCTTCTGAATAGGCGAACTTTAATTATAACAACCCTGTATTATAATGAAACAGCATTTCTGTACGACATTTTGTTATTTTGTTTACGATTTTTTGAATTCATTATTTTGTGATAACTACATAGTAATTTAAAAACGATGGGACCTAATAAAATATAAAAACAAAATTATTTTTTATAGAAAATGTTTTCTAGTGTGGATTGTTTAAAGTTATTACTTAATTCCTAATTCTTATACAGTTATACGAGTAACACTTGGATGAAAACCAGTATATGTTATTACACCCAGAAAAAGGAATTGATTAAAACTACAAAACATGTTTTGTTCAGTACATTTTGGTTGTTTTAAGCGAAATTTTTAATTAAAGTAAAAAACTGGTTTTGTTGCTCAGGCAAAAAAAAAAAAAAAAAAAAAAAAAAAAAAAAAAAAAAAAAAATTAACACTCTTATAAAATTTTAACAAAATTTCATCAATTTTATTTGAGTTTTACTAAAGTCTTGTATTTTCAATTTGTAATTCCAACAAAATTTTGTTGTTTTTGCAAACTTTAAGTTGGTGCGCAGCAGCCATAACTCTCTCACGTAATTTTGTTAAATTGACTTATATAGCTATAATGGATTAACATAATTTTTGGATGATAAAAACTTTTCAAATTGAGACGGATTAACGACGTTATTATCATTATTATACATTTCGGATGAAAATTGTAGACGTAAAATTAAAAAAAAATCAACAATATTTTTTGTTTATTCAAACAAAATTTCCATTGACGCATAATATGGGCCAATGGAAATTTCATTTGAATAAACAAAAAAATATTGTTGATTTTTTTTTTAAATTTTTCCTCCGCAATTTTCATGAGAAATGCATAATAACGTAATAATAACGTCATTAATCCGTCTCAATTTGAAAAGTTTTTATTATCCAAAAATTATGTTAATCCTTTATAGGTCAATTTAAGAAAATTACGTGAGACTGTTATGGCTACTGCATATCAATTTAAATTTTGCAAAACCAACAAAATTTTGTTGGAATTACAAATTTAAAATACAAGAATTTAGTAAGACTCAAATAAAATTGATGAAATTTTCTTAAAATTTTATAAGAGTGTTAACAATAGTTTTTTTTTTTTAATCTGAGCAACAAAATCGACTTTTTACTTTAACTAAAAAATTCGCTTAAAACAACCAAAATGTACTCAACAAAACACTGTTTTGTAGTTTTAATAAATTCCTTTTTCTGGGTGCAGTTACAAAAAGCTCATTAAAATAATTGTTGTACTTAAGGGAAACTGTAAGTACCGAAATTAACATTATTACCATGCAGAAACATTATGATATATTAACACTAGAACCGCGGGAAAATTCATTCAAGTTTTATAAAAATATTTCTCCCCGGTATTTTCATTTAAAACTGTTTAAGTTATTTAGTGAAAATATTTTTGCTCAGCATATATTTAGATTATTTTATCAAGCGTTTTCTGGTTTGAATCGACATCTCACCATATGATACGGGTCAAAATGACCCGTCGCCGCGGTTTTAGTGTTAAGAATGCTGCGCTGATATTATTTGTAGTTAGTGTGGCAAAAAATTAAAAAACTTTTTCGCTACATTTTACGAATGATATATATTAAAACACGAATCTATTTCTTTAAGAAAAGTTTTCAAATCGTTTTCCCCACATATGGCATGCGTCAACTGTTTTTCGAACCTCTTTAATTTAGAAGGAAGTTGAACAAGTTCCTGCTCGCATTGAGAAGTTACATAATTTTTATTTTATTATTATTATTATTATTTAAATGTTTTATAATTATATAAAATTTAACACTGAACTATATTTGGAAAAAATAATGATTGCATATTTAAAACATTTAACTTAAATTATTATGCATGTAATTATGAATTAAAGAAATTGAGCTGATCTACAATTTTTGTTATACCTTTTGATCATTTATCAAGCATGGTTAAGTGCTAGAAAGAAAAATTTATTATTTTTTTTCCGTAAACAATAAAACAGAAAGAAAGAAAAACATTCATATAAGAACTATAAAAAATTAGCTCGATATCCATGGTTTAGTATTTAAAAAATGCATAAAAATGTAAAATAAAACTTAAGTAATAAAAAATATATATTATAAATTTTTAGCTGCATCGAGTTTCAAATCTAGATTTTTAAAGAATGTGACTGATAAAAATAAAATCCATGGAAGCTTTTAGTGGTCGTGTAGTTAATAATAATAATAATAAATAAAAATAAACATTGTTATTAAAAAAAAAAAGACACTAAGTAACAATAATTATTATACCCGGTATTTTTAGGCAATTTTCTGATAAAAAGCAAGCATTTTTGGTTGTAAATTATAAACTTAAAATTCTTTAATTCACTGAATAGGTTAGACACTAACAGCACCATCAACGGTCTTACAAAAATAGAAATCACTTATGCAATGAAGAAATTTGTCACGATTTCAATAATTAATTTAAAAGCAACTAATTAAAAGTTTAAGAATTTTTCTAATGAACCATTCAAGTTATTTAAGGTCAAATCTTGACGGACACGATCTAGTTATTGATTATTATCTAACGAATTTACAAAATTGTAAATATTAGAAATAACATGATTTATTTATCTGATCTGCACTTTTGATCGAGAAATCATCAAATAGAAAGAAATAGTTACTTTAAGTACTTCTTGAATACTATGTAGTTAATTCTTAGATTTCAAAACATGATGAAATAAAAGTTTATCTTATATTTCCCATGTATTCAAACATTTAAGTGAAGATTTCTATTGTTTTTTGGGCGTTTTAAAATATTGAATGAAGTATTAAGTGGTTTCGATATCCATTTCGTTATCATTGTAATTTGTAATATGCCCCAGCTTTTCCTTATTCTTCTTCTTACTTCTGTGAATTCGTGAGATAAATCTTTATCACTCAATAAAAAAGAAAGAATGTAAAATAATGTATTTAAACTTCAGAATGAGGTAACCCCGAATAGAGATAGAGGAAAATATTTTGCGATAGATAAAGTTATTTTAAGAATCTGACGGATGAAAATTTTGTGTAATTTTTGCACTCGACTGTCTCAAAATTTAAGAAATCGTCAGTGTTTCCTTTTATCACTTTGCAAAAATAATAATTTCGTCCTTAAAATGCTTTTGCGCATAATTTTTACTACTTTAATTTTGCGCATAAAACTTTGTATGTATGGTTTTCAAAATATGAGCAAAACGGTCTGGGAAAATTGTGAAAGTTTCTATGCGCAAATTCACAACAACAGCAACAGGGAGTATTCTTCAAAGGATAGACCATCATAGTCCATCACATTCTGCCATCGTTCTGCCAGATTCCGGATTTGCTGGAAATACCATGGCGGCTCCTTGGAATCGAAAAACTCTTGCCATGCTTCTTCAACTTCATCAACGGATTCAAATCGACGGCCCTTGAAAAAGCGTTGCATTGATCGAAAGAGGCCATAATCGGAGGGAGCCACATCCTTATTTTTCCGAAATTCCTGAAATCCTATAGATATGTCACTAGTACTCCTATATATGATATAAATTTTGATAATTATTAAATCCAAAATTTCCCAGAACTTTTGCTCAATCTAATATTTATTAATAGGCTCCTGGTTCCAGTTCACTTCTTAACCAGTAATATCTAATTAATGGTTCAGGGATATTTTTTCCCCTGAAAGTACTTTTGTTTACAGATATTAGTTTTGCATTATGGAGTTTTATTACGATTGTGTTTAACTGATATAATTTTCAATAGTTATTTATTCCTTCTATGTTCCGTGAAACAAGAAAAGCACCCGTGGCTAACTTATAATATAACACCTTTTAGCCACCACTCATTACCACCAACATATTTGTCCAACAGGTTTGAAGGTTTAGATAGTTAGAAAGTTTCAATATTCGGCTCAAAGATCTATAATAACTACTACAGAGTCGCTTGCTTTGAACCCTCTTTCTACGCCAAAAACTATGGCTGGCAGTCACTTTGATTCTGTTGATAAGATGTTTCAGGAACATAGTTTCAGTTTGGGAAAAGCCTTAATAAATCAAATATAAACGTTTTTATATTGAAAAAGCATTTAAAATGCCGATTTTCTGAAGCACAGGGATGAAAAACACTTTTGCCTTGTGCATAAGAAATCACAGGGGTGACTTCGATAGTCACTCTTTTACGTCTGTGCTTGTATATGAACGAATAGTGTTTATTTTAACGGCTTTGTTAAAATCTAACCGCAGTAAATTTAAACAAAATGAAAGTAAACAAAAATGAAAGTGGCAAGAAAAAAAATTCTAAGAAAATATTCTTAAGTAGCTTAGAATTAATTGGTTTAGGGTCGATTGGGAGTAATAATAAACATCGGATAATTCAAAACATAGGATAATTAGAGCTCATGTCAGAGTAGCTGATATTAAATTGAAATAAGAATAAAAGATATATACAGGGTGATTCATAAAAGATGGGCAGAACTTTAAGGGGTTATAGTACACTTAAAGACAAATAATATTAAATAGGAGACTAAGGGTCCCAGACGTATTCCCAAGGAGATAGGGGGCATTAAAGTTTAGGGTCCGAAATTTCAAATGATTATAAAAAATGGAAAAATTGGTCGATTCGTTTGCGGTTTTTGCAAAAAATTTTCTTTATGCCAGTATTTTCTTGAAATAAAATTTTAAAGTTCAATTTCAAAAAATGCCGATAGGGGGCGCTTTAGACTTTGGAGTAACAAACAACTATTTTTTAACGTTATTTTTTGTATTTCTTTAAATGATTTCGAAAGCTTAGACTTAAACTTAAATTTTGATTTAAAAATCTGAGTCCTAACGAGTAGTTAAGTAGCGTAAACTGAAATTTGAAATTTGAAACCCTTCTCCCCCCAGAAAAAAAATCAGTTATTCCCGATCTTTGTGTCGTAGATTAGGCTCTAACTACTGCCGCGTTTTGCTAAAATTATTCTTTATGTCAGTATTTTCTTGAAAATAAATTTTAAAGAAAAGTTTCAAAAAATTCCGATAGAGGGCGCTTTAGACTTTGGAGTAACGAACAACTATTTTATACCGTTATTTTTTGTGTCTCATTAAATGCTTTCTAAAGCTTAGACTTAAACTTAAATTTTCAGCTCAAAATCTGAATCGCTGAGCGTGGTTCAGTAGCGAGGGGAGGGGGTTCAAATTTCAATTTCTGAACATAGTTCAGTTTGCACTACTTAACCATGCCCAACGATTCTGTGCTGTGATACGAGACAAAAATACAACTTTCGTCAAGGACTGCATAGTCGGAATTCACTCATAAAGGCACTGGCACAGTTGGAAACGTCGCTCATGCAAACGTTAAAGCTCCATTCCTGACGCTAGTCACCGGGTGAAGAAGGAGACAGAAAGTATGCAAATGTCAAATGGGGAAGAAGAAGAACACGTATGCAAAATTTCGACACGATTCAGGCATAAAACCCACTGAACGGTGAGTCAAGTGTAAGTCGCTGTAGTAATGAATCGGAAGATGGTGCCCTTCACGAATAAGGAAAAGGCTGAGATGCATTTAATTTACGGAGCGGCACACAGTGGGGCAAAAACCCAAAAAGCTGGCCAAAAGTCGAAAAATGAAGTTACGATTTAGGGAATTTCGATTGTACAGTTGGCTAGAATAATGTTTGGAGAGTCGGAATCTGTATTTAAAAAAAGATTTTTGCATTGACCTTACAAGCAGCATCATTTCAAAAATTATGCTTGAAGGAGTATTATTTAGAGCGAACAAAAACAGCAAAACGACGGTTCCTCTAAACGCGTGCTATTTTTTATAATATTATCCGATTTTAATAATTTGAAATGGATTCACACTATGATATTATGTACTTTATTTGCATGTATTATAAAATTTATATTAAGCACATAAAAATTAATAAATTCATTGTCATTTTTGATAAAAAAAATTTAGAAATTTTTTTATTTTTTTGCTTTTAAACATCAAAAAGTTTAAATGTTCCACAGTGTTCCGCAACGAAATTTAATGGAAATAATAACTTGGGCTATTGTCTAGTGATTCATAAAAAACCAGCTGCCTAAAACTGCCTTTCTGCATTTCACGCATATTTTAGTAACCGCAAGTAAAAATGCCACTTTTTCGGTCGCCTCAAAAATTTTGAAATTGAGTACTTTTCACATAATTTAGCTGATAAATATTTTTCAAATTTTTTAAGTATTCAATTTTATACTAGTTTATTTCCTGTTATATTGTAAATATGTACTATAATCATAAGATTACATTAATTTGATAAGTAAGCTTAGTAATGAAAAAATGAAAATAATTCTCTATTACCGATCCGGTAGAATAACATTTTCTTATCTTTATAGGTAGTAATTTTGTTTGTTCTATTATAATTAGAAGAATTATTTTGTCAATGGCTATATTTGCTAGATCAAACTACTGAGCGTATTTCATTAATGCGAGTAAAAATCATTATAATTATCACTTTCGCTTATATTAGTAATTTGGATTTGATTTGCAAGTGAGGATGCGATGGCACATCTATTCTGAATACATTTAAACAAATATTTAACTATGAAGATGGCATTATGTCTAATATATTTTTTTTCTTCCGTGCTACTAGAATACATAAATATTGCGAATAATTCATGAATCGTCAATTTGAAAATATCGAGATCTTCATTTCACTAATTTTATCGGGCCAATTAAGATCCGTTTTTCTTTTTCAAGAAATACGGAAGCAACTGCCAATGAATGGGATTGCATTAAATACTAGCAGAATCAACTTATTTCGTTTAATACAATCATTGATACAAAAGAAAAAGTCGTTAAAAACGAATTAGTGTTATACTCAACGTTGCTACATGTCAGACAGCATCAAAACGGCATCTTACCGATCTGACATTTTTTATTAAAAGTGGATTGAGATAATTTAGAATTTAGAATATCTAAGTTACATGCAAAGATGTTTAGAGGGGCCTTACACCTGGCAGACAACTGGATAGAAAAAATGAAAAGCTCGTACTCTGCATGAAAAGAAGAACACTGAAATTGCAAAATAAAATATGTAAAAAATATTTCGTTTACAATCAAGACTTCTCGCCGAGAAACTAAATCCCAGATTTGAAAGCACAAATGATGGAAATACAATTCAACGATTCTTTGAAAACGCAACTATTTGTGTTTCTAAACGAGCATATACGAAGATTTCATTAAACGTTTCTATGCCATAGGTAATTTCTTGTAGCCATGTTATGTATTTGATAAACTTCGAAAAATTTCCTTTACAAATAGCTCGTAGATTTGAGCAGCACCCCTGGTTCTATACGCTTACTTCAGTACATAAATTACTTATTAATGACAAAGAAATAACATTATCTTCATTATTGCCAATTTGTCAAATGCATAAGATACTCAAGAATCATGCAACAAACTGATCAAAAGGCATCGAGAAGATTTATCGCAAAGATGCAGTAGCGATGAAAGAAGATATTTTTACGTCTTTTAATGTCATCAGATTCTTTCCTTTCCAGTTTAGGTAAATTATCGTAGAAGAAATTAAAATCATTGATCCTAAGAGTCACAGGATCTTCCATTACCGCCAACAAGTTCTGCTAACTATTTTGACACCTACACCTCTGAAGAATCTTTTTATTATACTACAGTTGATTCTAAAGGTTAATTTCTGTAATATATTTTCGTTTTTATTTTAATAATATAAAAATTAAATAGTCTAATGTTTTATTTTCCATTAACGTACTTAAATTTCGTTTAAATATGTCTTGGTTTTTTGAAAATTCCCTTTTAAGTTTACCTCAAGATTTTAAATTTTATTTAAATCTTACTGTTTTTACTCTTAATCTGTAATTTTATTTATTTATTTATTTTAAAATTTTAACTTTTGAATCCTAATTAGCACCCTGAAAAGTTTACGAAATTGCATATAAATTAAATAACTTTCGAGACATTTTAATTTTTATTCCGCCATATTGTATCCGCCATTTTTTTTTCAATTTTAATTTTGTATTCTTACTTAGCATCCTCAAAAACACCTGTATACGAATTTTCGTACAATTTGAATAACATTTTCATATTTTGGCCAGCTTTTCGGGATTTTGCCCCACTGTGCGGCAGATGGAAATGGTGCAGAGGCACAACGAATGTACGGAGAGCGATTTCCCAACAGGCGGTTGCCTAACCGCAAAACTTTCGAGCGCTTGCAGACAGTTGTGTGAGACGGGATCATTTCTCGCTTCCCGGTCGAATGCAGGTCGTGCAAAAAAGGACGAATCAGTAGTTGTTGCAGAAGCCATTCTGGATGTAGTAGCGGCGCAGCCAAGTACAAGTACACGAACAGTGGCTAGGCAGGTGGATACCTCACAGTCCATGACTTGGAGGGTACTGAAGGATGAACATTTGCTCCCGTTTCATGTGCAACGAGTCCAGAAACTGTCTCCAGGGGACTATCCAAATCGTATTGAATTCGCCCGCTGGTTTCTGCAGCAGAACGCGCTAAATCCACATTTTGGACGAACTGTGCTTTTCACCGATGAATGTACCTTCACACGTGAAGGTACATTTAACACACACAATGCACATGTATGGGCGGATGTCAATCCACATGCTCATCAGAGACGCTTTTCCATCAATGTTTGGGCAGGAATCCTCGGAGACCACCTAATCGGACCGTACCTTCTTCCTGAACGCCTCAACGGTAAAACATACCTCACATTTCTGCAACATGTGCTGCCAGACCTGTTAAACGTTGTTCCTCCACGCATCCGGCGGGTCATGTGGTTCCAGCACGATGGAGCGCCAGCCCATTACGTACGAGACGTCCGCAACTATCTGGACATCACATTTCCGAACAGATGGATTGGTCGAGGTGGTCCTGTTGCTTGGCCTGCTCGCTCGCCAGATCTTTCACCCCTCGATTTCTTTTTTTGGGGACAATTGAAGGCTTTTATGTATGAGACACCCATTGAATCCCCCGAGGAACTGGTCGCCAGACTTTCCGCCGCTGTAGGGGAAGTGCTCGAAAAGCCTGATGTTTTCGCGAATGTTCGCCGTTCCATTCTTCGCCGTTGTTCTGCGTGCATAACCTCTGGTGGTCACAATTTTGAACATTTATTGTAATTACATGTTGATAAATATGCTTTGGTAACATAATCCTAATTTGTGTCTTTTTACCTCGTATCACAGCACACAATGTGTGGACATGGTAAACTGAACTGTGCTCAGGAGTAGAAATTTCAAACCCCTCTCCCCAGAAACTTAACCACGTCTAACGATTCAGATTTTGGGCTGAAAATTTAAGTCTAAGCTTTAGAAAGCATTTAATGAGACACAAAAAATAACGGTATAAAATAGTTGTTCGTTACTCCAAAGTCTAAAGCGCCCTCTATCGGAATTTTTTTAAACTTTTCTTTAAAATTTATTTTCAAGAAAATACTGACATAAAGAATAATTTTAGCAAAACGCGGCAGTAGTTAGAGCCTAATCTACGACACAAAGATCGGGAATAACTGATTTTTGTTCTGGGGGGAGAAGGGTTTCAAATTTCAAATTTCAGTTTACGCTACTTAACTACTCGTTAGGACTCAGATTTTTAGATCAAAATTTAAGTTTAAGTCTAAGCTTTCGAAATCATTTAAAGAAATACAAAAAATAACGTTAAAAAATAGTTGTTTGTTACTCCAAAGTCTAAAGCGCCCCCTATCGGCATTTTTTGAAATTGAACTTTAAAATTTTATTTCAAGAAAATACTGGCATAAAGAAAATTTTTTGCAAAAACCGCAAACGAATCGACCAATTTTTCCATTTTTTATAATCATTTGAAATTTCGGACCCTAAACTTTAATGCCCCCTATCTCCTTGGGAATACGTCTGGGACTCTTAGTCTCCTATTTAATATTATTTGTCTTTAAGTGTACTATAACCCCTTAAAGTTCTGCCCATCTTTTATGAATCACCCTGTATATATCTGTTGACAGAATGAAAGCATTCCCGCCGTTTCTACTTAACAGTTGGCTGTGGTGTTTTCGCTGGCCCATGTTAAATTCCTTATCAGTTAAAAGTGACAAACTGTTTTCTAGTGTCTCTGAATATTCTTTGTTTCTATTAGATAAAATCAAGGTTTGTCGTTGTTTTTCAATAATAGTTATAATTATTCGAGAACATCGCTAAATTTTTTCTCAAACTCTTTTCGAGGATCTACGAAATCGTGTTCATAATTTTTCCACACTTTTTTGCGATTTGTGAATAATTATTTAATAAGTGATTTGCTTCCATATTAGATCGAGTAATCTATAACTATTTGTGCAGTGAAAACTTTAATTTTACTCAGAAACTTTTGTTCAGTATTCAAAATTTAATTTATATAAATATCATAAATTAAACCTGCAGTCATCATAAGGGGAATCTTTCTAAAGGATTTCGTTAAAAAATATAAGGCAGAAGCCCTCTTAATCTTAAGTTGATTTTGAAAGATTTTTGTTTAAAAATATAAATTCAAAACAAACTGGAGCAAGAGAAGCATCTCCAGTGTTCGCTTTTGAAGGCAGTGTCCCTCCCCTTTTGTTTGGATATGTTTTTATTTAAAAATATAAAACCATAAAATTTAGAAGTTGTACGCCAGTGAAGGCAGTAGGATCCCCATATCAGGCTCATTTGGAAAGACTTTCTTTTAAAAATATAAAACCATACAACATTAATTTTAGGTATATTGCATGTTATTGTCACGGTTTCGGGTAATACTGGGCTGGTTAGTTAGTAGTAGAATAGTGTGGGTACAAACATTTTTTCTTTCTATTTGTAATATGCCATTTTGATACAAAAAATTATAAATTGCCCTATACTCCTTAGAGAAATTATCAACATTGGAGAAATTGTAAACAGGTATTTAGTTAACATTAACTAACAATAGTTAAAGTACAGGAATGAATCGAAAGCTTTATTGAAGATTTACAATGTTTTACATAGATTATGCGCTTCTTTAAGCTGTTAATAGATTAAACAACCAAAAATTTTTATTCACAATTACCCCCAACTGATCCTACATCCACATGCGTTTACAGTAAAAACTCGAGGATCATACTTCTTTAAGACACATGAATGTTTTTCTAGATCTCGTATTGAAACCCGATTGATTATACAAAGATATTTGTTTAGACTTTCAGAAGTCGTGAGTTGGTCAAAGAGTTTTGATTCCCAGAATCGATTTAATTCCATCAAAATAAATAAATCCCTTTTTCTTTCATTTAAAGAGGAAATCGGAAATAATACAGGGAAACATAGGGAGTCTGACTCCGAACCGGGACATTTGTTCATAACTAAAATCTAAGTGTTTGTACAAAATACTTTTTTAAAAATTGTAAATCTGTTGGTTAAAGAATCTGGCTGCATGAATATATGAGGAGTCTGACTCCGAACCCGGACATTTATTCATAACTAAAGTCGAAGTGTTTGTACAAAATACTTTTTTAAAAATTGTAAATCTGTTCGTTAAAGAATCTGGCTGCATGAATATATAGGGAGTCTGACTCCGAACCCGGACTTTTGTTCATAACTAAAGTCGAAGTGTTTGTACAAAATACTTTTTTAAAAATTGTAAATCTGTTGGTTAAAGAATCTGGATGCATGAATATGTAGTGCTGTTTATAAGCGAAAATACTAAATTGAAAATAACATACAAAATAAAATTACTTAAGATATTTCTTTAAGATGATTAATTATTTAATTTTAAAATGGCCTAGGAGCATCAATGTTTGCTTCAGGCTTCAACTTTTATTTTTTCTTCTTGAGCTAGAATTCTGCAGCTATAACAAAAGTTCGTAGATATTTTCAATTTACAATCACAATCATAAGAGACAAAAAGAAAAAGAGAGAAAAAGAGAGTTAAATTTAAAATGTAATCTTTAAATTATTTTTTATTTTGCTATTAAAGTCATGTAATATTAATAAATTTCGTTATGTACCAACTGACACTATTACTTATTTAATGTACTTTAATGAGCGGTAGCAAAAAAAAAAAAAAAAAAAAAAAAAAAAAAAAAAAAAAAATATATATATATATATATATATATATATATATATATATATATATATATATATATATATATATATATATATATATATATATAATAGTTTTATAAATACATCCAAAGTTATTCAGACAATACCAATAAAAGAACCAATGAAACCAGTATTTTTACAATCATATTATTAAAAACAGTTGAAGTTTGAAGAGAAATAGAAGGCAGATTTATATACAGGGTGATTCCAAATTTTTTTTACAATAAAAGAGGGGTGATAGTACACATCAAGACAAACAATATTAAATAGGAGACCAAGGGTCCAAAACGTTTTCCTAAGGAAATAGCCGCCATTAAAGTTTAAGGACCAAAATTTCAAATAAACATAAAAAACGGAAAAATTAGGTCGATTGATTTGCGGTTTTCACTAAAATTATTCTTTATGTCATCATTTTCTTGAAATTAAATTATAAAGATAAATTTCAAAAAATGCCGATAGAGGGCGCTTTAGACTTTGGAGTAACGAACAACTATTTTTTGCCGGTATTTTTTGCATCTCATTAAATGTTTTCATAAACTTAGACTCAAACTTAAATTTTGAGCTCAAAATCTGTAGTTGGGAGTGATTAAGTAACACAAACTGAGCTGTGTTCAGACTTCAAATTTCAAATGATTATAAAAAACGGAAAAATTGGTCGATTGATTTGCGGTTTTCACTAAAACTATTCTTTATTTAGATATTTTCGTAAAAATAAATTATAAAGATAAATTTCAAAAAATGCCGATAGAGGGTGCTTTAGATTTTGGAGTAACGAAACACTCTTTTTTGGCGTTATTTTTTGCATCTTATTAAATGCTTTCGTAAGCTTAGACTTGAACTTAAATTTTGAGCTCAAAATCTGAATAGCTGGGAGTCGTTAAGTAGACAAACTTAGCTGTGTTCAGAGGGTTCAAATTTCAAATAATTGTAAAAAACGGAAAAAATTGGTCGATTCGTTTGCGGTTTTTGCTAAAACTAATTTTTAAATCAGCAGTTTTCTTGATCAATAAGTGTTTTCTTTAAAATAATTTTTAAAGGTAAATTTCACAAAATGCCGATAGAGGGCGCCTTAGACTTTGGAGTAGCGTACAACTATTTTTAACTGTTATTTTTTTAATCTCATTAAATGCTTTCAAATGCATAGACTTAAATTTTGGGCTGAAATTCTGAATCGTTGGGAGTGTTTAAGTAGCGAAAAATTGAATTGTGTTCGAGGAGGCCAGAGGGTTAAATTTCAACTCCTGAACACACTTCAGTTTGCGCTTCTTAACTCCTCATAACGATTCAGGATTTGAGCTCAAAATTTAAGTTTAAATCTAATCTTCCGAGAACATTTAAAATGCTTTTGCAAGCATTTAAGTAGTGTTGGTTACTCTGAAGTTCAAGGCACCCTCTGACGGAATTTTTTGAGATTTATCTTTAAAAATTATTTTCAAGAAGATACTGACTTAAAGAATAGTTTTATTTTAAACCGCAAACGAATCGATCAATTTTTCCATTTTCTATAATTACTTTAAAGTTGAACCTCCCCCTACCTCTTGAACACAGTTCAGTTTGTGCTACTTAACCACACCCTACTATTCAGATTTTGAGCTCAAAATTTAAGTTTAAGTCTAAGCTTCCGAAATCATTTAAAGATATGCAAACAATTCGGCAAAAAATAGTTGTTCGTTACTCCAAAGTCTAAAGCGCCCTCTATCGGCATTTTTTGAAATTTATCTTTATAATTTATTTTCACGAAAATACCTAAATAAAGAATAGTTTTAGTGAAAACCGCAAATCAATAGACCAATTTTTCCGTTTTTTTTAATCATTTGAAATTTGAACCCTCTGAACACAGCTCAGTTTGTGTTACTTAACCACTCCCAACTACAGATTTTGAGCTCAAAATTTAAGTTTGTGTGTAAACTTACGAAAACATTTAATAAAATGTAAAACATACCGGCAAAAAATAGTTGTTCGTTACTCCAAAGTCTAAAGCGCCCCCTATCGGCATTTTTTGAAATTTATCTTTATAATTTAATTTCAAGAAAATGCCGACATAAAGAATAATTTTAGTGAAAACCGCAAATCAATCGACCGATTTTTCCGTTTTTTATGTTTATTTGAAATTTTGGTCCTTAAACTTTAATGGCGGCTATCTCCTTAAGAAAGCGTTTTGGACCCTTGGTCTCCTATTTAATATTGTTTGTCTTGATGTGTACTATCACCCCTCTTTTGTTGTAAAAAAAATTTGGAATCACCCTGTATATATATCTACAGGGTGATTCCAAATTTTTTTTACAATAAAAGAGGGGTGATAGTACACATCAAGACAAACAATATTAAATAGGACACCAAGGGTCCAAAACGTTTTCCTAAGGAGATAGCCGCCATTAAAGTTTAGGGACCAAAATTTCAAATAAACATAAAAAACGGAAAAATCGGTCGATTGATTTGCGGTTTTCACTAAAATTATTCTTTATGTCGGCATTTTCTTGAAATTAAATTATAAAGATAAATTTCAAAAAATGCCGATAGAGGGCGCTTTAGACTTTGGAGTAACGAACAACTATTTTTTGCCGGTATGTTTTGCATCTCATTAAACGTTTTCGTAAGTTTACACTCAAACTTAAATTTTGAGCTCAAAATCTGTAGTTGGGAGTGGTTAAGTAACACAAACTGAGCTGTGTTCAGAGGGTTCAAATTTCAAATGATTAAAAAAAGACGGAAAAATTGGTCTATTAACTTGCGGTTTTCACTAAAACTATTCTTTATTTAGGTATTTTCGTGAAAATAAATTATAAAGATAAATTTCAAAAAATGCCGATAGAGGGCGCTTTAGACTTTGGAGTAACGAACAACTATTTTTTGCCGTTATTGTTTGCATCTCTTTAAATGATTTAGGAAGGTTAGACTTAAACTTAAATTTTGAGTTGAAAATCTGAATAGTAGGGAGTGATTAAGTAGCACAAACTGAACTGTGTTCAAGGGGGAGGGGGAGGTTCAAATTTAAAGTAATTATAGAAAATGGAAAAATTGGTCGATTCGTTTGCGGTTTAAAATAAAACTATTCTTTAAGTCAGCATCTTCTTGAAAATAATTTTTAAAGATAAATCTCAAAAAATTCCGTCAGAGGGCGCCTTAAACTTCAGAGTAACCAACAATTCATTTTAACTATTATTTTTTGGTTCTAATTAAATGATTGCAAAAGCATTTTAAATGTTCTCGGAAGCTTAGATTTAAACTTAAATTTTGAGCTCAAATCCTGAATCGTATGAGGAGTTAAGAAGCGCAAACTGAAGTGTGTTCAGGAGTTAAAATTTAACCCTCTTTCCTCCTCGAGCACAATTCAATTTTTCGCTACTTAAACACTCCCAACGATTCAGAATTTCAGCCCAAAATTTAAGTCTATGCATTTGAAAGCATTTAATGAGATTAAAAAAAATAACAGTTAAAAATAGTTGTACGCTACTCCAAAGTCTAAGGCGCCCTCTATTGGCATTTTGTGAAATTTATCTTTAAAAATTATTTTCAAGAAAACACTGATTGATCAAGAAAACTGCTGATTTAAAAATTAGTTTTAGCAAAAATCGCAAACGAATCGACCAATTTTTTCGTTTTTTACAATTATTTGAAATTTGAACCCTCTGAACACAGCTAAGTTTGTCTACTTAACCACTCCCAGCTATTCAGATTTTGAGCTCAAAATTTAAGTTCAAGTCTAAGCTTACGAAAGCATTTAATAAGATGCAAAAAATAACGCCAAAAAAGAGTGTTTCGTTACTCCAAAGTCTAAAGCGCCCTCTATCGTCATTTTTTGAAATTTAGCTTAATAATTTATTTTCAAGAAGATACCTAAATAAAGAATAGTTTTAGTGAAAACCGCAAATCAATCGACCAATTTTTCCGTTTTTTATAATCATTTGAAATTTGAACCCTCTGAACACAGCTCAGTTTGCGTTACTTAACCACTCCCAACTACAGATTTTGAGCTCAAAATTTAAGTTTGAGTTTAAACTTACGAAAACATGTAATGAGATGCAAAAAATACCGACAAAAAATAGTTGTTCGTTACTCCAAAGTCTAAAGCGCCCTCTATCGGCATTTTTTGAAATTTATCTTTATAATTTAATTTCAAGAAAATGCCGACATAAAGAATAATTTTAGTGAAAACTGCAAATCAATCGACCGATTTTTCCGTTTTTTATGTTTATTTGAAATTTTGGTCCCTAAACTTTAATGACGGGTATTTTCTTAGGAAAACGTTTTGGACCCTTGGTCTCCTATTTAATATTGTTTGTCTTGATGTGTACTATCATCCCTCTTTTATTGTAAAAAAAATTCGGAATCACCCTGTATAAACATTACATTTTAAATTTGCTTACAGCCATAATTTAAAATAAATAGCTTTACGCAAAGAGGCTGACAATTTATTATAAAGTACATTTTAAACAAATCACTTACTCTACACCAAAAATGGTGACAACTAAGTTGCCACCAAAAGTGATATTTGTTTACATCAGTCGATAGTTGGTAGTTTATTACACTAACTTATTGGTGGTGTTTTCTTGCTCTATTTTTGGTGTAAATTCACACGAATATTTTTTTTCAATGTATTCACCGTAAGTCTCATAAGAAATGTATTACGACTACGCATTCACAACACTTGTTTAATAATAATTATTAATTAAACTTTGCTTACAATTTAAAGTTTAAAAATACCTTAAAAGGATGTTTTTGTTTTAATATTTAAATTACCTCACTCAAAACTTTGTGAAATCTATGTTTATTGTAATAAAAGAGCGAGATAGATATAATTGGAAATCATGTATAAGGTCAATCGGAAAGTTCTGTCGTTTAATGTTATTCCAGCCTACTTTTTTAAATTTCAGGTTTCTTCAATGACACCGCTTTTTTGAAATAGTAAAATTCCCATTGTTTCCAACTTAATGTCAATAGTGAAAATCAGGGAATTTTACCAGTTCAAAAATGTAGGCGGGAAATAACATTATACGGTCTGCGGACAGAATTTTCCGGTTGACCTAATATTTGTGAATCTAATGATAAATTTCAGGACCTATATTAGAGTGTGTTTTCCCAGTCAGGAGTGAGGATTTTAATGAAAAAAAAAATCTAACTGCTGAAGAACTTATTAGGGAAATAATTAGTGAATCAGTAAGCATTGATCTAGAATGAACCATCTAATATCAACATCAATTGTTTATCTACATGTTCTTCCTGAAAAATACAAGTACCATATTTTCTATTTTTATATTATTTATACCATATCAAGTCATTATTATAATTATTATTAGTAGTTAATTTCCACTTGAATGTGCACTAAAAAACAATTTTCACCAAAGATTTATTAAAAGCTTCGAGTTAATTTTTTCATCAAAACTTGAATTTCCAGTGCGCAATAAAAGTAATTTTCTTTTGAATTATGGCAATAATAATTATCATTTCAAACTTTGTTAATAATTGGAATATTTAAGAAAGAAACTCATGAATGCTGTAACGGTAATTTAATTTTTAAATAATTTGATTCCTTGTCAAATAGACATAATATTTAATAATTTATATCAATGTTTTATAGTTTGGCCTGGAAATAACAGACTTGTTTCAAGATATGGGAGATGGCTTAAAACTCATGAAATTACTCGAATCTCTATCTGGTGAAAAACTGGGTAAACCTGCTAAAGGCACATCTAGAATAAAAAGAATAGAGAATGTTAGTAGATGCCTCATGTTTCTTCACAGCAAAAAGGTGAGAAGTTTAATAATTTACATAAGTAATTAATATAATAATAATAATAAAGCAGGGTGATTTAAATGCATATTTAATAGCTCACAACTAACAAAATTACTAGAATTGCCCACTGGTGACAAACTGAGGATATTTGCTAAAGAAAAATCTAGGAATAAAGGTATATAGAAAATTAGTCGATGCTTTGGGTTACATCACAAGTTTTGGCTGAGCGAACAATGATTTCCCCTTCAAGTTCCCGAAACACTGAAAAAAATAATTCAAAAAGATTTCCTTAGCACATAACTGTAATCAGCAGAATTAACAATTTGGATTTTATTTTTAATTAGGTATCTATCAGAATGTCCTATTAGTAATTATCGTATTATGAGTATTGCAATCTTAGCTTAAACAGGGCCATGTTCATTGATCGTGGTAGATTTGTTTTAAAAAATTACGATTGTTACAACTAAGTGTTACACATATTCTAAGAAGTTTTTTTTATCCCGTATCTTTTATCTATTTACAGTACTTAAAAGTTCATGATGAAATTCGGCTTTTTCTGAAAATCAGAAAAACACTCTAGTTTAAAATGAATACAGGTCCAAAAAATATTCAACATAGTCAGATACTTTTTTAGCAATAGCTATTAAACTGAACTTAACTTTAACTCTTTCGGGTCCATTCCACCAAAAAAATTAAACATGTGAAACCTAAAATTTCCCATACTCCCTAAATATGAAACATATATCTGAAATAAACTAAACTATATATTAAATTTTTATAAGGTAATCTGGTGTAATAACGCCAGGCGGGGTAACAACGCCAAGTGCTAATATTTTGCATAATTATGAAACAATCTGGTAAATGACATCCATGTGCTCTGCGCAGAAGGGTTTTGAGTCATATAAATCGCAAAAAACAGCTTCAAGTTAATTTGTTTCATTTTTAGGTCTTATTGTTTTTACAAGCAACTACCGTAATTTCGGGTGTATAAGCCGCAGATCAAACAATTCTTTTTCGACCCAGAATTTTTTAAGAGACAAATATAACTAGCTAGATCGCCATAAATATTTGTCTTCAATCACTAAATAAGTTTTCTGGGTCCAAAAAGAATTGTTTGATCCGCGGCTTATACACCCGAAATTACGGTAAAATTAACGCTTGATCTAAATTTTGCGAGATACGTTTTGTGATGTGAAGATTTTTTTTAATCCGAAAATACTTTGTTAATTACATAAATTTGTAGTACATTTCATGGATGTTCAAATTTTTGTTGAGGATTTTGGATATCTTCTAGAGATAATTTGTAATTTAAAATGTACAGCGCAATAACTATAACGGGGTAATAACGCCTATCCTTGGCATTATATCCCGGTTGATTCCCTACAGTAGACGAGCTACATCCTAAATACTGATTCAAATAAACACAGTTAAAACTGCGCAATGTTTCTAATAATTCTATTTAAGCAGTCCTTTTTAAGCAAAAAGAAACTCACGGTCTGATATTCTTTTGCCTCATCCCCCCCCCCCCCCCCCCCACACACACACACACCTTTATTTTTTTACACTTTCACAAAAAATTGAACATTTTCAATAGCTAAGAAACAATTTGTCATTTTCTAAGTTTGTAGAGTTTGTATTTTTAGAATTGGGCAATCTACATGCAATTATTCCATCTTATTTCATAGTTTTGTTTGCATGGCATTATTACCCATATAGGTGGGTAATAACGCCAAATAGCATTGGTCAAGAAATCACGCCATTACATTTTATGAATACATATCTGTTAAATTATTTTTTTTTATATAGATAGTCAATGAGTTGCTGTATCAAATCATATATTTGTTTGAAAAATAGAAACTAAAACTGAGCTGTGAAAATTGGTAGAACCTTAACGTGGCGTTACTACCCCAGGGTATCTTATATATAAAAAAAACTTGAATGGTGAAATGTTAATTCTTTGAACCCAGTTACATTTTGCACTCAATCGGCCAATTATAACAAATCCGGCTTTGGTTATCTCGGAGCATTAGTTATGTTGCAACTGAAATCTATCCAGACATTTGAAAAGACATTGTGTAAAGCAACAATATCGCTGATTGAGATAAAACAAAAAAGAAAATTTTATCAGAAATCACACAATTTAACATTTCTTTTAAATATGGAAGATAAATGTTTATCAATCAGTATTACGCTGTATTATAGTCGCCTGTGGCAGATAATTGCTTACATTTCATGTATGTGATCATTGCACAAAAAATTTCATAATCACATGGTAAGCTCGTTGAATAAAGTTTTAAAAATGGCAAATTTTAGAAGCTTTCATGGCTTTCTAAAAACTGACCAAAACTGTAAATTACAGAATGATGTTTAAGCGAATTTACTGACATTATTTAAGGCGGTGAGAATATTCACTCCAATGAATCAACTTGTGGATACACGTTAATGTAAAGGCTTACAGCCATATACAATCTATGTATTTTCCAGTGCAACATTTCTTAAATACTCCCTCTGTCCCAAATTAGTTGCGACATTTAGGTCGAAAATCTTGTCCCAAATTAGTTGCGACATTTCAAGTAGGCGGAGTCATAAATAACTTTCGATGCAGTTTAATACACATACACCAGTAAAATTTTATTACAATGAGTATAACGAGGCATGTTGGTTGTTTAATGCGATGTTAAGTGGAATATAAAGTGTTTGCATTAAAAAGTGATGTGATGATGACAGTAAATATCAATAATTTAAAAATTGCCGTAAAGAAGGAACTAAATGATAAAGAACGTAACTCTGTTTTGCAATTTTTACTCCAATGTTTGAAGAATGATCGATTAAGTCATGGTGCTATAAATGCTACAGCGATCAAATTTAATGTTCATCGTAGTACTATCTCCCGTTTGTGGAAGGTGGCAAAGACATAAAAAATAAATGATAATGAAATTTACAATGTAAAATCGCAAAAAACTGGTAAATGCAGACGAAAAAAAAAGATTTTTCTCAACGACTGAACAAAATCAAAGACATCCCACTTAAAAGAAGACAAACATTGCGAAGTTTATCATGTGCTGATCATATTCCTGAATCATCATTACACAAAATTGTCAAAGATGGAAACGTTTTGAAGCGTATTTCATCAGCAATCAAGCCTAGTCTAACAGAAAAAAACAAGCTAGACAGAATACGATTTTGTTTACAACATGTTCAAAATAATAGACACTTTTCGGAAATGTTGGATCGTATACATAACGATGAAAAATGGTTTTACATTACGAAAACTAGTAATTCGTTTTACATCACTCTGGATGAAACCGAACCTTTGAGGCATTGCAAAAGCAAAAGATTTTTTACCAAAGTAATGTTTATGACAGCGGTACACTGTTAAAAATTTCGTGCTACTTTGACCCAAGATTTGGTGCTCGCAGCTATTACCAGCTGCCACCATAGGATGGCTCATTCGAAACTCCAAATCTTGGAACGAGTTTACGCCATATTATTTGAAAAAATGGTACTATGGTACAACCGAAGTTCCAAATCTTGGAACAAGATTTCACCATCTTATGGTGGCAGCTACTAAGCACCCAATTTATGTTCAAAGTACCACAAAATTTTTAACAGTGTAGCAAGGCCAAGATGGGATCTAAATAGAAACGAAATGTTTGATGGAAAAATTGGAATATGGCCTTTTGTTTACTCTGAAAATGCCAAAAGAAATTCTAAAAATCGTGCAAAAGGAACTGTTGTGTCAAAAGTTTTCGAATGTGTTAATAAGGAAGAATCCCGAAAAATGATTATAGAAAAACTTTTGCCGGCAATACGTGAAAAGTTTCCAATTAGCGAAAAATCGAGTCCCATATATATTCAACAGGACAATGCCAAGCTCCGTTTGTCAGAAAATGATCCTAGTATTACAAAAGAATGCTTAAATGATGAATGGAATTTACAATTACAGTGTCAACCTCCAAATAGTCCGCATTTAAATGTGCTTGATCTGGGTTTTTTAACGCAATACAATCATTGCAACATCAGATGCCGTAAACAATATTGACAATTTAATTGATGCTGTTAAAGTTGCTTTTGAAAACATAGAAGTAGAAAAGCTTGATAATGTTTTTTTAACCCTACAAACGTGTATGGAAAACATTATGATGTCAGGTGGAGGCAACTCGTACAAAATAACCCATTTCAACAAGAAAATCTTCGTCGTCAAAATCTTCTTCCGCGAAACCTGGTATGCAATCCCAAAGCTATATTATGTGCAAAAAAATCTTTAAATATGATTTAAATTTTGTTTTATTTGTGATTAAAATTATTAAAATTTGGTATTTTTATTCTCATTTTTTTATTTCTGCAAAAAGAACATTTTTTTCCGACAAAATTTTCGAAGAAAATTTGCAGGATTCGCACGCTTTTCACCCATGTGCCATTTCCCAAGAATTCCGCAGCCATTATATCAGCCAAAAATTATTTTCTTCCTAATGAAATCCCGATCCATTAGATAGAAGATAGTTCTGTGTGATTACTGATGGGAGAATCCTTAAAAAGTGGGCGTGGCTTAAGATAGCGCAAACCTTGTATTAATTTAGATACTGATTTAAGTAAAGATGGATGGAATGTTTGGTAAGTAAATGTTATTGGTTGATAGCATATCATCCTGAAGTATCTGAAAAATGTTCAAACAAAACCATAAAATCATTATTATCAATAATCAGTACAAAAGTATCCAAATGTCGCAACTAATTTGGGACAGAGGGAGTATATTTTTTCGCAGCCCAAACTTTTTTTACAATCTACGTATCTTTTCTTCGCGGACCACTAAAATTTTTTATCCTTCTCTAAAATTTTATAGGAAATTATACATATATTGGTTAAATAAAAAAAAATTAAAGGGCCTTATACAGTATTCAAATATGTTTATAAAAAGAATTTACTCTTATAAAATAAATAAATAAAAAGAATGATACAAACTTATCAATTATAGTTTTATACTGTTTTTTGTAAGAATTCACTTCAGGTTTTCAGAAAAGCTATTTATTTTATTAAGAATATTTTTCTATTTATTTGTAATAAATTTTTGCATGATTTTTAACTCTGTCCAACATAGTTGAAAAGTGTTTATGAATTCGGTTTGTCTGTCCATCTGTCTGTCTGCGCTCAAATTCACGTAAATATAGTCTGATTGCCATGAAATTGATAGATGTTACTGAGGGTTACATGTTCGATATTGAAAATAAACTGTATATAGTTTTCGGTTAATTTAGAGGGCCATTTTCGGTTAATTTAGAGGAATCATACATTGTGACGTATGAGGAAAAATCGTTTGCCATGTATTTTAATGATATTAAAGCATTTTAAACATTTTGAAATTGATATACGTCACTGAAATGTACTACAAGAATTTTATTATTAATATGGTGCGCATAGAACTTATCATCCATTTACAGGAACACATAAAATAATTTAGTTATAGAAGAAAAGGAGCAATAATTGAATTATTGAATCCTACGAACAATAATAGCTCGAAGCACGTTTTCAATTATGGTCACGTTTTTAAATTTCACTATTTTTTAAATATTACTTGGTGAGTTTAAATTCTATAGATCATATGCAGGATCACACAAGAGTTCTTAACAACATCCATTTATTAGCGGAAATTTTCAACTGTGTTAAGCGTTTAACTAAAACAATTTTCAGAATACTATGTAATAGGCATATATATCTGTAAGATCATATACAGAGCTGCACAAAAAAGCGTATATTTTAACGATTATTCATGGTAACAGCAAAAAATTGCATTTTGAAATGGGTTATGCGTTTTTGAAATTATTCATTTAGACTTCATCTTAGTAAACTGCGAAGTTTCGTTATCCTATTCTGCATATGATGGAAAGTACTTCATAATCTATGCTATGCACATGATTTTTCGTATGTTGTTATGGATTTTTTTTCGGTTACAATGAAATAAGATTCCGCCTTCAGGCCTTTTGCATTGCACATATATCGACATTTAATATATATATTTAAAATTTTATGCGTAAAAAATGAATAATAGATACACCTTGTGTGACGCGAAGTATCTGCAGGTGCGCGCCGCGAACGTTCATTTGGGCGAGCATTTTTCTCCAGTCGCAATCATCTGTACCAAATTTGATAGCCAAATTAAATTCTCTGGCATTTATACCAAAATTTAGTTTAAAAAATTGATTTTGGTGAAATGTCTGTCATTTAAGCAAAAAAGTCACTTTTTTGCGCTTTTATAACCTCTTGCTAACTCGAAAAAATAATTTAGGGAAGTTTCTCCAAAATAAACATTAAAGTTAATAATCCGCCTCTATTCTTATTCTGGTTAAAATTAGAAGTTAGTATTGAATATTTTAAAGTATATTTGTTTTTTATCATAGAGACAGCCATGAAATCTTACTTTAAAAAATATGCCCAATTCTCAATCGAATTTTACCTTGGTCAAAAAAGTACGGGCTGTTTCTTATATCTCTTGTAGTCTTCTTTTTTCTTTCTTTTGCTGACTGTACATATGACAACATTTTTATTTTAACTTATTTCAAAAAAAATTTTGACTACTTATTTCTTAGATGAGATTGGAAAACATATCATCTGAAGATATAGTAGATGGTAAACCTCATTTAATTCTTGGATTACTGTGGATGATAATTCTACGGTATGAAATTCCAAATCAGGTAAGAACGTATTTTAATTTGCATATATATATATATATATAGTAAATCCATTTTTATAATTAAACTTTTTACTATTAGAAATAGTTTAAGCATTTATTATTATGATTTTAGAATCACTTTTACATGATTCCATTCAAGCCATATAGTCCTGTAGTTAGAGGGTTGAATTCGGAATTAATTAAGAGAAAGCTGGAAATCGTTTTAATCCCTTCAGTGTAAGTCTAAAATAAATATGTTATGTTTCCCTCCTCGTACTAGGTGAGCGCTAGGAAATATGTACATATTTATAGTCGAAAAACATATAAAAAAAAAGATACATTAACAATATTTCGAAACAGCAAACTCTATCAAAAACATTCTTAATACGAATGTTGTAGAGATTAAATTTCTGAATGAGTACCCACATTAATATTTTTATTTAATGTAAAGTTTGTAATTCTATTTTAAAATTTTGCCTTAATCGCTAATCAAGAGCTTGAAGCGAAAAGGGACAAACTTACCTTAACAATATCTCAAAACAAATAGATCTGTCAAAAAATTGTTATTACAACTGTTGTAGAGCTTAAAATTCTGAATAAAATGTCAACAAATCGCAAATATATTGCATTTAGGAAGAAGGGGAAATAAAATTCACTAAATATTTTCTATAATATTGAAACAATGCCAAATGCCTATATTTCATTATTCGATAAGAGTTTATTATGCGTTTTTTAATTAATTAATTTAAAAAAAATTATTTTCACTTTACTTAAAAGATAAGAAACATTTCTTCAGAATACTGCCTTTAAGTGGGAGAAGGAATATTAATTGAAATGACAGATATAATTTTTACAAAATTTCCAATTCAAAATTTTGAAATAAAACGTGAAATATTTTACTTACTCCCATTAAAAGTTTGCAGGAAACTGTCTAATCATTTGATCGTTTAATTAAAAAATATTTTATACGCAGATATACATCATTGGATAAGAAATCCTGAGTTAAAAATTTCATAAGCACTCCAAACGTAATGACATAAAAATATATTTCTGATTTTATTTTTCTGGTGATTAAATTATAAATTGATCGTTTCAGAAAAAAAAAATCCATAATTAGGCGATTTCGCTAAAAAAAATCTTGTTTTACATCAAAAATTAAATTAAGGTCTAGACGAACAGCACTAGTTTTTATTACACTAAAAGAGCAATCAATCAATCATTGTTTTCGAACTGAACAAGGGTGAAACCTCGTTAAATGGTTTTTAAGGGACTGACCCTACCAATATGACAAAGGAAGGGGAACTTTTATCTATTCCATCTTCGGTCGTAAACCTGTCAACTGATATTCCTCTCTTGAAGTTCAGATTCAGTACACTAGAAGTGCAATTTATACATCAAAGAGCCGAAACGAAAGATCAAAGATAGCGCAAGAAGTTAGTGCGAAAAACTGTGTGTGTGCCCGCAGCCTTAAAATCACTTCAATAGTTATCGAGAAAAAGATTTATATGATTGACAGCTGTTTTATATGCCATTTTAATATTGATATCACCAACTTTAGTAGTTTTAGAAGAAATATATTTTTTATGTAAATACGTTTCCAATATTCCGAAGGTCTTAAACTTTCGTGAATTTAACTTAAGATGCTCGTATATTATTCGGAAATCACTTTTATTAAAATATTCCCAGTCTTTATTCGTAAAACATAGAAGTTTAAAATTGTGCTATTGATTGACCTTGAATTCTTTTTGCGACAAGGCTCCTTCACACTCATTTGTCCTCGCCCCCACTTCCAGTTTTCACACTTCATTTTCATCCTGCTTATTTTTATTACATACACTCTGTTATTTGCTTTATGTATTTCATATTAAATACTAACCATATTTCAAATAGAATATTGGAAATAATAAACAATAATTTCCCATCATTTGCGAATTATTTTTGAAATACCGTAATTTCCCGCATATGCGCCGCGGCTTCGTTAAGTCTTTTTGATAATGGAAAGTTTATAATAAATAAATAAATAAATAAATAAATAAATAAAAAGGGCAAAATAAATGCTAAGCAAAAGCAAGTCACATTTTTTCTAAAAAAAATTCTGGTCGAAAATTGAATTTTCCGAGCTGCGGCGCATACACGAAAAATTACAGTATATTAAAATTCATGAAAAAATGCACTTTTTAAATTATTAATTTATTCGTAGTGGTAAAAGCTTACCCAGCAGGAAAAGGAGACTTAGCATGTTAATTTCTGATCCATGTTGAACGAATTATAACAATTTCTTGGTTTCTTCAAATTAATTCCGACATTTTTTTTTCTTTATTATTCTCTACCACTGGACCCGTAATCAGAAGGTTAAACCATAATTCTCAAAATATCCAAAATAAAGACCTAAAATAATTACAAAAATGTCTTAAATGCTTCAATAAATAAATTAAAAAAAATACATGCATATAAAAATTAGAAAGAGGGTGAAGTTATAACCAGGTCTTTTCTGGCTTCCATTTTTTCGATTAGCGATTTAGGCTAAACTTTGAAGTATAATGTAAACTTAATGTCCAACAAAAATATTAAGTGTGGGTACTCCTGAATAAATGGATAACCATTGAGAATTATATATACAATATATATATATACAGGGTGTCCCAGTTTAGATGTTACAAACGTCAAGGGGAGGAAGGGTATATCAAGAGGACTTTGAATCACGTAGGAATACCGGGTCGGAAACACCTTCCTGACACAGTAAAAGCATTGAAAACGCTGGATCACACAAAGCTGGAACAGCGTTGGCTCTGGCAGTGTTGCCAGGGAGCTACTTTTTAAAATTGGGATTTCTTGATCGCACCACTTTTTTTAAATGGCAAACTTCCCTTTTTTTTTCAAGGATTTGATTAATATGACTTTAAATAAAGAGTATTTTATCATTTAAAAAAATGCTGCCAATCAAGAAATTTGAATTAAAACAAAAGTAGCCCATTGACAACACTGGGCCTTGGTGCTGTGAGAATGGTGCTAGCGGATAAAACGAACGGTACTCTCGGCGCGAAGTTTTCCAAGAGAGTGTTAACCCATTCAAGCGCAGTGATCTCATGGTGGAAACACCTAATTTTAATTCCAAACTTACAAACGACAGCAAGAATACTTTGATAAAATATTTTGCTTATATAATGAAAGCTCAAAAATACAAGTTTTTACTTCCGAGGATATTCGTTTGTAAATTCTGGTGTCTGTCATACATTTCATCATTTTGCGAACCTTTTTGTAAAATTATTCTTAAAATAATCCTGCCTTACTGAGTCAGAAAGGCGCTTCGAACCCGGATTCCTATGTGATTCTGAGTCGTCTACGTGTACCCTGCTTGCTCTCAAAATTTGTAACATCTTAGCTGAGACACCCTGTGTATATATATGTATATAACCATTAATTGTAAAACAATATATATCAACATATATCAACAAGAACATGAAAAAATGAATTAAAAGAAATGTTCGAAATATGCAGAACCATAGAAGATTCATCAGACCCCATACATATATATAAACCATTATATTTAATACAAATTACCACATTGAAAGATGGAAAAAATAAGTTAAAATGAATATAATCGAAATTTGTAGAACCAAAACAAAATCTTCAGGCCCACAAATATTTTGGAACTACAAATAAAATGTATGGTTTCATCTTCGTATTAATCACGAAAAAACGAAATAATAAGAATTTGGAGCTACCAGCGCACATAAAACCAAAAGAAAATAGAGAAAAGAAAATTAAAACTAAATCATAATAACATTATTAAAATGGATAGAAAAGGAAAAAAACATGCAAGACACTATAGTTACCCCTGAAATGATGTAACAAAAAACTAATGATTATAAATTAATTAAATGTGTTATACATTTATTGGAAGATGCCTTAAGCATATACTCTCAGTAGATATATAAGTAAAATTTGAATTATTTATTTAATGAAAAACATTATTAAAAATAATTAAGTAGTTGATTTATTAAATATAAAAATGCAAATTTAATATGGATGAATTATTATAATGATTCCTATAATTAATAGTACTATATTATAATATATCAATGATTAAATTATTCTTATCATAACGTAATCGTCTAATAAGTAAATAATATAAGGATAATTGTTTGTCAACCAATATCATAATGTTTAGATATTTAAAATCTAAAAAAAGGAATAAAAAATAATAAAAATAAAAATTGAAATTAATTTCATTTAATTTGACAATACTAACCTGAACTCAAAGTAGTGTAGGATAAAAAAAGGGAATAAAACATATAATAGTTCTTTAATTTTTTTCATTTGTATAAACTCAAAATTTGCTTTATTAAATACTTTAAATTTTGACATTTACCGAAAGACTACCCAAGCTTTTCTTTTTCCGGCATTTGCTCAAGACTGACACTATACCTTTAGCAATAAAATTTTGAGAACGTTATTTTTTAGGTTAAGACGAATTAGCAGAAAATGTGCAATCATTGAAAAGTTTTATAAGCTCATATAATAAGGTCAGAATTTATTTATAACTGTCAAATGATTTGCCAAATGTACTCACTTTTTTCCCTTCAATTTTATATAGGTTCCTCAAACCAATGTCGAGGTATCCGAAAATGTCCCACCTCCACCTGATGAAGAAAATAAACAAATGCCTAAAATTCCAAAAGAATCATTATTACTTTGGTGCCAAACTAAAACAAATGGGTATGTATAAAAAATAATATATTATAAAAGTAAGAAAGATCATGCGTTAAGCATAGATTATGAAGCGCTTTCCAACACTTAATGAAATCTTTAACAAAACTTTGTTATTTAGGGAAATAATAGTGAATAGCCAAATATACCCAAATATGTATTCCAGTACATTAGAACAGCCCTGTATTTCATATGTCATTTCATATAATGGGAAAATCTAGCTTAGCAAGAAAATACCCAGTAGCTTGAAATTTCTTTTTCAGCAATTCATACCATTAGATGGAAACATACTTGAATACTTTTGTTCAGCCCTGTAGTTTACATTGTACCTTTATTACAGGTCAGCATTAGGCTAAAATTTATTGTAAACTAAAACACTTTTAAAACAACTGAAATCACATTCTCATAAATCATCATTCATAGGCGTCCATGTACCGAATTCTTTGCGTGGCCCTGTATATCTCTTTATCTATATTCTGCAAACATTTCTTAGTAAATTTAATGCAGATCAGCGTAAAAATGCATAGCTTATTTAAGAACCACGTTTAAATAATTTACGCTCATATTCAGTAACGTTGGTGAGCTCTTTTGGGTAGCCCTGTATATCGACTATAACATTTATACACACCATATAATGGGCATATATTTAGCGAAATATAAACGCGAATATCATAATTAAAGTGCATTTCATCCCTCCATCAGCCATCATCGGACACATATACGGTACTTCGGAAAGAATATATACTATTTGAAATCTTTTGTGTGGCCCTGTAAATGCTATGTACTTCATATTATGCAAGACAGTAGCGTATAATTTATATTAAGTTTCAGTGACATATATCAATTTTATTATACATGAAAAAGCTTAATATATTTAAAATATGTCACACACAATTCCCCTTTTTACCATTATCTAATGGAATTCTTTTGTGTGGCCCTGTAAATGAATAATAGCTACATTTTCACCTTATATTTTATAGAATGCATATTTTAATATGTTTGACAGGGCATAACATCTTTAAAATTCCTTTGAAACGATTTTTCTCCATAAGCTGTAATGTAAAAGGAAACTTTTGATTCGCCCTGTAGATAAACTAATCATGGTAGAAACTTCATTTTCGATATGACTTGTGCTAGGGTAAACGTCAATAACGTCCTAAAATTTCATGGCAATCCGAGTATATTAACGATTTTTCCCCATGGGCCGTAATGTAATGGAAAACTTTTTATTCGCCCTGTAGATAAACTAATCATAATAGAAACTTCATTTTCAATAAAGTTCGGGCTAGGGTAAACGTCAATAACGTCCTAAAATTTCATGGCAATCAGAGTATATTAACGATTTTCCCCCATAGGCCGTAATGTAATGGGGAACTTTTGATTCTTTCTGTAGATAAACTAATCATGGTAGATACTTCATTTTCAGTAGGGTTCGTGCTAGGGTAAACCTCAATAACGGATAAAAAATTCATAGCAATCCGAGTATATTTACGGGAATTAGAGCGCGGCCAGACGGCCAGACGGCCATACGGACAGACGGACAGACAAACCGAATGCATAAGCACTTTTCAACTTTGTTGGAAAGTGCTAAAAATCGCAATTCATTTTTATTCGAAAATACATTTAAGAAATAATAATTAAACTAGCGAGCTACGCCCGCTAGCTGGGCCACATTTTCCAAACGAACCTCGATATTAAGCAGTATATAATAAGCAAAAAAATTCATCTAATAAGCAAGTCTTGGTGTTCGAATCCTCAAGCACAAAAAAAGTAAATTAAAGAGCTATGGTTGTTATGCGCCCATTAGCCCGTTAAAAATATGTGATTTCGCACAGTGGGCGCTACGCGCCATGGTCGCCATCGTTCCGTTAAAAATATTTGGTTTTGCACGGTTGGCGCTGCGCGCCCATAAGACATTTTCTCGTATTTTTTGGTTCATCAGAAGCAGACTTTTACGCAGATTCTGAATATGTAATCAGTTTTTTTCTAATTTAAAAACTGTCTGCATGATGGTTTAAGAAAAAACGCGCAAAAAAAGTTTCGATAGTCCTGTTTTATTTCTAAGTTCAATATTTTAGTGAAAACTACTGTAAATATTCTACGGCAAGTCAAAAAAATTGATGCGGAAAAAAACGCAATTAGCGCCGGTAGAAAAAGAGGTTTTCGGCTATTTCTTCTTTTAGCCAAAGGGGAAAAAATCATGTCCTTCACCGCAAGGTGGCGCAGTGTTCTGCTTCGGAGCTCCGTTTGGGAATTGAGACATTTTTCGTTCCGATTCCCAAGGGGTTTTTAATTCATAACCTTTTAAATTTTGGTCCCACGGTCTCGAAAATGCCCGAAATGACTTTCCCGGAATTTTTCCAATCGAAAGACACCTTTCGCGACTTCCAACTCGCCCGCGTTGCGAACTGTAATCGGCTTCAAGCAGACAGACAGACAGACAGAGGCGCACGGATTTTATTAGTATAGGCTAGCAAGCTACGCCCGCTAGCTGGGCCACTTTTTCCAAACGAACCTCGATATTAAGCAGTATATAATAAGCAAAAAAATTCATTTAATAAGCAAGTCTTGGAGTTCGAAACCTCAAGCACAAAAAAAGTAAATTAAAGACCTATGGTTGTTATGCGTCCATTATCCCGTTAAAAATATGTGATTTCGCACAGTGGGCGCTACGTACCCACCGTGCAAAGGCAGCCCACCGGCCTACCACCCACCGGCGCTACGCGCCATGGTCGCCATCGTCCCGTTAAAAATATTTGGTTTTGCACGGTTAGCGCTGCGCGCCCATAAGACATTTTCTCGTATTTTTTGGTTCATCAGAAGCAGACTTTTACGCAGATTCTGAATATGTAATCAGTTTTATCTACTTTAAAAACTGTCTGTATGATGGTTTAAGAAAAAACGCGCAAAAAAAAGTTTCGGTATTAAAAACTGCAAAAGACTGCTATTAAAAAAAATAAGTAATTTCATTAATATCACAAACAACATAACTAACAAATAATTTTGGCAGCTCGTTTTCCGTTTGTACTAACAAAAATTAGTATTAATCGCGTAAATCTTAGGTTACACAATATTCGTGTATGCTACCAAAAAAAAGTATGAAAATAAACCGTGTTTAACATTTTTTACCAATTAGTTCTTTTTCAAAGAACCGAAACGAAAGAAAAAATCGTTTTCCCGGGAGAAAAAAGAGGTTTTCGGCTGCTTCTTCTTCTAGCCAAAGGGGAAAAGTTCAGGTCGTTCACCGCAAGGTGGCGCAGTGTTCTGCCTCAGAGCTCCGTTTGAGCTCCGTTTGGGAAATTAGACGTTTTTCTTTCCGATTCCCGACCGGTTTTTAATTCATAATTTTTTTAATTTTGGTCCTACGGTCTCGAAAATGCCCGAAATGACTTTCCCGGAATTTTTCGAATCGAAAGACACCTCTCGCGACTTCCAACTCGCCCGCGTTGCGAACTGTAATCGGCTTCAAGCAGACAGACAGACAGACAGAGGCGCACGGATTTTATTAGTATAGATAACGGTAATTTCGGGTGTATAAGCCGCTGATCAAACAATTCTTTTTGGACCCAGAAATCTTATTTAGTGATAGAAGACAAATATTTACGGCTATCTAACTAGTTATATTTGTTTCTTAAAAAATTCTGGGTCGAACAAGAATTGTTTGATCTGCGGCTTATTCACCCGAAATTACGGTATTTTCATTGTTTCAAAATAATTATTTTTACATTTATTTATTTTTAATTGCATACTTATGCGAAGTATGCAGTAAGGAGCTGTGGGAATTCTACGAAAAAGAAAGCATTTAAAAATTGTCAAACTACGTCTCTTTTCAGTCATGAACATTTACATCTTAAATAGATATGAATTAGTCTTAAGGCCCCACAATAGTCACTGAGAAAGACCCGGATGATAATGTAAAGTCTATGTGAGCGTTCTTTTCAAATATCTCGCTCAAATTTTAATATTTTTACATGATTTTGTTTGAATAGGATAGCCGAAGACGATCTACAACCGGCCTAGATTTTACTTTTTCGATTTGGCTTATATATTTTTTATATTATGATAGTTTCAATTTCAGAACCGGTTTTGAAAGTTAAAGTAATTTTTTTAAAGAAATTTGAAACCAAAATCGAAAAATTAAAAACTAGGCCAGTTGTAGATAGCCCTCAGCTATCATATGCAAAAAAAATCATGCAAAAATATTAAAATTTGAGCGAGATTTTTGACAAGAACGCCCCTCATAGACTTTACATTATCATCCGGGTCGCCTTCTGTGACTAGTGTTGCGTCTTAACAAAGTTCCTAAAATTTCAAAAGAATCGTAATCACTTCAGGCTAAAACTAAAACAAATGGATAAAGAAATTAATATATTTAAAAACCTAAAGAACTTGTGATTTATTAAAACCCATTTTGTGAAACTAATCAGAATCTTGAAACACATTTAGAGAACATCCCCAATGAAATACTAGAATTTACCAAGATAGTGTTGCCCAGTGTTTAACCCGGTGTTTCAAACCCGATGTCTAGGCAATTACCTTTTAACTCTTTCCGGCACGGAGTCCCTAAATAAGGATACCTAATTTTAATTTTACTGCCACCAAGTATATTTAATTAAAATTTTCCTTTTACAACATACCTAAAAATAAGCGAATCCCTATTTTATAATAAATTCGTTTTTAAATTCTGTGGGAGTTAATTATTTCAAACAGATTTACTACGTCCCGGAAAGGGTTAACCGCTAATGACAAAACATACTTCAATTACAAATATATATATATATGCACACACACAGGGTGGTTATAAAATAAGTATACAGTCAAAGATCTATAATCCGCACACCCATAATCCACTATTTTCTATAATTCACGTTATTTTACGAATGTAAACAATGAAATAAACAGTTAAAAAATTTACAAATTAGTGATCCAAAAACGTTTTTTTTAGAAAAATTTAAAAAAATGAGAAAACAATGAGGAAACAGTGAATTATGGGTGTGCGGATTATAGATCTTTGACTGTATCTATTTGGGGCAGTCGGTAGTTTGAAGTAATAGCAATGGCGTAACCAGGGTGGCGGCCCAAAACCAGTAATATTATAAGGTTTTATTCTACTTGATTCCTAGCAGAAAATTTCCTGGCGAACAGAACTTTCAAAAATTATCAGTATTCAGAACATTTGGGCACCCACCCTGGTTACGCCACTGAATAGTTCGAAGTAAATCAAAATCGGCGCACTTACTATTAGAGAAGGGGGAAGAACAATGGAACGTTAAAAAAAATTGTAGCAATAAATGGCAAAAGATGGCCCTACGGATCCTGTCGGTGCAAACGTCGTTGTAACCATCAGAAAAATCAAGAAGTGGTCATTTTTCTCATTGCGTAGAATAGTTTTAAAATTAAAGCTCGATTTGCCAAACTGAGCGACACTCGTACAAAGATGTAGACATAAATGATCGCTTTTTGATTTTACTGATGGTTAGAACAACTTTTGAACCAACAGGAATCGTAGCGCCATTTGTTGGCGATTATTGTTACTATTTTTTAATGTTGCATTTTTCTTTTCCCCTTCTCGAATAGTAAGTGCACCGATTTTGGTTTCATCTATGATATTCCTTCAAGCTACACAGAGCTCCAAATAGAGATCCTTTTTTTTAACCACCCAGTATATATAGAAATCAAATATTGCATTCAGATATGGAAATTGTTTTACAAAGAGCCAGAGTTGCTAGTTTGACCTCCATTTTTATTCAGAAATTTTGATTTCCTACCAGAAATAATGAACAGTACTTTATGCTAGAGACATTTAGAGATTCAATAAAGTGAAAATTCTTCTTTCAAAATTTGTGGTGGGAATTTAAAATTTCTAATTAAAGTTGGAGACCAAGTTGGCAATCCTGCCAGCTGTTATTACATATTAAACGCAAAATTTAATTTTCTTTTCTAATCACCTTCTCATATATAACTAATATTGAGAAAATGTTGTCCTGCGCTTAACAATGAGAAGTGCTTTTTCCCCAATAAATCATATCAATTCTATCTCTAAAGTTTAATTATATAAATTTTCTGTATTTTCTGGCACTAAAAGCGCATCTTTCCGTTTTTAGTATCAGAATAAGAATTTTTTTTATGTAAAACTCGAGATTTTCAGATTTGTTCAATGCACGAAGTTATTCTAAAATCTAACATATTTGAAAATAAAGAAGTAAACGAAGCTTTTGAAGCGGCTATACTAAAGTATTACTGCGAAAAAAATGTTTCAAATGGTTTAACCCCTTGAGGGTCAAGCAAAAATGTCGGTGTAACATTGAATTCTCACTGGAAAAATCGAAAAATTTTATTTTAAAACAAGAAAAGGCATTTTTTGGCATTTTGTTGCCAAAGTTAAAAATTTTAAATTTTGTTAACAGTTCCTGGTGAGAATCTCGTTTAAATAAAGTGGGATAAAATATAAGGGTGTCCCAAATGAAAAGGAGACTACAATTATATGTGCATAAATTTTAATAACAATATTATAAGTACAGCCTGTGAAACAGTTTAACTATATATATTTTCCTTGGACATTGTAACACTGATGCCAGCGCGAGGAAGGTAGTGGATAGTTTCAGTGCAGAAATGCGTAGGTAGCTGAAGATCCAGTTTTCCACGATGTCTTGCATGTTCTTGTCACAGCTAAATCTCCGATCTTTAACAGATTTTTTTTAAGGGGCCAAAGATATGCGAGACATTGCTTTCCGTACACCGCTTTCATCCTATGATAAATTTGGGAAGCATGCTTCCCTTCTGCACTGATTTAGAGGAATCCGTCGTGCAATTACCTGCGGAAACTTTCTTGAAATGAGGATATTGTTGCGAAGCCGTGAGCTGCGCATGTGTAAGAGGGAATAACACAATACCATTTATCTGATCCACATATCATCTGATCCACCAGATTTATCTGCGATTTAATACTTATACAAGGAACTACAACTGAAGTCTCTTTTTCATTTGGGCATACCTTATACCAACGCCCCTCAAGGGGTGAAATGGAATGGTAGATTTTCATGAAACTGAAAAAAATATTTACAAGAACTTGGAAGCTTACATAATCCAAGATAATTTCAAGAGAATTTTTATCTACTATATTTCTAATTGTTCACTTAATCGAATTCATACTTCTTCTTTTCTAAATTTTCATTTACTGTTATTTTGATATCACTAAAATATTTCAGGTACCCTTGTGTGTGCGTAAAAGATTTTCACAGAAGCTGGAGAGATGGACTGGCTTTTAATGCTTTAATCCATTCTCATGCTCCATCTCTTGTTGATTTTCATTCATTGAAACAAGAAGAACATATCAAAAATCTAGATAATGCTTTCTCTATAGCGCAGAGACACATTGGGATTCCGAGACTAATGGATCCTGAAGGTAAGTATTGAATTCAGGAATAATTCATGAGCATTATTTTTTCAAATTTTTAACCTTGAATATTGAGTAAAGGCAGTTCATTGCAGTTTTTTAAATCACAATATATTTTCTCCGCCAATTCTCCGTCAATTCTGTGGTTGTTTAACGTGCATTTCCGTTAAGATGGTGATTCATTGTTCTTTATAAAACCCAATTAATCGATTTGTGTAATCCGTCGTTATTGATTTCAAAATTCTTATTTTCAAACCAGAGTACTTTCAGCAATTGCTCCTTTCCATACAAAACACAAACTTTACGAGCAGCTTTAGTGGCATTAATGCCACCATTAAATGCAAAAATCGAGTTTTGTCCCCAGGACATTACATTTTAATGTGTAAATATAGACAAAATATCAATAAAATAAAAAGGCACAACACACTATCTTGTAAAGCAGGTAATTCTCTTTTAAATAACAGAAAACATTTTGCCAGTGCGTTTTGTTTCTTCATGCATATTTTATTATTTTAGATTTTCTTGAAGTTCCAGTTCTGGCACATATACCCATACGGTCTTAGATTACTTAAGTATCGAGCACTTTCACTAGACTGGTACGAGACTTCGTTACAGCCGATGATTTGCCGTGCCCAAATAATTGAAGAAAAATGCAGAATGTGAGACGGAAGCACTTACAAATGTATGATAAGACAAAATTTTGCAAATTTATAGTGTTGTCATAATTGAATAAAATGGAATTCTAAACGAAAATAAAAGTAGACAGTAAAATGAATTAATAGGAAATAATTTGACTAAAAATCTGAACTTTTCAGAGTGTAGACAAGGCAAATTTTGTATTACAAATTTATTACATAGGATTGATTCTAAATATAGGCTTGTTTTTATTTCAAAGGGTCTGTTCAAGTAGCACGCGCATTGCGCGCGCGAGCTCAGGAGGCAGAAATATGGACTGGGTCTTTATCTTGGATGGAATAAAGCTTTTTTAACTTCTTCAAATATTTGGCATATTGAAAGCTTTTAACATCCAGAAGTTATCCCTCATAACGGCACCTGCAAGAACTGCAATGCACATTTTCGATAATTTTTCACCGTCTTCCATTCTGAGCTTTAAAATTACATAATCTAACAGAGTGTAAAATCTCCAAGCCGGGAATTGAATCCAGAACCCTTGGAATAGTGCCCCAAGTTCTCTACATTTCTTATTCGTTTAATTCAGAAATACCGGTGAAAATCTGTGATGGAACACGCTATAACATCTCATCGCCCGCTGAATATTAGGTCTGAGCGCTAACACAAAAATGTCGCCAGCGGAAAGCGGATTTTTTTCACGTGGATACGGCCCGTTGAATTTATTACCAATAATTTTTAAAGATTTTTCCCTTTTATTTTTTTGAGATTAAACAAGACACAGAAGTCTTTTATAATACTGGTGTCAAAATTTAGGGGACCATATGTTAAAAAAAATCCGTCTTCGACAGCCGCCATTTTTATATCAGCGCTCAAGCCTAGCACTCAGGGCCGGTGAATAATTACATAACTTCGTCATTTGTCAATTGACTATAATATTTTTATTCTATTTTTTTTTTTTTGTTTCAAAGAATGAAATGTCCATGTGAATTATATAAGTTCCAGATAAAGAGCCATGGAGGTGGTTTATAGAACACTTTTTCGAATAAGAATATAAACAAGATTAAAATAAGTCTTATCACTTTTTAAAAATTATATTCATCTCAGTTTCGAACTTCGTTAGCCTGAATACGCTTAATGTAGTGATGGGCGATTCTGGAAATTTTGAGAATAGATTAAAATCGATATCGTATAAAACAACATCGATCATAATAAGAATAGATTTCTCAGTTCTAGAATCGATACTAGAATAGATATTTCGATATCCAGATTCACACAGGGAAGATCCAAATTACTAATTCCAAAACTTAGACAATCAGCAGGACCGTAATTACCGCCTCCCACCTCCACATCCCCATTTAGGGAGGCACAGAATTAAACTATTGCAGATTTTAAAGTCGGATAATAAGAATTTTTAACTTTAAAATGATTGTCACTTATGATTGTCACTTACTCAAGAACTTTAACAAATTTGAGAGACATAACTCAACTAACAACAACACTGAGTAACTTGGCATTAAACCGAGGACAAATAGTGCCAAGAGCGTGTAACTAGGATGGGGAACAAGGAGTATAGACAAAAAATACTTTTTTTTTTCTAATGCCAACCAAATGTTACACGAGATAGTTTGGGAGAACAAAAACTATGCCCCATACCCAAGGGGGCAGGTACACCCCACTCTTGACGGAAGGGCGACCATAGCCTAAATGTATCTTTTGTCGAAGTTTCATAATGGGGATTTACAATAAAATAGAACGAGAATTGGACATTTTAAAAATTGCATGCATACTTTGAACGGCCCATTTAGTAAAGATTGGCGAGGAAGGGGGGGGGGATTAAAACGGACGAACTTGGGAAAAAAAAACATAATAAACTAATAACCCAAATAACTGAGCTTCTAAGTATAGTGTTTAACTTAGTGTTGAATTCATGGGGTGGCCCGCGGGGAACATGCACTCTTTGAAACTATAAAAAGTGCCAAGAGCATGTAACTAGGTGAAGAGAGGGGTAGGTACAGAAAAAAACGAGGAGATAAAAGCTTTATAGCGATATGTTACATGAGATGGTGTGGAAGAAACAAAAAATATGCCCCCACCTAGGGGGGCAAGGTAAGTCCCAAACGGACAGAAGGGCGACCCCGCCCAAATGTATCTTTTGTTGAGGTTTCAAAATATGGATTTATAATAAAATAGAACAAGGATTATACTTTTTTAAAATCGCAGTCATAATTTGAACGATCCTGTAAGTTAAGATTGGTGAGGAAGGGGGGGGGGGGGTTAGGACAGGCAAACATGAAAAAAAAAAATAGTAGCACTCTGAGGGTGCCGACAGAAGTGAAACCTTGAACAATTACGTGTGTATTTTTTGAATCGTTAGGCTATATAATGTTGAATCGTCAGGAAATAATTTTAAAAAAATAAAAAAAGGTTCTATAATATTAAAGAATATATCAATATCTATAAAAAAAACGCGCGATACCATATGTCCACCTATTGTAGTTAACTCATTATAACTACTTTTTTACATTTTAAAACGCGATAAATACACCAACCAAAATTAGACCATACTATCGATACCTTATCCTTATCCAAATAAATCATTTTGTATTAATGCCTGTTACAATATCTGTAGATTACTTTTTGAATTATTCAAATCGGACATTCCATTCAAAAGATATTACGAATTTAAAGATGACAATCTAAAGAAATAATAGCGCTGCTGAGTACTCGGTGGCCAATAAGCTTAGGGATTACGTGTGCAATCAAAAGATTGCGGGTTCGAACCCTAGTTTCGCTGATATGTATCAATTTTTTTTTGTTTTGTTTTCGAAGAAGTTTGAAAACTTAAAATTTTAACACATTATGGGTCCGTAACGTGACCTGAAATGATGGGAGAAAATTTCTTATGCTAGATTTGTATTGTATGAAGCATAAGATTTCAATAGACATATTGTATCAAGAAATGAGAAAAAAAAACCCTCTGCCCCCCCCCCCCCCAAAAAAAAAGGTCCTATAGGGAAAGTCGGGAAACTGGAATAGCAAAAAGAACGGCGAGAAATGGATAGCTATACTAGAATTTTTCTCCCCACTGTAACTCCTATAGAAGCTGTAATAGCCTTTTAAAGATTGAAATGAAGTGAAGAAATAAGCAAAATTAGGTGAGTGACCGACAGGGGGGGGGTCCACAGCTCTAGGGGGTACCATGTAGCTTAAACTTTTAAGTTAAAAATGGTAAAGAATTAAATGAGCGAAATTTTAAGGTGTATATTGGGGGAGGGTGCAAGCCTCCCCTCAACATTTTTTTTGTTAAGAAACAAAAAAATATGCCCCCGGCGGGGGGCAGATAAACCCCAAACGGGCGGAAGGGCGATCCTTTATTTATCTTTTGTCAAGGATTTAAAATGTGGATCTAAAATAAAACAGACCGAGAATTGGACATTTTCAAAACTGTATGCATATTTCGAACGGCCCTGTAAGTTAAAACTGACGCGGAAGGGGGGAATTAGAAGAGACGAGCGTGAAAAATAAAACATAATAAACTAATACTTCAAATAACTGAACTTCTAAACAAAAATATAACGATTTAACCTAGTGTCGAATTAATGGGGTGGCCCGCAGGGGATACCCCCCCCCCCAAGAAGTTATGAGATTTTATGCTTTCTAATGCACAAATTGCGATTCCCCCTCTCTTACAGAGCTGTAAAACATGATGCCTTCCTCCGGAGTCGCAGAAAAATAACTGCATTCAACACTGATCTAGCCTAGAAAAAAAAATCGAAATCAAATCTAAAGATCGAAATTGAATCTAAAGATCGACATCGAATCTAAAGATCGAAATCGAATCTAAAGATCGGCATCGAATCTAAAGATCGAAATCGAATCTAAAGACCGATCTTACGGGCAGAATCGATTTTACATTTTTACTTTCTTTTGTAACTTTACAAGAAGAGAGTATTAGATTCGTGAAAAATTTCGACTTCCCGTTTTTGATGGATTTATATATTTTAGAAGGTCTTTAACACGATTTTATGGTTTTTAAGAAATATCTTTCTGTGTGTGTGTCTGTCACTCTGTGAGTCTGTATATAACAAAAATTTCTGACCGTTCTATCTCAAGAACAAATGTACGGAATTCCACAAAACTTTAGATTTAGTTTGACCTTCATATAAACTGAATCTAATTAATTTTTTGTGTATATAGCCTAACAGGTGGCGCTGCTATGCTGCATTTTTTGCGATTTGCGCAACATCTATATCTGAATAACGAATGCACGGATTTTCATCAAATTTCAGATCAAGTTAGTCCTTGACATGAATTGATGTTTTTTTGCATTTTGATGTATATCGCTTCTCAGATGACGCTGCTATGCTGAATTTTTCGCAATTTCCACTCAGCGCCATGTGAAAGGGGGGGGGGGGAGGGCGAAAGGAGGCGGTCGTTCCGAGCACGGAAATTTAAAGGGCGCTAAATTTTTACTTCTAACATCACTTCTAGCCTATCACAAGAAAAAGTTAATAGGGGGGGGGGGGGGCTAAATTGGAACTTTGAACCGGGCGCAGTTCTCTTTTCGCACGCCCCTGTTTCCATTTTAGCTTTATTTCAAGAACTAATATACGGACTTTCATAAGAATTTAGATTCAATTAGTCCTTGATATTATTTGATGCTAATTATATTTTGGTGGAAATCGCTTAAGAGATGGCGCTGCTATACTGCATTATTCATAACTAATGCAATAGCGCTATTAACCCAGTCATTTTAGCAAAAATAGGGGAAAAATTAGAACAAAGCTGGATTTTTGCATAGGTGCTAGTTAGGTTATGTAGTTAAACATACTAAAAGTCCCCATCGATCCGATGTGAGCTTTCGCCACCAGGAGGCGCTAAAGAGCTTGAAAATCAGTTTTTTGTGAATATCTCACAAACAATGGCATTTAGAGAAAAAAGTTGAATTATAAAGTTGTAGATAATTTAATTTCCTATAAAAAGTGTTATTAACATTTGTTTGTCACATTAACCCTTCCCTGTCAAAAATGTAAAAAAGTGAACATATTTGAAAGTAAAATTATAAAAATACAAAAAATCTGTTGCGACGTTTAACAAAAATTATGTAAACAGATCTATAATTCTCACTTTTGAATTGGGAAAGTGAATATATAATATACATTTATGCTTGTTTCCACACCACTCTTGAGGTAAATCACTTAGTGCGTTTTTTTTATTATTGTGGTTTCCCCCGTAGGCATATACCAGTTATAGTGACTGGCTTAATCCAATTTCAGTCGTTTAACTGCTTTAGTAATTCTTTGCACAGCTTCAATGGACCACTAGTATTTCTGACGTCAAAGAACGTCACGATGGATTCTGGCTAATCAGCTTCTCAATTTATCCCGCAAGCGTTCACCAAAAGCCAATCAAATACCGCAATGCTTGTGGGAAACATTGCAAGCTCCTCCCCGTGCGTGTGGTCAATTTCTACACTCGATTCAGATTCGTCATTATCTGTATTTATTTCTTTCGTTGTTGTGCTGCTTTCAGTATTTTTTGTTTACCTTTCGATATCATCACTGAATTCAGAAACAGCGCTTCCCTCCTCCCTTGCAGTGGGCAGGATAATGTCAATATTTTCCTCGTCTTCAAATTCAATTTTACTTGTATTATGAAATGAAACTCAGCAGCAATTTATGCAAATATCAGAACATTTCAATCCAATTTTTCGGCATCCACATGCTTTTCCACATCCTTTGGAGCAAGTGCAAAAAATAGATTCAATAATATTTTTTGGTGCGGGCGGTAAGGTAGCAGGAATTGGAACCAAATTAGGTGCATTTTGCCAGCCCCAGTTCTCAGGAAGTAAGTTTATTGCTCAATCAGTATTGTACTTGATGATAAATACGTAAACTGTACAATCTAGCTGCATCTTTGGTAAGCGGCAACAATAAAAGGCTTTTTTTTACCAACAGCAATTTTTTTCTTGAAACATACATAACGGTACTTGTTCAGAGAAATTTCTGCTTTACTACCGTATAAAGCTAGAAAAATAGTTTTTCCTGCCTTCAAATTAAGATACTTAATCACTTTTAAAAATGCTGGCAGCTTGTATGTTATGATCTTCTTCCTTTTTCAAAAATTTTGTTAACGATATTTTACCTTTCCCAAACATTGCTGATGTTGAGTTACATCCTGAAAAAGTGTGGAAGAACAATATATGATCTTTCAGAACAGCATCATTGTTAAGAATGTGCGATGAATACAGGATGGTTACAATTCGTCCTCTTCCAGGCTTAATAAAAAATATCTCTATCTCTGGAGGTGCTAAAGCAGTCAACAATACGAGAAAGTCAACATCATCGCCAACAACAGCAGTAAGCGCACCAGACTTTGCTACTTCAATAGTGTTAATAATTAGTGTGACTGCATCATCTTCTGCTTGTTTCGCTTCGAAGCCATTCTCCATAAATTTCTCCATAAGCATAGATATGAGACATGTCTTATGTTAATGATTAGATTAAAAAAAACGCAATACTTTAGAGCTTTCTTTTTTCCTTCTGTAAAAAATCTTCGTTTAATGTATCAGAATATAACAAACATTTTCCCTTAAATTCAAACAACGGACTGTCATTTCTCAATTTTTTCTTCAATGGATGATTAATTTGTGCGGACGTTGATCTTTTTTTCTGCAATAGATTTATTGTATGATTTAATAGAATCCTTTCGTGAATAATTTTTCTTACTCTTTAAAACAATAATGAATTTACAGTTCATTCAATCATTTCTTCAAATGTTTTTCACTTATGGTCATCTCTTTCCGAACTTGCTGTCACAATGGACTTCAGTCGCTTTTTTTTTCTATTTTTACATAATCTTTCGAAACGCAGTCCTCATCTCATGCAAGATGAACTATTTTATCAATCTCTATTTTTCGCTCAGAATCAGCAATTAAGAAAGAGTCATTTTAAACTGTCATAACTAATTTAAACTTTCTACAACATGCGTTGAAAATAAAATTTTTCCCTTCCTAAAATCTCACAAAGAATTAATTATTACTTCGTTCAATAAATTAGGGTGATTTCATACTAGCGAAATGAGCGCCAAATGAAAATAAAACATTGGTAAGTACTCGTACGTGGTACATTTCGACAAATGCAAAGAGAGATAGCGTATTGGGCAATGACTATTCGTCACCTGAGAATAATACAGTTCTATCTGTGTTTTTGAAAATATTGACTTATCTATATAGAAAAGCTCTATTTGTATCTATGAAGGCATTTTTGCATCAAAATGATGTTATATATAATTTACATATAACCTTACAATTATATTACGACATTATTTTAATCGAGCGATACAAATAGAACATTTCTATATCGATAAGTCGACTTTTTTTCAAAAACACAGATAGAACCTTATTATTTTCAGGTGACGTATTGCACAAGCGCGCGAAAACGCCATACAGACAATGGGGGAGAAATGGGGGGGGGGGAATCGAAAGCTGTTTAGTATTTGTTCTGCCTCTTCGCCGCGTTATGATTGTTCTCGCACATTTTTTCAAAAATGTTTACTTTATGTTAATTTTTGGCAGGGAAGGGTTGGTGTGACAAAAAAATGTTAATGACACTTTTTGTAGGAAATTAAATTATCTACATCTTTGTAATTGAACTTTTTTGTCTAGATGCCATTGTTCGTGAGATATTCACATAAAACCGATTTTCAAGCTCTTTAGAGCCCCCTGGAGGCGGAAGCTCACATCGGATCGATGGGGACTTTTAGTATGTTAAACTACATACCTTAACTAGCACCTATGCAAAAATCCAGCTTTGTTCTAATTTTTTCCGCTATTTGCAAAAAAAGGTGCTAAAATGACTGGACTATATCTCAAGAACGAATTTCCATCAAAATTCAGATTCAATAAATCCCTGACATAGATTAGTGTTATTTAGTTCTTGGTGTAAATTGCCCTACAGGTGGCGCTGATATGCTGCATTTTTTATAATTTCGCAATAGCTGTATCTCGCGCTTTCATGAATTTTCATCAAAATCAGATTCAGTTGGTACCTGATAAAAATTGATCTTGATCAATTTTTGGTGTGCATCACTCAACAAAAAACGCTATTTTGCACGGGGGGAGGGGGGTTCTGAGGTTTCTTTAATTCTTCTATCTTAGAAACTAATACACTGAAATTTTGGAATTGGCACATCCGACTATTTTATCTTCGACTTTTGAAGGAAAATGAAAATTATATTACCTTCAGAGAAATCGATTAAAAATTTTAAAGTATCGATTAAATCGAGTTGGCCATAGTATCGATTAAATCGATTTAAAACATCGAAATCGCCCATCACTAGTTTAATGTAAACGAACTATTCGTAACACTTTTCAAAATTTCTGTCAAAATTAACAAAAAAATGTTGTTACTTATGACATGAACCAATCTTAATATGAAAAAAAATTTATTTCCTTTGCGATTTACATTAATAGGATTCGTATATATATCTATGTATATACTTGAATTAGTATACTGCAGCGTTAAAAAAACATGCATTTATCACATTTCTCTGCGACACTGCCTCATGCCTCAAATCGATGCGATTTTTTAAAATTTACAATACCTTATTCAGCAAGCGATGTTTCAGTCTGGTTAACGTATTTATACAGAATAAAACTTTAATGGATATGGAAAGCATTTGAAAGTAAGAGGTATTTTTTGCCCTTCCCTTGCTCATATCATGCGAAATATATTATCATCTATTCTTACTCCACTTGTCTTGAATATTTCCTTTGTTCTATATACGTAACAATTTTGTCAATTTTCTATAAAGTTTTTAATTCTAATATGTATTTCTTTTCTTCTGTTAGATGTTGATACGGACAACCCCGACGAAAAATCGATTTTAGTTTATGTCTCAACATTTTGCAAAGGTCTTGGAAAATACAGAGGAGAAATCACGTTAGGAAGGCGTATTGCAAATGTAACTAGTTTTGAAATTTATTATTATTAATTTTAATTTATATAGCATTAACTATCTGTATGATACAAATCCATTCTGGGATAAAATTCATTGAAACATGAAAAATGCTATTTTAATCAAATAAAAAAATAAAGTAAAAAATTGTTAACGAATAATGTGCTCACGTTTATAACAGAAAACGCCTATGACTAGATGAGGTGTGATGAAACCAGTAACTACTATTTCCGGATAAGATATATTATATTATTTGGATGCGTTCTGAGTCTTTAGAACTATCTAAGTATTTTTCTTGTACAAAACGTTGGTTAGCTTTTATCTGAAAGAGTATGCATATGATTATTTACCGTAATTTCGGGTGTATAAGCCGCAGCTCAAACAACTCTTTTTCGACCCAGAATTTTTTTAAAAACAAATATAGCTAGTCAGATCGTCGTAAATACACTGTTAAAACTAATGGTGACACATTGCACCTTTTAGGGGTGAAAGGCTTGTCTCACTGGTGACACCCCTAGAGGAGCTAAAATGGCACCCTTAACTAGGGTGAAAGGATGGCACTCCTAAACCAGAGTGTTTCAGGGGGTGAAAGGATGGCACCTCAGGGAAGAATAATGGCACCCCTTATCCACAGTGTTCAATAGGGTGAAAAGATGGCACCACATGGGAGAATAATGGCACCCCTTATCCAGGGTGCCCCAGGAGGTGAAAGGATGGCATCTCAGGGGAGAGTAATGGCACCCCTTAACCAGGGTGCCCCAGGGGGTGAAAAGATGGCGCCTCAGGGGAGAGTAATGGCACCCCTTATTCAGGGTGCTCTAGAGGGTGAAAGGATGGCATCTGAGGAGAGAGTAATGGCACCCCTCATCCAGGGTACCTTAAGGGGTGAAAGAATGGCATCTCAGGAGAGAATAATGATACCATTTATCCAGCGTGCCCCAGAGGGTGAACGGATGACACACATAATCCAGTGTGCCCTGTGGCATCCTACAAGAAATAGCACTCACAATCTATGGCCCCCAGTTGCAATCCCCTTCTCTCCACCCCCCCTTGTCAAGAAATTGTCTTGGCTTGAATCATGAAATACAAAGTGTTTACCCATTTTAGGTAGATTTCGTATGAAATACTACCTATTGCATTGTCTCCCATGTTGGAATTTCTGAAAAATTTTTGCGGATCTACACGAATCATGACTCCTAGACCCCAAAACTACCATCAGTAAAAAAGTTTATATATATATCTATCTATCTATCTATCTATCTATCTATCTATCTATCTATCGGTGTATATCACTTTCTTCTAGACACGATAACTTCCATAATTATGCTCAGATCTTCATCAAACTTTTACATAAAATCAAAGGGCATAAAATCTCGGTTAAGTTCGTTAATGGGCAAAATCGGACCAAGGAGGTGAAAGTTAGGAGGGTTTTTGTGAAAACAGAAAAAACGCGATAACTTTTTAATTAAAATAGATATCGAATCAGTTTAAAGTTTATATTACTTCTAAAAAATGAGGAAAAAGTTTATGCGTGACAGATTTTTGATAAAGTTAAAAGTGGGCTCAAGGGGCGAAAAAAACATGGTTTTTGGGAGAAAAAAATCATAACTTCGTCAATTCTCAAGATATCAAATCCAACTAAATTTTATATAAATGTACTCAATATTATCTAAAACTTTTGTATTTACAAGTTTTTGATAGGACCAATTTTTACCGATGAAAAAAATTAAAAACGAAAAGAAAAAGGGGGGAGGAAAAAGAAAAAAAACCATAACTTACTCAATTCTTAAGCAATTAAATCTAATTAAATTTATTTTACATCTTCACAATAATATCTACAATTTTTATATTGACAAGTTTTTCATAGAACCAATTCTTATAGCAAAAATAAATTAAACAAAAATAGGAGTTGGAGAAAAAACCTCAAATCCAAACTGCTTATATTCTGACTCATTTTAAAATTCATTTTTGATTTTAAACGCATCCAAATGACAGATCCTATTATTTAGCAACTATATAATGCGACGTATTGGCCAATTTTTTGATAAAGGCAGAATATATTTTTAAAAAGGCTGCCAAAAAAGGTATTTTGAACAGATTTCCCGAAGTTTTCATCATTAAAAAATTCATTAAGTATAACAAATTGCGTTTTTTATGCGTCATTTTTAAATTCATTTTTGTTCTCAAACCCATCCAATTTACAGGTCCTATTATTTAGGAACTATATAACTTGACGTATTGGGCGGTTTTTTGATAAAGGCAGAATATATATTTTAAAAGGCTGCCAAAAAGGGTATTTTGAACAGAATTTCACGAAGTTATCGTGATTAAAATTTGCGGAAATTTAAGAAATTGCGTTTTTACCGAGTCATTTTTAAATCTTTTTTTGTTCTCAAACGCATCCAATTTACAGGTTCTCTTATTTAGGAACTATATAATGTGACGGAGTGGCCAGTTTTTTGATAAAGGCAGAATATATTTAAAAAAAGGCTGCCAAAATGGGCACTTCGCACAAAATTTCCCAAAGCGACATGATTAATGAACTGTGGGTATTCAAATAACAAATTGGTTATTTTATGACTCATTTTTAAATCCAATTTTGCTCTGACACACATTCAATTGACAGTTTTTTGTTACTTAGGAACTATATAATGTGCGTATTCGTCGATTTTTTGATAAAGGGTGAATATATATATTTTAAAAGCTGTCAAAGTAAGCACTTCGCAAAAAAATTTCCCAAAGCGATCATGATAAAAGAATTGAGGTTGTATTCAAATAACAAATTGTTTATTTTATGACTCATTTTTAAATTCAATTTTGCTCTCAAACGCATTCAATTGACAGTTATTTGTTATTTAGGAACTGTGTAATGTGCCGTATTGGTCAGAGTTTTGATAAAGGCTAAATATATATTTTAAAAAAATCTGTCAAAGTAGGCACTTCGCACAAAATTTCTCAAAGCGATCTTGATTAAAGAATTGTGGATGTATTAAAATAATAAATTGGTTATTTTATGACTCATTTTTAAATTCAATTTTGCTGTCAAACGAATTTAATTAACAGTTTTTTGTTATTTAGGAACTATATAATGAGCATATTGTTCAATTTTTTAAATAAAGTAAGAATATAATTCAAAATATATTGCCAAAATGGGCATTTGAGTAAAAATAGGCTTTTTTTTTTTTTTTTTTTTTTTTTTTTTTTTTGAGATGAAAACTTTTCGAAATCTACCTCCGCCTATAGGCCATGCCGAAAGGGATTTTTTAAATTGAAGTTTGCAGAGAAAATTATCATGATCAGTCAATATTTTGAGTCTTTTTTTTTTTCTTTTAGATTGATGGGATATTATATTTTTAAACTCATTATCAGGTGTCCAAAGAAAAATTGTAGCATATTTTTGTAACTCAGAGAGGGATAATATGAACTACAAAAATAATCATAGAAAGGCAGAGAATTCAAATTGTACTTTCATTTACGTGGAGATTATTTTAAGAAAAATTCAAAATTTTAACTTTTATACAGTCTTTGCATTTCAAAATCACCAATCATAAGTCATCACTATTGCATTGTTAGTCATACCCAAAAGGTTTTGTTAGCATAAATCGCAAAATTTACACAACCCCTACACCTATTTTCTGCCTCTAAAATCACTGAGTTAGAGTCAAATATTGTGACTTTGTCATGCAATTTGAAGCCCGATTTTCAATTTTATGTTTTGAATTTCTTGTAAAATGAAATAAATCATGATTTTTGACTGTCTCTAACTCAGATGTTTGGATCAAACTTTTTGGGTATGTTTAAAAAAAGGCCAGTAACAATTTTTGTGATTGGGGATTTTTAGATGCAGGAACATTATAAAAATTTTGTTTTTTGACTCCAAAATAAGAGAAAGTACAAGTTATATCAGTTCGTTCAATTATCTATCTTCATATAAATATCTTTATGATTTTCACATAGTTTCAGAAGTAATCCGTAACCATCTTTTTTGACACATAGTATATTGCTTGACATGTATTTTCATTATTTTATATACAGGGCAACTGAAAATTATGGGGACACAAAAAATGCTATATCCTGTAAAATATATGCCATATTTTAATAAAAAAATAAAAGAAATAACAATATTTTAACAAATTGTTCATTGGCTTGATATTTATTTTTACACAAGTTTGAAAACGAAAGATCACAGAATTGACAGACCGCTGCAGATAATTCTGATTTAAATCATTCTATGCCTTGATAATTTCGCATCACATACAATGCAAACTGGGGATTTTCTATTTCTAACTTTTCTACAGAAGTCAAGTGAGTTAAGATCTGATTGTTCGAAGGCAATACACCTGTTATTAAATATCCACACAGATGGTTGTTGAAGGTCAATGTTGTTTTTGCTCCATGTGAAGGCCCCAATACTTTGGTTGCCAATTATGGTGTGGCATTTAAAACCTTTCCAAATCACACATTTTTAAAATTATTTTGCTTCCACGAGGCCAACACTTCGTTGAGCATATTAGTTACTGATCATTTTGACGGTTGTGAACTTTTCGGAGGATTAAGGTTCTCATTTAATAGAAGAAATACTACAAAATTTTAAAATAAGCATTTCTCAGATTTTAGTTGTGAAATATCAATGTCAAACAACGCACCAATATTTTTTCAGCTACCCTGCTGTATCTAATTAAAAAATATATAAAACACAAATTAGAAAAGCATATGTAATAAATGCTGTGTAATTTTTAAATTAGTAAGAATATTTCATATTCTTTAAAATTCTTCCAGAAAGTTAGCCATCAAGCTATGAAATGAATTATAGAAAATAAGTTCATTTTATAGTTGTGGTAAAATAACAGATGAAATTGAGTAAAAAAAAAAATCATTTTTACAATATATGTAGTACTTACCTTTATAGTGAACTTATGCAAATCCATATTTTATAGCATATATCCATACAGGATTGGAAATTAAGAACTGTATGTAAGGTGTCAAAATAATGCCTACGATTTTTTTCGATGTGCCAACTGCATTTCATATTTTCTTATTTCTTTTCACAACCATGTTAATAATATTGCATTGCATATTTAATTTTAATGTATTGAAGGGAAGTGGGGAGGAAACTTTATATATTAAACACTTTTTCTTACTAAACAAAATAAAAACTGACTTTCCATAAGTATATGAAACCTGATTAAACTACAATATTTGGATTCTGGAAAAACTTATTCTTTTTATGAAGCTCATATGCATACAAAACAGATAATCAAGCAAATATGTCCACAGAAAGAAAATATGAGCTTTAGATATAACCACGGATAAGCTAATTTTTAAAAAATCTGAGACTAACAGTATATCAGAAAACAAAGTTAGCAAATAAATGAAACTTTGGTTGCCAATTATGGTGTGGCATTTAAAACCTTTCCAAATCACACATTTTTTTGTTTGTTTGAGGAAGGGAGTACAAAAATTTTAAAACATTTTTAATACAGTTTCTTATTTTAGGAACATATAAAGATGCAGAAATATCTCATAATAAAAGAAAATCTTATTTACAGGAGTGTAATATCCAAGGACCAGTTTTATCAGTCATTGGTTAAAGTGAAGTTAACTTAGAGGTTATTGACAGGTCCAAAATTCTTAAGATACGTGCTGATGTCATGGTGCAGAGGGGGGGGGGGGGATGTATGCTAAAATGCAAATGAAAGCATTTGCTAAACAAAAATTAAAGTTAAAGAAAGCTAGCTATCAAGATTTGACGACTAGGAATAATTTTTCTATAATTTAGTTTCATTTGACGACTAACGGCTGCTGATTTCTAGTCCTGTATCCACATCAAAACACTTTCTGCCAAACTGTTTTTGTGTTTTGACTTATTGCATCTGAAATTTTAATCCAAAGAGTAATTATAATGAAAGGAATAAAACACTGAATTAAAAAAAGAACCTTTTAGTTCAGATAATCTTTTTATTGTAAACACCAAGAATGTATTAAATATTATTAAACAAAGACGTGACACTATGTGGAACTGATGTCACTGAGAAAGTTTTGAAGACATAAGTATCTAATAAAAATGATAAAAATTTAAATTGGCTTTTGCTATAGTTAACGTTAAACAACCAAAATAATGCATACCACAAAGTAACTAAGCTTATAAAATTATCAGTTTTTGTAATTAACTGTTTATATAAAATTAATAGATAGGATGAGTAATTTAACAAGTTGCTTGAGTTGCGGAGCACAATAACAAGTTGAAACACAGAAATTTCTACATCTTCTTAATGGTAAAGAGTCGGAAACTTTTCTTGTATCAAGCATGGTAATGTAAGTACTGTAAATGTAAGTTCACAATCTAAAATAATAATAATAACACATTAAGGAAAACACACAACAAGACAGTCCAATTAAAATGTACAATCAAAGTACAGCAAAAATGGTAGATGAATGAAAAAAAGAAAGAATAAAATTTAAATAAAATTTAAATTATAACTCACAAGGCCAGACAGCTAATGTGCCCGCAGGTTCTGTATGTAACGTGATAACTCTATATAAATATCAGATTTGCTTCAAATTTTATATGTAGGTTCATTCTGATAAGGTTCTTCACTGATTAGCATTGGAGGTTCATTGGTTAAATATGAAGGGGGGTGAGAAGAGAGTGCTACCCCTTAGAATGAATATATTTTGGATAACCCTGTCAAAACTAATGCAGCAGAAGCTCTCAAACTGTAGATTGTGATTAAGTGGCTTATTGTTACAAACTGTGTTCATTTTTATGTCGATAGCATGTAAACTCGTAGAGAAAGTAAGGTTTTTATAAAAATAGTCCCAAATTTTCCCAAGATTTTTGCTTATAATTTGCAGAGTTCTTAATATAAAATAATAACATTTTTTGAAAATCTGACAAACAACATAGCACATAATACCCTGTAATTAGAATTAAAAAATAATAAAAATTGCATGAAAGATGAGTAGGTTTACTAAATAATTTTTCACTGCGCATGCGTCAACGATATCAAAATTTCATTTGCATATTAAGTTAGCTAAATGTATAGAGCAACTTTTGTGAAAGTCGCAAAATCATAGCTTGAAAATTCTAAAAATAATCGTCAATATAATAAGTTAAAAATCCGTTGTTCCCAAAATGAAGCAAAAAAAATGAGAGATTTTATCCAAATGTAGTAGTAAGTACCGTATTGTGTATTCTATATTGGCACTAATCAATGGATATATGGATACAACCCCTCTTGTTTTGCTTCAGTTTAGAAATAACGGATTTTTAAATGATTCTATTGACGATTATTTTCAGAATTTTCAAGCTATGATTTTGCAACTTTCACAAAAGTTGCTCTATACATTTAGCTAACATAATATGCGAAATTTTGATATCGTTGACGCAATGTTGTTTGTCAAATTTTCAGAAAATATTATTATTTTATATTAAGAACTCTGCAAATTATAAGCAAAAATCTTGGAAAAATTTGGGAGTATTTTTATAAAAATCTTAATTTCTCTACGAGTATACATGCTATCGACATAAAAATGAACACAGTTTATAACAATAAGCCACTTAATCACAATCTACAGTTTGAGCGCTTTTGATGCATTAGTTTTGACAGGGTTATCCAAAAGATATTCATACATTTTTTAATTTGTTGGCGGTCCCCTATAAAGTTTCTGGAAAAAATCTTCACGGAAATATATGACCTGTACTATATTGTTTATACACTGAGAGTTTCAGGATAATTCCTCATGTATTTTTCTAGATATTTTGCAAAATGTCTAAAATCGCAAGTGGGCGATAATCAATGGCCAGGTAGTGTATTATATTTATACACTAAGATTTACAGGATAATTCCTCATACATTTTTCTAGATATTTAACAAAATGTCTAAAATCGCAAGTGGACGGTCATCTCTGGCCCTATAATGTATATCAGAAGCTTTAGGAAACTGGCTAATTCTTTATTTCCCCTTTTGCTATATGGGGGAAAGTCGGGTGGAATGGGGCAGTAGGTTTTTCTCTTTGTGCATTATTCTAAACATTTCATCGATCGCACACAAGATGAATCAATGGTAATCCATTCTTCAGTTTACAAAAAATATTGATATGCATATACTTGCAAATGTATGAAAGGAAAAATTATTTCAAAAATCCAATTTAAATTTGATTTATTTGCTTTCAATATATTAAAAGCTTGTTTATGTATAAATGTAATAGTTTCCCTATTTATGGAACATTATACTATATATTATCCATAATTTTAACTAAGCCTAAAGCAGCATTTTTGTTTGAACAAGAAGTTTAACACAAACAAGGAAGTGGCGAGGAATGGGACATGCCAGAAAAGGGAGGAATGGGACGCGCCCAGTTCCTTTTTTTAATTAATAATAATGCGAATTGCTAACATGCAAATATTTTTAGAGGATAATATATTAATTATAACATTGATAATATATGCATTCATACTTCAAAATGTAAATAAATTGATGATTATTTAAGGCGCAACGCGCACAGAAAAATACCCGGATGATAATGCAAAGTCTATGGGGGCGTTCTTTTTAAATATTTCACCCAAATTTTAATATTTTTACGTGATTGTATTGCACAAGATTGCTGAGGGCGATCCACAACCGGCGTAGTTTTTACTTTTTCAGTTTTGGTTTCAGATTTTTTTTTAATTACTTTAACTTACGAAATCGGTTTACACCGGTTCTGAAATTGAAACTATCGTTATACAAAAAATATAAAAGCAAAATCAAAAAATAAAAAGTAGGTCGGTTATGGATCATCCTCAGCTGTCTTGTTCAAAAAAAAAAAATCATTTAAAAATATTAAAATTTGAGTTAGGTATTTGAAAAGAACGCTCCTACAGACTTTTACCTTATCATCCGGGTCTCTTTCTGTGCCTAGTATGGGGCCTTAATGACACCTATGACAGAGAATCCTGAATTTTCATTCCAGTCGTGAAGATACTGGAATTTTATATTGTGGCATATACATTATCAACTTACAACCTTTGTTTGATTGTTTATCTTACCGACACTATAGGTTATTTTGCGCCTTATAGCTTTTTTTATTATTCTTGTCACATAACTCTTAATGAGGAGGTATGAGACACATTTTGAAACTTACGCTCTCTTTAGAATAAAATAGTATTTGCGCGTTATGTTTCTATATTGTTCAGGGGGATTAAAAAGTGTTTTACCTTGCATGCTATAACTTGAAATTTTTCTTTTTGTATATATAAAAAAAAAGTTCTTACTTTTGTAAAAAAGTCCCACCCCACCCCACTCTCCCCTATCTAGATATTATATATTAATACACAAATGACATGAAAATAGAATTTTTATCAATAGTATTATATTAAAATACAGTTTAAGGGCTAACAGTTTATTGTATATCCTTAGGTTTTTACCACTTTCTCCCCAGGTTTTTACCGGTAAAAATCTAACCCTGTTTATTGGTCTTGTTTCAGAACGGGTGGAATGAAATATTGTTAAAAATTATGTCATTAGAAAAATGTTTAAGATTTATAAATGACAGTGCAAAAATCGCCTTTAAAACACGAGATCTTCATCTCCTGCGGAAAAATTTCACATTTGTGTAAAATTACGATCTAAGTTTTTATTCATTGTTATATTTTTTGAACATACACTATTTCTGTAAACTATTCTGAAAGTTCAGTGGAGTAAATACAGATTGTTTACCTTTTATAATTTGAATGTTCATGACTACAAATTTGTCATATCGGATGATGTTGATCATTGATAAAGGGGGGGGGGGGACTGATTACGTTCTAATCAAACTTAAATTACTATTATTGAAAAAAAATATTTTATTTTATTTAACCATAAAATTCTGCTGCTAAATAAGTTTAATGCGAAAGAATACTTTAAAAAAAAAGTGTGTAAATCTGCATAACCGATAATCAGATCATAAGGTTTATTCAATTCAATACCCTAACATTTTCCCACCTTTTTGAAAGAAAATGAAACCAAAAGTATGAAAATATGAAGAATTGGGAGTAAGAAAACATATTGGTAAACCCAAGAGACCGCTAAATTCGGGTTTTTAGGCATTTCCCACCAAAGTATGACTTGGCTGACTAATAACGTTTTAATATGCAAATCGAGGTTTTATCCGTGATTTTTATCCTTAAATGGGACTAAATGATTGTCCGTGCTACCGCCTCCTGATCTAATCTTATTATGAAGATTATTTTGGAAATAATGGTGGTTAATAAGGAAAATATTAATAATGAAAACCCTGTAAATAAGTTTTGATTACTTTAAGATTTGCAAGTATTCAAGTGTCTTAAATGAAAAAAGTTACCCCCCCCCCCCCCATCAAACAAAGACAAATCAGGTATACTGAAACAATATTAGAGACGTTACGCGAGGCTGCAATATGGTGTGAATTAGCCTTTATAGGAGGGGTTCGGATAGCACCTATGCGACAATATATGCAAAGCCAGCCAGATGTTGTCCGAGATCCCGTGTAAAGGTTAAAATTAAAACTTCGCGATTAAAATTAATTGCTCTTAACTGTATATAGACGCAAAAACATATTTTAACCTTAACTGCTTTGACAAAAATTGATACATAACTACTGTCAGCTGTCTGTCAGACCATTTAATCTGAAGATTAATAAAATGTTACATTAATTCTCGGAATACTATTTATGTATTAAACTTTATGTACAAGAATATTATAAATCAAATTCAGCTATTCAAAAGTATTTAGAGGTAGTAATAAGACTTCAAACTAAAAAAAATTGACCAGTATCTATAGTTAAACTAAAAATTACAAGTTAAACTGTGAAACTTTAAAAACTCACGGTGTCTGAGACCACTAACAGCAGTTAAGGGTTAAATCTAAACAGTTGAGTTTAAACACAAGATAAAATGGTCATAGAATATTCCGATTGCAACAAGATTCGTCTATAATAACTGATTTGTAATGAAAAAATATGTAAATATTTTTACAATCTTTCATTTCGCTCTTTCTAACTGTGCGGCCTTAAGATTCCCGTGCTTAGTGCAGTTTGCTCCAATTGCTCCTCGGTAGCTAATGCCTCGATAAATCATTTAAAAATATTGCCATGTAAACGAAAAATTGTAAAATAACTGCATCATAGGTTTAACATTAGCAAGCGGGTATTTTGGTAAGAGTGTAGCTTGTAGCTTCACATAATAAATTTAACAATCAATCATACTAACAAAAAAATCTAATTTACTGTTTTTTTATGACATTACATATAGGGATGTACAATAAATTAACGTAACAATAAAATAAAATAAAATAAAATAAAATAAAGTTAAATCTTACCTTTAATCAGACTTTACCCGGTTCACTGGTCGCACAAATCGGATCGTTAAGTCCTCGTTGTTGTTTCATTGTAGCTCAGTGGTTAGTCCTCAATTAATATCGCCAATTTACACACTGCCATGTTTTGATTTGTTCACACCCGTAAACTTTACTTGCCGACACCGCAAGCAGAAAGACACACGTCATAGCGCATGCCCAAGTTGCCAGTCACCCGATGAGGTGGTACATTGCTACCAATACGAAGTGCATGGCACCTTATTTAGCTCCCATTATCCAGTAACAGATCTGTCGTCACCCCATCCACATATTCAAACTCCTATGACACCCTAGGGTTCCAAATGGCACCGCCTTTTCACCTCCGGGTCCCAAATGGCACCGGTTTGTCACCTTTATTTTTAACAGTGTATTTCTCTTCAATCACTAAATAAGATTTCTGGGTCCAAAAAGAATTGTTTGATCTGCGGCTTATACACCCGAAATTACGGTAGGTCTATTTTATTACAATGTAAGAAACTAATTTTAAATCCATTGTAAGTTATTTACAGAAGCAAATTTGAAAACCTATCCAGAGAATCAATGTACCAAAGACTATTAAAAGAGGTTTTGCTCTTTCAAAATTCTAATTTATGTTAAAATGTCAGTCACCAATATGCTTCGATGAAATGGAAAAGAAAATGTATTGTATGCAGTGTGACAAAATCTAAATATTTATTAGAAATACTCCATTTTGTATTTTATTTTATGCCTAAGTGCAGCAAGATCACTAGATCGTTAGGATCCAGTGTAGACCCCATTTGCTCTACCCGGTAAATATCTCTAAGCACCGCAGGTCATACAAACAGAATTTTCATTTAATAAATGAAGTCAAATAAGTTCGGCACATGAATAAGTTATATTTTATTAAATAATTTTTAATTCTAATTTCGGGTTCGTAACATATTTGTTTGATCTGCTGATCCTACATCGAGATTTAGATATTGCTAATTTTCTGGCACAGAATTTTTTTTTTAATATATCGGCTATTTCTTTGGGAAGCTACACGAGATTAAAACAGTCCTTGAATTTGAACACCACTATTTTCTAATAATAATCTTCGCCCTTTTTAATTGTAGAATTTTTGCCTTTAAAAAAAGACGAATAAGGGAGAGTAGCTGAATTTGGAACACTTCACTTATTTTCAGGTGTAACTCACTTAACTGTTTGGATAAGCGCAAAATATCTCAACACGTGGTCAATTCATTCATTTACTAAATAAATAAATCTTTTAAAGAGTTATATTTTGAAAATGTTAAGTTTTATTTTAATTTAAAAAAAATATCAAATGGGGTCCAAATTCAGCGATTGGTCTCCAAAATTAGATCCCCTCCCCAGTCTTCTAAATTGGGCCAAACAGTATCAGGCTGTTTTAATGAGCAGGGAATATAATTGATTTTATTAAAAGCAAAGTTTCGGATTAATGATACAATGAAAAAAAACAACAGCAATGAAATATAATGAAACCAAATGTCCGAAAGTAAGATCGATTGTTTTAAATCAAAACGTATTTAAAATAAAAATCAAAAGAATATGTAATTAAGAATACAAATTACAGGATTAATTGCCAGTTACTTGAATATCATGTAGGAAGGGGTACAAGACTTACACGTAAATTTCTTTTGTTCATTTTTTATTCCAGCACACACAACATGGAACCATATTCGGCAATTTGAACTTTGTATCATTTTTGCTATTTTATTTTTCTTAAAAATTAGGCAAAACCAATCATCATTGTTTTGATTTTTCTTTTTAGATTATGAATCATTACTATTTTGCAACAGAAGATTTTGACAGAAGTTTTACCATATGTCTATAGTCTTCCCTACCATCATTTTCATTCCAATTGAATTCCTCCTATTTTTTAAAACTTGATGCTGGAATTGCTTTTATGCTTTGAAAGCTTTTTTTCTGTATTTCATTTCAAGGTTTATTTTATATGGCAAAAATGTTAACACATCTATATATTAGATTAATTTATAACACGATTATACAACCGGTAAATGAATAATAACAGATGTAAATTTTCCAAGTGGGTGGAAATAGTCCAAGTCAGGATTCGAACCAGGGATCTATTGGCTGAAGCCACCAATGCTCTCCCAACTGAGCCATCCCGGACGAAATACTGGAAGACTATTTCACACAAATAACCTCAACGATCACACATTCTGGTCTGATACTGTGGATGAGCTCAACAAAATAAATCGAGGTTAATATATGGAGCTGCAGAAAACGCTGCATATGAAATTATATATTAGATTAATTTATAAAACGATTATACAATCGGTAAATGAATAATATTCATTTACCAATTCATTTTCATAATAATATTATTCATTTACCGGTTGTTTACCCTGATCATTTACCCCTGTTTTCGAATTTCTCCTTATGTTGAAATAGGATTTTACGAGCGACGAAACATCCCTTAAATAACGCATTGTCGCAGGAGTAATTTCTTCTACATTTAGGTAATAGAAAAAATTTAACTAAATAGGTAACTGCCAAACTCCACCGATTTTTGAATACCTTTTTTCTGAATAGCGTACCCAAGAATAGGAAGAGTGAAATCTGAAATCTATTTATTTTATGAATTTTCGATTAATTAAGTACCGTTTGAAAATAGTGGTATTCAAAAATTGTAAGGTTTGGCAGCTATGTAAGTAGTTTACTTTCAGAAATGCATTTTTTTCTTTCAATGTATCAAGCTGCCACAAAATGTGAAAATTTTAGTGATTGAATGAAAAATCTGACTAAATATGTTAATACAATTACAGGTCATAAGTAAAACTAAGGAGATTGAAAAGCTGAAAAAACGTTATACAAAAGAAGCTAGTGAGCTTATGGAATGGATTCACTCAAAGCTCCGATATTTTGAATCTCAAGATAACCTCGAATCATTACAGGATATACAAAAAGAAATAGCAAACTTCAAAACATACAGGACTGTGGAAAAACCTCCCCAGTAAGTTTTTCTACGTATATATGTGTTATGTCATATAAATTTATTGATTTATTTACTTAATAACTACCAATAATGAGCATGTAAAATGTCTTATCTTATAAGAGAGTTCAACTGAATATACAATGGGATATTAAGAATTTGACAAGTTTGATCATACATAACGTAAGCTTTAATCGATGTTAGCACCGCCAGAGTCGCTTCTCACAAACTCTGTAACTGTGCAATTATATACGTAGCTTAACGTGTTTGCTATTTTAATTATAATTAGAAACCCCGCACGGCGGTTTCTGGGCCTACAGAAAATGTACTGCTTATCTGTGTTTCTTTTTTTATTTCCGTCTGGGCCATTTCGGATCACTGAAAATTCTTGATTATGATTAATTTTAGATCACTACAAAGTCAAATTTCTTGATTTCAAGACAATTACACACGAATTAACCCACCAAGAAGGGCGCAAGGTATTTTGACACATCGAGACCGCTCAGTATTTTAATGGTTTTTACTTTAGCACCAATAAATGTAAATGATAATCGTCACCTTATTCATTCGGTGTCAGATGCTACAAATTCTGCGATAAAATGAGTTGAAGATTACTTTAAAAAAGTAGTGGTGACAAATGTAAAAACCATGCTCTCTCTGGATCTATCATGTCTGGTGCGTGTCTTCTCGGGTCAAAAAGCGACTAAGGCCTGTCTCAAAAGTTTAAGCACAAGCATAAAATGTTGATTTTTAAAGAATTATAAAAAGTTAGAATGAATAAAATTTTTTTATTTGCAGATTTCTCAACATTATTTAAATAAATGATATCAAAAGTAGAAAAAAAATAAATTAGATAATTGTAAAAAATATGATAAAAAATGTTAAAAAAACTGTCTCAAAAGTTTATGCACAATGTCAAAAACAACCAGATTTATAATTTTTACATAACTTTTACTTACAAATTATTTTTCCGCGATTTCGGATTAGTTCAAATAAACTTGCGTCCATCGAAATTATTAGATTTTGTAGAGTTTCTCGTAGCAAAGATTACCATGCTTTCTCAATGGCTTCTAAGTGTTTTTCAATAGAGTCATACTGCTTTCCATTGCCGTAAACCTTGTGGGTTAAAATACCCCAGACATTCTCAATCGGGTTCAAGTCTGGACTTAAAATTGGCAGTCAAGAACTTTAACATTTTTCTGAGAAAGCTAAAATTTTGCAGAATATGATAAGTGGATTAAGGCATTGTCTTGTTAAAAAGTCCATTCAGGATCCCCCAAAATGTCACCGAATAGAAGAAAATGTTGGTTTAGCATCTTTTGATGCTTTTTGAATCTTATCTTCCTTTTAGAAAATAGAGAGATGTCTGGCCATTGAATCCAAATGTCCCCCCCCCCGAAAGCATAGAAGATTTACCGCCTTGCTGCCTGCTGAAAAATGCCCTTGGTTTCTTTCGTAAATCTTGCCAATACGCGTTCCAATCATCATGGCCATCTAAGTTCCACTTTTTCTCATCACTGAATAAAATAGTAAGCCATTTGTCTAATTAGGACATGGTTTTTTTTTAGCCCAGTTCATTCTTACCTGTTTGTGATGTAATTTGAAAGACGGTTTGCGAGCCATTTTCTTTAGTATGATGTAATCACACTCCTTAATGCGTCTATGTACAGTGTCTTTAAACACCTGTGTACTGAGATTATTTTTAATCTGCCGTATGGAACATATTTTGTCTATATACCAATCTCCATATTCTCTGATCAGCCTGAATAGTCGCAATACGTGGTCGTCTACATCTTGGTTTCCCCTTTAAATTATCATTTCTAGAGAGTATTTGATATATATCTCGTTTTCATCGATTAAAAACTTTTGCAATTTCAGAAAAAGTTTTATTTTACGATTTAAAAAACTTTAAATACTTTCAAAATCTCACATTTTATGAATTCTTTATTTTTCGGCATTTTTAAAACGAGAGGAATAATTTCTCCACCTTTTATACTTTTATAAAAGTGCAATATGATGTCATACAACGTCATTATGCACGGACAATCTCGTGTTTCCAAAAAAATTTGCAGTAAGTGTTTAAAATTTTGAGACAGCGTTTCTTCAAGAAAAAAGGAAAATTAAATTAAAAAAAAAATATATTTTTTTTATTTTAACCACCCAAAATGGCTTATTTTATTTTATTATGATTAAATGTCAAGTATTTATTGTAAATTAGCATAAAATATTTTCTTAGTCAATTATTTTAAATCAGATTTGCAGAGTGCTTAAACTTTTTGTGACAAACTATATAATCGATTACAATTATATGATTCAATTACTACAAGTCTGTTTTCAAAAAAAAAAAAAAAAAATAATTTGAACAAGAAACTCTTTATTGCTTCAATTTAAATAAATCACTAAGATATTACCTTAACTATATAAATAAAACGAGAGATTCTACAACTTAAATCTCTTTAAACAATATAAAACAAGAAAACAGCTGAATTTGCTCTGTACATTGCTGTCGAGTTTTACGTATTTTTCCTACCACTATTCTTTAACAGAGAAATTTGTTTTATTTAATCATCGAAAACAAACTCTTATTAAATAAAGCAAATATTTCTAATCAAAAGCAGTCATAGGAAAAAAGCGGAAAAGTTGGCAGCAATGTCTCCATGTATAAGTAGTTTTTGCTTAACCCTTTAACGTTCATTGGTTTCTCTACGAAACCACAAAATTTTAATTCCGATATGCAACAACGACACCGGAATTTTAATTTTAAAAAATCCATTTTATTATGCGTGAAAAATCACCTTTTTCTTATTTATAAATATATTTGTTCGCAATTACCGGTGTCAGTCATTTATTTCCCTATCTTAGTAATGAAAATGCTTTTTCCGTTAAAGGGTTAAACAAGTATAACTTATGCATTGAAATGTGTCAACTCAACTTCCGCTATGTCTTTATGTTATTTCCTTTAGAATATTTTCATTTTTGACATAGTTACTCGTATTTTGAAAATTAGCTAAAAACAGATTATTCCAAGTTGTTATCGTAATATAAAGGATATTAGGTAAAATTTTTTCGACATCATATAGCCGATAATCACACTATATACTTGGCTTTCATTGTCAATAAAAAAATGTAAAAATAAATATTTTAATTAAGAGTTTATTTCCTTCTAGATATGAAAAAAAGAACCAGATTGAAGTTTTGTATTTTTCAATACAAATGAAACGCTTTGGTAAAAATGGCTGGATTCCACCAGAATCAGTATCTCCAGCAGCAATTGAAAGAGCCTGGTCTGAATTACAAAGAGCAGAACATGAGCATGAAATCAACATTAGAAATAAACTAAAAGAACAAGAAAGGCTTGAGAATCTTGCATATAAATTCGAATCAAAAGTAAGACCTATTTTAAAAGTGTCTTTAGATTTAATATGTGTAAAATAAACTGTAGAATTATCTTGAAACCTTGAAACTGTTCGTTGCATTATCATAAAACTTATCAAGATTAGTATCTCTTATAACAACATCATATTTAATTTCATATTAAATTGGTTATGATAGTCAATATATAATATTTATAAAGTATTTTTTCAACAATTATAACTTCCCTTTTACCTTTGATTAGAAATATCTATAACGTGTTTGACGAATCTCTACTGCTCTTTCGACATTTTAATTTTTACATTTACAATGAAAACTAAAGCTGTACTACTTGGTGCAAGCGAAAAATTATTTGAGAATGACATTGAATGCAAGAATCTGAAAATGGAATAAGGGACTTCATGTATTTAATGGTTTTGTCCTTAGCTTGAATTGGACGGAGGACAATAACTTTTTGAGCAAAAAAAAATAGTCTTCAAATTATGTAAAGATCATTGTTCATTTGTAAAGTTGCAAGTACAAATTACATTTGAACTATAAACGGCTTTGCCATTTGTCAGAAAAATAGATATTTTTTGCCATTGTTAAAAAAACAACAACATTCGCTGCAGAATATTTTTGAATTTTTAGCGCTCTGGTGCTGCGCAACCGGAGATTTAGTGGTTAAAGTTATTTTCAAGGAACTTAAAAACCTATATAGAAAAGAATCTCACAGTGAAAGACAGCAGTTTTTAAAACGAAGTTTGTGCTTATACCACTTGACGTTAGGCTGTTCACGTTCAGCTATGCTTTGTTAAAATAATATTATATATTCGCCGGCCATATTACATGTGTTGATTTTGTCTCGTTTGGAATTTACAGAAATTAATTCTCTTTAAACCTGAAAGTTTCTTATTAAACTCTGTTACAGACCATATATTTTTAGTTTATTTATATTTTAATTGTTTTTAGTATTTAACCCTCTCCATCCCGATTTGTTTTTCACAAATCGGTCTTTGAACTAATATAATTAAAATGTTATTGAAAATTGCGATAAAAAACTGATTAATGCAATAAATAAGACCTTTATCTTTAAAAGACATCACTCAAAATAAAGTTTAATCAAAAGCCTATTCTAAAACATAGCTTTTCATCATTTAATTTAAGAACCTCAAATGAGGATCAGGGGAGCGAGAGGGTTAATTTCGAATACATACGTGTACTGTATAATTTCTCCATTCACGACCAAAGAGTTAACTCTAACCAAGCCGAAGGAAAAAGTACATAGATGCTATTTTAATAATTGCTGTAATAGCGAAGCGTTTACTGTGCACTAGTTTACTGTGTACGCTGGTACACAGTAAACCAGTGTTCAACTGTATAGAATTACAATTATATTTATTATATAATAAATAAAATACATTTTATGTTACTTTAACAAGCTTTTATTCTTTGAGACATATATGCCGAAAAATAGGGTGAAAAATTTCCCCTTTACTACTGCATATCAGCTGCAAATTCCAGGCCTCGATTTATCTATATTTTTGAACCCTTCTGAGTTGAGGTCTTCAACTGGTGGTCTGCAGAAAAAAATCTGGGCATTATCTGGATTTTTTTTAAAAAAAATTGTTGATAATTGTATTCTATAGATAATGAAACATGATATTACTCCAAAAATTTCATATATTTAAGAAAATTTAGATGCTTAATTTTGAGAATCTAAATTCTGTCAGGCATTGATAATTATATTATTACATATTATTTGTTATTTATTTTTCAAACAGACAAATTTTTAATTTTTACCATCCCTCTCTAAACTGTGAGTATTCATTCTTAATTAAAAGAGCAATGAAAATTTGGATTCAATTTTCAAATGCATATTTGTGATAAACAAATATTTTGCTTGTGTCTCAATAATCAAAACTCCATACCGGTCTCGGTTTGAAATAAAAAAAGCTTTCCCTGTTTCAATAACATCATTGATGCACAAGCATATGAACGTGTTTCAAATAAGTTCAAACATATGTCACATTAAACAAAGTGTGATACTTAAATCAGCTTCAATTATTTTTATTTTAATTAATTTTAATAATTTTGTTAAAATTAAACATATCTTAAAGATTTTTGTTAAGATTAAATAAGCTCTTTCTGCGGTCAAATAAGTTGAAGATTAGTGCTAAAAAATAGTGGTATCCTGCAGGTCACTGTTTTAAACACCTCATTTATAACTATGTGATGTCAAATAGGTTCATTTAAAAATAATAATAATGGAACTGTGATAATTATTGTACAAATGTATTTATATTATTTAAAAAAATATTTGGGTAAGCGGGACTAAAAATTACGAATTTAGTGGTCTGTGAAGTTCAAAAGATTGGCGACCGCTGCTTTAGAGTGTTTTTCAACGTAGTCATTGATAAATAGATGCTCATGAATCCAGGCATAACAATTATGTATCAAATAGTTGAATATATCGATGAAATGCATCAAAAAACCAGCACACTGTCTTATTGTATAGGAGATGTGGTAAACAATGAGACGAATTTATTTTTTAAGGTTTCACCTTTTTTTTATTATTCTTATATATTCAGTATGCAGCATTCTCAAAACAAGCAGATTTGCATAAGCAATGTCTAAAACTTCTGAGGTCGATGTGTCTTAATTAAAGTTTTTAAAAAACATGTCTCACTGTGTATACGATTATTTTTAGCCCTTCAATTAAAGTGAATACATGATATAAAACCCTTCAAGATAAAGAAAACATAAACAAGTAGAATATTTTGGCCTGCAGAAGTTTCACGACTTCAATATAAAAGATCCTTTGTCAGAAAATAAATAAATAAAATAGATAGTGAGAAACAATTGTAGCAAACCATGTATGATATTGCTAAACACCTGTTTCCCATTCTCTGAATTTTAGTCTGAAGATTCAAAAGGGACACATTCTATAAAACCTTAAAACCAGGATCCCAATCAGCTGGAGAAGCTAGAACGAGTTCAGAAAAAAAAAATGCTGGGTAAATACTCATCTTATCTTTTTCCTCTACTTTAATGGTAAAAAACATAGATAAAAGTAGAGGAAAATTATCCTCCTGTCATAAAACTTTTTATTACAAAGATTTGAAAAAGATAAATACATTATAATGATATTATTATTAAAATATTATGAATTTTAAAGGCGTCTCAAGAAGTTCTTAGGGCGGAAGGGGGGGGGGATCTCTTCCCAAACTTCAGTAATGTGGTTACGGCCCTACTTATAAATTGTAAATTTATTTCGAAAGCTTGAGATTTTATTGGAAGTAAACTTATTTTTAAAGCTTGAGCTTTTCATTATGACGGTCTCACAAGTTATTAAAACTATTTTAAGGGCATGGAAACAACAAAATTGTTTATTTTATAAGTAACAATGACTCAAAATTCCTTGCTTGCAAATTTCGGCACCATTGTTCAGTGATATGCTCTAAATATGGGTGTAATAAGCATACACATTAACTGCAACGACGGCAGCAAACCTACATACGTTCATCAATGTTATAATATTAACCCTTCGGACTCCGCTGCCTCTTACCCTAATTTTATTGGATTAGCACGACTTTTTTAACAGAACTTTCCTTGAAGTAGACAATTTCAAAAATTCTCTGATTAAATAAGGAAAATTTTATTTTACTATATTACTAGTGCCAAAAACAAATTTTTGGAAGGAAAGATGATGTCTCCGCAGCGGAGGCAACGGAGTGCCAATGGTTAATATTAAAGATTTTACTTTAAGTTTTCCATCTCTATTGTTAAAGCTGTTTTCTTGGGATAAGATTTAATATTCTTGGGAGACTTATAAACTTGATACGACGGACCATCTGCAGAATTTTTAGATGCTGTGTTAGTAAATAACTGATCCATATTTAACTCATTGGTTTCCTGAAGATTATTAAAAAAATGCTGAGGGTAAAAATAATAGGTATCGTCCAAAAAATTTAGATCAAAAGGATAAATTCCAGTCTTTTTAAATCCAGATAAATCAAAATATTTATTTGAATAAATGATTTCGAGAAAGCTTCACCAATAAGTCCTCTTAACCAATTTCCGAATTTTCAACTTAAAAAAAAGATTAAATTTCAGATATACACTAGTAGCATTTCTCCCCAGTACTAATGTTTCTTTCTATTATGTTTTATTGGATTTTCTATAACTTTTTATTAATGCAGTTGCAATATGGCAATCTAATTTCTAGTAAAACCAACCCTAACAATGTGCTTTGTAAATAAAAAAAAATTACAAGATATTATTTTTACAATAATAAAGTTATCAAAGGAAATCGAATTTGAAAAAAATTACATTGACATTCCAGACATCTTCAAAATAAAAGAAAAGCAAAGTTCTTGACTAAACACTGAAATTCTCAATGCGTGGAAGGATTTAGCAGTATTCTGTTGCGGTTATGTTTGCGAGTCTTTTCTTTTTCTATCTCTTTGAAAATCGGAAAAAAAATGTACATCTAATTCTGTTTTTACGCAATGATAGATTTAAATATTTACGGACATTGAATACCATAATTTGTAATATTCGCCTTATTTAATCCTAGATTTTTGCAATGAAATATGGCTAAGATTTTTATTAAAACATGGTGATTCCAAATGCCCACAAACCATTAAACCAAGGATCGTGTAAAAACAGAATCAAGTGTAACTATGTATCTTTGTTTTATATTAATATCATATTATTGTCATAGTGTTAGTTCCGATATTTCATGTTTAATCTACAGTAAGTTACGCACTGAAACAGGATGTTTGAAGAAAAATCCATTTCTATTTAATGCGATGATTTATAGGCGCCAAAAAATTTTAATCTTTGAAAAATCGTTTTTCAGTATTCGCAATTTTTTATTTATTTTAGAGGGCAGTGAGAGAAGCATATATTAATGAAATTCAGAAGATTCTGACTGATCCAAACTATGGAGCAAGTCTCAAGCAGTCAGATGCTACATTCAAGAAGCATGAAGCCATAAGAACAGGAATAATTGCTAGGGTTAGTATAATATTGAATTATAAGATTTATTAAGAGAAAACGTATTATATTTTATCTCTTCTGAGAAAATTTATTCAACTTTACCCAGTGTTTTGCTTATAACGAGCAAAAAATATATAATTAATCATTTTAAAATGCGTTTTATGTTTTTTATATATTTTGAAGCATAAAAATGTTATTGAATAAAATTGAAAAAGAAAAGAAAACAAAAAATAAAAGATTGTCAAATAGAAATAACCTTTCTTTGGCCATATATAAAATCTTGTTACATAACCTTTTTTTTTTCCAACACATACACAAACATTTAGGTTACGATTTTGTAAAAAGAAATATATAAACAAAGATAAGAATAATTTCGTGATCTCATAACCCTTCTGTTGAACTGTCATATTAACGCTTGATTTCAGAGTTAAAAGAGCTTTTCCTAAAATAAAAAGGACTATTTTGTACCACTTCTCGAACACAACCTTACAGAGACTATCACATGCTTTGAGGTGCCACTTATAAAGATTTTGCTTTAAATTTCCAAATGCACAGTGTACATCATAGGAGACACGTTATGGAGGACTTGAATCGGATGCATTTAAATGGAACAGCCTCAAATTTTTATTTATTTTTTCTAAAAATATATCAGTAGATTTAGAGAAATGGTTGATAGCCTTAGCCTGATAGAGCTTAATATAATGAAGATTGTTTACGCAAATGTATGAAAGGTCTTCTTTGACAGCAGGTGTTAAAACTTATTTCTAATAATAATCTTAATTAATTTTGATGTTTTTCTCCTTTCTTTATTCAGTTTTCCGTCATAAGAAAATCCAGCAATAACCATAAATCCTTTAGCAAAACTTACCATGTTTCCCTTGAACCAACATTTTTGGTGTTTTCTTCCTCTTTTTCGACAGTAAATAGATCGTTTTCTATTGCCATCAGATAAATATATCGAAGTCTCTTCAATTGAAACTACGTATTTCTAATTTTCAACAGCCAATAATTTTTAAACAACAATCTGTTTAGAGTCTTATGCTGAGAAACAAGTTTTTGTATTAAGCATTTAACTTCATGTTTTTTTTTAATAGCTTTAAACAGCTTTAGCTTTTTTACAGTTCCTATACAGATACTTAAAGGTTTTGCGATGGTTTTTTGTAGGTCAAATTTTCTTTTAAAAACATGAGATGTGATTTAAAATATAATAAGCGGCGAATGTTATCTTTGTTGGGCATGTATTCTTCATATTGTTTTTGGTCAAATATAAAATTTTTACGTTTCTTTCCTCGTTTATTAATTATGTCACTTATTTTACATGTAGGAATATTAAAACCATGTTTCTTACATTTTCTAAAAAAATAGAAAAAGTGTATTTCTTTTCATGAAGGGCAAATAGCTTTCGATGCATTATTTTCTAGTGACTTTTAAAGCAAAAAACATTTTTAACAATGCAGACGATAATAATCCAATTATAAATTCATGCCATATGTGCTTCATTTTTTAAAAAATTTAAATTTAAATTTAAAAAAATCCCTCCTCCCTCAAAAAAAAGTATGAACATCCTCTGTAGTTGTGCCTACGGACGTTACTCTTGCATGCTGCATTACTTAGTATACAACCTTCTCTATAACAGTGTTTTTCAATCTTTCATATTTTGGAAGACATTTGAAATTGTAGTCAAATTTCCACAGCATACTTATGTTATGATAAAAGAAAATGCTTTTCTGTTAATGTGAAGAATATGTATCTCATGAACCAATATTAAATAAAACGTTTTTTAAAAATAATTTTTAACAGAAATATATTTTAGAATTGAATGGAAAATGTATGTTTGATTTAGATACTCTTAGAAGATATTCTTTGTTGGGTCAAATTTAGTCTACATGTGTTAAAAATTTCGTGAAGAATTTTATTTTTGACAAAATTTTCTTTTTAACAAGATTCAGAAAAAATCATTTCGCACAAATATAACTTTGGTAAGGGAATAATAATTAAAAAAACTTCTACAACTATTTTTGCAACATACGGAAATTCATCCTTAAGAAATAATCAAATGATAATGAAATTAATAATTTTAAACTTTATTCCTTCGAAGGTTATCTTTACCGGCACACATCTATGCAATGGCACAGCTTCTGAAAACTATTGCTGTACATTTTAGAATTCGACATTAAATGAGTTATTCTTATGAATAAGCAAATAATAACTACCAGATCTTTCAAATACATAAAATAGTGAAAAATAACATTTTTTTTTTCATTCCGTTAAAAAAAAGAAAAAAAAAATGTAATAACCTAGTACGCTCACTCTTTTTTTTTAAAAATTTTCTCGGTAGAATTTTAAATAATATATCCTATATATATATATTTTAATTAACATGTTTTAAAATTAACATAAACAATTTACTACACGGTGTCCATAAATTAAGATAATGCCAGTTCCAGCAAATATAGGTACGGAAACAAAACAAACGTGACTTATTCATTAAGCCCATTTATTAAACAAAAGAAAAAGAACAATAAAGATGGTATATGTATGATAACATTAATAAAATCTTCAATTGTTGCTCCCTAGAACAATTACAAAAAATATCCCCTTAACCCCTTGAGCTCTGTTAAAAATTTCACCAAAATTCCACATGTCACTTTGGCACCAGTATTTTGCAAAGAAAAAAAAACAGTTAACGATATACACTAAGAAACGCATTAAACCTTTTCCAAGTAAATTTGATTGAATTTTCTGGTGCCGCTGTGACATTTCGGAATTAAAATTATATGGTAGAAAATTCTACCATCAGAGCTCAAAGGGTTAAAAAACTTAACATTATATGGTTGGCATGATGGTTAACCTTCCTACCCTGAATGGGTCTAATCGACCCATAGCTATAATTTGTTTTACACGATTCGAACCAGAACTTTTTTCATAAAGTTAAATAACAGATTCAGTAATTTAAGTCAATTAGATATATTAAAATGTTTTAAATAACAATTCTGGTGTGAAATGTTTTTATCAAGATTGAGGGAAATTTGAACAGGGTAGGAAGGTTAATAAATTGTATGTCTCCCAGACGATGAAATACAGTCCGCACAACGCCTAGGCGTGCTGAGTATTAAATTATCAAGCTGATCTTGAGGAAGATTTTTCCACTCAGCAAGCAATGCTCTCCGAAGTTCCGGCACACAGGTAGGAGGTGGTAGGCGGGCTGCAACCTGTCAGCAAGCATATCCCATACATGCTCTGTCGGATTCAAGTCAGGCGAAAATGCTGACGAATTCATACGAGTGATATTCTCAGTTTAAAGGCATTCATTTACGATGTTTGCTGGGTGAGGACGGGCGTTATCATCCATAAACACAAATTCTGAGCCTATGGCACCCCTAAACAAACATACAACTGTTCCAGAATGATGTCCCGGATAAATTTGGCCTATTATGGTTCTGGTTTGAACACGTAGATCGGTTCTGGAGTCCAATATAATTCCACCCCAAACGAGCAATCCTGCACCCCCGTAACAATGTCTTTCAATCATGTTGTGTTGGTGGTAAGGGTGCCTGGCGTTCTCCATATGGCAATACGACGTGAATCAGACTGCAAGCTAAACCTGAATTCGTCGGAAAACATTACACAAGCCCGCTGTGACGATGTCCACATTGCATGTTCTCTACTCTAGGCTAACCGCAAGTGACAGTGAGTTGCCGTGTGCGGAACATATCTAACAGATCTGCGAGCATATAGATTTATATTTTCCAACCGTCTGTACACGGTTTGCCTTGAAACAGTCGTACCCTTGGCTGAAGATAGCTGACGAGACAGGGCTGATACTGTACTCCGTCTGTTTCTTTTGGCAGTTACTGCCGAATAACGGTCTTCATTCGTGTTTGTAACACGGGAACGACATGTACTGTAACGTCTACTGGCATTTCCATCATCTTGGAATCGCTGCCAAAGTCTAGAGATTACACTTTGGGCAATTTCAAGTTTCTCGGACACTTCCATCTGAGTACGCCCACATTCAAGACGGCCGATAATTCTACCAAGTAAAATATCATCCACATGTGTCCTCCGTGTCATAACTTTTTGATTTTGGCACTAAGAGGCTTAGAAAATGCTTGTTAACAGTTTTACTTCTTTCCCACCGTTCTTTATATACGCATCTCTCATACTTTCGTCATTGTGACGTACTGTCGGCGCCATCTGGTGGCTTTCTTAAATTTGCATATTAGTCTTGAAGATGCGTGCGATAATTCTGCAAGTGAAATTTTCACTTTAGAGTTTGATTTCCATGTGATTCTGAATTATCCTTACCTTATGGACATATATTTTGTACATTGCTAATTTGGAGCATGTTTCAAGCTGTTTTAGGTACCTAAGATGTATAAATTTAGTAATTGGAAATACAAGACTCATAACTAGAATTATAAGCAGTGAAAAAAAAATAATGGGCAAAATATTCGAGCTTATGCAAATCTATATGCAAAATTTGCATTGTAGGTTAAGCCTCATATTTTGATAATGTACGTTTATAATTTGTGTAATCATATTTATTAACTAATCGTCGTTGCAGCTGTTTAAATTTTGGTGTATATTTCCAGGAAATAATGATCCAAGACCTATTTAAAATTTCTGACGTTCTTATTGAATCTAATTACAGAAAGAAAAATGAAATCATATCATGGTATGTAATCTTTTTTGTTCAAAATTTAATGTGTTTTATGTGTGCTATAAACAATTCTATGCAAAAATACAGAGTTGTAATTACACATTTTTGTTACTTTTTTAATTTTTTATATCATAACTTATTAAACATATCTAAAGCTAAACGTATTTATCTTATTTTTTAGGAAGAAAGAAACTGAGGAAAAATGGAATTACATTTTAAGCTTACTGGAAGCTTATGATGAAAAATTTACCAAGTTGCGCGAAATTATAACGACCATAGAAGAGACCGATTCCATACTTGAAGAAATGCAGCAGCTTCAGGTTAACATCTTTCATTTTATATTACTGATTTGTATAAATTTGAATAGTGTAATTTTTAGAGGCAGAACAGAGGAGGACCCGATTCGTTACCATCCTTGCTTACGACTGGCTAGGTGTTTGATTTGTGTAAGTTAGAAATGTTCGCAGGTGAGGTGCTGCATAGAAGAAGTACGAGATAGACTTTAAGACTTGATTTACTATTATTCTTTTTGTTATCAGTCTCTTTTTCTTAAATCAGGTGCAGCCTGGTTGAGAGCCGGCACATGTGTCCAACAAAGTGCTCTACCACATGACGAAATGTATCTTTAGCAAGTCATAATAGGGAAAACCACACAAAAAATTCCCATTCCGTGTATAAAAAGGAGTAATTTACGTTATTCCTAGCGGAGGGTGCAGTTGTAAAAAAGGCGGAAACTTTAATTTTATTGGCTGATGGTCTATTGATTGACAATCTGGGCTCAATGATGAAAGCAAACTTGATAACCCTGAGTGAATCAGTAACCACGAACGGCTACAAAATGTAAAAGCTCAGAAATTTTAACCTTAACGATCGTCCGAAATTGAAATCTGAAAGTAATAAATGTTAGATAGGAAAAGAAAGTTATTAGGCGCAAAGCAGCTTTAAGCTTTTAAATAAAAGTTAAGAAACAAGTTAAAAATTTTGAATTTGAATTTTTTAAAGGTTTCATGTGTTTTTTATGCATTCATATCGACTGAAAAATTTATTTATTTTCAGTGTATAAAAGAAATAAATTTTATTTACCTTAAAATATTTTATTATTAAAATCACAAATGCGTTATGATTTTAGATTTAAAATACATATCAAACTTATTTATTTTTTATAATTTAAAGAAATTTTAAAATACACAAACATGATATATAAATGGAAAAGTAATGAAGCATACAATATATGTTCGCATAAAGAGCTAAAACTGAAAGATTTGAATATGAAAGTAACGAGAGAATATGAAAGATGATTCAGTATTTTTGCATACTTTTTTATGCTACACTAAGATACATTTGAGCTATAGCGATAAAAAAATAAGAGGATTTTTTATGGAGTGTTATTAAAGGCATTATTAAAAAAATAATTTTAAGAGCCTAGTAGAAACTTTGTAGAAACACTCTTTTTATTCTAAATGACTAATTTTTACATCGCTCTTTTATTTAGGGAAAAAACGGAGCTTTGTGAACAACATTCAATTCATCTTATTAACATGAAATAAAATTATTTTTAAAATGTCATCACTGATACTAATACTATTAGCTATTAGCGAGTTTCAAAAGATAATTTAATTTCTTATCTGATTTCAATTAAATTGATTTTGTTCACATACGCCTCATTTTCCCCTATCTTTAATTTGTTAATTTCTGCATATGGAAAAACTTATATACAAGCTCTGATGAAAAAGTAAAGGGATCTGAATATTTTTCTTGAATTAAAATTGCTTTACCTGTACAGAAATAGTTTTTATTTGAAAAAAAAAAAAAAAAAAAAAAAAACAGATTTCTCAATTTCTGACGTTTTGTGTAATTTTTACAGGCTGAACTGGAAACAGAGACCGAACCGCTAGACGTATCAGCTAGCTTACAAAAGCATGCGTTGAGAGAGGTTCAGATTGCGTCTTGGGCTGAAGCTGTGCATCGATTCGAAAAGAAAATAGAAAAAAGAGAGAATATGAAAGACACCAATATTCTACAAACGCAGATTAAAAAATTAAAAAATTCTCATCACAGGTAAGACATTGTATATGAACTTTTAAAATTCAATACATACATACATTTCAAACAAAATTCAATGCAAGCTGAATGTTAATGATTAATGCTTTCTTAATAGTCTTCGAAATTTTGGCAAACCGTGTTTACTTTTATTTATTAAAAGAAGCTGTTTGGGTGCATGATTGTGTGAAGAATACGTGCAGTCAGCTGTAATTTTGGATTCGCATATATGAAGTTTTTAGAAAACGATTTCTGTTAAAATTTTCATTTAATACGTTTCATATTTTTTTCTGAAAAAAATATGTAATTTAAAAATTACCTACAATTGAATTAGTTGGTACCAATGAGATTAGCATTGGAAGGAACACTTTTAGAATCACATGAATCAGTGTCATGAACAGAGTTAGTGCGACTAATGAAATTTGGATCATCATCAGAGTCTTTAAATTACAAACTATCTTCACTATCAAAAGGATTAAACTTTTCCAAAGCTCCGGAAATTTATTCATTTAAATAATTTTTTCATGCGTTTTGTAAAACCATTATTTATTTTTAAAAATAATTTAAATCATTATTTATTTTATTTTCTAACATATGCTTCTTTTAGCGATAGAGTTTTCTCTCTCCATCAATTTGAGTGAGAATTAATAATCATGTTTTAGTCCATTTTACAGAACTTTTGTTAATTTATTTAATTTGTTTCCGAATATATTATCTTTAAGAAGCGGCAAATTTCTTTTAATGGATAATTTTGGAACTAATTTTTTTTATTGCACATTATTTTCATACATTCATTGATTAGTCTAAATGAGAAATTTGGTAACATTTTGTTAATTATGTCGCGTTAAAAGTATAGGTTACAAATTTAATTAGGATCATTTTGAGTATTACTTTTTACGCTCTCGCTATGCATTATTGCAACTCTTCCCAACCTTTTTCCTTTGACGTACCCCTTTCTAAGGCTTTGCATTTCGGAGTATACCTATTTCTCATAAACATGCCCCCCTCTTCTTCCTCACCCCTCAATTCAATAACGCAAACATTCTTTTTCCATCAGCAATTTTCTTATCACAACCTTGTTATAAATCGATACAAATTACATTGTTATTTCTAATATATTTTGTGACTTTACTAACCATTTTTGGGACTTCCGCCATTATCTATATTATTTTCACGTACCCCCAGCAAACTCGTCATGTACCCCCAGGAATACGCTTATCCCAGGTTAGCAACCGCTGCCTTAGTATGATTTTTGGTACTGTTCATAACTTATTGCTATATATTTAGTTATTATACTTATGAAATTTACTATTACTATCGTTCATCACATTCTATCATTTTCATTTCTCGGTTTTTCAAGCTTTATTTAACGTTAGTAGATAACAAAATGTTTATTTCTTTTATATTTGCGACTAAAACAAATTCTCTTTTCCAGATTAACTGAAGCGGCTCGTGTACGGCGTGAGATTTTAGAAGATCAGTTAAAAAAGAAAGAATATGAAGAAAATGTCCAAGAAATATTTGCATGGATATTTGAAAAACAGTTATTTTGTACTGCTGAAGTATGTTGCAAAGATTTAGCCAGCGCTTTGCTTCTTCAAAAGAATCATAAGGCAAGTTTTTTTATTTTTTATTCATCCATTGTATTTTTTCAGTAGTGTAAAAAAATTATAAAAAATATGAATTTACCTGAGAATTATGAAAAATATTTTATTCGTTCAGTTAACATATTGTGTATGCTACTGTTGTTCATAAATTCAAAAATTTTTAGCCTCTTCACTACAGATTATTTATGCAATATTATTAATTATTATTTAATTATTTCTTTTCCCATTTGACTTCAGAGCATGATTTTTATTTTATTTACATTAATTTGAATCTTAGTCTTCGAAATATATCATTATGATATCGAAATTATAGTTATGTTCGAGCAACATTAATAAAATGGGACAAAACGGAGGTCCCTATATGAGGTCCCCGGGAGTGAAAAGGTACATACAAAAGTACACCACTATAAAAAAGATGTTGTGAATGTTGTAAATTTGAGGAAAACATTGTGAATTAATACAAAAATAACATGACATTTACTCGGAAATCATTATGTAAGAACTTTTTAGATGACTATCTTGGTACATTTGTTTACATTTATAATATTTATCTTTTATTTAAAAAAGTTATACATTTTTAATTTTTGTACATGTCTATAATCCTTCAATTATTGTACACTCAAATTATAAAACTTTTGAAAATGACATTTATGAAACCAAGAAGTCGGTAATTCAATTTCATTTGTACACCAATGAGTCAAAAAACTATAATCACCCTCAAAATACTTTATTTTTCCATATTTAGCAACGCCGCGTTACATTTATTTTTCTAGTCTTTGTTATCTGGAAGAAGACAGAATTATACTTGAAAGCAAAGTTCATCTTAATTACGAGGGTTTGGTTTTTGAGTTTGAATCTGTCGTTCCACATATACCCAATATGATCTGGTGTTTTAGGAATCCAGGATAGGAACTGGAACTTCTTAATCCCTCAAACAACTAGCACACATTTCCTTGCAACCGACTTTGCAACAAGGAGCGTTGCTTTTATGGATAACTTAATTTTTGTTGGCATAAGCAGAAGCAATGGAAGGATATGTTGATAATAATGATAATGTAATCCTAAGTTTAAGGCTTAAAACACCACGGTAATCAGTTGCGTAATACTTCACCTGGAAGGCAGCGCATTCTAATGCTACCATCGTCATGATGGAATTCATAGGAGCAGCCAAATATCTTCTATTGTTGCTTTGCTCAACACAATGCTTACAGGTCTACTAGATACGTAAATGTGGATGACGCTTAAACTAACAGAGATTACGCAAGAGTGGTGATGTCATCTGCAAAATCACATATTTAACACAGACGGTTGCAATATGTATCGACAGATATAAGTATGCATTTAAGATTGTAATATATTCAGTCATACTTGACACCATGCTTTCACCAAGCCGGATAATTTCTAACATTCACACTCGTTCTTCGGAAGTGGGCAAACATTGTATCCCTATCTATTATGTGTTTTACTGTCAATGTTATGTATTTTGACGATCTTAATAATGGCAATTCCCGAACATTCGTCCCACCTGCTTGTCTAATGATTAGGACGTTGAATACTAGGCAAAAGGTGTGGGGTTCTAATCTTAATTCAGATATGTACGTTTGGAGTGAGAAAGATTCCACTCCCAGAATTTGGTCTGTTTAGCTCCTGTGCAAAATATAACCTTAGCGCTTCGAACCAATCAATCTGAAGATTTAACAAACCAAACGGTTTCTACGCTGTCCTTGCCCTTCATTTGGATCATCACAATCTAGTCTTTATCAAAATCTTTCAATCAGCAGCACATCACATTACAGCGGCATTTATAGACAAATCAATGCCTCACTATCTCAAATAGCATTTAAAGGCCCACCATGTCATATTATTATATCATTATGGCAAGCGCACTTTCATAGTGAACAGGTGTTATGTTAAATTATGTTAGAATAGTTAAAGCTGCATAAAATAGCATTAACTTAAATCTACATGTATTAATGGACCTTTCATTTATTTATTTTTTGACAGATATTAGGATCAGAGATATTAATGCAAAAAGAACTAATAGAAAATATGAATGACCAAAGATTAAAATCAGCTATACTTGAATTGGAAAAAAATTACAAAGAAAAAGAAAAATTCATCGTTATTGCAGTTGAAGCATTTCAGGTAATGTTTTCTTTCATTTTTCAACCTTCCTAACCTGAATGGTCTAATCGACCCATAACTATAATTTGTTTTATACGATTCGGACCAGAGCTTTTTTCATAAAGAAAGTTAAATAACAGATTCAGAGAAATAAGTCAATTAAATATATTAAAATGTTTTAAATAACAATTCTGGTACGAAATGTTTTTATCAAGATTGAGTAAAATTTGAACAGGGTAGGAAGGTTAAAATGGCAATTTTACTAGCATGCTTTCTCGTTTCATTTTATTAAAAAAATATCCTTTACAAATTCGTTAAGAATCACATTCATTATTTACCTGACCAGAACTGCTAATCTTTTTTAATTCAGAGATAAATAGAGTCAAATACCCATAACGGTGGCGTAACCAGGATGGGTGCCCGAAACCAGTAATATTGTAAGTTTCGTCTCCTTGATTCATAGCAGAAAGTTTTTTGGTAAAATAAGGCGAACAGAACTTAAAAAAATTACCGGTATTCGGAGCATTTGAGCACCCAACATGGTTACGCCCCTGCATAACCCTCGGTTATCTTTTATATGTATCTAGTATTTTCTGTCTTTATGTTTTTTATTCAGGATGTTGATTACTAACAGAACTTTGCTGTCAAATTTACGCTTTCATATACTCATAATTTTAAAGTAACAAAAACCCGAATTATAAATTTATTATGTTTTCTAATATTTATTATTTTAAGAAATTTTACGATTGTATAAATGAAGGCGTCACGAATTAGATAATTTTTAATAGTGTTAAGGTGATTTTACATGTGATACCCTTTAACATGTGAAATATGGTTAAAATCTCGATGTTAATTTAGAGTGTTAAATGTCTGTCCAGTTTTCATTAATTAAATTATTTTCAAGATTTTTCTATTTTGAGTATTATTTAATATGAATAAAAATGAATTTTTTATTTCTTTCAAATTTTTTTTCTTATAATTAAATAACCTTACAAAAAAGGCTGGAAGTGTAACAATCTCAAGAGATTTTGAATAATATTTCTTATTACCTATTTCTGATATATATATATATATTACTTTTCTTTAAAACTTAATCATTAAATATAATAAGTATGGCAATTAATGAAAATGTGAAGCACTTATATAGATTAGTCCAACCTTTTTGCCTGAAAGTTGTACAAAAAGTTCCGAGAGGTAATCTTTACCATATTTAATTGCTATTTGTCATTAACCCGGGAGAACGCGCGTTGACCCAGGGTAATGAATAGTTTTAACTTTAACACCAATAAAATCAAATTATAACAGCCACTTATTAAGATGGAGACAATTCTTAGAAATTTTGCGATAAAATAAGTTGAAGATTACTTTTAAAAAATTAGTGGTTACAGTTGTAAAAACTATACGTACTCCGGGTCTTTTAGACCCTGCGTGCGTCCTCCCGGATTAAATAAGGGAAACGTTTGGCTCATGGACCAAACAGTGGCACGTGGGATGCATGTTAAAGACACCTAATATAGACAGCTTATGTAAGAGGTACAAAAATTTAAATTAAGGTACAAATTAATAATTAAAAAAAGTAAAAAAAAATATAACTCTTTACTTTTATTCACAGTACATACGTGATGCAGATGAATGTGCTTCATGGATATCTAAGAAAATGCATCTATTGTCAACTCTAGATTACGGAACAGATGAACTTACGTGTGAAGTAAGATATTTTGGGTTTATATTTTTTTCCCTTTTGTAAATATCGAATTTTGAAAAAAAAAATATTGAATGAAAAAGTATTGAAATAATCAGTAAGTTTTTGAGACATCCAGAATGGACGTAAGAAAGCATTTAAGAGCGTCGATTTTTGTTTGTCAGGATTTATACCTTATTAATTGAGTTGAAGAGGGCCTAAAACGTAAGCTATTGACACATTAGAATTTTCATGAAAGGCTCAGCCCAATTTTGTAAAAAGTCAGGAGACGCCCAATTTCTGTTACCCCACCCCCATCTGTGCTTTTAGAAACATTTTTGAATTCTGTTTGACGTAAATAAACGAATGAGTGATTTTAATACCATATTCCTGTTTATAAAACATCGATATTAGATACTGATCAAAGAAATCGAGTCAAGATCTACGGATTATTAGAATAATTAACAAAACACTAACGGATTTGTATAATGTTGCTGTTAATAAAACATCTTTTTGACCTCCAAAAAACTTTTCAATCTTGATTTTTGAAAAGTTTTTTCGGTGTACATAATTAACTTATCTAAATAACATAAACAGCGTTAACAACATAATTCAACAATACTTGATGATTCACGTTCAATACAGGACTCGCACGCTTCAAGAGATTCAGGTGATTTTAAATGTTTTAGCACCAGAAATTTTGTAAAATACTGGTCGTTATATCTGAAGGCAGGTTCCCCCCCCCCCCGTTAAATAAGGCAAATATTACTTCATGAAAATTCTGATAAAAGGCCCTTGAAGCGTACGAACCCTGTAATATTATTAGTATAATAGACCCAGGATTTAATGATATATTTATTTATTTGTATTCAATTCACAATGCGTCTTTTTATAAAAATAATTTCTGATTATAAAGGAATGAAAACAAAATTAACGCGGGCAAAGTCGTACAATCCCATTATCTATAAGAAACAAAGAAAGAAAATGGCGATAGTAGATACTTAAAAAAAAAAATAAGCGTTTTTGTTGCCTTTGCAAATGCCTTCTGGCATATTTTTATTATTTAAAAAATCTTTAAATGCGGTCGTTGATAATGAACAACATCGCAAGACATACTTTCTTTGATATGAGATATTAATATAAATGTTACAAAATGAATTTTTCGAAAAATATTGGTTTCATTTACGTCGTCATAATACCGGTTCGGTTGAGTAATAAATTTAATTAAAAATTTTAATATATTGCATTATATTACAATCACTTTTCAGTGATAGTTCTAACATAAATTTAAATATATTTTTACTCCATTTTTTCCTCTTTAAAACTCTTTTCTTAACGATTTATTTACAACTTGCATTTATCAAATATAATACTTACATGTGGGCATTTCCATGCGAACTTGTTTGTCTGTTACATACTACGATTTTTTAAATACCAGTATTTTAAAGCGAGAAAATGCGACTTAGTTTATCGAAGATATATCGTCAATTGAATAAGGCGAAGCAAACTTTTTGAAAATAACGGTGGCCAACAAGCAATAGCGATTTTCAGTTGTGTAACAGACAAACAAGTTCGTATGGAAATGCCCATGCTTATTAAAAGTTGTTTGTTATTAATGTACTTAATTATTAACAGCTTCCTTTGAAGAAATAAGAAAGAAAGAAAAAAAAACTGCAAACAATTATCAGATTTTTTGCAATCACATCATTGCATTTAATCATTTGCATTTCATATCACAAAACTTGTAAAACTGCCGTTTAAATATTATATATAATTTATTGTATAAGATTTATTGTATATTGTCTTTCCTTTTAAGCTTCCGGTCGAGTAAAAACGTGATAAAACAAATCATAGTGACAAATTATGGCATGTCCGAGTTTCTCGGGATAATAATTAATTGTCATATATACGAACCCAAGATAACACTGCATAATAAGGAAAACGGTTAAGATTTTTTTTTTTTTTTTTTTTTTTTTTTTTTTTTTTTTTTAGTGTAATATCAAAAATTTTTTATATCATAAACTTCCATTGCTGAAACTATTCTATAAATATTTTTTTTCTGTGATGTTTCTTCCTGAATGTAATCTGTTAGCATATTTGAATTAATATAAATAAAGAAAATTTAAAAAGTATTTATTTATTTGTCGCCATTTGTACATCTTCCATTTTTTTAATCACAGCATGAATATAACGTAACATTCTTGCACTTGCGAATCTTCAAAATGCATTTGAATTATTCGAATTTCTTTTGAATATACCGTAATTTCGGGTGTATAAGCCGCGGATCAAGCAATTCTTTTTGGACCCAGAAATCTTATTTAGTAATTGAAGACAAATATTTACGGCGATCTAACTAGTTATATTTGTTTCTTAAAAAATTCTGGGTAGAAAAGGAATTGTTTGATCTGCGGCTTATACACCCGAAATTACGGTATATACTTTATTATTACTTTGAAAAGTATATTTTGTTTTTCCACTATACTCATTTTTAATAAATACAATACTGACTTGGAGTGTTTAATGTTATTTTTGTGTTGACCCCAACCGAAAGGTATAAAAGTATATTTTTCTTTAGGCATTACTCAGACGTCATGCTCATATGGACGAGAAAATTAAAGCTCATTCTGTGGAAATAAAAGCTTTACGTGAAGTGTCAGAGAAGCTTCGTGACTCTTTACAGTCCATTCCGGTAAATATATTTTCAAAATAAATATATGTATCTATTAAATATATATATATATACTCATTTTTTAAAAAATATTTTTTAAATGTTCATTATATATATATATATATATATACATAAAAGAACATTTAAAAAATATATAAATTTTTTTGTTATAGAGGTCTTTTATCAAACGACAAGTTTCTCCTGGCAGAAGTTCTTTGAGTGATGCCGAATTTTACCCTCAAGGTATTGTTATTTTCGTTAAACAAAAGCGTATTGCATTAAATAATGGCACTTTTAATATGAAATTAACCCTTTGTACCTCAACAACTCTGATTTGAAAATTTCTTACATATATTTTAAAATGCATCATTTTAAGCATGAAAAAAAAAAAAAAAAATTCAGACTAGAAAAATAAAATTTTATTTGGAAAAATGGATTTGTTGTATATCAAACCCTAAATAAATTCCATACATTCCATGCATTTCATCTTTCCAAATCTTTCCAAAATGGCATAAAAATTGAAAATATTTAAAATATTAATTTCCAAGAATTTTTTTAAAACAAATATTAGTTTTGTTTTAATAATGTCTCAAACCTCATTTTTCACAAACAGTTTGAATAAAGTCTTTACAATCTGGGTATTTACAAGGAATTCTTTTTCAGGTAATTATGGCCAGTGCCAAATTTCGTCTCGGTGCACTTATTTTGGTGAAATATATTGAATACGCATTGTATGCTTTTTCTGTTAAATTCTTTTTTCTATGTGACCTTCCCCTTTTTTTGCTATCTTTGGACATGATATTAATTTTACATTGGAGAGGATCCCTAATTTGTCCTATAGCAATTAAATAATATAAAAACAGACTAATGTTTCCTTTTTATAATAACTTTGCTCTTTCGAAATAAATTCAACTTAAATAACCATTAGGAGAAATTTTATATCTTGTTCTTTCGATATTAAAAAAAATCCATTGCATGGATTTTTTTCAAAGAAATGGCGCGTTGTTGCAGATCTACAACAAACAAAAATTTACGTATATCCTATATATAATATTAATTTTCTAGCTTGAAAATGGTCTGCAAATCAATAATTTAAACGTAACTTTGTAAACAATATAATTGTAGACATCTGCAGGCTGTTTTAACTTCACTATTTCAAAGCTTAATTCAGCACAAATCACCAGTAGCTGATCGAGTATTAAATGAAACTTTGGGGCGATTAAAAAAAATACCACTATCTGTTGTGGATTTAATGAAATAATCATGTCAATAGCGGTATAATAAAATAACACAATCAACAAAATCGTCTTTTGAATTTTACTGATGACTTCTTGGATATGTTGCCGATCTATAACACGGTGATACAAAGGTTTAAGTATGTGTCATAAGGTTATGTTTAGATTTAATATCTTTACTTATTTAAGTAATCAATTTTCTTGCTAGTCATTCATTTACATTATAACAATTTGTGTGATTTAATTTTTTATTTGTTAATTAACAAATATCCTAACAAGTTACTTTATTTTCTCATCAGCAGTGTTTTAATTTTTTTATTTATACAGGAGGCTTTAAATTTTGTGGGGATGTAGAAGACAAGCAATTTTTATTTAGAAAACAAGGATACCAACATAAGTTCCGTATCGGGTCGTGTAACATGATTTTACCAGACTCCGGCACGACATGCTATTCGTGTTGTGATTTAACTCTTGCTGTTCGATGCCAAGTTCCTCCAATTTTTTCAAAAAAGCCTGGAATATTTTTTAAAATGAAATGTGCATGCTTATCTATCTATCTATCTATCTATCTATCTATATATATATCTATATATACATATATATATAACCATTAAATATAATATTAAGTTGAGAAAAAAAAGAAAAAAAAAATCAGGGAAATTTTTAATCTAATAGCTAATAGTTACCACAATGGCACAATTTGTATCGTACTAGTGGTATATCTATTGGTACTAGTGGTATATTTGTAGGAGTACTAGTGGTATACCTATAGGAGTTCAGGAATTTCGGTACAGGCATGGCTCCATCCGATTATGGCCTCTTTCTATCAATGCAACAATTTTTCAAGGGCCGTCGATTTGACTCCTTTAATGAAGTTGAAGAAGCATGTAAAGAGTTTTTCGATTCCAAGGAGCCACCATGGTACTTCCAAGCAAATCCGGAATCTGGCAGAACGGTGGCAGAAAATCGTGGACTACGATGGTCTCTACTTTGAAGAATACTCCTTATTGCTTTTGTTGTTAATTTGCGCATAACAAGCAACTTTCACAAATTTTCCAGAACTTTTTGCTCAAACTAATAGTAATTGTGATATTAAAACATGTAAAAAATAAATTAAAAGGAATATAATCGAAATTTGTAGTACCAAATTAGATTCATCAGGCCTACAAATACTTTGGAACTACAAATAAAGTATGTGGTCTCATCTTAAAATTAGATATGAAAAAACACAATAATATGAATTTGGGGTTACTAATACACATAAACACAGAAAAATTTTGAGAAAACACTCAGATTAAAATGTAATAATAATATTAAATTGGATAAACAACGAAAATTCACACCAAACATTAAAAATCTCCATCAAAAGATGCATAAAAAATATTTTGACATGATTACATGCAACTGTTGCCAAAATATGGGATATTAAAAAAATGGACCAAGGAGCATATCCTTAACCCTTTGAAGGGCAAGTAATTATGTCTCTGTAATATTTAATTCTCACCGAAATAATCAAAATCATTTATTTTAAAATAAGGAAGCGCAATTTTTCAACATTTTCGCCCCAAATTTAAAAATATAAAATTTAGTTTAATGTTTCTGATGTGAATCTCGTTTAAATTAGGCGGGTTATAATATATCCCACCGTTCTTCAAGAGGTTAACCGTTAAATTTAATACAAATTAAAACAATTGAAATTCGAACTAAAATAAAAAAAAATACGGAAAAAAAAAACTCCCGACATTATACATAACCCCCCTGCAAAATCTTTTTAAATAGCTGTCCCCGTTTGCAAGTTATTGAATTTTAAAATCCATCAGTCATTTTTGGGACACCCGGTATATTTGTTAAATACAAAATAAATAAATAAATAAATAAATATTTTTTAAAAATGTCTTAGATCATTAAAATATTAGTCTAAAAATCTAAAAACAATGATTTTTTTTTTTTTTTTTTTTTTTTTTTTTTTTTGCGAATGTTTCAGTCATATTTTTTATAAAGGTGATTCTTCAATCTAGTAAATCTTCTGGATATTTACACTGGGACACTTGTAATAATTGTTCAATTTGAGTTTTTACCTAGTTGTTTTCTTGTGAAATTTAATTTAAACTATTAATATTTTATTACATTTGTTACTGTTTACAGATTTCGTAAGGAATTGCAATTTAAATACGGAGAATACTTACGGTAGACAAGTGGAAATTGAAAATGAATATGATAAACTCCAAAGAAAGTCCGAGGTTAGTAAATTTTTAAAATATTATAGCAGTGATAATTTAGAAAATGATTATTATTAAATTATTATAAGTATTATAATTAAATGATAAGAAAAAAAAATTCGTTTTTCTTAATTTAGAGAAGAAAAAGACGTCTTCATCAAGCTTTGATGTTTTTCGATTTCAAGGATCGATGTGATGAAATTGAAAAGTGGATGCGAGTAAAAGTATGAGAAATACAATTATTTTTAGCTTTAAATATTTTTACCGCATTTACTCAATAATGATTTTTTTAACGTGCTTGCTGTAAATAACTAATTTAAATTAAATTGAATATTTCGATTTCTCTCAATAACAAGCATATTTATGCTTGTATCAAAGGTTTTGATAAAACAACTGAGTAAATTGTCACCATGAGGCTCTACTAACAATCACAAATGACACAAGTATTAATAAACCCGTTAACATAATTAGTTAAATAGAATTTAAAACTGTCAGGTTATTATATTCCTGCATTATATGAAGAAACTAACACAGTATTCCTCTCATATGAAGTTTTAATCCTTTTGGATTTCATTCCTTAAATTGCGCTGATTTAAGTTAAACATGAATATAAATACTTGTCAAAACAAACTATTATACTGTCATCTCTAGAATACATCACAGATGAATTGGGACATAAAAAGGAATAAATATTTTTCTTACATGTTAAAGAAATCATGCAATTTTTAAAGAAAAAAAAAATAAAAGGTGCTTTTCTATTTGCTATATGCTAGCGGAAAAATGCAGAATTAATCACCAAAGATTTCATACATTACATGTATTCATTATGTTATGTACGTACACAGTGTGTTCCATAAATGATGGATAAAACTGTGATAGTACATACCCAAACAAACAATTTTCATCAATAAATGCATGATCGGAAATAAAACGTAAAAAACTTGGTCCATGCAAATGTTAAAACCCCGTTCCTGTTTGCGGCATTCATTTTCACCTCCTAATTTTCTCGCATTCTCAGTGCATAGAGGAGTCATAGACTATTCTCCCAGTCCCTGATTTTTTTACTGGGATCCTAGGGCCCAATTTTAAGCATTTTTCCACATTTTTTTTTTGCACATTTCTTTAAAATTTTACTGCAATACTTAAATCATACCTATGCTTAATTTTGACAAATTGAAGATCTAAAATGCTAGGAACTAAAATAATTTAAGATGTTTTCATGTTAGGACCCTGTTTCTGTTTGTTCTGTTTGGACCTTTTGTTTATAGCTCTCTTAAAAACGGTCCGATTTACTTGCTTATTTCCCCCTAACTACTTCTTAGGTCGTCAAGCTTCTACATGAGTGTAAAATATTTTTTTAAGACTTCAATTACCACCAATCTCGAATATTAATCTCTTTTTAGGAGCTTTTGTTGCAACTTCTTTTAAAACAATTCGATTTTATTACAATTTTCTGTAACATAGTTTTAGCATCCTCGAGCTACTTTAAAACTACTAAAAAGTTTTTTCATACCCTACTACATTCAGTTAAGGGTGTATTCGAAAAAACGCTTTTCCACCTTCAACAGCTCGAAGTTTTCTGATACAATTTCAGACACATTTTTAAAAGTAGAAACATGAAACTTGTTGAGGGGATTTTTGAAGAGACGTATAAGGGGCTGTGTGATGTCATTTTATGCTCAATTCATTAGAATTTGATTTATAATCAATTATCGTTTCAGTATGACCCTTTTTTTCGTTCACAGATATCCCGCTTCGGAAAAATCGGTTCAAAATGACCTATTTGATTGCTTTTTTTGCAATACTTTCTGCATTTATCAAAGAATAGACAATCACGGCACCTTGAGTACTTTCGAAATAAGACAATTTGCCAGTTCGATGCATTTGAGAGCAAAAATGAATTCAAAAATAAATCGGAAAATAAGCAGTTTGAATCGAAATACACCCTTAATATCCTGGCCTTTAAAGCCCGGTCATTCTTTATACATAAGATACCAACCTGTAGAAGATTAATCTCATTTTCTGGCAAAAAACTTACGTTTACTCACTATAGGCGTAAATTAAAAAATAGCAATAATAAATTTTAAATTAAAAGATAAATTAAAAAATCGAAGCCGTAACTTTAGATAGAGATTGCATCCGTTTAAGAAATATCGTGTAAATGTTAAAAGTAATTTGTAAAATTTACATGGGGAGGGGACACACCTTCCACTCCTTGGCGGCGCATTCTTTCCCCGAGTTCTAAGGTCCCAATTTCAACATGATTTCCTTCAGCCAACTTAGATTATGATTCGACTACTTTATTGCATTAATAAGTTTTATCTTAGACTTCAGTTACCAACATTTTTGAACGTTAATGGTGCAGTCTGTTTTCGGGTTCTATTGACTGTATTTTTACGGGATTTGATTCAGTCAACTTGGTTTTTGATTGTCTTCGACAAGTGCAGAAAATTTCTGGTACATACTACTTTAGGTAGCAGGGACTACTTTAGGTAGCAAATTCCGCATTCGTTTCGAAATAGGTTTGTTAGGACGCTGCGGTAAAAAACCGGGATGCCGGAATTAGGTTAATTTAAAAGATTTTCAAAAGATGTAAAACCAAACAAACTTCAATTTTCTTAAGATTATTAAAACAGTGCCCGGGTAAAGCCGGGTGCAGAAGCTAATCTCAAACAATATAATTAAAAAAAACAATAACATATTTGAAAACCCAACTTAAGCAAATCGTCTAGTAAACCGTCATTCTTTTTTCCAGCCCTGTATATATGATCAATAGATTACATATACGAGTATACTACATAATCCACTTCCGCTTAAAAAATGTTAAATATTGTTGAAAAGCCACCATCAGTAATTCCATTATATCATCTACAGACACACCACATCTTGAGCTAAAATTTAATTCAATTAAAAAACCCATTTTAGCATTTACCATCCATAGACGGCAATGTATCCAGATGCGTAATGCAATAATATAAAAACTTTGTTAAAGTTCGCAAATCATAGAAGAATAAAAAGAATGATGCCCAGTTAAACTGATGGCATAGAGCTCACAGGCTATGAGGACTAATTGCATATTACAGCCTTATATAATAATGCCTTTTGAAAAAAAAATAAGAAAGGAAGTATTCCCCATTTTCTTTCTTTATACTTAATCATTGAAGCTCCAGAACTAATCAGGGATACGCCTTATCATATAATAAACCTGTATCCAAAAATTCGACGCAAGTCGAATAATTCTACATAAAAACCCATTTATGTAATTTAAGAAACGTTGTCCCCCGTTCCCTCCTTTGTAATTAACTATTAAACCTCCAAAACTGTTCAAAAATTCAACTTATCAGAAAGAACCTACATCCAAAATTTAAAGCAAATCGGATAACTCTGCATAAAACTCTATTTAGCTAACTTAAGGGGAAGGTAATCGCCCGTACCCCTCTTTATAATTAACAAAAGAACACCACAACAAATGAGCGAAGCATCTTATTATTATGAATCTTTATACAAAAATTGAAACAAATCGGTTAATTCTGCATGAAAAACCATTTACATGAATTATGAGGGGTAGTTTCCCCGATTCCCCCTTTATACTTATCCAGTGAAATTCCAAAAACAAATGAGGAAGCGCCTTTTCAAAATAAACCTATATACAAAATTTGAAGCAAATCGGTAAATTTTGCGTTAAAAACCTAAATTAAGACGGGGGGATTACCCTCCCCTTTTAAACTTATCTAATGAACACCCAATACTAATCAAGAAGGCACCTCATTAGAGTGATCCTATGCCTAAGATTTCAACGAAATCTATTAATTCTGCATGAAAAACCCATTTATATAAATTAAGGGGAGGGGCAATAGCCCCTGTTCCCCTTCTTATATTTATCGAATGAACTCTCAAAACTAATCAGGAAAGCGTCTTATCATAATAAGACTATATCCAAAATTTCATGTAAAGCGGATATTTTTATCATGAGTTATCGCGTTACGTACGCACATACATACATACATACATACAGATCGGGCGGGCAAATAAGCTCTCAGGCTTTGATAGCCTGTAAGTTAAAAACACGTTTAGCAATTATCGCTCATTACCAGCACTGTAACTGAATTCATAAATGTGATTCTACAAATGAACGACAAATGCTATTCACTCTATATTTTAAAGTAGGAATCTTGTAATACACTTCAGAAATTTGCAACAATACATAGAAATTACATTATCTTTCGCGTAGTGCAACATAATTAAACTGTGCGCCAGACGATTTCCCCCCGTAGATGATTTTGTAATTGAATTTTTTGTATGACCAGGTAAATGAATGGTAAACGCTTTACTGAAAGCATATTTTACTGAAAGCATGTTTTAATGCACCTCGTAAATGCCTATCAATTTCATTATGTTTGACATAATGTAACATCATTAATACACAGTGTAAATGATTTTTTTCTATAGTCTATAATATAACAAAATTTTTGGTTGTCTTTGAAAATGAACTATAAATAGTACAGACTTCATTTTAATTAGTGAACATTCCATGGTAAACTTCAATAACAAATATCAAGTACATGACAATCTGAGTACGCAAGTTCAAGAGTTAGAACGCGGTCAGAGAAATTGACAGACAGACGGACAGGCAATAGACAGACATAAACTGAATTCATAAACATGTTTCAAGTATATTGGGAAACATTTAAAACCACACTTTTTCAGATATAATGAATTTTAATTCAAACGATAATGTTAAAGATATTTAAAAAATGATGATTTTTGACTCGTATCACACCCCTCATAGCATGCAAGGTCACATCACATCTGTGACCAAAATGCCACCACTCAGTGACGTCACATTGTGACTGAGATGTGACTTTCCTAAAAATCTTTAGAAAATCGTCACAATGTTAATGTCAAAGTAGTCACAAATGACACACTTTTCACAAATTGGTCACATTGTGACGTCACAAGGTGGTCACAATGTGACGTCACAAAAAAGCTCTAAAACGGCCACAACGACTTCACATTTTAGTCACTGTGACTTCACATCGACATCACGTGACGTCACATCGACAATCGATGGTCACAAAGTCACAATGTGACTTCACAACGGCGTTGCAGTGACGTCACAATGTCTTACGGGACTCCTCTCGATAACTGACGATATAGTTTTTAGGATTGCATTTAACTGTTAATAACATTTTTTAGTCATAGATAAACTTTATGTAATTAATTTTTCAGGAGAAAATCATGGACTCGAATGACTTTGGAAGCCAGGCTGACGAAGTTGAGAAAAAATTCGAAGTAAGAGCATGGCTGAAGTATATTTAAAATGTGTAGTTTTTTTCCCCATACAAAGGCAAATGTGATTATCAGTAAAGTAATTTTAAAATGTTCCGGGACACAAAAATTTAAAAATTTTCTAAAATAATTTTATTTTATTTTAAATGTATCTGTTTTTTCTGCTTAAAATGAGGTTTAAATCATGTTTTTATCTTATTTGGAACAGGAAATATTCACTTTTCTGATTTGTTTTGTTTTCTAAATCTACCTTACAAGCAATGGCTGTCAGGAAAAAGACTTCTTGTGAAAATGCGTTTTTTCTTTACGATGAGTTTTCCCCCGATTTTTCGCATTTAAATTGTTATAACACAAGAACGTTTAAAGATAAATGATTCAAATTTATAATAGGACTTTTTCAATTGTTTTTCTTTAATTTTGATTCAGCAAATTTGAAAAAATAGTTACTTTTGAAAATATGATTTGTTAGTTAGATCACCTTTTTAAAAAATTTTCTGAAGAAGATAGAAGGAATCTCTCCTAAAATATTTCAATCGTTACTTCATTATTTTTGTGAATTTAAAATTATAGTATATAAGTGTGTCATATGAAGTTTACTGCTAATGAAATTTCTAAATTGTCTATATTTGATAATGCATGTACTTCTTTGTATTTCAGGAATTCCTTACGGACATGGCAGCTCATGGTCTTATTATTGAAGAATTGCAATCAATTGTAAAGCAGTTAGAGGAAGGTAAAGCAGAGCAGGCTAAAACTTCAAGAATGTTACTTGAAGACATCCAGAGAAGGTCTATACCTTGTGACAATTTTAATTGGTTATTAAATATTTTGCTTTTAGTTAATTTCTAACGCACAATTTTTAATATTTGTAATTTTTATAGGTGGCGTCATCTAAATAAACTTACCAGATTGAAAGAGCAAAATCTCAAGGGATACACAAGGTAAACTAATTTTTCATATGCATTTTCTAATGTTATTATTAACTTCTCTTTTTTTAAAACCGGAAATGTACCTTCTTTCAACGGTTCTTTTATGCTAATTTGGAATGACGTTAGTCTCTAATATAGTAAGTTGTCATTCTGAAACAAATTATTAATGTTAACAGCAAAAATTTTGAAGAATATCGCAATTGTTTTACTGCGATTATTTCGAATGATATGCAGATCCTCCAAAACCAGAAACTAAAGAAATATTTAAAATTGTTTCTGCATCAAACGTAAAAATTACTATAGCATCCTTTCTCCTTATAACAGTGTAGTCTTTATTTCTGTTTACATTTTTTATCTTACAGCTTAGTCAACTGGCTTTTATTTAAACATATTTCTCTTTTCTACAAAAATGAAATATCTAAAATGAAAATTTAACAGCTTAAAATATAAATATTTTGATAATATCTAATATGAAAATTTAACAGCTTAAAATATAAATATTTTGAAAGGTTACAACATTTTTACAATTATCTATCACTGTTACATATACAGGGTGTTGCCGAATTCCACCGGCAAGTTCAGAGAATTAATAATAGGCATCAAGCGAAGGAAAAATTGCCATAGAGGTCACGAAACGACTTATTTAGTCACTAATACGTTTCATACTAACTGAACATGGGTTGTAGGTAATAATTTTGAGAAAAATAAAAGCATTGTAATGAAAATATAACTATGTGCACCTTGTTTTGTTTGAAATGTTATAACATCACGAAAAAAATCTGGAAAAACAGGGCGCTCAAGCATTGGAATGAACTGTTAATCGCAGTCCAATATATGGAGCGTCAAGAGTACACTGCTGGTCACTTCTACCACACATACAACAACGGTGAGAATGTCTATGAATAGTTTTATTATAATATACTTCTTTTTTTTAGAGTTATTATCATTAATCCAAATTGAGTTACGTTAAAACACCCTATATTTTTGATTAAATATGTGGTTTGCGAACTTATATTCTTGGTAACGCTTTATTATCTTTATTCCTACTATCAAACTTCTGAATTTGTCGGCCGAATTTGGCAACACCCTGTATATGTGTGTAAATTTTATCAATAAAAATATCTATCTTGTCGAACAATACATTTTTCAAACAAGATGTTAAAAAAGTATGTAAATGATATCCCATGGGCCATAAAGTATTTTTTGTTCTCACCATATTACTGGCACTTGATACTCATTTTATTTCAGGATAGCCCAAAATCAATGTGTCCAAAGTATTCAAACATAGCAATTCACCCCTTGGGGACGAGTGACCCGTATACGTGCCGCAAAAATATTCAGGATTTTTGTTTATCCCCACCAGTGAAATGTTACTGAAAAATTCGCCTTATTTATTCGGAGCAATTTCCCGATTTGATAAGGCACAAATTTCTGTTTTTAAAAACTGGTGACAAAATATTAAAAATTTCATAAAATGCTGTCGTCGGAAAGGATTCAAGGGGACTTATCTGGTGGAGAAGAAAAAAGTAGAATCCAATTCCATTTAAAGCTGTAAATGAAATAAATTATAGGATATTTAAAATGGCCAAGCAATAAAATTGCCAAACAGTTTAAATTTAAACATATGTACAAAAGAATTTTATTTCGTATTTTGAGTATTTTCGTATTTTGATCTTTTAAAGTGTTGTTGCTAATTTTAAGACAGCGCAAATAACATTTTCTTTCTAGAAACAAAAGTATTTTTATGAAACTATTAAAAAGAGAAAGAAAATTTTGGTGAAAATTACGTCAGGTATAAAATGATACGTTTAAAATGTGTTATTCAAAACAATTTTCTTATAGCGTTCTTAAAAAATACCAGGAGGCAAAGATATTGTTTAATTAGTTCATTCATATTAGATTACTTTTAAATGTTTAACAGATCTTCTTTAAAAACACAATTATTCAAACACAATCTTATTAAACACAAACAGTCATTAGATATCTTAACAGCAGGATGGTTCGTCTTAAAATTCTATAATCAAAGGGAATGAATGGAAATTCATTTACAGGAAGATTTTTGCTGTTTTTAATTGTAATTCAATCTTCCGTAATCTTTTTAAAACCAATCAAATTAGCGTATTAACACTAGAACCACGGCGAAGGGTCATTTTGACCCGTAGCATATGGCGAGACATCGATTCGAACCAGAAAACTCTTAAAAAAGTAAGCTAAATATATGCTGAGCAAAAATATTTTCAATAAACAAGTTAAATTGTTTTAAATGAAAATTCCGGTGAGAAATATTTTTATAAATCTTTAGTGAATTTTCCCGCAGTTCTAGCATTAACATATTTTTAGAGTATGCGATGTCTGAACGGGAGTTGGCAAGTGTAGCGTAGTTTGCAGAGACAGAGCTCCATAGTAGATAAAAATTTCTTTAAACTTTTTACAGCTACACTATATATATATATATATTAAATAAATAACGTATGTGCTATATTTTTTTTTAAATTTAGTATTATTCTTGCTAATCGGATGTGCGAATCTTGTATAACATTTTTAAATGAAACTTTGACATCTGAAAACTATGATGCTGTTGAAGATATTAAAAGCTTCGAAGATCTTAGAAGAAAACAAGAGGTATCGCCTCCTTTTTCAATGAAATTTTAAAGTATAAACTATTTATTTTTAAAACTCCTATTGCTAATAAATAATATTTAATTTATTATAGACTATTGAACGAGAACTGAATATTGCTGAAGAGCGCGTTAAGCAAGCTATAGTGCTTTCACAGAAGTAAGTTCAGTTTTTTTTCTTACAAACATTAAATATGTATTAATCTAACACTAATTATTGGAATCATTTTAAAGCGTTTCTGTCTCAAATCCCGATCAAACTGCTTCTTTGAAGAATCAAGTTCAAATGTTGCAAGATAAATGGGAAAAACTACAGGTAACTAACACATTTTGCTCTTCAAATTGTACAATCAATGTTTATTTATGTATTTTTTTAAAGAAAAAAAAAATGTAAAAAAGACATAAAAATATCTCATAGTTAAAATTTTGTGTTCTATAATGCTATTCCATAATAAAATAACCAAACAAGATGAAAGTAATAAAAGCTGTAATGAAAGGGGGAAATATTATATCGTCATATTTAGTACAATAAGGTGCTCAAATATTTATGTATATGCCAAAGATAAATATGTATAAACAACGCAATTTAAAATCTAGCTATAGAGCAATATACACAACACTTAAATTTATTTGTTTGGCTGATAATACACATTCATTTGTATTTAAGCACAAGTTTAAGATTGATTCGTTAACAAGAATGAATAATCTATATTAATAAAATCCTTCTATAGTAAAAAAAACTAGCCTTAAAAGGAATGACTCCTGGAATGATGCTGATGTGGAAGATTTCCGGAACTAACGAATCCGGGTTGTCCACTCCTTCCATGAGTCGAATAGACCAATCAGGAAAAGGCTCTGTCTATGCATCGCCGTATGGGTTACCATAAAGAGAGGAAAGGTTACCATCGCCAACAATCGGCAAGTTTGTCGCCAACTTGGCGATATGTCGCCAAATTTGGCGACCAAAATTAGTTGTCAAAAGTGACGCCACCTTGGCGATAACTGTAATATTTCGCCAAATTTTTAATTTCTTTACAACACCAGTCGTTTGATACATCATTTGAGATGTTTGCAACTGCTTATTCATATAATGGATGTCTTGTGTGTTATCCCCCATACTGCTCCCCAGGGGGGACACATTTTTAATTTCTTTACAACACCAGTCGTGTTACACAAGATTTGAAAGGTCTGCAACTGCTTATTCATATTATGGATGTCTTGTGTGTCACCCCCACACTCTGCTCTCCCCAGGGGGGTCACATTTTTAATTTCTTTACAACACCAGTTGTGTGACACATCATTTGAAAGGTCTGCAACTGCTTATTCATATTATGGATGTGTTGTGTGTCATCCCCCACTCTGCCCCCAGGGGGACACGTTTTTAATTTCTTTACAACACCAATTGTGTGACACATCATTTGAGAGGTCTGCAACTGCTTATTCATATTATGGATATCTTGTGTGTAACCCCCCCCCCTCTGCTCTCAGAGGGGGCGCATTTTGTAATTTCTTTACAACACCAATTGTGTGACACATCATTTGAAAGGTCTGCAACTGTTTATTCATTTTATGGATGTCTTGTGTGTCATCCCCACTCTGCCCCCCAGGGGGACACATTTTTAATTTCTTTACAACACCAGTCGTGTGACATATCATTTGAGAGGTCTGCAGTTGCTTATTCACATTATGGATGTTTTTTTGCCGCCTCCTACTCTGCCCCTCAGGGGGCACATTTTTAATTTCTTTACAACCAGTCGTGTGACATCATTTGAAAGGTCTGCAACTGCTTATTCATACCATGGGGTATTGGCGAGCGCAGCAAGCAGTGGTAGCCAATAATTTGGAATCGCGAAGCGATTACGCGGGGGGGGGGGGGTTGGCGAGCATAGCGAGCAGGGGGGCGGGTATTAATAGAAGAAGTATTAATAAAAGAAAGTAGTATTAATAAAAGAAAGATGTTTGTCTGTGTTGGCGATGGCTAGGGAAATTATCGTATATATAGATCTGCAAATTTCGTCGAAGGTTGAAAAGGGGAGGTGGAAATGCACCTGGCTCTCAAATATCTTATTTTTTAAATTAGATCTTTTGCTATTTCATGTTTAAGGGAAGATTTCAGGCATTTTTTTTTATTTTCGAAGTTCGCCGGTGATTTTACGACAATCATAAAAGCGATTCAAATTCAATCTTTTAGATAAAAATAGTAAATTTTGTTCTGTTTTCAATAAAGTTTGCAAGGTATTCGTGCAGTGATTTTTCTTTTTTTTAAGTCTGGTTTTCTACATAAATTTGAATTTTATTTTCCAATCTCTTTTTTTAGTATAAACCATACAGTCTGATATTTTATACGATGTCGAATGTAGTAGGGTCCCTAACCGTGGGTTATTTTAGAAAAAACTACCAAAATTGCACGATATATTTAAGTTAGTCCTGAGTAAACGGCAGAAAGGACCGCTAATTACTTATAAAATTGTTAATGCTTGCTTTTCAATAATCAATTTCAAGCATCAAATAATAACTATTAGTGGTGCTTATAAAAATTTCGAAATGATTCACTAAAAGTTATATTTATATCATGGAAATTTCAGATTAGCAACATTCTTGCTCAAGAACACATTTTTTATAAACTATCTGTGTATTTTGTTTAGTATTTCATAAAAATTTTATGTAATATATAGAGAATATTTATGAAATATTAAAAAGTGTTTCCGGCTTTGTTTTAAGAGTAGGTCGATTTCTTTCTTTATTCATTTTTAAGGTAATATATATGAGATTTAATATAAATGAAGCATTTATTTGTCCCTTTCCTTGTAAGTTCGCACATTTAATGAGAAAGATTGTTTGCAGGGAAATTTTAAATTAAGTTTATAAAATGTAATTGAATATATATGATGTAATTGCCAAAAATGTTAAAAAATTGCTGAAATCCTAGTATAATAATCACCAGTAGACTGTAATATAATCCAAACCATTCAATGAATGTTATCCAAATTCTTGTATCTTTTTTGTAAAAAAACATCTGACATAACTTACTTGATTAATGAATTCATCCAAGATACTTGCTTGATCAAAATACTTTCCCAATTAGGTTTAAATTAATTCAGTATTTCAGACTTATTAGTTTTGCATGTTTTGCTTGTGCGGGTTCCCTAAGCGAACTCTAAAAGCTAAATACTTGATTCACTAACTTTTCCCAAACGCCAGCAAGATCCCAAATTATATTTAAATTAGTTCAGTATTTCAGACGTTATCGTGATGACAAAAGTTGCATGTTTTTTGCTTTTGTGTGTTCTTTTAAATAAACTGTATGAGCTACATACTTGATTATTTGAAATACTTGAAAGATCAATACAATGTCCCAATTAGATTCGAATAGGTTCACGTGATCGTATTGACAATTTTTCCCTTTTTATTATGTGTGTTTCAACAAACAAACTACAAAAGTTAATACCTGATTAACGAATTCAACTAAGATACTTCACGATTAACACTAGAACTGCGGGAAAATTCATTAAAGATTTATAAAAATATTTCTCACCGGAATTTTCATTTAAAACAATTTAACTTGTTTATTGAAAATATTTTTTGCTCAGCATATATTTAGCTTACTTTTTTAAGAGTTTTCTGGTTCGAATCGATGTCTCTCCATATGATACGGGTCAAAATGACCCGTCGCCGCGGTTCTAGTGTTAATTAACTATACTAAGTTGGTTTGAATTCCTTTAGTATTTGGAATAATTTTATGATGACAAATTTGGAATGCTTTTTGCTTTTGCGTATCCCTGAGTCAAACTATATTAGTTATATACATGGCTAATGAATTTATTCAAAAGCCAATTGTCCCAATCACGTTTTAATTGGTAATTTGGAATGTCATTTTGCTGAAAATATTAGCGTCATATGTAAATATATATATATAAAAATGATAAAACGCAATAAGTCGATTTAAAAAGAAATCAATCCAAAATGTATAAACACATTTATATTTAAAAAAAATCTGTATATTAATTTGAAAATATGAAAATATTTGTCTAAATATGCACTTTTCAAAAATTATAAATGTGTGTTACGAAGTCGAAAAAAATTATTTCAACACAACAAATTTGAAATTTTTTGTTTTGAAAAGATCCATTTCTAAAACAACTGTAAAAAATGCCACTTTATTGACTATGATGATTACTTGAACTAAGCTAGCTGTCATTAATGAAGTAAACAAGTATAACATAAAAATGCATGGGGGCTATGGAAATGTTTCTATAATTTTTATTCATTCTTATTTTTTCCAGATTCAAACAAAAGAAAGGCAGAAGAGAATTCAGGAACAAGCAAACATCAAAATCTTCAAAGCAAAGGCCCAGTCTTTGGTAAGCTTTTAAATATTTTCGAGTATTTTTAAAAAACAAGAATTCATATGAATTTATAGGGGAGTGCGACCGCTAAATGAACACTTAAGCACATTTAAAAGAAAATGGTTCATTATATTTCAATAAGCATTATCTATCGGCGTTTGGCAATGCAAATCATTTAAAGATGAAAAATTTATATACGTTTAACTTGCTATTATACGTACAATTTAACGAATATTTTAGTTTTCCACAAATGCCATGGAATCGCAATCATTCGATATTTGGTTTTATCGTATTAATTCTATGATTTTCATCAACAGGAAAGAGTGTTCTAAAGGGATTCTGAAGAAATTAAAAATCAGAGAAACCGCAAATTATGCAACATTACAATATTTACGAAAACATCGTAGAAAGCTTAATAAATTTTCACCTTCCTTAAAGCCCTTACAAAATTTGTCTAAACTATGATACAAACTTAGAAGAATTATAATATGTGCCAAAGCAGAGCACTCGGGAAACCAGAGAATCAGCTCATATTTTCTGCAAAAATAAAAGGTATCTCACTCCAAACTGAACTAGAAGTTTAGTTGCTAAGCCTAAGATTTTTAATGATACTTTCAACAGGTTTATTTTGTATTTTGAGAAATACTTTCACATCAAAAGAGATTTTGATTTCAAATGAGAATCTGAACTTTATTTTTTGTATTTTCTTTTGATTTAATGTTTATAAAGTGTTAAACTCTCATTAAAGATCTCCATGATTCTGAATTATTCTATATTATAAGTCAACAACATATTTACTATAAAATATTTAATATGGGAAAAATGGATGATTGCTTTTTTCTACGCTCACATTTTTATTATCCTAAACTCATGTGGCATAAAGTGCTGGAAAAAGGATTTTATTTTTAATTTTATTTTATGAATCGAATTAAACCAATGAAATGTGAAGGATTTTAGGGAATGTTTTAAGTAATTTTAATATAAAAAAATAATAAAAATGATAAAACAGTGATAAATTTTAGGACGTCGCGTCAGGATAAAAGAAATGATTTGGTAGATTCCGGATGGAAATTATTCTATTATTGGATTAAAAATAACTATCCCAATGCTATATTAGATAGTTGTATCAATAATGTTTTTACATCGTATTTTACTTCTGTTCGGCCAATGTGTCTTTCTAATGCGTGGTTATCTTTCTTAGATGGAATGGTCACAAGATTTACAACGCAAATTACGAATTCAAGAAAAAATAAGTGACCTTGAAGTTGCACAAAATGTTGCAAAATATCATAAGGATATAGGAAATGAAATTGAAATTCAAGAATACAGGTAATTTCTTATAAAAAACATTTAATTTGTTTTTTCAATAACGCGAGCCACAAATTACTGTTAAATTTTAGTGATAGGTAAAAAACAAAAAAGTTGGCAGATATAGATTCCTAAAACCAGCTTTTAGTATTTTCTGAGCATTCTTAATTTTACATTATTTGAACCAAAAATTTAATTTTATTATATTTAACATCTTTCTAGGAGGTGTCCAGTTAATTTTATATATTAAGTATAAATTATTCATTTTTTCTGTTTTAAAATATTAAAATTTCATAATTGAAAATAACTGGGTCAAATAAGTGTCCAGTGATACTAGGAGGGTTAATTTAAGTGCATTCACAATAAAAGAGATTTTTGCAAATTGTTGTTATCTTTTATTTTAACAACTAAAATGAATTTGCTCCTTAAATTTTTAAAGGAAAGAAAATCTTTTTTGATTCTTAAATTCGTCAGTTACAACTACGTAGCTGTTAATTCCGGTACTGAAAACGAAACGATTTGTTTGTAAGCGGTAAACGTTTTGCAAATCGCCGAAAATCAATTAAATTTAAAGTATCATATATAAAAAGGGTTTTCTCATTAAATAATTTTATTTTCTGTTTCTCATTTAAATATTGAGTATGTTTTTTTTAATACAATTTGTAGGATCGAGGGACCATATAAAAATTTTAAGTGTAAGAGAATAAGAATTTTGATTTAAACGGCTTCTAAAACGATGACATTTTAATATTTCAAACATGTTTACAGCAAGAAGTATACCTCTAAAATTATCGGTTAAAAATTAGTTATTGTGCAACAATAAGGAATGATATGTATATGAAGGAGAATAAAATTAATTGTTAATCTTAGTGTTAGTCTATACACGTTAATCTGTGTCTATAGTACGCCATTTTCCGAATGCCGTATACATTATTGAGTTTATGCGATGCACGTTTTGAAGTTTCGATCTACTTATTGCAGGGCTCCCAAATGGTCCGCCAACTGAACATCAGAATTTTCTTAGAAAAATTTTCTTTTTAGATTTTTCTTGCATATTACCGGGAAACCACCTTTGAAAGTTAATTTTTACGCAAATTTTGTACAAAACATATCATGAAATTTTCTGTTAAAAATATTGATGTTCATTTCGCGGACCATTTGGGAGCCCTGACTTATTATCTTAATTATACCAATTGTACAAATATGCTCTGCAAAAATTCATTTAAAATTGAGAGTTGCCAAGTCCCCAGTTTTTGCATACCTGTATTTTCTTAGAGAAAATATTGATCTTTTAAAACACAGAATACTATGATTAAATAAAACAACATTTTCTGCAAAAATACTTGTTTAAAGTTAGTTATTATCTAAAGCTTATTTACTAGTTTAATACTGATAAATTACATACTTTATATTTTCAGGTTTTCTGAAGTTGAAGAATTGGGTTTAAATCTAACTCAGACTTATCCAGAAGTTGAACCTCTTTTGCATCAACTGTCTGAAGCTAGAAAGAGAGTTCGTGCACTATGGGAATTAAAACATTCCTGGATTATTCAAAATGTAGATCTTCAGATTTTTGATCGAGAAGCAAATCACTTACAAAGTATTTTGATGAATCAAAACACTCTTTTAGATGTTGCTGAATTTGGAGTAAGTATTGATAAATTTATTTTAACGGTAAAAAATCTCAACATGAGGGGCTTAAAAGTTCTTGTGACCTTCCGTTGATTTAGAATAATTTTTTGTAGATGTTTCTATGAATGAAATTTCGTTTTCAGATGAAAATCACCATTAAAGTAGACAAACGTTAGACAACTGATTGCACAAAAATAAAATTATTTTGATCATCAAAAAACTCAGAACAAGAAAATGTTCTTCTTTTTAAAATTTGGACGCTGCTGTTCGGTAACGATGTTCCTGAAACAAACAAATACATGTTTAAAATTTTAAACAGAATAAAGAAATTTGGGAAACCATTAGTTTTAAGGAGGCAGTTTAATTCAGAATTGATAAAAAAAGATCGATATTTAAAAAATATTAATTATAAGTCTGTTTAATTGTGAATATTATGACATCTCATTTTTACCCATGCGGCAATTTATCGCAAGATACTATAAATTTTGCTTAAAACACCAACGCAATTACCCACATAAATTTTAATTTTAAATGGCTTTTTTCCATGTTCATGTTTTCCTTTATTAGATGTTTTAAAAATTCTGATATTTTTTTGTATTTGAGATAGATATTTAAACTTTTTTGTACATGTTCTTTATTATACTATATGTGATAAATCTGTGCATGGAATGTGACTTCAAATTTTTTGATATTAAAAAAAAGTATATGAAGATGTTTAAAATTCAATCGTTTTACACTATATGTTACTTAATGTTTGCCACTTGATGAGATGCTTCCGCGCAGATTGGAATTTTGGGCAGCCCTGCGATAAACTATTTTTCCTCCTGACATTGCAAAGATCGCCCCAGTTGCAAAATGGCAACAATAGGATGAAACAAGAAATCCATCAAAAAGATGTAAACCAGAAAAAGATCAGTAAAACAGGGAGTAAAATAAACTGCCAAGATCGGCAAAGAAGCTAAGATGGATGATTAAAGGTCAAGAATAAAAGTCTGATTTTTGTGGGCCATCATTAAGCTTCTTCGTTTTTTTTTTCGTAAAACAAATCATGCAAATTAATATATTCTTTATTTCTTGACTATAAAGTATGCTTCTATCCTTGATTCTTATATTTCGATCATCGTTGTGCCAACAGTTTATAAGCTAAAAACCAAAATTGCACCCATAAGCTGGCAATTACTGATGGTTTTACCTTAGGTCGAATTTGCCACTTATATTGCGGAAAAAGTTATTTTATTGTCTTTTAACGGTCTCTTGTCGAAATATATGCGGCGTGACGCTTTTACTTATTAAAGCTAATGTCACATATATTACGGCATTGGGCAGTTAATTGACGAGCCCATAGCCTCTCTTCTTATACAAAATAACTGCGATTAGGATCTAGCTGTAAAAAACGTGAAAAAGCTTCTGCGCCATTAAAGATTAATAAGTTCTAATAAATACAAATGTTAAACTAGGGAAATCCAGATAAGTCGGTAATGAAATAAACAATTTTCTTAAGAAAAATGTTTTTATTTTAGGGTGAAAGCACAACAACGTGCATTTTTTATGTATAATTTTGAATTACCTATACATAATACATCATGTTTCTTTATATCTTCAAGAAATTCTTTCACATATCTCATGGAGAAGCACTATAGTATGTGGTTCTTAAAAATATTTTTTCTTGTTTAACGATGTGAAACTTCCTGACATATTCACGAAATCATTTTTTTTAATAAAAAATGCTTGAAAATTGCAGTTATGATATTGTAAATTTGAATCGAAAAGAGTTTTTTTTTCGATGAACGTATTAAAAATAGAATTCTAAGGGATTGTTGCCTCATTGCGATCATTCACGTTTTGTCACATCAAAGAAATTTGGTTCAAAACGAGAACTTTGACAGTCGTTTCTGAAAAGTCCTTTTCCTTTATTTCAAAATGGGTAAAACTATCCAATTTCATAGTTTTGAATAAGAACATCTTCAGATTTTATGCATTTATGAGAAAAAATGTTTCAAGAATATGGTAGAAAGAGCTAGTTTGGATTTGAGAACAACTATAAGTTAGTACAGTTAAATAGTTGGTAGGGTTAAATTAGCCAAAGCAGAATCTAGTCATGCCCATAGAAAAGTGCTAATAGTTCTTTAATCGCATATATATTTTAAATTATTTTTTTAATGTGTGAAAATTGATTTATCCGAATTTAAATAAATTTTCTGATAAAATACTGAATTTGTTTCAGGACACTCTTGGTGATATCGAAATTTTAATCCGCCATCATGATTCCTTAATGGACACATTAAAAGTGCAGAGAAGCAGGTTTGCTATGTTTAATGAAATGGCTGATAAACTTTTGGAATCCAATCATAACCAAAAAGATTAGTAAGTTTTTATTGTGGTTTCTAAAATGAATCTACTTGATTTAGATTCTTAAAAATGATTGAAAAGGAGTATTATAAACTAACAAAATTGTATTTACATTATATTGACTAAATGAATAAATGCTACAATTTTTTTTTTTGAAAAAAGATTTAAGGAATAATATAATTAGAATCAGAAAGTGAAAGCTTAAAACATACAGGGTGATTCAAAATAACGTGGACAAATTGATATGACAAATCAGGCATACGACAAGGATAAAAAATCACATAGGAACATAGGGTCGCAAACTACTTATTGAGTCACAAATACAGGGTGTTTCATTCCAGCTACAACTTGTTTGAAAGTAAAAATTACCAGGAAAATAATAACATCATAGTGAAAATGGAACGATATGTACCTGATTTTCTGTGAAATGTGATAACGTTACGAAAATATCTGGAAAAACATATTGCTCAAGCAATCGATGATACCCTATAAACTGATTATCTCAGTCCAAAATGTGAGGTGCCAAGTGCGTATTGCTGGTGCGCATAAAGCAAAATTCTACCACTTTTAATTGGTGTTATCACATTTAAAACAAAAGTGAGAATGTCTATTAAATGCTTTATTATAATTTACTTTATTTTTCTGAAATTTATTACCGTCAACCCAAATTGAGTTAGGATGAAACACCCTGTATTTGTGACTCAGCAAGGGGTTTGCGGCCCTATGTTCCTATGTGATTTTTTATCCTTGTCGTATGCTTGATTTGTCATATCAATTTGCCCACGTTATTTTGAATCACGCTGTATAAGTGTTCCATTAACTTTAAATGAAATCTGAAAATTATATTTTAATGTACTTTTATTTAAAATAATGTACACATGGTTCTTTGTCTCTTTTACTAGAATACATTTTTGGAAGATTTTAGATAAAATGAGTGTCTTCTTTACATATATACAGTGAAACCTCCAAATAAGGGACACTCCGAATAAGGGACACCTCTATTTAAGGGACAAAAGTTCCGGTCCCAGTCCCTTGGTATAGGAAGTGTAATGTATTTACCTCTGAATAAGGGACACTCGATTTAAGGGACACTTGAAAATGAGATGAATCCTTTCGACTCAGGATTTCTTACACAAATTTTATTCAATTAACATCAATTTTTTTTTTTTTTTTTTTTTTAAGTTTGCTTCAAGTACATAATTTAAAAAAAAAGCTTTAATTAAATAACAAATTTTATTTTCCTTTCTCACTGGTATGACAAAAACAAATTTTGCAAAGAAAAATGCTGCCCAGTCACACTGGACATACAAGTGAAAAATGTTAAAATGGTTGATTTTCGCATTTGAGATAATAAGGCAGTTATGTTGGTTACAGAGTATATGTACAGAGGTTATGCAACTCAACTGATGAGCATTTATTTATCCACAATTCAGATGAAGATATCGAAGTGTGTTTATCCCTATTAGAGCTAGAGGCGGCAGTGCAGACAATAATTTCATTGAGTTCACAGCTGAAATTCCAGAATTGGTTAAAAGCCTATTCACAAATTAAAATTCAACTGATCTGTCAAGTCATATCTAGGTGGAAAACACATATAAACCCGATTTTAGTGATTGATTCGTAGGTTTATCATTGGGGTATCCTGCATCCGGCCCTCCATATTTTCATAGATTTGAGTGCAGGAAAAGATAATGGTAAGCCTACGAGTCAATTTCTAAATTCAGATTTTTAAGTGTTTTCCACCAAAATATGACTTAGTAGACCAATTGCGTTTTAACATTCATATTGAGTTTTAACTAATCGTAGAATTTATGCCATGAATTCGATGAAATGATTGTCTGTGCCACCACCTCCCAGTCTATATTTAAAAGAATGCTGAAAATTGTGATCGATGACTCTGAAAATGAACGAGAAAGAAAAATTGTGAAATATAGAATTCCACAGATGCTGTAAAATATGCAAAGCAGTTAAATACTTTTTTCGTAAATACTGCTTATAATGAAGGGCAAGTATGGTAAATGAATGTCTGAAAAGTTTAGTAGTAGAAAAATTGAAATCTGCAAAACAAACACTTTTTTATTGATTACTTCACAAGTAAGATTTTTAAAAATATTATTGCACTTTTTGCCTTATAGAAACATTTACGTAAAAAATAGAAATCGACAACTCTACAAATCACTTACTAATTAAGTAATCAATTAAAAAATTAGATTAATTAATTCTCTATTACTTTTGTGCCTAGTTAATGTAATTTATAACCCTCGGGTACATTTAAACTTCAATTTTAATATTTTCTTATTTTTTATGTCCTTATGATGATTAATTTTTAAAAAATGTAAAAACTCCGAATAAGGGACACCTCTATTTAAGGGACAAAAGTTCCGGTCCCATGGGTGTCCCTTATTCGGAGGTTTCACTGTACATGTATATTTATTAACTTTGACGTCCCAATGAGTTTTGAATTAAATGTGTTTGTAATTTATATTAGCATACGATCGAAACGAGAAGAAATAAATGAACTTAGAGAAGGTGTTTTACAAAAAGCAAATGAAAGAGGAGTACGTCTTCAGCAGGAGTATCAACTGCAAGAATTCAAATTCGATGCTCAAGAGGTAAAACAGAAATCCTTTCGTATTACATTTTTTCTTACAATTTTGAGGGTTATTTTTGAAAAATATAATTGTATTACTTTTAAATACACCAATTTCTGAATTATGCTAAATCAATTTTTTTTCAACACACTTCTTCAATAAAAATTAATTTTCTTTTTATACAGTTGTTCAAATAAAAACACCAGCAAAACCTCCATGATAAAAAAATTGTTTAAAAAATAGTGGGTATTTAGCCCCCCCCCCCCCCCCAAAAAAAAACCTTGCATTTAAAAAAAAATAAGTTTTAAAAATTTAAAAAAATAAAATGTATTCTAAAATTGCTGAATAATGAAATAATAAGAGAAGAAAAAAGTATTTTTCATGAAGCGCCTCGCTGGCTCCTGTGGCAGACAATATTCAGTTCAGTTTTCCTTTTGGATTCATATTCTTGAAAAATAATTTATAACGCGAAGTTTAAATGAAACAAAAAAAAAAAATAAATAAAATAAAATAAACTGTTTCAATTCTCAATTTTGAAAAAAGTCGGTAGAGGCTTACTTCTGTATCTTTATTTCTTATTCGTTGCATTTATACATTGTTTTATAAATTTACATGTGTAAACATCGACTTATAAGGGGGTTTTGATGAAAAAAAAATCTCTATTTAGCTTATTTAAAGTTTATATTCTTCAATAAAAAGCTAAAATTCAGTCCAAAATTCACCTTGATTATTAATTAAAATTCATAAAAATACAAGTAAATGTACATATATTGCTTAAAGGTGCGTAAAATATAATATAGAAACATTTAAAAATACATTAAAATCCTTTTAAAATCAAAATGTTTTCAACCGAAACTTACTCGGTCTTCATCACTGAAAAACTGATTCAATATTTTGTTGATTTTGAGTTTCACTAGCCTCTTGAACATAATTATTGAGGTCTAGATTTTCCAAAATAACAAGAAAATGAAAGAAAAAAAGATCGAGAAATGCATATTGATTCAAATTTTTTATTTTTTCTGAAATTTTGGAAAATTTAGTAAGTTAAATATAAGATGTCCTGGGGTAATAACGCCAAGTGCTAATATTAGGCGTAGTTATGAAGGAATAAAAAAAAATAGCACTATGGGTTCTGCCCTGAAAGACTATGAGTCACTTGAGTCACAAACAACCTCTAAAAGTTAATTTGTTATATTTGTAGACCTTATTGCTGTAATAAGCACGTTAGAGTGAATGCCCGATCTAAAATTTGCTAGGTAAATTCTGTGATGTGAAGAATTAGGAAATGCTTTGTTTATTGCATAAATTTGTAGTGTATTTCATGTTGTTTCAAAATGTCGTGGGAGATATTGGATGTTTTCGCGAAGTAGCTTGTAGTACAAAAGATGCTGCGCAAAATATAATAATATTATATTTGGCGTAATAGTACCATTTGGTGTTATCAACCCGGTTGATTATTTTCTGTGGCAGAACTACGTTTTTTACTTTACATTTCTTATTTTATGCACGAGTTACATTATCGTCATTGTTGAAAACTAAAAAGGATAAAGAGAAACGTATATGCCCTAAATGCTGCTAATTTTTTCATGTCAGAAGATTAAAATACCAAATGATTATTACTGCATCTTGATATCGCAGTTAATGGTAAGTAAAAGAAATTTGTTAATTTCTACGACTGTAGAGTTTTTATCATTAGAATTGGACAATTTACATGCCATTATTCCATCTTATTTTATAGAATTGTTTGCATGTCGTTATTAACCACATAGGTGGGTAATGACGTCAAATAGCATTGGCCAAGAAATCACGCCACTACATTTTATGAATATATACCGGCTAAAATATTCGTCCTTGTATATATAGACAATAATTTGCTCTATCATATCCTAATATTTGTTTAAAAAAATCTAAAACTAATAAAACTCTCAAAACTAATAATGGCAGTGCCCTCATCAGAATTATGCTATGTCTAAATTTTGAATTAAATCTGATAAATTCTGCACGAAAAACTCATTTATATAAATCAAGCAGAGGGGCATTAGCCCACCGTTTCCCCCCCTTTATACTTATCCAATGAACACCCAATACGAGTCACGGAGGCGCCTCATCAGAATGATGCTCTATCTAAATTTTGAACGAAAACTGATAAATCTGCATGGAAAACCCATTTATATCTATTGAAGAGAGGGGCATTAGCACCCCGTCCCCCTCTTAATACCTATCCAATGAACACCTAATACTAATCACAACAGCGCATCATCAGAATGATCCTATATCTATATTTAAAAAAAAAAACTGATAATTCTGCATGAAAAACCCTTTATATCAATTAAAGGGAGGGACATGAACCCCCCGTTCCCTCTCTTTATACTTATTCAATGAACACCTAATACTAATCACGGATGTGAATCATCAGAATGATCCTGCATCTAAATTTTGAACGAAAACTGATAATTCTGCAAGAAAAACCCACTTATATAAATTGAGGGGAGGGGCATTTGTCTCCATCACCCCTCTTATTCCCATCGAATGAACTCCAAAAACTAATCAGGGAAGCGCGTTATCAGAATATACATATATCCAAAATTTCAAGTGAATCGGACATTTTTATCATGAGTTATCGCGTTAAGCACGTACGCACGAACGTACATACACACAGAACGGACGGGTAGAAAAACTCTCAGGCTTCGATAGCCTGTGAGCTAAAAAATTTAAGGATGAGTAGTATTTTTTTAAATTGCTCCTAGAGTAAGATTTTTGAATATCTATTATTAGAAATAATTTAAATGTTATTTTCATACCACTATTCGCAATATTGGAAGTTTTTGTTTTGAAAATTTAATATTGATGAAACAGTACTCATAATTATATTTCTGGTAAGGCATCTATTATTATAAAATATTTAGTAAAAACACAGCATTTTACGAGAAATGACTCTTTCTTTTAATTTTAGTTCAATAAATTCAAATAAACTAATTTGAACTTAAATAGAGTGCACTGTTAAATTTTATCTAAATGTTCATGTGCTTGAAAAACAACTATACTATGTTAGTTACTTATTTTCTCTTTATTTTTTAAATATATTACAGATAATTACATGGATTGCAGAAAAGAACAAGCGTGCCTTAGATGTAATACAAAGTGACGGCAAGAGTAACTTATCTTATAAAATAAAAAAACTAGAAACTTTAGAAGCTGAAATTTCAGCTAATAAATGTCGAGTACAGAATTCTTATTCGGTAAGACTTTTTTTTTTGTATTATAATTGTTTTTTTAAATAGTAACAACAACTATTAACTAAGAATAACAAATGTTTTTTGTTTAATTATTACTTTAGAGAGGCGAAAAGTTGTTTGAAGAGTGCAGTTTTGCCAGAGTCAGTTTGGATCAAATTCTAAATGAGCTCGAAAGGGAATGGAATGTGCTTTGTGATAAACTTGAACTAATCCAACAAAGCATATATGAATCTAGAGAACTAAATGACTTCAATTCTTCTGTGGATTTGATTGAGAGGAAGTTGGATGAAATTAAAATTTCTGCAGATTCTACTTGCTGCGCAGACTATCGAAGCGTGAAAAATATGCTAAAGCAACAAGAGGTATCACCTTAAACTTTTTTTAAAATTCATTATTTAGCATAATATTAAAGCTTTGCATTCATTAATAAAATGTTTTATAAAATAGTTTAAGCGGTAACCGATGAAATCTGTTTGATTTTCTTAAAAAATGCTTTTTTAAGAGGAATCCAAATATTTGGTCTAACATAACTAACATAAGGAAAGCGAAAGAATAAGAACAGAAAATTGACTAACTATTTAAAATCCCCATTAGAGATTTAAAAAGTTAGTTTTCTTTAATCCTTTGAGCTCTGGTGGGTAAATTTTTTCATTATTCAAAATGTCACATTGGCACCAGTATTTTTCAAAGAAAAAAACCGGTTAACGATATACACGAAAAAATGCATTAAACCTTTTTGAAATAAGTGTGGTCGAATTTTCTGATGCCGTTGTGACATTTCGGAATTAAAATTATGTGGTACAAAATTCTACCATCAGAGTTCAAAGGGTTAAAATTTACAGAGGCTTTATAAGAAATTTTAAAACGGTATTTCATCTCATATTCAACTTTTGTAATTGTGTTTGGGTTGACATTGATGTGAAGTCTTATTTATGTACTACCTCTGATAATAAAGTTCGGAGAATACAATCAGAATGACCAATCTGGCAACACTGGGGAAACAGAACGCTGCACCTGCATAGAGACATGTGTTGACCATCTTTTCCCATCGTTGTTCAGTTGGAAATCGTTTATGTTCTGTGTAAGACGTGCTTTATAAGTGCCTGTTGAGTGTGTTGGTTCTTAACTGAGAACAGAAAAACGAACAAACAAAAGATCAGTTTAAAGTTTGGTTTTAAGCTTTGCAGGACACCGAAAGAATTTCATGAGGGATGGTGCAAATTGAACATCCACCATACTCGTCTGATCCCAATCCTCTAGACTTCTTCCTATTTTCACGACTCAAACTCTCTTTGAAAGAGATTCGACCATATTGCTGACATCCAACGAAACGTGACGAAGCTTTTGAACTCCATCTCAAAAGAAGACTTCTTGCGAATTTCCCAGCACATGCATAGCAGATCTCAGCGGTGCATATTAATGGGCGATGACTATTTTGAAGGATGGTACGGTAACTTTCGTTAATATTTCATCTACATTAATGTTACAGAACTATTCACCGAAATTTATTGTCAGAGGTAGTATAAGAAACGTTTATTTCACAGATTTATTTCTATATATTTTTTGAGTATGAATCATAACATGTAACTTTAATTTTTTTTAATAAAAAAATCACATTGCCGTAGTTGCTCTAAAGTAGAAGATCGAATCCATGATGTTTCTTACCATTTTTCCTATTTAGAGATATTCGCCTTATTTAATGGCAGAATTTTCTGCGATCGAAAAATTCGAAGATTTTTAATCGAAAAAAGTTTTAATAAGAGGACAGAAAGTCTAGAGGTCGAAGGCTACTTCTCTACAGACAATAACGTTTATAGGGAAAATATTAATTTGCAAAATTTCAATGAAATAGAGGAGGAAATATTTAGTGTAACAATGCGTTGGCTCACACTTTGTGCAGTATAATTTTTCTCAGTGGTTCTTTTATATTTACGCATATCAAAATTTAGTGAATAATTTGCAAAACTTAGGAAATTGTCTTAATTGTTCCACAGAAAGAATTTTTCTAATTGATTTGGAGCCCATTTAGAACGTCACCAGAGCGCATATACTCTTTTGGAAAATAAATATTTACAGAAAATCTATAATCAAATAGTTGTATATAATCATATAGTTGTATAGTTAAATTTTAATTAGAAATTCGTTAAACAATATTCTGTAATTAGTATTTCAATATTAATGGGTGTTGGATAAATACAAAATAAGGAGAAGTTTGATATCAAATGGATTTTGTTAGTTTTATTAGATAGCTACAATAGAAAAAGTATGTGTAGATATTTATGTAATTTATATCCTAGATAGATCACAGAACGCTTGCTTTTATATGAGGAACTCACAATCGCAGTAGATTAAGTCCATTTTCAAAAAAAATGAGATAGTCCATATAGAAGGTGCATAAAATCACTTTCATTCCCTCCTACAATTAGACAATTCTCTAAATAGATGCCGTATATAAGAATGTATGTAAAAATGGATTTGGTTCTCTGTGGGAGTAAATAAAACAGAATTTATGCACTTTCTAAATGGACTATTCATTTCTCTTACAAAATGGACTTAGTCTACTATGATTCTGAATCCCTCATATATACATTTAATTATTGAATAAATTCTGCAAAATTCAGAAAACATGTAGAAAAATTCATGATCTACTTTCAATATGAATTAGGAAACTTCATTCTAAAATAAGAAAAGCCGTTTCTGTGTTCTACTTTATAGCATGTTTCAATATTTATGGTTTAATATTTTGTTAATTGATTTTTTTTTCAGATTATGGAGAAGGTGTTGGAGAAATTAAAATTAAAAGTGTCCAATTTAGTCCAGATTTGTCAGAATTTAACTGAAGAATCAGAAGAAAATAAGAAAAATGTACAAAATGTACTATCAGGGATACAACAAAAGTAAGATACAAACAGGTACAAGTTGTCTATTATATTTAAAAGTGTTTCTCTAAATTAATACATGTATTTATTTAAAGATTAATCACCGATGAGCAACTTCTTGTAACAAGACGAGAGAAACTTGAAACCTGTATGAGATTCTATAATTTTAAATCTGAAGTCGAGAGGGAACTGATGTGGATCTCTGACCAAATTATTTTGCTGTCAGCTGATACACCATGTCAAAGTTTACTTGAGGCACAAAAGCTTCATAAGAAACTCGAGGTATTTTTTCATACATGGATAACATATTCATACATTTTCTAAATACATGGTTTTCTGTGATAAGTATTATAGTTTTGTGATTTAATATAAACCTTTTTTAAAATCAGAATTTAGAAGTCACACTTGAATATCACCAGAAGAAAGTAGAAAATCTTTCAAAAGAAGTATTAGTTCTTGTTGCGGAAGAAGAGTGCATTGTTGATATTACTAGAACTTGCCAAACAATGGAAGAAGAATGGAACAAGTTACTTGGGATTTTCTACGACAAAAAAACTAAAACTAATTTCACATTGAAAGCTCAGATGGTAAGGGAATTAAGTAATACATATTTCTAAGCTTTTCAACATTTTACTAAAAAAGTTAATAATTTTCAGTTTTCATTAGAATTTTTCAGATGAGTAAGTTGTTGATATTTTAGAAAACAGTAAATTTTAAATATTAACATTCCAGTTTCTTACCTCAATACAAATCTCAATGTTATATTAAAAAATTATCTGCCTTTTTCTGTCTAAAAACCTCTTTCCAGCCAAATGGTTAAAATTTTAATACTGGTAAAATCTTCGAAAAAACAGAACTCGTCAACTTTGGATTGCTGAAATCAGGAAATATCGATGGAAATTGAAAATAACATTTTATATATCTTATATTAAATTATATATTTTATAATTTATTTACAAAATGTATAATTTGACATACACCAAATAATAATCTTCGTTATGAAAAAAAAAAAAAAAAAAAAAAAAAAAAAAACTCAACAATTTGAAATATGCATAAAAAAATTTTCATTTGAAGAAATTATCGAATTTTTAAAATCTTATAATACGATTTTCCACATCGGTATCTGCTCGTTTTGTTTGTAAATATACCTAAATATATCATCTAAAGGGCATAGCCGGATAAGCATTGGAAACATGCCTTTCAATCAAATTTCTTGATTTTTCCCCCATGTGTGGCTGCTTATCTGACAATGTATTTCCCTTATTATCACCTTATAAATATTGATATTTTATGAGATAAATATGTTTTTTCGATTTTTTAAAAACTTCATTTTCTCAAAAACTACCAAACCGAATTATATGCTATTAATTGAGTTTATACAGATGTCAAAGATGAATATCTGGAAATTTTTGTATAAATTTCTGATCGTAAAAAGTGTGTGAAAAATTGATTAAAAAATTTACAAAAATAAAAATTATATCTTATAGTTGTCCGAAAATTACCATTTTCTTGTAAAAAATTCCTCTTTTGTGCTTGCATATTATATAAAAATTTCAAAAGTTTGCGTAGGGTACTTCATATAAATATTTACGAAAATATGTATAAAAATTCTTAAAATTCATTTAAAGGCGTCATTTGGGGCGGAGCTACTCATCTTCGATGTCTGAAGGTTTTTGGGACTATAAACTTACAGAATTGCTGGTTTTTAAATTTTAATGAGACATGGGCATCATTCTCAACGCTGGCAATACAGTTTCAATTTCAAAATTTGTTGTTGTCGTGGTATACAAGAATATTTTTGGTATAGAAACAAAACTACATTCTTCGATATCAAAATGTAACGACAGTGATCAGAAACAATTTAATTAAAAACGTTTCTCACCAGTTTTTATAAACAGAAATTATAGTTAATAGTTTCAAGCTTCTTCATGAATTATGTGCTCTGTTTTGCATCGTGTGGACGCGCATGCGTATGTTATTGCTAAACTCTGCGACCGGAAACAAATTCGATTTAGTGAATGATTTTTATTTGTTACAATGTCATCTAAGAATGATAATACGAAATAATGATTATTGTGGAAGTTTCTTAGGGGGCAAAAAAGGTTACAGGAAAAAAACTATTTATTTTTATGTATAAAATAATGTAATACATTATCAAGTGTCAACTTTTTTTCCCCATAAAATGTAACTGTTCTTTAAAGTGTGGCCTAAATATCTGAACACGACTATGTATTTTCAGAAAAAATTAGCTATGTCTTTACAATATTTTAATCTACTGGTAAATTTTCCATTGTTTCTTTAAACTGATATTTATTTATTAAAATAATTACTTAATTAAATATTAAACAATTCAAAATTACAGAAATATAGTTTTCAGTACAAAATATCATCCAATGTTATCAGCTTTCTATTTTTTCTTTTAACTCAAATTATGTATATTTCGCTAATATTTATCTTCGGATTAAACAGCCTCAGTAATCTACCATAAGGATAAACAAAAAAATTCTAGTAGTATAAATCTTAAATAAAAAATTGTCTATTACTACACATTCCAGATAATATGTCAGAATTTTAAGAACTGATTAAATTTTAAATCTAGCTATGAATCACCCATATTAACGCAGTAAAAAGAGTAACTACTTATTCTTATTATCCTTCCTTAAAAGTGGTGAAAATGTTTGAACAACATCATAATATAACAGTCGTTACATTTCGATACCAAAGAATGTTGTTGTTTTCTAGGCAAAACTTTTTTTCTCTATTGTTTCCAAAGCAAAACACCAGTTTTCAATATCGAAATAGTATCGATAGTATTGAAAATTATGGTTTGTATGCTTAATGAAATCTATAATTTATTAGTTCATTCATTCTCTGATGACATTGTACCAAACAGACTGCGGATGTCGAAGTTAAATAGCTCCGCCCCAAATAACGCCTTTAAATGAATTTTAACAATTTTTATACATATTTTCGTAAATATTTATATGAAGTACCCAACGCAAACTTTTGAAATTTTTATATAATATGCGGGCACAAATGAGGAATTTTTTACAAGAAAATGGTAATTTTCGGACAACTATAAGATATAATTTTTATTTTTGTAAATTTTTTAATCACTTTTTCACACACTTTTTACGATCAGAAATTTATACAAAAATTTCCAGATATTCATCTTTGACATCTGTATAAACTTAATTAATAGCATATAATTCGGTTTGGTAGTTTTTCAGAAAATGAGATTTTTAAAAAATCGAAAAAACATTTTTATCTCATAAAATATCAATATTTATAAGGTGATAATAAGGGAAATACATTGTCAGATAAGCAGCCACACATGGGGGAAAAATCAAGAAATTTGATTGAAAGGCATGTTTCCAATGCTTATCCGGCTATGCCCTTTAAAAAAAAGAAAAAAAAATGCATGCCATAAAATTGAAAAATACAAATTAGTGTCTATAGGGGAGATGGCTGCTTATTATTCTTCCATTATACAAAAGATACTAGTTAAGTGTTGAAAATCTAATAGTTTTTTTCTTATTTCACTAGTTTTTCTTTTTCTTTTTATGAATAAAAAATTACAAATTAAATTCTCCATAATATATTTTTGAATTTTTCCCAGAATTTGATTTGTTTTAATGCGAAAATGTTTTACAGCAGGCATAAAAAATATATATAATAGCTTTATAATATTATTATATGAAAGCTTATGAAATATAATGCAAATATTGTTTAATATTATTTTTACTAATCCTATTAACCCATTAGTGCCTAGCGTCCCTTTTTAGGGACGTTTCAAAAGGTGCATGTAGCACTGTTTTTGACACCGGTAAAAAAGTACAGCAATCTTTATTTTATTTAATTGAAACATTTTCGTAATTATTGAACTAAATTTAATTCTTTTAAAAATAGTGATGCCAACCGAATAAAATTTGCGCAAAAGGTGGTGGGTACGAATGGGTTAATGTTTGTACAAAATAGTACATAGTTCTCTTAAATCTATTCACATTTTAAAAATTCATTTTAATAAAAGAACTTATTGTAATATCAGAGATTGGTTTGAACAATAAAATCTACCAAAAAGTCAAATCGCGTTTTTTTTTTTTTTTTTTTTTTTTTTTTTTTTTTTAAAGAAAGAAATTGCTTAAAAGACCCATAAGTAACTTCAGATTTGAAATAGTCACATAAATGTAGACCAGCAGACCCATGAAAAGCTTTCCCACTGCAATTTTCGAAAACTATTATTGATACGTTTTTCATTCATTTTTAATTAATTGCATTTTTTTTTTATTTTATCAAACAACATGTTTTAAAGAAATGCGGATGTACTATGTTAAAAGATTGTAAAAAAAAAAATCTTTCGTTTTTTAATTCCTCGTTGTGCGTTTTGTATTTTTATAGAAAAGAGGATGTTAACATCAGAAATAATATATGGGATTGTCGTACTGGAGCACGGTTTGCTCCGTTAGTTAAATAGGCGGGATTTGTGAGGCTGCAAAAAATTGCTGAAAAAAGGCCCAGTAAATCTCATCTCATTTGAAAAATTCATAAAAATTTAACTAACTGTGGTATAAAAGTACGATTTTCATTATACTGAAAAAAAAAAAAAAAAAAAAACCTTTCTGAATCTTTATAGCAGAAACTAGTTTAAAGAAAATGTGAATTATTTTTTGCCTTGTTAAAAAAAAAGAAAAAAAATCAAGACTATGCAAATTTTACACGCTGATACAACAATTTGTTAATATTTTATGAAAAGATTTTAAAGATATTCTATATGTTTAAAACATATTCTCAAGCGGTCTCCATTCAATTCTCCCCGTCTCCACTTCTTTTTAAATTCATGAATACAGGATTGTAAAATAACAAAACAATATGGATGTAAATAAATTCACAAATATTCTCGAGTTGTTTATTTATGTACAACATTATACAGAATTTTAAAATTATATGCTTAAATTCTCTTTATAAATACTTTTAGTTTTACTCAGAAGCTGCAGAAATAGATGCTTGGATATCGGAGAAGAAGCAAGCACTAAGTAGTACTGATTATGGGAAAGATGAAGACGTCTTAATTAAGTTATTAACTAAACAAAAGGTAAAACAATTTTGACAACTATTTTTATTTCCAAGACCAAATAGTTCAATAATGCTGTTACGCTGCATTTTTCACGATATTCGCATTAGCTCTACCTCAAGGACTAATGCAGAGATTTTCACCAAACTTCAGATTCTGTTAGATGTTGACATAAGTTGTTGCAGATTAAGTTTCCGTATAAATAACTAAACAAGTGGTGCTGCTATGCTGTCCTTTGCACGATTTACATGATGTTAACGACAGTCTTATCTCACGAACTAATGCACGGAATTTCATATCATTAGAATCCCCTTGATGGGCATAGATTTCCATTTAATTTTAACACTGTGATTGCGAATTTTGAAGCATCAGACATACATGACATAGAAGAAAGTTTGGTGATGGCCACACCCGACTAGTTTTAATCTTTTGAGGCCCAGGGAGATTTGAAGAAACACTGCCGAAAAATCCCAAGCAGCACGCTGGCTTCTTTTAATTTTTGCCGAAAAGACCCAAGTAGCGCACCATCAATGGCCCACAACGCTTGAAATGTGCTGGGTTTTCTCGACATAAAAACTGAATAACGCGATCGGGCTACTTGGGACGCAAACTGTTAAAAGCTTTTACGATTTCTGCTAATAATATTAGTTTATGAAATGCCAGCAACATAAAAACCCGATAATCAGTTACGCATATATGTTTGGGTGATTCTCTATAAATAGGCCAAAATCAGAGTTATGAGGATGAGGGAGTGATGGATTGTAACAAAATGCCCATTTTACTTTTTTACCGCTATCTGAATTGAGATTAGGCTTAGTTGGTTTTAACTATATCTAAATACTTATAAATCAGTAATAATTCATATTTTTTAATATTTACTTGCATTCAATTGAGACTGATCAGGAAGTGGTAAGGTAGGATTTTAATCTCATTGCCCGAGCCTCTATTGAATACAGGTAAATAAAAAAAAATATTAATTATCACTGATTTTTAAAAATTTAGATATAGTTGACGCCCATTAAGTCTAATCTCATTTCAGATAACGGTAAAAAAAGTAAATGGGTATTTTGTTAAAATTCATCTCCCCCTCACAATCACTCCCTCATAAATCGGCAATTTGCTTCCGTGCGAGTCTGTGTATTAAATGCAAAATTTATGAAAATTTCAGTGTGAAAACTGATATTAGATAATAACGTTACTGGGCTATTACGCTACATTCAGAATTCTCCCTCATATCCCGTTGAATATCAAAATACTCGTTTCGATTATCCCCATTGAAATCTTTAGAAATATGATGCTTTGTACCTATTGGTACATTCTGTATTAGTACCATTGGATTAAACTCGCACAGATGTAAGGTTTAGAATTATTGCCCATCGTATTCTAGTTGGAACTTGAATAGTTATGTTTCGCGAATGATTGAAAATTATGTGATAGCACGGGATTAAATTTGAGTCTGAAGTCAGGAAGTAGAACCTGATACTTAACTGAAAAATTAAGCATGATTTTGGTAAAAAATATCTATTTGTGATTACGCTAATAATTAAGTTATACTGTGCAACCATAAAGCTAAAAACAGTTAATTGATTTCAAAGATTAATTTAATCGAATTGTAATTTTTCAAGCGCTTAATATTTGAGCCAAGTTAATTAAATTAGATTACTAGATTTGATTTCTCTGCAGCTTTCATTTAATTACAACACAAGTACCACGAATTTAATAGGTGACATTGGAATCTGATATTATCTTTTTAATGAACAATACAAATTAAGGTTTCTCTTGTTTTTTATTTGCATTATTTCTTATTATTATAACTAAGCATTCCTTTCATGTAATTTTCTTTTTTTAGGAAATAGAACTTGAAATAGACTCATACAAAGGTCTAGTAGGAGAATTATCTAATCAAGCTGCAAGTTTGATTGAACTTAAAAATCCAGACTCTAAAATTATAAAAAATAGAATGGTAAAGTATAATTTTAATTGAGTAATAAAGATAAATTTTAATTTTTAATAAAATGACAAATTATCAACAGTAAAATTTTAGTTTTATTAAATATTATTATGTCTCTTTAATAATGCGAAAAAATAACAATCGAAGACTAACTTAAACTGAAATACTAAAACTTCTCAAAGAATATGCAAACGAAAATTTTTTTTGCAGATATATTCATGTGATGCAATTATATTATTTCATTTTCACAATGTATTGATATTACAGAAACTGGAGGTGGATAAATTACTCAAATACTTTAAAAAGTTAGAACACTTATTTTTTTATATAATTTTAGAATATATTTTTGATGCATTTCGCTATTCAGATAATAACAGTTAAAACAAACGTTGGAACTTTAATATTGGTGTCGAAGACAATGATTAATTCTTATTATAAGTAGGCTCAATAAATCAATAAAACCTGATTTCATTTTAATAATACGGTTTCCATTCTATTACTCCGGTAACCAAATATTAAATCACTATTGCTAATCGTAATTGCAATACATATGATATAAATATTTTTATTAGATTACCACGTGTATAATAACAATATTTATTTATAAATTTATGAGGAAACTAAAAGGTGTAGGTGACACTGTGAAAAATTTTGAAGTATTTTTTATATGAAGAGGTAAAAACTTCTTAATCACACCATAAAAACACTTGAATTCGCTAGGCCTGTTAAAAAAGTGTCTTTAGAAGTCTTTCTTCATCATCTGCAAAGAAGACGTGCGTTTACTATAAAAGCACCAGCATGGCTTCATAATACACGTGCATCTTCTTTGCGCCTGGCGAAGAAATACCCTAATTTCCTGCGTATAATCCGCGGATCAAACAATTCTTTTTCGACCCAGAATTTGTTTAAAAAGAAATGTAACTTGTTAGATCGCCGTAAATATTTGTCTTCAATCACTAAATAAAATTTCTGGGTCCAAAAAGAATTGTTTGATCTGCGGATTATACGCAGGAAATTAGGGTACTCATTTCTTTTGAAAGACCTAGCGAATTCAAATACTTTTTGTGGTGTGTTTAAGAAGTTTTTATCTTTTGATATTAATTCACACCAGTTTTAACTTATTTTCTTTTATTTTACATAATTACAGAAATGGGATAAAATAAAGACAGATTAAATACAGTCATATGAATTTTAAATGAAAATATTTTGCAAATTTGTTTTAATCAAGATCAAAATTTCAATCAAAATGAATTATTATTATATTTTACGGCAATCTGCTATAATTTTATAAAATGTTTTAAACATTTTATAAAATTATAGCAGATTGCTGTAAAATAAAATAATAATTGCTGTCAAAAATTTTAAGCAACTAAAGATAGTAGGTATACTATTTAAAATTAGTTCTAACTTATAATATTTTTAAAATACTCGTAATAATGTTATTTTTAGAAATTTTTTTTAGAAATAAAGTTATTTATAAGTATTTTTTTTTCAAATTGCCGTACCTTTCTATTACTTTTTAGGAAACTATTGAACAAGATATGACAAATTTACAAAATTTGTGTCTCACGAGAAGACAAAAATTATTAGAATCTAAAAATGAAATAGAATTTGAAAAGGAAACTGAAGAACTAGATGCTTGGATTAATGAGAAAATGATACATGCAACTTCAGACGATTATGGTACAGACTATGAGCATGTACTGGTATGTATGAACAAGTTTTGTTCGGAACCAGATTATGCATTCTGAAAAACACTTGTTCAGAATGAATGTTTTGGTGTAGTTCTGATTTAATCTTTTATGAAATGAATTTTCATTTATTTGAATTAACTTTATAAAAAGCTCAAAGTTTATTAAAACTGTTTAAAAAATGTATACAGAATTTCATTTATCATAATGTATTTTTTATTGACACGCGCTTCCTTTAGAATTGAAAAATGGAATCAACCCTTTGCCTTCGAGAGGTAACTCTCACTCACCAATAGTATTATCAGGTGTCCCTCGTAAATCGGGGCGCCAAATGCTTTGAACACCACTAATATCTTACAGTTTATTTCGCTATCTTTTATCACAGATTATTCGGCCATTAGATAAGTCGAAGAAAATTAGTTTAAAATACTGGTGTCCAGAGCATTTGGAGCACCATTTTTTTAAATCGGACACTAGTGGTCAATGAGAATCACTACTCGAGTGCAAATGGTTTAAATAATGAAAGTTTAAGGTTTACATACGTAATGAACGGGAAAAATAATCTTTCATTATAACTGTAATAAACAATTTAGATCCAACACTAGATTAATAATAGTTTAGGTTGTACTTCTGAAAGAGGTCCGTTTCTACCGGATGCAGGTTTTTTATGCTTTTCACGAACATTGACTGTGAACATTAAAAAAAAATTTCTTTCCTTCAAACTTATCTCTAATTATAGCAATTGTAAGCAGCGTAGGGCGATCTGTTAAAAAACATTTCTATGCAGTCACTTTAGGATAAAGGCCGATATTCAGCATTTAGGATAAATTTCCTTCGCTCAAAGCTTAGTCTGGTGTAATAACTTAGCCCTTAGTAGATTAATATGCTAAGTGGTTGGTAGCGTGTGTGCCGCTCGGCAAATAATCCAGGCAAGAATATTTAGTGGAGAATCTATTATTTATTTGTAGAACAAAAAAGATCCTCTGGAGTAAATATATATACAGCATAAAAATTATAGAACACGTAGGCTCTTATACCAACTAGCTTCAACTAGAGTTCTGATTGAGTTCCAAAAACGTAAAGTTCGTGATAGTCGTAAAGTCTCTGAAAATGACGCACAACGTAAAGGTAAAATAGTTCACAGATTACGACGTTATCGATCCACTCAAGACGAGAGTTATCGCTGTCTCTCCTGGCGAGAGAATACTCCGTGATGCTGCACGAGCACTGGGATCAGAATACCCTTCTAAAATCCACTGGCGGGATTTATCTTACCAGCTCTCAAAACCGAGCTGCTTCACTTGATCGGGAACGAGAGAACACTCCGAGTTAGCCGCTCTGCTCTCTCTCTCCACTCTCTGCGAGAAAATCTCTCTCAGAATCCTCCTTGCAAGCCCCTGGCTTCTCTTTTTCTTACGATTTCGGAGCCCCCTAGACCTCCCTTTAGGGTTCACAAACCAATCATGAACCTTAATGGTTTTTTCTTCATTACATGATTAGTAAAATCGTGCTATTATTGGTACCTGAAATTTCACACCCACGGCGCCGGTCTGTCTGGCGTTCTTGACCCCTAGGTACTATTTCTTCGTGCCGGAGCGACATCAAAGGCATGATGCGGGCGATCGTCCATTCACTCTAGTGTCATTCGCTTGTCGGTTCCGTTGATCGATAATGATGTAGCGATCTTATGATATCGCCGACATTCTTGCAAGGGTCACTTTGAGTTTGCAGCTTCATGGTGAAACCTCTTTAAGAAATAAATGCCTATTTCTGTTACTTTGCTTTAAAATCCTATGATAATTCTGAATTATCACATTGGTTTCAGAAATTATCTCAAGTTATGATGTTAAAAACATTATCCTAGGTTGAGTCAACTTTTAGTGCTATAACCATAATAAAGAAACTTACGTTCAACATTTGGTCCTCTAACAAAAAGTGAAATCTTGTTCCAATATTTGGAGGTATGTTTCATCCGTAGCTCTAAATACTGGAGCTGACTCTAGTATTTAGACACTATTTCAACAATGAAGCTACTAAAGCATAGAAAAGTTTTAATAGTTTAATTAAAAGGTAAAGAAAAACGTGCCAAACATTAACGAAAGTTTTTATATATTTTTTAAACGCCTGATATAATATCCAAATGCATTATTAAATTCGCATGCATTATTAAGCATGCTTTAAAGACAACGCTATTGGTGTTGCATTGAGATTTTATTTTCTTATATATTAGTGTTCATGATTAAATCCAAAGATTTAAAGCACTGAAATATCACTTTTTATAGAGTAATACAGATTATTGTAATTAATAACCTATAATTTCTAATTTTAGGGGGTTTTTTGATTAAAAAATTAGAAATAAAAAAGGCAGAAATAGTTTTTTTTTTATAACGTTTAATAATAAGCATTATTTTTATTAATTACGTTTACTGGAAATACACTGAAACCACTTTAAAATTTTAGAAAAAGGTTTTGCGACTTATTAGGTCTTTATTAGTCAGACACTTGAGTCAAGCTTAAATACAAAGCAATCTTAAATAAATTAAGTTTCTTCTGGTTAAAAAATAATTAACACCATAGGCCCGGAACCATAGATGTTTTCAAACAAATTGCGAATATTTAAAATCTCCATTCATAGGGTCAATCCATTTCAAGTGGTCCAGCACTGGTCGCTCGACTATTTTTAAAAAATCTGAAATTTTTTGTACAACAACCCTAACATGATGGAAGTTCAAAATGACCGTTATTTTAATTCTACTATTTTTTGTTTGTGCATGGCGGTCATCTTTGTTTCATCGTGTGCAGCGATTTTCTCAGATACTAGGATACACAAAATTGTAACTATCTCGTATTCTATTTTCCCAATTGAAATGGGGTTTGCATCATTTTGTTCAGAATAAAATAGGCTAAATATACAGTGTAAGAAAAATTTTGAAAAATAAATTTTTACAGGTGAAATTTTAGCACAAAATTTACGATTTTTCCAAAATCTATCCGTTTGCAAGAGGAAAATTTTCATGCAAGGGAAACTGTCAACCTTACACAATTTTTTCTACAAATAAGTCAAAAGTACGTGTACTCATACACCAAGTCCCAGATCTGGGAGTTAATTTCTCTTTGCGAAAAAAATTCCGAAATTCGTCAAAAATTTCAAAAATCGCACTTTTTAGGCTTTGATATCTCTGGTGGGGCACGAGATAAAAATCTGAAATTTTGGCCTGTGATAGTATTGTGTTGTAGCGTTATGTACAAAAAATTTCAAGAAGGAGATTTGACTACAAGCTGAGATATGACATGGAAAATATGTGAAAACAATACTGTCAAACTATTGTAAACCTACTATGTAATTGTTCAACAAGACTGTCAACCTTGCACAATTTTTTCTACAAATAGGTCAGAAGTGTGTGTACTCATACACCAAGTTCCATATCTGGGAAATGATTTCTCTTTCCGAAAAAAATTCCGAAATTCGTCGAAAATTTCAAAAATCGCACTTTTTAGGCTTTGATATCTCTGGTGGAGCACGAGATAAAAATCTGAAATTCTGGCCTTTGATAGTATTATGTAGTAGTGTTATGTACAAAAAATTTCAAGAAGGAGATTTGACTACAAGCTGAGATATGACATGGACAATATGTGAAAACAATACTGCCAAACTATTGTAAAGTACTATGTAATTGTTCATACCTCCAAAATTTTTAATTAATTATTTATGGTACAAAGTTAAATGTTAGTTAAAAATATCTTTTTCAAATGCTTCTGTGTGATTTAAACAATTCAGAATGTATGCTAAGCCAATACACTATTTGTCCAGATGAACAAATCTACTAGAAATGCTATTGCAACAATTTTACTCGGAACACATTTCAGGAAAAGTAAATTACAGACAATGAATTGCAACTGATCCAGTTGACATGGCTTCAATTATTAAACCTAGAGAATTTCATTCAAGTTAACAAGGGATGACAAGACTTGGGGGGGGGGGCTTCAAATAAAATTTTTAGAAAGAACAGCCTGATGGACTGATAACAGTAACTGGTCGAACTCATAACATCTCTCGTAAATTTTGTTAAGCTCTTTGTTGAGCATATATAGTATTTTGTAAATTAAATGCTTATTATTTAACTGTTTTCAACAAACGATATTTTCTGGGTAAATATTGTAATAAAAGAGACTAATCTCATTTCTCCTAAAGTACTCATAATAGCATTTCTTAACATTTCTTTAATCACTGTATCTCAGCTTGTAGTCAAATCTCCTTCTTGAAATTTTTTGTACATAACACTACTACATAATACTATCAAAGGCCAGAATTTCAGATTTTTATCTCGTGCTGCACCAGAGATATCAAAGCCTAAAAAGTGCGATTTTTGAAATTTTTCGACGAATTTCGGAATTTTTTTCGGAAAGAGAAATCATTTCCCAGGTATGGGACTTGGTGTATGAGTACATACACTTCTGACCTATTTGTAGAAAAAATTGTGCAAGGTTGACAGTCTTGTTGAACAGTTACATAGTAGGTTTACAATAGTTTGACAGTATTGTTTTCACATATTTTCCATGTCATATCTCAGCTTGTAGTCAAATCTCCTTCTTGAAATTTTTTGTACATAACGCTACAACACAATACTATCACAGGCCAAAATTTCAGATTTTTATCTCGTGCCCCACCTGAGATATCAAAGCCTAAAAAGTGCGATTTTTGAAATTTTTGACGAATTTCGGAATTTTTTTCGCAAAGAGAAATTAACTCCCAGATCTGGGACTTGGGGTATGAGTACACGCACTTTTGACTTATTTGTAGAAAAAATTGTGTAAGGTTGACAGTTGCTCTTGCATGAAAATTTTCCTCTTGCAAACGGATAGATTTTGGAAAAAATCGTAAATTTTGTGCTAGAATTTCACCTGTAAAAATTTTTTTTTCAAAATTTTTCTATCACTGTATATTTAGTCTATTTTGTTCTGAACAAAATGCTGCAAACCCCATTTCAATTGGGAAAATAGAAGACGAGATAGTTACAATTTTGTGTATCCTAGTATCTGAGAAAATCGCTGCACACGATGAAACAAAGATGGCCGCCATGCACAAACAAAAAATAGTAAAATTAAAAGAACGGTCATTTTGAACTTCAGTTATGTTAGGGTTGTTGTACAAAAAATTTCAGATTTTTTAAAAATGGTCGAGCGACCAAAAAAATATTTTCTGGACCACTTGAAATGGATTGACCCCATAGTAAAATAGAAAAAAAATTAAAAATTTTATCTGGAGAATAATTTTAATTTTGATCTGTGTGAACACAGGTATGTATTTTTGTTACGAAAGCCATGTTTATGAAGGATAAAGAAATATAGTCGTTGATTTTAGCTGTTTTGAACCAAAAAATAATGTAATAATTGAATTATTTTAAAATTCTTTTCTTCAATAAGACCTACTCCATGCAAAATCTTCTGATCACGCGCGCGACGTGCGCTGCGCATCTGAACAAACCCACAGAAAACATAAAAAGATTAATTACCTAATTTACTACTTTTTTTAGATAGTGCCATGGATGGATTTTGAAGGTTTGTTTGTTTGTTTGTTTATTGAACAACATACATCTGACTTGTGTGCTCGACATGAAGCCTGCTTATAAGCCATCGTCAATATACAGGGACGAGATAGCACACAAGGAAATATTACAACACAAGAGAAGTACAACCAGGAGCTCCACACAAAGAGTGTGTGCAATGGAGCCAGTGGGATTCGAACCCACAACCTCACGATCAGCGGCGTGATGTCTTAACCACTCAGCCACGGAGGCCCCGGATTTTGAAGGTCGATTTTTGAAAAAAAAACAAAATCATCAAAACAGGAAAAATTAACAAGTGCGTGTGCAATTTGTTGCTACACTGTTAAAAATTTGAAACTTTTGCTGCATCGGCACTCCACAGCTTTTATAGAATGTCTCTATTTTAACCAATAAGAATGCTCCATAATGCAGTGAAGTAATCGTTTTCTATAAAAGCGGTGGAGTAACGATTCAGCAAAAGTTTCAAATTTTTAACAGTGTAGCATTCAGCCGTGAAATGCAATCTTTAAATACCATATTTACCGCCTGCTCTCATTGGCTGGCTGCTTCGTTTCCGTGGATTGATGGCTAGCTGCAAATAGCCTATAACCTGGCTGCTTCATTGCAGTGGATTGGTGGAAAGCTGCAAATATTCTCTTTCCCAGTAAGTTTTAATGTTAAAAAAAATCTAAATTGAAATTTAAAAATCTGGCTGCGAAGTGCAATTTCCGGTGTTAGCATCCACACATGACAAAAATTTCAGGGAACTGGGTGTTATAATTTTGGCGTTATCCGCGGTCAAGGAGGAAGAAAGACAGACATCTCTTAATTTATATACAGGGTGTCCGAAAAGTCTGGAAACGGCCGAATAACTCGAGAAATACATATGAGATTGAAAAACGTAAATATACGTATTAAATATTTTTAAATAAGCTACTCTGTGATGCCAAATTTGACCTTCGAAACCGACCCCCTGGGGGTCAGAGGGGGTCCAACTTTGAAATCTTAAATTATAACCCCCATTTTTTATTCCAGATTCGGATTCTACGGACAAAAATACGTAACTTTTGTATTTGATGTTTATTTCAAATCTTCGTTTATCACGGTGTAATCGAGCATATTAAATCGATACATATTCCCGCTTTTCCAACGGGATTTTCCCTAATCGAAACTGATTGGGCAGAATTTTTGACGTCAAATTCCTCGTCTTTTGTAGGAATAGCGTTTCCTGAAAATCACCCGTGGCGATTATTTCAATAGTGCTACACTGTTAAAAAATTGACCCATTTGCTGCAGCGTCACTCCACAGCTATTATAGAATATCTCTTTTGTGACCAATGAGAATGCTCCATAACACAGTAACGTAATCGTTTTCTATAAAAGCGGTGGAGTGACGATGCAGCAAAAGGGTCAATTTTTTTACAGTGTACTTTACTGTGTTATGGAACATTCTCATTGGTCATGAAAGAGATATTCTATAAAAGCTGTGGAGTGACGCTACAGCAAATGGATCAAATTTTTAACTGTGTAGCACTACCAAAATAATCGGCACGGGTGATTTTCAGGAAACGCTATTATTGCAAAAGACGAGGAATTTGATGTCATAAATTCTCCCCAATTAGTTTCGATTAGGGAAAATCCCGTTGGAAAAGCCGAAATATATATCGATTTAATATGCTCAATGATACCGTGATAAACGAGGATTCGAAATAAACATCAAATACAAAAGTTACGTATTTTTGTCCGTAGAATCCGAATCTGCAATAAAAAATGGGGGTTATAATTTAAGATTTCAAAGTTGGACCCCCTCTGACCCCCAGGGGGTCGGTTACGAAGGTCAAATTTGGTATCACTGAGTAGCTTATTTAAAAATATTTAACACGTATATTTACGTTTTTAAATCTCATATGTATTTTTCGAGTTATTCGACCGTTTCCAGACTTTTCGGACACCCTGTATATATAGATATACTAGTGTCTAATCTATCAATCTAAGAAGTCTCATATGATGTAACTTCCGGAGATACCGACAGCATGCATGGTGGCATATATGGTGAATAACTGTATAACTGCGAAATTTTACGCTTTTTTATTGCTGCATAATTTAAATAGAAATAGTTTCTGTACAGTAATTCATTTACAATCGCTAGGTTCACGGAAACCTTTGCGAATGTAGACAATCTTCCCATGCATAAAAGAGTTTATTTTTTTAATTGAAAAAGCAATTGAAACGTAAAAATGTAATTATTAAGCATTAAAATGTACATGCTGTAAATAAATTTGACTAATTATATACATAGCGTACAAAGTTTAGTTGCTAGTTGACGAGTGAAAAAATTTATTGCTGTACGATTTTTTGGAAGAACAGACTTCTCTTCATGAATTTCCATATAAGGAAAAGTTGCTGCCTTAATTTCTCTTTTAAAATTCCTCACCAAAGAGGTATAACATTCTATTGCTTCCTTAGCATTGTTGTTGAAATTTTAAAATTTCTTCTACAATTTTTACAAAAAAAATTACTTGCTATAACAATTTTGAGTTTTAGCATTTTTTATTTTTAGCAGGAATTCACATTTTGGGTTTTTAGGAATTACTGATCTATATTTTTCTTCAAAACAAGGGCGAAATTCTTGAAACTTAGGCTATACAGTATAATGCAGCTGTCTAGTGTCAAATAGTTTACGGAACTGGTAAAACAAAGCGAGTAATAAACTCGCTTTGTTTTACCAGTTCCGTAATCTATTTGACAAAAAAATGTTTGAAAAATGTTCTTTACAAATAAATATAAATAAATAAATTAATAATCGCGAGTAATCAAAATCAATGTTCGGGAATGTTGAAATGTTTTTCATTTTTCATTTCGCGAATAATCAAAACTCGCGAATATAAAATTTGCTGATATTAAGGAATTACCGTATTTAATCCCAGATTTCGGTGATTGATTATATTAAAAATTTGCCATTAAATTAAGTGGTAAGAAAAAAGCGTAAAAGTTGGCAGCTATGGAACTGGACACTTCTTGGCGTGAAACTTTAGTGATATAAAAAAGATTTTTTCTCAAAGTAGTTATGGCTTCCGAATTTATAATAGTTAAATATTTATACTGTTGATATCAGGTGCTATTATATTTATTCTGCAGGCTATGGAGAGATCAGTCCTTAATGCCTTCTCAAATAATAATATAAGCATTCATGCAAAATTACGTATGGTTAGTATATTTCCTATACAATTTATATGTAAAATTATATCAGTATTTTCCTAATATATTAAATTTAAATACAGTAAAAAATGCTAAATTGGACTAATAGCTTTACCATACATAATCATTTTTGCTTAAACAATGGAAAAAAATCGCCTATATGACATTTTTGTTTTGTTGAAATACGCAAATGTTTGTTTTGATTTGCCCATTTCTTCACAAATTACAAAAAAATCAGCAATGTAACATAAAAAATGATTAAAATCCACAAAACTAAAGCTGCAGTTTTGTTTAATTGGATGGATGCTTCGGTAAATAAGGTGCGCGTTATTTTTGCGTTAGAAACGGGTTTTTAAAGTTTTTCTTCAAAGCACGATAAATTCGTGCACCAAAGTTCAAACTTTTCTGAAATTCCCCCATTAAAAAAAACGTAAACTTCTTCAAGTAACAGAAAATTCATTTCCAATCACAAGTGTGTTCCGGTAACTTGCTGCTGTATTTTCTACGCATTTTGATGAAATTATTTTTGAGAACATAATTTAAAAAATGTATGTATTTTTACAGAGATTACACACTACTTTTGAATTCTACAAGGCTAGAATTGAAGCAGGATCAAAACGCATTATTCAATATGAAGATTTTGCCAAAAGATTAATTAGCAACAAATGTCCTTTTACTGACAAGGTTCATAAAGGCTTAGAGTATCTCAGGTAAGAAATTAAAGACACCATGTTCAGTATTTTTGATCGTAGAGATTGTGTTTTAACATTAATGATTATGTCTCATTTATTTATTTATTTACAAAAAATTTAAAAATAGTGTTTTCTTGAAAAATCTAAACTATCAAGCAAAAGAAAGAGAAATGGAAATAGCTTCATGCATAAAATTAGCTATTTACGTGATTATATTGGATTTTCAAATTAAGAGAAGCTTTTAAATTTACGAATAATTTGAGAAACATAAATAGTTGGACTATGGTCAGTAGGGAAGAAAAAGGGTGGGAGGAAGTTTCCAGGCTCCAGAAGAAAGGAGGACCCTGTTATATAATTTTCATAGAATTTTATAGTAGTCTCTTTCTCTCTCTCTCTGTATATATATTCTCTCTGTGTATTAAACTGTAAATAAATTTACATAATAATGGTGCTGTTTATAATCGAAGCATTTATATTTATAAAACACGAATAATTTGTATATTCTTGAGAAACAATGTAGCATGTAAAATACAAAAGTAGTGAAGATACAAATATCCAATTGAAATGAATTCGCCTCAGCCGTCAAAAACGTGTTAGTAAAGACATTCGCAAACTGATTTTTAATGAATAGTAGTACTTTTTTCAGATTTCTCGTTTTCAGTTTCATATTAAATTTTTTTTTGTAGATCTGATATAATAGGTTAATGTACAACTGGGTATGTACGTGCTTTATTTTTCTTTCTGACCCCTTTACTTTGGAAATCGCTTTCCGAAAATATATCTTGCCCACCCTCTCTCTCTCTCTCACAAAAGAAAAAAAAACTGTAATTATAACATTTTTCTCAGATATCCTAAGTAAAAAATGATTATATAAAAATTAAATTCAAACGAGAAGTTAAGACAGAACGTTGTCATTGGTTTAACAGTTGAGTGTCTTCCTAAAGAACTAGCTAGTGTTACTTGTGTTACTAGAATGGGCACTTAACTATAAAAGTAACTCTGCATGAAATAATCAACTTGTTTTCTTTGTTGAAACCACTAAAATATCAACAACTGTATTTTTTTTAATGAGTGTTTACATAAACGATGTCAATAAAACTAACTCTCCAAAGTTTTGACTTAAAACGTTTATTTATTTTATTTAATATTATAATCAGAAAACTCGGGAAATTATAAAAGAACGAATATGTGAGTTTATGTTGAATATTTTTCAACATTCAAGTGCTTCATTTTTCATCAAAATCTTATCAAATAAAACTTGAATCCTTTTATATGTCTTTTGACGGACTTATGATTAAAAAAAAGGAAAATTCTAGATGTACAATTTTTCAATTTCTCAAAAACGCTTACTTTTTTCAGCTCAAGATGGTCTGAGCTTCTAGAAAATGTAGAAGCTCGAGCTTTTAAACTAGAAGCAGCTGCTGAAATTCATCGATATCATCGTGATGTAACAGACGTTTTAGAGAGGATTCATAACTATTACAGAACTCTGCCAAATGACCTGGGATCCAGTTTAGCACAAGCTCAGCAGCTAGCTAAGAAGCACGACGCTATTGAAAATGAATTACTTGGTATTGAAGCGCAGGTAATTTTCCCAATTTAATCGTGACGTACAACATATCGAGCAAAGTTGCCCTTCATATTATGAAAATACATTTACATCAAATCCTTTTTTTTCTAAAATAAGATATCAAATTAAAAAAAAAAATATTGTCTCAGTATCTAAATATTTCTTTTTATAAAATCTCTCTCCATGTTCTAACAAGTGAAATAGCAAAAATTACTATCAAAACTTACCAAGTTATAATAATTTGCCTTTTTAAATAGGCTTTCTGACACTAAAACACGGATTCTTTTCGAGGTTAATGCAGGAAAGCCGTAAGTTTACAAAACCCAAATTTACTTTAAAGAGGGAATTATATATATTAAGCTTAAAATTCATATAATTTTTATTACCTTTTTATCGCTTACAAAGAAAAGAGTTCATTTTGGGGTCCATTTGACGCCTACACATTCACCAAAAATATATAATGGCCTCCAAAAGTTAAGGTACAACATGTTTTTCGAAGCTCACCAGAAAAAAAATGGCAGTCAGATTAAACTTCATGGTTTATATCAGGGCTGTCCAACCTGGCGCTCGCGAAACACCAGAAAAATATTACAGAAATTTTTGCCTTATTAAATCTCCGAATATCTCCGATTCAATAAGGTCTTGATTTCTGTAAGAATTTTCTGGTATCTCGCGGGCGCCAGGTTGGGCAGCCCTGGTTTATATGAATGAAATAATAAGCTTTAAAAAAACTTACGCAAAAATTACAGCTACCACTTTTATGTTATAGAAAATAATAGGTATTTGTGAATGAGTGAAAAATATGCAGTTACTAAGATTTCGTAATTTCGAGTGTAAGTTTTGTTTATTTAATCTATTGTAGTCAGTTTTGTTCGCAACAATGTGTAGAGTCTAGAAATGTCTAGAAGAAGTCGTTTGCCCGATTCATTAAGGTGGCGGGGGGTAGGATGGATGGAAATGGAGTTGTCACAGGCCGACACTGCTAGACGGCTCAATGTGTCTCGCAGTGTAGCGCAACGACTATGGGATCAGTATGAATCCTAAGATTCTGTGTCCAGAAGACATGTTCCAGGCCCCATGTGTTACAACACCTGCAGAAGACCGGTTTCCAGCTCTTTCGGCCCAAAGGAGAAGACGCACTATTGTGCCGCAACTCATTGTAGACCACTTTGCAGTATCAGGGAGAAGAATCTCCGCTACTACGGTGCGAAGACGTCTTTACAATGCTGGTCTCTATGTAAGACGACCAGTTGTGTGTGTTCCCCTCAATAGACGACAGAGGAGGGTCCGCTTATGTTGGACAAGACAATATTTTTCTTGGACCAGACAACAGTGGGCTTCTGTACTCTCCACAGACGAGTCCAGATTCACACTGGAGAGCGATTCACGACGTCTTCTGATCTGGAGAGAAATATGCACCTAATACCATCAATCGAACACTGTCGAAACACACAGGTACAGAAACGGTGGAATCATGGTTTGGGCAGGGATCTCACTCAGAGGCCACACTGACCTGCATGTGTTCCATGGAGGAACTCTGACTGGTGCGAGATATCGGGATGAGATCCTTGATTCATATGAGTGCCCATATGCCGGTGCTATTGGAAATTGTTTCATTCTAATGGATGATAATGCGAGATCTCACCGAGTTGTGGTTGTTGAGGATTATCTTGAGGATCACGGTTTTCTGAGAATGGAATGGCTAGCTCACTTTCCAGACTTGAATCCGATAGAACATCTTTGGGATTATCTTGGAAGACAGGTTGCGGCTTTAAGTCCTCCTCCAAGGTCATTAACCCTTTAACGCGCAGTGTTGCCGGGTCGGCAACACCTAAAGTTCCCCCTGTCTAGAGACACAAAAACTCCGTGAATATTTTAAAAACTACTCTAATGGCTACTTTAAATCTTTCTTATGAGTTCTAGATGGCAGCACTACAGAGATCAAACTCTACTGTTTTTAAATAATAGGTAAAATGTTTTACTGTAATACGCAATGCTCTTCTCACTGCACTTATCAATGCTTTACTTATGGGAGGTTACCACTTCGGCAACAGCTGTATAATTAAAATGGTTAGTGCAATCTTTGCAAAACAATACCTGTGTACTCCTCTAGGCCTAAATAGTTTGCCTATTTTTTTCTTTAAATTCCAACTTTAAAGAGTAGTGCGCCGGAAAGGGTTAATTGAGCTGGAACAAGACTTACTCCATGTCTGGTCAGCGCTACCTATTTGGGTGTCCGACAATTTAATTGAGTAGTCGATGAAAGTCGATGCCGCCAATGCATTCAAGTCCAGAGTGGACGTATTCTGTATTAGAGCCAGTTTTTTAAGTGTTCTGTCACATTTTACTGCATAATACTGCGATGTACTGATTTCTCCAAGAATTGAATTTTCCACCATGAGTGCTTTTTTGTTGTAATTACATTTATGCGTTTAACTTAAGTAAATTTCTATTTCGCGTTTATCAAATAACAGTTCAGCGCACATTTCCTCCAAACTTGTTGTTTCTATATTCATTCATTTGCAAATTAGACGCAAAAAACCGGTTGTACCTTAGCTTTCAATTTCGAATTTGTTAACCGTTCACTGTGAGTATAGGTTTTGAAGTATCATGAGCAGTTAAATAGTCTCTTCATAATTTTTTTAGTCAGTTTTTTGTTGCTGTTGTTTTTTAGTCAATTTCGTATAACCCTTCGATATTTTCTTATAATTAAATAAATCTCATCTAAGCGCAGGTATCTTGCTCAAACTTTTATAGTCACCATTTATAGCATTCCCACATCCACACGAATCACTATACACATAACAACAATGGGGCATTTGCGAGATTTTACTTCTCATAAGAAAAATAGATAATTGATAAAAAATTTTGTTTTTGTTTAGAGATGCTTTGTTTTTGTTTTAAGATATTAGTAGTTTTTTATTTTTGTTATGCAGTACAATTGATTCAATGATTTTGTAATAGAAATTGTAAGGATGGATCTTTAAAAAATATTTTTTTATTATTCGCGAATTATGAGATTTAAAAAGTTGACACTATTAATGGTCCTTCAAGAGACAAACTATACCTTTTTTTGAAAAAGTGCGGAATGAAGTCTTTATGCATAATAAGCTAATTATATTTGATTCCTTTAAGAATATCAATTAAACGACGTTCAAATGCCTGTTTTATTATTCTTTTCTTCTATACTATCATAATATATCAGAAAAATCCCAATATCACAGCAAATGTTTTGCCGACTGCCAACAACAGATGCCGTAAATAAGAAAAGGATAAGATACAAAGCACACACAAGCTAGAACTTCATTCCTTAATATTTTGTATAAATTCGCCAGTGCTGTAGAATCCGATACAGTTGTCTGATTATAAAGATTATATTCTACTCTTCTCAATGATTTCAGTACTTACGTAGTAACAAAGATAATCGTTGATATTTTATAAAGTTTAATCATCTTAAAAACTAGTATAAGATAAGTAATTTTTGCCCTTTTTCATGAACTTCTTTTATTTTTGTGATACATACAATAAGATATTCTTATCGACACTTCTTTAAAAAATAAAGATATGAGACAGGTAACATGCTTGTTGAGGCTACACCCTATGAGATTCCTGGATGCTGAATAAAATATTATTATTTTTTAATAGTTATGAAACAGTAAAAAAGTAGTTAAAGAATAGAATAATCAATTTCATAATCAGGAGTTAAATGTAACGATTGCAAATATTCTATAAATAATGCATTAATAGTAGCATGTAAATCCTCAAAAATAATAGCACTAAATAAATCCTTGAAAACATATATGATAATGTTGTTGACGTATGTTAATGCCTATAGTATATCGACTTATTCAATATATATATAACCATAAAGAGGATATTAAATTCATTATACACAAACTAAAAAAAAAGGAAAGATGAAATTCTGTTATCTTCATCGAAAACTGAAAAAAAATGAAAAGCAAAAAAAGTGAAATCTATTGTAGAATTATCAAGCTAAAAACGACAACATTTGGGTTATTATAGTAACACAAAAAAATGTATGAAAAATAGGAACATATAAAATGGGCAATAATCAAGTATATTTGTGAATATAATTCAAAACTGTAAGTATGAGACACGTTTAAATTGCATGATTACAAAATGTCAAGAGAACAACTCGGTGCCCCCAAAAAATTGAAATCGCTTTAATTACGGAGGAATTTATTTGGAGACAGTAAAAAGAAACTGTGACGATAGTATTAAAAGATATAAACTGTAATATTAAACTTCTTGACTTCTAGGGTAAATCTAACAAGCGATAAACAAATTTGCTTAGTAAATTTGTTTATCGCTTTATCAATGAATTGGGATTTTTTTAATCATCATTTTTAGAGGGGAGAAACCCATTTAAATTAAAATTAAATGCAGATTATTATAAAGAATTGATTTTACAAGGTTAATAGTAAATTGCATTTAACCAGAAAAAATTTGCGACTGACAAGAAAAACATCTATGTAAGCGCGATTGCAGGTATAGTCAAATCATTTAGCTCAAGTTAATGCAACCAACGGCATTACCTAGTTGCTAAATTTGAAAGTTACTGACCATAACTCGAAAAGTACGAGAAAAATTGTTAATTAGAAGAGTGTAGATTATCCTCGATTCTGAGTAAAATTATGTCTTACATGTAAAAATAACATTATTGAAAGCCTTAAAATGCATTTTTTACGATATCTAATTCCCAGCTTAAATACGTTAATAATTGCGTGCCGAAGTGTGTTCTTATATGGCAAATTAAAAAAATACTAATAAAAGCAGCACATGTAAGCTAAGTATAATTTATTTTAAAAAGAAAATCAAGTATGTGTCCATGATCGGCAGGAATACACGTACATTTGTAAGCATACACATGCAATGCTGCCAATCGCATGGATACATTGAGCAGCTTGACTTGATTTTCTGTTTAAAATGCTAAATTCTTGCTGATATGTGTTCTTTTTGTTAGTAAATGTGCGCCTACCTTATAATGCCATAGTTCTACATACGATTAGTAAGTATTCAAGTTGGTGATCATATCGAAAAACTGACGAATTCTAACAAACTATATTTTACATACAAGCCACCTTTTATACAAAATCGAGAACATTCTACTACACACACTTATTTACACTTTTGTGACTGACTTTTTTTCACAATCGCTTCGTCTTCGAATTTGGGTCAGACGCTGGTATTTTGCGAAATTGTTATCATAGCTCTTTCTGTCGACAAGTTTTTTCAGGATAAAAGTTACTCTTCTTCAGATTCAGAAACTTTGTAATTAAAAATCGAAATTAAAAATATAAACTAGGTAACTGGGCGCAGTCTGGATACCGTTTGATAATATTCGATAACGACCAATATAAATTATTTGTTGTGAAGGAAGCAGTAACAAAACGTTATGAAGAAAATAATTCGATTATTAATACATTTTTTAATATTATACAGACTAATTGACTGCAACTGAAAATTTATGGCTTCGTATTCACAAAAATTTGTGTATCACTTGCAAGGACTCATTAATTCAAAATTTTCAAAATTGGGCGAAACTATCAGTGTTGACATTTTTATACTGAGGTCATTTGTTCCTTTATACTTATAAATTTTACAACAGGGGTAAGGAATTCCTTACCCCTTTCACATGCCAGCATGCCAATTCTCACCAATATTTCTGAAAAATTCTCCGCCTTATTTAAACGTTGGATTTTTGGCATTAAATAAGACATAGATTTACTCTTTGAAAATAGTGACAACGATTGGAATGTTGGCAAGCGGGCTTTTATCCCCTGTTATATTACATTTTTAAAACTTAACATGATATTTATAATAAACTCGCTTTTTCAGCTTCATTTACTTGTAGAAGACAGCCGTCGACTTATAGAAACATATCCAGGTGGAAATGAAGAGCATATTCAAATGCAACTTGCTCTTGTCATTGAAAATTGGAACTCTTTACAGCAAAAAGTTGCTACTCGAAAAGAAAATCTAATCGCAGCTCAACGGATACACAGATTTATAACATTGGTAATTCATGATTTTCACTTTTATCTTCTCACATATTAGTAATTACACCAATAAACTTTCAGCTATTTACATCAAAATAAAAAAATCACCAAAAAACAAATCTTAAATCTAGAAATATGATGTAGCTATGCATAACTTTAACTGTAGATGTTAGAGGACAATGGAGAAATCCGATTGTTTGCATAGAGGCAGGCAAATTGGAAATTCATCTGCCGTTTTCTAGATTAATACTTTTCAGCCATTTTTCAAAAATCCTGTGCAGCTTTAGACTATATGAAAAATGATCAGTTTTTTTCAAACCATTCTCATATTTTTCAGGCTTACTGTGATGAAACCATAGCAGTTTTAGGCTAATTAGAAAATGAGCAACAGTTGGCCCGAACAGGCCGGTAATAAACATGTACAGAATACTTATTCCATGGATAATTTTAGTATAAACATTACAACAAGAATTTAAAATGATTATAAAACTCATAATAAAACTGTCTGATTGGTATATTTGATTTATGCGTATTACTGTCTAAGATTAATAAATATTTTATTTTCAGCTTAAGGATATGTTTTACAAAAACACACCGGAGAGATAAATGAATACAATCCGTAGATAAGTCACATATTTTTTATTTTTCCTGTGTTGTATCGAGAAGATGGCTTTTGAAAGAAAATTATTATAAAAACTATTAAAAAATTGTCATATGAGGATTGATAGTAAGATTAATAAATATTTTAGGTTTATTTTATAGGTATTTGTAATCCTCACCTCCATAAAGATGTATACCCACAGATGATATTGATTTTTATTGTTTCACAGTATTAGGTGGAGATGATACATTGCTGAATGAGAAAAAAAATACGAAACATATGTCAGATAACTGCTTTTTTATGCACGTGGTTAATAATTGAAATTAATAAATAAAATTATAGATATATTGTGCAAGCCTGCGCGTACCTGTACTATTAAAAGCCATAGACAAGGCCTATTCTTATTGTTTTTAATTTACAAATTTTTGTAATTATTTTTCTTTTACGTTTTTTAATTGGGATATCTGATTCTTTTCTATGACGAGAAACCTTTTCGATTGCATGGAGTGATATGCAAAATATATGTTTTATAATAAACATAATTTTATAAAGTTAAGGTAAGAAAAGATTAGGCATGAGATTTCCGCTTTTTTAGACACCAGTATAATCTTAGAGAAAATGTTGCTCTCTTAAATCGCACAAATGTTTCAATTAAACAATATAGCATTTTCTCTAAAATTTTACTGGTGTGGAAAAAAGCGGAAATCTCATCCCTGGCAAAGATGTATGTAGAGACATATTTAAAAAGATGACTTACAGAGTTGCCAAGTCTCCGGCTTTTTGGATATTACTATTTTAACACAGAAAATATTGATTTATTTAATTAGAACAGTTCGGTGATTTAAAATTATAACATTTTCTCTAAAACAATACTGGTGTCCAAAAAGTTGAAACCTTGGTAACAACTCTGGGCTTAGAGTAAAGATTTTACACAAATTATTTCAAAGATCCGGTTTATTGGAATATTTTCGAAAACTTTTTAATTACCGTAATTTCGGGTGTATAAGCCGCGGATCAAACAATTCTTTTTGGACCCAGAAATCTTATTTAGTGATTGAAAACAAATATTTACGTCGATCTAAGAAGTTACATTTGTCTCTTAAAAAATTCTGGGTCGAAAACGAATTGTTTTATCCGCGGCTTATACACCCGAAATTACGGTAGCCTAATATTTTTAGGGTTATTTCAAACAGCCTACACAGCTTTAAGCAAATTTTAAAAAGTGCAACTACTAATTGCATCGCCTTGTTTAATCAATGGCATTGCAGTAAGATAGTGAAATTTCGACAGAAAATATATCCATAAAAAAGATAGAATATTTAAAATATTTCTTTATTTCTTTTCCTTTTTTTTTACTCACAAAGTAGTCATCCTTACATCTCAGTGTTGCAAAAAATTATTGAAGAATATAGATTGTGAAAGATTACTCAGTTTAAATGTATGAGTGTTTATTAAATTTCAATTTAACCAGATGTGTTTTGGACGTAAGATAATCCGCAAGCAATTAAATAAATTTTTTATACTGAAATAAGATTTTCCGTTTAAGATATCATAATTTTCTTATATTTACTTGATAATGATATTTACTTTTATTATCATTTTAAAATCTAAATTCTATATATCGTTTATTAAAAAAGAAGAAATTCCAGTCATGGAAATGAGGGGCATGAAGATTATGCGAAAGCGAACTTAGAATATTATATAGTGATTGTAAAATAACAATATTAAAAATATAGTTATGCTAGTAATAATATGGTTATACGATTAATTATTCACTAAAATCAGGTATTCAGTGCGTAAATCGAATGTACCAATAAGAGAGTTTTCTCATATGTTTTACATAATTTTTTTTTTTTAGCAACCGCTCTTTTCTTTTTAATACTGGGAAAGCATTAAAAATCTGCCTTATCAGCAGATTTTATTAACTCGGCATTTTCGCGAAAAATATACAGGGTTAACCTGCATAATTTGGGAAAAACATTGTATTTTGAGAGGCATATGACGTACAAAGATGGGTGATACATGATAAGATAAATACAATCACCAAGTTTAAAAGCGCATTTCTTCACTCACGCGCAGGAAAGTATCATTACTATTATGACAGACATTAACAGAAACATACTATTGAACGTATGGATGGAACTGGGTTACCATTGAAATGTGTGATGTGTGACTAAGGGAGCAAACATTGAACATTTGTTGTATGTACCATGAACTTGGTGAGTGTATGTATCTCCTCATGTATCACCCGTCTTTGTATGCCGTGTATTTGCAAATAAACAGTCTTTTGAAATATAAAGATGTAATTATGTTTGTACATAACATGTACATGATATCATTCTATCCTGTCCTTAATGTATGTTTAATCTTTAAACGTTTAAAGATATTTTTACTTGCAGACTTATATGTCTGTCTATCTGCAGATTTTGCCTAAGTATTAGGATAAAATGAAAGTATCGACAGCACATACATATATCGCATGCTCTTTATCGTATTTCCTTCTTATTTTTTATATGTTCTCCATGAATCTCGTTTAAACATATGATTCAAATCTCGGTTAAAATAATTTTTAAACACAGGTAATAATCATATCATCTTTGTACCGACCATGCCGTATTCTTTCGCAGAAATATTACTAAGCTGTTGTGAAATATAAAAGTTTAAATTATTTAATTGCAACAGATCAATGCCAGTAGGATTTTCATGCCAGTAAGATAATCATCGGGATCAACACCAGTAAGATCCTGATCAATGGTTGTGTTTTTTTAAAGTAACCATTAACCGATGAATTCGGATGTTGAAAAACTTATGATGGATCATTAACTTTTTTTCCCAATTAGGAATGAGATTTCCGCATTTTTGCACACCAGTATTCTGTTGGAGAAAATACCATTTCATTTAACCCCTTGGGGACTAGCGATCGGTATATGTACCGCATAGGTGCTCAGAATCTTTGATTATTTTCACGAGTAAATTTTTGTTGGATTCAGTAAGATTTTGCGTTATTTAATCCGATCATTTTCGCGGTCCGGTGATAAAAGATTAAAAATCCTTTAAAAAACGCTTGTCCCGAAGGGGTTAATCGGAACATTTTTGTCATTGACGGAACGATATTTTCCCTAATAAAATACTGGTGTGCAAAAACGCAGAAATGTCATTTCTAACCGTTTGTTGGGCTTCCACTTGTCCTTTTTTTGAAGACCAATAATAATTTAGAGAAATATTCGTGGAAAGATTTAGAAATAATCGGAATAGAAGCGCCTTTTGAGGTAAGTTTAGAAAAACTTATAAATTTAATTTTTATTTGAAAGAAGTGGTGTTCAAAAAACGGACCGAGTGAGAGTCCTGCAATTGCAAAATATCCTTTTGATATGTGTTAAAATACAACTTTGTCTTTTCAGCATCAAATTTTTGTGGATAATAGCTGAATAAGTCTACGTATTTGTCATTGATTGTAAACTATATTCTAAATTGTTTCCTTTTACTTACATTGATAATGAAGTCCATTGTATTGCTTTAGATACGAGAAGAAGAAACTTGGAGTAAACAAATGTGCTTCGAGTTAAAGTCTAGTAATATGCCACGAGACATAGAGCAAATAGAAACTCAACATCAAATTACAAAGATGGAGATCGACAACAGACTATCCAAGTACGAAGACATGAGAAATGATGGAGAATCACTCCTTGTCTTTAATTTATTTCACAAACAGGTAAATAACTATCTGAATAACCAAGAGCAAGATGAGATAAGATTGCGTGATATCGTCTTTAAGCGTTACAACGCCCATAAGTTGCTAAAATAAAAATTGATAATTTCTATTTTTTTAGATTGATGAAAAGTTACAAGCACTCTCTGAGATTGAAAAAGAAGTAAAAAATTCTTGGGCTATTAGATGTGCCTTGGTGGATCGAACAAAAGCTATTATGTCATTTTTCAATGAAGCTAAACAAATACAGGCGTCTCTTGCAGCTAAAGAGGTGAGAACTCCTCTTTGTTTTAGTTTTTCTTGTAAAAAATGGTATTGGCAGTAGACAAAAATGACAATAAAGTATTTTAAAATTTTCAATATTATAATTCCAAGAAAAATATTAATATAATTCAAGAAAATCCTAATAAAAAAGCTTCACTTTCATTTGCAAACGAGCAATACAATACTTATGACCGGGGAGTTATTTAACCCTTGCAGTACTAAGATTGAATCATTTGGCTCGTTTGGACATTTTGAATTTTTTTAAAATTTAAAATAAGTATGCTAAAATCATTTTCTATCAATTATCCTATAAATGCCTCTTTCATAATTTTGTCTACTTAATCAGTTTCACAAAGTTTATTTTTTTTTAATTGCGAATAGAGTCACGCTGACCCCACCAGGAAGAAATGAAAGCTTTGTATCATTTATCATGTTTTAAGAGAAGGAAAGAGAATTTTTGGCATCCTGCCAAATGTGGTTCATTAAATGGCGCTATGGGTACACCTTTATCATGCAAGATAGCGTAGGCGCCTCCTTCCTTATTTCGTTATTTCTTGTTCCTGTGTTCAGTTGTGTGTAAATTTCACCCTTCAATGTCGCGTGTACAGTTAAAACGAAATGAATCGTCGCGTGCTATAAATATTATAATTACTATCGGGGTCTTAAATTACCTATGGGGTTACTTTTTTTTAAATCTAAGGATTTTAAGTATTATTATTATTATTATTATTATTATTATTATTATTATTATTATTATTATTATTATTATGTATTGCGAGGGTTCAACGAACGTAAAACATGATTGCAACAAGCAAAAATTTTTTGATAAGTGTCAACTTCAAACTGATAACCATTGTTTTTACAGCTATGTTTCCTTGATTTTTTTTTAATTCTTTCCGTTTATACAAATATTACTTTGGTCCGCCTAAATTTTAAATTAAAATACTGTTCATTGCATATGATTTTTAACCGAAAAAAATATGTTTTTAGGTTCAACTTTGTGGAAGTGAAACGAAAGAGACTGTGGAAGATCTTGAAAGAATTTTGAAAAAACATCATGAATTTCAAAAGACAATGGAAACCCAAGATGAGAAAGTAAATTTCACTTTTATTTCTGTACACTTGCTGTTATCTCTTTTAACAGAAAAGACATATTTTGGAACAAATGTTTGATAGTATGAGCGAAATTTTTTAATCGTTATGTATGTTTATTTTTCGCTAAATCTATACATAAGGACAATCAAATCAAAACCAAACACACACTGAAAAGTGAGTATGAAAAACCTTTATTCAAAAATAACTGCCGGAACTGTTAAGAACTTTGTCTAACTGAGAGACGAGACGATCAATTCCAGTCTTGTAAAAAGAGTTTGGTTATTGACGGATCCACAAACTCGCCCACTCTTGCGCTTCCTCGTCCGAATGAAACCGTCAGCCACGAATTAGTGGGGCATGTCAGTGACATGCAGTGCTTGCGATAGACAACAGACATGCAACAAGCAATTTCGTGTGTTCCACTATCCCCTGCTACCAAAAACCTCTCTACCCTTCTTTGTTTGTCTTTATTTTTAATGCACTTTTTATTGCGTTCACCTACAAATAAATTATTATAATAAACAACTGTAAGAACCTGTGAGCTAGCTGTAAATTTGCAATTCTAACAACTCCCGAGATAGAAATGTAGATATGTTAATACAATGTTGTCAATTTTGACGAGGAATGTGTTTTATGGGTGTTGTTTTCATTTGACTGCCCTTATATATACAATTGTAGAGTCAAAACATTATGATATTCCTTATCACCGAGACTTAAGTGTAGTTAGTGAAGTAAAGCATGTACTGACGGTGTAAAAAGACACGTGCAAGAAAATTAGAACTATGAATCGGAGTATTTCGTGTTCTCTTCATGCGTAACTGCTAAGATTTCGCAACACCTGCTTTAGTAGGTTTTGGTTTTAAGTGAATTCGAATTTATTTTCAAGCAAACTATCAGCAGATAAACTATCGGAGATACATTTTATGGCCAACTTCAAGATTTTTCCCCTCGGTGAACCATGATTTAGTTTTAAAAATATCTCACTCCTCAAAAGAAACGCTTCGTCTTAATATTTTTGACACTATGAGGAACTGATTTAAACAATAATCTTTCTTAATTTAAGCGAGTTAATAGACCAATAGATAGAAATTTGGCACGTCTAGCCTATGGATAAATATCAGAAATTCATGGGATAATGTCCGGGCTTATTGAATCTGTGTGGGCTAAAAATGGGACATAATGTTTTAGGTAAATGATCATAATTTTTTAGCCTTTCAGGGAACACATACGTTGCGTCACATAATATATAAACACGTAAATATTTACAATACATTTTGTTATTTTTAAATAGTTTGAAACTTGGGAACTACAAGGAAGAGCTTTGCTGTTAGAAAAAGTTCCAGAATCTGAAAGAATATCCAAAAAAATGGAAGAACTTTCTAATAGGTAACTGTTGTACCTATGATCATTATGATTTTAAGATAGTAAATATTGCACATTGATAAATTTATTTTGCATAAAAATGATGAAAATTAAATGCCTTTAATTCGTGAACACTGGAAAATGAATCATTGTTTAAATTACAACTAATTTAATTTTTCCAGGCGAAAACGTTTGTTGAATTTCAGCAGAGAAAGAAGTGATTCCTATTCTAATGCTCTTCGCCTTGCAAAACTGAAACAAGATATTATAGAAGTATGTAATATTTGGTATAAATATTTCTTAGAAACTTCTTTAAGAAAGTCTTTTACACTTGTTTCTTTTCTTTTCAGGTTGAAGCTTGGATTAAAGAAAAAAGGAATAAATTGAGAATTCTTCTTAAAGATTATAACTTATTGAATGCCGATGAGAAAATTAAATGTCTTCAAAAACAACAGTCTATTCAAGCAGAAATTGAAGCCCATGAACCAATAATTGAAAGAATAATCCAGGTAGATTAATATGGACATTCTATCTGTACATTATTCTGTATAAATAGGAAAGATTGATATTATTTAACCGTTTAAACGCCAATGTTCCCAAATTGCAACATTGCATTATTTGTAATACAAAACATACATTTTCAAACATAATAACGATGTCCTTAGTTTTCCCATAAAACATAAGGTTGATTTGAACTTTTGAAAAAAAAAAAAAATTTGTGTTTAAGCATTTATCACAGGTATAAGGAAAATGTAAATTCGTTAATTTACATAAAAATATATTATTTGCTTTTATCGTTTTCGCTATAATACTTACATTTGAACGCTAGGAATCTAAATGTTTCTGGAGTTCGAGAAAATACTCAAGAACAATATACAATAGCATAAAGCAGAAAATAATTTGCTATATTTGCATAGGTTGTCAATCAATAATCATGTTCCAAAATGCGAATACTGGAATGGAAACAGCCAAAAAAACTGCAGAAATACTTTTTTTTTGTTATTTTATAAATTTTTATGCATAAATTAAAACATTTGAAGCTGTAGTACAGGAAAAAAATTTCCAACACAAGTATGAAATCGGTCGATTAATAATGTCGTCACACATTGTGTCTTGTGGCCTAGAGCAGAGGTTCCCAAAGTGTGCTCCGCGGAGCCCTTGGGGCTCCGCCTGAACTTTCTAGGGGCTCCGCGGCGTTCCAGAAAAATAAACAAAACATGAAAGAAATTAGCATGAAAGTTTTTCAAAAGTTTGTAGGTATTATTGTGTGTGTATGTGTCAGATATAAGTGTATGTATAACTGAGTTGAAAAATAGTATAATACACATCAAACAATCTAAGCATTTGCGTTATACTTGTATCTATTTACTTTATAATATTTTTGGTTTGAATAGCTTTATTTTATGCTTTAGCATTTAATTGCATAATGTTTTTTAATTTAATTTTATGTTTCTGCATTTATTTTTATGTTTTTGCATTAATGTGTTTTAAAAGTTAGGTTTAAAATAAGCTACAAGAAATAGCCCTCTGAATAAAATGCACAATGGGAATCGAAACAGAAAATGCCCGCCAGTGTTAGTAGCTCTACTTGCTGAACAAAAGGGCGAGCAATTTTTTTCGTTGTTAAGGGAGAACAGTTTGGAGCTCTCACTTTTCATATTTATACTTAATTCTTTTTTGCTACCTTTGCTTTTGATAGCTCTTGAATTCATGACAGTTCTGAATGATGCCAGAAAAATAAAATCTTTAAAAAATCAACACCACTTAATAGTAGACTTTTCAAACTAATTTGCGAAAATATGGGAAGCCTGCATCAGTCCCTGCTGCTGCATACTGAATTAAAATGCTTATCAAGAGGAAACGTGTTGACATGTTTGCTGAAGCTGCGTGCAGAGGTTGGATTTTTTGTTGACAGATTACAACCCTCAATTAACAACAATTTTAAATGATAAAGATTGGTAATGTAAATTGGCATGTGTGGGGGACATTTTTAGTAAAATGGACGAAATGAATTTATCGTTGCAAGGAGAAAGCGTTACTGTTTTTGATGCGACCTCCAAAGTGTCACAATTTAACCCATTAGTGCCTAGCGTCCCTTTTTAGGGACGCTTCAAAAGGTGTATTCAGCACTGCTTTTGACACCGGTAAAAAAGAAAAGCAATAAATATTTTATTTAAATGATGCATTTTCGTGATTAATGAACTAAACTTAAATCTTCTAAAAATAGTGGTGCCAACCAAATAAAATTTACGCAAAAGATGCTGGGCACGAATGGGTTAAGAGGAAATTTACCTTTTGATCTGAATATGTAGAAAAGATTGATATAAGTCGCTTTTCTCTTACTAAAATGTTCTTAAATAGCTATAACATCAAGTTTGAAAAAAAAAATCATAAAAGTATTCAAGATCATCTCGAAGCTCTGATAGATTCGTTTGAGCATTACTTTCCAGGTGCCAAAAAAAGATGACGGACGAAATGGGTACAAAATAAATTCAGTGTAAAAACAAAAGCACACAGTTTAAGCTCTGAGGAACACTAAACTCTCATCGATTTAAAAAATCTCGAAGTAATTTCGTTATTTCTTTTCAAAGAAAGCGTAGCACTGAATATTGATGGCATTTGACAGATGAACATAAAATCTTGTGAGACAACAAAATTAATTTTACTCATTTTCAGCGACCTGTCTACATGAAGCTGGATTCTCCACTTACACAAGTATCAAAACAAAATACAGAAACTGATTAAATGCTGAACCAGAAATTCGCTTACAATTGTCGAAAATTGCACCAGATGTAAAAAAAAAAAAAAACTGTGAAAAACAATTCAAGCACAGCTTTCACACTAAACTTTTATACATTATTGTTCGTCAAACGTTATGAAGAAAACAAAAATTATTGGCATTTAATATTTGTATATATTGCATGTTGTATTATTTTTATTTTTGCACTTTTAATTTAATTAAACTGTTTATTTTTCTTTTATTAAATTTAATTTATTTTAAGCTTCTATCCTAGTTTTCAAAATTGTATTTAATTTTTGAAACAATGTCTGTTGCTTAAAACGTCTTTTTTAAAAAGATCTTGTAACATTTAAAATCTCTTACTAGATTCAATTGTGTGTAATGTGGGTATATATTTATATTTATTTTTATATCTTTGACTTTTTAGGTGCGTTCGTAATTATGTAAATACGTAACACCTATAGTTGTCGTTCAGTCCGTCCGTCTGTCCGTCTCCGAATATAACAACGCAAAAACTACCCAACCGAATCGTTTGAAATTTAAAATATGTAATTATTACATAATTTTGTCAAGTCATTTCAAATCTTAGGAAAATTGAATGCATAGATCAAATACAGGGACAATCAAAGTATTCCGTTACATTATGGTCAATGGAGAAAAATGTCTCAAATGCATTTTAATGGTGTTACACTCATTCGAACATAATAAAATTGATATGCATTTATAAAGTACATACTATAATATACATTTTGCACAATCTGTGGTGCAAAGAACATTTATTATTGATTTACAAGGCCACACAATTCCATTGCATAATGGTACTATAATATACATTTTGCACAATCTGTGGTGCAAAGAACATTTATTATTGATTTACAAGGCCACACAATTCCATTGCATAATGGTACTATAATATATATTTTGCACAATCTGTGGTGCAAAGAACATTTATTATTGATTTACAAGGCCACACAATTCCATTGCATAATGGTACTATAATATACATTTTGCACAATCTGTGGTGCAAAGAACATTTATTATTGATTTACAAGGCCACACAATTCCATTGCATAATGGTATAGGGAGAACATTGTTTTGTGCGCATTTTAATTGTAATTAACTATTTACAATTTTATGAGATTGATACATGAGAGTGATATTTTCAAAACTTCGTTATCGTACGAACGCACCTCATTTGCTACGCTTCAAGTGCAATTGACAACTTGTTTTAAATAAGTTTAAGTTATTTGTAATAATTTTTAGTTATTTAAATTTATTATAGTGTTTTTCATGGTAAAATAATGTTTTTCTCTGAAAACATATTTTTTATTGCATCTCCAATCACTTAAAGCCCCTCGTTAGATTTCTATTAAATTTGTGTACATTGTATATATATATATTTCTTTTTTATATAAGGGGGTCTGGTGTAATAACGCCAGGCGGTGCAATAACGCCAAGTGCTAACATTATGCATAATTATGAAATAATCTGGTAAATGACACCCATGTGCTCTGCGCAGAAGGGTTTTGAGTCATATAAATCGCAAAAAACAGCTTCAAGTTAGTTTGTTTCATTTTTAGGTCCTATTGTTTTTACAAGCAACTAAAATTAACGCTTGATCTAAAATTTGCGAGATACGTTTTGTGATGTGAAGACTATTTTTTTTATCCGGAAATACTTTGTTAATTACATAAATCTGTAGTACATTTCATGGACTTTCAAAATGTTGTTGAAGATTTTGGATATCTTCTCGAGATAATTTGTAATTTAAAATGTACAGCGCAATAACTATAACGGGGTAATAACGCCAATCCTTGGCATTAATACCCCGGTTAATTAACTAGAGTGGCCGAGCTACATCCTAAATACTGATTCAATTAAACACAGTCAAAACTGTGCAATGTTTCTAATAATTATATTTAAGCGATCCTTTTTAAGGAAAAAGAAGCTCATGGTCTGATATTCTTTTGCCTCACCCCCCCCCCCCACACACACACACACACCACACCTTTATTTTTCTTACAAAAAAATCTTCTTTTATAGCTAAAAAATTGAACATTTTCAATAGCTTAGAAAGCAATTTGTCAATTTTTAAGTTTGTAGAGTTTGTATTTTTAGAACTGGGCAATCTACATGCAATTATTCCATCTTATTTCATAGTTTTGTTTGCAGAAAGTTATTACCCATATAGGTGGGTAATAACGCCAAATAGCATTGGTCAAGAAATCACGCCATTACATTTTATGAATACATATCTGTCAATGAGTTGCTGTATCAAATCCTGTATTTGTTTGAAAAATACAATCTAAAACTGAGCCGTGAAAATTGGTAGAACCTTAACGTGGCGTTATTACCCCAGGGTACCTTATAAATTTAAATTCTTTAATCTGTTTATGTTATTTGTATATTTAAATTTTCTACACTGTTTTTCATTGTACAGCAATATTTGTCGATTAAAACGCTCCTTTTTGTAATATCTTATATCATTTAATAAATCCCTCATTAGGTTCATTTAATATTTATATACGTTGTATATATATGTATATATTTCTTTTTATAACTTTAATTTCTTTAATCTTTTTATTTTATTTTTATAATTTCTTAGTTATTTCAATTTTCTATGCTGTTTTATATAATTACACTTAATTTTATAAGCAATATATAATGCTGAAAAATCATTTTTTTAGCATCTTGTATCACTTTACACCCATTGTTTAAAATTTTCTTTTAATTGGTGTTTGCCACATTTTCCAATCAGATATAAGACTGTAGTAATTTAAAAAATATATACTGGTTCTTTACATTTGTCATCACACTAAGAATTTAAAATTTTACTCAGCTCCATCTCTTGCTTAGACCTTTTGTCAATGAGTATCCGCCCTGCTATTAATTTAATCCCACTTTGTCAGTAAAGTTTTTCTACTAGTTGCAGTTCGTTTAACAGGTGTAGTTTTTCAACTGCATATTTCTTTTAAGGCAAAAACAATGATAATAGAAAGTTTCTTTCAAAACTATAATTAATAGTTAAATACTTTAAATAAAATAGCCAAAAAAGTGAACAATGCTGTACTAACAATACAGCTTATAGATTTTGGAAAGCCCACTTAAACAGTAAAACGATCACCTGCTTCTAAATATCCCGATTACAAGGTAGATATTTTAATAACAGAAAAATAGAGTTTTAATCCTTATTTTTGTTTTATTGTGTAAAATAATAGTAATATAAAACTGTTAAAGGTTTATGTAATAATAAGATTGATTTTAAAAAAATTTCTAGTAAGAATTCAGAATTTCTCTATCAGGAAAGGGCCAAACTGAGAACCTTGGTCCAATGTTGGAAATTACTGGTTCAGATCTTTATCCAGCAGATTTTTCTCATCTCCATGCGCATTAAAAACATTAATTTGTATACCACAGAGTTTCGTTGGGTTCAGGGGCTCCGCCTTAGAAATTCTTCACAAAAAGGGCTCCGCGAGCTCAAAAGTTTGGGAACCGCTGGCCTAGAGTATTTCGATGGCAGCGGCTTGACATGTCCACTTTGACACGTAAATACCATAATTAAAAAATATAATCGCTGAGATTTAGTAAGTTTAAAATTTTATATTGTGTATGACCATATTTTCCTTCTTATCTAAATTGATTTCAAATGTTTCAATTTCTTAGGAAATTGATGTGATTTTAAACAGGCGAGTCTATTAATTTTCCTTTGATAAACAATCTATAAAATTTCAGAAAATTTATTTCTCTTTTTTAATTTTGAAAGTTTTATGCCCATATTAACTTGATTTAAATTCATTTTAGGAAAGGAAGGAAATTGCATCCATAAGTGAAGAACTCAATATGAGAGTAGAATTGATTCTTGAAAATTGGGAAGAAGTTAAAGGAAATGTAAATAAAATGGGAAGCGATTTGAAAGATGCTCAGGACATGCTAGTCATGCACGATTATTTTGAGAAAGCAGAAAATTGGATTAAGGAAAAGGTTTAGTATATATTTTCATTTGTTATTTTAATCATACTCAGAAGTCGCATTCTATAGGAAAAATATCATTGTTCCAGCCACTATTTTGAAAATAATATATTCATTGCACCTTTCTATAACATATCTTAAATAGATTGATCATGAAGATTACTGATTAGAGGTAGGAACAATAAAATTTTCTTGATAGAATGCTTCTTTGGATTCTACGCGCAATTTCAATAAAAATGAATTTCGATTTCTTTTTTTAAAGTAAATTAATCATAAAATATTTACTCGAAAAATATGATTTCGTTTATTTTAACTGTTTAGCTTTAAAATTTATTTAGTCATAAACTTAAAATCTCTTATAATAATGGAAGCTGTATTTATCCTTTTAAAATCTAACAATATTATCTCTATTTATTTAACAAAACGCTATGAAATATAAGCTGAAATTGTTAAACATAAAATCTAACAAATTACAGAATCACGAGATCTATACATGTAAAAAACTGTTTATACAAAAAACAAATATATTTATTTCAACTAATTTATTGCAGATCTTTTTTTTTCTTTAACCTTTGTTACTACTATTTTTTAAAAGTTATGGTAGATTCCTTTAACATCTGGAACTGAGATATATTAGAATCTGTATTGCTTCATAATATTTGTAACAATGGTAAAACATTTTAGGAACACTGTGTGAACCATAAAATAATCTAATATGAACCTTTAACCTCTTTTTAAGAGGAACAGCGCGTGTATGTACCATTGAGGATGCTCGAAATCTTTGAATTTGAACTACATTTAAGTTCGACAGAATTATTTTTTCTTATCGAATCGCACATTTTCAGAGACTCAGTAGGGCTGACTATTCTATTAAGAAAAACCGGTGTTTAAAAATGAAAAGAAATGTGAAAGACGTTCATCGCAAAGGAGTTGAATTCATTGCTGCCTTGGATTAGTTCAAGAACACAAATAGTAACATTTTCCATATTATAATTAAGTTACTGGGGTATCTTTAAATAACATTTCAACTGAAAAAAAACCATAAATTTCTACATCAGAGAGTACATATTAAGATTTTTTTTACATATAATATAGACTGTTATACACTGCTCAAAACAATTAAAGGATATTGCAGTTTTAGGTGGATTTTGTATCTGGGAAACTTTTTAGCTGATTGATACATGGTCGACAGACATAGTAGGTTATATGAGAATAAATTACACATGTTTGGCAGAAAAAATGAATTTTATTGCGCTTTTGTGTACAAAAGGAAAAAAACACAATTTGTGCATATGAGAAAAAAAGAATAAGAAAAGTTGTTTTCTTCAAAGAAAATCATTTTCAGTAGGGGGTATGGTTTCCACGGGCGGCCAGCAACGTTGAACACCTTTGAGGCATGGACTCAATGAGGCTATTAATGACGAGTTGGGGGTATTCTGCCCCACTCTTCCAGAAGAGCTCTTTCCAGTTCTTGGAGAGTTTGTGTGGGTTGTTGGCTGCCAGAAACTCGTCTTCCTAGAGCGTCCCAAACGTGCTCGATAGGATTCATGTCTGGAGAACACGCTGGCCATTCCATTCGAACGATTCCTTCCTCGAAAAGGAAATCCTCCACCAGGTTTGCACGATGTGGCCTGCAGTTATCGTCCATTAAAATGAAGTTATCTCCGATTGCTGCAGCGTAAGGGACTACAATAGGTCTGAGGATCTCATCCCTATATCGTCGACCAGTCAGAGCTCCATCTCGAATGATGTAGAGGTCAGTGCGCCCGTCAATGGAGATGCCATCATACACCAACACTCCTCCACCGCCAAATTTGACACTTTCGTGCACAAACGCAGGATTATTCCTATTGCCACGGTCCCTCCAGATGAAAATACGCCTATTATCCGGATGCACAGAAAAATGGGACTCGTCAGAAAACAGAATATTGCTCCATTCATTTCTCCTGCAGTTGACATGCTCGGTTGCCCACTCCCTGCGGTCGCGACGATGCCTTGATGTTAATCTAACACATACCATCGGTCGGCGAGCATACAGACCTACAGCATGGAGCCGGTTTCGGTTCGGACAGTCTGAGTTGAAATCGTGGTGCCTGTAGCCGAGCGAAGGTGTTGTTGGAGAAGAGTAGCGTTCATGTTTCGGTGTCTCCGAGCTGTTAACGCTAAATACCGATCTTCATTGGGCTTTGTTGCCCGTCTACGACCTTGCCCTGGTCTTCGGCCTGCACATCCACTCTCCAAAAAACGGTTCTAGATCCTGTAAATGACACTTCAATGGCTTGCGCTACTTCGGCTTGAGTTTGGCCCCCTTCTAACCTACCAACAATTCTCCAAGCTTCTGAATCTGTCAAATGACTTCGCTGAGACATCGTACTCATCGAAACAAAGCAATCACTGAATGCCGATCATCCTTGTCTTCATTCTCTTTTATCCAGTTGAAAGTCAAATTTCATTCGCTGCCGCTGAAGCGATGTTTTTGACGTCGAACTCAAAATTTGCATACTCCACAGTTTGAAAACCAGAAAGAATTGCATTTGTGATTCTCTCCTTCTATTTTCGGCAAAAAAATTTTGTTTATATCTTTATTTTATATAAAACTTCAAATATCCTTTAATTGTTTTGAGCAGTGTATATGTACATACATATATAGATATGCGTGTCTAGTTATTGAGAGTGGGCTATTTTTTAAAAATTCATTTTAAGAATTCAGATTTCTTGATTCGCACCACTTTTTTGAAATGGTAAAATCTCATTTATCTTAATTACTATATCATTAAACACGGATAATTTCATTATTTAAAAAAATGTGGTGCTAATCAAGAAATCCAAAAAAAAAAGTAGCTGACTGGCAACACTGTGTATGTGTGCGCGTGTCGATAAAGTCATATGCTATTCTCACAGATACGGTCAGATCTTATTCCTCATACAATTGTATTTTTAATATATTTAGGACCTTTTGATTCAGAAGAATGATGTCGGTAAAGATTACGAGCATTGTTTATCACTACAAATGAAGCTGGATGATAATAACTCAGTAAGTAAAGCAGCAATTTATTACGAAATTAATGATGAAATTTTATTTTATAAAATAACTTTTTTTCTAGTGGAAATGGATTTTAATTTGTTAAATTTCATTATTTTAATTGTATTGAATGAAAATCACTCTATAATAAGTGATTCAAACAAACGCGTGTAATTATTTGTAGTATAAAAATAAAATTCTTTATTGTATTCAGATTAGTATGTTAGATTTAAATAATTTTGCTCTCATTGTTTTAGTTTACATGTTTAAGTAACTATGTTAAAGTGATTACTAATCAGTGTATAAGCATGATTTTTATAGGAAAATTATTTCAAATACTATTAAAAATTTTAAAACTTAATCGGAGGTTTATAAAAGCATGCAAAATAAAACCTATATTTTGCTTAGGTATTAACAATTCAAATAATCCAAAGGCAGAAATCCTTTGAAAAGATTTTCTCTCGTGTAGAGAACAGGGTAAAATATGTCAAAGGATTATTTTCCTGCATATTAAAAAATAGCTCCTGATATTTAATCTTGTATTTCACAATCATTATTGAAGTTTATATGATATTTATATGTGAACAGAAATAAGAAAAACATATGCACTGTTTGCTGATTTTTCACTTATAATCCTCACATGAGATTCCATGCATCACAGGGCCCATTTAAAAACAAAGTGAGTCAACACTATTATATGTGTTAATAAATAAATTTGTAATTTAATTTTTGTCTCTTTTTGTATTTTTGTATTTTTGATAATAAGAGATCGTAATATTTATGTTATTAACGTATTTATTATGCACGTTGAGATTGAAGCGAAAATGTGTAATATTTATAGTTAGTTTACAGGAGCATTCGGATGAACTCCGTTGCATTATGGTCAATGGGGAAAAATCGATTACAATGAATTTTAATGATGTTACATAAATTCGAACTAAGTGAAATGACATATATCACTTATGTTAACAACAAGAGGTTTATAATAAGGCTTGAAAGCATTTATCATTCATTTACAAGGATACATAAGAATTCGGTTAAAGTTCTGTCTATGAGCAATATTTGCGGGAAGTGTGCTTTAAGCTGTGGTGTACGTTTTTAAATTTCATTAATTTTTTCATATTACTTGGTGTATATAAATTATCTAAGATCATATTAAGATCTGCACAAACGAATTCGAGTGCATTTCTATTTACTAAAAGAAATTGCTAAAGGGCAATATTTCATCTGTGTTATTGCTTTTCGTAATTGAAGTATGTTTTAACATACTATATAGTGCATTATATACTGAACTTCACAAAATAATTTAAATAGTTTCTCGACTAATAATGGCAATTGCTGAAATTGAGTTTTTAAATATGTTATACGTTTTTCAAGTTATTCAGATGTACATCAACTTTCATTTTATTAAACGGGGACGTTTTGTTATTATGAATGTGTTTGAAAGTGTTTTATAATCTAAGCTTGACGCATGATTTTCCATTCTTTCTTTTTGTCTTCATCTAGGGAAATAAATTAGACGATAGTTTTATGCACGAGATGAGAGTGCTTGCGGACAAACTTTCCCGAAAAGAAAACCAGAGCGCCACTTACATGCGCTTTGAAAGAATTAAAGACAGGTATGATTTAGTAAAAATATTCGGCGGTTTTTTTTTTTCGTAAACGTTAGAAAGAAGAAAACTTAAGAATAACGACATTTCACACTTAATAATTAAATTTGAATCATTTAGTTTTAAAGTTATAAATTGAAGTATTTTCCGACTTTAAGTTTAGTGCATAATGTTTATATAATAAGTATATGTGAAGCATACTAATTTCAAGAAATATTATGAATCATATATTTATGCCAGCATATTACTTATTTTATACGTTATATTAGTAAATTTTACCCTCTGCTATATTTCATGCATTTTTTTCGTTTCGTGGTGATTTTTTCACATTGGTAAAAGCAGTTCGATTTTAGTATTTTGCCAAAATAAAATAAATTTTGTCCTCTTTTCGATAAAGTTTATTCAAAATTCATGCGATTTTTAGGGCTTTTTTCGTTACTCCGCCCCCCTTTTTCCTTTTGCTGTAGTTTTCGGCATGCTTTAAAAAATGCTGCGTTAATCTACTGTTCCAATATATTAACCTTTACTCTCTATTCAATAACATTTACTCGGAATTCGTGCAGAGATTTTTAAATTTTTCGCAATTTTTAATTATATATATTTTTTAGTTTTTTCGAATTTCATAATATTCTTTTCGATCCCGGCCAACGTCCAAAAGGTCAATTAGTAAATAAATAAACCTTGAAGTGTGAACTTCCAAACATATATAAGGTGTCCTGGAGTAATAACTTTATGTTAAGGCTCTACCAATTTTCACGGCTTAGTTTTAGATATTTTTTTCAAACAATATAGGATTTGATGCAACAACTTATTGACTATACAAGAAAGAATATTCTAGAAGATATGCATTCATAAAATGTAATGGCGTGATTTCTTGACCAATGCTATTTGGTGTTATTACCAGCCAATGTGGGCGATATCGCCATGCAAAAAAAAAAAAAAAAAAAAAAAAAAAAAAAAAGGATGGAATAATAGCATGTAAATTTTCCAATTGTAAATATACAAACTCGACAGTCCTACAAATTGACAAATTTCTCTTACTTACCATTAACTTCGATCGCAGGATGCAGTAATTATCATTTGATATTTAATTCTGTTCAGCAACACTTAGTGCATACGAATTTCTCTGCATCATTTTTGGTTTTCAATTGAGACAATAATGCTGTCTCCCACATAAAATGAAAAATAAACCCTTTTCGTAACTCTATAACGCCATTGGATGCCGGTATTACCCCAGTATACTTTTTGCGCTGTATGTTTTAAATTACAAACTATCTCTCGAAAACATCCAAAATCTTCTACCAGAATTTAAAAGTACATGAAATACACAGCAAATTTATGTAATAAACAAATTATTTCCTAATAAATATATAATTTTCAGCTGACAGAACTTATCTCTCAAATTTTAGATCAATCGTTGATTCTTACATGCTTTTTCCAGCGATAAGGTATACCAAAGGAAGCAAATTAATTTTTAGTGGTTATTTGTAATTCGGATGACTCAGAGTCCTTTCGTAATTTGCAATTTCCCGGATTCCTTAATTACACGTAATATTAGCACTTAGCATTACTGCCCACTCTGGCGTTGTCATCCGGGCACATTACATATGAGCATGTGAGTTTCATAATTCGCCTTATCCAAAAAATCTAATTACGGGAACTTACGAAAAATCTTTAACTGCGTCCTTTAGTTTTCATTGTGAATCAAGATTTTACAATGCCAGAAACATGGGATAAAACTAGTTTATTATTTTTTTTTTAGACTAATATTTTTCAGTAGTATGGTGCAGGTCTACCAATAGAATAGATTTCTAGAGAAAACACTTTTTTTTTATATTTTTGATAAACCGAGATTTGAAACTCATGCTTTCATATTTTATATGCTAATATGTTTTAAATATGATACAGATTTTTGTAAGCAGAAATGTGACTACATGATTATTTTTTTTAGGTGGATTCATTTGAATGAAGAAATACTTTTGTATCGTAAAAAATTAAACGATGCTGCTCAAGTGCATGCTTTTATAAAGGATATGGATGATACCATAGACCGAATAAGAGAAAAAGTAAAATATGTTACAATTATGTTAAACTTACTATAATTGTCAAATATATACCTGTAGAAGCATCATTATGCTGACTTTGAATATGTATTTTATTTAAAATCTTTGCAAAGATAAATACACAATTTAATGAATAATATTTTTGCTTCAGTATAAAATATCAAGGCTCCCACTGGTCCGCGTTTCGAAAACCAGTAATTATTTTGGAAGAAATTTGAAGTAGGTTTCTACAACAATTCCAAGAAAAAAATGATCTTCTTGGTATGTTTCTATGAAATTTATAAATATTTTTTTCCCTGTAAATAAAAGTGGATTCAAAAGGCGGACCAATTGAGAGTCCTGAAATTTGAATACCTTCAATGTTGTTTTATTATTTTAATGCTTCTTTAAATCTTAGAATATCAAATTTACAGATAAAATTTAATCTTAATTACCTTATAAAAGGAAAATGTAAGATTATAATATTGAAATGAGCCTTATAAGTATATTCATGTTTATATACCTATTCTACAAAATACTGTTTAGTTTAATATTATGATCTTCGAATAGATATTGCGCAAAACGATTCAGATCTAAAACGTATTTACTCGCACTATATGATTTTTGCATTTTAAATCTTGCTTTTAATATCAGTGATATTTCAATGTCCCAAGAGTTTAATTTTTATTGATTTTTAAGCGTTTTTATCAACTATTCTTATATAAAGTTCTCTATAGATTTTTATTTTTAAAAAAAGTATATCTCGGTTTGCGTAAAGAATCAAAAGAATTAGTCTAGCTTTTATAAAAGCTGATCATAAAAAAAGTTATGGTAATGATATTTAATAACAATCTATTCTTTTCTACTAAACATTTATTTCCCAATATTATTCGGCAATGTAAATTTTTCATAGATCACTGTATAAATATTTTGTCGAAAAGCATTATTAGTTTATCATAAAAGCGTGTTTTTTGTTGTTGTTGCTTTAAAGTATAATTTATTTTCATAAATTAGCTATACTGACTAAATTTTAAACCAATTTATTGAAGCTAAAACATTAAAAATATTATACTAGGATAATACATGCACTCCTGGAAAAAAGAACCACCCCATACTAACTCTATTGCAAATCATCGTGTAAAATTGTGACTAATAACAATCGATTGGTAAAAACGTCTACCAATTAATGCCATACTTAAATTTTGCTTAGCCAGTTGCCTACACATCGAAATTGCTTGAAACTTGAAAAAAAAAATCCATATTAACACCTAATTATTACAACGTATCTGGATTTTTTTTTTGGATACCAATCGGGAAGTCATTTGGTCAAGGAAATTTCGAATTATACTAATTTAAAGTTTTAAACTCGCTAATGTTAAATTCCTTTTATATCGTTTCAAAACAGACTGCAATGCGAGTAGTTTTTGAAGCATAACTGAAAACTTTTTGACTGAATGAATTGTAATTTTGAATTTCTATGTTTTGAGTAACTCAAAATTTATTTTAGTTTAAAATGTAGGTTATCATCATATTTTTCTCGAAAAATCATATATTTAAAATTATTTAAAAAATATATTAATTGCGACATTTACATTAGAAATCGACTTCTAAAAGGTCGGAAAAGGCAAATAAAAAGCATCACAGCTTATTCCATGAAACAGTTTTGTGTTATGCTTCAAAACTACCCGCATTGCAATTTGTTTAGCAGAATTTAAAATTTAATATCAAGCTTTCCAAATTTTAAACCAGCATAATTCCAAAAATATTTGGGCGAATAACTTCCCGTTTTGTATTCGAAGGTAAAATCTACTGACATATCCGAATAGGATGTCATAATTGTTAGTTTCGAAAGTGTTAAAGCTTGCTTCAATTTCTGTATATAAAAGACCCTCCCAGAAAATTTTAAGCATAGCATTAATTATTATGCGTTACTACTAATCCATTGGTACCAATCGCATTTCAATGCGATGATTTGTGGTTGGGTTATTAGGGGTTGATTTGTTTCCTTTTTTCCCCAGGATTGTACTTTGTTTTCATCCTCAATTAGAAAAACACTAAAAATGGAATGAAATAAGCAATAATTGTTAAATGCTCTTTATTAAAATTACTAGAAATCTAAATTATTTTTATAGTATAATGTAGTCTGAAATGTTTAAAATATTGAACCAAACTCCAGAAATAGATCTATCTTAATTAAACTAAGTTTTTTTTTATCATATGTGATATATGTTGAAGAAAAGTCTAAAAGGTTTTTTAGAAATTTTCACTGTAAACAATGAATAAAATAGACATTACTAGATTTTCTTTTTTTTTCTCCTTTTAAGATGTTTATAGTGTAGGGGGAACTGGGGTACATTGATAATTGGGGCACATTGATACACCCCCTGTACAGCACACAGGGTCATTACAGGAAGTTTCACAACAGCTCCAAAAGGTGATACTAGTGAAATTAACAACATACAGAAAGTTTTGGAATGATTCAATAGTTTGATGAAATGGGATGGGTGATTAATTGTTTTTGTAGGTCAAAAGAAAATTTGAGTTGTACAATTGAAATGGTATTATACAAGTTTTCCAGTATTTTCAACCGAAAAGAATACCCTCCCTGGCAAGTAACACTAATCTTTATCAGTTCCTCATTCTTTATTGTTAGATAAATTATGATGTGTTGGATTTGCGACTCATTTTATTTAAAATGGCTGCATGGGGCACAATGATACAGTCTTTGTCGGGGCACATTGATACAACCTAAATCTTTTTCTAGTTCATTTTTTCATTACCTTTTATTTTTATTTTTACCATACACTCCTTAATTCAACCATTTTTCGTCAAAAATTTCTACTATTAGTTTTTATTGAAGTGAAATAGCTCTAATTTCTTTATATTAGAGCATTTTATAGTATTTTTGCAAACAGAAGACGTACAAACTTACACAATGTCTAGTGCTAGTAGAATTAACAAAAGAAATGGACTGCAGCCTGGCAAATCTCAAATTTATATCGATTCTCCAGAGAAAAAAGTATTATCGACATGAGAAATATTAAGTAAGAGAAACAAGCTGCAGAGCAGTACATGATAATTATATTATAAACATAATTTTTAATATAATTATCCTTTATTTTCTGTTTGTAAACCGATTTATAAACAGAAAACCTGGTAATTCTTTCACCTTTCCTAAGAAAGTAGAGAATTCTGGGGTTAAAGTGCCAGATATGACAAATACCACAGACAAGGAACAGCCAGAACATCAGGTCATTATACATTTCATTTTGATTGCTTTAATATCGCTTACAAATAAATTGTGTGCGATTTAATGTCTATAAATATATATAAAATGGTTTGCTAACTATTTTTCTGTGAAAAATATGCATTGGTGTTATTTTGTTTCCATTTTTCCCAAACGTTTCAAAGTGTATCAATCTGCCCCGGGGATGGGGCACTTTGATACAAATTACTTTTTTTGATTTTTTAAAATTACATGCAAAGATAACATATAAAACAACGATTGTACATTTTTGTAACACACTACACAGGTTTTGCTGACATCACATAGAAAAATAACTTGAAATTTCTGCTTTCTAGACACCAAAAATTTTTTTTTTGAAAAAAGCTGTATTAATGTCCCCCAGTTCCCCCTACAGATAATTACAAAAATGTAATTATCTGTACTATAAAGTATACAGTGCTCAGCAAAAGTTTAGACAATGATCGATTACGCTTCTATTTTCAGAAGTATGTACCGAATGTTTGTAATTCCTCTGCCATATATTACTTGTGACTTATCCTTTATTCACACACAATACATTTTGAATTTTACCTTTTACATAAAATATAATGACAAAAAAAAATTAACATTGTGGCAAAAGTATAGACAATTTGTGTATTTACAGAAAAATAACTACACATTAAAATCGAGTTGCACCCGCATTGTTTGCAGTTAGTGCAAGAATGTGACTTTTCATCGAAAAAACTAAATGCTGCGTCACTTGGGAGTCTATTTTGTACCAAACATGTTCAACAGCAGCTCGAACCTCATTAAAAGAAAATTATAGCAAAAATTTGCATAAACATTACGACATATGATGTTACAAAAGTTTTCGATTGGGTCCGGATCAGAACTACACGCCAGCCAGTTGAGATCAATAGTATTTTCAGAGTTAAACGAAGTTCTTCTTTTGTATGCAACATGAATAGATGCTAAAATCCATACTTTAGATCAGCAAAAGTTCCCCCAAATGACTAAGAATTAATCTCCAACGTGTATACGTAGTCTATTGTTGCTTGGCAACCAATGAATAACTCCACAGATATACGAGCATTAAAGCTAAGTGAGGACCAAATAATTTAAAAGTCACCTCCTTTTTGTCGACTTAATAAAGTCCCAGGATCTTTACTTAAGTCATTCTAATAGTATGCCCACTTGTTTGGGCCATTCAAATTCCACGTTTTTTTCGTTACTGAATATCATAGCGTACCATTTGGGTCCATATGATGTATGTTTGCAAGTTAATTGAATTCTCGCCAATTTATAGCGATATTTTAAAGCTGATTGTTTTATCGTTTTCATGTAAATTGATTTATCTGTTTCTTTAATTCATCTACGAATCATTTCCGTCGGCACAGAAAGTTCTGACTTACTTTTAATGTGATTAGCAATCATTACTTGTGTAAATGTCAGTTTCTGGATCCTTTTGTCATCTCATTTTCTCGTCACACAAGATCTTCCATATTATGTTTTGTTTTGAAGGAGTCATCCTTAGACTATACTTCATAGACAGACCACTTTGGACGATTCAATGCTGCTGAAATTTCTGCAACAGTCTCCCCTTTCCATTTCAGCTTTCCTACTTCAATTACCTCATCTAATTGAATATTTATAGCTCGCGGCCTCTTCACTAACTGATACTATATCGAGGTATAATTAAATACTTCAGACATGTGACATCATAACTTGGAAATTTGCATTTTTCCATGAACAGTTGGCTAAAAATCAAAAAAGTGTCTAAACTTTTGCAATATGCAAATTTTACTTTTTTCAATTAAATTAAATATTATCTTATATTATAACCATTATTTTTATTCGACATTACATAAAATATATTTGAAAATAAGTATAGCCATTTGTAAAACTCACGTGTTCGTATTTTTTATTTAAAGGTTAAAAAACACCAGTGTCTAAACTTTTGCTGAGCACTGTATTTTGTATTTTCAATGATAAGTATTTAACATCTGAATCACCTTAACTAAAAATGAATTACCAATTTTTGGAAATTAGATTGTAATATTAATGAATTTTATTTTTCAATTTTATAATGATCATGTATTCAAATTCATTTGTACTCCTTTTGTTAATTTGCTAATATAGTATTGATATTTTATGTAACTAAGCTTCTTTATCATTTCTCTAGTCCATGTTTCTCTCTGCAAAACAAGAAGTTTATAATCTAGAAGCAGCAGAAATGATGCGTCGAAAACTTGAAACCATGGAAAAAGATCTGACGACCATCGACAAAAAATTAAAGGTACCAAATATGGAGTTTCAGATTTTTTAATTGAATTTAACGGTGTTTTGGGTTTTAAAAGTGTTCTTATTTTAAAATTTTTATGAGATATATTTAGAATAAGTGCAAATCATTGTAAAAATTTTAAGTAGATATCCATTCCTTGCGATTGTTGTATATTATCTCCGAACAGCAGGAATAAAGCGTTGCAAGAGTCTGGTTATTACGAATGGCAAAAAGAAGAAAATTTCGAAATTAAACGCGACTGCTTTGCATAAAAGTGGATGTAAAGTCCAATGGTATTAGAAATTTTAGTGGTAATTTTTCATAAAAGTAGGTGAAAAGATATTTCTTGCCATTTTTAAAATGCTAAAGATTCACCTTGGTGGGCCTTCTAATTAAAAAAAAAAAACCGTTTCAAATTAAGCATGCAGTAGTAAATTAATGTTTTATGAATATTCACTTAAAATCAATTTCTGAGAGGATCCTTATAATTTTCAGCTGCAATGACGCGTATTTAGTATTTTAAATAAATTAATGGATTAATAAATACAATAGTAGTTAACAAATTTAAACCTATAATAAAGTTTACTGAGTTACTTTTTAAGTGCAAGGAAGGGTGTTGGAAAAGTATGTTTTCTCTTTATTAAATTAGTGCCTTAAATTACGTTGAATATCCTCATAGTTCAAACTAAAAGATTTGTTTTAATTTTGAGAAAAAAATGGAATATAAATAGTTAAAAAAAAAATTTCATTTGATTAAACTGAGATCTTTCTAATGCATATTGTTTGAGATTGTATTGTTTCCTGTAAGTGAACATTAGTTTCGAACCGAATACTTTCTTTTCATAGGAAAATGATATACAAAATTAACAACTGAATTGTAACAATTATTCTAAACAAAGTTATGTTTGTTAGAACATTTGAAAGTGGACATAAATATTTGGTTTTTCTCTAACATGGAGATGGCATGAGTGTGGGATATCCAAATCAAAGTAAAGTTTTGCATGTAAATAGTATTCAGTAAGAGAACTCAGATAAACAAATCGTAGCGCGCACTACTCAGTAGTTATTGAGGAAAAAAAAGTTGAAAAAAATCTTATCTTTTATTACTATATGTAAATTTGTTATGATTAATGCTCTTAGTGTACTTGTAAATGTTGCAGTAGAACAAACTTGATTTTTTTTTTTTTTTTTTTTTTTTTTTGATAATTAAAAGTTATAAAACGTAAAGAAATTTAGAAAAGACATGTATGAAATACAGAGTTATCATTTATTTTCTATTAAAAAAATACATTATTAAATATAATGAAAATACGATATAATGTTTATAGCATTAGAAATTATTATTCTAAAAGTTCACTCTTTGTAATACAAGAACCTGGATGATAGTTATCATAAAAACAAGAAAAACACCAATTGTGTCGATAACTAGCACAACACATAAATGCAGCTTTTTTACAAGAGTAAGTTGTCTTTAGAATTTCTTCAGGAAAGCAGACTTTTCGAAAAAATTGGCGAAGCGAGCTGATGGTGAACGATTGGTTGAATTTTAATACTATCCTCACGACAACTTATTGCCCGATTTCCATAATCAATTGCGAACATTCTTTTCAAAAATGATAAAGTATGCCTGGTATGCGTCAAAACTATCAGATTACCTAGAAATATTTTTGAATGTAAATGAAGTCATTTTTTCTGAAGAAATTATAAAGTAATTCCTCTCGTAAAAAAAGCTGCATTTATTTGTTGTGCTAGATGTCGACACAATTGTTGTTTTTCTTGTTTTTATGATAACTATCATCCAAGTTCTTGTATTGCAAAGAGTGAATAATTAAATAAAAATTTCTAATGCTGTAAACATTATATCGTATTTTCATTACATTTAATGATGTATTTTTTTACGAAAAATAAATACTAATAATTCTGTATTTCATGCATGTCCTTATAATATTTCTTTGTGTTTTATAAATTTTGATTATTAAAAACTAATTAATCGATGAATTTGTCCTCCTGCAACGTCCAAAAGAGCACTTAAAGCATTAATAGCAAACTATCATATAATAATAATAATAATAATAAAAAGATTTTTTTTCAGCTTAAATTTTTTTCTCAATAACTACTGAATAGTGTTCACTACGATTTGGTCTTCTGAGCTCTTTTACTTTATACTACTTACACACACTTAAAAATTTAATTTGATTTGGATATCCCATACCCTTGCCTTCTTCTTTAAGTAGTTAAAGATTGATAAACCAATTAGATAATTAAGTTTTCTGTTTAAACAAGGGCGGCGCCAGAGGAGGGACCGGGGGGGCATACCTGGCCCCCCATTGGGGCCAAAATTCAATGTCGTCGGGGAAAATATTTTGACGTTTGAATTACAGCCCGGTCGGGTTAATTCAAAATATGGAGCTTTTTTCTTTTTCTTTTTTCTTTCAAAGTCGGATTGACTAAACTATTTCTTTTGGGTATGAGTCGGTTTCTGACTGAAATTTGAGTTCAGATAAACCCGATTTTTTTTTTATATATTAATTTCTTAAATTAAAAATCTACATGGATTACTACACAGGATGATACATGAATAACTCTGTACATGCTTATTTTTCAACGAAAAAAGAGAAGATTTATACTGTAGTTATAATCATGTATTATTACTTTTTAACTACATTAAATTGTGGATGAATTTCCGCTGATTGTATATTTACGGTCGGTTTGACATGAAGAATTTTTGATTCGGTTAAGATTACGCAAACGAAAATTATTTTGTCGGGGTTGTCTTGGATAACAAGTAGAATACTGCATCGGGTCGGGCAAACTGAATCTGACCCGACTCGCAGTCTGGACCGGATCGGGTTGAGCCCAATCTTTTGTCGTTGTGAGTCGGATTCCAGTTTGGTTAACTTTAATAGTTTCAGGTTCAGGTTGGATGTTGGCACTTATGGTTCTTGATTCGAGATGAATCCAACTCTCATAAGAATTTACAAAATTTATTTTACGATGAAAAACTATATATATGAATGTTAATGAGTTTATCTATACTGATTTTTAACTTAAAAGTTAAAACTGATACTGAAGGTGCAATTTTTTACATAACTGCATTACAATATGGATATATTTTTTCATCAGTTACTGTTGGTGTTGAAATATTTTGGGTTCAGGCGTTCAGGTCAAAATGTGATGATGTCGGGCTCGAGTTTCTGGTAGAGTTCTGCATTCACCTCGGGAAACTAAACTCAACTCGACAGGCAATTTGACTCGGATCTGGCTAAAATTAATATTTTTTCGGATTGACTTCTATTTTTCGAGTCGGATTGATTTTAGTGGTTTTAGCATATAGGTTCAATTCTACATTTCTCAAAAGTATCTCCGAAACATATTTTTAAATGAAAAATTATATTATCCGGGTGTCAATGAGTGCATATACAGATGTATTGATTTTTCTACATAAAAAATATAATTTATACTAGTGGAATTATTGTATAGGCTACTTTTCCATTATTGCTTTACAAGATGGAAGTTTGTTTTTCATTTCGAGTTGGGATTGGGTTCAGATAGAATACTATTGGTTTTGGGTCGGAGTTTGTCGAATTCGGAGTCATCTAATTTTTTAAAACTGGTTGAGGTTGAAATGGATATAGAATTAACTAGTTTAAGTCGGGTATAACCCAATCTGTGGAGGACTCTATACTTGAAAAATAATCCGTGGATTCAACTTCTTTTTCCCTTGATTATATTCCGTAAAAACAGAAAAAAAATGCACTTTAACTTTTCCATTTCTACCCCCCCCCCCCTTAAAAATACAGTAAAAAACACCAATTACCTAAAATACTTGCTCCTAAAGCAGCATGTTCGCCAAATTACACGCATGTTCTAGCAGCTGTGCTGCTTAGTACTTTTTCGTATTTAGAAAAGTAATTTATAAATCCTTTTTATCTAAAAATACGTAAAAATTAGAAACCGAAGATCAAGATTTTCAAAAAATCTCCAGTCAGAAGAAAGAAATTGCTTAAAATAATAGAAAACCTCTTCAAATCACAGGGATATTTCAGTATTGTCGCGACGGACTCGGCGAGAAATTTTGGCCCACGCAGCACAGCTAGACCTACTGCATAACTTGCGGTTCGGATCAGCGATATATTTTTAATTGCAGGTCGCTTTTCGCTGTTATTAAAATAATGCACTTTAAGATTCCCAACTATTTCACAAGTTTTCACTTCATTTATATTTCTCTTCGGAATATTGTATTTAAGCTCTTTGTTTCAGATTTGAATCAAAATTTGGAATATCACGCTTTCTGCATTCGATCAATATACATCTAAAACAAAATGGAAATTGAAGATGTTTTTCCCATTGTTTTTATTAATACAGCTATAGCTAAAAAAATCTGCTTTGATTAAAATTATGAAAAAAGTAAAATGTGATATTTATAAAGTTATAAAAGTTACGCATTTCAAAAACTTTAACTAATTAATTTCACACCATGCTAATACATTGAATTCAAATAAAAGAAATTAATATTTAGTACAGTAACGTGTTCAGATGGAATGGAAAAGGATATCGTTCTTAGCAAGTATGTTGTTTCTTTTTACATTTATTCTTATTTAGATTTGAATTTATCATGTTTAAACCGCAGAGAACAGCTGCGATTCAGTAAAAGGAAATGCATGTCTGTCTGTTTTGACTAGTTTTCAAATTCTGTTCTGCAACGTAATATAAAACAAACTTTTCGAGTAATGGAATGATAAAGAGGTTGATGAGTACGTTGTTTAGCATCAGCAAACGTGTTTCTGCTGATTGGTTGTAAAAATAATATTTATCTTTTTTATTGTTGCTATGGGAATTACAAGAAAACACCTGTTGTGATAGATTGGAAGGATGTTTCAGAGTTAACTAGATGCAGTACTCTATTATCGACAATTGTCCATTGACCACAGATAATAGGAGTTAATTATTTTCCTGATTTAGTATTTTTATTTTAAAATATGGAAATAAGGTTTTTTTTAAATTCTTTTGTTTATTGCAATTTTTTTTTTTTTTTTTTTTTTTTTTTTTTTTTTTTTTTTTTTACAAAATTTTATAATTAATCAGAAACCGTAAGAACAATGCTACAATGAGCTTTTAAAGAAAAATTTTGACTATGAAAAAATAGAGTTTACGACTTTGCAAATTTTGCATTAAAATTATTATTTCTACTAATTATAAATATTTTATGAGTTCCTTCTTTTTACGAAAGTACGAACCTTAATATTTTTCTGACTTTTGTTGATAATAATAATTTAATTTATCTTAATTATGTAAGTTTTTCATTTGTATTTTCCCATTTAGTAATACACACAGTAGAACGCCGATTATCCGGACCGGTCGGTATCGAGGATAATCCAGTTAATGAAAAATCCGGATAATTGGGAAACTTTATAAACGCATCGGGCAATGTTTTAAGGCAACTTCCCTTCACATTCTTTCCAGGTTTCGGACTGACAATTGTGGTAATGCACATTTTAGCATATTGAAAATAGCGTGTTTAGAAGTATTTTTTTAATTAAAATTTTATTTTCTGCAAAATTGGTACAAAGTTGTTCATAGAAATACACATAGAAATTATATACATACACTGTACAGTAAATACATTTTAAAAAATCACCTTGATAGGGAAAAGAAATTCTTGATAGTCTTCTGGTTCACAGAGGCCATTCTTTTGTCTGCGTGGGACTCTCGTGCGTTAGAAGGGAGACTTTTAAGGTTCTAGAAAAAAAATAGTTTTATGCATTGCTGTCTTTGTATTTGTTGGTGATTTTATTATTTCAGGATTAGAAATTAGTTATTTAACAGTTGAATTCCATGCCTTCTTGTCAAATTTACCTTACCCTGCCTGAAGAATTTTGACTTTAAAATTTTTGGAGAAGATAAAAAAAAAAAAAAAAAAAAAAAAAAAAAAAAAAAAAACCGTATGGTTTTTGATCGATCCGGTTAATTGGACAATATGCTTAATCGAAGTCCAGATAATCTCTACTGTATTTTAAATTTCATATTCATTATTTCAAAAAGCACTGCAATCGAAAATAAGTATTCCCAAATCAGACCTAAAAAATCTTGTGTAGCTGGGAAGTCTTATTATACCCCTTGGAGACGAGCGACACGTATACGTGCCGCAAAAAGGCTTAAGAATCATTGTTTATCAGTGTCATGCTTTTTCTCTCACTTCCTCTTTTTGTACTGCATTAGATCGGGAAATACTGTTATTCACAGACGTCTGTCAAAAAATTCTTTCCAAGCATATTCCACTCTTTATTAGAAAACGGAAAAAAAATGAAAGAAAAAAGGGAAAAAAAAAGTCTGGTTCGGCTAAAAGTTATAGAAAAATGTGCTATAATACCTGCTTTAAGAATAATAAATTTCAGGGCCGGCAGAACTTTCAAAAAAAAAAAAAAAAATTACTCCGAGTCTTCAGATAAAATTAAGCTCGATTCGAGTTTAACGAAAGAAAATTTCACCGAGCTCCTTCTTCTGGATAAGCCGCAATAGTTGTTTACATTGGCCAGGCTCAGGCCTATTTTTTTTTACTATACTCGGGCCGATCCATGCCTGGTTTTCACTCTTTTCATGGCTTAACTAACTTTTTCCATATTGAGCTGGAACTACTCGGGAAGAAATTTTCAGTCCCGGTTTCGATCCGTATGAAAATCACTTTCTCGGAACGACCTGGTCCGAGTAAAAGTCAGTAAAATTTGACCCGTTCCAAATATTTTTAGGAAAAATGTATGTATTTTTATAAGTCTAACTCACCATTATTCTACAATTAAAATTTAAAATGTATTATTTATAAAGAATGGTATATTTTTAGAATAAAATTTAAATACAGAAAAATCTGTGAAATAGAACCTGCCTATGACGCATTGCTGTCTTAGGGGGACTCTTCACTCACTTCAAAATACCTGCTCCATACTGTTAAACCAATGGGCAGGTTGTTTTCGAATTTCTCGTTTCATTTTAATATTTTTAAATATTTTTTGAATGGGATAACTGAGCTCATTCTTCAATATGACCATTTTTTACTTTTTCGATTTTGGTTACAAATATTAAGGAGTAGAATATAGTTACATAAAAATCACTTTCAGTTCCAATGCCGGTTCCGAAAGTTAATGTATCTTTTTTTAATAAACTATAACGCATTTTTTTTTCGTTCCTATGGGATTCTGTCTTAGAAGATTTTATGTGTGGCATTTTTTTCTGATTTTAAAGTCTTCAATACATGAAATAAGGATTAACAATAACTAAAACAATTACATGCAAATAGATATTCATTAAAAATAAATAAATATTGCAGACTAGAGCACTTCTAAAAAAATGAATTATTTTTAATTAGAACTCCCCGTGCAAAACAGTTTATACCTATATCGAAGTAAAATTTCATGTTTTGTAGAAATATAGAGTCGGGTCGGGCCAAGATTTTAACTTTTATTTATTTATTTATTTGACCGGCCTAATATATATGTGTATATATATTGTACTTGCTAGACCGTATAATCAGGTCGATTCTTTTAATTTTCTCGCCGATCGGACCATTAATTTATTTTGCACGAACTGGGGTCGGGCTCGGCCATGAAATTTTTGCCCACGCAGTTTTTTAGGCCCCAGTCCAGCACGCTTTGACCTTTAATATATATTATGAACTTGGCCCCCCTGTCGGGGATACAGTGCCCCCCCCCCCCCCCCCCGTCGGGCAAATTCTGGCGCCGCCCTTGTGTTTAAAGTAAAACATCAAATACTGTATAATATAGTCTTAAGTAAAAGATGGTTTTCTTTTTCCAAATAAAGGAACACTTTAAGCGTGGACAGCAATTAGCTCCAATGCATGAACTCTCTACTGGAAAAATATATGACAAAATGAACCAAGCGGAAAGGGAATGGTGTGAACTTCAAAAGGATCTGGAAAGAAAGTAAGTCTGGTGGAGATTCAATTTTTGACTAAAAATTGTAGTATTTATATTAACATAATATCATGAAATGTTTGAACTTTGTGGATATAACTACGAAATAATAAAATACCCAATTTCAAAAAATGAAGATTTTAGCTCGTAGTCTAGAGTCAACTATATAAAACTCTACTAAAAAAAGTTATTTTCTTTAAATAAATAATGTAATATTTTTAATGAAGCAAAGCATTAACAATAAAATATTTTGCGTTTTTATAATGATAAATCTCTTCGATATTCAAATAAAAATTAATAAAACACTTAGTATAACGCTGCAGAGACTCATATCGCATATAACCTCTGGTACCAAGACAATAATGTGAAACTCTTTTGCTGACATCATTTTCTTTAATGAAATCGATATTAAAGAACATAAAGTGCACGCTTCAAAAAAAAGTTCTACTAATTGCACAGCCAAGTTTGAACGATGGCCGATAATATATCATTAACCAACTTTGTAAACATTCTTTTAAAATACAAACTATCCTTGTATCCCTGATAAGTAAACCACAAAAATTATTATAATAAAAATGATTCTGCAAAGGTTTCGGCCACAGATTCTACAAAGCAGACCAAGGTAACACTACAGTACTACATGAAGTCAACATATTCCATATTTTGTTATTCTTGTATGATATGAGAACCTTAGAAGCCAAGGGGTACAAGTGAAAAAAATTTATTTGGAGTAAATTAAGGTCAAAGGTAATTGACGTTTAATTTGAACATCAATGATAATTGGCTGAATTGAAATTTGAAACTTCCGTATGGTTCATTGTGTTCTTTGAATTCTTATTTGAATAAAGGTGAAAAAAAACAGAGTATAATTTTCTTTAAATTTATAATTAATCAATATTAATTATTATTCGCCAAAAGTGGTTGATCTCTAGAACGTAGCATATAATTAGAAAATCACTTATATTTCATTACCTGAAAAGAAAAAAGCATATTTCCAGGTTGTCTCTGCATTTAGATCATTTTTTTTTCAATTTTGCCACTTATACCCTTTTCCTTCTGGATTCCTCATATAATATAGGACAAAGGTTAAAACAAATGTACGCCAGAAGAAGTGTCGGCAGGGATCTTGTGTAAATAAGTGCTCCAAATGCTCTGGCCACCACTAATTTATTAGAGATGACTTCGCTATGTGTAATCGTAGATAATTATGTCATTAGATAAGGCATGGAAAATTACTTTAAAATACTGGTATCTAGAGCATTTGGCCCTGATTTGCGGCACATCTAGTCGTCTGTACATTATATCTATCAGTTCTATCTATTGACAACACTATCCAAAATATACATAGTCCTGAGACAAGTACTATGTGAAACTACAAAATCCGTTTAAAATAAGTGTAAACAGCTCCAAAAACGCATCTGTTTATAAATCAATGGTTATGATATACAAGAACTTATTAAAAAGGTCTAGAAGCAATTATAATAATTCTCGGAAGCATTTAAATAAGTTTAAAGAGTCTTGTTTAGTGTCTCCTACAGGTGACATGAGGACTCATGAAGTTAATATATGAATTAGGTCTCCTTTACCTCTGATAAATTTGGACCATTAGATTCACTTATTTCTTCTCTTACTTAAAATATATTGTCTTTTATTGTATTTAATGAATGGTTTTTATAGGATTGTCACCATGCCTATTATTACGTGCTAGTTTCATTTTTAACCCTCCATTTTCTTAATGTATTATCTCACCAACTTCAAATCAAATTAATTTTTATACTGATGCATTCTTTGTAGTGCCTTTGTGTCAATATTTAGGATACTTATATATTTATTAATATTTTTTTTCTCATCTCGTTTTTCAGGAAAAAACTTATGGATGCAGTTCACATCAGTCTTAAATTCGTCAAAGATTGTGATGATATGGTAATCATAGAATTTATTCCTTAATATTATTTTGATTAAAAATCAATATTATTTTCATTTAACATCAATATTATGTAACAGAAATTTTATATGACATTGTTGAACCATTTTTCTCATAAAAAATCATTTACAGTAGTAAATTAATACAATAATAAATAGTAATTAATTTCATGAACAAATGCATTTCACTATGGACTTATTATAAAATATATAAAGCTCAAAACGTAAAAATAATAATCAAATTTTAAATGAAAAATAGTAAAAAATGTAATTCTTTTTAACTAACCTGTGCAACTTTTACTGAAATTTTTAATTTTATTCCAGGAAAAGATTATATCAGATATTATAAAAGAAATGGAATATGGAGCAGAACCTTCTGATAGTGCTGACGCAACCAGTCTTCTAGAGGCTCATCAACATGATCACGTATGTATTTAAAGTACACCAGAAACAGGACTTTTTTATTCCCCTAACTACGCTGTTAAAAATTCTGTTTAAAAATGAAAACTTGCACACATATTTTTTTTTTTAATTACAATAGTTTTAAAAGTGAGAACATGAAATGCTGAGATATAATTATCTATACGCATTTAAAAACGAACTGTCGGCAAATATAATGTTATATTGTAGATTTCCGGAAATTTTTTTTAATAAAACACGACTGTTGTATGATTAGGATATTGGGATCAGTTTGAAAACAAACCTTGAGCACTTCAAGCTTAATGATATCTTATGGCAGAGGTATCGCATCCGCATATAATTGTACATGTCTCGTTTTATATATATTTCTTCTGACAATTTCGTTTATCATGGATGCATATATATAATAGAAATTACAGACAAGCAAAATATACAATAAAACAATGAGTGCATGTAAATTAATAATCGGAGTTGAGGTGTTATAACCCAATGAAATACTGAAAAGTACGTACATTTTGCTTCTTTTTAAGCACCCATTCTTAATAGGGTAAAATAATCTGTGCTAGAATATTATAAATTTTCTTACACCATATAAAAATATCTTGGAAATAATCATACCATTTTTTTCTCAGAGTTTAATCAGTTCGGGACGAGCGTCACATATACGTGACGCACGAAGTGCTCAGAGTTCTTCATTTAATCAGGGCATTTTCTTGATTCAATTAGGCAAAAAATTTCTGTTTTGGGAAACATGTTTGTGATAGATTAAAAATTATATAAAAGACGCTTGTTTCGAAGGGCAAAACCAAATGCTTTATTTAATAATAACAAAATAATTTAAGCTACGGTGGCAAATATTCTACCACAACGTTTTCCAATTTAGTGGGGTTTTAATTCAGATATTCAAAATTTACCCCAGAAATTTGTAATAGCAATATTTGCTTTACTTAATAACAGACATTTCGCCGTTAAATAAAGCAAAATTTATTATTGAAATTTTCTGATATGAATTCAAATTTTCGGAATTAAGGATTTTCTGAAACATATTCTACATTGGCAATTAGAGTGTTAACTGTTTAAATGAATTATGAATTAATGCATTTTTACAGGCACAAGTCAAAGCTTGCCAGGAAAAAATCAAATCTCTTCAAGAATACGGGGAAGAAGTTCTAAAAACACCAGGCGTTCTCGTGGAAGAGATTGGACACTGCATCCAAACTTTATCGCTTATGAGTAAAAGCATTCAAATGACGTGGGAATATCGATTGAATCTTCTGACGAAATTTCGATACGTTCACGTGAGTAACTGAAAAAATATTTATGTAATCAAACAGAAATATCAATATAATTTATGTTTTAAAATTAAAAAAAAATAAAAAAATTCTTTCACAGATATTTTCAGAAAAGGCGAAACATATTGAGACATGGTTTGCTTCGAAGGAAGCGATTCTTGCTAATAAAGATGTCGGAGTAAGTTAAATACTTTTATAACATGAATTTTTATTTTACTATTTATTGTGAATTTTTTTATGCATTTCATACATAGGTGTCAAAAGTTACGGAGTTTGACAAGCATATTTTTCACAGAGATTCATTTTCCCTATTTAATTGTAAAGTTCTGCGATTAAATACACAGTAAAAAATCCATGAATAAACGAAAAATGTACTGGTAGCAAAATTACCGATTATTCTCCCTTTTTTTCGCAAAACTTCCGTTTTCGTATTCTCCCTGTTTTTTTATAAGGAATTCTACCGTTATTTAATTATTCTGTTCTTTATGGAATTTTTCCATTAAATTTCTGTTTATAGAAATAAACGTGAACAATAGCCCAATATATAAAACTAAATGTAAATTAATAATTATATATACTGATGCATATTTACGCGGAAAATGCATTTTAATTGCATATTATTTCATCCGTTTTTCATTGACTGATTTGGATGTTAGAACTTACCGTTAGAAGATGTAATGCTTTGTCCTTTTTAACAACTGGTCACATTCAACGATTTAGTTGTAGGCCAAAGCATCAATTACGAAAATTTAAAGAGAAAGTTTCCGTTTTGTCTGAATTGAAAAGTAACATTTTCCTTTCTCTGTTTTGGAAGGAGATTTTCCGTTTGTAACATTCAGCAAGCAAGTATGAAAAGGAAATTTTCTGTTTATTCCAAGAAAATAAATTATTTCCACTCAAAATAGAAAGTCACCATTGTAGAGAAGATTTTTGGGGTGTCGTTATAGTGGCAGTTGGCAAGAGAACCTTTTTAGAAGAAAGAATTAGGTTACACTATAATTCCCAGATTGTGAAGCAATAATACAGGTCCGTAGAAGTAAATGAGAAACACCAGAAATGTCTCTTCTTGGTTTATTTATTGAGAGATGGAGGAATATAAGCACAGAAATACATTCCTCAGGGAGTGACCCTTGGGAACACAGTTTTTAAGAGCTACATGATGCAATAGTTCTTTACTGGACAACAGATAAAATCCAAGTGGTATTACAATCAGTGCAGATGTTGAATAGCGATTTCGCTTGCGCTTTTCGCCAAAACCCTTTGTATAATTGCCGACCTTGGCGATAATTATGCAGAGAGAGACAGAACGGGGGGGGGGCGTTGTTAAGTAACAAAGCCAATTGATAATATGTAAATTATGGGAGCAGGCACAAAAGGGTTAATAGAGTAATTTCATGAGACTCGAAGAAACTCTTAACGGAACGATGAAAACATCTGCTTACTTTCACATCTTATACCCTAAACTAGATGAATCGTTGAGACGCACCCACGAAATAATTTGCAGGACAAAATGTTTTTGAAGAGAAAGAAAATCGTCGGCAACTGTACAAAGATTAGATTTTATTTTAGTTGTTGAAATGGCAGAAATAGCTCTCAGCAGAACTAGGAGAGGAGCAGAATGAAAGGAATTGTTTTTCTTTATTTAATTTCTGCTAGTCATTACATCAGAAAAATTCATGTAAGAGAAAAGAATTAATGAAAGCATTTCCATACTTAATAAAATACTATACTGTGGGAAAAGGGCGCAATGAATACCTAATTCATAAATTATAGATTAACTGAAATGCAATTTTTATAAAAGGAATGAATTTTTACCAAAAACTATATATAATGGAATCTCCATTATAACCGTAACAAACAAATTTAACATGCGACTTTTTCAGTGTAAGATAAATAAATATCTCGAAATCTATGGTTTCAATATCTGTGACCATCAGCGTCTAGATTGCTAAAACTTTTTAAATAAGATCATGGTAAGATTTGCTCCCTTTTCATTAACCCTTCATTGCATGAAACTTACTTTTGGAAGTGTTTTTTACGTTAATTTTAGTGTTAGTTACCGAAAAGTTTAAAGAATAATTATTCGTCTTACATAATAGCATACTTCTGAAATTACATAACGCGAATATTTCTATAGAAATATGTGGTAGCATATAATTCGATTATTTATTAAAGATTCTATTTTAATTGATTGATATAGTATGAATTACTGCGCAGTGTATGGTTAAAGGATCTCTGTATCATTTGAACTACTTTTTATATGAGTATTTGAGTTAGGATATCTTGCCAAACGTAAAAAAGGGTTAAAATATATTAACAATTTTTAAATTAAGTAATATATTCTAAAGTCCGAGAGCATAAAATATTATCACAAGCGACTAGCTTCTATAAACTTGCGGCATCTATTCTACATAGAGCTTATGTTAAATTGACTATACTAGATGGATTAACTGTAGAAATTTTATGTGCTTTTTTCCTATAAAATTAAGGGGAACTAGGTTTTTTAAAATTTTTATAGGGGAGAGGGGGGAACCTTTGAACTGGGGGCACCTTTGAACACTCTAAACATTTTCCTTCAAATAAATTATTTAAAAAAATACATGGTAATACATTACTGCTGCTTCAAGGATATAATTATACAAAGCTGTACCATTTTGTATGAATAGTACTGTCTAAACAAGGTATGTATTTTTCTCCCTCTTGAATCTAAACTTAAGAAAATAAAGTTGTAAGATTTTTGTTTACAAACTTCTATCCCTAAAATTTTAATTTATTGTTTAATGCTTAAACAAAGATGTTAGCTTGAGTTTATAAGCTTTGTTTTATTCAAATTCTTCAGCCGAACTGAGTAAACCGTTGTAATGTTGAACTCCATGTGATGGGGCACCATTGAACAAAAAAGGTGGGGCACCATTGAACAGCGAAAAAACACAGAATAAACTGGTGATAAATAATAATTGAAATAATTTAAAGAGAACACTTAAAACTATGAAGTAAAGAGTTGTTAATGTATCTAAATATTATTATTTCTGAATTTTTTTTATGTGAAAAGAGGTTAATTAAGTATGTCAAAGAACGTGGACTTATACTGCTAACAATTCCACTTACTGCACACATAGGTTCCAACCTCTATATGTATCAGTGATGGGAAGTTTCAAATCTAAATTGATTTATTTCATAATTGCAAATCCTGGATACAAAACAATGATTCATGATCTAACAGGTTTTCAAAAATTATTTCAGGTTTCTATAACTGATAAAACGAAATTTTACATCAGGTCTCTTAAAAAAAAATAGCGAATGAAAAATTTTAATTTTCTACAAGCATCAAATATCAAATTGGTGTATTTCAAGGATATTGTAAAAAAGTTTTCATAAACAAGTACAATTGGAGGGACACTTTGTGTTTTATCAAAAATGAATTTTGACACCAACTTTGATAGATTGAAATTTGGTTAAATAACAAAAAAAAATTAGTAATTTCAACAATGTAGTTATTTAATTTTATTCATATTACTGTATATTTCTGTAACATATACAAATTTTATAAAAACTGTCAATATTTACATGTTTTATTCATTTGTTCAAAGGTGCCCCTCCTTAAGGCAGGTTTGAACAAAAAATTTTCAACTTTTTAAACCCTCACAACTTATTTTATTTATTTGGAAAATGTTTATGGTTTATATGATGAAGAAATGCGTTGTTTTTATTATGTAATATTTAAAACTCAATGAATATAAATCACGTAAGAAATATATCGATTTTCTGAAAATTTGTTCAAAGGTGCCCCCGTCTCCCCTACATTGTAACTTTTTATTTCAGAATGATGATTTTCAAAATTTCTTCTGTTCCTTTTTGTTTCTTGTTGAATAATTTACAGCACCTTAGTCAATAGTCAGTTTTTCATCCTTATATTTCAGATTAACTGAAGCTAATTATGTAATATTACATGCCTATATTTATTTTCTTATAATTTTTTTATGGATTTTTAGATAAATTTATTTGAAAATTTGTAAATATTTTTTCCAGGATTCTATGTCTAGTGTTGAAGCTCTCATCAGAAAACACGAAAACTTCGAGGTAACGTGCATCAAATATTTTGAAAAACTCAAAGAACTTGAAACATTAATATCAGATATTAGAAAATATGAAGATTGTGACGATATTGAAAGCTGGTTTGATGAAATATGTAATCGTAGAGATCGCTTATTGGAAACCTGTCAGAAACGAAAGAAAATATTAAATGATTCAAAAACGTATCAAGAGATGTTACTCCATCTGTATGAAGTAAGTTCCTATTACCTTATATTTAAAGTTTTGTTTTGTAGCTCATAAAAAACTAAAAAATAAAAAATGAGGACATCACTGAAAGATAAATTATGAAGCTGAAAATAACTTTATACGGTACTAGCTGACCCCCCCTTCCCCCTCCCCGCTGCGTTTCCAGGGTATTTTATATTTGGTATTTTATTTTTTTACATAATTTGATTTTTGGAGCCTATGTACTGGAAATAGGCGAAGCCGTGACGGAACGCTGAGTTTTTTACTGCCATCGTAGAAAATTTTACACATTTTATCTTGTAAAAAATATTTCTACCCTTCCAAACGTTTGAAAATTGTTTTAGGTGATATAAATCTGGTCTACTGACATGATTTAAAAAGTTTGTGTTAAAACAGAGATATGCGGTTATTTTTAGCCTTGAAATAATATCTTCTCCATGAGGTGCAAAGTGACCAACGTTCGCCAGTGTATTTGAAAGGGTTATAATTCATATTTTTAAAACTGATTGTACCATAAATTAGTAAAAGATTTCCGCTTTAAAAATATATTTTTAGTTTCTCGGTACTTCTAAACTAGCATCCTGTAGGGCAGGTGAATAAGGTGGAAAATGTTTTCTGGAAAAATTATCCTTTTTTTGCGATGTTCAATTAATAACTCACCTAATTATTAGAAATCTAAAATTCGGAGTCTCAGGTGCATCAAAAGACACTATGGAGTAGCCTCACAAACTTTTTCAGCCTTGTACGTCCTCTAGATTTCGCTAGTCAGCGCATACAGACACACACACGGAGACAGGGATGCAAAATCTAGGCGCCAGCAGGCAGTATCTCACCATTAAATTTATTTCGTTATATTTCGTGTAAAATTCTTGTAAGAATGATATTAAAATTTAAGCGAAGAAAACTTTTAAAATGTAGTGGTGAGAGACTGCCCGCTGGTTCTAAGATTTTTGGACCCCTAGACGGAGAGATATTTTCTTTTATTAGTATAGATTCTGGTATTTATAATTGTGACTTTGGAGTCACTACGCTAATGGTGCACCGTAGCAAAACTACTTCCTGCGATATCTGAGCTATTCTTATCAGTGCGAAAAAATAAAAATAGGAAGTTTCGGAGTTCTCTGAATTGCAGCATACGTGAAATTTTCATATAAAACATGCAGTTGATACGCCACTGTGCGCTGAAGTATAGGTAACTTTCTATGGGCATCTACTAGGTTGTTGCTTCTATCGAGGCTAATGCTCTTGTCACTTACTGGAACAAAATTCTTCAATATATATGGCATTTCTCTTTTAAAGAGGATAACATGTGAACATATTATAATGTAACATAATAACATGGTAATTTACCTTCTTCCAATTTATTTATTAAAATTGAAAAACTTACGAAAATACTTCTGTTATCATAGAATATTTGATATTTCTGGCAATTTTAAATTATTTGTATAAAAAAGGAGATAACTGAAAAATTAGTTTAATTGTTTAAAGTACTCATTTTTCTGTATCAAGATCAAATAAATGAATTTATCGATATTTGAGTGAACTGCATTTTAAATTTTTGTGATATTTTTTAGAATAAGATATTAAACTAACAGGCTTTCACTAAAGTAAGGTGATTAAAAATGTAAACTGTTATCGCAATTTTTAAGATGTAAATCCGTGACCGACATCAGCACATGCAAATGCATTCATATTTATTGAGCGCTTTTTAACCAACTCTACCGACATAACACTGATAAATCGTATCTTTAAGAAAAAATCGAGCTGTAGATACAAATTCATTTTGCCACGCCGTTTTGGCTCACGGCAATTGTGTACGATTTATTGGCATCAAGCAAGTGAAAAGGGTTCTTAAAGAGTATCTGAATCTGACATCGTTCATTATTTTGTATTTCATCTCAGAAAAAAAATTAAAAATATCTTTTATTCTGTTTTTTAGGTGTCTAATTGGATGAATGAAAAGATACAGCTGGTATCTGATGACTCATATAAAGATTTGACAAATCTCGTCAGTAAAATTCAAAAACATGCAACATTAGAGGCAGAAATCTTGGCCAATCATTCCAGAGTTGTTTCTATTACCACACAGGCTGACGACATGCTAAGAGAATCACACTTTGCTTCTGATGAAATCAGAAACCATATTCAAAATTTAGAAGATTTGTGGCAAACACTCATGGATCAGACCAATGAAAAGAAATCAAAGCTTAATGATGCTTATAATGTAAGTTTTTTATACTCATTTTATTATAAAGAATGCTTTATCAGATTTATTTTTTATACTGGTTTCACTGATTCGAGGAAGATCCCATACAACTTCTGTAAAGTAATTTATTATATCACTTGGATACAAAGATTAGTCACCTGATATTAAATTCCTTAAAAACAGCTAATGACTCATACAAATGAGGCATGATAATTAATGTAATATTTTTCAGTTTCAAATATTCGTTATAGTAATCACACATACATTTCTGTTTTTTAGAGATGACTTAGTTTCAAAATACTTAAGTAAAGATAAGAGCAGATGATGCCTAATTGTTTTGTTGTTAATGTTCTTATGTATCTGAGAAATTAAGTGTGATATCATTTGTTAATTAATTTTAGAGATTAAAAATCTCTATATCCATTTTAATATCGGAATGAAAATAAGATTCATATAACTTCCTTTGTTGTATTTGATTCAATAGATAAATATGATACTGTTCAACAGAAATTATCTTTAGATAGGTATCAAGGTGATTGGTTTATGGAATTTATTCTTTAAATTTGCTATATATTATAACTATTATAACTATCAGCTATTTGTACATATAAATTTTTTAATCAAAAGCAATACTCAGAATAAAATCAAATGAAACATCAAAATAGTGATACATTTCTTTTAAAAGTAGGAATCTTTGTTGATATCACTTTTAAAAATAATACACACGAATATATAGTGTATTTATTACTTTCAGTGGTGACATCAACAAAAATTCCTACTTTATTTATCCGTCACAAGTTCTGGGTGATTTTATACTACTTACTTAATTTTAGTATCTACTGTTATACGACATAATATGAAAATATAGCTTAATTAAACCTATGTTATTTCGCTATAACATAGTTCAAAAATTTACTCAGAAATCATTTTGGAAAAAAGTATGTACAGTATTAGAAACTATTATTCTTTACTTATTTATTGACAGGCTTTAAAATATAAACAGAAGCTGGAAGACATCAATGCTTGGTTAGATGAAATACAAGGTGAACTTCAGTTTGAAAGCTTTGCAACAGATGTATATTCGATTCAACAAGAAATTGACAAATTGCGAGTAAGAGTTTGGTTAATATTCGATAACATACTTTACAAAGATTATGCATGTATTATGTTTTATGTTCTCATTGAATGGGGGTATTTTGTCTCCATTTACTGTTATAAAATATTCCATTTTGTTTTAATAGCATAAAAATGTTTTTAGAGATTCATTAAATATAAAGAAAAATTTAATATCTTCTATGCCAGTTGCATCACTGGGAATCTTAGTAAAATGATTTTTAATGTATGTATTATAATTTTGTTCTCCGTCAGTTTATTATATATATATATATGTGTGTGTGTGAGTGTGTGCGTGCTTGTTTATAGAACAACAATTCAAATCTTTATACAGCCATTCCGTGGTTACAGTCTTAGTATTATGTACCAACAAGTATGACACAGCTTAAAATGTTTCAATGAAAAATATTTTAATAGCAAAAATATATCTAATTATTTAATAATGAAAATAAAAAATAAATAAACGGACTAAGTAAAAGAAGTAAAAATATACACAGAGATAAGGATTTAAATCTCATTCTTAGCAGCCATGTTTGATTCAATAAAGTATGCATCCTATTGCCTGACTCCTTCCTTCTCATTTTCAGATGTGTGCATTAATGTTAACTTTAGGGAAGTTTTTGAAACACTTGGGTACCTCTCAACTTAATTTTAACAGTGAGATTTCTGTTTTATAGTGGTAGATGAAGATGATTTCGTGCCTTTCAATGTACAGGGTGATGCCAAATATTATTTTTCTCTGATTTTTTGTCTGCCCTCTAATTATTCTCATTATCAAATGAACAATGATAAGTATGAGGTCATACATAATCTTTATTATCCTGAAGCTCCAGAAGAATCTGACAAATACATATTTAAATATTCGAATGAAATGTCTAAAATTTAATGTGTCCGGACATTAATGGCCATATAGTGTATAATTTTCTCATTCATTTTCTATTCATATGAGTTTAGTAATAAATCTATTTCTCATTTTATTATTTTTCCTCTGTTTTTATTTTTCCCCACTAAAAACTGCTTCAAGAAACAAATAAGATACTTATTATAATTTGCAAAAATATGTATTATAAATTTTCAGCTTTGTTCACCTAAAAGGGCATACTTTTTTTTAACTTGCTATTTTTTTTATGAAGTTGTACTAAGTTGTACTTTTTGTTTATACCATAATCTTTTCTTAAGATGCTGAAAACCGTGTTTTTTTAGGTTAAAAATAAGGATGCTCTATGTAATTTCATATAAAAGTATAAAGCAATAAAATGTCTCATCAAAACATTTTTCATGCGCAAATGTTTCAATAAAATTGTGTTAAAATAATACAAGTGCTTCATACAATATTCATGTCATTGAAATTCGTTAAGTGCTTATTTAAATAAAAGTTAAATAACCTCATCCATATTATTTAATGACACAAATAGTTTAAAAATGATTGTTTTAGGACATAGAAAAAGATGTGTTGGAAATTGGAGAAAAACTAAGAATACTGCATGCCACTAGTGAAGAACTCGAACATCACCCAAAAGATGACATTATAGGATCTCTTCATGAAACCGAAGAAAGGTAATATTGTTGTATGTCACTGGTAGCATTTTTAAATTAAGGATATATATCTTACCTATTTACATGTTTCAAAATTTCAGATATAGATCTATAGACGATATAGTGATAATGAAATTTGCAAAACTTCAGGAGGATCTTTCATTAGCGGGACTTGAAAAAGACGTCAATGATGAACTGTCTTGGATAGAAGATAATATTGCTGTTTGTCAATCAGAAGAATATTTCGATGATATTATTTCGGTGCAAGTCCTTCAAAAGAAACTTCAGGTAATCTAAGACGTGAAATTATATGTACACATATAAGTGTGATCACAGTTTACTCTGTAAAATACGCAGAAAATTTGAAAAGTCACATAGATCATGAAAACGTGTTATTGTAAATTGAATTGCATGTAATAATATGTATGAATTTAAAATATGTATTGCCTTCCATTAAATGGCACTGTAGAAGTAAAGATAAAAACTCAGTAACAATAAAAATTAACTTTATATAGTAGTTACTAATTTTATGTAGTAACTTTATATTAGAGACTTGATATTGACAAAAAGGGGACTATTTTAATTCTAAAACCCTGTGTGTTAGTATGATGTTGTTATCCCTGAATGGGTATCTGTATAACAACGACGAGGATACACTTCATCTTTAGTTCACATTCATGTGATAAAAAATAGATACTAAAATAAAAAAAGATACTAATTTTTTACTTTTATATTTACTTTTACATTTATGGATATTACTTTAACGTATATTCTAGGCATTAGAGACAGAGATGCTATCTCGTGAGCCTCTTATTGATTCTCTAGTTGATAGAGGACTTCGTCTGAACAGTCAGAATGCGGAAACATGTGTGAAACATTTGCAAAAGAGATTTCAAGAACTAAAAGATTCCATTACTTTGCGAAGACTTAGACTTTCTGATGCTTTGGAATGTCAAACGGTAATAATATTTTTTAGTTTGTAACATTTATTGTCATTAATCAGCCAACTAATTTTTAAAAAGAATCGAAATAAAAAGAAAATTTAGGAATTCAAAATAATGTTAATATATAAAGCCGAAAGCACGAGATGGACCCTAAGTTAATTGCGCCAATTGATTTTTTTTTAATAGCTACTGAAATGAAAAACAAATTAGAAAATGTGTGTCATCTTATTATTGCTAATGTTAATTTTAAATTTTATAATGCTAAATATAACCTCGCTCTTCTCGAAAAAGCTGCATTGAATCTTTATTCCTCAATCGGAAGGGCTTGCGTACAGAGTACGCCATTGAGTTTTTTCTGGCTTTAAATAACAGATTATTTAATCATAAGCTTTCACGCCTTTTCTACTCTCATAGAAATATCTCTATTTCTTTTCTTAAATCCTTTTTAATAAGGATCCTGATGCGATTAATGTAAGAAAGTAGAAAATGTACGTGGAAATTTAAAGCCCCTTCCAAATTTCACTGTTCACCAGTCCCTCCTACTGAGATTTAATCAAATGACAGTATTGTTATTACGAGCACAGGCAAGAATAGCCAGTTGCCATAGTTGGTAAAAAGTTTTATGATGACGGCGAGAAGAACTTACTTTATTACATTATATGCAGATTTCTCACTCGTGGCACTTTCTCATACTAATTATCCCAAATAAAATCTATTATTAAGGCTTGCCCTCTACAGTATAAACCTACTAAATATCATAGTTCTCCGTCAGTTTCTAACTATGCAATGCCCATCCGAAAGTATATAAACCTAATATTCATTTTCTGCATAGTTTCCAACTTGTGCCATAGCCGCACCACCCGTTTGCACTTAGCTAAATATATGACAACAATATTTATTTCACTTCTTTCCGCCCATATATATACATACTGTAAAAAAATTCCATCAACTTTGTGAACATAGTTCAGAATATATCTCCTATTAATCTTAATATGGCGTTCTTTTATTTAAAATAACTCTTCACAAATGTTCTTCCACGTGGTGTTTTCTATTCTCTAAAAAGAAAACTTCGTGAATTCCATTAAATGCATTTTGAAATTTAGGAGTTATTATCCCTTAAGCTGCTATCAGATTCCCAAACTTTTCAGCCGATTTTAACCTCAAAATTTGGAACTGCGGAAAAAAGTTGGGGAATATTATTGTTTGTTATCACACTGGGTGTTGTGAGGATATTTCGCGAAAAGTTGGGAGAAATCAAGTGTTGGCTCAAAAGTCTCTCTAAATGTTGGTGAATCTGATAGCAGCTTTACTCGCACATATCTGTTCTAAACCACTTTTTCCTTCCAAGTCAACTTTTACAAATAATCTGACACCTTAGCCATGGGCTCTTGGCTCTCCCCATTCCTCACAGCTATTATCTTTAATAAATTCTCTTTCCTTTTCTAGATTCACTATGTTGATGACCCATTCACGTTAAGTAATACCTATATTCATAATACCGATAACATCATTAATAGTATGAACTTCGATCGACAACCGTTTTGAATTAACTCATAAAACAGAAAAATAAAAAGAATATTGCCCAGTTAAACTGATGGCATTGAGCTCACAGGCAACGCATACTAATTATACATTACAGCCTTATATTTTCAAGGGTTAATTCCGTTCGAAAAAAAATTAAAGAGGGGGGGGAAAGCTCCCCCTTTCCCCTTTTTACACTTAATCATTGAACCCTCTAAACTGACCAGTGGCATGCTTCATCATATAAAAAAATCCATATCCAAAATTCAGAGCAAATCGGAAAATTCTTAATAAAACCCATTTATATGATTTAAGAGGAGTTATCCCCCTCTTTTATATACTTAACCATTAAACTTCCAAAACTATTCAGAGATTTGAACGAAATCTGACAATTCTGCATGAAAAACCCATTTACATAAATTAAGGCGAGGGGCATTAGAACCCCCATTTCCCCTGTTTATATTTATCAAATGAGCACCTAATACCAATCACGGAAGCGCTTCATCAGAATGATCATATGTGTAAATTTTGAAAAAAAAATTAATATTTCTGCATTAAAAACCCATTTATATCAATTAAGGGGAGGGGCATGAGCCCCCCGTTCCCCCTCTTATACATATCGAATGAACTCCAAATACCAATCACGGAAGCGCTTCATCAGAATGATCCTATGTGTAAATTTTGAACAAAAATTAATATTTCTGCATGACAAACCCATTTATACCAATTAAAGGGAGGGGCATGAGTTCCCGGTTCCCCCTCTTATACATATCGAATGAACTCCAAAAACTAATCAAGGAAGCGCCTTATCAGGATACACCTCTATACAAAATTTAAAGTGGATGGGATATTTTTATCATGAGTTATCGCGTTACGCACACACGAACGAACGAACGTAAATACATACAGAACGGACGGGCACATAAGCTCTCAGGCTATGATAGCCTGTGAGCTAAAAAAAGATTCGGATCTTTTTTTACATACCTTTGTCATTCGCACTGAAAACAATTTCTCTTATTTCTATGGCAAAAGTTTTGCTATCTTTCTATCCTCTTATGCTCAATCATGTCATCTCTTAGCCATTAAATTGCCGCTTTGTATATCTGTGTAATCATGTCATCCACCTCTGTCTCGATTCCTACTGAAATAATTTTTAATCTCTGTATGACATAGATTGCCATCTTTCCATCATTAATTCTGGTCTAATTAAATTACTTTCTCATTCTTCATATTCACCTTAATTCTCTTCATTTTCCAATACTAGCCATATTTTACCTTACTTTACCAAATACAATCTTCCCATTGCTAAATTTTTAAACAATATCATTTCAAAATAATTTTCACTTCAGCGAATCAATTGATTCGCTCCAAACTGAAAAACCTTATTGAGATTTCTAATTCCTGGGTTAGCTATAATAACAATTTATAATGTGATCACTCCCATATTGGACGAATCAAACATGCTTTAAAATGTCTAATTAAAGAACACTGGCAATACATTTGTAAACAAGAAACTAAGAAACGTGACGCTGCAAAACATTGCTGGGAGAAGAACCGAAACTAGCCTTTAATCTCCAGGTATACCTGGAGATTAAAATGTTAAATGTTCTCTAAACCAATTTCCACTCTTGAACTTAACTTTCTTGAAGCATTTCGTGTCTATGAAAATCATAAAAATATTGCTAATTGTGACCTCGCTAATCCCTTATTGTGATATAGTAAGAAATATTATATAAAAATCCCGTTTTCTTAATTTCTGCTAACATTTTTAACATTACTAGTTCCTTTTTCCATGCAATCACTTATTGTCTGTTTTTTCTATAATTTTCTGTAATTCTGTTGGTGAATGGTTATCTCTCGAACCTGCTTTTCCTTCATATTTATGAGCAAAATTCCATCAATATTTGTAATAATGGCAATATGCTCAATGCTGCCGAAACTAGTCTGCATTTAATTTAAATTAACTCATTAACGCCCGAATTATTTTCTTCGCAAAAATTTAAATTTTGTATTTCCCACCACTTTTAAAAACAAATTAATTTTTATCTAAATTTATCGAGGATTCTGTTTCGTGAAAGAAGGTATATATTTTTCTTCCTCTTTACTGGTGGGAAAACCGCTTTCTTGCTGTTTGTCCTGAAATGTCCTTTATCTTTAGAAGCTTCACAAAAGGATTTATCTTTGAAATTAAGAATTTACAAAAATAAATTTTATCATTTTTCCGTAGTTTTCGAAAATGTTTCCGATTATCCTTTACAGCATATTAATCAGCTCTCTCTGTCAAGAAAACCAGTTTTTGGGATGCTATGAGAGCTCAACTAGATATTTTCATGTTCAGTATCTGTGTTTAACTGAAAGACGTATAGAATTAACGGCATTAACATAAACTTTAAAATTAGCCTTTTTCTGTTACAATTGCATGCACAATTTCAGTTATGCATCTAAAAATGTTTAGTTGAGGTCTGATAAGATCCGAAAAGCCAATTTTCCAGGTAGAAAGATCTGATGCATTGTAAAAACTACTCGATAACGTTTCCAAAAAATACGGGCATCTGACCGAGATAAAACCCTGAGTAGGTTTCCTGCTTTCGAAGGTTTCAAAACTTGTTGGGAGGGTGCTTCATCCATAGGACAAAAAAAGACTACTTATTCGCGGAATGATTGGTTGAATGGGAGAAAAGAAAAAGCCGGACTTCCCTAACATTAAGTTGACTGACCAGTTACCTTGGCAACAGAACGGACCTGAGACTGGTTCTAGAGTCTTTCTTATAGGAGCCAGACAGTAATAAAAATTTATTTTTATAAATTCTTTTTTAAATTTCGAAAATAAATTGTTTTCTGAGATTTCTAAAAATAAAGAAGCGATTTTCGGAATATTGGGCGATTTCAAAGTGGTGATCAAATGTTTTCGTTTGTGATTGTAGTGAATTTTTGTAGTTTAAGATACATGTTTTTAGGTAGATTTCGTATGAAATACTACCTATTGCATTGTCTCCCATGTTGGAATTTCTGAAAAATTTTTGCGGATCTACACGAATCATGACTCCTAGACCCCAAAACTACCATCAGTAAAAAAGTTTATATATATATATATATATATATCTATCTATCTATCGGTGTATATCACTTTCTTCTAGACACGATAACATCCATAATTATGCTCAGATCTTCATCAAACTTTTACATAAAATCAAGGGGCATAAAATCTCGGTTAAGTTCGTTAATGGGCAAAATCGGACCAAGGGGGTGGAAGTTAGGAGGGTTTTTGTGAAAACAGAAAAAACGCGATAACTTTTTAATTAAAATAGATATCGAACCAGTTTAAAGTTTATATTACTTCTAAAAAATGGGCAAAAAGTTTATGCATGACAGATTTTTGATAAAGTTAAAAATGGACTCAAGGGGCGAAAAAAATATGGTTTTTGGGAGAAAAAAATTCATAACTTCGTCAATTCTCAAGATATCAAATCCAACTAATTTTTATATAAATGTACTTAATATTATCTAAAACTTTTGCATTTACAAGTTTTTGATAGGACCACTTTTTACCGATGAAAAAAATTAAAAACGAAAAGAAAAAGGGGGGAGGAAAAAGAAGAAACCCATAACTTACTCAATTCTTAAGCAATTAAATCTAATTAAATTTATTTTACATCTTCACAATAATATCTACAACTTTTATATTGACAAGTTTTTCATAGAACCAATTCTCATAGCAAAAATAAATTAAACAAAAATAGGAGTTGGAGAAAAAACCTCAAATCCAAACTGCTTATATTCTGACTCATTTTAAAATTCATTTTTGATTTTAAACGCGTCCAAATGACAGATCCTCTTATTTAGCAACTATATAATGCGACGTATTGGCCAATTTTTTGATAAAGGCAGAATATATTTTTTAAAAGGCTGCCAAAAAAGGTATTTTGAACAGATTTCCCGAAGTTTTCATCATTAAAAAATTCATTAAGTATAACAAATTGCGTTTTTTATGAGTCATTTTTAAATTCATTTTTGTTCTCAAACCCATCCAATTTACAGGTCCTATTATTTAGGAACTATATAACTTGACGTATTGGCCAGTTTTTTAATAAAGGCAGAATATATTTTTTAAAAGGCTGCCAAAAAGGGTATTTTGAACAGAATTTCACGAAGTTATGGTGATTAAAATTTGAGGAAATTTAAGAAATTGCGTTTTTACCGAGTCATTTTTAAATCTTTTTTTGTTCTCAAACGCATCCAATTTACAGGTTCTCTTATTTAGGAACTATATAATGTGACGGAGTGGCCAGTTTTTGCAGAATATATTTTAAAAAAGGCTGCCAAAATGGGCACTTCGCACAAAATTTCCCAAAGCGAGATGATTAATGAACTGTGGGTATTCAAATAACAAATTGGTTATTTTATGACTCATTTTTAAATCCAATTTTGCTCTGACACGCATTCAATTGACAGTTTTTTGTTACTTAGGAACTATATAATGTGCGTATTCGTCGATTTTTTGATAAAGGGTGAATATATATATTTTAAAAGCTGTCAAAGTAAGAACTTCGCAAAAAAATTTCCCAAAGCGATCATGATAAAAGAAATGAGGTTGTATTCAAATAACAAATTGTTTATTTTATGACTCATTTTTAAATTCAATTTTGCTCTCAAACGCATTCAATTGACAGTTATTTGTTATTTAGGAACTGTGTAATGTGCCGTATTGGTCAGATTTTTGATAAAGGCTAAATATATATTTAAAAAAATCTGTCAAAGTGGGCACTTCGCACAAAATTTCTCAAAGCGATCTTGATTAAAGAATTGTGGATGTATTAAAAAATTAAATTGGTTATTTTATGACTCATTTTTAAATTCAATTTTGCTGTCAAACGAATTTAATTAACAGTTTTTTGTTATTTAGGAACTATATAATGAGCATATTGGTCAATTTTTTAAATAAAGTAAGAATATAATTCAAAATATATTGCCAAAATGGGCATTTGAGTAAAGATAGGCAATTTTTTTTTTTTTTTTTTTTTTTTTTTTGAGATGAAAACTTTTCGAAATCTACCTCCGCCTATAGGCCATGCCGAAAGGGATTTTTTTTTTTACAATGTACCTATACGGTACTATGGCAACTATCATCTTAATTTTCAAGGTAATTCTTACTCTACTTTCTTGGATATGACTTTTTCTAAACTAAGTAATAATTTTTTTGGTCTCAGTTAAAATGACTTCAATCAAAATGATTATAACAAACTCTACAAATAGCAATATATTTTTTTATATTATTTATTACTATAATGAAGTTTGACATAACATTTATTGGTGTAAAAAGATTTTTTTTTTTTATTATCTATATTTATCGCATATTGAATAGCAGCTTTTTAAAACAATAATGCATAACTAAATATGTAGAATCATATCTACACATAAATAGAAAATTTTTGCTAAAAGTGTCATATTTATTTAAATTTTCTCACGCCTTGTAGTTTATATTTATCCTTTTATACTGTGAAGTATAACAGAAATTTCCAAAGAGGCTATAGACATTCACACATAGAGATATATTTTAGTGTTTTGCATATTTTTTTTCCTTTTGTAAGCTAATTATGCTTATAATTCTAGTACTATTTTGAAGTCGCTCAAGCTGAAATTTGGATGAAAGAAAAAATGACACAAATATCAAGCTGCGATGCTGGCGATGACTTATATGTTGTTCAGGTTAGAATGGAAATTTGTTGTATCATTATTGTTTTATATTTAATTTTCAAAAGGAATATTCTATATTACTGTCTTTGAATTTTAGGAAATGAAGAAAAAGATAAGTGCAATTGAAGCTGCTACATGTGGTTTTAAGCAAAATATTAAATCATTGGAAGAAATGAGTTCAAACCTAATAGGAAGAAGCCATTACGATTCCCATAACATTAGAACAAAACAGGTACATATAATTGTGAATTCCAAATGTTTTAATTTTAGTATAAGGTTGAATTTATTCTCAATAATTCAACATTAAGAAAAACTCTATGAAAAATAAATTATATAATTAATTTATTTAATAGAAAAAAATGAATTTTGTCGGCAACACATTTTCAAGCGATTCAAATATCCAATTCTCCTTCCAAAATTATCATTTGCAGGACTTTAAGTACAAAGACGTTTCAATGAGTAATGTAATACGATTATTTGTAGCGCGAAATGCTTGATATTGAAGCTTTTTGATGAAAGCTTTTTCAGGACTTTCATTATCCCAGAAAACTTGGTAATTTTCTCTTATGTTTGATTATTAATAAATGAAGGCATCCATCGATTGTCAGAATGTCAAACATCCAGACTGTTTGGCAACAAGGCTTCGTGAAAGTATTTATGAAGAAAAGATTCTTAGTTAAACAAGGAAAAAAAAATTCCTATTCTTTCGCAGTATTGTCTATCGTTTTTATTATTTTTTGAAAATGCTTGTAGAATTCTTATAAATTGCAGAAAAATTGTTTTCCAACATAGTTGAAAGCTATTTATGTCTGTGGTATATCTGCTCTTCTGTACATGGTCTAGTAAAATGCTGCCAAATAATTTTCATTTGTCGTCAAGAATTACGATCACTATTAAAAATAACGTGTATAGATTTTATAGCTCGTTTACAGGGACTCTCAAATATATTTCATTTTATTACTGCCACTGAAAGAAACGTTTTCAATCATTTTAATGATGCTACACTGTTTCAAACGTAATGAAATTATTATGCATTACTAAAGTACAATAAAATGTGCTTTAATAAGGAATGCAAAGTATTTATCAGGGTCAGAGCCTGATTACTAACGGGGCACTCTCTCACCAGAAAAAAATTATAGAAATTTTCGTCTTCTTTAAACGCTCTTTTCATACAAGATTACTGGCATGAATAAGGAAAAATTCTTTATTTCTTTTTCCTGGTGGGAGAGTGCCCCGTTAGTATAAACAGGCCCTGATCAGGGTCACAAAAAAGAATTCCGTTACATAATAGTCTTCAGGAAAAAATCGTTTGCAGTGTAGTTTAATGACGTTGTATTATTTCAAAAATAATGAAACTGATATGTACATTACTGTAAAACTGTATTTTTGAATGCGTTATGTTTTTTCTAAACCTTTTAGCAGCATATTTTTTTTTCATATATTTTGCGATGAAGCATCGTTACGGTTTTCTGGATAAGTTGGAAAGTTTTTCGTAATTTATGCTTGATGCATGATTTTTCAATCTTGTTTGGTATTACATGTACAACCTTTATCAAATTGTCTAGTATATTTGAAAAGGATTCTTCGTTTAGGACTGTATGACTGTTTAAATGGGCTGTATGTTTTGAATCCTTCATAAATGTACTTTAAAGATGCGGCTTCATTTTTATATATTTGTTTCAGAATATTATGAATTTCTTTCAGAAACTTACCACATTATAACAGAACATTAAATTTGTTTACTGCTATAATGACCACTATACCTTTGTACGTTATACTGTTATTAAACACAGATTTGTAACTCCTATTCCTACGACATACTCAAACTGAGAAACATGCTGCGAAGTATTTTTTCTCCAAACTTCATTCTTCACTATACGCCACTAATGTGCATCCCATGGCATCCTGCACCGAATTTATTACCATATCTTTGTCATTTATAGATTTATTATTCCATAAAAATTTTTGGTTGATTTAATGTTTGACATCCAGATACTTATACAAAAATGCAAATAACATTATATTCATTGTAATTATTAATAAGGTACTCTGGGGTAATAACGCCACTTTAAGGTTCTACCAATTTTCACGGCTCAGTTTTAGTTTGTATTTTTCAAACAAATATATGATTTGATACAGCAACTCATTGACTATCTATATAAAAAAATAATTTAACAGATATGTATTCATAAAATGTAATGGCGTGATTTCTTGACCAATGCTATTTGGCGTTATTACACACCTGTATGGGTAATAACGCCATGCAAACAAAACTATAAAATAAGATGGAATAATTGTATGTAGATTGCCCAATTCTAAAAGTACAAACTCTACAAACTTAAAAATTGACAAATTGCATTCTAAGCTATTGAAAATGTTCAATTTTTTGTGAAAGTGTAAGAAAAATAAAGGTGTGGTATGGGGGGGGGGGGTGAGGCAAAAGAATATCAGACCGTGAGCTTCTTTTCGCTTAAAATGGACCGCTTAAATAGAAATATTAGAAACATTGCACAGTTTTAACTGTGTTTATTCGAATCAGTATTTAGGATGTAGCTCGGCCACTGTAGGGAATGAACCGGGGTATTAATGCCAAGGATTGGCGTTATTACCCCGAAATAGTTATTGCGCTGTACATTTTAAATTACAAATTATCTCGAGAAGATATCCAAAACCCTCAACAACATTTTGAAAGTCCATGAAATGTACTACAAATTTCTGTAATTAACAAAGTATTTCCGGATAAAAAAATAGTCTTCGCATCACAAAACGTATCTCGCAAATTTTAGATCAAGCGTTAATTTTAGTTGCTTGTAAAAACAATAAGACCTAAAAATGAAACAAATTAACTTGAAGTTTTTTTTTGCGATATTTATGACTCAAAACCCTTCTGCGCAGAGCACATGGGTGTCATTTACAAGATTATTTCATAATTATGCAAAATATTAGCACTTGGCGTTAGTACCCCGACTGGCGTTATTACACCAGACCACCTTATTTGATAACTTTAGAATTTGCTCGATATAAGTCATCGAAAAAATGAATAAGTAACATTTGAAAAAAAGAATAAAGAAAGCTGTGACATCTATCTTAAAATAAGTTCAATGTGAAGTATACATTGCTATAAGTTTATTATGAAGTACATGTGAAGTTCAAAAAAGATTCTTTTTTACTATTTCAGGAAGAGCTGAGTAATCGATACGAAGAACTAAACTGCGCTATATTGAAAAAAATTGCATTATTGCAAGAAGAGGAAGAATATTTTTCATATCAGAGGGATGTAAATTCAATAATATCACAACTGAAATCTTTAGCTGCTGCAACAAACAGTACAGATCTAGGAAGGGATGTTGAACACGTGGAGGTACACATATTCAACTTAAAAAAATAATGATAAAAATATTACTTCATTATCTTCGTTAATGTCATTTTTCTTTATATGCGTGTACAGGGTTCGCACAGTCCTTATATTTTGTAAGGACTCTGATACCACTATTAATGATAAGAAAATGTATGTTTAGTTTTTAAGAAACAGAGTTCGCAACCAACTCCTCAATTCTGAATTTTCGCACTATTTTTCTGCAGTGAAATACATTAAAAATACTCTAAACATTTAGTGGTAGAGCTGTGCGAACCCTGGTGTGAATATATTTAGTTACTTAACTGCTACCTTGTACATAACTGTATTGCTTTTATTTAACACGTGTATATTTTCAGTCATTATTACAAAAATTAGAACTTCACAGAAGCAAACTCTGTGGACACGAGAATACAGTTAAATCTCTGCAGCAAAGAGCTAATTCTTTAACAGATGGCGGCCATATTCATTCTGAAAAGATTAATAAACTTTTAACTGATTTGGAAGACGCCTGGTTGCAGTGTGATTATTCAGCTGAATCAAGGTTTAAAGTAAGTATTTATTAATTGAAACATTAAGAAGTCTAATTTAAGAAAAAGATTTTTAAAATAAAGTAGAAAACAATAGCAAAGCCATCCAGCCACATTTCAGAATTCAAGCAAAAAACAATACTTTTGACCTGTTTCTCTTTTGATAGAATTTTAGCTATTGTAGAAAAATTTTGCACCTGAAAGGATTCAGTATTTTTATACAGGATCATCGAAAAATATTGAATATATTTTTTAAAAATGTGATTAGCCTGCTTAAAAGCCTCAAAGTAATCATTTTTATTAGGAATACCACAATTCTTAGTGAATATTACTTTTAGCTTTGCCCTTAGAAACATACCTCTACACTGTGGCTAGTAAATACTTGTAATAATTTTTTAGTTAAACAGTTCTGTTAAATTTTAATCAATTGTTTTTCTTTTAAAATAATTCATATTAAAACGCTTGTGATCTCAGAGAAAAATTTAGTATGTTAAATTGTGAGGATGTGAAATAACATAACTACCTTTTCTATGTAAATTTTCTCAATATTCGCGAATTACTGTCAATTCTGTTTTCGATTTTGTATTAGATATTTTTTCATGTCGAAATAACATTAAAACTTTCATTCAAATATTTTAGGCACTTGAGCAAGCAAAATTTATTCACTCATTCAAAAAGAGTGCAGATGAAACAATAAGTTGGATTTATGAAAAAGATGTAGCATTTTCTTCAGAAAATTATGGACATGATGTACAAAGCATTGAAACGTTGCTTAGACATCATGAAACACTTGAAGTGAGTAATAAGCATTAATATTTTTTTTTCTTAAATTTCATGCATTACAACAATTTCTGATGTAAATATAGAAGGTGAAAGCTAATAGAAAAACAAATTATATGGAAATAATGTTAGGCAAATATAATTAGTCGCTAGTGACGAAGGTGCACATCAAGGAGTATTAATAGGATATTTTACATTACTTTTACATTCGATCGGAACACATAAAATAAGCCTTGCCTCACATATAACTATTAGCTTGGGATCTGCGAAATGCACTACAATATGAGTTCTTAGTGCAGAGTAAAGTCAACATCCTGCTAAATTGCAATGTGACTCGATATGCGTTGAGAATTTCGTTGGCACAACGTACAAATTCAACTTAACATGATATAAATTTTTGGTCCAATCTAAATGAAAATCAGTCTTTTCCCTTTACAGCTTTCGTTATAGGGCCAAAAGAGGATATCATATGATTAATCTTTCGTAATTAAATCCATAGCAAAGTCCCTTATTTGAGAAAATGCCAATTGATGCAAGAAGTTTGTTTAAAACTTTTAACTGTTTCGGTTCTGGTGTATTATTAATAGTATATATGTATATTTATCGAGAATTATTTTGTCATAACAATTACTTAGTTTTTTTGTACATATAGAAATGATAGTATATGGCTATTCTTATTATGACTTCATTTATGCTTTGCCATTTAGTAATAATAATAACAACAATAAAACTTAATTCTCTTTGCATCGTTGACGATTTCTTTATTTTGTACATATATTTCACTCTTTAAATTTAAAATACAAGTTACTTTTTTTTAATGAATTATTTGTGATAAAACGCAAAAATCATTAGAAAGTTGTAATATCCTCTCAAATCCTGCTGTAATATGATATATTCCAAACGCCTTTAAAAACCCTTCCTTAGCCTATTATTATATAAATATAAATTGAATAGTACATAAAATAAATATATTCATTAGGTTTCAGACACTGAGATAATCTTTAAACTTTTCTAAGACTATCTGAAGAGCTATTATTGATTTTTAACAATGTAATTGATTTTCCCGTACGTCGTACAGGCAAGACGAGTTTGCTTAATTCATTACTTAAAGCTGTTCGATGCCACTAAACTTTTTAACACGATTTCATATTTTTTTATGGCAGAAATGTTTAGACTAAACATTATGAATGTTTTATCTTTAAAAACGTAGTGTTCATCCAATATTTTAAATTTATTGTACGTAAAAAAAAGAAACAAAGTGGTTAAACATAAATTAACCCATTTTAGGCCAAGCACAGAAATTTTATAAAATGTAGCATTATTTTTATTGAAATATGCTTAAATTACATACATTAAGACACAAAAAAAGTTTCGTGCATGAAAAATAATATTTTATATAAGAAATAATATTTTATATAATAATATAAAATATTATTTCTTATAATGAATAATATGAATATGAATAATATTTTTATGACTTTTGTTTTATTCTTATTTCATATACAGAATTTGCAACTTTAATCTATTTTAAAAACATATAATTCATTTCAATTGGAATAATAATATATTTTTAAAAAGTCGAATTTGTCAAAGGCGTTTCAAATTAAAACTCTAGCGTATTTTGAAAAATTTTTAAGAGAAAGTGTTTACTCCAATTGAATTACTAATATTTTATGGATGTCTTCAAAAGCCTTAAAAAATAGAAGAAAAATAAAATTCTTGAAAAAAATGTGTCAGAGTGTTAAAAAAAAATATTTATCGAAATGTTTCGTATACGAACCTTTGGCCGAAAATGGGTTAAAAAAGACGTAATGCCTAGTAGAATATCCATTTTTTCTTTTTTTTCTTTGAGAATATTTAGATTAAAATATATAGGATGTTCTCCCTCTCTCTCTTTTTTATTTAGTTAACTATATTGTTTCCTTACATTAACGTAAAAACTGAAATTTTGCAAGAAGTGTAGTATAAATATTGTTGAAAATGTAGTATAAGCGAGCCATAAAAGCAAAAGCCATAGCGTTGGTCGTTACTGTTATAGTTTTGAGATCCTCAAACCGTACTAAATTCTGGGATAAGTTTATAATATGAAGAAAATTGGGTACACTTCCTTTTTCGCTAAAATATGAAAATAACAATTCTCGAACTTTTTACTAAAAATGAACTTATACATGTATAGTATATTCTCACAAAGTGACGTATAGATCCGATAGTTAAAACTTTGCAAAAAAGCCTTTTTACTGCATCTAATTTCCTTGAAATTATCTAAAGTTTCTATCTTTAAACTTTTTTGTCTTGTTTCAATATATCCATGCAATAAAAATGCGAAAACTTCAACATTTTTTTCAGTTGTTTTTCTATTATTTATTGACGATAATTAAGGTATATTTCATAAAATTGGGAATCTAATTTTTAGTAATATAAAAAAATTTAAATTTAAAAATGTATTTTTAGATATATCATAATATTTTTTTTATTTTGAGTTTGAACATTAATGATCTTTAAAGAGAAATCTGAACAATAATCTTGGGAAAGATGATGCGCAATGAATTCATATGGTTATATAATGCATGGCTTAGAAACTTTCGATGTTGTATACTAGCGCTACCTGTTGCTAAAAATGTTAACTATTTAATTTATTTTATAAAAAAAAAAAAAAAATCGCTATAAACGTAAATCCTACATTTTTCTAAGCATATATCTGAAAACCGCATCTTCCTATTGTGCATGGTTTTGTAATTATTAACATTTCAAAACTCCCGGAACTTCTGGATCACCCGGTATATATATATAAGCTCTAAAATTAATTACATTGTAAGCTCACCCAATTGAAGAAAAAAATGCGTAAACAATTTAATTTCATTTATCGATATTATTAAGTTTGTTTTTGCTTATGAAAATTTAAATGTGTTTTACAGAGAGATCTGAGAGCTATTCAAGAACAAGTTGGAGCCCTACGTGAAGAAGCAGAGGCACTGTCAGAAAAACTCCCTGATTCTAAAGATATACTTGAAGAAAAGTACACGGACGTTGTTAATGCATATGAAATGTGCAGTCAAAAGGCTGTTGAAAGAAAAGAAAAATTAGTTCAAGCTGAACAACTTCAAGCATATTTTGATGAAGCAAGAGATTTTCAGTAAGAAATGATAAAATTATAGCTTAAGAGTATTGCATAAAGTTTAACAGAATGCTTTACTGTATTTTAATTATAAAATAATACTTTTGAAAATTAAGGAATGTTTAATAACTTTCAGTATTTCTGGCATTAACCCCTTTTTTATATTATATCCAGGGGTGCAAAAATCTACGTGCCAGCAAGCTGTCTCTCACCATTAAGTTTATTTCGTTATTTTTCGTCTAATACTTCGTGTTAAATTATTGTAAGAATGCCATTAAATTTTAAGTGAAGAAAGTTTTTAAATTTTAGTGGAGGGAGACTGCCCGCTGGCGCTTAGATTTTTATACCCCTGATTATATTCCATTCCACCTTTGACATACAAAGGTGGTCAAAATTTTTCGGTCCATAAAATTTTTGGTTAATTTGTAAATATACCCATATGAAGAGTAATGTTAAAGGGATATTCATACATTTTATTGACATAATAGTTAAGAGCTTATTTATGGAATAATAAATGACTATCAATAAATTTAACTGACAAAATTTATTTTAAAGAAAACTCGTGTTCTCAAAAGTTTCCGGTCATCTTGGCAAATTTGAAAAAAAAATGGTTTTATAATAGAAAATAACAGTGATCGACAGCATTTACAATTTGTGCTTTTAAAAATAATTACCGTGACAAAGCAATGTGTGGCATCGATTCAATGAACTGTTGAAGATCATCTATGATAAGGTTTTTCCACACCTTTTGCATTTTTATGCGGGTTATCAATTGCTTTTCTGTTGATAATGATGTTCACAAGAATAGTCACTTTCCAAGGTCTCCCGGACCATGGGCATCTTTACATTTATTTAAAGTATCGCTCACAGTAGATTTTCTGATCGATAACTTTTCAGCTTTCTCACGAGAGGATTGACTCTTTAGCTACAAAGAAATCATTCGTTTACGTACAATAATTGCTGAATTTAAAATTTTTGAATTTTAACTGCGTTATTCGCGTTGGTTACATAATAAATACGGTAATAATAATAAAAAAGCTTTACTGATAGCAAGAACTAATGCATGACGAAGGCCGGGAACTTCTGCAACTTGAATTTCGAATTCTTCCCCTTTACATCAAATGCTTTCAGTATCCAATCAAAATGATACCGTGGTCAGAGGTCTTTTGCAAATTTTCTTTTGGAGCATTGAGCGTCTTCTTCGCTGAAACGTTAGAAACTAACTGGCCGGAAAGTTTTGACCGCCGCTGTATATTATGAAAAAGATGCAGGCATTAAACATTCCTTAATAAATCCGCTGTTACTTCAGCTGATTTATTAAACATGTCAGTTTCGTTATAATGTCGATTATTTTCTTGAATATCCTAATAGACTAATAAGGTGCAAGTATAGCTCGTTATTTTCCTATCTACTGGTTGGCACCATTCACAAACTTAACGTAACATGTTACTGTCATTGTTAACAGGATCATCATTTATATGAAATCAATTGATTTTATTCCAATTTTTTAACATATTAAAGGAAATGTAATAATTCCACAAATCAACTTATCAAATATTAACTATACATATACATGTTTTTGTGAGATAGAGCACGCACGCACGTGCATATTGAAATGCAATATGAATACCTAATTAGAAATGATTTGTTGTTTCTCTGGCCTAGATACTGACTGCCATATACGAGGCATGAATTCAGTAAGCTTATTGAAAATTTTCACAACCATGGCCTGTCAAACACCAGCTCGAACTTTCCAAAATCAGTTAAAGACACTGGTACGTTTCGCTTTCATAGCCTTTTCTAGAGTTATGCATTAGTGTTGAATAATATCTAAGATCGACTGAAATTTAACTTAAAAAAAATTGAAAACCCCCTCTTATTTGGCCAGCTGATTATGGCCCTGCCACATGAAATCTACTCTGTGAAGGGAGCTGACTCTTAATATAGACTTCTCAGTCTTTAGTTGCCTCAGCTATAGCTGCACTGTCGCTGACTGCATAGGATACGGTTAAATCTTGAAGTTTCAGTTTATTTTTATTATTATTATTTTTTTAGTTTACACAATTACTACTCCCTTCTCCACTGTCCGTGTACACTTGTCCTACTCGTGGAACGAAAAATACTGTGGAATGTAAATACTATGTACTGTGGAATACTGTGTATCATGTAAATTAAAGTTATTTATAAAGGTCTATACATCCAGCTATATATTTATGATATTTTATCTTTCGCATATACTTATGAATCAAGCAGTTGTAACAGTCTTTCTATAGCGGTATTAATTCCTCAATTCAGTGGTATTTCAATATCTGTGTATATGCGTCTGTGTATCTGTGTAAGTAATGTTGATAACTAAATAAGATAATTTATGAAACTTAGTACTTGATTTTTTAAAAATAAACAATTGTACAATGAACGATTTTATACTATAATATAAACTAACGGATAATAATGACCTTTTTTAACAGAGCATGGATAAGTGAAATGTCAGCCATGATGACGCAAGTTGAGTTACCAGAAGATGTAGCTGCATGTGAAGCTGCTTTAGAACTTCACGATGGCTTTAAATCAGAGATTGATTCTCATATACAGTCATTCAGGCAGTTTGAAAACCGTGGTCAAGAAATTATTAAAAAGGGACACTTTATGACACTCGAAATACAAGAAAAGCTACAAGATCTAAATTCCTCCTTTGAATCTCTTCTAAACCTTTGGAGAGATGAAAGGACGAATCTCGAACATTTCCTAGACTTCCAGGTAATCTTCCATTAAATTAGTACATTTTTAATTTCGAATAAACTTTCGCAAGAAAAATTAATTTTTATGTTCATGATTAGTGTTTGTTAAAGAATTTTCGGCATATTGTAAAAAAGAGAAGCAAAAAACTTACTCGACTTTTTTAAAATGATTTGTGGTGATATCAAATTGTGGGACAGGTCGAAAAAATTTATTAATTTAAAAGTTCTTAAATCTGTTTTTTTTTTCATATACCAGCCTACCATTCTTCGGTTTTTTATCTTAACTCTGCCGAGGAAGTAAGAGGAGCACATTAATTTGGACGATTTTTATCCTAAAAATTGGGATGAAACTTTGTCTTTAAATTGCTAGGAGGCATCTTATAGTTGTGTAAAAAGATGCGCCCCATTATAGTATCGTGTATCTGGTTATCCAGTTTTATACCATAGTAATACTAAAAACAAAATATTTGCACTATGCTCATATGAAACAAAAATCAAGAAGTAATGGGAAAACCACAGAATAAAAGTTTCCAATATTTAGTGAAAAGTTTTAGGAATCAATCAATATTATTCTTATTGTTTTTAGATCAGAATATTAACTTAGATTTGTTTTGAAGAAAAAACTTTTAATTCTCGTTTTTCCGTAAATAATTCTAAATAGTTATCATTAATTACTTATTCCTTTAAACGAATGTTATTACTGGTACAAAAATTTGCTTTTTTACTATTATCATATGAATTAGATTCTTACTTAAATATTCATCTGTCGATGGCATAATTTAAAAAGAAATCAGCAATGATCTACGTGATATTTTTATTCATTTATGTCTTCCTCTGCAAGAAAAAGTCCTTTCTAGTTCTTTAATGCTGTTATTTTGACCCCGGTTAGCATAGCAAAAACAGTTTGTCTTTGTGTATAGTATCATTCCTTTAATTTTTCAAAAGCGTTCACAACTACTATGTGTAGGTTTGCAATGTGTTCCGAAATGTGTGGTGCACCGCAAAAATTCTACAGAAAGAAAATCTTCGCTATGAATGCATATTTTTTTTTTTTTTTTTTTAAAGAAACCTCGATGGTACATAGTTTTCAAAAAAATGTAAAAAGAAAAATATCGCGTCAGAAATTCCCAAGCATTTTGTAATGCTTTTACCCAGAACCTGAGAAAAGTGTTTGTAACAATAATCGTTAACAAAATACATTGTCACTATGTAAAAATTGTCGATGTTTGAAGCCGCTGCTTCTGGCGAGCCGAACGACGCAATGACTGTTCATGTTCATTCCTATTACCGTAATATGCTAACCGCCCATCTCTTTTTTACTTCAATAACCTTTCACATGCTTATAGGTGTAATATTTATTTCAAAATCTTATTTATTTTCTTTTTTATGATCCGTTTTGTTATTTCACGAGGTTCAATGAAGCTTATTTTGGTGCTCAGTATGTGACATCATACTTATCCATTTGTATTTCCCATTTTTCTCGAAAATTACACGTTTTATAGGCTTTGTTTTTTGGGGGCATTTTTATGTACTCTGAACGAGGATCCTCGTTGTACAAAATTTTTGTGGTGTTATCCGAACTTCCTGTATACCCAAAGAGCACAAAAACTTTCTCTGAATATTCTGAAATCATGCTGCAGGTATTACCTCAGAACATTCAGACTATATACTCAAATAAGATGTACATGTCTTTCCAGAAAATTATCTTGTGTATTTTGTTTATCTTGTATTTTTGTACATGTACCTTTTTATACTTGAATAAGACTGACCTCATAACCTGTTCATCCTCATTCAGACTTTCATAAAGTTACTTAGTTAATACTTGATCTAACAGGGTGTTGATTACGTTTTGGTGCAAATAGCTCAATAGGTGGCGCTGCCATGGTGCATTATTCGTGATTATTTCAATAGCTTTATCTCAAGAACTAATGCACGGGATGTCACAAAACTTTAGATACTGTGAGACCTTGATATAAACTTGATTTTTTAGACTTGATTAGTTTTTGGTGGAAATCGCCCTAAAGGTGGCACTGCTATGCTGCTTTTTTTCCAATTTCACAATAAATGTATCTCAAGAACTAATGTATGGATTTCCATCAAACTTCAAAATCAGTTAGTACTTGAAAAAAAATTGATCCTGGTTAGTTTTTGGTGTACATCACCTAAAATGTGGCTTTGTTATGCAGATTTTTTATGAAAAAAATTTGCTATAGCTCTATCTAAAAACTGAATGCACAAATTTTCATCAAACATCAGATTCAGTTATAAGTTCGCATAAATTTTTCCTGACTAGATTTTGGTCTCAACCACCTAACCGGTGGGGCTGCTATGCTGAATTTTTCAGAAAGTATTACTATGCTTAAGATAGAAGAAAGTTTTGAGATTGCCACATCTGACTAGTTTCAAAGCTATATTAGCAACTAAAAATGTCAATATTTTTTAATTGGGATTTTTAATTTACTATGCTTCCAACAATATTTAAATTTCTATATACTTTACTAAAACTATCTCTGAACAGTAATAGTCACCTTATTAGTTTTAAATCTTTGAAAAATATACCATTAAATAAGTCGGATATTAATTTTTGGGACAATGACAGTAAAGTAATTATAATAGCATAGACTTTGGGAACCTTGAATGAAAACAATGAATTATCATTTATCAGAGCGTTGCAATTTTTTCAGAAACAAATACACGATGGATATAGGTGATTGATTACGTGTGAAAATTGATAATTGTTTAAACTGCAAAATAATTTATTATTTAGTTAATAGTTATAATAACTATTTATTTAGAAAATACAATTGGTGAAAATGTATTACAATGAACAATTTACTTGTTTTTCGTGAGTTTTCTGTAATTACTAATTTAATATTTTTATATTTTTATATTTTTATATTGAAACAAAGCACTTATTTATATTCTATAGCTGTTCAAAAAGAAAGTGAAAAAATTAGAGGCATGGTTACAAGGACAAGAATACAATCTTGCTGAGGAAGATGGAAGATCTTTGGAGGAAGTTAATTATTTAATTCGAAAACAGGAGCAATTAGAAGAAAAACTTCGTTTATATGAAGAAAAATTTGAAGAATTACGCAAAACAACTAAGGTGGGGATAGCAAAAATAATCATTCTATTACTTTGTGTTCCATTTTTATTTATTTGCGACTTGTTGTGCTACTTTTACGTTGATTCCAAATTATCTAGCATATATATATATATTTTGCAGATTGAAGAAGAACTACAGATTAAAGCAAAAGACAGAACAAAGAGTGAAGAAACTAAGTTACAAGAACTACGAAAAGAGGAATTTAAACGTAAAGAGGAAGAAAGATTATTAGAGGTAATTTCCATATTTTACAGTTCAAAAATTCATAAAGAGTGTATACATAATTGAATGTGGGATTTCAAAAATTGCATAAATCAATTTATTTTTTTTGTAACCGTATTTTTGAAGGTAAGTCTACATGTCTAGATAAAAATTACATACATTTATTTATCCGTTGCTAGTCAAAATTGCCGTGTAAATGCAAAAACAACATTTGTCAATAACACTGTCAAATACAGGGTGTTTCTAAACTCATAGTACAAAATTTAAGGATAGGTAGATCACACAGTAACAATCATTGATTGTATAGGAATGTATGGGACCAAGTGACGCATTAAGGTAAAAACACCAGGGGGCAATCAGGACCCCTTTTTAATTTTCAAACTTTTTCATTCATACCAGAAATTTTTTATGTTATCCTTTTCTTGACTTTTTATAATTACTTTATAATAAAGTTCTTCTTTGAAAATTTTTGGTACGAAATCGAAATTTTTGAACTAAAAAAAGGAGAAAATTAGCAAACTTATCAAACGAAGTACATGAATAAAAGTGATAAAATGTTTATTTACAGCGAAGTTTACAAGTAAATAATAATACATGCAATAACATTACAACAAGTATTCAAAATTGCGCCGACCAGCTGTGATACATACTTCGCAGCGTCGGTGGAACGATTGGCGTACACTTTTTAAGATGTCAGGCATTTTCCGCACATGTGCAGCAATTTCGGACATGCGAGATACTAGATTTTCGTCTGAGCCAACTGGAGTCTCATAAACAAGACTCTTCAGATGTCCTCATAAAAAGAAATCAAGGCGCGATAAATCGGGAGATCGCGGTGGCCCCAATCCATTTCATCCCCAATATAGCATCCAGGTAACTGCGCACATCAGCGGTGAAGTGCGCGAGCGCTCCATCATGTTGAAACCACACCCGGTTACGAATGGCGATCGAAACATCTTGCAGCAGTTCTGGTAAAACCTGTTGCAAAACAATAAGGTAACAGCGACCATCCAGCTTCTTTGATGGTAGGTATGGGCCAATTAAATAATTATTAATAATACCCGCCCACAAATTCACAGAAAATCGTTGTTGAGAAGCATGTGGCAGTGTTTCATGTGGATTACTGATTTTCCATTGTGCGCATTAAATTTACCCTCGCATGTTAATACTGTCTCATCTGAAAATAGAATATGAGCAGTAAAGTCTGGCTGCAATACATGTTGCTGCAAAACCCATTGGCAAAAGTTCATGCGCAGCAGACAGTCTTCCGGATTCAAAGTTTGTACACGTTGAAAACGGAAGGGATGTAATCGATTTTCATTTAACACTCTCCAAACGGTCGAATGACTCACACCTAAATTCTGTGCAATAGCTCTTGTACTTGATTCGGGCCTTTCGCTCACAAAATTTAAAATAATTTCTTCCAGACTTGCACTGCGTACAGCGCTTTATCACCCAGTTTCCTGTTTGCTGATGTGGAAAGACCCTGTTTCAGAAAGCTAACGGTGTAAGCGCTGAAACATTCGATGATCAGGCATTCTTCTGCGAGGAAACTGTTCCTGATACATTCGTAGGGCTGCTCCGGCGTTGTCATTCGCACGACCATACATGAAATGCATTTCGGCATTTCGGCATATGTTAAAGTCTTCCATGACGAACCATAGCACAATTAAAAATGGCGATTTCTTTTACTTGAATGCTGGTCGAACGGCGACACGGCGACCAGCCACTTACTGCCCTCTACCACCAGTGGAATAAACGAAAACTCTATTTCTATTTTAAAAAGTTTCTATTTCTATTTCCATTTTCAATTCAAAAAATTGATTTCATACAAAAAATTTTCAAAGAAGAATTTTATTATTAAGTAATTATGAAATGTCAAGAAAAGGATAGTATAAAAATTTTCTGGTATGAATGAGAAATTTTGAAAATTAAAAAAGGGGTCTAATTGCCCCCCTGGTGTTTTTACCTTAATGCGTCACTTGGTCCCATACATTCCTATACAATAAATGATTGTTGCTGTGTGCTCTACCTACCCTTAAAGTTTGTATCATGAGTTTAGAAACACCCTGTATATTAAACGACCAAAAAACAGAACAAGAAGAAAATGTGATAGGACACGATGATGAATGTGTAATTAATGCATATGTGCCAGTAGGGTGGAGCATAAAAGCTATGATTTTTTTATATTGTTATTTTTACAAGTCTCACCCTTTTATTTTTTTACTTTTGGTATAATAACATAATATAAAAAGTTTCAGCAATGAATCTTACTATTCAAAAGTAGCTCAATTGACTTAAAATTTATAAAATTAGAGAAAATTGAGAATTGGCAATACAAATTGATATTATGCACCTACAATGTTTTAATGATAACAATGTACTTAACTTACTGTACAAATTATTAGCTTTTTTATTTGCATTAAAAATTTATTGCCTTTTTGTAGTCTGAGATTGTCTTTTTTCTGCTATCTGGGTACATTTTGCGATGGTCCACAACAAATTTAGTAGAAATTATAAATGCATTTCATCATGAGTTATCCAATCATTGTATTGCAGAATCAGTGTTGCCAGTGGGCTACTTTTTAAAAATTCAGATTTCTTGTTAGCCCTACTTTTTTGAAACGGCAAAATTCCGTTTGTTTTCGCCTTTATTAATATGTCATTAAATAAGGCGCATTTTACTATTTCATAAATGTGGTGCCAGTCAAGAATCTGAATTTAACCCATTCGTGCCCAGCATCTTTTGCGTAAATTTTATTTAATTGGCACCACTATTTTTAGAAGATTTAAGTTTAGTTCATTAATCACGAAAATGCATCATTTAAATAAAATAATTATTGCTTTTCTTTTTTACCGTTGTCAAAAACAGTGGTAAATGCACCTTTTGAAGCGTCCCTAAAAAGGGACGCTAGGCACTAATGGGTTAAAATAAGTAGCCCATCAGGCAACACTGTGCAGAATAAGTGCATCTGCACGTTCGACATTTTTATTTACTACTTGTAGTGATCTTATTATCACTTTAGCCTATTTATAGTCCTCCCTTGATTCCCACAAGTCAGGATGAACTACAAAATATCCAACTGGAAGTTCCAACAATTGAAACAATATCATTCCCTTGACTGCGGCAAAATATTCCAAATTTTTATTCTTTAATGAATAAATGGTAAGGCTGACTCACTTGAAATAATTTTGAACTAGTTTTCAAAATTAGTATCATTCTATAGAGTAATAACTATGCGATTTTTGATTGATAAATTTACACGGCTAATGAAATAAAGCAAAATAATCAAATCATTTTGGCAAATACCTCAAGTGATCAACAGATTTTTTGATGATGACTTGGAAATAGCTGAATAAATTTATGAGTGTTTCAAGTAGTGATTTGAGCAACAGCAGGACATTATAAAGGACATGTGAAGCTTGAGGTGCAGATACCCAAGCTTTCACGTTTACACGGACTGTGAAACAAACACATCACGTACACCTTATTCTTATTTTTAAATGAATTTAAATTGAGTCCTGAACATTCAGATCTTGAGATAATTTATAATTTTGTACATTCACCGGCCCTGGTGCACTTAGGAGGTCAGAATTACAATAATTGTTATGTATTTTGCGGTACAAATCTAAATATGCAATCGGAATACGATGGTAGGAAGACTTGACTGCGGCATTTTTCTTCTTCTGAAAAAATTAAATCCACGTGTACAAGCAAGTCAACATGTGTTTTGGAACATACTAAATGGTTTTTTCAATCTGATTACAACAATTTTTAATCGATACTATTCGCAGAATGGTACGAAAATAAACATATGTTATTCATCCTGGCAGGTAATTAGTGAAGCAATGGTTAAATATCTTCAAGCTAATTAGCAAAAATACCGTAATTTCGGGTGTATAAGCCGCAGATCAAACAATTCTTTTTTGACCCAGAATTTTTTAAGAAACAAATATAACTAGTTAGATCGCCGTAAATATTTGTCTTCAATCACTAAATAAGATTTCTGGGTCCAAAAAGAATTGTATGATCCGCGGCTTATACACCCGAAATTACGGTATATGTTTTTTAAACTTCGATGGTAAATCTGCTGACAACATGTGTTTAGATGAGAAAAAAAAGCTAAAAAAGATTGTCAATTTATACAAATCAAATAAGAAAATATTTCTTTGAACGACATTGTTTAATGCCATATGTGTGGGCAGAATTATATATGAAAATGTAGTCGGGGCATATGTTTTGAATTTTTATCCGTTTTACCTTGTGTTTCCTCATTTGTGAAACAACTTTTGTTCAGATTGTCTTATATCTATAAATCACTAAGCGGTTTACTTAATCCTGATTAAGGTTAAGTTTATTATTTTGCTATTTTTTGACATGTTTGCATTTTTTTCTTTTCAAAATGGAATAAAATTTATTTAGACTCTAAGAATTTAATTGCGGTTTACATTGTGCGAGGCTTTTTTATGTCTAATCCAGCTACTTTCGGACATATTAGCTAATTTTTCTTCTTCTTTTATATATAAAGGCAGAAAATTTAAGGTAATCGGGTTGTAAAGAATCGAACAGCGTTTTATGTTTTCGTATAGCAGTAAACAATCCATCGGAAAATCACGGTAAATTCAATGTTTTAGGTGGATTTTTATCACACGACAACTATGTAATGGTGGCCAATTTGGAAGCAACTAGAATCTTGCAAGTATTTTTGATGAGTTAGTTAATCAAGTATGTATATGTTATAGTTTCTTTACAAAAACACAAAAAGCAAGCATGCAAAACTTGTCAACATTATAATATCCGAACTATTGTACAAATTCAAACTTAATTGGGACAGCGTATTTGGATGAATTCGTTAATCAAGTATTATTATGTCACCTCTAAATGGTCGTGTTTAAAACAAAGGTCATTTTCAAACTCAAAAGAGCTATTTTCTGACACATTTGTGAATTCATTTTTGCTCCTAAACGCATGAAATTAGAAGGTATTCTTATTAATAAACTATGTCGTCGAATGAAAGTTTCCATCTTTTGGTAAAAACAGAAGATCTTTCGGTAAATTCTGTCAAAGTGAGCATTTTGTATCGAATTCTCGAAGCGATAGCGCGAAAAAAAGAGAAAAGTTGTCACGCCATAAGAACCATTTGTATAATTTGATATTTAACTATCAACATGAAAAATGTTATACGATTCTCCACCGCTTCAACAGCCAAATCTGCCAATTTTAAGTCTTTGCATTTAAAAATTAACCAGGAAATGTATCAGAAAGTTTTGCGTTATTCAGTAGAGAATTTGAGAAACACCTAAATGAATATATCTTTACTTCCAATTGTTCAGTTCCATGATATTTTTAACTTAATTTTGTTATTTGTTTTTTTGAACTGGAAGAAGAACCAAATTTTATGGCTCCCTCTTCTATCCAGGTGCCTACGGTATATGCTCTTTGCTTTCCTATAGTTTAAACCTTGAGATCATTTAAAATTAGTTAAACAGTATTAGTAAACCAAATCCTATATAACATATTGTCCTCACTTTAGAACAATCCAATTGTTCCACAAAAAACAAAATATTTATAAAATTGAATAAATTATAAATAAGTATTAATTATAATGTTAAAATTATGGAATTAATATATTAAGACCTTTTTTTAAAAAAATGACAATTGTCGTGATATTTACTTGTGAATTATTCAAAATATTTATTCTAATCCAAAACATATTCAAAATCTCAATTTTTCGGATTTCTTTACATATTAATCGAACTGAATATAATAAATATATGTAGTTTGTTTTTTGCAAAGTTCGTGGTTTAACGAAAAATAAGTAAAAAGATTTGTGTCAAAAGTTTAAGCGTCCGATATGTATCCCACAGATTCCAAAATTCGTTTCTCAATTTTAAAAATATGCCTTTAATGTATAAGAGGGGGGGGGGGGATATCACGCTAGGGATTGAAAGTTTTTCTTGAATGTGTTAAAAAATGAGGGAAATTTTGTCAGAATAGTAGCATAAAATATTACATGATTTTAATTAACTGTATTCGAAAATAACTCAAAATTTAATTTAATGAAAAATGGCGTTCGATTTCAAACGATTTAAGTAGTAACTTCTATAAATTTCAATATTTTAGATCGATAAAAATGGACTGTGTTAGGGTGTCAGAAAGATTCTCTATATGAAGGTGTTATAAGAAAATTTGAAAACAGCCTTAAATATCTAAGATGCTATAATAATTTTTTTAAAACAATCGTCCGATTGAACAAGTTTGAATAAGTACACAGATCTTACAAAGATTTATCTGCTATCAGTACTAACGACTTACAGTTGTCATTAGCCATCTGGTTTTTTTTTATTTGAGTTACTTATGCCACATAGTTATTAACACCCATACACCTGGAATGATCGCATTGTTAATAGTTGCTTGTGAGAAACAAGTATGAAAAGAATAAGACTGTATAAGAGAAATGTTCTTTTTTCCAAATTATGAGTGATAAAGAAAATGCTTTTTGGCATGAAAAATAACCTTGCTAGTCAAAAGAAAAGTATTTTAAACTTAAATTCTGTGAAAAGCTGTTCAATAATATGAAATAGAAGTCTCAACTTATATAGAATAACAAATATAAGCCAAATTTTAACGAATTCTTTTCTTCCCTATATTTTGATAAGTTTTTTAAAATATTATTTCAATCAGTGAAACAGAAGAATGAGAAATAGATAAGTTTAATTTTTTAATTTATTTTTTTGTGGAGTATTTTTCATTCTTATTTTTATTATGTGAATTAATAATGCTTTCACTGATCTTACTGCAACATGTAAACAATAAGTTTCACATATTCAAAAAAATTCCTATATCCTTATATCATTACAATATGTATTCAATTAACGGTAATCATTAAAGGTAGAAGACAGCTGGAGTGGATTGTATCACGTTAATCGGGATATTTTCTAACCGATAATCATATTAGGCATGTTTGATTATATTAATTACTTAATAATGCGTAAATTTGCAGGCTAAGAATCACTATTGCTGTGGCTTTAGAAATTGTCATTAAAATATAGAGGATAAAAGCTCTTAATTCTTTTTCCTTTTAGGAACGCCGTAAAGAAAGAGCTCAGTTTGAAAGGCAGATACCCCAGGCCGAATTATCCGATGATGATTTAACACCAAGAACAAATTCGAATGCAAGTGAACAAATTTTCAAGCGCTATGACAGCAAGAGATCATTTCAAGATCGTAAACAACATCAAATCTCAAGAATACCGCTACCGCCTGTCAAGCCTAATACACCAATACCTCCTCCTACAAGTGCTGAAGGCTTTCTTCAGCGCAAGCAAGAGACATTTAGTGGTGGAAAACGGTCGACTTCTAGAACCTGGAAGACATATTATACAGTTCTTTGTGGCCAGTTATTATGTTTCTTCAAGGACAAAAAGGCTTTTACCCAAAGAAATGCCTCAAAACCGCCTATAAATATCTTAGGAGCCAAGTGTTCACTTCCCAGAGATTATCGAAAAAAGAAATACGTTTTTCGTTTGGAGCCAACGGATAATTCTTCTTTTCTGTTTGAGGCTCCAAATGATATAAAGAGAGATGAATGGGTTCAGAAAATCATTTATACAGCGAGCTTGCCTCCAAGTATGCAATTAACTATGCCCGCTGACGAAACGGATCTCATGATGAATTACAGAAAAGACAGTGCTTTGTCTGTATCATCAGAATATAGAAAATGGGATGACATAGAATATTATGATGGACCTTTCGAGGCGAAAAGGGATAAGAGGTTTTCTTCTTCTGATGAACCACTGTATGATGATATAGCACACAACATAGATCATGTTTCTAATCCTATATATGCCATTCCTCATGCTGATGTCGATAGCAGGTCCAGCACATTATCATCCTACAATGATAACCTTGAATCTGCAAGATCTTCCGTTTCTGATCAAAGCTATCGAACAGGTAATAGACTGAAATATTTCCTTTTAGCATGTAAAAATTTTCTATAAATTAAGTTTTTATAATTTAATACTTATTTAATTTAACACCTGTTGCAAATAAATAAAATTTGGCTTTGTATGATTACAAATGAAAATGGTAATAGTTAGAAATATTAGATAAAGATTACTGTGGAATAAAACAGAAAATGTCGATACGATTTTACCATGAAACTATATACCGGGTGTCCCAAAAATGACTGATGGATTTTAAAATTCAATAACTTGCAAACGGTGACAGCTATTTAAAAAATTTTTGCAGGAGGGTTATGTATAATGTCAGGAGTTTTTTTTAATTGTTTTTAATTTTTTATTTTAGTTCGCATATCAAACAATAGGTGGCGCTGACGGCGATTGAAGGCCAGGTGATCAGTGCTGAGTGAAGCGTCGATCTGGCCTTCAATCGCCGTCAGCGCCACCTATTGTTTGATATGCGAACTAAAATAAAAAATTACGGTAAAAAACTCCTGACATTATATATAGCCCTCCTGCAATTTTTTTTTAAATATCTGTCACCGTTTGCAAGTTATTGAATTTTAAAATTCATCAGTCATTTTTGAGACACCCGGTACATATATTGCAATACCATAGTGTACAATGACATATTGTACACTGGTTGTCATTAATAACTGACTGTTTTATACCATAACTGTCTGCTAGGAAATATATAAATTGTTCATAAAACTACGTAAAGTGTTTAAATTATCCTGTTGGCATATTTATAATTTAAAATTAATGTATAACACGCAAGATATTTATTTTCCGGAGATGTGGACTTGAGATTTTGTTACGTAATTTAAAGGTTAGTGGGAAAATTTGTAACCCAATTTAAAAGCTTTTGCCACTTTGTAACATATTATTTTTATTATTCATTATTTAAATCTATCTGATATGCTTAATGAATTAAATTTTCATAAACTCTAAATTTTTATTCATAATATGTGTCCGAGCTAAAATTATTAAAGTTATTTCTCACTTACACTAAGACAACTTTTGAATGATTAATATGAGTTCTGTGTATTATAAAAACTGCTATGTTTGGGCAGGTTAAGGAACAGAGATTTACAATGGATTTATTATATAACAAATAATTGAAATATCCCAAAATTTATAAAACAATGTCTGATATTAAAGGTATTGCTATGTAAAATATCTGATAGACATTTATAAAATCAGCTTTAAAGGTAAATATCCAAAAATCCTAAAATCTATTTTGACATTTCGGAATATGTCTAAAGCGTTCATTTTGTAATACTTACAAGCTGTTTTTTATTTCATCCACTTTTATACGGTGCCAACAGTAATAAATTATTATCATTGTTCTTATATTATCTATTTAAAAGTATCTTTTTTTTTGAGATAATTATTATTTTTAACCCAACTGGAAAACTGCTTAAAATTTTTCTTAAACATTTTCTCAAAATGTTTATTTTTACAATTACGGGAACTGAACTTCCAAAATTTTTATGTAGAATTAATTAATAAAATTTTTTAGTTATGAAATAAAGACATACTGTTTTCCTATTCGGTATCACTATTCTTATTTTTTATCTCGCATTGAAGGTTCATTTTAATGCACTTGATATCTGTAAATGAAAAATTTTATTATAACCCAGGAGGATGTGCGCCGGGTTTGATAGACCCAGATTGCGTATGGCGAGGGATGAAAATGATGCTCATCAAATGGCTGATTTTCACCACTAAATTTCAAAAGTATTGTTTGCCTTATTCAATCTTTGAAATTCTGTCAACAAAAAAGTTGAGGACTAGTATAAGAAATTAGTGGTAGCAGTCAGCCATTTAAGGTGCAGTTCTTACATCCTTGGAGTAGGGTTTTTTCCTAGAATTGTCTCCACTATTGTTTATAAAGTTATCTTCAATTTATTTTATCGCAGAATTTATAACAATTGTCTGTGGCTAAATAAGATGACGATTATTATTTACATTTATTGGTGACAAAGTAAAAACCATTCATACACTTAAGTATGCTCGCGTTCACCTGGTTAAAAACGAAAAAGTTTGTAAAAATTAAGAGCGAATTTTCTTAAAAACTACTTTTCTATCAAAATCTTTAAATAAATTTTATTTTAAAAAACATTTTTGAACTAAAAACTAATATAAAAGTCTTTAAAATACACTGCTCAAAACAATTAAAGGATATTGCAGTTTTAGGTGGATTTTGTATCTGGGAAACTTTTTAGATGATTGACACATGGTCGCAGTGGCGTAGCTAAGGGGGGGCAAGGGGGGCGTCCGCCCCGGGCGCCGAGGCCTAGGGGCGCCAAATTGAGAGAAATTGTTATATATCTATATTGGGGTGGGGGCGCAAAATTTCTTGATGGCCCCGGGCGCCAAAAAACATCAAAAAACATAGCTACGCCACTGCATGGTCGACAGACATAGTAGATTATATGAGAATAAATTACACATGTTTGGCAGAAAAAAATGCATTTTATTGCGCATTTGTGTACAAAAGGAAAAAAACACAATTTGTGCATATGAGAAAAAAAGAATAAGAAAAGGTGTTTTCTTCAATGAAAATCATTTTCAGTAGGGGGTATGGTTTCCACGGGCGGCCAGCAACGTTGAACACCTTTGAGGCATGGACTCAATGAGGCTATTAATGACGAGTTGGGGTATTCTGCCCCACTCTTCCAGAAGAGCTCTTTCCAGTTCTTGGAGAGTTTGTGTGGGTTGTTGGCTGCCAGAAACTCGTCTTCCTAGAGCGTCCCAAACGTGCTCGATAGGATTCATGTCTGGAGAACACGCTGGCCATTCCATTCGAACGATTCCTTCCTCGAAAAGGAAATCCTCCACCAGGTTTGCACGATGTGGCCTGCAGTTATCGTCCATTAAAATGAAGTTATCTCCGATTGCTGCAGCGTAAGGGACTACAATAGGTCTGAGGATCTCATCCCTATATCGTCGACCAGTCAGAGCTCCATCTCGAATGATGTAGAGGTCAGTGCGCCCGTCAATGGAGATGCCATCATACACCAACACTCCTCCACCGCCAAATTTGACACTTTCGTGCACAAACGCAGGATTATTCCTATTGCCACGGTCCCTCCAGATGAAAATACGCCTATTATCCGGATGCACAGAAAAATGGGACTCGTCAGAAAACAGAATATTGCTCCATTCATTTCTCCTCCAGTTGACATGCTCGGTTGCCCATTCCCTGCGGTCGCGACGATGCCTTGATGTTAATCTAACACATACCATCGGTCGGCGAGCACACAGACCTACAGCATGGAGCCGGTTTCGGACAGTCTGAGTTGAAATCGTGGTGCCTGAAGCCGAGCGAAGGTGTTGTTGGAGAAGAGTAGCGTTCATGTTTCGGTGTCTCCGAGCTGTTAACGCTAAATATCGATCTTCATTGGACGTTGTTGCCCGTCTACGACCTCGCCCTTGTCTTCGGCCTGCACATCCACTCTCCAAAAAACGGTTCCAGATCCTGGAAATGACATTTTGTGACACTCCAATGGCTTGCGCTACTTCGGTTTGAGTTTGGCCCCCTTCTAACCTACAAACAATTCTCCAAGCTTCTGAATCTGTCAAATGACTTCGCTGAGACATCGTACTCATCGAAACAAAGCAATCACTGAATGCCGATCATCCTTGTCTTCATTCTCTTTTATCCAGTTGAAAGTCAAATTTCATTCGCTGCCGCTGAAGCGACGTTTTTGACGTCGAACTCAAAATTTGCATACTCCACAGTTTGAAAACCAGAAAAATTTGCATTTGTGATTCTCTTCTTCTATTTTCGGCAAAAAAAATTTCGTTTATATCTTTATTTCATATAAAACTTCAAATATCCTTTAGTTGTTTTGAGCAGTGTACAATGATGTAAACTTGGTAGAAATATAAGAATATTTTCATCTTTATTTAAATTGGTGTAATTTATCCGTCTTAAAAAGAGTTTGTTTCTGCATCAAAATAAATATCGTCCTTTTGTGGTAAATATACTGTTCCGAGCTTGTTTCATTTACTTTCAATTATTAATGTTCAAAACTTTAAAAATATTGCACGACCATTATCAGTGTATTGATGCATCAAGGTATTGTGTGATTGTTGATTTAAAAACACATTTTTACAATCAGTTTAACAACCAATGCTTTGCTTTATCATTATTTAGTTTTTAGATTAAATATTATATTAATATAATTATTATATTATTTTAACGATAGCCCTTGCTTCGAGTGCGTCGACACTTCAAGATGAACACTCTGAATCATCGGACGAAGATGTGATGTACTCAATGCCTGAAGCTTTATCTAGAACAAGAAGTAAATATTAGATTTCTTTTTTCAGTTTTTTAAGTTCAAGAAAACTCTATAATATATGCATATATATATATATATATATATATATATATATATATATATATATATATACACCTTTATGTGTGCGAGTGTGTGTATGTGTCTGCGTATGTGTGTATGTGTATGTGAGTTAGTGCGTGCGTATGTGTATGTGTATTCATAAACTTTTTGAAATGAGGAAATCTATATGGGTTTTTTTCACTAATAAAGGTAAAAAATATGACCATACTATACTCAACAGTTGTCAAAATCTTTAATAGTATCAATGAATGTGATTATCAATACACGGGAAAATAATTTTTAAAAATGCAGAGAGAAAAATTTTAAATGTAACTAAGAACATTTTAATTTCAAATTTTTATCCATTTCATAACGTCATTTGTCTCAAGCCTTACTGTTGATTCATACATTACTGCTTATAAAATAGCTTTATGTATAATGTTCTAGGACCAATTTAAAAGAAACACGTTGCACTTTTAAGATTTTTGGCAATGTACACTATATATTTGCAACATATAAAAGCTAAAGTAGAGTTTTGAATATCTCTTTCAAGCTTAATGGTAAAATATGTATAAATTCCAATGAATTTACATATAAAAATGCTAATTCAGCAGCTCTGCGTCATGTTTAATTTAAAACGAAAAATTGTTAAACTTCAATTAAAGAACACTCTCATCTCCATTCTAAAGGTTTTTAAAACTTTTATTGTTGCATTTATTGAATAATGTGCTGTTTTAACGCTAGAACCACGAGAAATGTTACTCAAATTTTATAAAGATATTTCAGATCAGAATTTTTATTTTAAACTGTTAAACTTAATGATTTAAATCTTTTGCGTGCAAAATATTCCGTATTTTATAAAGAGATTTCCGGTTTTGAACGACACCTACTCATTTGGTCGCGATTCTAGTGTTAAGGGGGTCTGGGACACATTTTAAAATACCTTTTATTTATTGAGTTAAAATTTTGAAATTTTTTCTGATGGTTAACCAGTGGAGTTATGAATAAATGGGAGAAGACCTGTAGTATATTGTCTATCAGTTGCGAGTGAAGTAACTGAAAAGATTGTCACAAGATGACGGCTCTTTCTTTCAATCCAATCAACAGTTCCTGATTACCGCAGTTAAAACTTCCACATGCATACTTGAAAAGAAAATATCATCTTATTTCAGCCCCTTACTAATGGTAAATTTCTCTTACAAATATGGTAAAAAAATTCTCGTTCTCCTTACTGACCTCAATTCGCTCAAGTATTACAGTCTTTTCACTGACAAAGACAGTAAGTTGTCCTACTTATCATAATGTGACGGAACTACTACCGCCTTAATAAATGTCCACCAATAAAAATGAATATCAATTTCTGCCATTGTTTTTGAATGAAATTTCCGTTTAAATGAATAGAAATTTTCTACTTAAATTTACTAGTGGTAGTTTTCTGCAGTGGTAATGAACCTCTAAGAAAGCTGTTACAGTTGATCCTTCACCCTTTTAAATATATGTCAGTTCTTCTTTCTAAATAGTTCCATGGGTTAACCATATCGTTTGTAAACAAAATTTCATGATAAAACTTCGCATATTTTTTTTTAATTAACAATTTATTAAAAAAGTAAGGCAATTTATAATCGTTATAACTCGAAATATTATTTGTAGAAATTCAATTTTTTTTTTACTTAAACAGTAAGCGTTAATACTGATTCAGCATTTAAAAAATATTTATTTATATAAAAATTAAAAAATATTTTAAGTAAAAATTAAAGAAAAAAACGTAACTTTAAAAAAAAATCATATTTTCTGAATGAAAATTAAAGTAAAACAATTGAAGAAGACATGTTTCAAGTTTGAACCTAATCTCTAACAGTTTTTTATTTATAACAATTTAAATGGAAGAAATGGTGAAAAAAACCATTATGAAAAAAAAAACGCATTTTTACAACAAGTCATTTCTATGACAACCACTGCTTGACAGCTAAATTTTGAAAACGAAAAAAAATATTTTCTGTTCCAATTAAAATAGAAACATGATTTAAACGTCATTTTAAGCAGAAAAAAATTAATGCAACAAAATCGTTTTAGAAAATTTTAATATTTTTGCGTCTCGGACTCCTAAAATCTAATGTGAACTGGAATTTATTTTATCCATAGTTTTTGTTTATAATTTGTGATTAATTTCTAGATCCTCATATTTAAGTATATAACCGAGTATACAATTGTGTAAATAACATCCTTCTTTTGTATATATTTCTCTTTTACTGTACGAAAGTCTATTCGATATAATTATAACATCTCGAATATAATTGCTATGACACGAGGGCATAAGTACCTGGTCTCGGCAGAGGTGGTGCTTCTAGAGTTAAAAAAATAATCTATTCGCATCAAACATATTAATTTGCCAAATCACCGAGTGGTTTAGTTTGTGAATTGAAGCCATTTGAATAGAGCAACTTTAATGATATTTCAGCAATGGAAAAAATTGAATATTGAGCAGTGATGAAAAACGTCTTTTTGAAAAACACAACATTTTATGAGATTAAACAGGAACTCAAAAAAGTTTATAAGGACTCTGCACCTTCGTTATCAACCGTGAAATATTGGACTGCTGAATTCAAACTCGGCCGTAGAAGCATTTTTGATGAAGAACGTTCCGGTCGTTCAACTGAGGTTACGACATTGAAATTGATTAAAAAAATCCTTTATATTGTGACAAATGATCGGAGATTCATGAGACTGTAGGCATCTCAATTGACTGGGTGTAAAATACTTTAACAACTCATTTGGATATGAAAAAAGTTTCCACAAATGCTGCCTGTTGACATTAAACACACTCGTGTTTCAATTTCAAAAGAATGTTTGGAGAAGTTAAAGCTAAATACAAATGTTTTTTGGTGTCGATTCATAACATGGATTCATCACAGTATATCAGAAACTAAACAACAGTTCAAACAACGGTGTTTTTCATGACCAACTTGCGCGAAAAATGGCTAAGACAACTTTATCTGCAAACAAAGTCATGTATACAGTGTTTTGGAATGCATTCGGTATAATCTTCGTCGATTACCTTGAAAAAGGCAAAACTATCAATGGAAAATATTATGTCAACTTACTGGGGCATTTCAACGATTTTGTAAAAGAAAAACATACGCATTTAGCTAAGAAAAAAATTCTCTTTCAAGAGAATGCACGTGTGTACACCTGTGTTATCTCCATTGCAAAATTCTATGAATTAGGATATAAAATGTTTCTGCCTCCCTTATATTAGCAAGATTTAGCCTTTTGCGATTATTTTATGTTTCCAGGAAAAAAAGATTTTGAAAAAAGAAATATCTCGGTGGAAAAAAATTTGGCTCTAACGACGAGGCTTTTAATGAAACAAACGCCTATTTTGAAGGATTGGAGAAATCGCATTTTTTAGAGGGGGGAGGAGAATAAAAAAATATTGGATGAGTGAATCGAACTAAAAGGAGATTATGTTGAATAATACAGTACATGTCTGATATAAAACTGTTTTTTTTTTTTTTTTTTTTTTTTTGGTCAAGGTCAGGTATTTATCATACAGCCCTCCTATCTTTAAGAATTTCTTCTAAAATATATGAAACATGAGACTTAAGGGATGGTAGTTACTGATAGCACAAGTTACACATCATTCTAAACGGACAAAATATTTTTATTATTATTATAGAAGATAAAATAAAGTACGTTGTTACTTGCTTCACAGAGAATAACACTTTTCAGTCATACATAGGTGTCAGAATTCCACGCAAACGTTTTTTCCTAGTAAAAGTAGCCATTCAGTAATTATCCATAACTGCTATTTTCTAATTCAGAATATAATACAAGCGTGAAAGATAGCATGGTTTTACTGTAGAGTAAATAGGGACAAAATACACGTTTCAGAAGAAGGTGTATATAGGTCTCGAAACATTCCTGAAAATATTTATCTTTCCTACCTAATTATAATAATAGACTTTGTAAAAATCACCATAAGATAAAAAATCAAAGCAGGAAATGACACGTGTCTTCTTCAGCTGATAACGAGCTGTATTGTTTTAGCTCGATACGCGTCCTGCTTTGATTTTTTATCTTATGGTAATTTTTACAAATTCTATTGTTATAATTATTAATTATCGCCTGTATATTCACTGTTTTTTTTCTTTGCTACCTTTATTATATAAAAAAATAGTATATTTTTAAGGGTTTTTTTCTGTTTTAAAACACTGTTGGTAAAGGTATAAATTTAGTAAAGCTGTAATCCCTGTGTCTATTAATGGGAATGCTCTATATATGCCTCTGACACATTTATGTGTAATTTATAAAACTATCATTAAGGAATTTTTAATTCTCCCCAAAAAATTCGAATAGTAATTTTGGGTTATGAATATAATAAAGGAATGGATATAATAAAGGAGGGTTCATGAATATAATAAAAGAAAATTTGCATTAAGAATTTTGGTTAAGAAATCGGTGTGAACTCAAATTTTCTGAGTAAGAAAATCTTCAGGTTTGGCAACGATGTATGCGGTCTGTATAGTGTTAACAGTAGTTTTTATTGTTCTTCAGTTCCATTTTCGTGGCTGTACGCATCACAGGATCTCCAACTACATGAAACACTCGAAACTTAACATATTATTAACTTCTTTGGTGTTCATAATGTAGAAAAAGATCCAGTTGTGCAGGGCTGCCAAGTCTCCGGCTTTTTGCATACCGGTATTTTAATACAGAAAAAGATGTTTTATTTAATTGGAACATTCTGGAAATTTAAAACAACAAAATTTTCTTTAAAATTTTACTGGTGTACAAAAAGCCGGAGACTTGGCAACTCTGATGTGGTAAATGAATCTACTTCAAAGAGCATGTATTACAGTAAATTAAGGATAGATTCCGAATCACTACAAGCATCCAGTCCTATTTACACCTATTATGCGCATAAATGTGACTAAATCAGTCTTTTTAGTATCACTACAAAGTTGTCCTACTGAATAAACCTCAAAAGAGGGTTGAATATCGCACTTTATGACATCACAACACAAAACTATGCATGGGCCAATCTAGGTGGATTGATTTTAATTTATCTTAAATTAGGTAGATTTTTGGCTTAAGGACTTAATATTTTCTCCCATCCCTTTCAAATAGAGTATATTAGTTTATTTCATAATACAGAATTTTAAAAGTCGCATTGCGCGCAGTTTACGCAATAAAACTTGCTTCAGTAAGGTCTCATCCTTAAAATATAAAATTACCGAAGGAGGAAATATTTAACCACTTTTTATTTTTTAAAGAAATGTATTGATATTTTTAAATGTTATTTGAAAAAAAAATTCATTTCTCTTTTTTGTTTTGTTCCAGGTGATATGTCTGTAGACGCACAAGAACATGAGAGGGTATGGTTATATATATATATTTCTATTTTAATCATATATTATGATTAAATTTTAATGTTTTTCTCCTTTTATTTCATCATTTGGTTTTATGTGTATTGGTAACCCCAAATTCGTATCAGTTTGATTTTCATGGTTTATATAAAGATGAAACCATGCATTTTATTTGTAGTTCCTTAGTATTTGTCGTCTGACAAATCTACTATGGTTCCACAAATTTCAAATATTTTCCTTTTCATTCATTTTTTCACATTTTATTGGTATATATTGTTTTACAATTAATGGTTTTATATATATATATATATATATATATATATATATATATAGATAGATAGATAGATAGATAGATAGATATAGATATAGATAATTTTCTCACTCTCGCATGTATTTTTTGTAGTTTTTGTAGCATCACATCCTTATTTTTTCATGCGCTGCACGATGAGATACCCCGTAGCACTTCTGGTGGTAATTTTAGAATTACAGTCCTTATCTCAAAAAATATAAAGTATTCTACAAAACATTCAATGGCAAATTTATAAAAAATTATCGATTTAATCCAAAAAGACATATTTTTCCCATCTAAATTATTAATAAGTCTCTGGTATAGCCAAAATAATCGAAACTAATGTGAAACGCTGTTTAAGCAAAACCTATTTTTTTTCAAGCAAAACAACAATTTTTAAAGTGTATGCAAATACACATGCATAAAAAAATAATTGCTTATAATTTTTGTATTTAGATAAAAAATTAAAATTTAGAGTTGAGGCATCTTTATCAGACGCAACTGTGCTTGTAATTGTAAAATGAATTTAATGTCTATCATTGTTTACTTTGTGCAAAAAAATATTTCGCATCAGTTTTGGACATTTTAATCTGCAAAGACGAATATTTATTCATGTGTACAATATGTATTTTCGTACTAAATTGATAATGCTTTATAACGTTGTAATTGGAATTTTGTTATATCCCATATATTTATAGAAATATGAACTCTAATTCTAGAATTAAATGCTAGGAAGCTATGTGAGAAACCTCATCGTAAAGTGCACTTATTTTCGCTGTATTTATATGTCATATTCATGGCTGCAGATATTCATAACCTGGTTCTGTAGTTGCATTTGGCGAAACGGACACACTCTGAATAGTTGGTGTATTATAGTATAACCCATACTATAAAATATACTATAGCATATGCTTTGAAAATGTTCTCAACTCTTTTGTGTAGACATAATTTTTACTTTTTAGTTGATGTTGTTGATTTTAGTCATTAAACAGAAAATTAAGTCTGTTTCATTCGTGGGAGCTACATAGGTATTTCAGCTGGCTATTATGGTAGTTTTTTCATTTTTTTAGATTCGGGATTTTTATACGTAAGAGTTTTTACGCGCAACTTATTCAATTTGTATATGTAAGATTTTTATATAAAAATCTTTATAGTTAATTTAAATTCTAATATAATTACGGAAGTATATGTTTCTTTTATTCCTGTAAATTCACCTTAAAACGATTCATGCCCATCATTTATCCGTGATTTAATTATTTTAACGAAATTGACGTAGAAAATACATAGTAAAATATTTTACTTTTGTTCAGACTCTGTCGTTGTACTTTGCTGCAATAGTGTTGTTGTACACTTTCATATTTGATTCCAAATTTTTAAAGTTTAGGCATTATAGTTTCGTATAAATATAGTATAAACCTAGTATATAGTATAAACCTATTATAGTTTTTTTTTTTTTCATATTTAAATGCACTGTTTAAAATAAATGGTGCTGATGCTAAAATTTCAAATCAAACAGAAGAAGGAGCAGAATGAATCGAAAAAAAAAAAAATCTAGTTTTTCATACAATCACTTATAAACACTTTCCATTTAACTCTTTACATAAGATTGGGCCACTTACAGCAATTTTATAGAAATTCGGTACTAAATTTCCCATCTGCTAAGGCATTTTTAAATACTCTGCTCAACAAAACGAAACTTTTTGACTCATTTTTAAACTTAAAGGCATACATTTAGAAAGCCTGATTATTGAAGTAATTTGGAATCGAAATTTTATTTAGTTTTCTATCTTTTGACAAATAAATTACTTATCGAGTTATAAGCAACTGTGGTCCCATGACGATTGGTTTTTCGCCTTTCTCTAGGTGTTGCATCGGGAAATTCGGTTAAAAACGGCAAATTTGACAGTATTTTCTAAAAAGAATTCCATCTTTACCAAAAAATAGAAATTATATTTCGATTACATAATTTTTGAATAAGAACATCAGCCAATTTCATGCGTTTCGAGAAATAATGAATTAGAAAATGTATCAAAAAGTAGTTCCTTGAGAATAGTCTTTAACACTGTAAATTATAAATTATAAACATTGTAAATTGTAAAAAAGAAATTATCTGTTACAGTTATATGACTTAAGGGGTAATTCCACTTCTTTGGGTCATTTTTTTTTCATTTCTTACATACCACAAGTGTTTAGATTGTTCTTCTATTGCGGTTACGTGATGTTCCAACTCCATATCATCTTTTTTGTTCGTTTGTTCGCTATACTGAAATTTTAAACTTGTTTTTCTCGAAATCATGTTTTTAAACTTTGCAATTATTTTTCTCGAGAACATCTCGACCTATTTCTTTCATTTTTTATTTGGAAAAACGTAATTTTTTTAACTAGAGTTTATACTACCGAAAAGAACATATTTATTGATTATTTTCTCAAGTTTGCAAAAAGTGTAAAAAAAGGTTTTAAAAAGTACTTTTTTGTTTAGAATATGTCCATTTTATCAAAAGTTAACTTTTAAAACTAAATTTTGATATAAACTCCACAGAATTTAATATTTTTTCATAATTTGGAGGCCCATTTTGTTTCAAATGCTTGTGGCCGGAGAAAAACGATCGCCCAATTGGAAATTAACGAAGTGTACCTGCAAGATCCCACCGACGCAAAAGGCAAGTTATTCTTTGGCGTTTTTTTCCACACTAACAATTGAATATATAAATGAATTGTTAAGAAATATATTACAAAAAGACAGAGCGTGGTACCTCTTTTCTTTCTAGCTACAAAAAGTCGTAAAAATCACGTAAATTTTAGGCTAGGGAAATAGAACCTCCCCTTAAGTGCTTTTAATTACTTATGAGTAGCGTTAGAAAATTTCTTAAATTAATATAATATAAATTTAAGTTTACTCACGATTGTTGTTCTAAATTATAAAATGATTTCCCATTTTCTTTTATAGGTTCAAAAATATAATTCTGTACCTAGAAATGTTGGAACTACAAAACCAGAAACGAAAAAAAGATGGAGTGTATTTAGCTTACGTAGAAAACATTAGTGATTAGTGACAATTTGCCTATTTTTCTGGATATATGGTGTGTTTCATAATTAAGCATTCAATCATTCATTTTGAGTTTATACTTGTCTAGTGTTATGTACAATGCATTATGCAATATTACATGTTATGTATTGTTTTGTTTTGTTGTAATTTTTCCTTTCGAATGACAAAAATGAACAAAATATTGCTGTAATTTATCAAATGCTAAGTGTATAAATGTAAAAAGTACAAAGTGCCATTGTTAAATAAAGTACAAAATGCATCGATAAATAAATCATTGTTGTATTGCATCTATGTTATTGTTGTTTCTTGGTTGTAATCATTGTCAGCTGAAAGTGATTAAATTTTAGAAATTTATTTCATTATGATGAAATTTGTCACGTGTAGTTTTTTCAGTTACAGCTGTATTTTATTTTATTTTTTGTTTATTTTTATAGATAAATGTTCCGTTTAATTCTAAGCAATATCTTTGGGGGAAAGTAGCGGTAATCCATAAAGACATTTAATTATCATAAGAAATTAAGCTAATTAAGAATTAACTAGAAATCCTCAGAGGGACCGTTCAAGTATTACGTAAGCATATTTTTAGTCATTTTGTACCCCTCCCCCCCCTTGTAAGAAAATATAAGCAAATACTAGACCCCCCCCCCATTTGCTTACGTAAGATTTTATGACACTTTCTACATCAATACTTCTTGACTTATAAAAAGTTACCAATCAATTACATGATTAATCCTACAAATTTATATAGGCATATAGGGATTGTGATATCAAAATATGTAAAATGGTTTTAATATATTGTTGCTTATTGCATTAAACAAACCACGGAATACAAAATGGTTTAAATATATTGTTATTTATCACATTGAACAATAAAACAAGATATACAAGAAGTCTTAACTTACTCGCTAAGCATCATAACTAAAATTACGAACCAATAAAAAATTCACTATGTAAATTCACTATGCAACTGAGCTAAAACAATAAATATCTGTGCTGTGTATCCGAAACAAGAAAAACCCCAAGTAGGTTTTCTGCTTTTTAAAGTTCCAAAACCTATAGAAAAGGAAGTTCGACAATAGGAGTGGAAAGACAAAAATTTCCAGAAATTCTGTAAAAATTCCCGGAATTCCATGGCCGATTCAGCGGGGGAAAAGAAAATACCGGACTTACCTAAAATAAAGTCAACTGACCAGTTATCCTGGCAACAGAACCCAGCCACACCGGTTCCTGTGTTTCTCTAGTCTTGCAATGTACTTGACTTGGCACACAACTTAACAGACAATAATGAAGACAAAGGGCGAGTGGGAGATACGGGGTCACGCGACTGCCGATGGATAAGCAAAGGATAAAATCGAAAATAAACGGCGAATTTCTAATGGACTGTAGAACGCTCTTTCCCCATCATGCTTTGTTTGCTTGTTGAATTTGAACTGCAGTTTCTTCGTTGTTTAATGTTTACGTAAGAACTGTCGTGACCCCCCTTCCCCTTGTCAGAAAAAATAAGCAGACTCTGGACCCCCCCTCCCTTCCCCTTTAGTGCTTACGTAATACTTGAACGGTCCCAGAAGTTACTCACGGCGTAACTTTTGAACTTTCGGGCTATGTCGTATATGCATAGTATGCGGAGCAGTGGCGTCAACTTATATGGGCCCAGGGGCTCGAGCCCACCCAATAATTTCATATCTCCATCCACCCATTATTAATTCAACCCACCCAATATTTTTGTATTTGTTCAAAATTTTTTGAGCCCACCCAATATCTTTCAAAAGTTGGCGCCACTGAGCATAACTTCCGGGTTATGTCAATCAGAAGTATCGATCATACACAAATCTGGTACAGCTGGGTATGTCTAACATACAAGGCATAGTATATTAGGCATGATGCCTAGGGTGCCAGTCCGCTAAAGTGTATAACCATTCATCTGTTATGATTATGATCGTCTGCCTCTTCCTAAAATAGTCCTAAATGAAAAGATGATTCAGAGAGAAAACTATTACCAAAGTAGTCCCAGACACAGAATTTAATTAGAAGAATCTTCGAATATAATTTTACATTAGTAATGTAAAATTACAAAAGTAATGTAATTTTTACACTGATTATTTGAAAATAACTTCCTCAATTACAATGCAAGTCTTGTAAAAAACTATTTAATAGATCAACTAGCGTCAAGTATTAAATTAATTTATCTTTAAACCTTAAAGATATTAATGATGGTTTCTAAATGCAGTTTAAAATGTTTGTCTAGAATGCCAAATTTACGATACGTAGATTATAATCTTTTGATCTATATTGATAATTTTTAATGGAATACGTGTGGAAATTTGACACTAATACATAATTGCTCCACAGAAATCTTTAAAATGGGTTGATTCATTTCTCTTGAGATTCTTATTCATTCTACAAGTTCATATCAAATTAAAAAAAAATGGTTACTCTGCGTTGTTTCCATCAATATTTTGAATAGCAATAAGTACGAGAAACATATTTGCTTGATGCAACATACAAATCCTTAGGTTTCGGGTTAAGATATCAATTGAAAAAAAAATAATTAAATAATCAGGGGTCGGAGCATGTAGGATAAATTGTATTATTCTTACCAGTATATTTTATCCATGTCATGAATAGACATTTTTATAAGCTATGCAACAGGAATACATCATGGAGATTATCGATATAAGATACTGGTAAGAATAATAAAATTTGTCCTGTATGCTCCGACCCCTGTAAATATATACCTTCTACAATTTATGTTCACACATTTTTGTAAAAATTTTGACTTTCCCTATTATTTTAATCTATTGTTTTCTATTTTAATTAATAAAACAATTTGATATCATTTCAGAACAGATTTAATTATCATATGTATCTTTAAAATGTCGTTGGAAAAGAAACAAGAGACCGAATGATATGCTTTTGAGCTTTGTGATGAGAAATACTCTTACGCGATTATTTTAAATAAGGTTCGAAAAGCATGAAGTTAATATTCCTACACGTAAAATATGAGACATAATTAATAAAAGAGGAAAAAAAACATCGAAGGTTATACTTGAGTGGATAAAAGGTAAATAACGCATATCCAACAAAGGTGTGTTCACTGCTTGTTATATTAAAGTCGCATCACCTATTTCAAAAGAAAATGCAACTTATCAAGAAATATCGCAAAATCTTTAGTGTATAATAATCTTTATAGGTGTATAATAGGTGTATAATGTATGTGTATAATAATCTTTATATATATATTATTTAATTATCTTTATAAACAAAATCATAAAACCTAATTAACAAATAAATAAATCAATAATAAAATACATGATGTTAACGGCCTTATACGAAAACATGTTTCTCAGCGTAAGACTATATGCAGATTGTTACCAGCCATACTACTAAACCTACTGCTATATTTTTGGGGAAAATGAGAAATAAAAATGATATGGGTATCCCATTCAAGTTCCCCCGCCACGTCTCTTGTGGATTACTTATCTTTTAAACTTTAAAAACTAGCTCTTTAAACCTGCATCCCAAAACAAATGGAGCACTCTGGAAAATTGTGGTTGAGAAGTAGAACAAAATCAAGTTTGACAGTTTAAGAAAAGCATTTTTGTCTTGTCAATCAAGATGTATTATGAATGTTCAACAAAAACGTTATCAAACTGAATATATTAGAAAACAAAATTCTTATCTTTGTTTATGTATTTCTTTTTTTTAAAAAAAAAATCATTATATATATATTTGTGAACATCCTCTGTATTTCATTTTTTTGAATTTCATAATTCTACTTAAGTACTTACAGTTAATTCTGAAATATAAGTGATTATTTATTAAAAAGATTCAGACATTTTCTCCTGCTGTAACTGATTAATAAAAAATGCAACTTAGTGTAAAGAATACATTACATGGAGAATCTGTTTTCAGATCTTTTAAATGAAATTCATGAGAGAAAGATCATAAATGATGGCAAAAAACATAGAAACTGCTTAATTTTTATGAACAAAAAAAAAAAAAAAAAAAAAAAAAAAAAAAACTTTTATAAAATTATATTGAAAAGTAATTCTAGTCCTAAAAACATTAAAAGTATGTACATATATATTTATTTAGTTAGTTTTATAAATTAATTTTGTGTGCATTACGGGCCAGTCTCGTTGACAATTTTTTTTCGCATAATTGTTAATTTTGACAAGCTCTATTTTTGTAAAAAGTAAAGGGGATATAATAATTATTATATCTTTGCTGTCATTTTCCTTTAACAACATGGAGGAAATGTATTTAAAATACGTGCTGTTTTGAAAAAAATATAAATTAGTGTTTTTTAATAAAACATGGAGCTTTTATAAACTATTTTTTAATTTAAGTATCTATATTGAACCAATGAACCAATGCATGTATGATGGAAGTACCTACTGAAGTGCTTTACTTCAGTTTACCTTCAGTCGAAGTCGATGAGTCGATATGTCTTAATCTCTTAATGCATATAAATTCAGCAAAAAATTTCATGAGATTCCGGAGCATTGGGTTGGTCGAATGAGCCAGAGGGTAAAACAGTTAAAAAAGCCTAGAGCATAGGTGCCAACCTGACATAGATTATCTGTAATGCGTGCGTTAATTTAACCCTGGTTTAATCAGTTTCGAACCAGAATTTTTTCAAAGAAATGAAATTAAGCATATTCCACTAAGAATCCTGAAATTAAATAAATAAAGATTCATGAAATATATTTTCCGGTTTGAAATGACGTTAACCTGGATCAAACTAATCGAGGTATTGCGGAAGATTAGTTGAAAGTTGGCAGCTATGCTAGAGCCATACATTTTTTTATATATGAATTAAGTAAAATCCTAAAGAATTTTTAGGTAAATATCGAAACGTATTTATATTAATGTTACAAACAAATAAAGAAATATGAATCATTAGATAGCAGATTTTTGGATTTAGTTTCCTGTATGACGACATCGGTTTTTGTTGCATTTGTGTATTATTCAGCGATAGTGATGTCCTATGCATACTTTTCTGTAGATTTTGTTTAAAGACTGGATCGTAAATGAGGAATTTTTCAGCGGATGAAGGTATATGTAATAAAATTACATTTCTGATTGAAAAAAATATAAAACTAAGACTCCTCAGAAATTCTTTAAATCTGATATTTTATTTTAATTGACTGCTTCAAATCAAATTTCATTTTTTTAATAAAAAAATTCGTTTAAATCGAGAATATGTTATTGAATGATGTTATTTTATATAAAATTTATATGCATATACATATTTTTTTTCGTCGGAGGCAACACTAAATTCTAAAAAAGCAGAATCTGCTTTAAATAGTGTTTACCGTAATTTCGTGTAGGTAAGCCGCAGCTCAAACAATTCTGTTTCGACCCAGAAATTTTCAAAAATAAAATGTAACATTTTGTATCACGGTATATATTTATCTTAACCCATTAGTGCCTGAATTATTTTCTTCGTTAAAATTCAAATTTTGCGTTTTCCCACCACTCTTAAAGCAAGAATAACTTTTGTTTTAATTTATTGAGGACTTTGTCGCGAGAAAGAAACTATTTATTTATACTCAATTTTACTGGTGTGAAATGCGCTTACTTGAATTTTTTAAAACTGTCCCAAAAATGGGACGCCAGGCACTAATGGGTTAAATTACTGGGTGAATTTTCTGGGTCGAAAAGGAATTATTTGAGCTGCGGCTTATCTACACGAAATTACGGTATGTGCTCATAGTTTAAGATCTAGACACATTGAAATAAAATTACCATTATTGTTTTCTTTCTTTTTTAAGTTAATCTGAAAATAAGTAATGACTGATATAGCTGATGAATTTTGTATTTTCTATTGAATTTGAAATCAGAATTTTCTTTAAAGTAGTTTATAAATATTTTTTTCGTTTCAATATTCCAGACACCTACGAAAATCTAAGATGACAAATAATACTATCGACATATACTCTGCTAAATAGTGATATGTGCCATTTCTTCCAAAATGTAGCCACATTTTTTCTTTGTTACTTATTCTTAAGATCTATATTTTGACTATTTGTATACGTCAAAGAAAAGTAAGGAATATTTTGTTCTCATGTTAATAAGAAAATGACCTCTACTTCATAGTCACCCGTGCTGCCGTGTCCCACATAAAACCATAGATGCCAACATCTCTTTATTATTCCAGAGTCTGATAGAAGACGAATATGTTTTCAACCGGAAGTTTTATTCAATCAAAAGTTTTAAAATATAATCTAAAATGTATTTTATAGAAAGAAGACGTATTTCTTTAAAATTTTTCCTATATCTTTTTTTTAAACTCAGAAGGTTTAATATTAATTGTATATTTTTTTCTGGTTTGAAACATTAAAAATTTCAAAATAAAAATAACCGGGGTCAATTAAGACCTTACTAGAATGGTACTATGAGGGTTAACTTTTTCCAGAGTAAAATAATTCGGTTTGTAAAATGAATAAATGCTTGATTGACACAAGAATTTACAAATGAATTTATTAGAAAATTAAATTTTGTGTATTTTCATGCACCTTGTAAAAAGAAAAAATTGATTAAACATCCTGGTTGTTGATAAACTTAAAATTATGCGGTGTTTTTATGGACACCTCCCGCTAAACGGTTGAAATAAGAAATTAATTTAATGATAATGCATAAAATTTTTATATTTAACCTCCTAATACCAGATTTTAATAATTTCTGAGAATTCTAATTTTTACAGGATTTGAACTAGAAATTTAATTTTGTTATATGTAAAATCTTCCTTGGAAGTGTTTATTTAATTCCCTATATTAAGTATAAATTATAATTTTTTTTTTCTGGTTTGAAACATTAAAAATTTCAAATAAAAAAATAGGATCAAATAAGACCCTAATGTTAGTAGGGAGGTTAAATATTGAAAAAGAAGATAATAATAACTAAGAAAAAGAATAAATTAAAGGAAGTTTAAGGCACAATAATATTAAACGAAAGAGGTTTCATTTTGATTCAGTCACTGCTATATTAAATAAAACCTTTCGTTAAAATTTATATAAATTCAATAAATATACATCTAAGTATGCATATTTATTTTGTGACAATTTACGTCTGTATTTTGTGAGTATTTTAGATTTATTTAACCTTAAATAAATAAAACTTTTACATTAAAAAGACAACTCAGTACAACTTATTTAGTATGCATCTTACATTATTTCATACAAAATTTTCTTCCAGGTTTTGAGTTAACAAATATATTCTCAAGATTTATAAGTTAAATAATATCAAAATTTAGTACATGTTAAAAAATAAAGTTGTGTGCAATCAAAGGGCAGTTTTTCATCAGGTTCTTCTCTTAGACGCAAGTTGATTTCACCGTAGTTGTTTTCTTCTAAAGCTTTCTTAATATCCTTAGGTTCAAGAGGTAGGCAATGGAATCTGTAAAAAAAAATCACAATTAAGTAGAATACTAGAACGTAATAAAATATATAGCACATCTTGCATATTATAGGTGTTTAATTTATTTACTTAATTATTTTTGCTTAATATTATTTTATTTGAAACAGAAAAAAACTTATTTTAAATTATATTAAGAATAGTTCATTTAAATTTTCTTTCATACATGTTAATATTTACGTATGAATATATCAATAGGATTTTCTCCAAAGTAAATTTTAAGACAGTGATATTAAATTTTGTAAAAAAGAAACAAGAAATAGAAAAAACTCGAGTATAAAATATAAAATTTCAGTTATACTTGGCTAATTTAAACAAAACTAAAAATGGATGACTTCTTGTTTATTTTTTATTTAGTTGACTTGACTATAGAATTTTTAATGTTCCAACATTTAAAAATTTTTAACAAAATAGAATGTTATCCTAATCAGTTATAAGATCTCGATAAATATTAAACCATACTGAAATGTTTTTAAAAAATTACTAAATATAAAAGGCTGGAAACAATATGTTTATATAATTATAAAAGGTCAGGTTTAAAAAACAAAACTTTCTGTAAGAATTTTTTTTTCTAACATAGAAATTTCATCTTATGTATTTCCTAAACTATAATTTAGATACAATTTTCATAAATTTGGAGATTTGTTTTCAAAAATTAGCTTCAATCTAAGCATGTTCTGTTTAATGTACATTCGTCAGAAAACTCCAAAGAAGACGAAAATTTTGTTATTGTTACTTTCCTGCAGATATTTACACTACAAATTCTCAACACAAAATAGATAAATAAATACATTTTAGAACACTTTCTGTCACCAAATTTACAACAGATTAATGGGTTGTGAATTAGAAAACTTCATATACAAAACGTTTTCTATAATGTGATTTTGTTCTTAATACGTTGCAAAAGTGTCGCTATCTAAAAATGTGTTCTTTTTAAAAACACATTTAATTTTGTTAATTATGTTGAAATTGCGTTGTAAAAAGTTTTGATAAAAATATTTTCTTACAACAGTTTTGTGCTGTATATTAGTTTATCACCAAATTAACAACACATTGTAAACACCACACAATTTAGAACACTATAAAACAACACATGTAAAACACTTTCAGTACACTTTCTACATGGTGCCTTTAAAATTACACAATTTTAAAAGGGAAATAAGAGACAGTTTGCTTTGTACAAAAAAAAAAAAAATTGCAGGAGATTAATGAATGAGTTGACTAATATTACTAATAAATATCAATAACTGCATTTCCAAAAAAATGTGTAATTTTAAGAACATTTTTTGCACAATCTTTTTCCTGGCACAACACATTCTCAACACATTTACAAGACCGTCAAAAACAATTTTAGTTAGAAGTGTTAAATATTATGTTCAGTTAGTGTTGCAAAAGGATTTCATGAATTTGCAACGTTATAGAAACGACTTTCTTTTCAGCAAAAACTATTTTCTACATTACCTAATAGCTTATAATAATTAATTTAATATTCATACTTTACCTATTTTTGCCAACATTCCAATAAGAACAGTTAATTGGGCCAATCAGTACAAGCTTCCCTTTAGGTTTCAATAGCTTACGGATACGTCCAAGAATAGCTGAATACGATTCTTTCGATGTTGCTGCTGTTTCCAAAGTTAAACAGCTCAATACTACATCATAGGGTATCTCACTGATCTCTGGAGCTACCACATTATCATCTAAGACATCGCAGTGAACAACAGCTTTCACTGCACGACGAATTCTTTCTTCTATTTCGGGACATGCACTGTCTAAATCTCTGTAAAGAAATGTTCATTAATGAGCGTAAGCTTTTAAAATTAAAACATATATTTACACAATAGTATTTACAAAGACATAAAGAGTGCCTTCAGCACAATTGCCGTAAATACCCTGTTATTTGAAAAAAAATCGTCATGGCAAATTTCGTGTTCAATACGTATTTTTTTCCCTTTTCTTCCAAAATCTCTGTAATAGAACTTTTTGTATTTATCACAGGCCTTTACCATTTTCTGAGGGAATTTCTACGTAATAAAATTTTCATTTTTGAAGACGGGTATCTTCGCTTTCTTACGGAATTTCAGAAGTGAGCTTTTCCGTCTTATTACGTTTATATTTCGCTTTTTATGAAATTTTCTGTTATAGGCACAGTATTTTTTTGTTGTTGTTATTTTCATTTTCTTTTCTTTTCTTTCTTTTTTTTTTTTTTTTTTTTTTTTTTTTTTTTTACACAATATCTGTGAACAAGCTGCTTAGCTTTCATAATGGCTTTTTTTTTTTTTTTTCACTTTTTATGGTTTGTTTTGTTTTGTTTTAGATAGCCTTGATATACAGTATGTTCCATCTAATTGTTGTCCAATAGATATATCCTCAACCATTAGTTTTAAAAGTATGGTTTCAATTGTATAAATATTTAAATTGTTTTTGTTGGATATATTAAATGTTATGTGTGTATTGATGTGTGTTAAATGATATGTGCTAAATCGAAACACTATGTTTTATCAACCGTTTCTCTTTTGTAAAACATGTTTATTAGGAAATATCTGATATTTGCTATGATAGGATAGTACTTGTGATTGCAACTTAGGTACATTTAGTCTGCATCTGATAAACACAGTTTGATTTTTTATCTTACCTTTTCCCTTCAGCTCTAGCAACTCTGCGAATGAACGGTGTCCAGTCAATATGTCCAGTTCCCTTTTTCATCCAAAGTCTCAATGCCTCACAATTAGCTTCAACAAATTCACTTTGTACAATATATGGTATAAAAGCACTGGCAGAAGCTATATTATGAACTGTTGGTCCACTTCCGAGTTCAAGAAGACGACTATTTGAGTCAAAGCCAGCTACGTGAAAAAAGACAAAATATTGTTAATAAACAATGCAAACAATGTCTCAATAGAGACTTTATCTACATTTGAATACATTTGTGAAAAGATCATAACTGAAGAAACTGAAAGTTTCAAATTAACATCATGCAAACATATATTAATTTTGTATGTTGACAAATATGTTTATAGATTCTTATCAAAAACTATTAAGAAGAAATATTTCTAATGCTGGATAATTCTTAGTATTATTTGGTCATTTGAGATAGAATTCACTGCATCATTTCTCATTATCAGATATCAATTTAAAGTCACATGTTTTATTTAATATTTTTTATATTTACTATACATATCAGTTTTAAAATCCTGTTCGGTAAAAAGATACGACATAAAGACTTCTTTTTTTACAGTTTTACGAAATAAGGTGCTCTGGTGTAATAACGCCAAGTGCTAATATTACGCATAATTATGAAAAAACTAGAAAATGACATCTATGAGCTCTGCTCAGAAGGGCTCTGAGTCACATAAAACACAAACAAATGCTTAAAGTTAATTTGTTCCATTTATAGACCTTATCGCTTTTAGAAGCATCTACAATTAACGTTTGATCTAAAATTTGCGAGGTAAGTTCTATGGTGTGAAGACTATATATTTATCAGAAAATACTTTGTTTATTACATAAATTTGCAGTGCATTTCATGTATTTTTAAAATGTTGTAGAAAATTTTGGATATATACGCCAGATAATTTGTAGTTTAAAATATACTGCGCAATAACTATAACGTGGTAATATCGCCATTCTTTGGCGTTTTTATCCCGGTTGATTCCTTACAATGGCGGAACTACATCCGAAGTGGGTTTATTTTTTACATTCTGTAAAATACAGCATTATTGTAATTGCTGAAATGGTTAGATTAAGGGGTTCCGGTGCCCAAAACTGATCTTAAAATAAATAAATAAATAAAATTAAAAATACCAATGTAAAAACAATTTTAGACTCTTGTAAATAAAGCTATATCAAAATGTTTTTGATATTCTAATCCCAACATTTTCAAAATCAGATTTCTATTAAATTTCCATGTGATTGTTCAATCGAATTCTAAATTTTAACCATCCGCTTTCTCGGCGTTCTGTTTTTCAAGATTTTACAAATTTAACCTTTAATTTATGTGACAGAAATTGCAACGCAACTAGTGTGAAGTAGTCTGCGAGACCTCAAGAACGAAAGACGAATAAAAGGGTGAATAACTTCTGGAGTTTTTGTACTAATTTTTTTGCACAAGACTGTTATAATTAACATTCGCCTATTTAAAAGTCTCTGGTCTAAAGTTCCAAACGAAACAAAATTTCAGCAGTGTTTGCAGTTAAACTGAAAATTTCAAGTTAAACTATAAAAATTGAAAAAAAGCAGTCGTCTGTGAGACCAATAACATTAATTAAAGGTTAAAAGGCGATCAATGATTAAAACTCTTAGAGTAGGGGAAGATGGGGATACTTGAGCCATTTTTTGAATTTTAATTTTTTTAAATTTTTTATATTTTTTTAGAATAAAATAAAATATTGAAAATGAAAATTTGATATTTTTTCTTCAACTAAAAACCTCTTTCAATTAATTTTGAACTATTTTTCTATGTATAATAAATGTTTATTTTTTGTTTTACATGGTGGCTCAAGTATCCCCATGGGAGGGATACTTGAGCCATGGTGAAGGGATACTTGAGCCACTACGGAAAAATACCTACAAAAGTAATTTTTTTCGCTTTATTTTTGCACAAACATTTTACAGAATGATAAATTATGAAACATAAAGTCCTTCCAAACCAATTGAGAAAACAAAGTTAGTAATACGATGATTTTTTGTCGTTAGAACTGGTTGTCAAATGATAATTTCAACTTGAGTTATAACGACGGTAGAAACACCCTCAGTTCAGAGCCATTTAAATTTGGAATCTGCTATTCTTCGGGTAAATTTCATTTTCATAATATTAAGTGCTTATCCAACAAATATTTTTAGTTTTCTTTCTGGCATATTTTATTAGTAACCAACTATCAATAGAAGGTTTTCTTTTCACATCATCACCATCATTGGCAGAATTTTCCTCTAATGATAATGTCGAACTCATGCTTTTAATTTAGTAGCTGTCGGAATTTAAGCCAGATTTATCATTCTACCATTTCAACCACTTTTTTGATTTCACGGGAAAAGATTTTGTCTTCCTCTTTGGCTCCATGCAGGTAAATTTGAACTGGGATTTTTGTTGCTTTTCTTGTTTTTTGTGCGCTCTTTTTACCAATTTTTCTTCAATTTTCTTGTTAAAAAAAATTACAGCAAAGAGGTTACGATTTCAATATAAGATATTAATCTTAATATGTTATATTAAAAAATAAATATTTTAATATGTTGGACCTAACTAATTAAAGTATTAGAGATTATAGCCTCTAAAACAGTTTTAAAAAGTTATTTTAATTTAATAAAAGTTAAATTGAAAACTATGTTTACATTTATCTAGACAGGCTATTTTGCTAGTCAAAATGAAAATTAAAATGGATATTTTCATTTAAAAAATATACATTTTTAAACATTTTTAAGTCGTTATTTTTTAAGAAAAATAAAATAAAATGAAAAATTATTCTCTCTTTTATCCAGAAAAAAATGTATTAGTGAATATAAAAAAGGTATTTTATTTTTTGTTTGTTTCTCCTATGTTTAATTTCTGGTGGGGAGGGTTGAGACATGGCTCAAGTATCCCCACTCTCACTGGCTCAAGTATCCCCACTACCACTAGTTTTGTTTCCCAGAGTTTTACTAAATAAAGCATGCAGCTATTAGAACTATTTTAGATTCAAAATACAATTGAAATTATGCTTATTAAATTTATGTATATAGTTGCAACTTTAAACAAAACTTTGAATGCAAAAAAACAAAAAAACCATGTACCCAAAAATTTACTTCAGATAGGGAAAAGACAACTATTGATCACTATACTTTCAAAATGGTACCAAGATGTGTGATTTCTTTTTTACATGTTCAGAATTATAAATGTGTTAACATATTGGTAGTTTTAGAAAGAAAAATTAACCAACTGTAGAGATAATAGGGGTGGCTCAAGTATCCCCTATGCTCAAGTATCCCCACTCTCCCCTACTGTTTCTGCATTAAACTTTTTGTACAGGATTAATTCTAATTAAATTTGATATGTTCAAATATTTCTAACAACAGTACGAGGACTCCAAACGAAAGAGAATTTCAGCTGTAGCTATATAGTTAAACTTGAAATTACAAGTTAAACTCTAAAATTTGAAAAAAAAAAAAGCATTTATTGAGATAGCTAACAGCAGTTAAAGGTTAATTTTGTTGCTATTACAGTGCTAATGAAATACAATCACATGAATCATGCAAAAATCTTATTTAATTAATTTAAAATACAAATTTATTATAGCATGTTTTATATAACGCTGATATTTTAACTTTATGTTTGCACGAATCCACATGAGTGTGGAATTTACGGGTTAAAAATATTTTCAAGACTTCTAAACATTGTTAATAAAAATATTTATTACACAAAACTCTAGTCATTGTAAAATTTCACACTATAAAAATATTACATTAAAAATGGTGCAATGTTTCTTGTATTTAAGCGAGACTTTTTAAGCAAACAGAAGCTCAGGGTGTTATATTCTGTTGAAACTCCCCCACTTCACTTTTTCTTTCACTTTCACAAAAAGCTTGACATTTTAGATCACTTAGAATGTATGCATCGAAACATAAACACTGATTTAGATAAATACAGTTAAAAAAGGGCAATGTTTCTAATAATTCAATTTCTATAACAATGTTAATAAAAATATTTATTACACAAAACTCTAGTCATTATAAAATTTCACACTGTAAAAATATTACATTAAAAATCGTGCAATATTTCTTGTATTTAAGCGAGACTTTTTAAGCAAACAGAAGCTCAGGGTGTTATATTCTGTTGAAACTCCCCCACTTCACTTTTTCTTTCACTTTCACAAAAAGCTTGACATTTTAGATAACTTAGAATGTATGCATCGAAACATAAACACTGATTTAGATAAATACAGTTAAAAAAGGGCAATGTTTCTAATAATTCAATTTCTATAACAGTGTTAATAAAAATATTTATTACACAAAACTCTAGTCATTATAAAATTTCACACTGTAAAAATATTACATTAAAAATCGTGCAATGTTTCTTGTATTTAAGCGAGACTTTTTAAGCAAACAGAAGCTCAGGGTGTTATATTCTGTTGAAGCTCCCTCACTTCACTTTTTTTTCACTTTCACAAAAAGCTGAACATTTTAGATCACTTAGAATGTATGCATCGAAACATAAACACTGATTTAGATAAATACAGTTAAAAAAGGGCAATGTTTCTAATAATTCAATTTAAGCGGTACATTTTAAGATAAAAGATCAGGATCTCATACTGTTTTGCCTCCCCCTCCCCTCTTTCTTTTTTTTACAGATTCACAAAAAGAATAACCATTTTCTATCGCTTAGAATGCAATTTGTCAATTTCTAGGGCTTTAGAGTTTGTATTTTTATTATTTGGCAATCTACATGGGATTATTTTATTTTATTTGATAATTTTTTATGCATGGCGTTATTACCCACATAGGTGGGTAATAACGCCAAATAGCATTGGTCAAGAAATCACGCCATTACATTTTATGAAGACATGTCTGTTCAATTATATTTTTATATAGATAGTCAATCCTTTGCTGCATCAAATGCTATATTTGTTTGAAAAATACAATCTAAAACTAAGCCGTGAAAATTGGTAGAACCTTAACGTGGCGTGATTACCCCAGGGTACCTTATTATCCAATCTTTTGAGGATTTTTGGTTATAACTTTAATAATAAGGAAGATATTTTAACGATATTTATAAGACAATTAACTCTCTTCATGTTACGAAATCACGAAAAGCGCTAAAAGTTTACTGTAATTCGTTTGGCGCATCGTATTTAATAGTTTGAGTCGGCGGAGAAGATTTAAGAAAAAAAAGTCTTAATTAAGTTTATTTAATAAACAGTAAAATAACAGTTATATAAGCTGGATTAATTCACAGCATGCATCATGATCACAAGATGAGAAACACTGCAAAAAACTTACCAAAAGAATTTAATTTGTACTAGATATCTCTTGAAAAAATACCAGTATAACTGTAAATGTGGTACAAATAGAATAGAAAATTTTAAATGTGACTTACGTGTCCCAATCTCATAACCAATAGATTAAGAGCAAAAACTTGATTAGTAAATTAATGTTGTCACCAAAATACAAACATACATATATTACACCCTTCTCTTTAATTTCAAAGAGACATGATTGATTAAACACAATACATTTTATTAAAATATATTAATGATTACAAATAATCATTACAATATATAAATACAATCTTTACAGAGCATAAATAATTATGAACAAATATCTTCATTTAAAATTTTTGGCCATTTTATTATTCGAGCATATGAATAATAAATTATTTAAAACAGTATTTTGTGACTGAATTTTGTGAAACATTCATTTCTTCAGTCTTGAAATCTGAAAAATGTAAAGTATACCATTACAATAAACTAAATGTGATGTTTTTATATTCTAAGGAATTTTTTATTTCTTATAAATACTCTGCCACATGCAATTGTAATTTCATAAGATCTTTGATTTTTAGTTTAAAAAAGAACTGTCCCATAGCTTAGATTTAAAATTTTGAAAGGTAATTTTATCACCTGGCTTTAACTTATTTGATATTTTTTATGACTTCTCATAAAAAATAAATTCTCTCTTGTCGTCTAACCAATTTAATGTTATTGCCCAAATATCTTTAGATTAAGCATTTTACTTCTTAGAGGTTACCAATTTAGTTCTTAGTCACTGCCATTTGGTCTGGAGATATACCTAATTTGAAAATAGGAGTGCTTTTATATTTAAGTAACCCTAATCCGGTCTTTGGTTGTCTTCAAAGGCTTTTTTAAAAATAGCTTTGCTAATGCTAACTGACTTTTCTACTATCTCATGACTTTGCAAAAAATTTGGATAAATAAGAATATTTTCTACAGCCAACACCATCTTCAATACTTTTAACCGTTGGAGACGACATCTATAAAGTCTTAACTATTTTTATTTAATAAATATTAAAATAATAGGTACACAAGCTGAGCTAATTCACAGCATGCATCATGATCACAAGATGAGATGGTAATGCAAGCACCAGCGATACAATTACAGCATTACACTGATGTTGCCATTCAGGTTGAAGATATATAGTTCTTACTATTAATTCCTTCTCGAAAAAGGCCCTTTGTTTAAATTTTTAATCGTTTACCAATAGTTTTTCGAAACAAAAAAATTTTCTGTAATTGAAACGCAAAAATGTTTTGATTAAGTAATGCAAACTTTACAACTAAAAATAACTGGTGGGAATAATGAACAATTTGGAGCATCTTAAGTGGTGCGTATACTGGTCACTCATCTCCAAGGGATTACGCGCAAAAGCTTGATTAATACATTACTGTTGCCACCAAAATGTAAACAAACGTATGAAGAGTTCAGGCGAAACATATGAAGAATTTAGTTTTTTTTCTTTTGAAATTCGTCCCCGTCAAATTGGGTCAACATATAGAGTTTTTTTTTTTTTTTTTTTTTTTAATTCAAATTGACTAAACTAGTTCTTTTGGGTGGTACGAGTCGGTTTCTGACTGAATTTGATTCTTGCAGACTGAGTTTAGATAAACCCAATCTTTCCAAAAAAAAAAAAAAAAAAAAAAAATTTCCTAAAATAAAAATCTATATAAATGCCTGCCTATACAGGATGATACATGAATAACGCTGTACATGTATATTTTTTAACAAAAAGGATAAAATTTATACTAAAGTTTTGTCGAGGCTATCTTGGATGCCAAGTAGAATACTGCATCGGGTCGGGCAAACTGAACCTGATACGACTCGCAATCTGGATCGTATCGGGTTGAGTCTAATCTTTTGTCGTTGTGGGTCGGATTCTTTAATTGTTTCAGGTTCGGGTTGGATGTTGACATTTATGGTTTTTGATTCAAGATCGATCTCTCAAAAGAATACAAAATTTATTTTATGTTGAAAAAATAAATATATTGAAATTTAATGAATATTGATCTTTTACTTAAAAGTTAAACTGATACTGGAGATATAGTTGTAGATATATTTTTACATAATTGCATTACAGTATGGAAATATTTTTTCATCAGTTACGGTCTTTGGGTCTTACGGAAGGGGTCTAGTTGAAGTTAAAATATTTCGGGTTCAGATCGAGATGTGGAGATGTCGGGCTCAGATTGTGTTTCGGGTAGAATCCTGCATCACTTTGGGAAATTAAACAAAACTCGACTGGCGATTTGAGTCGTATCTGGCTAAAGTTAATATTTTTTCGGAGAGGTTCGGATTGACTTCTATTTTCGAGTCGGGTTAGTTTTAATTGTTTTAGCGTATGGGTTCGATTTTACATCATTTCTCAAAAGTATCGCCAAAATATATTTTAAAATATAAAATTATATTATGTGAATGTCAATGAGTGCATATATAGATACAATAATTTTTCTAAAAAAATATATAATTGATATTGGAGGTATTAATTCTAGACTATTTTTCCCTTATACCTTTACAAGTTGGAATTTTCTTTTTCAATTTTCTCTTGCATTTCGAGTTGGGATTAGGTTCGAATTGAATACTTTTAGGTCAAAGTTTGTCGACTTCGGATCATTTACTTTTTAAAAACTGGTTCAGGTTGAATGGATACAGGATTAATTAGTTCAGATCGGGTATAATCCAAACCGCGGAGGACTCTACACTGTAAAAAAAAAAGGGTCGAACTACTAAAATAACTTTAGTGATCCTTGTAATTACTAAAAAAATTTTAGTAATCTTAGTCGGTCACTAGAAAATCTGTAAGAATTACTAGAAAAAAGTTAGCAATGGATAGAGTTAATAGTTTTACATTTTTAATAGCTATTACTAAAACTCACTTGGTGTGGCCTTGATAGCATAGTGGTTATAGTAACGGATTCCAGGCTAAGAGGTCCCGGGTTCGACACCGTCAAATACGTCCCGAATGTATGTAGTGTAAGTACTCGTTAATAAAGGGATTATGAAAATCCTGTCAGAGCAGGTAGCATTTTTGGTGCTGCCATCTATTGCGGTTTTGACGAAAATCTATCGCTTCAGAAGTTTGTATGCAGCTCCTGTCCTTCGGGCGCACGTAAAGGTTATTAAAAACAATTTTGGAGCTATTACTAAAATTTTCTTGGTGGCTCATACTAAAAATTTTTAAGTTAGTTATACAAAAAATTATTTTGTTCAGTTTACAAAAGAAATGCTTGCTTCACTTGCAAAAAAAAAGTTTGTAATGGTTACTAAAAAATACTGTGGAATACAAATTTACTAAAGAATTTTTAGTAACCTCTTGAATTTTTTTTTACAGTGTATGCTCGCAAAATAATCCGTGAATTCAACTATTTCTTTCCCTTGATTATATTCCATTAAAACAGAAAAAATTGCTTTAAATTTTGCTTTCATGCACTTTAATTTTGCTATTTCTACTCCTTCCCTCCCACAAAAAATACATAAAAATCACCAATTACCTGAAATACTCATAGCTAAAGCAATATATTCGTAAATTTACATGGGTGTTATGGCAGCTATGCTGCTTAGTACCTTTTCGTATTAAAAATGGAATTTATAAAACCGTTTTATCTAAATATACGTAAGAAACAAAAATCAAAGATCAAAATTTTCGAAAAATGTCCAATCAGAAGGCAGAAATTGGTTAAAATAATAGAAAAGTCTCTTCAAATCACAGGGATATTTCGACATTGACACGACGGACTCGGAGCGAGAAATTTTGGATATATTTTTAATTGTGGTTCACTTTTCGCTGATATTAAAATAACGCACTTTTAGATTTCCAATTATTTTACAAATTTTCACTTCATTTACATTTATCTTTTGTTTTTAATTTGGGAATTTTGTATTTAAGTTTTTGTTTCAGATTTAAATTTTGTATTTTATCAAAGTTTGAAACATCGCACTTTCTGCATTCGATCAATATACACTCTAAAACAAAATGGAAATTGAAGATGTTTTTCCTATTGTTTTTATTATTACTACTACAGCTAAAAAAAAATCTGTTTTAATTTACACATTTTCTCGAAAATGCAGAAATTCATCAATCTAATCTAATGCTAAAACTACCTGAAATCCTCCAATATCTAAAGTTGCATTTTTGTTGAATCAAAAGACTTGTCAGTTTACTGAGCAGCAACACTTTGCACTAGATTTTTCTTATTCAAAACTGATTTTTTTACGTATCTCTATTTTCTCTCAAAATAATGAAAAGTTCGTCAACCGAATCTCAAATTTTTTTGAAATTCTACAATGAAAACACCAACATTTCTTCAAGTAATAGAAAAATCCATTCCAATAACATGTGCGTTCCGGCAACTTATTGTCTGTATATTTTATTTTTGGCGAAAAGTTTTTTGAGAGTGTATGGAATAATAATTAACTTTTCTCAAAAATGACAAAAAAAAAAAGAAAATAATGAAAAAATAAAACGCGGTATTTATAAAATAATATAATTCAAAAATTATAGTTCGACTAATTAATTTCACTCCGGCAAATATATTCAATTCAAACAAAGAAAACTAATATTTAGCATAGAAACGTGTTCATACGGAACGAAAAAAGGTATGAAGAAATTTCAAGTTTTGTTCTTAGTAAATATGCTGTTTCTTTATACTTGTATTCTTACTTAGATTTCAGTCTAGGATGTTTAAATCGCAGATAACAGCTGCGATTCACTAAAAGGAAATACAAACCTTCTGTTTTGACTAGTTTTCAAATTCTGATGTGCAAGTTAATATAAAACAAACTTTTCGACAATTGGAATAAAGAGATTGATGAATAATATTGTTTAGCTTCAGCAGACGTATTCTTGCTTATTGGTTGTAAAAATAACATTTATATACCTCAATGTTGCTATGGAAATTACCAAAAAACACCTGTATTGTGATAGACCGGAAGGATATTTCAGAGTTACATAAATGCAGTACTCCATTTTCATCAATTGTCCATTGACCACAGGTACAAGGAGTTATTTTTTTCCTGATCTAGTATTTTTATTTTAATATATAGAAATAAGATTTTTTAAATTATTATTCATCTGTTTAATTCATTTATTTTTACAAAATTCACATAATTAATCAGGCAGAAACCGTAAAAACAATGCTACAATGAAGTTTTAAAGAAAAAATTTTATCATGAAAAAATGGAATTTATGGCATTGTAAATTTTGCATTATAATTATCATTTCTACTAGTTATGAATATTTTATGAGCTCCTTCTTTTTATGAAGATAGCAACTTTAATTTATCTCTGCTGTATATAAAAAGTTTCAAGACTTTTATAAGGGTAAGTCCACATGATTTCTTATTTATTTGCGTTTATATGTGATTTGATATTTTTAACCGAGTGTTTTAATTTTAAAATTGGTTTATACGCAGAATTCGTACTTTTATTGATAATAATAATTTAACTAATGTTTATAGAAGTTTATCGCTTATATTTTTGCATTTAGCAATAAATACAGTAGAATTTTGATTATTCGGACCGGTCGAGATCTAGGCCGATCCGGTTAATGAAAAATACGGAAAATAGGACAACTTTAAAAAACGCATATGGCAATATTTTTAGGTAACTTCCCTTCACATTTTTTCAGTTTAAGGCTGGCAATTGTGGTAATGCATGTTTTAGCACATTGAAAATGACGCATTTAGAAAGTTTTTTTATTTTATTTATTTATTTATTTATTTTTAATAAAATTTAAATTTTATTTTCTGCAGAATTGGTATAAAGTTAAACATAGATATACTCATAGAAACTTCATGATTTCCGATATAACTATGTCTAAAATATTAACGCACAAAATTCAGTCCAATTTCACACTTTTTTTAGACTTTCAAATAAATTAATGCTGGTAAAATTTGTCATACATCACTCAGGAGTGGTTTTGTTATGCTTTATTTTTAATAATTACCGTAACATGCACGCATCACTTTTTTTTCCAAAAATCAAAATGACCATATTTACAAATCAAATTAAAATGAAATAAGTACCACGTAAAAGGTTACATTTCTAAATAATTTTCTGTTTTATAATACATTTATTTAATTGTTAAAAATCTAAAGTTGGCAGGTGTGCCGCGAGACCAAGAGAGCTAATTTCTCAAAACGTTAAACACAGAATTTTATCAAACTTCATCATATTCAGTTAATATGGATGACATTTTGGTGTATATTGCCCTAAAGATGGTGTTTTCTATGCTGTGTTTTTTCCCGAAATTTTTTTATCCCTGCACCTATTGTATATAAAATTGCACAAAACATTTTATACTTAAAAGAAAAAGAAAGAAAAAAAACAGCAATACTGTCTATTTTGGCTTCGAACACTCAATAGGTTGCGCTAGATTCCTTATCATATCCAGAATCAATTGACGTGGATTAGCGAGCGTGGCTTGCCATATCATTTATTCCTAGTGAATAACTCAAGTTTAAGGAAAGAAAATTTCATCGAGCTCCAGCTTCTGGATAAACCTCGATAGAGGTCTGCATTGGCCAGGCCCGGGCTTATTTTCTTTTACGACACTGGGGCCGGTCCATGCCTGGTTTTCATTCATTTCATGGTTCAACTAACTTTTTCGATACCGAGCTGGGACTGACTTCCTTCTTCCTAGGGCTGCACGAGTCGAAATTTTTAGTCCCGGTTTCGATCCAGCCCGTATGAATATCGCCCTCACGGAACGACTTGGGACGACAAAAGTCAGTGAAATTTGGCTCGGTCCAAACATTTTTACGAAAAAGTATGCATTTTTATAAGTTTAACATCCCATTATTCTATAATTAAATTTTAGAATTTATTATTTTTATAGAATAGTAGATTTTTAGGCAATTAAATTTAAATACAGTAAAACCTGTGAAATAAAACATGTATCTGACACAAAAAAAGTACTTTCAATTTCAAAACCGTTTCCGAAAGCGAAAGTTTCTTTTTTTTTTTTTTTTTTTTTTTTTTTTTATCTGCAATCGAAATCGAAAAATTGAAACATAGCCATATTAAAAAAGCAAGTTCAGCTGTCCTATATAAGAAAAAAAATGTTTAAAAATTAGAACGAGAAATTTGAAAATAATCTGTGTTTAACAAGACGGAGCGGGTGTTTTCAAGTCCCCTTAAAGGCAAGAGTCCCCTTAAAGGCAAAATATGTTGATTCAAAATGAATACCATAACTCTCTCTCTCTCTCTTTTTTTTTTTTTTTTTTTTTTTTTTTTTTTTGTTATTATGCGATTTCGTTGTTGAAGATTTTATTGTGTGGTATTTTTTTGATTTTCAAGTCTCCAATACATGATATAAGGATTAACGATAACTGAATGACAATTGAAAAATTTACATGCAAGTCGACATTCATTCAAAATAAATAATTATTGCCCGCCTAGAACACTTCTTAAAAAGACTATTTTTTTATCAGAACTCCTCGTCCAAACATTTTATAACCATTATCGAAGTAAACATTCACGTTTTGTAGAAACAGAGTCGGGCAAGCCGAGATTTTAACCTTTTTTTTTTTTTTTTTTGTCAAGGTATAATCAGGCCGACTTTTTAAATTTTATGTCGACCTGACCATTAATCTATTTAGTACAAACCGGATTGGGCCTGGGCCTAAAATTTTTACCCATGCAGTTTTTTAGCCCCCGGACCCATACGCAGGGACTTCTAATGTATATTATTAACTTGCCCCCCCCCCTGTCGGGGATACAGTGCCCCCCCCCCCCCCCCCGCAGGGCCCGCTTATGAATTAGAAGTAGGGGAAGCCCGGCGTCCAATTGGGGGCCCCCTATTAATCAACTATTTTTTTTAAACTTATTTATTTACTAATCTATTTTTCACATGCTTAGATTATATGAAATTTTGCTATCAAAATTTCGATAAATAACATTTTTAATATTAAACTCAAACCATTATATGTTTATTATACATATGAAAAAGTATTTTATTAGATACATAATTAAATATAACAAATTAATTTTGTAAGAAACAAATATGAAACTATAATTAAGAATATTTCAACTTCAAAATATCTTTTTATGATTTTCAAATTACAACATAATAAGAAAAACAAAATCCTTATGCAAAAAAATCCATTATTTTTTTTATCATGAATTTTTTTTCATCTAAAAGTTAAGTTTGAAAAGTAAATTTTGGGGCCCTTTTAAAAATCAATGGGTAAGCACGGGCTTCACGGGCCTATTCGGTAAACAGGCCCTGCCCCCCCGTCGGGCAAACTCTGGCGCCGCCCTTGCTCTTAGGGCATCATATAGGGGGAGCAGGCTAATTACATGATCCTACTCTGAGTTTCATATTTCGTATTATTATTTGGAGGTTTTTGTCTATTTTTTAAAAATTATAACTGCATTTAAGTAATTATAATGGTAAAAATATTTCTGTGAAAATATGTATGAAAAGAAATGTGAAAAAACAATTAATTTCGTATGTGGGCAGATTGTCTGGCAAGCCTACAAGCAAAATCTAGAATAACGTTCCTGATATCCTGTAATTTTGAATTAATGTGTATTGCGAGCTTGTCTTCCTGTATAAAAATTGTTTGGGTAATGTATCCTATATCTTATTAAAAATTTGTAAGCATTATACTAAAACACCGTGCAAAAATAACTCTTTTTCTTCTAGATCGGGAGTTAAGTTACTTAAATATTTAGTGCTGCCATCTCTTGATCTAAGCTGAACATATTAGTTTATCCCAAATTTTTAAATGTCAAAGAGGCAATTCACTGTGTCACACCCATCTCTATATTTCCTCTTATACAAATATTTTAACAGCAATAAATATTTATTCTCCATAACTTTAAAATTTAAAGAAATGCAAGAAAATTTCCCCACATAAATATTTCGGCCAATCCCAGTCAGCGTCAGTTAACGTCTACCATATATATATGTACTTTTTTATTGACACATTAATATATGTGCCTATATGTATATAAATATAAATCGATGAATTTATCACGTAAAATAACTAAAATAATTTTTGCATTTTTAATACAGAATGCGTTTAACTTCAAAAATTCAATTTTAAAATAGATGGCTTTAAAATATTATATTACAGAAACGAAAAGTTAAGCCTCATATATATATAAGGCGAATTGAACTACTAATAAGAATCTTTTTAATATCACTGAATCAACACTAGAAAACATCAAAAATATATTAAGAAAAAAAAAAAAAAAAAGCCACCATTTTTTTTTAATTGCATTATTGAGAAATTTTTAGTGCTGCCATCTGCTATTTTAAATAATAGTTTTAATAAATTTCAAGAAGTAAAATGATCGTATCGTTATATCCCGCCTGTAATTGCATGGAGCAAATAAACATTTTAAGAGACAAGTGTGCAACAGATATTTTTTCGGGGCTGGGGAGAGAATATTTCCCAACTTGAAACAGATGGCTCTATTTTCTAAGTGAAATGATTTACGCAATGTATCTATAATGATACTTGTACGTAAGAAAAAAATCTTTTCCAAAGGAAAACACTGAAACTATAAACTTAAAAATTATAATTATTGCTTCATTCAATGATTGTTAAAATACGACTCTTTCATTTAAATAATTAAAAGCTAAAACTAAAATAACTTCTAAAATTAAATTAACTAAATTAACTTCTGTTTTCCTGTTTGGAATCAGTCAGAATGAAAATAAAGATTAAAGGCTAAGATAACCAACTGCTGAATAGTTAAAGAAGCATTTCCTATTAATACAATAAATGCAAAATTTTAAATTAGAAAAATTGTATATATTTAGTGAAAACTTATATATGAAATAAAAAAAAGCAAAATATAACATAGTGAAACTAATGCAAATGAGCTTTGCTTTAGAATTCACTTAACTTTCTTCTGGTCTTCAAAGAAAACCTCCTAATGACCGTCCAGTTTAATAAAATCCCCTATTTCCCTTTCACATTTTAAAAGCATTTGGCTACAAAGTCTTCCGCGGTGAATGGTAATACAATTTACTTATATTTTTTATTGACAAAAGATTCTTTTATTAGGTGCAACACCATAAACTGATGTGAATATTTATGTACATAGATTGAAGGCTTTAGCCAAATTGTCTGAATTCCTTGGCATGATTAAAACATGAGTTAACTTTATGATTATGAGAAAGTAATGTACAGTCCTGGAAAAAAAAGGTAAACATTCCCTGCTAACACTTCAAGAAATTATTGTAGAAGAATGTAACTGGTACCAAACTATTGGAAATCAGAACCGAAGCCAGAAGTGAATAATAGAGTGGCTCAAGAAAATCTAGGGGGGGGGGGGGGGAGGGCTCATATTTTCTCCCTCTCTTTCTCTCTCTTTGATGTAAAAAGATAAATTAGTGAACATTCACACTGTAGGTACTATGTTTCTAATTAAACTCTTGTAATAACTTCATTTCATGCTCAGAAAAGAATATGATGATAAAACATTCAAGTGTATAACTAGTGCAACATTAAACATCATGTTAGCTTCATATGTGCAAATAGTATGAGCGAGTATTGTAACACTTATTTTAGTTAGAATTTAGTATTTCTTCAAAACTCTGAAAGGACCTCAGAACGAAATTAGATTTTTGAACAGAATTTCATTTAGATTTTCGGAACAGAAATTCATTTAGTGACCTTGTAATCTCTTCCAGGGGAGACTCAAAATGTTTTAGGGATGGCTAACCCCCCCCCCCCCCTAGCTACGACCCTGTTGGAAATAAATTCTACTTTTAAATGTATATAAAATTTGCTTCGGGGGCCGCATCTACATATTAAAACGAAACCAATCCTTATATTTTTCAATGGAAACACTAAATTTTCTCAAGATATTTCAATTCTTTTGTTCAAACTATGCCTAGACACCAATTTCAAGTTATTTGAGTGATAAGTTTTTGAAGTATAAACATTCAAAATTTAGTTTTTCTAATGTTAATTTTTATTTTCATATTTTTATTAATATCTGCTGAAATTATACTCCTAATTTTTTATGTTGGAATAATACTAAAATACCCAAACATAAATATATTGAATTTGCATTTTTTTGCAATTTTATATGAATTTTATGATACGAATTAGAAATTATGAAATTAATATTCGAAAGAATTGTGGATTGCAACCTACAATTTTTTTATGGATTTAGATTTTTTAAGTTTTGCTTCATGGAAATCCAAAATTTCAAACTTTTCTTTCAAGCAGTTTTTAAATTATGCTTAAAAAACGAGAAAATGATGGTTTAAAGGGCCACTATGATAGAAGTGAGTAGATATTTTGAAATTCTTACGCTAATCTAAAATCTAGCCGCCTTCAAAGACTGATTGAGTGGTGCCGATGTCTTGATCAAGAAGGGGGTTCTCTCGGTCAACAATTGAGTACCGAACTTCATTTTGGATACAGCCCCTAAAATATTCTGTTTTTAAAACAATTTCTCGAAAACGCATCGTACGAATTGCATGAAATTTTGTTTTTAGGCTAATTGAAGGGTGTAGATTTCATTTATGCAGTCAGAATAGGGTACTGTTATTGAAAAAAACAAATTCAAAGTTCGTTTCAATATGTAGATGGCTTCTAAGCAAATTTTATATTCATCATTTAAAAGTAGACTTGATTTCCAGTCGTTCGTTACCAGTAATTTTTTTTCTACGGTTTTTTTTTTTTTTTTTTTTTTTTTTTTTTTTTCAGAGTCAGCAGTGGTGTTTAATCCCCCCCCCCCTCCCGACTATACATCAGGTTACTGCGATCCACAAGAAAAAATATTCATAACTATTAAAAATTAGTGATACTAAAATTTGCTTTGCTGAATGATAATTAGAATATGAAATGTTTTTGGGCAATATTCTATTGGATATATAAAATATTGTCATTTAGTCGTAAAGTTCTATGGGCTCGTGGAGAACTTGTGAACTTGTCCAGTAATTTCTAAGATATTATTATTATTATTATTATTTGTAATTGATATAAAAAAGATTTTTAGTTTTTTGTATATCTAATTAATTATAAAATATTTAATGGGTCTTTTTTTAAGGAGAGAATTATTTTTCTTGAAACATGTCAAATATCAATTTTCTCATTAAAGTAAAAAATATCAAAGAAAATAAAACCTTGAAATGATTACGGAATTTTATTTACAAATGGAGCGTATTAAATTATTCGAATTTTTGTTTTGTTTTAGTGTTTCATATTCAATTGTATATTTTAAATAAATAATGTTCTGTTAAATAAAAAGTAAAAGAAAGCTTAAAAATTAATAATGAAAGAAATAATAAATATCCAATTATAATACACTCACATATATACATATGTTTGTAAATGTATTTTATTCGAGTAAAGTCTTGTATATAAATTTTAAAAAGGCCGTGACTATGAATTGGTTATTTCAGTAACTATACAAAAGTTTAACACTTTATATCCTGGTGGTACTTTTAAGCACCATTAAAAAAATCAATGTAAAATTTATTTAATCCGTCTACTAATAAAAGTAGATTACACTTTTCATTAGTTTGTTCAATCCTATTTAGAAAGCCCAAGTATCGAAACTAATTATTTTATGTGGTTATTTTCTCAATCATTTACCAGGATGTAGCTTTCATCCTAATAAAAAATGTTTTACGAAAAGTTTGCAACTACAAAACACTTTTCTGCTGCAGATAGAATCACAAGACATTTATTTACATTGTTCTTAAAAAAATTGTGAGATTTCCATAACAGTATTTTTTTTTTTTCCTTGTTATTTAATCTAACTTTTTCTAAATATTTAGTAAAAAGAGCTACCGATTCATTAAGTCAATCTTAATTTAAAAAATTAGCTACTAATCAAACTATTATTATGTATGTTGTTTTGGACATCTTAGACACTAACGTAAATAATTATTCGGGTGAAGCTCCCCCACCAGTGGCCGAGAGGTTCTGCTCTCGAAATTGGTGGATGGGAGGTGCTGGATTCGAACCCAATCGCGCCCGTCACTTAATCGTTCGGAGTTTTTCGTGGTTTTCTTCGAGCCTTGGATTTCCTTGAATAGATACAGGTTAGTTTCCCTTAGAAAGACGCTCACTGTAGGCAGTTCTCCCACTCAGGGCCTATATCACCCGTATTGATAATTGGCCATCATAAACACAACCAACTATTCAGGTGAAGCTATTTTTTTTATTCAAAATTCAGAATATAAAGGATTAAAATAGGTAATTATTTACTTTTAACACGTTTTAACTATGAAAAACATACTTTTTAATAGGAAAACTATGATATTTATTAACGCTCTCATTAACTTACATGGGTTTCTATAGTTTTCCAAAGGAAATTCTGAGACAAAGCTACTCGCACAAATTAAAATTTTTTATATTTAAAAATAATTAAGTCAGATCAATAAAAAAAATTGAGATTGCTCACGCCTTGATTCATTTGAACTTAATTTACACTGCTCAAAACATTTAAAGGATATTTGAAGTTTTATATAAAATAAAGATATAAACGATTTTTTTTTCCCGAAAATAGAAGAAGAGAATCACAAATGCAAATTTTTCTGGTTTTCAAACTGCGGAGTATGCAAATTTTGAGTTCGACGTCAAAAACGTCGCTTCAGCGGCAGCGAATGAAATTTGACTTTCAACTGGATAAAAGAAAACGAAGACAAGGATGATCGGCATTCAGTGATTGCTTTGTTTCGATGAGTACGATGTCTCAGCGAAGTCATTTGACAGATTCAGAAGCTTGGATAATTGTTGGTAGGTTAGAAGAGGGCCAAACTCAAGCCAAAGTAGCGCAAGCCATTGGAGTGTCACAAAGTGTCATTTCCAGGATCTGGAACCGTTTTTTGGAGAGTGGATGTGCAGGCCAAAGACCAGGGTAAGGTCGTAGACGGGCAACAACGCCCAATGAAGATCGGTATTTAGCGTTAACAGCTCGGAGACACCGAAACATGAACGCTACTCTTCTCCAACAACACCTTCGCTTGGCTACAGGCACCACGATTTCAACTCAGGCTGTCCAAAACCGGCTCCATGCTGTTGGTTTGTATGCTCGGCGACCGATGGTATGTGTTAGATTAACATCAAGGCATCGTCGCGACCGCAGGGAGTGGGCAACCGAGCATGTCAACTGGAGGAGAAATGAATGGAGCTATATTCTGTTTTCTGAAGAGTCCCGTTTTTCTGTGCATCCGGATAATAGGCGTATTTTCATCTGGAGAGACCGTGGCAGTAGGAATAATCCTGCATTCGTGCACGAAAGTGTCAGATTTGGCGGTGGAGGAGTGTTGGTGTATGGTGGCATCTCCACTGACGGGCGCACTGACCTCTACATCACTCGAGATGGAGCTCTGACTGGTCACCGATATAGGGATGAGATCCTCAGACAAATTGTAGTCCCTTACGCTGCAGCAATCGGAGATAACTTCATTTTAATGGACGATAACTGCAGGCCACATCGTGCAAACCTGGTGGAGGATTTCCTTTTCGAGGATGGAATCGTTCGAATTGAATGGCCAGCGTGTTATCCAGACATGAATCCAATCGAGCACGTTTGGGACGCTCTAGGAAGACGAGTTTCTGGCCGCCAACAACCCCCACAAACTCTCCAAGAACTGGAAAGAGCTCTTCTGGAAGAGTGGGGCAGAATACCCCAACTCGTCATTAATAGCCTCATTGAGACCATGCCTCAAAGGTGTTCAACGTTGCTGGCCGCCCGTGGAAACTATACCCTCTACTGAAAATGATTTTCTTTGAAGAAAACACCTTTTCTTATTCTTTTTTTCTCATATGCACAAATTGTGTTTTTTTCCTTTTGTACACAAATGCGCAATAAAATGCATTTTTTTTCTGCCAAACATGTGTAATTTATTCTCATATAACCTACTATGTCTGTAGACGATGTATCAATCAGCTAAAAAGTTTCCCAGATACAAAATCCACCTAAAACTGCAATATCCTTTAATTGTTTTGAGCAGTGTATTATAGATGTAATGTTTGCAATCAAGCTGTGAAAATCGATCAGATAGCCAAATTTACCCGTTTGTGTTTCAGATTATTATAATCCCAATAATTTTGATTGTTTTCTGAAGAAAATAATATCCTGGCACTCCTCTCCTTTAAAAGAAACACCAAATTTCATACCTTTGATTTTAAGTAGGTATATAACATGTACATGGAAGCGTTTCATCAGGTTCAAGATGCCAAAACAAAATATAACCGACCGATATATATATACAGGGTGTTCCAAAAATTCGTTTACAAACTTTAAGAAGTGATAGAACCCAATGTAATAAACATTTTTTCAATAGACAACTAAGATTAATCTATTTAGTCGGTGATCTTACTATGAGTCGAGTCTGTATTTTCGTTCTTAACTTCAGCAATAATAAAGACACCGAAAAGATATTTTTCGCATTGCTTTTTGTGAGATGTGATAACTTCTCGAGAGTTGCTGGAAATTGTCATGATCATAATCTAAAAAACTTTTATTATGACGCTCCGTAATTCAGAATGTAAGTGACAGTAAATCTTATCTAATAACAGTGCACTTCAAGTGATATCATCACCTTTAATACAAAGTAAAGTTATTTTTTCCAATGTTTCGATAAATGATCCTCATCATGTTAAAGTTATAAATGAAGATCTGTCCTCAGCTTTCAGCGAGACTCCATGTATTTATGACCGAATAAGTGAATTGCAAACCTGGTTTCCTATGCAAAAAATGTTTGTTGCAGTGTGTTCTATATCTTCTGACTGTTTGTAAGCAACCTTTTGGGCCTGTATATATATATATATATATATATATATATATATATATATATATATATATATATATATATATATATATAGTAATTTGGTAATCTGCCTTCTATTTCTCTTCAAACTTCAACTGTTTTTAATAATATGAATGCAAAAATACTGGTTTCATTGATTCTTTTATTGGTATTGTCTGAATAACTTTGGATGTATTTATAAAAGTATTTATATATATATATATATATATATATATATACTCAATAATATATGTATATATATACATATTATTGAATTTGTATATGTTCAATTGGGTGATCCTACATGCGTACAAGGAAATTGTTGTGCTCTAAGGGATTTGTGAGTACTTTTTTTGCCGTGGTTACTTTACACAATTGTGAATTGTATTCTTGTATTTCACTAAGGATGTTGATTTGTAATATTCTATAATGGTTATATATATATTACGGAGGACGGTGGTGTTACCTGGATAATACGCAGTGGCTAATTATTATCTCTCTCTCTCTCTCTCTCTATATATATATATATATATATATAAACTGAGGGGTGGGGCATTTGCTGAATTGCAATAATACATTTTAATACTGGATGTTGAATTAACACATGTCTGTGAATAAATGTATAGTTATATTAATTAAGTCTATTAATATAATTTAATAAATAATGTTAAAGATTAACTTGAATTTAACTTTCAACAATTTGGACAACACCTAAAATATTATTTCAAATTGTATAAAATGCATACATTAATTACCTATTTTATTCCTTCTTTTATCTTATATTAAAATATTGATTTTAGGATACTATTGTCAAATTAAATGAAATTAATTTAAATTTTTATTTTTAATATTTTCTTTCTCTTTTGTTTACATTTATGTTCTCTTTTTACATATCTAAACATTAGTGTCTGGTACGTTTTTTTCCTTATCTATTCATCTTAATAATGTTATGGTTTATTTTTAATGTTTTTTTTTCTCCATTTTATTTTGGTTTTATGTGTGTTGGAAACCCCAAATTCGTATTATTTTGCTTTTCATGGCTGATGCGAAGATGAAACCACACACTTTATTTATAGTTCTATAGTAATTGATGTCTGAAGAGTCTACTATAATTCTGCAAATTCCAAATATTCCTCCTAATATATTTTTTTATTTTTTGTTGATATATATATTTTTACAATTATTGGTATTATATATGTATGTATAAATATATATATATGTGTGTGTGTGAGTGAAAATTCTGAATTGTCAAAGCTTAAAATTCTAGAAAAGTAAAGAGTATCTCAAATTTCTCCCTCTCCTGTGTAAACATTTACAAACTGCTGACTACTGGAATTTAATGTTAATGCACGGTTTCTCATATCTTTGAACTTTAAAAGTTTTAATTGTAAATTTATTACTTTTTTCTTAGATTTGTGACTTTTTTTAGCATTATCAATGCGAGCTTTACTTAAGAGTGTTTCTTTTAAATATATTAATTAAACGGATATGTTACAAAAATGAATTAGTTTTTCAATATTAAGTAGTTAATATTATGACAAGATATAGCATTTTATTTTGCGATTAATTTTGCTCGAACTGTAATTAAACTTAGTGAGTTTTGTTTTTTAGTAAAAAAAGGAATTAATTTTAGCTATAAGAAAAGGTAATTTGATTTTTAAAAAAACATAAAACACCTTTTCATTAAAGAAATTGTAATATTCGAATTACATTTTTTATTATAACATTTAAACATTTTTATAATTTTAAATGTTATGTATGTGATTTATAGTTCCTATGATATTGTTTAGTGGCAGTTGAAATACTAATGACAGTTAAACATTCATTCTATCGGGGAATTTCTAATAAACTCTTTAAAATGTGGGATTTATACAATTAGACAAGAAATTATCGGTTTCTTCAAATAATGATAATAACAATAATGATAATAATAATAAATTTGCGGATATTTTGATGAACCTTTCCAGAGTGTATTGACCGACAGTATTACTTCAAACACAAAATAATAATTATCGCTCTTCTGTATTCAGGTTATCTTATTTGATGTTATTGAAATTTATAAGTAGCTCTATTTAACATCGTCTGTGTTAACTTAATTCATATTTTCTGCCACTTTATTACTGAATATTAACTTTTTCCCAATCAATTCAACACAATATGTCAACCTATATTCTTATCATTATCGGGACAGGCTGATTTTCAATAATGAAAATGTATTTTTTATTTTCTAAAATCTAAACATATTTTATTTTTCTACAATATCTTCGCTGATATTTATACATATTTACTGAGAGATCATTTATATATTAACATGCACATATTTTTGTTTAGGAAATTACCACTTACAGTTTAATAAGTTACTATATAAATTACTTTAATTTTAAAAACAAGCTACCAAAAATAGAATAAAGTACAATAATTTCATTGTCATATTTTTATTTTGTGAGCTGAAATATTTCAAATCAACCATTGTTTTACTGGGAAGTTTTTGCTGCTTACCAGTATTAGTTTTATTTTTGCGCACTTTAAAAGTATGACAAAAAATATTTTAACTGTCTTGGCAAGCAAAATGAATTTTTAATATATTTCGAAACAGCACTGGTAGAAGTTTGTTGACTCCTGGTATGCAATATAATTTTAAAAAGTTAGATGAAATGAACGACATAGACTATACTGCAAAATTCCTCCTAAATGTATATGAATAACATTTTACATTATGAATACTTTACATGTATACTTAAAGTATAAGAAAAAACTATGAGGAACTAAAATTATATTTTTTAAGTCAATTCTTAAGGCATAGTTTGATGTAATTCGTACATACATAACTTACCAGTATTACAGCGTAATACTTATCAGTTATCAGATAGAATATTTGACGCATTATAATATAAATGTCAAAACTCTTTTCATAACAAATATTACATAAAAATTAAATATTTTACCAGTATGCGTAAATCTATTATTTATATACAAACTGAATATCTTTATTAAAGAGCTTTTTTGCGTTTTCTAATTTATTTTAGGCATTTATGCGTACAAAATACACACGTTTAAAATAATACGTGAAATTTGATGATACGTTTTACATACACAGCTATGAAATCATGCTATGAAAACGAAGTAGGATGAAAAAATTTATAATAACTTGAAATATATATAAAAAACTTACCAGTTGAGAAAAAGTCGTACAAACATTTAAAATAGAAATCGTAGTTATTTTCGTCTTTTTCCTCTCTGAGACCTTTCAGCTTAAATTCCCTGAATTCTTCAGGATCCAAATATTTCTGATATTCTTCCTTAATTTTATCCTCACATTTAGCCATTTTATAAAATATAAATAACTTTCTTTAATTGTAGATAGATGTTTGCAGTACTTGTTCTTTATGGTTTATCAGACTTCTTCAGCCTAGATTGCCCGAGCTGACGTCAGAGTATAAATTATCGGACAAAATCTTTGGCAGCTAAAAATTTTAACGATAATCTCATGTTGCAAAACAGTGATAATCTTGCATAATTTTGAAGCCATTTTAGCAGCAGAATACATTGAATGATATATATTTGTAGATGAGGCCAAGCGTAGCAAAACTAAATATAGTTTTAAAAAATATGGAGAAAAATTAATTGAACTATGTATTTAAAAATATACATCCTGTTACCTTTATCCATATCTAACATAGTTCGAAAAAGGGTTTTTTCCACGAGAAAGGTTAAAAAGTCTTTTTATTAGATCAAAATAAATCTGTGTATTTAGAATTTTTATTGTTTGTATAGCTAAAAGAATATGCAATAAAATTCCTTCTATGCCAAATGAGTTATAGGCAAAAGTTTTTCTATAAATGATTCATAATTTATCTTATATTCTTTTGTAATTTTTATAAAATTCTGCAACTTTATTAGCAGATTACAGAATAGCGTTATATATATTTGTAGATAACACAACGCGTAGTAAAACTGAATATAGTTTTAAAAGAATATGAGAGAAAAATAATTAAACTATGTATTTAAAAATGAACATACTGTTATTTTTATGTTTTCCAATCTATATTCATTTTTTAATTTTATTAGAAATACCTTAGGTAGCATAAATTATGATTAGTTGTTATGAAATGCAAAAAATAAAAAAGTACTGCAACTATAGTTATGATGAAACGGTTTGAGACCGAGAAAAAGATCTGCTGCACACATATGCAGTATCTTTGATTATAACTGATGGAAATATAAATTTAAAAAAGAAACTTATTATATCATTTAAAAGCTTTGTGTAAGTATATATTTTTTCTGTAGTTATGTATAAATTTCCAGCAAATAGATGGCACAACATAGCTATTACAAAAATTGGTAAAAATGCAGCATAGCAGTGCCACCAATAGAACTATATACACCAAAAATTTTTCAAGGTATAACTGAATGAGAAGTCATATGAAATTCTAACTATATATAACTACCATGGAAATCAATTTTAATTTAATGTGTAATGAATCTAAAAGCTTTAAATTTTTCACTACATAAGACGTTTTGTAATAAAAATCATTTGGAAAATTAGAAATTGTTCGTTTATTGGTTAGTATAATAGCACACATATTAAGAGGGGGGATACATTTGCAATTATTATTAATTCAGTATTTATTCTTAGTTGAATAACTGACTGTAAATTTGTAATAATGAATATTGATTAAAAATTTATCAAAAGAGAGGGAAGAAACGTTTTAGTTATACAAAATAAATAAATAAATAAAATCCAATTTTGTTTAATTTTAACTTAAAAAAATAATATTTTAAAGAAAATGTATTCTACTTTTAGGAAAGTGTTTTCTTTTCTAGATTTGAAAAAAAGCATTACTTTGTCATTTGATTTTTTGCTAATAAACCTTAAATTAAAACTAAATCTGTGAAATATCAGAAATTAAATTAAAAAAACCCTCAATTTACTCTTAGTTTATTAACTGGCTGTAAAGATGTAATAATAAGTATTGATTGAAGTTTGTCAAAAATGGGTTAAAATATGTTAACTACGGTACAAAATAAATAAATAAATTAAGGATTTATTTAATTTTAACTTAAAATAAAAATGTTTTTAAGAAAACGCATTCTACCTTCGGGAAAGTTTTTTCCCTAGATTTGAAAAAAATCATTAACTTCTCATTTGTTTTTGTTTTTTTGTTTGTTTGTTTTGTTTTTTTCTATTATACCTTAAATTATTTTTTCAAAAACTAAAGCTCTGAAATATCAAATATTTTTAAAAACTCAATTTACTCTTAATTATTATTTTTATACGTAATTTTAACAGATAATAGTTGATGTATAATATTTTTGATACATAATAGCATATTTTTTAATATATTATATAAAAAAATATAATACAATTATTATGAGAAATTATTAAAGGTGGTAAACAGCCAATAACAATGATAACTGTCTGCAAAGGTGTAATAATGATTATTGATTTAAAAGTTGTCAAAAGGGTAGTGTTTTTATCTAATTTTAACTTTAAAAAAAGATATTTTAAAGAAAATGCATTCTTCTTTCTTTTTTCTCTAGATTTGAAAAAGTCATAAACTTTTCATTTGATTTTTTATTAATATACTTTTTATTAATATAATTTTATTAATATTAATTATTTTATCAAAAACTAAAGCTCTCAAATAACACAAATTTTTTAAAAAAATCAATTTACTCCTAGTTTATTAACTGGTTGTAAAGATGTAATAATGAATATTGATTAAAAATTATCAAAAGGGGGTTAAAATATTTTAGCTGTGCAAAAAAATATGTTTTTACAACGTTTAATCATAAAGCTATGTATATTCAATACATTGTTTTAGAAAGGATGAAATGTGCAAAGAAAAACCTTGTCCTATGATAAAGCTTGTAACTGCTGAATTTCATTACAAATTAGCTGTCATGAGATCATTGAAACTCTTCCTCAACTGCATCTTCATTATTAGGAAAAAAACTGTTTATCTTTAATCTAGAGCAATTTAACCCCTTAACCCTTTCCGGCACACTGTGCCCGGTCTGGGATACCTAATTTTAATTCCAAATTTGCAAACGGTACCAGTAATATTTTAGTAAAATTTTGCTTTAAAATAAAAGCTTAAATTAAGGAATTCAAAATATCTAAAAAATTCGTTAATGAATTCCGGTGTCATTCGGTAATTTCTCTTTTTACTGACAGATTTTGCCCGTGCCGGAAAGGGTTAATGGACAAGCAACAATGTGTGTGTTATATTGCAATCACACCGGAATATCCGAAAAAAATTATTTGAAAATAAGGAATTGCAATTTTCCAACATTTTTGCCCCCACAGTTAAAAGATAAAATTTCGTTAAAAGTTTGTGGTGCGACTCTTGTTTAAATTAGGTGGGATAAAATGTATCCCACCGCCCTTCAAGGGGTTAAAGTGCTGATTCATTACAGGAAAAATTAGAATTAAAATGATGTAGATTGAAAAAAAAGATACATACCACGTACTAGCGACAGCGGAGGCACTAGCGCCATCTATCGGTTCCTCTGCTTTTTAAGTAAAATTTTGATGCTGATAATTACACTATTCACTTCTAGGCACTATACAAAGGTATTATTAAATATAGTCAACGTTGTGAAATCCGCCTATTTATCCTCAACTGTCTATTATCCGCACAAGTTGCTGAAATGTAAACACTGAAAACTGCCATTAACTGTTATACTCATAAAATTAAATTTTATGTTTAAATATGCTTTTTTCAGTGATCAATTTTCCAATAAATAAATATTAAAATGTAAATTGGATATCAATATTTAAATTTCCTCGAGTAACAAAATTTTATCCCAGTGCAAGAAGTAATGAGTGGTCATAGACAACAGTAAAAAAATATTGAAAACCAACCAAAACTGAAACTACCATTGTGTTGTGTCAATGTTTAAAATTTGTATTGTATATAAAATAAATTTTCTTTAATTTTAGTTATTAAATATAATAAATCAATGTTGCATTAAATTTTTATTTACCATTGTTTTTTTTTGTTTTTTTTTTTTTGCAGTTGTTGTTAATATATAGTCAGACTATAAAAAATAAACTATAAAAAATGCATGATCTATAATCCGCTAAAATGTATAATCCACAAAATTTTTGCTCCCCAAGTGTGCGGATTTCACAGAGTTTACTGTAATTATAAAATCATTTTACTCCAAAATATAAATTACCTCGATGTTCAGCATTCCTATTCTTCTGCTATTTGTAGATATAATGGCTGTTAGAGAAACCAGGTTCAAAGTGATACTTGTTATGTTTATTTGTAAAACAAGTTTGAAATTGCACTTCGAAAGTGGCAAATGAGGTGCGTTCGTACTATAACAAATTTTATAAGTATTGAGATTTTGATGCAATAGCTGACAAACTCTTATGAAAAACTGTATGAATACAAAATTTGATACAATAAAATATCTTAAATTCAGTAATTTGAAAATAATAGGGTCCATCTTAAATAGGACGTAATCAACATGGCAAAACTAGAATATCTGCTTACCATGATATATTTTTGAATTGATTACCTATGATAGGATTTAATAGAATGGGGATAGATTTCATTATTATCTTTTTAAATTCTAATTCGATTTTCAAAAAAAAAAAAAAAAAAAAAATGTGTGGGCAAAATTCTTCAATGTTTATATAAATAATATTTCAAGTCATTCGGTGGGGTAGATTTGTGCTGTTTGATGCGGACAGACGGACGGACTAGATATGACGATTATAATTGCAACATATTTATACAAAATCCGACATTTTCCCATAGACCATAATGTAATGGAATACTTTTGAGTGGCTCTGTAAATAAAATGTGACTGTTGCGTTCTTTGTATTCGATACCGAACATCACATAGTAAATCTCTATAACATATATCAATTACAGAGCAATCTAGCTATATTAATGCAAGTCAGAGTTCGGACAGACAGACAGACAGAAAAATCGAATTCTTAAACAATTTCAACTAATATATTGTAAAGCGTTAAAACGCTTAATAGGTTGAAATTTAACTTTTAGAAATTTATAGCATAGACGGTAGCATACTTGAATACTTTTGTACAGCCCTGTACTTTGCCTACTATCTTTATAAATGTGTCAATATTTATCTGAAATTTAAATAACACCAAAACACGCTTAAATTTAATGAAATCACACTTTCAGAGATTATCTTCCATAGACGGCCATGTATCCAATTCTTTGCATGTCATTGTATATCATTTTCCTATGTTCTACAAACATATCTTGATTTACAGAATGTAGTTCATCGTAAAAATGCATAACGCATTTAAAAACCACCTTTAAGCCATTTTCGTCCATACTTTGTAACCCTTACAAATTATTTGTTTTACCCTGTATATGATCTACAGCATTTATACACAACGAAATATGCAAAAATTTTATTAAATTTAAGACTCATATCGCAACTAAAAATGCACTTCTAGCAATCACCTGTAATATACAGTATTTAGGGTACAGTATAGTATCCGAAATCTTTTGTATGCTCCTGTAAATACTAAGTGCATTCTATTAAACAGGAAATAACTTGTAGTAACTCAGCAATGTATATCAATTTCATTGCAAGTGAAATAATTTAACATTATTAAAACACGTCAAAAACAATGTTTCCCTCTATACCATTATATAACGGAATTAGTTTGTGTGTCCCTTTAAATAAATAATAAAAAAAATTTTACATCACATATTATACATAATATATATTTAAATGCACTTAATAGATGCATGTAAATTTCATTCAATTTAAAAGGCTGTAACACAATTAAAATGCACTTGAAACAATTTTTTCCCTTTGGCCGTAATGTAACGGAATACTTTTGACTGTCCATGTAATTGAACTATGTATCCGATTTTCATAAAATTTGAAATAGCTGAACAAAATTCTGCAAAAATTATATATTTAAAATTTCAAAGCATTCGGCCGGGTAGTTTTTGCTTTGTTATATGCAGACAGACAGGCGGACGGACTGAACGACAACTATAGGTGCTATGTATTTAAGTAGTTAGGAACGTACTTAAAAATGGGGATGAATGTTGGTCATCAAATTCGTTAATAAAAAGTACTTGTCCACTGCCAAGTGCAAGAACACAATATTATATTCCTGAATGCAATGTGTAACAAAAAGTTATACTTTTAAATAGCAAGTATTTCTTAAAAGTATTATTTGCTGTAAAGTTGTTCATGTATAATGGTAATATTTTACTGACTTCTCTTCTTTTAAGTCAGTAAAATATTCAAAAAATACATGTATATCACTGCAAATATACAAAAAGATAAAGAAAGAAAAATTTGTAAAAATAAAAGGAATTTTTAGACATTGATAACAATATCATTAGAAAGGGGGAGGTTCGAGGAATGACAATAACGTATGATATCGGAGGGGGTGGGGTGGGGCTAAAAAATTGCTAATGTTATGTATGAACAGCCCCTAAAAAGGAAGGAGCACATTGAAGTTACATAGCTGAAGTGATTTTTCTTTTCTTATAGAAAAAATATTTAACTGTTTCATAGCACTTTTGTTTATTACTAAGAGTAATGACATTTGAAATGATATAACGAACAGTATTTATTAATTTATTATAATGTATGGTAAGAAACAAGTGAGATATCACCAAAAATTCTCCAACTGATGAAATATCTTTCATTTTTAAGCATTATGTATCGAAGTTTTTAAATTAACATTACATATGTTTTATCTGAACTTTTGGTGAACTATTATGATGAGTATTTTTACTCAGTGCATAATGTCATAATAAATTAGACACTTAGATCCACTTTAGTCAGTCCATTTATTACAAAATAATAAAGTTTCACAAAATAAAGTTAAATTAAATTTTCAAACACCAAGTTTTAAAAATTATTTTTCTCAGGCATGGAATGTAAATAGGGAGAATAAGTGTTTATTTTTTAAACGCAGTGGAATATCATCGAGCAAATATGAAACCAATATTTCTTTGAAATATAATAATAATGCATATAGATTGTATATAATCACAGAAGTGTATTGGTGGTAGTAATATCAAATACTTTTAAATACATACACATTTGTTTTGATATACATTTGTATTACAAACAATGACACTAGTTTAACAAAAGGAGTCTACACAGTACATAAGAAAAAACAAAATTTACAATTCTCGTTTCAAACAATATCAACCAGCAATATATATAAATAAAAAATAACAACGGAGTACGACGACAGTTAGTAAAATTGCCTTATCATTGGGAACCAAAAGTAGACAGACATAAGTGATACGACAGAGCACAAGATTACTCGAAGTCAGTTCTATTACATTAATCTCAATGCACTACCGTAAGTGGCAATGTCCATGCGGATGTCAAGAACACATTTGAGTGAAATTGATAAAGCGAAATGCTCTTGTTACGTGTCACTTTTTAGTTCAAGGGCCCAAACGTGCTGAGGCCATCCAGTCCTGCCTTTAGATTTTCGGTCTCCAATCGATCCAGGAGTAAGATTAGCCTAAAAAAGAATATACATTAATATTAATATACATCTATAAACAGCATATAAAATATAATTTAAAACATATATGAAGTATTGCATTAAAATTCTAATTCAGTAAAAAGTAGTGCAAATGTTAATAATTATAGGAAAAATTTTTGTCTCTTTATGATAATGTTTGTTTTATACTCAATGTGGTTTTCAATCGAAATTGAAAAAAGTACTAACTAAGAAAAAAGTTACACCTTGGGGCAAAATGGAATAATCGTTTTTATGCAACAAAATTAACCACATAACAGGAATTCAATAGCGTAATAGCTATCGTTGTTTTTCATTGACAACGTTCCAAATACATCGTTTTGCATAAACAACGACATCTATTACTGCAATTAGTCTGAAATTATTATTTTGAGACTTAGAATGCAATTTAATAATTACTATAACAGTTGAGTATGATAACACAGAATAAATTCTTTCAAAGAACAATTCATAGAATAATTTATTTTAGTGATACGAAGGAAAAAAAACAGTGGATGCTTTTAACAATTAGAGCCTTAAAATTCTGAAATAATAGAGAATATAATCTTTAATTCCGAAGATTCCGGGGGTTAAACGGAAGTAAAAACATTATTTATACAGTATCAAAAGCCGATATTTTAAAGCTGTTTTTACTCGATAATGTATTTAAATATGTGACATAAATACACAAACAATTCGTCTCTACATGCATGAAATTTTAGTTTTCGCAGAAAATAGAGATAATTTTTTACTTTCTTAAACATGAGACATATCTTTTATTGTAGTCGTTTATCAACTTATTTTCATTCATATTTGATTTTTATAATGCGAAAGTGGATTTAAAACACAAACTTTAACTATATTTTGGAAAAGTATGCTACATGTATAAGAAAAGTTTTTTTTTTTTTTTTTTTTTTTAATTTCATATGGGAAAAACTTATGCATGCGTGCAAAAATTTGAAACAAAAAGTATCTTCTTTGATCTTTTGATCTTTATGATAACTTTAAAGAGTTGGGAGAGGAACTGCACGAACCCTTAATAGATAATCAGCAATAAATTTAAAAAAAAAATTCAATTTTTATGAAATTTGGGCTTGATTTTAAAACCGGCCTAAAAATTTTAATACATCGAATTCTAAACGTTAACATACACAAAATAAAACTATTTTTCTGTTTCAGAGAAATATTAATATAGTAAATGATCAGATGGCATATAAATTATGATTGTATAGCAGTGCTTGTAAAAATAGTTCCTTGATATTAAATTAAGACGAAATAAGGGACTTTTAGAAACGCTTATGAAATAAAACTTATTCAAAATTGTTAAAGCAAGGAAAACGTCAATCAAAAAATATTCATTGTGCATAGTTTCTTTTATTTCATACTATATCTTTTGAACTTATAAAATATGAGTTTTAATAACATAATGATACATTCGTAGAACAAAAACTTAAGCAGCTAAAACACTTCGAATTTTCTAATGCTTAGTAATTATCGTTGCAATAAGTTAAAAAAATCATTAAGAAAACTACACACTTCTAGATAAATCAATGTTAATATAGAATTATAAATCGGATATAGATGAATGAAAAATGAAACATTTATTAAATTCGATAATGTTCAAGTAGTAAATTTGTTTCAATAAATGTTACTTAAAATGAAAAAGTTGCAAAATAATGTATTTTAAAGCAATATTGATTACACAAATATCACTTATTTAAAATATTACTTCAAATATTACTTATTGTACGCATAAAATATTACTTATGTATATTTCATTTTAAGATGTATTTCTGAAAGGACAACAAGTTTTCGCTTATTTTGTTTAAATATTTTATAGTAGCTTTTAGCAAAATAGTTTTTTCTCTTATTTTTGCCTATATATAACATTTTGTAGTTATTCAGAAATAATTTTGTTATGTATATATTATATATTTATATACTTCTTTTCACTTTGAATGGTGCATTCAAGTACACGCATCGAAATTACTTACTTACTAACGCTTTAGGAGTGCATAATAACTAGATTGAAAATTTTTGTTGCAATCTATGAGCAACTTCCGTCTTTTATTTATTATCTTTTACGGTAGTTAAATGTAATAGACATACATGAGCTTTTATATCACTCCTGAGAATTTCTTAGTTCTGCTGGAAAACTTAATTTAATCACTATGCATGATCTTTTCTTTCTTATAATTTTCCTTTGTTTAAAACGATAAAAAAAGAAATGCTAATAAAGTCTCCTGGCACGCACATCCGATGCCTACTAGCTAGCTAAATGATCCAGGAAACTATATCATAATTACTGTAGAATATATGATTTTTCGTCCGTTTTAGAAGATTTCCTTGCACTTTAAGTAACGTTTGTTTAAATTACTACCCCACGTTTATTTAATTTTATGTATTCTAATTTTTTCATTAAATTTTCTCCACAGTTCAGTGTCCTCTAATCAATGTAAATGCAAGATGTGTCCTTTTTTCCCCTATATTCATTCTCCGCACTTGGTTTATGATCATTACTAAAACTAATAACGAAGCTTAAACTCTTGTAATGAAAAAATGGCTGCATTTACGCATATTGAAACCAGTGGCTTAGCGTCAGGTGCTCTTTACTACCAGTATTATTATGTACAAAGTTTGGTCTTATTAGAATTTTGTGTATTATACGATTAAATAAAGCCAAATATATTCCGACATTATGTATAAAGTTTGGACTTATTTAATCTTTGAGGGTTTTACGATTAAATAAAGCCAACTCTATTCTGACAATTTCTTTTGCGTAAAAAATATGAAAGTTGGTGACAATATCATTCAATAACGTGTGTGCGCAGCGTGCACGACTTCGCGCAATGCCGTGTAAAGCTGTAGATTGTGCCGCGTAGAATCATCTGAAACACTTAAACAATACATGTTATGAAAGACATTTAAATTTGTGGGGTAATGAATCTATTTTCCTTGAATTTTACAAAACAAAATTAAAGAAAATCAAATTTGAAAATCAAAGTATGGATTTATCGTCTTTTTAGTATCGGAAAAAATATTTAACAGTTAATTTTTTAACATTAATTAACTCTCAGCTCCGGAAAAAAGATTATATTTGAAATGCGAATAATTTTTGACAATTGCTTGATCAGTTCGAGCGCTATGCTGCACTGTGTGTTAAAAAGCAAAGCTTTGAGAATATGTAGCCGTATCATCTACCTGCTTTCCAGTTTTCACCAAACAGACAATTGTGTTCGAACAGAAGTAACTTCGTAATTAATTTGAATAACGTAAACTCCTTTCAGACACATATTCTAGATTAGAGGTCTGCACGGGCCGGAATTTCCAGGCCCGGGCCCGGCCCGGCCCGTTCAAATTTTTATATTTTAGGCCCGGCCCGGCCCGTAGAGAAATCAGGGAAAACAGGCCCGGCCCGTTTTGGCCCGTTACAATTTCTACTATTTCTAAAAAAATCAGATTTTTATCATATAATTAAGATTTTTTTAAAGAGTACTGCATACATATCTATGGAATGATTTTACAGTATATTTTACAGGAAATACACATTAGTAACATTAATGATTACTAAGATTCTTAAGCTTTCAACATTCAAATAAAGATTCATTAAAAGATTAATATGGCTTAGAATAAAAGAAAGAAAAAAGAAATTTATAAACATCGTAACTTTTGAAGCTGTTTAATAAAGAAAGATTTATAAAAATATTTCTATATCATTTTATTAAAGATTTTAAATCCAAATTCATACGTTAATTCAAAGAAGCTCCTTTCTGATACATTTCTAAATTCATTTTTTTCTCAGAAATGCATAAGATTAGCAGGTGTGTTTATTCAGAAACTATATAATCGAATGGCGTTATCCATTTTTTGATACAAGCAATTTAAGATCACTGCAAGCAAATAAAATATTGTCATAGTTAGCGTTTTAAATAGAATTTCCGGAAGCGATAGCATGGTAAGGGAGAAAAACCTGCAACCATTTGAGAAACTATTGTATCTCAACAAGGTTATACAAGTATTTTACTTACCAAAAATGAAAAACGCTATTCGATTCCAAATCCCTTCAATAGTCAGGCTTATCCCTTTTATATTTTTACAATTAAAAATTAATGTAAAAATGTGTCAAACTTTCGCGTTATTAAAAAATTAATTTAAAAACCATCAAGAAGTATATATCCAAAAATTAAGCTAACATAAGCTCTTTATCGCTGTTCATAATTTTACAGATTGTGTTGTCTGCCCTACAGATCTTGAGAACAATTAAGTCTTCTTTCGGTCCGGCAAGTCTATATGTAGAAAAATAATGCCTTGATATCCAATTTTGATCTTGGCCTTGCACGAGTCAGTTTAAAAAATATTAAAACGGGTTACACACAATTAACTGTCCGATGTCGATCTCTACACTGCACAAGTTACATTTTTATATTTGATGCTGTCAAACTAGTATGGCTCGTGATGCACATTTATATTTATTCTCGTTAAAACCATTTTCGTTGAAAATAGGTTTATATTTTATCGTTTATGTTTAAATCTTCAAAACGGGCCGGTAGGCCCGAAAATTTTTATATCGGCCCGGCCCGTTTATTTTGTTTGTCGGCCCGGCCCGTTGAAAAAAACATTCTAATTCTGCCGGCCCGGCCCGTTAGCAAATTCGAAACGATTCCGCCGGGCCGGGGGGAGATCCCGTGCAGACCTCTATTCTAGATACTATGAAAATGCGAAAAATTGTAAAAATAATTGATTTTCTGAGTCCAATATGATGAAATATCTTCTTTTTTTTAAATCATATGTAATTGTCATGAATCAAATGGATTCATAAAACGGCTTTAATGTTAAATAAATGTTTGTAAAAGCATATATTTTATGTTTTGTTTTCCATCAATTTATAAAGCATGAATTAATAAAGCGTATCTAATAAAACATACCTAACGTCGTTAATACGACTCTCACTTAACAGTCATCAAGTAGAATACGTTCAAATAAATGAAACTTCGTCAGACTATATAACTTTACGTTATTAAATCATGGAAATAATATTAAGTCTATGATTTAATTTTCGGTATTCATCGAGAATAAATATCAATTAATTCCAATATCAAAAGCATAAGAAATGTCATAACTATAGAAATCTAATCTCCTAATAATTTTTAAAAAAGTTACTAATTAAAATATTAGCTAAATGCAGAAAGAAATCTATGCATTCTGAAAATATTTGATTGGTTTCCCTGATCCCCAACGCCCCACCAGTGGCCGAGAGGTACGGACCTCTCAACTGGTAGACGGCAGGTGCTGGGTTCGAACCCAATCGCGGCTGTCGGCCTAACCGTTCGGAGTTTTCGTGGTTTTCTTCGAACCTTGCGTAAATACGGGTTAGGTTCCCTTAGAAAGACCCCCACGAAGGGCATTCCCCCTGGTCCTATATCCCTAGCGCAGATAATCGGACAACAAAAAATACACCAAATACACCCTGATCCCCAACAGGGAGCAAGTAAATGGAAACTGGGCATGATATATTTCTCATAGCTTTGAAATGAAGACTTTTATTTGCTTAAAAGAAAACTCTTACAAAACCGGCGGCAAATAACAAAAATACTGATTGACATCAACATTTAGGTTGGAATTGAAGGAGGAAAGAAAAATATAAACTGTCGGTCGAACTGTAAGAGAAATTTGATACAGTTGGGCTGATAGGTTAATCCAAAGGGAAGGATAAACACGGGCTCTTCAGAAAAAGTCAACTTGAAATGGCAGCTTTAATCTTTTCTATATCCAAAGTAACGAAATATGTACTATCGCCGTAAAACTTTTCTTATTACTCGAGATGCCGATTCGCTTTTTTTTCTAATATGTTTAGGATGATGGGAGATATTTTTTTTTTTATTTTTTGAAAGAAATGTTATGTATTAGAAAGAAATTGAAGTAATGAATACCAATTCCTTATACTTGCAGCTGAAAGTCTCATATCGATGTTTTTTATTTCCAGTACCATCTTTATGGAGGAAGGGGCATGACCAGGGCTAAAGTTCCAAATTAGTCAGGAGTTTTTGATTAGTAAAATATCATATACAGTATGGAACCATTTATCCGGAAACCAGTTAACCGGAAAACCAGTTATCTGGAATGATATTTCTAATCTATGATGATGGAATCTTTGCAGAAAAAAGTGTCATACACATCTAATTTTACATAAATATTGCTTGAAACAATTGTATAATTTGATGATTGCATCTAGTATTTGAGATGGAAATGCATTTAGTTATACTTTAGATGTTTTCTATTTTCATGCAGAAGAAACAAGAATTTTTGTTTCTAAAGCATTCCCATAAATTACATTCTATCAAATTTTATTTTTTAATCTTACTTGAATCTTATTCTTAATTCAAGTAATCTAATAATTAATTTAAGATTAGAAGTAATACCACAACCACATATATTCCATAAAACTTATCAAATGGATGCTGCTTTAATGCCCAACCAGTTAACCAGAAAAACCAGTTATTCGGAATGCATCTGACCCCAACCATTCCGTATAAATGGTTCTGTACTGTATTTTATTTTTCTAATTTTAAAATCATGCATATATCACTGATGTGGACACTACTATTTCTGTGCACATACAAAATGCACAACAATGAATGAGTTATTTAAATGAATATTTTTAAATTCTAGCATTCAACGCATATTTTTAAAAAATATAGTATATATTTATTTTGAGCAATAAGTGTTTTCTTGTATTAAAAAAAACATAATTAATTAATTACATACTGTTATAGATACCAGTGTTATCATAAAGCGAATCACTGTCATTTATTGTCGTTAGCTATTATTTTATTATTTGAAAGAAAGTATGAATGTTGAAACTTCAGGGTGAATTTCAGCCACTCTATAGTTTTACTGAGATTTTAATGTCATGATTTACAATACTAAAAACCAGACATATTTATCTTATAGCCACATGTAATTAAAAATTACATAAATTCCGTACCTGAAAAAAAAATTACTTATATTCAAGAGTTGCAAATATTTGCAGCTGAAATTGATTTTTTTATAGCTATATGCATACATAATTACAAAAAAATTATATTACAATAGACAGGCAAGGACAAAATTTTTGGCAGATTTTTAAAATTTATCATATGCTATTAAATTTTCTAATATTTTTTATATTGACTTAAAAAATTATTAAATAACTATTGTCGTAACTATGAAAGACAAAGTATCTACATTGTTGTAAAGATTCCATGCTATCATAAAAAAAAAAATATTTACAAAATATGTCTGTTTTCAGCCAAAAATATCGCTGGCAAGTACAACTAAATCGATCACCATTCTAAAACAGTTAAAAGAAAATTTGGTTTTTGAGCAAATTTTTGATAGTGTTGTTGTAGAGTTCGGCTGCTATCACTTTACCTTTTTTTCCCCAATGTGTTAGATGTTATTTGAATTGTTTAAAAATTAAATTACTGCAAATCGATTTTTGGACTTTTTTCCCGCTAGATTTGCAAAATCGCACACTGTGCAATGTAAGAAAAGGTCTTGTAATCATGGTAAAAACTCGATTATGGAAATATTGGCATATTTTTACTATCCGTTTTCAACTATTTTTACAATGATGCCATATCTGCGTGTGGATGCATGCATCTATAATAAACGTTCTTCACGCTTTCAGATTTCCACAACTCGTATTTGGTGTTTTTATGAAAATGGAACATAAATCTCTTAATGTACACACGGAAGCATAAATCTCTTAATGTATTGTTGGAATCGTCCGGGGTGAATTTCCTCGTCCTGACTGTTCCTGTTGGAGTGATCAAGAGGTTGCGTGTTCGAGTGTCGATGTAGACAGCGAGGACGACTTCTTACCTAGAACGAAGCGTACTAAATGAGCTGGGAGATTGCGCCTAGTGTTTGCACATAAATATATAGCAGTTATTTGTTACATAGCTTGCTTTTTTTCTTGAAAAGAATATGTAAATACCTCCATTTTCTGTAAATATTGATCTATTTTTATTGTATTTCTATGCATCTTTGTGACATTTATTTTAAAATAAATGCATGCAGTAGTGCTTTTAAACTTGAAATTTGTTTGTCCATTACTTAATTAACGAAAATTTTAATTTTTAAATTTGAGTGTAATCAAATAACTGGATTGGGCACTAACTTGGACTTTGGACAGCCGCCATCTTGAACGTCCGCCATCTTGGATTGCATAATCCCTGAACGTCCACCATATTGGACGTCTTAGCTATCAGAACTCCAAGCTTGGACCGGCTTCCCTTCCAGCTAAGATTAGTATTACATTAGTTGGAAAACGTCCAACGTCCAAGTGATCTTTGAACCGTCCAGATTCTGACGTCACGCCTATGTCAGACGTCTAATTTTTCAGCCTGGTCATTGCTGGTCACGTGACCAGGCATAGCAAAAAAAAATGTTTTTCAGATTAGGTCGTGACGTAGGAGGGCAGTGGGTCAGTCGTGAGTTTTGCGAAAGTGTATATTTGTTGATTGTGCGTGTTTCGAGTGTTTCAGTAAACAAGTTCTTCTTAGTCAGGCGCAATCGAACCTGTACTGTATGTTTTATTCGCTTGTATAAAAACTGCTGAGCGCCTGCATAATGTTAGACTGAGTGTTTTGATAACACCCTGTATACAAGTTAGATGATGGCGAAAATTTGTCAAGAGATGGAATGTTATAGGTCACTATTGCAAGAACTGTATATTCATTTTCGAAAAAATTACCCATCGAATTTAATATCTACATTTCTTCCATTATTCTATAACGATAATTGATAATTTTTTTCCCTTATGTCTCAATTATATACAGGGTGAGTCATAAGTATCGAAACAATAGGCTATCTCCGCCCCAAAGCACATACTTTCATAATTGCAGTTTCATAAAAAAAGGTGCGAAATGTGATGATATAAATTGCAACTTCATGGGGGATCTATTTGAAAAAAATACGAAAATTAAATTTTTACACGGCCCCCGCAGAGCTGAATTCCATGTTAGGAAATTATTTCTTATGCATTCTTGAATTAAACAAAAAAAAATCATCTCCATATCTATAAATCTCATAGCAATATTAAAATCCAAAGTTCTCCAAAATTCGTGACTTACACCACTTAACCATGCATCTAAACAAAAAGTCATTGCTGGTCACGTGACCAGGCATAGCAAAAAAAAATGTTTTTCAGATTAGGTCGTGACGTAGGAGGGCAGTGGGTCAGTCGTGAGTTTTGCGAAAGTGTATATTTGTTGATTGTGCGTGTTTCGAGTGTTTCAGTAAACAAGTTCTTCTTAGTCAGGCGCAATCGAACCTGTACTGTATGTTTTATTCGCTTGTAATTTTTTTCCCTTATGTCTCAATTATATACAGGGTGAGTCATAAGTATCGAAACAATAGGCTATCTCCGCCCCAAAGCACATACTTTCATAATTGCAGTTTCATAAAAAAAGGTGCGAAATGTGATGATATAAATTGCAACTTCATGGGGGATCTATTTGAAAAAAATACGAAAATTAATTTTTACACTGCCCCCGCAGAGCTGAATTCCATGTTAGGAAATTATTTCTTATGCATTCTTGAATTAAACAAAAAAAAATCATCTCCATATCTATAAATCTCATAGCAATATTAAAATCCAAAGTTCTCCAAAATTCGTGACTTACACCACTTAACCATGCATCTAAACAAAAAGTCATTGCTGGTCACGTGACCAGGCATAGCAAAAAAAAATGTTTTTCAGATTAGGTCGTGACGTAGGAGGGCAGTGGGTCAGTCGTGAGTTTTGCGAAAGTGTATATTTGTTGATTGTGCGTGTTTCGAGTGTTTCAGTAAACAAGTTCTTCTTAGTCAGGCGCAATCGAACCTGTACTGTATGTTTTATTCGCTTGTATAAAAACTGCTGAGCGCCTGCATAATGTTAGACTGAGTGTTTTGATAACACCCTGTATACAAGTTAGATGATGGCGAAAATTTGTCAAGAGATGGAATGTTATAGGTCACTATTGCAAGAACTGTATATTCATTTTCGAAAAAATTACCCATCGAATTTAATATCTACATTTCTTCCATTATTCTATAACGATAATTGATAATTTTTTTCCCTTATGTCTCAATTATATACAGGGTGAGTCATAAGTATCGAAACAATAGGCTATCTCCGCCCCAAAGCACATACTTTCATAATTGCAGTTTCATAAAAAAAGGTGCGAAATGTGATGATATAAATTGCAACTTCATGGGGGATCTATTTGAAAAAAATACGAAAATTAAATTTTTACACGGCCCCCGCAGAGCTGAATTCCATGTTAGGAAATTATTTCTTATGCATTCTTGAATTAAACAAAAAAAAAAATCATCTCCATATCTATAAATCTCATAGCAATATTAAAATCCAAAGTTCTCCAAAATTCGTGACTTACACCACTTAACCATGCATCTAAACAAAAAGTTTTTGACTCATTTTGAAAATAAGAAAGGGATCATCCAATTATTGTGCGTTTTTAAATGTCGATTTAAGACAGTGCCTTCTCATGCTGTAATTTCAGAGTGGTTGGAATCAAAATGTATTTAAAATTACGTCATTAGAAAAATGTTAAGCTTCATAAATGAAAATGCATGTTTTCTTTGAAAATGAGATCATTTCAACAATAGAAATTTCCCCTTTTTTAATATTAGGATATAAGTTTTAATTTATTGTTATATTACTCTTTTCTTGCACGTGCAGTATATGCTCGAAAACGTTGAGTAGTATCACTTTAGATATTTTCAATATTAAATTTTGCATGATGTTAAAAATATATATTTCCTTTTACCTTGATCCAAAACTGGATCTGCAATTTCAAAAATAAAGTGAAAATATAATGAAAATACTGAGCTCAAATAAAACTTTCTTTTATCTCATGCATATTAATCCTTCAAAATTCACTATCACAGTGCCAAAATTAAATGACAATGTATGCTCAGCATGGGGATTCTAATGATATAAAATTCTGTGCATTAGTTCTTGAGATATGATTATTGCTAAAATCACGTAAATCATGCAAAATGCAACATATCAGTGACAACTAACCTAATCTGCAACAACTTATGTCAGCATCTAACTGAATCTAAAGCTTGCATTAGTGAAAGTTGCATTAGTTGTAACAGCTTTTGAGGAAATTGTGAAAAAGGCAACATAGCAGCACCACTTGTTAAACAATTTACACCATAATGGTATACAACACATCATATTAAGGAGTAACTGAATCTGAAGTTTCATAAAAATCCGCGAATTAATTCTTGAAACAGAGTTATATCACGGAAGTCGCAAAAAATGCAGCATAGCAGCACCACCTGTTGAGTGGTTTACACCAAAATAAAGAAAAAGTCAATTCATGTCAAAGACTAAATGCCAAGGACTCTGAAGTCTGACGAAAATCCGTGTATTAGTTCTGGAGTTTGAGAGGAAATCAGAAAAATGATGCACAGCAGTTCCACCTGTTGAGCTATTTACACGAAAACTAATTAGCACTAATTTATATCAGGGACTAACTAAATGCAAATTTTTATTAAATTCCTTGCTTTAGTTTTTGAGATAGAGTGCTCAAAAAATTGTGTCACATACATGCAGACAGACATTTTGTAAAAACATGTTTTTCGGGTTCTCTGGCTCCTAAAAGTTTAAATCCGTCGAAAACCAGAATTCAAGAATATTTACAAATCCGATTATTTCTTGTTGTAAAGGCACAAGAAAGTAATAAAAAAAATCTCAAAAAGAAAAAAAACAGATAAATGATATAAACAGTACCAGTATTAAGACGTCTCTTCATACATACAGGGTGATTCAGCTCGTCGGTGACAAACTTTAAGGATCGATAGAGCACACCTAGACGAACATTTTTGAATAGGGAATGTAGGGTCCCTGACGCGATGGTAAGGCGCTAGGCGCTTTCGAAAATTTGGGTGCCGAAATTCGAAACGTCATAAAAACTAGGGAAATGGTTAGATTTTCTTGCTTGTTGCGTCGAAATGATTCTGTTTGTTTAGACTTTCTTCAGTACCAATTTGATAAGCGTATCTCTTAAAACATGGATAGGGGGCGCTGCACACTTTGGAGAGCTAGACAACAACTTTAAGCCCGTTATTTTGATAATTTAACACATGCTCGCCAAAGTTTCTACTCTAACTTAAAGTTTGAACCCAAAAGTAGAGCCCTGCAAAAAGCGTAAGAGCCGGAATAAAATGTCAAAGTACAGGGTGGTCGAAACTCGAAGGCTCCTAAGAGATAAACAAACAGATTTCTTGACTTATGGCATGCATTTTCATGATTCTGTTTGCTGGGGCTCTCTGAAACTCAGTTGAACGGTACAAAAAGAAACATCGATAGGGGGCGCTTTGGGCAAAAAACATAATTCGTTGACATTTCGGACGCTAACTGGAAACGGGGCGCTACGATCAGTTAGTAATAATGAAAACATTTTTTCTACCTCTGCTCAACACTTCTGAATAAATTTAGACCAAAAACATCAATGATACTGGAAATTTATTTACAAAAAATAACACTACAGAAGATGCTCGAAATTTCGACCTTGGGCCATGATGCAGGCTTCGCACCTCCGTCGCATTGAGGAGTGTGTGTTTCCAACAATGCCAGGAGTATCTCTGATCTGCCCTGCAGCTGCCACAATGCGCGCCACAAGTTCTTCAGCACTGCTGACAGGTGTATGGTATACCTCGGCTTTCAGGTAACCCCAAAGGAAGAAATCCAAGCAGGTGAGGTCTGGTGATCGGGCAGGCCAGTGAACTGGACCCCCACGCCCGATGCACCGCTGGCCATACCTTGCGTTTAGATGGAGACGCACGTCGTTCGTGTAATGGGCCGGAGCTCCATCGTGCTGGAACCACATCTGGCGACGCGAACCTTCGGGTACGTGCGCCTCCTCCAGAAGCTGCGGCAGCACTTGATCCAGGAAAATCAGGTAATTTCCACCTGTCAGCCGTTCAGGTAACAAATAAGGGCCAACGAGGCAATCCCCCAGAATGCCGGCCCACACATTTACTGAGAAACGCTCCTGGGCTGCTCGGCTTCTGGTTTCATGTGGATTTTCATCACACCACACATGACTGTTGTGGGCGTTCCACATTCCCTCCCGGCTGAAGGTGGACTCGTCCGTAAACAAAATGCTGTTTACAAAACGGGGATCCCTGGATCTCATCGCCAAGTACCATCTTGAGAATTCCACTCGAGGGCCAAAATCCTGCTCTCTGAGCAACTGCACCCGCTGGATGTGGTAGGGGTGCAGATTCCGGGAACGTAAGATGCGCCACGCAGTTGCTTGCGAAATGCCAACATGTCTGGCGATATCTCTCGTGCTAAGACCTGGGTTGTCCTCAACCAGGTTAAGCACAGCCTCTTCGTTGTCGGGGGTGCTCACTGATCGCTCCCGTTCAGGCCTGCCTCCGTCGAAAGATCCCGTTGTGGACAACCTCTGGTGTACTCGAGCGAAGAAGGCATGGCAGGGGATTTGCCTGTTGGGGTAACGCTCGGCGTACAACCGCTGAGCGGCTCGTCCATTACAACCAGCAGCGCCATACGCCAAATGCATGTCAGCCAATTCAGAGTTTGTGTACCGTTCCATCCTACTACCGATCTGCAGACAAGTAACCCGAAGCTTAAGTAGGTACCGCACGTTCAAAAGACGTGTCTGCGCATACAACTACGTCATCTCGCGTTGTCGTCTACGCATTACGTATCTTTTGCATATCGATATGGTACGATATCTTTTGCATAAATCAGCAAAAAGCACCTTATGTAAATTTTATTGCGCGCATTGTGCATGATTGAAACCAGCTATGTTTGTTAAAAAAAAAAAAAAAACTGCAGTTTTAATAGCTTCTTATGATAAGTAAATTATTCTCTTGTTTTGTTTCTAACTGATCGTAGCGCCCCGTTTCCAGTTAGCGTCCGAAATGTCAACGAATTATGTTTTTTGCCCAAAGCGCCCCCTATCGATGTTTCTTTTTGTACCGTTCAACTGAGTTTCAGAGAGCCCCAGCAAACAGAATCATGAAAATGCATGCCATAAGTCAAGAAATCTGTTTGTTTATCTCTTAGGAGCCTTCGAGTTTCGACCACCCTGTACTTTGACATTTTATTCCGGCTCTTACGCTTTTTGCAGGGCTCTACTTTTGGGTTCAAACTTTAAGTTAGAGTAGAAACTTTGGCGAGCATGTGTTAAATTATCAAAATAACGGGCTTAAAGTTGTTGTCTAGCTCTCCAAAGTCTGCAGCGCCCCCTATCCATGTTTTAAGAGATACGCTTATCAAATTGGTACTGAAGAAAGTCTAAACAAACAGAATCATTTCGACGCAACAAGCAAGAAAATCTAACCATTTCCCTAGTTTTTATGACGTTTCGAATTTCGGCACCCAAATTTTCGAAAGCGCCTAGCGCCTTACCATCGCGTCAGGGACCCTACATTCCCTATTCAAAAATGTTCGTCTAGGTGTGCTCTATCGATCCTTAAAGTTTGTCACCGACGAGCTGAATCACCCTGTATAAGTGTTTTTCTCGCCGATCGTTAAATCCCATGTTAACCTACTGGTAAATTTAAACAAGGGATATTTTAATATATAATTATAGAAAGGCGGTTTCTTCTATGTGAAAGTAGACAGTCGATGTCGATGTGTTGAAATTTCAAAAATTATATTCCGAAATTTTAAATATGTTTAAAAACGCAGTAAAAATTTAAATATTTTCTAGAGCAAAACTTTCGAAATTCAATAAAAGGTAATTTTGAAAAAACAACATTTTTAGAAGCATAAATTTCGTAAGATGGTTCGCAAACTTCCTCCCACCAACGCAAAACTTGCTGCCAGATTTTCTAATTTAAGTAAAGGCATAAAATTTGTATTTTTGCTACTGAAGCGAGTTGGAATTTAATAGCGTTTTCTCTTTTTTAATAAATAAATTAATTATGAAGTTGAAAGCAATTCTTGTCACGTGGCGACAAGTTTTTCTCCTTTTTTGCTGCCGCGTAGAGATTTTGATTCAAAATTGGCACTGTAACAGTATTTTCTAAAAGATATTTTTTTCCAAAAAATGGTAAACGCTATTCAATTACATAATTTCTAAATAAGAACACGATAAGAACACTGTCGATTCTATGCATTTCCGTACAAAAATAAATTCAGAAATGTGTCAGCAGGGGTGTAGTCGTAAAAATAACAGACGCTATAAGCAAAGGGTATACGCTCAAGGTAAAAGATATACGGTAGAATGTGTATATTATAACTTTCTTGAGAAACAGAGGGTCTACGGTGATCCTTTAAAAAATCCAGAAGGTATACGTCGTACATCCCTGTATACCCTCCACTCCACTACAACCCTGTGTGTCAGAATGTAACTCCTTTGGATTTGAGAACAGCTTTATGTTCTACGCAACGTGAAAATAGTTTTGGCTTTGAAGAAGGAGGGGGAGGATTTATTAAATTAAAACAAGTGTGTGTGTGTGTGTGTGGGGGGGGGGGGGGTTCTCAGCTCCTATAACCCATTTGGAACGGGTGTCTTTTACAGAATTTTTAATCTTTTATCACCAGATTTTCGAAACAGAAGTTCTTCCTCAATTGAATCCAGAAAATGTTTGGATTAAATAAGGGGAAATTTACAATAAAAATTTAATTGTGAGAATGATTAAGTATTCTGATCACCTTTTGCGTCACGTATACCAGTCGCTTGTCCCCAAGGGGTTTAAAGCATCTAAAATATTTTCTCCTATGAAATGGAGATTATGAATATTACTCGTACTTCCTTATATCTTCCTTGCATTTAAATAAAAGTTCCTATTTAAATTGGTTCCCTATCATCTGTGGCACATAAAGGATCATTATCTAAAAAAAATACAAGAATTGCACTAAAACCTTCCATTTTTCGGAAGATTTCCTAAATGAATAAAAACTCCACTCTATATAATATCCTTTTACCAAATAAATGAAATAAAGAAGGTTTTATGTTGACTAAATATTTATAACCCATGCCGCAAAGAAATATCGCCCTCATACAATGAAAACGAATCCTGCCATGTGTTTTTCTTTTCGGTAAGGGGATCGATAGATTCCGCCCATCAGAGGAGTGTGCGCTTAGCCAAAAAAATGCAATGCCTCATTTAGACCCCTCCGTGGAATGCAAGTTCTTATTTCCCGGCTTCGTCACTATATTTGTCCAGCTGCGGTGTCACGAACATTTGTCCTTCCGTATTTATATCATAAGCGGTTCTTTCATACGAACTACATATCAAGAAATGATTGCGAGGCACTAAATTCAGATTTCGTGACATCATGCTCAGCAAGTATGAGCTTTTTATTTTATTTTTCTCCGTTTCTTAATAAAATAAATCTATGTGCAGCGAGACATACAGACACAGATACAGAACAACTGGCTGAACTGCAGACACTGCTATCTCAATCTCCCTGCTGCTTAGATTAATCTGGCCTCAAGGGATACCCCTATCTGCTGCTAACGTCAAAATGAATCACTGTCGAGATTTCTGCAATTAATTATCTGCATAGAGTTCAATCTAAGCTAACCAAGTCTAACATGTTATACATGATTTGAGATATTTCATTTCGCATACGTTTTCTTGGTAAAAAAAAAAAAAAAAAAAAAAAAACGTTGTTGAAGCGTGCAGGTGTAATGTATAAACATGTATGCAAGTATCTTTCCATGAATCGTTTTCCTTTTTCTCTCACTTCCATATATAATGGTAAATACCCTCATGTACAGCAGCAATTTTGTGTAAAGTATTGTCTCATTTCAGACTGACCTACGGATAAAAAAAAGTTATTGAAGTATGCAAAAAGAGAAAATTCGTAAACAGCAGTTTCGATAACATACATTCGGCACACGTCATTCAATATACATATGTTTAAAACTTAATTGTTTGTGACTCACCAACTCTGATTTGAAAAAAAAGATACTTAGATGTTATACACTATCTGCCAAAAAGTATTTGTACACTTTCAGTTTTTGACATTTTGTCAAATATTTAAAAATATACTGGTCGGATTCTTCTGGAACTTCAGAAATATAAAGATTATGTTTCACTTTATATTTATTTACATTCATTTGTTAAGCGGGTAATTAGGGGGCCGGCAAAAAAACAAAGAATAATAGAAATATTTGGGATCGCCCTGTACATGAAAATGCACGAAATGACTTATCGCTTTGGAATACAAATATATGAATACAGTAGAATATGTACACTAATTTTTGTGAGAATAGCATGTATATTTATGGCGATAGAGCGATTTTTTTGAAAAATTCAAAAAATTCTGGTATGTTTTTTGTTTATATCATACTGGGTTTTTGACCAAATTTAACGCAAATTTCAGAAAAATTGGCAAAATGCAGTAGAAAAAATGTAGCGCAATTGGAATATAAATATATTAAATATTTTATGAAATATGAGTAGTTGTATAAAATAATTTTTATCTGCGCATGCGCGAACTAGAAAAACATTTTTTTACATCATTTAATAGTCAATTCTATGGAGTGACTTATAAAAAAAATCCAATCAAATATCGTGAAAATTCAAAAAGATATCATTATTTTAGTGAGTTGTTTTTACTCTGCTCTCTAAAAACGGCTGAATCTTAAGGGATTCTCCACAAATTGACATTTTTTAAAAACTGACTTTAAAAAAAAAACTAGTATTGAATTAATACAATATCTAATACAATATTGCTGCTAATAAGTACTTGAGAATTGTGATAGAAAAGAAAAAGAGCTTTATTCGCATTCAGGGCCAAAACTAAGAGAGGGGGGGGGGAGAAGGGCATGTGCTCCGGGCGCTAGGATGAAAGTGTTCCAAATGTATCTTTCGTTTGGCGATTTTTTTCATGGCTATGTTTAGCATAATATTGTTAAAATTATTATATCTGGGCTATGCTAAAGCATAAAAAATCTAATGATGATGGCTTAAGGTCCCTGCCCCTACCCGCGAAGATGCTCACGAGCTAATGCTATTCCTATGGGGATGCATTTTTCTAACTCTTTTGCATTTGGACATTTTTGAATAATATGTTTTGCATTGGATAGCGGAAGTCCTTTTTAAGATCGCTCCGTGATTACTTTTTCAATTTTGGCGTAGATATTTTTATAATCTTTCTTTCACTTACAAAAGCGGTTCTGAAAGTGAAACTAACTTTATAAAAAATATCTATGACTCAAATCGAAAAAGTAGTCAAGGAGCGATTTTGAGAGGGACTTCCGCTATCCAATGCAAAGAAAAAAAAAAAAAAAAAAAAAATTGAAAATTTCAAAATGCGAAAGAGTTATTAGAAAAATGCCTCCCCACAGGAATAGCATTAGCTCAGCAGTGTCTTCGCGGGCAGGGACAAGGGTCTTAAAGATCCTGTTGAAAGTAGAATTTTTTTGATTCGGTTTAAAGTATCAAATTGGAGTATTTTAATAAAGCAGAATACGTTATTTTATATTACATATTTTAAGTTTTAAAATAAGTCGGCTATTAATAAATTGGAGAAATTTTCTTTGTAAATATGCTTTGCGAAGGAGGGGGAAAGGGGTACCTTCAAAATCCACGTTTGCCTCGGGAAAAAAAGACTGGTTTTGGTCCTGTTCACATTTAATAATTTGTAGATCCTCCTCGAGAGGCAATTACAGCTGCGACTCTCCTGGGCATGCTCTCAACTAGTCCTTGTATTACATTTAATGGTATTTTATTCCACTCTGTTTGCACAAGGCAGGTAAGCTCTTTTACTGATTTTGGGCGTGTATCACCCGCCTTAATTCGACAATCCAACTCGTCCCAGAGGTTCTCTATTGGGTTCAGGTCTGGGCTCTGGGCAGGCCACTCGAGTCGATGCACTCCATTATCAGCATACCAATCCATGCTGGACCTCGCTAAATGGCAGCTTGCGTTGTCATCCATAACATGGGTCCAATCCATAGTATTGCCACAACGTAGGAAGTACACTGTTGTCCAGTATATTACAGTAGGCATCGGCATTGAGCTTACCATGAATTGGGACCAAGGGTCCTAGTCCGAACCAGGAAAAACAACCCAAGAACATAATTCCCCCTCCGCCAAATTTAACTGTGGGAACAATACATTCTGGTAGGAGGCGTTCTCCAGGCAGACGCCAGACCCAGACCCTACCATCAGAACGGTAGAGGGTGAACCTTGATTCATCACTCCAGAGAACCTGTTTCCATTGCTGTACAGTCCATTGCTGGCGTGTTTTGCACCAACTTAACCGAGCTGCGCGGTTGGACTTGGTGATTAAAGGCTTATGGGCGGCAGCACGGCCATAAAAATTAAGCAGATGAGCTTCCTTACGGATGGTATTCATGGAAACAACACATCCTGAAGCTTGTTGAAATTCTTGGCGTATGTGTAACATTGGTTGGTTGCGGTTCTTCCGAATTTCTCTAGACAGAACCCGTCGGTCTCTATCTCCCAGTTTCGTCGGTCTGCCTACTCTGGCCACATTCTGACAATCACCATTCAGCTTCCATTTTCTAATCACATAAGCCACAGTCGTTTTGGGGTAATTAAGCTCGCTAGATATGTCGATTAAAGATCGGCCATTTCGGTGGTACCCGATGATCACACCTTTCTCAAAATCAGACAGCTCTGTTCTTCTTGGCATCATGCATGCGATTGATGTCAGTGTTGTTTTCGACACCACATTTAACAGTGGAGAACTTGACGTATTTCAGGATCGCAGATATCGGCATTTGCATAAGAGCCATTATCAATTATGTATCAATGGGTAGATTTGACACAAATGCTTCGATTTTTTATAATTATTTTTATCCTGAAATAGGTTCGTTCTGGTAATTATCTAAGAAAAGAAGTAAATCACCAGTAAAAAACGTAAATGGAGATTTGGCAATTTGCGTAAAATCTGACGTCATTCAACTGCTTTCAGAGACCAATTGAAAATCAATTCACTCCTATCCACAATAACTTTCTGAATTTCCACGAAATTCGATCGGATTTTTTTATGGGTAGCTCCATAGAGTTGAATATTAAATTATGTAAAATGATAAATTTTATCGTTCACGCATACGCTGATTAAAAAATATTTCATACAAATACTCATATTTTAGAAAACTTTTAATATATTTATATTTCAATAGCACCTTAGTCTTTCTACTACATTTTGCGAATTTTTCTGAATGTGGCTTTATATTTGGTTGAAAATATTGCATGACATAGAACATTTTAGAAAATATTTAATATATTTATATTTCAATGAATTTTGGTGAACTCCCCCCCCCCCCCTCCCTTTTCTTCTTTGCAAAGCATCTGCAAAAGTATTTGCAAAGAAAAATTTTCTAATTTATTAATAGCCGACTTATTTTAAAACTTAAAATATGTAATATTGATTAAAGTAGTCTGCTTTGTTTAAAAAAAATGATACCTTAAAATCGTGAAACCGAATCAAAACGAAAAAAAAAATCTGCTTTATGCGGGATCTTTATGCCATCATCATTAGATTCTTCTCTGCTTTGGTATAGGAGAAATGCTTTGAATGGGACGATTTTGACAATATCATGCTAAACATAGACATGGAAAAAATCGCCAAACAAAATGTACATTTGGGACACTTTCATCCTAGCGCCCGGGGCACATGCCCTTTTCCCCCAACCCTCTCTTAGTTTTGGCCCTGAATGTGAATAAAGCTATTTTTCTTTTCTATCACAATTGTCAAGTACTTATTAGCAGCAATATTGTATTAGATATTGTATTAATTCAATACTAGTTTTTTTTTAAAGTCAGTTATTAAAAAATGTCAATTTGTGGAGAATCCCTTAAGATTCAGCCGTTTTTAGAGAGCAGAGTAAAAACATCTCACTAAAATAATGATATCTTTTTGAATTTTCACGATATTTGATTGGATTTTTTTATAAGTCACTCCATAGAATTGACTATTAAATGATGTAAAAAAAATGTTTTTCTAGTTCGCGCATGCGCAGATAAAAATTATTTTATACAACTACTCATATTTCTTGAAATATTTAATATATTTATATTCCAATTGCGCTACATTTTTTCTACTGCATTTTGCCAATTTTTCTGAAATTTGCGTTAAATTTGGTCAAAAACCCAGCATGATATAAACAAAAAACATACCAGAATTTTTTGAATTTTTCAAAAAAATCGCTCTATCGCCATAAATATACATGCTATTCTCACAAAAATTAGTGTACATATTCTACTGTATTCATATATTTGTATTCTAAAGCGATAAGTCGTTTCGTGCATTTTCATGTACAGGGCGATCCCAAATATTTCTATTATTCTTTGTTTTTTTGCCGGCCCCCTAATTACCCGCTTAACAAATGAATGTAAATAAATATAAAGTGAAACATAATCTTTATATTTCTGAAGTTCCAGAAGAATCCGACCAGTATATTTTTAAATATTTGACAAAATGTCAAAAACTGAAAGTGTACAAATACTTTTTGGTAGATAGTGTAAATACATCAATTTAAGCATTTTAATAATTTAGAACATACAACTAAAAACTATCGACTGAAAATTCCTTTTTTCACTTCTGCAAACATAAAATTATCTATTTGTCATAAATAATCTCAATTTTCTAATAAGCACTCAAAATTATTTTTATAAAAATATATTTTTTGACGTTTATACACATTTCAAATTGACAAAATTAACGGCTCAAATGATAAATAAAATTGTGGCATTAAAAAAAATTATCTCAGTATTACTGATTGTTGAAAATCTATAGGCGATTTATATTTACTATTGTGTTGGAAGATAGCAGAGTAATAAAATCGTTTTTTAAAGCCCAATATACAAGCCCAATAACATTGTCTTTCTGGTATGATGCAGATATGCAGCACGGTGATACAAAGGGTTAGCAAAATATGCACTGCTTACATTTGTTGGAAAATTAAAATAACCAATGAAAATAGAAATCTAAAATGAACTCCATTTTCTGTATAAATACAAGGAAACCACGCACAAGAAATCATGCATCGGGCATAGACAGGAGTTGGAAAAATTACTTTTTTACAGTAGCAAATTATAACTATTTTACATAAAATGCATTTAACTGTAACCACATTTTTAAAAAATTAGAAACTATAAAACTACTTTTCAAAAGATAGTCACTACTTCGTTTCTTTCAGATTTTGTCTAAAGATTCTACTTAAAATTCGAAATTGAAGACCCAGATTAAATAACACAGTGACCTCTCGTATCCGGTAACGAAATTTTAAATTAAATTTTTTTCGCTTAAATAAATTCCAATTTCTTTAATATGTCCTACACAAATTTTCAAAATTTTCTGAACAATTGTTTAATCTGGAGACAACTTTAAATTAGGGTCGTTTAATTGTATACACCCGGCATATACAGAGCTGTCAAATCTGCGTCTTGTTGGATACCAGTATTTTAATGCTGAAAATGTAGTTTTATTTAATTGAAATATTTGGGCGATTTAACAGAAAAATGTTTTCTGTAAGATAATATTGATGTGCCAAAACCCGGAGATTTGACCAAGTACTTGCCATAAATGTAAAGGCATGTAGAGGAGACCTAAATAAGCAGATTTCATATAGGAATATGGGTGCGGAAATGCATTGTAGAGTCATTAGAGGACGCTGTTGAGTTAGGCGTGTAAAAGCGCAGCGCTGTCTTGAATCACCATTCACCACACGAATTTCGAGCTACATGCATCGTTACACTAATGCTAAGCTTGCCGAGGTGCATTTCATGTATGGGGATGCGCAAGGAAATGACCCACGTCCAACAGTTCTAGAGCTTATCGAAGGTTTATCTTCTACTGTGCTTAATATTGCTTCTTCCATTGCATGAATTGTGTGATATCTTTCAGTACCCGTATTATACTTCAAAGCATAAAAGTATCCAGTCGCGCACAACTCTCAATGAAGACCCTCAGATTCTTGGAGATCCAGCAGATTCCTATCTTGGAATCATTCCATGCATATCCTTTGAGCAACTGTTCCATTTCCTTGTGCAGTCATAGTCAGAAATGCATGTCGGCAAGCTCCGAATCGGTGTAATGACACATGGTGCTCGAAATCCGAGCGAAGAATGACCATTCAAGTCAGCGAAATGCTTTTATCCACTGAACTCAACAGCGTCATCTACTGCCTCAACACTGCATTTCCGAACCCTCATTCCTATACGAAATCATTTTACTTAGGTCTGCTCTACTTAACTTTATATTTCGGACACTTAATTTTGAAACACCCTGTATATATCTATAAGCCAACAGCCATGAACCCAACCTCCTTTTATTTTTATTTTTTTATACAAACACCAAATTATTTAAAGGAATTAATGTTTACCATGTATTTAAAATTTTCGTACTGTTTAGCTTAATTACTGATAAATTTAATATTTTTATTGTTAGTCTTACTTCTGTGTAAAGTAAAATATTTTTATAAACAGATTTAGGTAAGCATGAATTATAACACGTAAAAATATTTACATAAGAAAGAAAATCAGATCTTTTATCGTAAATGTCAAATATTAATATATTTTTATTATTAAGCGTAATTTTTAAGTGAAAACGTTTACTACATTATTCATCATATCATTTTAACTTGATGTAAGCAGGATAGATATTGAGTAGGTAACAGCGTGATATTTGAGATTTTGAAATAAAAAATTGCAATATCATTTATATATCGAATAGTAAACATAAACACTGTCATTAAATCATGAATTCCTTGCTTCTAAATAGAAATACAATTTAGAAAGAATACTGGAAGCCTTATCTTGAAGAATTATCTAACATATTTTATAAATTATATTATTATAGATAATGTAATTATGATGTAAGTTAAAGTACAATATTTTTTTAAAAAGCTAATAAAAAAACACTTTAAATTTAATTGAGATTCGTATTCTTTAAAAAGTATAATGAGCATAGTTTTATGTAAATCTTCATGTCTATATATTGTTAAATAAATCAAATGTTTTATACATTTTACAGAATTTATGTTTTGTAATTTATTTATAAGCTGAATACAATTTTTTAAAAATGTTAATTTTCATCTTTAATTGTTATATTTTATATCTGAGTGAGACGATTTAGTTATAAATTTCTAGCAGAATTAGTATGTGCATTAAAACCAATAGTTACAGTGCGATATTTTATCGGATTTTTATAAAATTTTGGTGTGATAACAAGATATAGGTAATTTAATTTTAAATAGTTTAATGCATATATAATTATCTCTGTAATGAGAAAATCCAAAGCGTTCTTTATTATTTCTGTACTTTTAACATAGTGTTAAGCGCAATTAATGTATCAATTCTTTATATATTTTCTCTTTCCACCTGGAAGTGTAAGACATGCATGGCTGCCAACTACTACGCCTATTTACAGTCAAATAAACATATTAGAAACAGAAATTTTATTAAATAATTAAGAATATGTACTGTAATGCACAACACTGCATATATTTGGTATACATATTACTAAAACATTTTTGTGGTTCGAAACATGTTTATAAGATTTAAATAGGCGTAGAAGTTGGCAGCTCTGGACATGTAATAGCATAGTTTAATACAACAGCATATAAGTACTGTTTTAAAAGTTAACTCTAAGTTCTGTGCAATATATGTTTTTTTTTTTTTTTTTTTTTTTTTTTTTTTTTTTTTTTGAGGTTGTTGTTGTGAATTATTTTATATTTTATGAACACAAATTTTTTTTTGCATGATTTAAAAAAAAAAATCTACGATATCCGCAAAAGAACTAAACTTTCATATTGAATAAAATATTTAAATGATTTCAATTACAAAAATATTTAAATTTCTTAAATTATATCGTCAATATCATTAACGGGTTTCGAAGTTTGTAAATTTTATCTCTATGGCTTAAAATGTATGACTGATATAACTTTTAAAATCTATTCAATAATTGCATTTTAATATAGTTTAATAAGATTTATAAATTAAACATCGAAGTATTTTACGCAAAATTTTGAAACCACTTTAAAGAATTTTTTGAAGTTAATAGATTATTTATATTATCCTTAAACTGCCAAAAATATAAGTAAAATTTTTCTTTAAACAAAAACTGACGCATATTTGTAAACATATATTATTTAAAAAAGAGAGGAAAGTTGTATTTATCAAAATAGTAGTCGACACGATTTCTCAATGTGCAGATGACTACTGTTTTCACCTATCCCTTTTTTTATTACTAGACACGAAGCAAACAAAAAGCTCTTCTACGATTACACCCAGTTGCATAAATATATTTGAGATGATTTTTATTTCATTTGCAGTACAACACGTTATTGACATGTTACGCAGACTTCAGAGAAATCGCGCATCTTCCTTGCTATACATACAAAGAACTTATTCAGCAATTCAAAGAAAAAGAGAGACCTGTGAATACAGACTCAACTGTCTTTAGCAAATTGATTCAAGATATGTGCCGAAGAAGTTCTACGTTAACTGCGGCACTAGAGTATTAAAAAGAAATTCTAGACAAACACAATTTAAAAAAAAAAAACTATGAAACTGTCAAAAAATATTCTCCGAGGATAAATTTTGAAAATATTTGGGTTTTGAGATTGATTGGTTAAATCAAGACTAATTTTTGGAGTATCTGTCAATAGTACCGTAGTAAATGTATCATTCTGTTATGTTTTGGAATGTTTTACGGTCTCACAGAAATCTACCATAAAAATTTGGAGGTTGGATCAAAAGCAGATCCGTCTTATGGAAACACACCAAGAAATAGAACTTATTCAAACTCAAATTCACCTTCTGAGAAAATAGTTAAATTCGTGCACAAATTTGAAATTTATAAAATGAATCCGCTCAATTACAGATCATCTTTTTGAGTGAAATTAACTACTGGTTCATTATATCCTCCGGGTCATTCCATGGTAACTTACGTAACATTTAGAACTATTTTCAGTAATTTTAGTATTATAACACACAAAAAAATATTCAAGATGTAAATTTGACATGGTTTGATAATTAAACTTATGCAAAGCCCAATTTAGGTAAAAAGTGCTTAATTTTTGTGTTATTTCAGAAATTTTGGTAGTTAAATTTACTACAGTAACTGATATTGCTGAAAAAGGAATGTAAGTTATCATATAAAGTGTAATTTTCATTATTATTTTTTAGGTAATTTTCATCCAAATTGAACCTTAGATGGGTTTAATTGACAAATCAAGTTAATTTTACATTAAATTGTTTTTAGCAGTGGCGTAGCTATGTTTTTTGATGTTTTTTGGCGCCCGGGGCCATCAAGAAATTTTGCGCCTCCACCCCAATATAGATATATAACAATTTCTCTCAATTTGGCGCCCCTAGGCCTCGGCGCCCGGGGCGGACGCCCCCCTTAGCTACGCCACTGGTTTTTAGTGCTATATTATTAAATTACTGCACTAAATTGTTCTAAATGTAATGTAAGTTACCATGGAATGACCCCTCCTCAATTCTGAAGTATCACATTGATATTTCCGAGAAGGATAATAAACGAAAAAACATGCGTTTTTTTCTATGTAATTTTCAAAATATGATAACAAAATTTTCATTTGGTGATTTATTTATTTTGAATTGTGAAGATTTAGCCATATCAGGCAATTTCTTAATCGCAGTTTAAGTATGCTTCAAGTTTTGGTAAAACATTGAAATTTCAATAATTCAAATAAAGTTTATTGCAGGTTTGTGCAGCCTCATTAGTGAATATCGGAGTGATCATATTGTGTACTTTAACACTTAGTAAAATGACTGTGCGAGATTATAGAATATACATAGATGCCATTCCTAACATACGAGCCGCTACTGGATATCTTAATTATTCCGGAGTCTGATCCATAGGCAACATGTTTTTACCTGGAAATTTTATTTAATCAAAAAATGTAAAATGGAATCTAAGAAATATCACATAAAAAAGAAAGCACAATTTTTATATACGCTTTCCGGTTTAAAATATTTTGTCTAGCGTAAGACGCTGGAATAATAAAGAAACGTTGACATCTATGGATCTACCCAACTTTTGCGTATACTTTATATTTTCTTTGACGTATAGACTAGATTATTTAAAAGTTTTTGAAAATATGCAGTAGCAATTTAGACGTTAGACTTCGATATGGATATTTTTAATTTAGAAGTTATTTTTTTTTAAATAGGCTAGTTTAACCAGTCGTAAGTACGTCTCTTAGTTCCCATTTTAAGTTTTAATTAAAGTGTAAAATTGTAATTATAGTGCTTGTTAATACTCTGACTATTGAAGGAGTCATTTTTAAATTGGGCATTACTTTTTTCCCCTCTAAATTTTTGAGATGAAGGAAGAATAATACAATATTTTTTTATAAAAATGTAACAATATAAAATAGATCAGAAAAATGTAGATTAAAATAAAAACTTATCTCTTTTCAGCATGTTTAATTCCTCACATGTTGTTTGTTGAAACAGGAAATATGAAATACATATTCTGAATGATAAAAAACTAAAATGTAATACGCATAAATATAAATGGGAATTAAATGTAATTAATTATTTTATCGGCGAAGATTACATTTTGTTAACAAGGCTGACAGAAACAAAAGAAATTAAATCCCGGAATTGTTTTTCTTACACGAGATTAAAATTGATGTTGACACTTATAAGTTTCTTCAACACCTCATAATCTAGTGCAGCTTTCTGGAGACAAAAGAGTTATTATTTCTTTTAATGTTGTTTTATTTGTGATTGTTAAACATGCGGTGTATGGTTATTCCTTTTTAACAATAGTTTTTCCTGAGCTGTTATATTACCTAGTAATATAAAACTATGGTATATATCAAATTCATAAAATATCGCTTTGATTTTAAATCTGCCACGGTTTTCCAACGCTAAAAAACTGTTTTAAACTTTATAATTAGTCCCAGAAATGATTATATAATATATCTTTCTATTCAAAAATTAACTTAAAAGTTCTTATAACTAGAGTGACCAAATCTCTCGATCACACACACATATATATATATATATTGTATATGTATATATGCATAATTAAAAGCCAATCCCAAATGTAAAAACTAGCTGGATGTGCCAATCCCAAAAATATCTTCTATCTCATGTGTACATTTAATATTTCGAAAAGTAGTTACACATTTTAATACTTTAATGTTATTAATTCAATGCTGCATCATCTTTGATTTTCATTTTTTATTTCTGCATCAGTCAATTAATCGAGAAAAAACAAGTTAATGATATTTATTAAAATCAATAGTTTTTCCTTGCTCTCTTATCATCATTTGTTTGCAAGTAACCGGTTTAGCAGGACGCTAGTTCCTGTTTCTGAACAAGCCGATGGACAATAAAACGACGAAGAATCGAGAAAACGATACAAAAAGCGCTACTCTATCACAATGTTCCTTTCCCACGGAATCTTTCCAAATTCAACGAAGATCTGCTGGCTATAGCCAAAAACATACACAAAAAATTGGTTCAATTCTGTACATAACTCTATACGCTTTTCGATGGTACAACAATGAAAATAGCACGGAAATCGCTTTTACAGAGCCCCCTTCTGGAAATATATGTTTTTTTTTTTTAATTCAAGGAGGATCTGCTTGCTATGCCCCAAAATGATCATACACAAAAAATTTAGTTCAGCTCTATGCATAACTTCATACACTTTTTAATGGTAAAATAATAAAAATCTCACAAATATCGCGATTATAGCAACCCCTTCCGGTGGATTTTTTTCAAATTCAGTGAGGACCAATTAGTCGTAGCAAAACACTTACACAAAAAACTTGGTTCAATTCTGCGCATAACTTCATACATTTTTTGGTGGAACAATATTGAAAAGGCACAAAAATCGCTATTGCAGCACCCCTTCCGGCGGATTTTTTCAAATTCTGGAAGGACCAACTAGCCATAGTCAAACACTTACAAAAAAAACAAAAAAAAAAAAAAAAAAAAAAAAAATGGTTTAGTTCTATGCATAACTTCATACACTTTTAGGTGGTACAATAGTGAAAATGGCAAAAGAATCGCTATTGCAGCGCCCCCTTCTGGCAGAATATTTCAAAACTGAAGGAGGACCTGCTTGCTACAGCCAAAAAACATTCACAAAAAAATTGGTTCAATTCTATGCATATCTTCATACACTTTTTGATAGTAGAAAGGCAACATACGGACACACACACACGGACAGACAGACATCTTGTAAAAATATGTTTTTCGGAATCTCTGACCCCTAAAATATGCAAGTCAGTCAAAAAAATTTCGATTACAATACTTTCTTCTATTAAAAATAGAATAATAGTCTAGTCAAATAAGGTGAAAAAAAAAAGGTGAACCTCGGAATAAAAGACAGCAAGCTGAAAATTTGCAAAAAGCTTTATTTTGACCTTCTAAAAGTTACCTGAAAAGTCTCATAAAATCTCATTTACGCGTCACCAGATATTTAAGGTCAAAAGTCACGAAAATCAGTTTTTTGCTTATATCTCGAAAACCGTGCATTTTATTGAAAAAACCCAATTAAAAAATTAAAGCAGATAAAATTTCTTATAAAATACATACATTAGCACTAGAACGCCCGGAAATTTTATTTAAGTTTCATAATATTATTTCACACCAGAATATTTACTTAAAATTATTTAACTCGTTTATTTGGCGTAAGTCTGCGTGATTTATATTTAACTTATTTTGTTAAATTATTTCTGACTCTAAATGACATTTAATCATATGACCAGAGTCGAATCGACTCCTTTCGGGCGTTCTAGTGTTAACTTTTATTTTCTGACAAATAATTTTGGCCCTTGCTAAAGAAAGGCAATTTTTTGATCTTCTGGCCAAAACGGGCTAAAAATCCTCGGCTGTACTCTATTTCTCAGAAACTATTCATTTTATTGAAAGTAAAAAAGTTACAAAATTAAAATAGACTATTTTTAATAAAATTCATAAAAGAATTTAAATTTTATAAAAAAAAAAAAAAAAAGTTTAGCCACTAGATTACGTTGAAAAAAAGGGCGATTTTTTTACCTTTGACCCAAAACGAGAGAAGAGTCTTTTTCCACTCTCGATTTTTTTTAAATTATACGTCTTATTGAACAATCCCTGTTACAAAAATAAAGTGGAATTTATTTTCTAAATATTATAAAAAATAACTTTAATTTTCTGACAAAAATATCAGGCCTTCTAGACAATGCTGAAAAAGGGCGAGTTTTTTGCTTCCTGTCAAAACAGTGTTGCCAGTGGGGTACTTTTTTTAAATTCAGATTTCTTGATTGGCACCACTTTTTTGAAACGGTGAATTACCTTTTGTTTTTGCCTCAATTGTCATGCCACTAAATAAGACACATTTTATCGTTTGTAAAAAGTGGTGCCAATCAAGAATCTGATTTTAAAAAAAGTAGCCCATCTGGCAACGCTGTGTCAAAAATGAGCGAAACAACTTCTCAAGGTTGTTTTTCAATGCCTCAAATGATCTTCGAAAATATTAAAAAGATTGTAGACTATTAAATCCTCGATTTAAAAGCGATAATTCAGATGTCAGTAAACTTGCCGAGTGGTACAAACTTCATAATCCTTTTCCAAATACAAAGCAAGTATTAGCTATGGTTTCAGGAATTGTAGGAAATGATCAAGTAAACTGCCACAGAGCCCATAATATTAGTCTAGAATTAATTGCCAAAATATTGAAACGGCAATTTGAGAATCTAAACATCAAAAGACTGCAATCGTCGTTGGAGAAGATATTGATTTCTTAGTTCTTTTAATAGGACGAACCAAATCGCATCAGCAAAAAATTTTCTTTAAAAAATTTGGCAGGGACAATGTGGAGACACGAATATATTTGTCTAAAAGTTTCGATAAATATCCACGTTTAAAAAAATATGTTTTATTTTTGCACGCCTTCAGTCGATGCGACACAACATCTGCCCTGTTTAAAAAAGGAAAACTGCCAGTTATAAAAATGTTCAAGAATCAGTCCAATTTGTACCAGTCAGTTCATATATTTCAGCAAGGAAATAGTATTCGAAATCTATATTTGAAAATGAAATACGCGTTCTTTTAGCAATGTACAGTGCTCCATAGTCAGAACACAATATTGACAATTTTAGATACACCCAATTCATTAAATAAAAAAGACTAAACAAACCGGTGCAATTATCATATCTTCCACCTACAAGTGCAGCAGCTCGTCAACATATCTGTCGTACCTATTATCAGATCCAAACTTGGTTAGAGAAAGATTTAGAACCGGAAAAGTGGGGGTGGACAATGCAAAACGAGATTAGGGAACCCATAACAACGTTATTAACTTCAGCACCCGAAAAACTACTCAACATGATCTTCTGTAATTGTAAACAAGTTGGAAATTGTACGTGAACGTAACAAATGAGGTGCGTTCGTACGATAACGAAGTTTTAAAAATATTAAAATCTTGCTGATATAGTAGAGCGTACTTCGGATACAGTATAGTAGTCGAAATCTTTTTTTTGTGTTCCTGTAAATATACAGAAAGTAATTTTTATTACACCTCAGAAACGTATATCTTATTCATAAAATGTGAAATAGTTGAATATAATTAAAACACGCCCCAAACAATGTTTCCCCGTATAGCATTATGTAGTGGAATACTTTTGTGTGGCCTTGTAATTTAATAATAAAAATTCTTTGCATCACAGATTGTACAGAATGCATATTTTAGTATATACTTCATAGATTCATGTAAATTCTATTATGTTCGAATGAGTGTAACATCATAAAAATGCATTTGAAACTTTTTTCCCATTGACCGTAATGTAATGGAATACCTTTGATTGTCCCTGTAAATGATCTATGCATCCGACTTTCATAACATTTGAAATGACTCGATAAAATTACGTAATAATTATATGTTTTAAATTTCAAACGATTAAAATGCATTTGAAACTTTTTTCCCCATTGGCCGTAATGTAACGGAATCCTTTTGATTGTCCCTGTAATTGATCTATGCATCCGATTTTCATAACATTTGAAATGACTCGACAAAATTACGCAATAATTATATGTTTTAAATTTCAAACGATTAAAATACATTTGAAACTTTTTCCCCCATTGACCGTAATGTAACGGAATCCTTTTGATTCTCCCTGTAATTGATCTATCCATCCGATTTTCATAAAATTTGAAATGACTCGATAAAATTATGTTGTAATTATGTATTTTAAATTTCAAACGATTCGGTTGGGTAGTTTGCGTTGTTATATGCGGACGGACAGACGGACAGACAGACAGACGGACGGACTGAGCGACAACAATAGGTGCTACGTATTTACATAATTACGAACGCACCTAAAAAAGGATATGTCGCGAACTATGGGTGTCGAAAAGTAGGATTGCAAAGCTCCTCAGTTTGTGGTCATAGTAACGAACAAGCATGCCTCAGTGCTTCATTATATCCAAAGGATTTTAATGAAGAAAGTGAATATGAATTGGAGGTTCTTAACCCCTTGCGGCGCGATGTTATATTTATGATACCACTTAATTTTAATTCCCTAACGCCACATTGGCACCGGAATTTTGGTGAAAAATTTTACGGTTTATTAAATGCTTGAAATATAGCTTTTTCTTATTCAGAAATAAAGTTGTTTTCAAATTCCGGTGTCAGTCATTAATTTCAACATTTAAGCAATAAATCTGCCCTGCGCCGCAAAGGGTTAAGTCTCTAGAACCAAATGTGACGGACAACGAGGATGATGATAACGATCTAGATATTCTATGTGGACCACCTGAAGTAGGAGACAATGATGGACAAGATGAATACTAAGATGTATGCCTGCTATTGATATTTAGAAGTTAAAAAAAAAAACATTGTCTTACATTTTAACTTGAATAAATTGTAATATATTTACGATAAACTTGTGATAAATAAAAATGTAATTAGATGTATTTAAATTATTTTAATTCAATGATTTTATTTATATAATTTAACTAAATATTATGATGCGGATATCTTATTTATGAAAAATATTTATAAACGAGAATATAATGTAATTTTCCTAAAGATTATAATATTTTTAGTAAACAATTAAAGTTCTAAACATTATTGGAGTTCGCAATTTTGAGTTGGCTTTTCTTTCGTTTGGCGAGAAGGCAAAGAACTAATTAAATTTATTGTACAAATTTTTCAGAAAATGTTATCCACTTTAATTTTTTGAGGTTCTTCGATAAAAGCGTAATTTTCGAAACATTTAAGGTAGAAAAGAGAACTTTCTTTCGTTTTGGATCAAAAGTCAAAACATTGCATTTTTTTTCAGCGTGATCTAGTATCGAAACTTCTCGTCAGAAAACTAAAAATTTTTATGAAATTTGTAGAAAACAGTATACTTGAATTTTGTAACTGGTTTTATTTTCGATAAAGTGCATAATTTCAGAGAAATCGAGGATGTGCAAGGGTTTTTTCCTCGTCTGAAGGTCAAAAAATTGCCTTTATTCAGCGAGCTATAGGGTCAAAACTATTTGTCTGAAAATAAAATTTAATGTATGTATTTTATAGGAAATTTTATCTATTTAAATTTTGTAATTAGATTTTTTTTTCAATAACATGCACGGTTTTCGAGATATAATCAAAAAACTGATTTTCGTGACCTTTGACTTTAAATATCTGGATTACGCCTACATGAGATTTTATGGGACTTTTCAAGTAAGTTTTAGAATGTCAAAATAAAGAAGTTCGTTAATTTTCAGCTTGCCGTCTTTCATTCCGAGGTTGAATCCCTATTTGACTGGACTATGGTCTAATATCTTGTTTTGCAAAAATCGTACAAAACGAGTCAGTCGTGGCTGTGGATTGCAGAAAATATATTTAGGTTTAGGAGAAAAAAACCACAATCGACTTTTAATCAAGTTTTGAGAAACTGCAATCTAAATTTGAAATTGGTTATAATTAGTAAAAGCTTTCTGAATCTTATCTCCCCATTACTTCGCAGATGGACCTGTCTCAACTTTAAATAATTATGTCGCAGGAAATCCTCTTCACAGATTATATATGGCACATTTTCGTGTTTAAAAAATAAACTCTCGTGGTTGTCTTTGTCGATTTTTCTTTCATAAGCTGTAAAAAAATTGTGTAATGTTATTTCATAAAATTAATGGCAACTTGCAGCTTCAAATTTTATAAAATAATTTAACTTATATAACGGTGTAATTTAAACTGATATAACTAGTGTAATATTACATATCAGTGTAACATAACACCATTTATATCGTTTAAATTACTCAATAAAATAGAAGCAGCAAGGCTGCCACCAATTTTATGGATTAATGTTACATAATTTTTTCACAGTGTAAACGATAACATCTACTAAAATAAAAATGATGATTCCAACGAATAGAAATTTATGCTTATTATTGGTATAAAAGTGTAAATTTCGGCCCCGTCTCTCACGATCGGAAAAATTTCTATCGGGAATTTTTTTTACTTTTTTTCTTGCATTTTGCTCGTATTTGGGATTCTTTCGACTTTTAAAGTTTTGTACATTTACTCGCCAGTATAAAAAATTCTTACTATATTTAAAATTTAACAAGTGATAAATGCTTGATTTTAGAATAATGACAAAATTACATTTAGTGCCTTACCCAATAAGAAAAGAGTTTAAATTTCTTTAAATGGGAAAAAAATACATAATTATTTGACCTTCCAAAAATGTTCTTATTTCTTTTGTTTTTATATAGAAATAGCAAAGCTCGTGGCTATGCTCGTGTAATTAGTTAAAATATGCCAGGTAATGTTTGTATGTTTAACTTTTATTAGAAGAAATTATACTTTTAGGAATAATTCAAAAATTATTAATTAAGCCACAGCTTGACTACATTATTATACTACAATAAGCGGAAATGAGACTTAAATTAATAAGAAAAATTAAAAGTAATTCTAAATAAATGGTATTTTAAAAAATATTTTGAAGCTGTTATGCTCATATCAGTATACATTTGAAGTTTTGAATTTTTTAGAAACCATCGTCTTAGTACGCATTGATATGTTAAAATTAACCAATATGTCAAATTCCAAGCTTCTTGTCTAACGGTCTACAATCTCACTAGTGATAGTGGTAACAACATAAAATGCTTATGTTGAAACACGAACAGCCACCATTAATTTGCCAACATTAATTTTGAAATCAGTTTGTTATATTTCCTAATATTCCATAAAAGACGCAATTTAGAAAGTTTTAAAAGGCTTTATTTAGAAAGTTTGTTAGTCTTGCCAACCCGAGGTATTAGTGACACCGGCATAAAATATAACCTGTGTAGGATCAGAAACTGTCGTCATTGATTCGCAACCATTACTTTTAGAATCGTTTCATTATTTTTTTAGATTGCATAGAAATCATAATTTACGACTTTTTTATAATTTTTTCACTCCTTCCCTTCATTTCATCCTTTTTAAATTTTGAATTCGTTTTCGACTGTTTTTATAGGTCATTTTATATTTTATAAGAAACTACCATCCCATATTTCAAATTTTTAGCCTCTTCAGTATCACAGAAATCGCAGTCTAGAACGTTTTTTGCTCCTACAACCTCTAGTGGTAGGCACCGGCATAAAACGTTTGAGCCGGTTTCATGTTCACCAATTTGCAACCATTATTTTTTAACAAGTTTTGTATTTCATAAGATTGTATAAAGATCGTAATTTAGAACGTTTTCAGAACGCTCATTTCCTTTTTTTAAATTTCGAATTTTCTTTCGACTGTTCTTAGAAAACATTTACACCTTTTAAGTAATTACCATGACAAATTTCAAGATGGTATACTCCTCAGTATCACAAAAAAGCGCAATTTAGAACATTTCCCCGACAATCCCCAGATGATAGTAACAACAACATATAGCCTTTTAAATTTCGATTTTTTTTTTTTTAGGAAATTTTCTAAGAGATCATTATATCTTACAAGCAATTACCACGCTAAATTTCAAGTTCCTAGCCCCTGCAGTATCACATAAATCACGATTGAGAACTTTTTTGCTCTTTCAACACAAAGGTTAGGGACATAGACATGAAATAGAGCCTATCTTAGAGCAAGGCCAGTCACCATCAATTTCCATTCATTACGTTTGAAATTGGTTTAATAATTCCTGAAATTGCGTAGAAATCGCTATTTAGAACGTTTTAAAAACGCTTTTTGTACATTTTCGTCCCTTTTAGATATTAATTTTTTTAGGAAATGTTCTTAGAGATCATTCATACCTTATAAGTAACGACCATACCAAATTTCATGTTTTTAAACCCTTCAATAACACAAAAATCGCATTTTTTATTACGCTTTTTTGCGCCTGCAGCCTCTTTGGGTTAGTGGCATCGACTTAAGATGTAGCCTATGTTGGAATAGGGACTAACACTATCATTTTGATACTATTACTTTTGAAATCGGTTTGGTAGTTCCAGAAATTACCCCCTACAAATAAACAAACAAACTTTACTTCTCTTTTACATTATTATAGGAGAATATATTAGATTTTACATGATATAGTTTTGTTTTTGAAACAAAAATCAAACATTCAGAAGAAAAAAATTAAATGTTTAACTCTCAAACTAGAACAATGGGTATCACTTAAATATACTTAAAATGAGTTGTATTACCAGATATTTTAATGTATTTGTAGTACTTATAGGAATTTTAAGAGCCTCTTCCAGCGTACCTCCAAGGCACGCTGCCTCCAAGGCTCCAAGAGTAGTTGATATTTTGAATGGAACATTTCTAGACGCTTCTATTCTTTCGAAATTTGCTCGTATTTGGTAATTCTTAGAGTTTACAAAGTTTGTACATTTTCTCCCCAGTTTAAACATTTTCTTTCTATAACATTTAACAATCGATAAATAATTAATATTAGAATGATGAAAAAATTATATTTAAAGTCTTATTAAATTAAAAAAAACTATTTTTTTATGGAAAAGCAATGTTTTATTTGGTCTACAAAAATTTTATTTCTTTTGCTGTTACATTAACTTTTGCTTTCTTTTGTTTTATATACTTTTGTTTAAAACTGCCAAACATTCAATAGAAATATTTTTAAATTTTATTAAACTAGAACAATAGGGATCTGTTATAAATTCTCCTTGTTGTAAATTCACAATATAGTGTTTGATTGACCTTTAAGAAGTTAAAAGGATTCTTTTATCCTATTCATTTGCTGTCTTGTAAATGAATATTTAAATCTATTCATGAATACTCTCGATATTTTTGTTTTAGGTTGTCCATTTGCATTGCTTTTATTAAAATCTAATTTCATTATTGTTATTATTATTATTATTGAATGGCGAATCAAATCTTATTTTGATGCACTTTCTTCTAATGCCACCCTGGGCAGATGCCCCAACTCGCACCCTACTAATTGTGACTCTCCTCCCTGCATATTGAAGGTGCTCACATACGTGAGCAGAAAATTGCCATGTAAGGTGTTTTCAATAGCATTTTATTTATTTATTTTTATTTTTATGCAAATGAGCAATATTGCTTGTTAAATGTCTTATAATATATAGCATTTCTGTGATAAGGATGTATGAATGGGGATCAGAGTGCTTAGAGCTGAGAACATCAGGTTTCATTATCAGGAACATCAATGCTGCTAAGAAAAAGCAGGTACATTGTTCTAATTTTCAAGCACTTTTCTTTCTTTAGAATGTGAAGATGGTTGAAAGCAATTCAATGCCTATTATACTGTTTACATGTTATCCGAGTGAGGCTTTAGAAAAGGAAAAAAATTGAAAATTTTACTACCAGGTGTAAATGTTGGTGTTATAATGCGAATGATAGCATAAGCAAATGTCAAAATTTTATTCCAAAACGCAAAATAAAAATTAGAAATTAGAAACAATGCTTGACGAGAGATATATTCAATGACAAAATGTTTTAAACTCTCTCATTTGTATACCTTTCATGCTGAAAAATGTCACCTGTTGGTTATAGCAATTTTTTATTTACTGGTTATTTTTCTTATCACCTGTCTGAATAGTCACGTGTATAAAAGTTCATATACATCGGTTAATTATTCACTCATAAGACTATCATCAACAAAATACATATTTTTATTCAGTGAATTAATATGTTAGTTATTTAGCTAATTTAATTTCAAATTGTGATGTACCGTAAATAGATCAAGGAAAATAAATTTTATTAATATAGTTTTTCTATGAAATAAGCAAGTGGTTAAACAAAATTTATTGAATGAATTAGTAAGCTAATCGAAGTAAAAAAATAAAAATAAATAGCGAGAAATTAAACTTATGCGCACTTCAATAAATTTTGAGAGTTCCATTATGAAAGACACTTATAGCTTAGACTAGAGGTCTGCACGGGCCGGGCTCGGGCCTTACTTCTGAAGACTCGGGCCGGGCCGGGCCGGGCCTAGTCACTAATCCTTTCGGGCTGGGCCGGGCCTAGTCACTAATCTTTTCGGGCCGGGCTGGGCTCGGGCCTTAATTTTTTTGCTGGAGTATCGGGCCGGGCCTAACATTTTTTTCCGTACGAAGCCGAGACTGATTCCATTTTTCCTAGTTTTCATGGACCAAAATAATCAGTTCCTATTGAATCTTCCTACATGAAAATGCTTTTCTCGACTTTTTATAAATCAGTAATATTTGGCTTTGTCCAAAAATATTTGCAAAAAAAGCATATACTTTTAAGGTTTTAAGCCGTCATTATTCTACAATTAAACATTAGAATGTATTCCTTTTAAAGAATCGTAGATTACTAGGCGTTTTAAAATAGAATTAAACACACACACACATGAAAAAAAACAAGTTGGAAATTGCACGTGAAGCGTAGCAAACGAGGTGCGTTCGTACGATAACGAAGTTTTAAATCTCTTTTCATATCTCAATCTCATAAAATTGTAAATAGTGAATTACAATTAAAACGCTCATCAAACAATGCTCTCCCTATACCATTATGTAATGGAATACTTTTGTGTGGCCTTGTAAATCAATAACAAATGTTTTTTGCATCACAAATTATGTAAAATGTATATTATAATATGTACTTTATAGTTGCATATAAATTTTATTAAGTTCGAATGAATGCAACACCATTAAAATGCATTTAAAACATTTTCCCCCATTGACCGTAATGTTACGGAATACTTTTGATTGTCCCTGGGTCAATCCATTTCAAGTGGTCCAGAAAATATTTTTTTGGTCGCTCGACCATTTTTAAAAAATCTGAAATTTTTTGTACAACAACCCTAACATGACGGAAGTTCAAAATGACCGTTCTTTTAATTTTACTATTTTTTGTTTGTGCATGGCGGCCATCTTTGTTTCATCGTGTGCAGCGATTTTCTCAGATACTAGGATACACAAAATTGTAAATATCTCGTCTTCTATTTTCCCAATTGAACTGGGGTTTGCAGCATTTTGTTCAGAATAAAATAAGCTAAATATACAGTGGAAGAAAAATTTTGAAAAATAAATTTTTACAGGTGAAATTTTAGCACAAAGTTTATGATTTTTTCCAAAATCTATCCGTTTGCAAGAGGAAAATTTTCATGCAAGAGAAACTGTCAACCTTACACAATTTTTTCTACAAATAGGTCAAAAATACGTGTACTTATACACCAAGTCCCAGATCTGGGAATTAATTTCTCTTTGCAAAAAAAATTCCGAAATTCGTCAAAAATTTCAAAAATCGCACTTTTTAGGCTTTGATAGCTCTGGTGGGGCACGAGATAAAAATCTGAAATTTTGGCCTATGATAGTATTGTGTAGTAGCGTTAAGTACAAAAAATTTCAAGAAGGAGATTTAACTACAGGCTGAGATATGACATTGACAATATGTGAAAACAATACTGCCAAACTATTGTAAACCTACTATGTAATTGTTCAACAAGACTGGCAACCTTGCACAATTTTTTCTACAAATAGGTCAAAAGTGCGTGTACTCATACACCAAGTCCCAGATCTGGGAAATGGTTTCTCTTTGCGAAAAAAATTCCGAAATTCGTCGAAAATTTCAAAAATCGCACTTTTTAGGCTTTGATATCTCTGGTGGAGCACGAGATAAAAATCTGAAATTCTGGCCTTTGATAGTATTGTGTAGTAGTGTTATGTACAAAAAATTTCAAGAAGGAGATTTGACTACAAGCTGAGATACGGTGATTTAAAAAAATGTTAAGAAATGCTATTACGAGTACATTAGGAGAATTGAGATTTGTCTCTTTTATTACAATATTTACACAGAAAATATCGATTGTTGAAAACAGTTAAATAATAAACATTTAATTTACAAAATACTATGTATGTTCAACCAGGAGCTTAACAATATTTACGAGAGATGGTTCTTTCTAAAAATTTTATTTGAAGCCCCCCAAGTCTTGTCATCCCTTGTTAACTTGAATGAAATTCTTTAGGATTAATAATTGAAGCCATGTCAACTCGATCAGTTGCAATCCATTGTCTATAATTTACTTTTCCTGAAATGTGTTCCGAGTAAAATTGTTGCAATAGCATTTCTAGTAGATTTGTTCATCTGGACAAATAGTGTATTGGCTTAGCATACATTCTGAATTGTTTAAATCACACAGAAGCATTTGAAAAAGATATTTGTAATTAACATTTAACTTTGTACCATAAATAATTTAAAATTTTGGAGGTATGAACAATTACATAGTAGGTTACAATAGTTTGGCAGTATTGTTTTCACATATTGTCCATGTCATATCTCAGCTTGTAGTCAAATTTCCTTCTTGAAATTTTTTGTACATAACGCTACTACACGATACAATCATAGGCCAAAATTTCAGATTTTTATCTCGTGCTCCACCAGAGATATCAAAGCCTAAAAAGTGCGATTTTTGAAATTTTCGACGAATTTCGGAATTTTTTTCACAAAGAGAAATCATTTCCCAGATCTGGGACTTGGTGTATGAGTACACGCACTTTTGACCTATTTGTAGAAAAAATTGTGCAAGGTTGACAGTCTTGTTGAACAATTACATAGTAGGTTTACAATAGTTTGGCAGTATTGTTTTCACATATTGTCCATGTCATATCTCAGCTTGTAGTCAAATTTCCTTCTTGAAATTTTTTGTACATAACACTATTACACAATACTATCAAAGGCCAGAATTTCAGATTTTTATCCCGTGCTCCACCAGAGATATCAAAGCCTAAAAAGTGCGATTTTTGAAATTTTCGACGAATTTCGGAATTTTTTTCACAAAGAGAAATCATTTCCCAGATCTGGGACTTGGTGTATGAGTACACGCACTTTTGACCTATTTGTATAAAAAATTGTGCAAGGTTGACAGTCTTGTTGAACAATTACATAGTAGGTTTACAATAGTTTGGCAGTATTGTTTTCACATATTGTCCATGTCATATCTCAGCTTGTAGTCAAATCTCCTTCTTGAAATTTTTTGTACATAACACTATTACACAATACTATCAAAGGCCAGAATTTCAGATTTTTATCCCGTGCTCCACCAGAGATATCAAAGCCTAAAAAGTGCAATTTTTGAAATTTTCGACGAATTTCGGAATTTTTTTCGCAAAGAGAAATCATTTCCCAGATCTGGGACTTGGTGTATGAGTACACGCACTTTTGACCTATTTGTAGAAAAAATTGTGCAAGATTGACAGTCTTGTTGAACAATTACATAGTAGGTTTACAATAGTTTGGCAGTATTGTTTTCACATATTTTCCATGTCATATCTCAGCTTGTAATCAAATCTCCTTCTTGAAATTTTTTGTACATAACGCTACTACACGATACAATCATAGGCCAAAATTTCAGATTTTTATCTCGTGCCCCACCAGAGATATCAAAGCCTAAAAAGTGCGATTTTTGAAATTTTTGACGAATTTCGGAATTTTTTTCGCAAAGAGATATTAACTCCCAGATCTGGGACTTGGTGTATGAGTACACGCACTTTTGACTTATTTGTAGAAAAAATTGTGTAAGGTTGACAGTTTCCCTTGCATGAAAATTTTCCTCTTGCAAATGGATAGATTTTGGAAAAAATCATAAACTTTGTGCTAAAATTTCACCTGTAAAAATTTATTTTTCAAAATTTTTCTTCCACTGTATATTTAGCTTATTTTATTCTGAACATTCTGATTTAGCTTATTTTATTCTGCAAACCCCAGTTCAATTGGGAAAATAGAAGACGAGATATTTACAATTTTGTGTATCCTAATATCTGAGAAAATCGCTGCACACGATGAAAGAAAGATGGCCGCCATGCACAAACAAAAAATAGTAGAATTAAAATAATGGTCATTTTGAACTTCCATCATGTTAGGGTTGTTGTACAAAAAATTTCAGATTTTTTAAAAATAGTCGAGCGACCAGTGCTGGACCACTTGAAACGGATTGAACCCCCTGTAATTGATCTATGCATCCGATTTTCATAAAATTTGAAATAACTCGACAAAATTATGTAATAACTATGTATTTTAAATTTCAAACGTATAAAATACATTTGAAACTTTTTCCACATTGACTATAATGTAATTGAATACTTTTGATTGCCCCTGTAATTGATCTATGCACCCGATTATCAAAAAATTTGAAACAACTCGACAAAATTATGTAATAGCTATGTATTTTTAATTTCAAACGATTAAAATGCATTTGAAACTTTTTTCCCCATTGACAGTAATGTAACGGAATACTTTTGATTGCCCCTGTAATTGATCTATGCATCCGATTTTCATAACATTTGAAATGACTCGACAAAATTATGTAAAAAATATACGTTTTAAATTTCAAAAGATTAAAATGCATTTGAATCTTTTTTCTCCATTGAGCGTAATGTAACGGAATACTTTTGATTGTCCCTGTAATTGATCTATCCATCAGATTTTCATAAAATTTGAAATGACTCGACAAAATTATGTAATAATTATGTAATAATTATGTAATTTAAATTGCAAACGATTCGGTTGGGTAGTTTTTGCGTTGTTATATGCGGACAGACAGACAGACGGACGGACTGAGCGACAACAATAGGTGCTACGTATTTACATAATTACGAACGCGTCTGAAAACATGATTATGACGGAATTTTTTTTAAAACTGAAAACTGAAAGTTTCTTTTAAAATGTTCATCCATGCAAAATGAATCAACAATACGGGAGAAAAAAATATATTAAACATTTACATCTGTTAAGAAGGGAATGCATTTTTTTTTTTTTTCGTTCCAAAGCGATTTCGTCTTTGGAAATTTTACCATGCACCGCTTTTTCGATTTTTTGTCTGCATTACAGGGAATATAAATTAATAATACTAGTGATATAACTGAAACATTTACATACAACAAACATTCATTTAAAAGCATAAATATCGCAGCCTACGACACTTCTGCATAAATGAAGATTATAAACATGGACAAGAAAAGACTAATATAATTTATTTTGGTCAGAACTCTTCCATAAGATTAAAGATCAATGTTCTGTAGAAATTCACTCGAGCCGGGCCGGGTTCGGGCCGAATTTTAAACTTTTTTTCCGGACCGGGCCGAGCTCGGGCCGAAATTTTAACTTTCGGGCCGGGTCGGGTCGGGCCATTATTTTTTTCGTTCGGGCCGGCCGGGCTCGGGCCGAAATTTTAACTTTCGGGCCGGGCCGGGTCGGGCCAATATTTCTTTCGTTCGGGCCGGGCCCGGGCCTGGATATTTCGGCCCGTGCAGACCTCTAGCTTAGACGAGTCTTGAGCCAAACCATGAGAAAATTTAAACGTATTTTTCTATTTTATGAGGACTATATTTTATTACTTAAAGAATTTATTCTAGCATATATCAGCTATTAGTCGAGATCTTTTTTAATCCAAATTTATTATTCTTTATCTGTTAAAGAATTTTTTGTATCATATTATTTTTTTTATCCATAAAAAAAAGCCTGATTGAAGCTAATGGTTTTAAAATATTCAAACAGAATTTCTAAACATATTATTTTGAAAGGTGCTAATTTGTGTCAATGTTAAATCCATTTTAATGAAAAACGAAAGTGCACCCACTCTTTAGCAGAAGTGCAAACAATAAATGTCCCAAAATCTTTGTGTGATGTTTCCTTTTTATTTTTTAGTTTAGAGCTATAAATGTTTATTTTTCTTTTTATCTTCCTCCCTTCTCTCTCTCTCTCTGTCTTTTAAGTCATACGACTGTGTCAATAATGTTTTTATATCATTTTAAGAAGAAATACTTGACTCACTGTTCGTGCGATGCTTTCAAAAATAAAGTAAAAAAAATGTATGAAGGAGGGAAAGTTTTTTGTTAGCTTGAAAATTTTAATGAAGATTGTAGATTTTGTAATCTTGTTTTCATTTATGAGATCACAGCATCTGGAACTTCCTTTATACAACAGAAGAAGAATGATCTGTCTGTTTAGGAGAATTGGAAACGTCCGGAAACTTCTTACACAATATAAAAAATTACATTTAAAGTTAGCGATTCATTCATAATTTTACTGAAAGAAACACCTCTATCTACTCAAGTGGTTCACTTAAGTCATTCAGAAAACTGCTGTTCTTTTTTTTCTCCGAAAGTAAATAAAATAATTGTTTAGAGTTGTGTAATTGATTTTTGTTATGAGCTTATTTTCCATATACAAATATTTTTGCCAAATATAATACATTTGATGGTTAAATTAGATAAATATCTTTTAAGATATCCTATTACAGTGGAAGACCATTAATCCGCACAGCTCGTTTTAAAGCGTTTTGTGGATTAAAGATTTTTTCAGATTACAAGTCATGTCTATTTAGTACTTGTTCACGCTTTGTTTATTCATATTTTGGGGGAATTTAGATTGTTAAAGCTTAAAATAAATAAATTACACACTTTAACTCATCATTTAACTATGAATTATTTTTTTAACTATTGGTTTTTATATTAGTTAAATACATCATCAATAGTTGTTTGTATATTAAAACACAGGATTTATGTTTCTATATTGTATTTTGCAGTCTTCTATAAATAGCCATACTCACTTGCTAAACCAAAATATCTTGTTTATATAAATTTAAATATCCTTTGTCAATTATAACAACAGATTTCTTCCTTGTTTAGACCTGTATTGTTTCTTCTTAATCGTACTCCATTTTCCTCCTGTCGTCTCAGTGTGCGGCCTGCTTATGTTTTGACTTATACCGTATGCAACTGCTTTAAAAAAAAATGGATAGGGGAAATTTCTTATTTTCTTTTTTCTTTTTCTTTCTTTTTTTTTTTTTTTTTGTAAAATAGCAAAATATTCTGAAAAAAATAAAATGAGAAGAATCTGGAAATAATGATCCAGTTTGAAGAATCCAGAAAAAGAAAACATGCTACCACTTTGAACCAGAAGCAAGATGAATAAAGATAAATTATTTTGCAATGCCTTGCAAATTTCTTATTTTTACTTTTATATTTTTTATTATTTTATTAAGAAGAGAGAAGAACTGCCTTCTTTTTATGATTTTTTTTTTCATATATATACTTTTTCCAAAAATACCAATGCCACTAGTACCTTTCCATGTAACTGCACTGACCCTACTCTACAATAATATATTAATAAAGATCATGGTCATATAATCAGTAGAAACCTTAATATCATCAATGATATTACATTAAGAAAATTAATGTGTTATGGCACTAAATATCGACTTCCATCCAAACTTAATATAAATTCAATTATAAAACAATTCACGTATGATATTGACTGACTTATTTATAAAATTTCCATTTCTTGCAATAAACCTATTCCATATTTTCAACAGTAGAAATTATAAGTAATAGGTAAGTTATCTGTTGCTCAAAAGGGAAAAGCCTCAGAGCTTATTAAAGTGAATATTAGACATATTTTCCAATAAAGTACCAAACTGCAACATAACTATGTAATTACTGATAAAGACAAATCCCCCAATAACAATGCAGTTACATGCAAATTTTATTATCTCTATCTTTTAACATTATCTCTTTCTTCCAATAATACTTTTTTATAAAACTAATGATAATATAATAGTAAACAATCGTAGAATTAACAGTTTCTATAAACTACACTGTTAAAAATCTGCTGCATTTTGCTGCAACGCACTCCCCTGCTTGTATAGAAAACGGTTACTTGGCCGTGAAATGGAGCTTTCTCATTGGTTGGAATAGAGATATTATATACAAGCGGTGGAGTGCATTGCAGCAAAATGCAGCAGATTTTTAACAGTGTACGTAATTTTACACCTACTAATTCTAACTAAAAATATAAGGACTTACGACTTTAAAGATCTATTCAATAATATCAATCTCTTAGACCCACATAAAATAATTAATCAACTATTTAAACAATATAAAAATCAACTAATTCTCCCCAATTGTATGAATAAAGCATATTTTCGCACATTAACAAATTTCATCATTCACAATAAATACATATTATAAGATAATATTATACATATATATATATATATATATATATATATATATATATATATATATATATAAAGTCGGAATTCCTCAAGGCGGCTGTACGTCCAGTATTTTGTCAGTTTTATACCTATATCAATATGAACGTACTTATTGTAATGATAATGTTCTCATGTTTCGCTATATTGATGACATCATTTTAATTTACACTACAAACTCTGATAGTACTTCGTTCCGAGTAGATTATCCTACCAATCGGGAACTAACGGAAATACTTTTATCTAACAATATCATTAACTTTTTTAATTTACAAATTAAATTAGTGAATAACAAAGCTACAACTGATCTATATGACAAACGAAAAAATTTTGAATTTAAAGTTAATATCTTTACTCATTTTAAATCGTGGCTCGATATTTCAGTTTATCGCAATGTACTCCTTAATCACTTGTATAGAATCAAATATTTATGTTCCTCTCATCTTATAAACAAAAACATTAAACAGTTAATATTTCATGCGTTAATTCATGGTTTTCCTAAGAAATTCATTTATTCTTTAATCTACCAATACTATATTAATGACTTATATTGTGTTGTGGGGAAGTTTATTGTCTGTTACCATTAACATTTTGTGCATTCAAAAAAATATAAATATATATATACATATATACATAACATAAAAATAACAACAACAAAAAATGCACAAAAATATTAAATAATAGGATGTCTGGGTGGGAAGATGTTACATTATGGGGGACGGAAGAGCTGCTGGAAAAATTGTGTGCATATGTCAGTTTAATATTTTATATAAAATAAAAAGGTACAGTATATTAATAGTTAATTACTTGTATATGATATGTATGTTGACTTAGTATTCATTTATAATGACTAATGGATTTAATTCGCATTTTAATTTATGGCTAGATAATTGTAATTTCATTATTTAAAAAAATTAACCTATAAGTTATCCATATAAACTATACAGGGTGATTCATAAAAGATGGGCAGAACTTTAAGGGGTTATAGTACACTTAAAGACAAATAATATTAAATAGGAGACTAAGGGTCCCAGACGTATTCTCAAGGAGATAGGGGGCATTAAAGTTTAGGGTCCGAAATTTCAAATGATTATAAAAAATGGAAAAATTGGTCGATTCGTTTGCGGTTTTTGCAAAAAATTTTCTTTATGCCAGTATTTTCTTGAAATAAAATTTTAAAGTTCAATTTCAAAAAATGCCGATAGGGGGCGCTTTAGACTTTGGAGTAACAAACAACTATTTTTTAACGTTATTTTTTGTATTTCTTTAAATGATTTCGAAAGCTTAGACTTAAACTTAAATTTTGATCTAAAAATCTGAGTCCTAACGAGTAGTTAAGTAGCGTAAACTGAAATTTGAAATTTGAAACCCTTCTCCCCCCTGAACAAAAATCAGTTATTCCCGATCTTTGTGTCGTAGATTAGGCTCTAACTACTGCCGCGTTTTGCTAAAATTATTCTTTATGTCAGTATTTTCTTGAAAATAAATTTTAAAGAAAAGTTTCAAAAAATTCCGATAGAGGGCGCTTTAGACTTTGGAGTAACGAACAACTATTTTATACCGTTATTTTTTGTGTCTCATTAAATGCTTTCTAAAGCTTAGACTTAAATTTTCAGCCCAAAATCTGAATCGTTAGACGTGGTTAAGTTTCTGGGGAGAGGGGTTTGAAATTTCTACTCCTGAGCACAGTTCAGTTTACCATGTCCACACATTGTGTGCTGTGATACGAGGTAAAAAGACACAAATTAGGATTATGTTACCAAAGCATATTTATTAACATGTAATTACAACAAATGTTCAAAATTGTGACCACCAGAGGTTATGCACGCAGAACAACGGCGAAGAATGGAACGGCGAACATTCGCGAAAACATCAGGCTTTTCGAGCACTTCCCCTACAGTGGCGGAAAGTCTGGCGACCAGTTCCTCGGGGGATTCAATGGGTGTCTCATACATAAGAGCCTTCAATTGTCCCCAAAAAAAGAAATCGAGGGGTGAAAGATCTGGCGAGCGAGCAGGCCAAGCAACAGGACCACCTCGACCAATCCATCTGTTCGGAAATGTGATGTCCAGATAGTTGCGGACGTCTCGTACGTAATGGGCTGGCGCTCCATCGTGCTGGAACCACATGACCCGCCGGATGCGTGGAGGAACAACGTTTAACAGGTCTGGCAGCACATGTTGCAGAAATGTGAGGTATGTTTTACCGTCCAGGCGTTCAGGAAGAAGGTACGGTCCGATTAGGTGGTCTCCGAGGATTCCTGCCCAAACATTGATGGAAAAGCGTCTCTGATGAGCATGTGGATACGTAGCATGTGGATTGACATCCGCCCATACATGTGCATTGTGTGTGTTAAATGTACCTTCACGTGTGAAGGTACATTCATCGGTGAAAAGCACAGTTCGTCCAAAATGTGGATTTAGCGCGTTCTGCTGCAGAAACCAGCGGGCGAATTCAATACGATTTGGATAATCCCCTGGAGACAGTTTCTGGACTCGTTGCACATGAAACGGGAGCAAATGTTCATCCTTCAGTACCCTCCAAGTCATGGACTGTGAGGTATCCACCTGCCTAGCCACTGTTCGTGTACTTGTACTTGGCTGCGCCGCTACTACATCCAGAATGGCTTCTGCAACAACTACTGATTCGTCCTTTTTTGCACGACCTGCATTCTACCGGGAAGCGAGAAATGATCCCGTCTCACACAACTGTCTGTGCAAGCGCTCGAAAGTTTTGCGGTTAGGCAACCGCCTGTTGGGAAATCGCTCTCCGTACATTCGTTGTGCCTCTGCACCATTTCCATCTGCCTCTCCGTAAATTAAATGCATCTCAGCCTTTTCCTTATTCGTGAAGGGCACCATCTTCCGATTCATTACTACAGCGACTTACACTTGACTCACCGTTCAGTGGTTTTTATGCCTGAATCGTGTCGAAATTTTGCATACGTGTTCTTCTTCTTCCCCATTTGACATTTGCATACTTTCTGTCTCCTTCTTCACCCGGTGACTAGCGTCAGGAATGGAGCTTTAACGTTTGCATGAGCGACGTTTCCAACTGTGCCAGTGCCTTTATGAGTGAATTCCGATTATGCAGTCCTTGACGAAAGTTGTATTTTTGCCTCGTATCACAGCACAGAATCGTTGGGCATGGTTAAGTAGTGCAAACTGAACTATGTTCAGAAGTTGAAATTTGAACCCCCTCCCCTCGCTACTGAACCACGCTCAGCGATTCAGATTTTGAGCTGAAAATTTAAGTTTAAGTCTAAGCTTTAGAAAGCATTTAATGAGACACAAAAAATAACGGTATAAAATAGTTGTTCGTTAATCCAAAGTCTAAAGCGCCCTCTATCGGAATTTTTTGAAACTTTTCTTTAAAATTTATTTTCAAGAAAATACTGACATAAAGAATAATTTTAGCAAAACGCGGCAGTAGTTAGAGCCTAATCTACGACACAAAGATCGGGAATAACTGATTTTTGTTCTGGGGGGAGAAGGGTTTCAAATTTCAAATTTCAGTTTACGCTACTTAACTACTCGTTAGGACTCAGATTTTTAGATCAAAATTTAAGTTTAAGTCTAAGCTTTCGAAATCATTTAAAGAAATACAAAAAATAACGTTAAAAAATAGTTGTTTGTTACTCCAAAGTCTAAAGCGCCCCCTATCGGCATTTTTTGAAATTGAACTTTAAAATTTTATTTCAAGAAAATACTGGCATAAAGAAATTTTTTTGCAAAAACCGCAAACGAATCGACCAATTTTTCCATTTTTTATAATCATTTGAAATTTCGGACCCTAAACTTTAATGCCCCCTATCTCCTTTGGAATACGTCTGGGACCCTTAGTCTCCTATTTAATATTATTTGTCTTTAAGTGTACTATAACCCCTTAAAGTTCTGCCCATCTTTTATGAATCACCCTGTATATCGGTTTATTACATGCAATTTATCATCTTGCTAGTACAATATAAAGATTTTTTAGATGATGCAATATATTATTAATTCTCAAATAGTTGATTGAGATTAAAATGTAATAATAACTTGATATTTTAAACTTATAATGGATATAATTTATTGCACGATATAGCGATATTTAATCCTTATTTCAAACGATATCTAATTTTATTTAAAACTATATTTAATCCTTATTTCCAATCTAAGATGGCGTAACTAAAAAATTAGTAAAAATCCCTTTTCTTTAAAACACTTTTTGCATGTAGTCTACTTTGATTTTCTTCTGTTATAATGGTCAAATAATTTATGTATGTATATATAATGGTTATATATATAACCATTATATAATACTACAATTCAGCATCTATAATGAATATAGACTAAACCATTATGGGTCATTCCATGTCAATTCAACCAGACCTTGTAACCCGACCCACAGGGATTTTGATGAAACTTTGTGTACACACTTATTCTATCATGAAATGATTCCATCAGAAATTTTTCCTTCCTAGACCTCATAGTTTGTGAGATATGGGGGGTCCAATTCTTGAGGTTTTCTCAAATCGCACATTTCTGAGTCTGTATTTTGAGATTGCAGTTCCATCTTTAAAAAATTGTTTCTCTGGATCTAAAACATGAATCATCTTAAAAATATCACTGTAAGATTATAAAAAGATATAGATTTTAATAAAAAAATATTTAAAAAATTTACTTGTAATATTTAGGATAAAAAAAATTAGCCAAAGTTGAGAGTTATGGTTATTTTTCCAAATTTTTGTGACTTCAAAAAGGCTGTACACAAAAAGGCAAATTAAATTTCCAATTTCTTTTTGTTTTAAATAAAAGTTTACACTTTGGGCTTTCTATCTATGAAATAAAAATGATGTGTTTCGCATGGCTTATGCAAAAATTTTGGGTACTTTCCAATTAGCCGGATACATGTTTTATTTTTACATATTACATATGCACACAAAAAGGCAAATGAAATTTCCAATTTATTTTTGTTTTAAATAAAAGTTTACACTTTGGGCTTTCCATCTATGAAATAAAAATTATGTGTTTCGCATGGCTTATGCAAAAATTTTGGGTACTTGCCAATTAGCCGGATGCGTGTTTTATTTTTAAATATGTACATATGTATAGATCTATATAAATTCAGATGTATTATACATGTACATACGTACATATGTATGTATATATACAATATATTGGTATATATATGTATAACAATGGTGCCCGTCTAACCGAAAAGTACCAAATTTTGCCTTGTTTTGAGAATCTGCACCAATTAAGAGGAAGAAAATGTATGTTCAGCTGTGGTACTTAAGTAATTACTGGAATTTCTATGAGTTATTGAATTTAATGTTATTTGATGCATGTTTTTTTTATTTGCAAAGTAAAGTTTAGGCTTTGTTTTTTCTGATTAAAAAAAAATCTGACTGTAATATGTTTCCCCATTAAATTTAGTGAATGATCCATACATTTCATTTAGTTATTTAATAATGGGCATTTTTTGCTAATCTAAATAATCTCTTACTTTTATTTTCAATAATTAAACTCAAAAGAGATTTTTGTTTGTACAGTATAAAATAGATATTTTTTTTCGCCGCACATTTCCATTCTTCCATTCTTCCTTTCGAATACTTATATATTAATTATTTGTGTTTAAAAAATGTTCAAAACCTTGTATTTCCTTTTCTTGGTTAATTTTAAACAGTTTAAATATTTATATTGGCAAGTTTAAATACACAAATGTTTAACAGAACTTAAATTTGTTTCTATAGTCTGAAAGATTTAATTGCACCTGCCTTGTATAAACACTTTCTGATAAAGGCAGGGTAATGTTCGTTAGTATGAAAGCAGATGTTTTGCAATCAATTTAATCAAATTATTGTCATTCTGTTGTTTCTTATCATAGAAGAATGATCTAACTTTTACTGTGCTACTAAAAATATATTCTGATTGTTACATATTTTATAATTTGTGATATGCATAAATATTTTTTTGCTTTATTGTTTTAACATGGAGCCTGATATTAAACCTTCTACTAGTCTTCAGGCTTGCAGTATTGTAATATTAACTGGTTTAGAATGTCACAAATCTAGCTATACAAATAATAGAGAAATAGACTACATTGATAATCTCTGTGATTCAGAAAAAGAACCTTTATAACTTAGGACTATTGCATTTATAAAACAAAAATTAAGTAAAAACCGTTTGATTAATATATGTGAGCATCACAGAATTTCGCTCTTAATGAAATATGAATTATATAATCCATTTAAGCAACATAAAAAGCAAGTGAAAAAAGCAATTAGGGCAGTTAATAGAGATTTATATACGGCCGAAAAAGTAAACCAAAGTTGAAAGTTATGATTATTTTTCCGAAATTTTGTGACTTTATGAAAAAAGTCTCTACACAAAAAGGCAAACGAAATTTCCAATTTGTTTTTGTATCAAATAACATTAAATTCAGTAACTCATAGAAACTCCTGTAATTATTTAAATACCACAGCTAAACTTGGTCAATTTTTTCCCCTTTATTTGGTGCACAACATTTTTCAAAACAAGGCAAAATTTGGTACTTTTCGGTTAGACGGGCACCAGTGTTATACATATATATATCAATATACTATATATATACATACGTATGTACATGTATAATACATCTGTATTTATATAGATCTATATATATGTATATATGTAAAAATAAAACACGCATCTGGCTAATTGGAAAGTACCCAAAATTTTTGTATAAGCCATGTGAAAGACATCATTTTTATTTCACAGATAGAAAGCCCAAAGTGTAAACTTTTATTTAAAATAAAAAGAAATTGGGAATTTCATTTGCTTTTTTGTGTGCATATGTAATATGTAAAAATAAAGCACTTATCCGGCTAATTGGAAAGTACCCAAAATTTTTGCATAAGCCATGCGAAACACATCATTTTTATTTCATAGATGGAAAGCCCAAAATGTAAACTTTTATTTTAAACAAAAAGAAATGGAAAATTTCATTTGCTTTTTTGTGTGCATATATAATATATAAAAATAAAGCATTTATTCGGCTAATTGGAAAGTACCCAAAATTTTTGCATAAGCCATGCGAAACACATCATTTTTATTTCATAGATAGAAAGTCCAAAGTGTAAACTTTTATTTAAAACGAAAAGAAATAGGAAATTTCATTTGCTTTTTTATGTGCATATATAATATAAAAAATAAAGCACTTATCCGGCTAATTGGAAAGTACCCAAATTTTTTGCATAAGCCATGCGAAACACATCATTTTTATTTCATAGATAGAAAGCTCAACGTGTAAACTTTTATTTAAAACAAAAATAAATTGGAAATTTAATTTGCCTTTTTGTGTACAGCCTTTTTCGTGAAGTCACAAAAATTTGGAAAAATAACCATAACTCTCAACTTTGGCTGACTTTTTTTATCCTAAATATTACAAGTAAATTTTTTAAATATTTTTTATTAAAATCTGCATCTTTTTATCTTCTTACAGTGATATTTTTAGGATGATTCATGTTTTAGATCCAGAGAAACAATTTTTTGAAGATGGAACTGCAATCTCAGAATACAGACTCAGAAATGTGCGATTTGAGAAAAACCCAAGAATTGGACCCCCCATATCTCACAAACTATGAGGTCTGGGAAGGAAAAATTTCTGATGGAATCATTTCATGATAGAATAAGTGTTTTCACAAAATTTCATCCAAATCCCTGTCGGTCGGGTTACAAATGGGGGAAATATTGGTTGAATTGACATGGAATGACCCTTATAACAAACTTAAACATGGCAAATCAATCAAATGAAATTAACAATATTGGAACAATTACAAATAAAATCGAACATTGTGGTACGTGGCTCGTTATCAAGGGCAGTGCCATGCAGACACAATAATTACGATTAGTTTCTGTGGTACAAATCAGGAAAAAGTCCTAATGCATAATTCCTACATTGCCCGATTAATCGTAACTAAAAAATAAAAGTCAATAAAGCAGGTCTAAAGTCAATAAAACAGGACATATGAAACCATGTATATGATCTGAATCATATCATGAAATTGATTAGCACAAATTGTTTGACCATTAAAAACAGAAATTGAAATGAGAAAAACTTAAATTATACACCATCAATTATACATCATCATTTTTCTCGATTTTCGACAAAAATTCACGTACTTATCACAATCCTTTAACAAAATTTTAGTTTTTTTTTTTTTTCGTGATCTTTTAGTGAAATATGAATTTTTTCCCGCAACCTCTTGAAAGAAATTTGCGTTTTTCGCAATCTTTTGGTGAAATTTGCGTTTTTTCTTGATCTTTTGACAAAATTTGCGGTTTTTTCACGATTTTTGGTGAAATACGTATTTTCCACAAAATCCTTTCATAAAAATTTAAATTTTTTCCTTTCACAAAATGTTAGTTATTTCGCGATCTTTTGCGAAAATTTGCGTTTTATCACAATCTTTTGGCACATTTTGTGCTTTTTTCGGGATTTTTTAGCAGAAATTTGTGTGCTTTCTGCGATCCTTTGACATAAATTCGCGTTTTTACGCGATCTTTTGATAGAATGTTAGTTTTTTTGCGACTTTTTGCCCAAATATGCATTTTTCACATTATCATTAGCCGAAATTCCCGTTTTTTGCACATTCTTTTGCCGGAATTTGTGTTTTTTCGTGATCTTTAGCCAAAATTTGCTTCATTTCGTGATTTTTTGGTGAAATTTGCTTTAAAAGTTAACTAACATTCCATTAAAAATTTATATGAATTCATAGTTTTATTCTACATTTTAACTATAAAACATTTGTGCTTGATAAAAATTTCATATTTTTCAAAAAATGTGCCCCAAAGTTTTGCATATACATTAATGAAAATTTATTTTCTGAAAGTTTTTGCAGCATAACAAAGTTTACGAGTTAGAAATACTCAAAAAATATAATTAATTAAGTATGTTAATTATTACTTTTTCATTAATTTTTTCATATATGTTTTAACAATGTTCGTACGCTTCACAAAATTTCCCAGGTATAGAATATCAATTTTTTTTTTTTTTTTTTTTTTTTTTTTTTTTTTTTTTTTTTTTTTTACTTCTTTCTATATTTACAACAGAAAAATATTGGATTCGTGAAAATTTTCGCAATACGTTTTTTGGCGGATTTACATGATTTAGGGGTCAGAGGACCCGAAAAACAGGTTTGTACAAAATGCCTATCTGTGAGTCTGTCAGTCTGTCTGGATGTCTGCATGTGAGAAAATTTTGTGAGTGCTCTATCTAAAGAACTAATGCACGGAATTTCAGAAAACTTTAGATTATACGAGACCATGATATAAACTAGATTTGATTAGTTTTTGGTGTATATCACTCAACAGGTGGTGCTTCTATGTTACATTATTTACAATTTACACAATAGCCATATCTCAAGAACAGGTGCAAGGATTTTCATAAAACTTTATATTCAGCTAATACTTGATGTTGATTACGTGTTGGTGCAAATTGCTCAACAGGTGGCGCTATCATAGTGCATTATTCGTGATTATCGCAATAGCTCTATCTCAAGAAATAATGCACGAAATTTTCTATAACAGATTCAGTTAGCCCCTGATAAAGATTAGTGCTGTTTAGTTTTTGGTATAAATCGCCCAACAGATGGTGTTGCTATGCTGCATTTCTCACGATTTCACAATAAATGTATTTCAAGAATTTCATCAATTCATTTTTGAGCATGGATTTTTATCAAACTTCAGATTCAGTTAGTACGTGGTAAAAAATTGATCCTAATCAGATTTTGATGTACATCCCCCAACATATGGCGCTGTTATGCATATTTTTCTTTAAGATTTTGCAATAGCTCTATCTCAGAAACTAATGTACGTATTTTCATCAAACTTCAGATTCCGTTATAAGTAGGGACAAGTTGTTGCTGACTAGATTTTAGTTTAAATCACCTAACCGGTGGCGCTGCTATGCTGCATTTTTTCAGGAAATAGTAACATGCATAAGGTAGAAGAATGTTTTGGTCATGTTAATGTAGAAGAATGTTGTTGTCACAACTGACTAATTTTATTTAATTAAAAATATTAGGTTATACGCTCAAATTTCACCTTGTATAAGGAGAAAATTTCTATAAGAAAATATTGGTACCGTAGAATTCCAGAAAATTCAATAACCAGTACGAATTTTGTTTAATGAGTTTTAACATGCTAAAACTTCTTCAACTGAAGGCGATCGATATAGTCATAGTGCAAGAGAGATTTTGAAGCGTATAGAAAGGTTTTGTTAAGCATCTGGGTGAAGATGCTTAGCAAAACCGGGTCCATTTTTTCTTTCAATTTTGAGAGATAAATTACTTTTGTTAATGTTAAGAGGGTCCGGGGCTAAAAATTCTCCAAAATTTTTATTTTTTTATTAACTTAAAAGAAAACCGTTTACCGTTTTTACTGTTAAATACCGCAAACCGCATGTTTTTACCCTCATTAGATCCAGAGATATAACACATTTTGCTTGAGAAGCGATGCATCGGCTGCCCTCTGACGAGAACTTTAACTTCATTTATCTCAGAATGAATTTTTTCACGATTTGTCAACTTTAAAGGGATATATCTAAAGATCCTTGCAAGATAAGTGTATGAAATTTTTAACAGAGCTTTTATGCTATATTTCCAAAAATTGTCTTTATGATTTTTAATTTTGAGTGATAATTGTGAAAATATGCTAATTAATGCAAAACTCACTCATACAAAAACTTCATTTTCTTAAAAATTTTTTTATGAAATTCTTAATTAATATTTTAAAAAATCCTGAAATCAATTTAAAATGACACATTTTCTGTACACAAAAGTGTAAAAATTTTGTAAATCGAGTAAGTACTTCCAGAGTTACATAAAAAATTAAATATGTTTAAATTTTTAAAATTTAAATTAAAAAAAATATTTAAAATTTTTCAGATTTTTTTTTTACATTTAATATTCTTATTTTATTAAAATATATTTCAGAAAAAAATGTCATAATAAAATCTCTATAAATAAAAAAAAAATAGAATTTTAAGCCCCGGACCCCCTTAATGGTAACTATCCAAATAAATATTATAAAGTTTAACGAATATGTCAGTGTCTGAACTTTAACGAAAGTAGTTATTTTGCGTGTAGTTCAATTCATATTCATATGAAAATAGACTAAAGAAGAGTTTTTAGTAGCTTTAGGGAAATATCGTAATCACAAAAGAATTTTGCAACTTTCTAATGTTTTTGTGCTTTTTATTACACATTATTCGTTTGGAAAAGTAACCTATATTTTTAATTTAGAGAGTGAAATATATGTTTAAAATAAATGTATCGCCAACGGTGCAAGGAGAATTCAGTGAACTTTTATTATTATTATTATTATTATTATTATTATTATTATTATTATTATTATTATTAAATGCTCAAGCATAAATGAAGTCATAATAAGAAACGCCTAGAAATATACTACATTACTACATGCATATATTATCAAAAGTAATTGCTAAGACAAAATAATACTCGATGAAAAGACATGATCTATTAATTGTACGACAGACCTGAACGAGTTAAACTCACATACACTATATATATGGCCAAAGGTAATCGGCCACTTGCGATTTTAGATGTTTTGTTAAATATCTAAAAAAATAGAGGAGTACTTATGCTGAAAACTGTCTAAACATAATCGTACAAGTCATACATTTTCGTGAAGTTTTTTCCCGCAACCCCATAGGGGACCGTCAACAAATTTTAAAAAGTATATATTTTGGATAACCTCATCAAAACTAATCTAACAAAAGCGTTGAAACTGTAGATTATGATTAAATGTCTTATTGTAACGAATTATGTTCATTTTCATGTTGACAGCATGTACACTCGTAGAGAAATTAAAGTTTTTTATAAAAACAGACCCAAATTACCCAAATTTTCTTGATTATAATTTGCAGAGTTTTTAACATTTTCTGGAACTATGACAAACAATATTCTACACAATACCCTCTAATCAGATTTTGTAAATAATAAAAATTGTATGAAAAATGAGCAGGTTTTCTAAATAATGTTTCACTGCGCATGCGTGAATGCAATGAAAATATAATTTACATAATGTGTTTGCTAAATGTATTACATAAACTTTTGTGAAAGTCTCAAAAACATAGCATGAAAACTCTGAAAATAATCGTCGATTGAATAAACTCAAAATTCGTTCTTTCCAAAATGAAGCAAGAAGATAAGGGGGTTATATATATATATATATATATATATGTCTATTGATTAGCGTCACAATATCGTACGTGCTACCATATTTGGATACAGCCCCTCATTTTTTTTTTTCATTTTGGGAACAATGGATTTTAAGCTTATTCTATCGACGATAATTTTCAGAATTTTTAAACTATGTTTATGAGACTTTCACAAAAGTTGCTCTATACATTTAGCTAACATAATATGCAAATGAAATTTTGATAGGATTTACGCATGTGCAGTGAAAAATTATTTAGTAAACCTGCTCATTTTTTACATAATTTTTATTATTTTTTAGTTCTGATTACAGAGTATTGTGTACAATGTTGTTTGTCGTATTTTCTTAAAATAATATATATATATATAGATATATATATATATATATATATATATACAGGGTGAGTCATAAATATCGAAACAATAGGCTATCTCCTCAAATATTGCCCCTAGACCCATACTTCCAATTGCAAAAATTCATAAAAAAAAGATGAAATTTCTGATAAGATAATTTGCAACTCCATGGGGGGTCTATTTGAAAAAATACGAAAATTAAATTTTTATACGGCCCCCGTAGGGCAAAATTTCCAATTAGGAAATTATTCCTTATCCATTCCTAAATTGAACAAAACAAATTTCATCTCCGTATCTAAAAATCCCACAGAGATATTAAATCCCAAAATCCTCAAAAATTCCTGACTTACACTACTTTTCCCTGCCTCTAAACTGTGATTTCTTGAATCAATTTCAACGCTTGTTAGAGAACATTCACAAATTGCAATTTAATAAAAATCGGTTTAAGATAGCGCTTTTTCTTTGGACATAAAATAGCAGCGTATAGTTTTTAAGCTAAATTGGTATACCAGAAACCGTTAATCCATATCCCATGCGTTGGAGACTCTGAAAAATGTTATGCACTAAAACTTTTTAAGACGGAATCACATAGGAAAGAAAAAATACGTTATAGACAGATGCTCTCCCTAGAAGATGTAATTGGAGCTTATTTTCTTTTCAGGTACTATTGCATTTATTTTGCATGGATCAACATATTTTCCGTTTAAGACAGAATTCCGTCATAGGCAGATTTTTTTTCACTGGTTTTATTGTATTTAATTTTTTTAGCCTTTGAATAATCTATTTTTAAAAAATGAATTTTAAAGTTTTTCTTTTCTTTTCTTTTCTTTTCTTTTCTTTTTCTTTTTTTTTTTTTTTGTAAAATAAACATTTTAAAATCTGTATGTTTTTCGTAAAAAATTCGATTGAGCCGAATTTTATTTATTTTATGTACGTATTAAGTCAGTCAGAGACAGTGATTTTAATACGGGTTTTGTCGAGACCGGGTTTGAAAATTTCCTCCAGAGTGCACCTAATTTGAAGGAAGTAGTCCCCTCCTTTATGAAAAGTACGCTAGGCCGGCTTGGCGGGTCTTCAGAAAAAAGTAACATCTCGGTCCTGGCCCTACCTGAGCCCAGAATACAGATTTTTTAACATTCCCTCCAGAACGATAAAAAGCCTGAAGTTGTGAGAGGTAAATTAAAAAAAAAAAAAAAAAAAAGACTTAATCTCCATCTTAGAAAATCTTAGCATTTTTTAAAATAACTGACGAACATTTAAACAATAGACTTCGTTTTTCTGCATAATAAATTTTTTATCCTCTATTTCTTGTCTTTAAATTATTAAATGTTAAGAATTTTTCAAAGAAAAAAGAACTTGAAACACGTCATTTTTGATTTTTTTACATTAGTTTTGTTTCGACAAATTTGAAAAAATGTTTACTTTTGAAAAAATGTTTGCTTTTGAAAATATGATTTTTTTTAAAGTATATTATTTTTTCAATAAACATTTTTAATAGTTTTAAAATTAATATAAAAAAAACCTTGGAACAAAACTAAAATCAGATTTCAATATTTAATGAAATGGAAAGAAATTGAAATCCGATAAATAATGTTACGAGTTATAACGATGTTTGATTGTCCCATTTAAACCAGTACTAACCACATGAAACTTTTATAAATTGTATGAGAAATTTTAGAATGTGATTTTCTTAGCAAAATATAACGCTAACCATCACAAAAAAAATAAAAATAATAAAAATTCTAACTCAAGAAATAGATTTTTTACGCGTTTTCTAGAACTGTTAAAGTAACATTGTTGCATTGCGCACATTTCAATTTGTGTCTAATCCTTTAAAACCTGAGGAATTTTTTAAACGGCTATAACTTTGCGAATTTTGGAGATATGAAGATGCAACTTTTTGTGTTTTATTCAGGACTGAATAAGAAAAGTTTTCCGAATTGGAATTTTTGTCATACGGGGGCCGTATAAAAATTTAATTTTCGTAATTTTTCAGCTAGACCCCCCCATGGAGTCGCAATTTATCTTATCAAAAATTTCACAATTTTTTATGAGTTTTTGCAATTGGAAGTATGGGTCTAAGGGCAATATTTAAGGAGATAGCCTATTGTTTCGATATTTATGATTCACCCTGTATATACATTAAGAACTCTGCAAATTATAAGTAAAAATCTCGGAAAAATTTGGGACTGTTTTTATAAAAACCTTAATTTCTCTACGAGTATACATGCTGCCCTCATAAAAAAGAACACAGTTTGTTTCAATAAGCTACTCAATCCTAATCTACAGTTTGAATGCGTTTGTTTTTTCAGTTTTCACAGGGTTATCCAAAAGATATTCTTTCTTTTGCAATTTGTTGACGGTCCCTATGGGGTTTCGGGAAAAATCTCCAAGGTAATATATGACCTGTTCTACTATGTTTACACACTTGGACTTTCAGGATAATTCTTCATGTATTTTTCTAGATATTTAACAAAGTGTCTAAAATCGCAAGTGGCTGGTCATCTTTGGCCATATCTTTCAAGGGAAGGTTTCAATGTAGGCCACACAGAATGAGATGAACGTTTGTATATCGATATAGAGTATAGTTTGCATAGCCATAGTTAGTAAAGCTTTATAATTATTGTTAGCTAAAGCTCAATACCCAAGAGCCTTGAGAAAATTAGTCTCAAAGTTTATGTTCATTAGATAATTGGAAAAATTTTTGTTCCTATGGCAGGCAACTTAGTGGTGCAGTTGGCGGCGTGCTGAATTTGAGTAATTAAACGTTTTTGAGTTCGAATCATATAGTCAGACTTATCATTCGCAACGAAATGTTTTATTAATTCCTTTTGAACCATATATAATTCTTATTGCATTATACTTAGAATAACATAATGAAAATTTATTAACTTCAACTAACTAAAGTATACATTTGTATAATACGGAATTATTTAAATCCAATCAAATGTTTGAACAATTAATTCTGAAGAAAAAAGAAATACTTGTAACCTTTTCTGAAAGGAAATTATCATAACCTAAAATTGATTATTTTTCTAGTTATAATGCTCTAAATGATTCTATGAAATAATAGAACATAAAGTGTCATTTATTTGATTGAAATTCTAGCGGGGATTATGCTGTTTGTCTTTCTCTTCCCAGTGAAACCTGTGGAAATTTTCGTATATTTTTCTTTATAATATGTTGATTCGAGTATTTTTATATTGACGGAGCAATGAAATGCAATTACTATAACAAAAATATGTTTTGCCAATTTAATAGTTTTTAATTGAAAATATTTACAAAATTCAATTAATTCTATATTCATAACATTCAAACATATCAATTATTTATATCAATTAATTCATTTCAAAAGTCTGTTAAGGCGGTTCTCAATTTCCCTGCTCAAAACTTTCTGACACTTTTTCTGACTTATTTTTAAACGTAAATGCATAGAATTGGCAGATCTTGACAGATCTACTGCAGCGATTTAGATTCTAAACGAAGTTTACATTTTTTGATAAATCAATTACTTATTGAGTTAAGCCATTGCGGTCACGTGGCGGCCAGATTTTCTCCTGTATGGCAGTATCTCGTAAAGAATTTCGATTCAAAATGGTAACTTTAATGATATTTTCTGAAAAATCTTTTGTGTTTACAAAAAAAAAAAAAAAAAAAAAAAAAAAAAAGCAAGAAGACATTTGTTCTAGTTCTGAATAACAACACTTTATAAATGTATGCGTTTCCGAATAAAAATGAATTTAAAAATGTGTCAGAAATCAACCCCTTTGGATTTGAGAACAGCCTTAATTGTGTTAAAATTTGCTGCAACAGATTCATGCATTGATTCTGACCAGCACTATCGTAATATTTTTTAAAAATACACACTAGTGATAAAAGAGTTAAAGTTTTAAAACATTTTCCATTTTTTAGAGTTAAAATGCAAAACGTATAAAATACGACAATGCCCTGTTTCTTCGCTGCCCATCGAAAGCCAACTTTGCTGACAGAGGTGCATATTTGCATTTGATCAGGACGGGAATGTTTTAAAAGCTACCGGCTGTGCATATATAATGTTATCAACTTTTTCGTACTTTTTGACCCCCTCCCCCCCCCTTCCGATATCAAGCGTTATCATCTATCGCCCCCCTCCCCGGTAATGATATCGTTATCAATGTCTAGATTTTTTTTTTCTTTGGAGTGCTATACGAAACTGTTTAGATCGATTTTCGCATACTGTACTTATTCAAATGAAGAGAAATCAGTAAAATAGCACTTTATATCAAATAACACTTAACCCCTTGAGCTCTGCTGGTAGAATTTTCTACCACATAATTTTAATTCCGAAATGTCACAATGGCACCAGAAAATTCTACCAGATTTATTTGAAAAAGGTTTCATGCATTTTTTCGTGTTTATCGTTAACCGGTTTTTTTCTTTGCAAAATACTGGTGCCAATGTGTCATTTGTAATTTTGAAGAAATTTACACCCCAGAGCTCAAAGGGTTAAGAGAAATAGTTATTATTTAAAAATATTTTGTAATAGCTTTTTATTACATAATGCATTCATTAATAATAATGTCTCGTTGCACTTGCTCAGCACGTAGGAGGGTAGTGATAAAATAGAAATTCTTATTTAAAAAAAAAAAAAAAAAAAAAAAACAAGTAGGCAACATATTTTTTTTTTCTCATTTATTTATAAGTAAATACAAACGTAATTTCAAATATACTTCACATATGGTTTCTTGAACAGTGATTGTATATGCATACAATTATGAAGAAGATTAGGGGTATCAAATTTAGAGGTATTCTATATTTTGAATTAAATATTTTTATAATAATTCAATAATTTTATAAAAACTTTGTATTTTTATAAAAGTATATAGCAGGTTAAAAATCGGTAACATACTATTTTGAACCAAAAACCATGTTACAAATTAAAAAAAAAAAATGTTTGGATGAAAAATGATATCGATATCAAAAGACAATCCCCCCCCCCCGATATATCTTAAGATATCATTCGCCGGACCCCCCTCCCCCCCAAAATGATAACGTTATATTTTCACAGCCCTCTTTTCATGAGGGTTTAACTGCAGACATATTAATATAAATTACCAGTAAGAAGCATTCATGCAAAACGGCAAAAAAATTCAGGGGTAGTAAAATAAGTTACTCTTGTGAGTAGATAACTTGAAAATGAAACTTTAAGTTTTTGAAATGAAATTTCTGTCCCAGTTAACCTTCCTTCTGCCAGACGGGTCCATTGGACCCGACAGCAATATTTCTGGTGTCAATGGTAAAATGAGAAATTGTCGATTGACACCGGAATTTATAAAGGACTTGTCTAGATATTACGAATTCCTTAATTTAAGCTTTCATTGTAAAAGCAAAATTATATTAAAATATTACTGGTGCCGTTTGCAAGTTTGGAATTAAAATTAGGTGTTGCCGTAGATAAATGGGTGTTTTGTCTGGTAGACGGAAGGTTAAACTGTTCGTGAAATCCTTGGCGGTTCCATAACATAAGTATGTTCTACGTAGTAAATGACTATTTGTGAAATGAGTATAATTTTTGGAGAATAAGTAATGATTTATGAAAATTGTGGAGATGGTACCATTTTTTTAAAATGTAAAATATAAAGTGAATATTGGCGATTAATTTCATATTTTTAGTTCCAGTAGGAAGCGCCACAATTTCTAACTCGATGAAAGAAAGTTTTTCCAATTATCCAATGTAAAATTAAAAATTTTCAGAAGTGCAATTTCAAATTCCTGCATTTTTATTCTTTAGATATTCCATATTTTTGTGCTCTCGCAACTGTAACGTTCAAGTGGCTGCTCCTTCCCTCCTTCCCCCCCCCCCCCCCCGCCTTGTACTATGCTAGTTAATTTAATGAAAAATATACCAAAAGATGCAAATTTAATTCATTCATGTACATTTGATTGGTTAATTGTTTATTACCTTTTTTCAAATTTACGTGTTGGACTAAATGGAACTCTTTTAGCAAGTCCACCGGCAATAAATAAATTTTGCTTAAAACGAAAAGTTATCTGAATCTGAAGGATCAAATAACTCAAGAATAACGTTTTTATAATATGCATTTCGATGTTCCTTCATCAAATGTTAATCTTTGATGATTTAAATTTAATAAATTGTTAAATTCTTCCAAAATAATGACAGTTAATGTAATCTGATTCCATACATATATAATTCATAATAAAGCATTTTACCTTTAAATGTGCAATAATTTCAATTTGTCTTTCTATATGTATTCTGCATGTCATTGTGTCCCATGTTGTGTTTTCCCAGATATGGGGTCCAGTGGGATAAATTTTTAAGTTTTTAAAAAGTAATTTTTATTTTAAAAAGCATTACGACTTATATTTTCAGAAAATTATAAATAAAATATCAGAAATAAGATGTATTTAATAATTTTTTTCATGCGGATTAATTTCTAAATTTTAGATGAAAAAACAAAAACTCGAAAAGTGATTCAGTGTGCCTAATATTCTCCTATGGAATTCCTTCTAATGAGCATACATCTTAATTTATTATTATTATTATCATCATTATTTGATTTATTTAGTTATTTATTATATTTCTTCTATTTATTTAATTTTTATTGTTATTGTTATTATTATCAAGATTTCGTTCAGCTCTTTTTAAAACGAGTTTTCTTGCATTGGAAAAACCGAAAAATTTACTGCGTAATAAATTTTAACGCTTTATATCGTGCAAATCGAAGACAAGGTAATAGTACAATACATTCGAAAGTGCGATATAGATATAATCAAGGGCATTAAAAAAATGAAAGATGAGACTCTACAAGTTTTATATTTGTCTTCAAAACAGCAGTTTTAACGTATTTACTAATATTACAAATTTCTTTTAAAAGTTAAAGGTAGAATTACACTTATTGTAATCGATACATGTCATAAACTGCTTTAATTTTTTTTAAACATTATTTTTTTTTTCAGAACAAAAGGAGCTATATAATGAGGGGCTACTACGGAAGGAACGAACGAACTCTTCATCATCAGGAATGCACATTATAAAAAAATGCCTCAGTCTAATTCCTCTGCCGCCTTATCGCAAACTACAATAAAGTGATATTTATAAATTTTTATACAATGAAATCAGTAAAAATACAGTCTCTAAACAATGGTATCTTATAATGAATCCTAAACCTCTAATACTTATAAAGGATTAAATGTGGATGCTCTCGGTAAAAAGAATGCAATGTAACAGAGGCTGTACCTGTTAAGAATAAACCTTTTTAAAACGGAATTTTTTCCCGGTTCCTTGTGATCCCGTTTTAACAGGTTTTCCTGTATTTTTATAATATGAAACAAAACACTATTTTCATGTCACAAATGTTAAATAAATACTAAATAACTTACGATTTCTCTTTTTCTCCTTTCCTCTCTTGATTCAAATTTTTTGCAAAGTTCCGCTTTAAAACCTCCTTGTGGAGCTCTGTTCGGATCTTCCTGCGCTAAGAGATCCATTAAATAGGCTATATAACTAGTGGCCAGCCTGAGAGTTTTTATTTTTGACAGTTTTGTGTCAGAAGGTACGTTCGGTATACACTCTCGCAGTTCTTGAAATGCATTGTTTATAGACAATGTCCGTCTTCTTTCTTTTCGGTTTGCCGTGACGCGTCTTTTAAAGCCCCTTTCGGCCCTTATTCCGTTACCGGGACAGTAGTCCTTAGCCTGGACTTGGGCGGTAAAGTCCTGGGATGTTTCAGAAGTGTAAGTGCTAAACGACCAGCCGAGATACGACGTATCAATCGACGGAGGGGTGACTGAAGGCAGCTCGTACCGATTTCCGTAGTAGTGTTGCGAATAGGAGGCCTCGGTATTACGGTAATGCGCTTGATAGTTTCCGACTAGGCTCATACTGCCCGACAAGTGCGGGGGTCGGAGGAGTTCTGGATAGTCTCATCCGAGATGAGGAGTCAGGACTCCTCCCTCATTGGAGGAGGAGCGAGCTGAATGCAGGCGCCTAAGAGTTAGTGAAAGGGAACACTGTAACAGGTCGTTATCTTGATAATGTGGGAGATGGGAGCGCATGCAAGCACGTGCGGAAGGGGAAGAGCAAAATTTCATCCTCAAAGAAATTAGAAGTATTTCATTCTCAATTTGAATGGCAAAATTGAAGATTCTAATTATAGTGGATAATAAATGTCGATAAGATACTAATTTCAGCACCATTTCAATTGAAACGCCTTTGATATTATTTGATCAGACAGAATTTACGTTATCTAAAGCTCCCCCCCCCCCCGCCTTCTCCATTGAAAACCTGTATATCATTGAAACGTTAACCTTTCACACAATCAATTAAATTAAGCTAAAGCCATTTGTCTTTAATTAAGTCAGAAAAAACGTACATAATACGTATTTGAAACATATTTATATAGGCAGATAAAATAATTGACGAGACACTAAAGACAAGTTTTGCTTTAAGTCTTAAAAATAACAAACTTGATCTGAAATGCAGGGTTTTTTAATGCGTTTATATAATTTTTTTTCTCGCATGTTATATTATTGCGAAAAACAAAAACTACTCTCATTTGGATCTTCACAGAAATATTAAGCCATTAATAGACCTTTTATGAGAAAATCCCATAAACATTTTTTTTTTTTTTTTTTTTTTTTTTTCAGAAATAAATAATTATTTTCTTCAAACTTGTTTACATTATTGAGGAAAATATTAAAAACTCCGTTTTGGATCTGTTTCTAAAACTTTAAAGATTTTTATACGTTTTGAATTTTTTTTTTTAATCACTAAGATTGTTGTTAATTTTCTAAACTTTGGATGGTTTTCGATCAGTCGTTGAAAAAAATGTCATAAATGTAAAGATTGTGAACCTAGAAGCAGGGGCTAGCGGTGCTCAATCCCTCCTCACTCAGATCGAGGCAGTTCATTTCAGTCATATGAGATGTCCCAAAAGACTGTTATTTTCTGTCTTCAGTGTACGCTAATTTATGTATTAAAAATCTTTGTACACAATGAAGCACTACAAAATAATGATTATATTTCTAATGTATAAATCTGCACATCAAGGTCTTTAACGACGGCTCTGAAAGTTAAAAATTTATTTTGAACTCATTTTATTTAATACATTTATTTAATACATCTTTCAATCCGCAGTTCCGTTTCTTTCCTATTTAGAACAGCAATCCCTTAACATTCCAGAGGGTTAGGTTCACGGAAATCTCTGCGACTGTCAAAATCACGCCCGCAAAGCAGTCACAGGTGACTATTTTCATATTCTGATCGCACCACTATTTTTTTTTTTAATGTTTGTATTATATATATATATATATATATATATATATATATATATATATATATATATATATATATATACATTTTTTTTCTATTATTTTTTTTGTATTGTACTTTTCTAGCAAATGTTGTCCATGCGTATGTAAAATATTTAACATGTGCATAAATTGATGTCCCCTACGCTTTAAAATCCATATTATGCGTTATAAACTATCTGAAATTTTTATATTAAATAAGTAATATTTATTCAAGATCCGCATTTGAAATGGTAAACGGTACGATTTTAAATATTTGACCGCTCTCCCTAAAGAATGCATCCCCCCCCCCCTCCCGAAATTAGATGCTTCCTATTCTTTAAAATATTGGGTTGGGGAAAAAGTAATTTCTTTTTTTCGAATATATAGCTTTAAAGTCGTATATCTCGAGTAATACTTACTCAATTAAGCCATACTATACAGTAGGGTGGAGCGAAAAAAAATTTTTTTTGAAAATCAAAAACGGGTAGGTGCCAAAAGTTGCCTTTATACTAGTACATCAACTGCGTGAAATTTTACCGCTGAAAAAAAATGGCTTGAGTCTGCGCTTTTGCTCCAAAAATCGAAATTTTGGGTAAAATTTGTCATTTTTTGACATTTTTCAAAAAAAATTAAAAAATCCCTACAGAGCTGGTTAGTATTTAAAAGTGTTGCTTAGACCTTTATATTTATCTGCTTAACATATTTAAACTATAAAACAATATGTTTATTCCCTATAGCTGGAGCAAAACAGGCAACTTTTAGTAAGAAAACAGCATTACTACTCTATTGGGTTGGTTATACAACGAATTGTTGTTTTTAATGCAGCTTTTGTTTTCAAAACTACCTTGGACATGCGTCGTGGAGGTGGCTATATTTCCTATACTACCCGGCCCAACTATTCGATCATCTTAGTACAGTGTTTTATTTATACATTGATTTGTGATTTTCTTTATAAAAATTTGGCATGTTTTCGATGCTTCCACCTTGTTCATCTGTTCTTTGCATAAACATGCTGCTGTAACTATCTTCAGGTTTATTTTTACAGTTTATACAAAAAAATGACAAGCAAAGTAATGCACGGGAATCTATTAAAGGGATCTATTCGGCCATCTATTATATTTATCTAACTTACATTCAGTTGATGAATAGTCATTGGAAGTTCTGTTACCACAACATTTTTTCAGTCAATTGTATTTTTTTTTTACGTAATGAATTGCTTCAAAGATGATTTCACATATTTCAACTATAAGTATGCCATCATTTATTCTACTTTTGCATTTTTTATATGTTGAGAAGCGAGCTGTTTAATGTGATGGTGATCGTCAGCGACAATTGCAATGAAAATTTGTTCTCCATGTGTTCTCCATGTGTTCTCCATTGTTCACTTATAGTTTACAACCGCTGTTGTAAATAACTTTTTTTTGCATTAGTTTTATGCCGTTTTCTAAGTGTTTTCATATCCAGTTAATTTCCTATTAACTTTTAGATCCTCTTTTTATGAGTGGACAACATTTGATGGTGAAATGTCCTGGGCATAAACATATAATGCATAGTACTTTATGAGGGAATGTACGGATTTTAATCGACTATAAGTGCTCATTTAAAATTAGGAGAATTTTATTTGTCACTGTGAACCATTTTGCATGGGGTAAGCTTAGAATTGTGTATAATATTGAATCATTCGCTACTTCAACTCCAGTGAATTTCCTCTGCGCCAATTATTAGAGAAGTCGATATAAAACGTTCTAAGCTACATGGATTCACTGGATCAATAAGGAAAATCTTTGTCTACGTACTATTCACTTCCTATTACAATTTTTTTTAAATAAAATAGAGAATAATTTTGAAAAATTATTTTTTCAAATTCAGAAAAAGATACTCAGAACAGACTAGAAATTTCTGTCAGAGATTGCAAAGCTAATTCATAAGGAAAACTATTTCTCAGAAAGAATGGGGAATAGGAGCTTAGAAAACATCTCACACAAAAGTCAGCTCATGAAGTTAATAAAATTTTCCGCTTTATATAAGCACAGATTGGCAATCAGCGTCTATATTTTCACTCACAAAATGTATAATCCAAGTTTATACCGCGGGATGTTTTATACCAAATGTGCTACACACCTAAATAATAGATCTAAAATCTTATTAGAAATTACTAGACTATGGAACAACACAAGAAACGACATAAAGCAAACTAAAACTTCTTTAGAAATATTGTTGTTTTACACGCAAATTTTGTTTGCAATCCTCTGTGACGATCGTCATAATATTAAGCAGCCAGCTTCTCAAAATATATGCAATGTAATAAGTACAATAAATGATGACATACTAGAAATTGAATTCATACAATCATTTTTTTGGAAAATCATTATATATAAAATGTAATTGATTGAAAAAATGCTGTGGTAACAGAATTTCCAATCATAATGTATTAATTGCATGAAAATTTAATGAAGATAATAGACTGCTGAATGTTAGCGATAATTAGCATAACATATTAATTGCATGAGTACGCCCTCATCAGTTTTTACTAAAAACAGTTATTAACAGAAAAAAGCCAGGTAAGATTGACTTACCTTCAATTAGTTTTCATCTCAGGGCAGGCCGTCGCTAGATTCGTATTGTAGTATCCTTATGTGGTATCCACTTGTTATAACGCAAAGTTATGAAGACACGAAAAACACTGCACCATTTAGAAAAAAGAATATTATATTAAACTTGGTTAAAAATTTACGGAGCATTCACAAAAAGCTCCTTTCTCTGTTGTTACATTTTGAAATCTGTGAAAAATACAAGAAAAATTATTATTAAATTACATTGAAAATGAAAATTTATTATTTGAATGTTTATATCATTTAAAAGTAATTTAAAGTTTGTTGAAGTAAATAAGTTTTTGATGACAATGTCCTTGAATGTTAATTATCACTTATGCTTTATAAATCATTTTGATTATTTGCAGAATTTAGTCTTTTTGTAAACAACTGAAGCTTATGTTGCGTATGATGAGAGTTCTTTCACTTTCGATAAAGATAATTGTTCTTGCTAAAATTATTTCCTGGTTTCTCTTTAAATTATGCGATGATAGATGAAAAACAATTTAAGTCTTTTGTTTATTGTTTTCCGTAATCTTCATTTAGAGTTTATATTATAATGTTTTTAACAAACCCCCCCTTAAACTCTTAATGGAGATTATCCAGTAGTTTGAGTTTGTTTCTATTTTCTATGTATTCAGGTTTGGGTTCCGGTTTTGTAAGGATGTCGGCAATCATTGATTTGCTTGGACAATAATGTAGTTGGATTATTCCGTTTTCTTTAAGCTGTTTAATTACATGATACTTGATATCAATGTGCTTTGTTCTGTTGGAATATTTTCCAGATTCTGTCATCTTTATGCAAGAGATGTTATCTTCGAAAATAGTAATTGGCAATTGTTGTGGTACGCCAAGATCTTCTAATAATTTTAATAACCACGTCAATTCTTGCGTAGCACTGGCCGCTGCTACAAACTCTGCTTCTGCAGAAGATTGTGCAATGCAGGTTTGCCTTTTTGTGATCCACATTATGGGATTTTTTCCTAGTAAGAATAAATTTCCTGTAGTTGACCTTCTTGTCTTTAAATCACCCCCCCAATCCGAATCACTATATATTTCCAAGATCGGTGGTTCTTGTGTGCTGATAACCAAATTTAGGTTTTTTGTTGAATTTAGGTATCGTATAAGTCTTTTGACTCCTTTCCAGTCCGATTCGGAGGGGGTTTCGTTTTTTCTGCTTAAAATGTTTACAGCTACAAGTATGTCTGGTCTAGATATCGTGGCGATGTATAACAATGCACCTATTGCTTGACGGTATTTCGTGTTGTTTGGCATTTGTTTACCTTCATCATTTAATCGCTGAAATCCTACCTCCATTGGAGTGCTGTATGGTTTAGATTCTGTTAAGTTGAATTTTTTTGCTACTTCTTCTATCTTTGCAGTTTGATTCAGTTTGAATCCATTCTGCGTTTTTTCTATTTTTATTCCGAGGTAGTTGTTTATTTCTCCTAAATCTTCAAGAGTATATTCTGTTTTCAATTTATTTATTATATCTTTTATCTGGTCATCATTTCCTGCAATGAGTATATCATCGACATACACTATGATGTAAATACTATTTTCCCCTTGTTTTTGTATGAATAAACAAGTGTCTGCTGTACTTTGTGTGAAGTTTAATTCTTTAAGTGTTTGGGTAATTTTTATATACCAAGCTCGTGCTGCTTGTTTTTGGCCATAAATCGCCTTTTCCAATCTACACACTTTGAAAGGTTCTTTTGTGTCTATGTATCCTTCAGGCTGAGACATATATACCTCTTCTTCCAGTTCTCCATGTAGGAAAGCTGTTTTAATGTCAATGTGATGTATTTTTAACTTATGATATGCTGCGGCAGTTAAAAAGCTTCTGAGTGTCGTGTGTGACACCACTGGCGCATATGTTTCGTCATAGTCTATCCCGTATTTTTGTCCGTAACCCTGAGCTACGAGCCTAGCCTTGTATCTTTTTATTTTTCCAAATTCATCATATTTTGCTTTAAATGTCCATTTTGATCCGATTACTTTAGCTCCTTGTGGTGGATGCACTAATGTCCATGTTTTGTTTTCTTTAAGTGAATTTATTTCCTCTCTCGTCGCATCGATCCAGTTCCTTTTTTCGTGTGGGTTCTCAAGATTTATCATTTCTTGCCAACTTTTGGGCTCATATATCGGATTGTGCCGGACTGCATAAGCAAATCTGTCCGGTGGTACTCCTTTATTTTCCCTTTCGGATCTTCTAACGTGTTGTGTTTGTGAAGATGTGGATGGTGTATCTGTATCGATGTTTTCTGGTGTTAGATTTAGTTCCATTACATTTTTTTCATTCTGCTGAGCCTGTTTTTTGATTTCAGACTTTGAATCATTTGTGTTTGTATTTTCATTAGTGTTTGCGTTATCTATTTTGTTTTCGATAAATTTTACTGATCTAGCTAGTATGACTCTTCCATCACTGGTGTAGATTCTGTACCCTTTAGAGCGATTGTCATACCCGACGAAAGTGCCCTTTTCTGCTCTATTATCAAGTTTTCCTCGTTTAAATTTATGTATATAGGCATATGCGGTACAGCCGAAAACCTTTAAATATTTTATGTTTGGTTTTCTACCTAGCCAAAGTTCATATGGTGTGGTGTTGATGGATTTAGAAGGTAGTCGATTTTGCAAATGGTTTGCGGTACATATGGCCTCTCCCCATAATTTATGTGGGAGATTTGCTTCGTTTAGCATGCTCCTAGTCATATCCAGAAGCGACCTGTTTTTTCTTTCTGCAACCCCGTTCTGACTTGGAGAATATGGGACGGTAAGTTGGTGTTCTATGCCATTATACTTTAGGTACTTTTCAATTTCGTCATTTATATATTCGCCGCCATTGTCGGATCTGATCGCAGTTGGCATTTTACCAAATTTATTTTTAACTGTAGCGATGTATTCTTTTAATTTTTCAAACGCGTCACTCTTATTTGACATTAGGTAAATTATACAAAACCTCGAAAAGTCATCGATGAAAGTGATGAAATATCTTTTCCCCCCTATAGTGGGTGTGTTTATAGGGCCACATACATCAGTGTGAATTAATTCTAGTCTTTCTTTGGCTCTATATGCTCCTGCTTTTGGGAATGGTGTTTCGTTTGTTTTTGATTGAATGCATACCTCACATACATTGTTGTGTTTACATTTATTTATCGTTACACCGCTTACTAACTCTTTAGACACCATGTTTTTTATTGTGTCGTAATTTCTATGGCCCATTCTTCTGTGCCATAAATCTATACAATTTGCATTTGTGCAATTATACGTTACATTTGTATAGTAGCTACTATTTTCATCTTCATTTACGTGTATTTCATACAAATTGTTTTTTAATTTACCTTGGAGTATTGTTTCACCTTTGTGTGTAATGTTGCACCTATCCCTTTCAAAATGTACCTGGCATCCGTTTTTTGTTGCCCTGCTAACTGATAACAGATTGGTTTCAATATCTGGTACGAACAGAACATCCCTTAGTGTTACTTGTTTATTATTTTTTCCGGTTTGAATAACAACTTCACCTGATCCATATGAGATCAATTTGCTACCGTTTGCTACAGTGACATTTGTTTCAACATTGTTTGTTATTTTTGTAAACATTTCTTTTGAGTTTACGATATGGCTGGAACTTCCGCTATCTACAATAAAGGTTTTTTTGTTATCAGGTTGCTCTGTAAGTAAGGCTACATCATTTTTTTCATATACAGCATTTTTTCTGCCTTCAGTGTTTTCTTCAAAACATAGCGAAGTGGAATGGTTTTTAGTTTTATTTTGCTTATTTTGAGTGTAAGTGTTATTATTTTTTCCTTTTAGGAACCAACATTCTTTATTTGTGTGGTTTTTCATTTTACAGTGTGAACAATATTTGTTCATTCTTTTATGATCAGAGTTGACAGATTTTCCTTGAGCTTTATATGCTCTGGTGTTATTTTCTGAATTTTCAGAGCTTTCCGTTCGACGGATATATTCATCCGTTAATTTATTTTTTATAAATAGTACTGTAAGTTCAGTTTCTGGACGGGCCTCAAGAGCCGTCACTAATGTATCGTAAGAAGGGGGAAGTGAACACAATAGTAATGCGGAAATATGGGAATCTGTGATGTTTTCTCCTATGGCAGATAGTTTATCCACAATTTCTAGAATTTTAGTAATGTGGGCTATCATGTTACCACCTTCATTTAGTTTTGTGCTGTACAGTTTTCTTAATAAGTACAGCTTGCTGGAGAGATTGGATCTCTCATGAATTTGTTTTAGAGTGTCCCATGTTTCCCGCGCCGAATTCAAATTTTTAACGTGTACTATTTGACTATCTTCAATACTGAGATTAATTAACGCTCTGGCTTTCCTGTCTTTTTTGGCCCAATCTGTGGTTATGGGGGTTGGAACCTCTTCCGTAATAACTTCAATTAAGTCTTCACGAATCAACAGCATTTCAATTTTAAATCGCCAATTTGAGTAATTATTGGCATTTAGTTTTTCAATTGTTGTGCTGTCTTTTACAGTAGCCATGATATTGTTATAGAAAAGTTTTTTTTTTTTTTTTTTTTTTTTTTTTTTTCTTTAGAGTTTGCTAAATTGTTTAATTATGGACTGCCTGACCTGATTTTGTTTTTATTTCTGTCTCATTAATCAAATTGTTAGCGATAATTAGCATAACATATTAATTGCATGAGTACGCCCTCATCAGTTTTTACTAAAAACAGTTATTAACAGAAAAAAGCCAGGTAAGATTGACTTACCTTCAATTAGTTTTCATCTCAGGGCAGGCCGTCGCTAGATTCGTATTGTAGTATCCTTATGTGGTATCCACTTGTTATAACGCAAAGTTATGAAGACACGAAAAACACTGCACCATTTAGAAAAAAGAATATTATATTAAACTTGGTTAAAAATTTACGGAGCATTCACAAAAAGCTCCTTTCTCTGTTGTTACATTTTGAAATCTGTGAAAAATACAAGAAAAATTATTATTAAATTACATTGAAAATGAAAATTTATTATTTGAATGTTTATATCATTTAAAAGTAATTTAAAGTTTGTTGAAGTAAATAAGTTTTTGATGACAATGTCCTTGAATGTTAATTATCACTTATGCTTTATAAATCATTTTGATTATTTGCAGAATTTAGTCTTTTTGTAAACAACTGAAGCTTATGTTGCGTATGATGAGAGTTCTTTCACTTTCGATAAAGATAATTGTTCTTGCTAAAATTATTTCCTGGTTTCTCTTTAAATTATGCGATGATAGATGAAAAACAATTTAAGTCTTTTGTTTATTGTTTTCCGTAATCTTCATTTAGAGTTTATATTATAATGTTTTTAACACTGAATAGGTTCAATTAAGAACATACCCAATACATTACTCAGCTTCTCTTCTTTATACATGGTATAAAAATATACGTGCAGCAGGTCACACCAGCAATCCAAATCATCCAAAGTCAGTGAATACAAAGAAGAGATAAATTACTTTGATATATAGAAAACTTATACTCGTCTTCGGGAAAAAAGTAACAATTCAATACATAAATAAAACACTGGGCCTAGATGATTGGGTGGTTGATACGGGTGGGATAATGCAACCACCTCTATGAGTTATATACACAGTAGTTTTGAAAGCAGTTAGGTAAGAAATGCATTCAAAAGAACATTTCGTCGTATGCTCCAATAGAGAGGTTAACGCTGATTTTTCACAAAAAGTTGTCAGATTTGTTCCAATTATACAGACTAGAGATATTGTTTTATAGTTAAAATATGTTAAGCAGATAAATATAAAGGTCTAAGCAACACTTTTAAATACTAACCAGCTCTGTAGCAATTTTTTAATTTTTTTGAAAAAATGTCAAAAAATGACAAATTTTACTCAAAATTTCGATTTTTGGAGCAAAAGCGCAGACTCAAGCCATTTTTTTTTCAGCGGTAAAATTTCACACAGTTAATGTACTAGTATAAAGGCAACTTTTGGCACCTACCCGTTTTTGATTTTCAAAAAAAAATTTTTTTCGCTCCACCCTACTATACAGCGTTTGAAAGACAACAGTCTCTAAAAATTTTAGATGTAAAGGTAGCGTCATCTGTTTAATCAGTCATAAATTATTGCGTTTTAAAAAGGAAGATTCCAGAAGATCATTTTCGGCATATTTTGCTTTTTTTTTTACTTCCAAAAAGGGAAAATTGCGGCGCAGGCTGATCGAAAATTGTGTGGTGTTTATGGGGGTCAGTGTTTAAGTAAACACCAGTGGCAGAATTGGTTTGCTTGTTTACGTTCCGAAAATTTTGATGTTAAAGATGAACCTCGCCCTGGCCGGCCAATCGTTGAAAAAGTCGATGAAATTAAAAAAAAAAAAGCCGAGGTAGACCGACATATTTCTTCCCACGACATTGCTATGGAACTAAACATTGACCAGAAAACAGTTTTGAACCATTTACATAAGAGTGGATACCTAAAGAAACTCGATACTTGCGTTCTCCATGAACTTAAAGTGAAAAATTTAATGGACAGAGTTTCCATTTGTCAATCACTATTGAAACGGAACGAAATCGAGCCATTTTTTAAACGAATGATTACGGTTGATGAAAAATGAATCACATACGACAACAATGTGCGAAAAAGATCGTGGTCGAAGCCAGGAGAAGCTTCACAAATGATGGCAAACCCCGGATTGACGCCAATGAAGAATTGATGCTGAGTGTTTGGTGCGATTGGAAAGGAATCCATCATGAGCAGCTCGAACCTGGCCAAACCATTAATTCAACTATCTACTAGGAAAAACTAATGCAATTGAAGCAGCTGATTAAAAAAACTCGGCCAGAATTGTTTAATAGAAAAGGCGTTGTCTTCCATCACGACAACGCTAAACCACAACCATCTTTAGTCACTCGGCAAAAACTGAGAGAGCTTGGCTGGGAAGTTTTAATGCACCCACCGTATTGTCCGAACCTATCTCCGGCCGATTACCTCTGCAGAACTCTCGTAATGATGTTAAGCAGACTTGAAAAGAGTCTTGTAAAACTCACTTTGTTCAGTTTTTCGCTCAGAAATCTCAGAAATTTTACAGCGATAGAATTATGGTTTTACCAGAAAAATGGCAAAAAGTCATAAAAAACTGCACATATATTATTGATTAGTTTTTTTTTATTTATATGAATAAATTTTCTTTGAAAAATACGAAAAAAAAGCGAAATTACTTTTTCCCCAACCGAATATTTACTATGTGTTATAATTTATCTGAAAGCTCCAACTCGATCATTTTGTGAATATTCTTAATTTTTTATTCTTAATATAATGATTTTAATAAAATTTTAAAAAATCAAAATATATCGCTGTTTGAATGTGCCACACGAAATGAAGTGGAGAAGTCTGAAAGTTTCAGTGATGAGAAGGGCGTCGGCTTGTGACCATTACACTATTTACACTTGTTGTTAAAGTTTACATCAATGTGATATTTTTAAACAAAAAAAAAAGTAAAATAAAATAGATGTTTACAAATAACTATTTTAGATAGATATCGCAAGCCGCGGTGGGACAGATGCCGAGACAGAGGCGACACTAGTGCTCCCTAATCAAATTAAGAAATTCGTAGTTTTTTCTCTGTGTGCTGTGTGCTATGTTGTATGCGTTTCCACCACTTAATTGTCAATATTTACATATTCATGCCAGTTTTTATACTTCAAACCTGCGTGGTTAACTGCAAAAACTATTTTAATAAACTTCCATTATATATTTTGAGCCAGATAAGCAGAGATATCATCCCAAGACGCTGAGTGATTTAACAGATGTTTCATTCTTAAATATACCTGCTCCATTTCTAATCACTTTAGAAATAAACGTCACGCTCTAAAACCGATGCAACGTGTATTTTTTATCACAAAAATTTAATGAATGGTTATAAAAAGAAAAAGGAGGTGAGGGAAAAAACATGAAAAAAAAAAAAGAGAAAAAAAAAGAAAAAATCTTTGAAAAGGGGAAAAAAATTACAAAATGAAAAGAAAAATAGCAAATTATCAATTGTGCAATAATTATTGTTTAGTTAGCTATTTAGTTTTTATATCGAACAACATGTGATGTGTAACTTACATCAAATCTAAAAAAATTCTAACAATAACATTTCGATGCTTCAAAATTAAAAAAAAAACCCAAGATACATCTAGCAAAGACAGAGCTGATTTTTGGTTTGGTTTGGCTATGACCATTTTTCAATTACGAGTCTATACAGATCAGGACCTCCAGCTTAACCCTTTCGGGTCTGGTGTACTATTAAGAGTACATGTCTTTTAATGGAGTACTATTTTGTTTCAAGAAATACTTTTGGTACTATTTACAAGTAGTAATGTTAGCATATGCCTATGCATTTGCTATATGATTTCATTTATGCTTAGGCACTTAGTAATAATAATTACTATTATTATTCGCTTAATTATCTTTGCGCTGCTTGCGATTCTTTTATTTCAAACATATATTTCACTCTTTAAATTCAAAACAAAAATTATTTTCCTAAAAGAATCATGCGTACTAAAGCGCAAAAAGTATTAGAAATCAGTAAATTAAGTTAAACCTTATTGTAATATAATATTTTCTAAATATCATCAAAATATTTTCCTTAGCCTTTTGTCATACGAATATTAATTGAATAATAACGCAAAACAATGACATTCGTTATCTTTCAGACATTGAAATATTGGTTAAACACTAATTAACCTTTATGGATAGCTAGTGTTAATGTTATTAACGTAAAATTTTTTTCTAAAAATTGAAAAAAAAAATCGGATCCTAAAGGGTTAAAGTAACAAAAGATAATAAGAAAACGTATCGTGCAATGAAAATTGCGTTAAACTCTACTGGTTGACTTATTCTAATTCGAAAAAAATATAATAATTAATGCAAATATGTAATGTAACAGAACAAAAAAATAATTTTTGCAGACAATGAATATAGAAAAGTTGTGAATTCATTATCTATTAAAGTTTCTGGTTCATAGAAAACAACACTGTAACATACTTACTACGTCTCAAACTGCATATTAATTTTAATAAGAAACTCCAAGCTCATTTACCTTTAAATGAATGACACATATTTATATATTTTTCGACAAATAAATGATCATAATAACAAATAAGTAATATTTAAAGCGAGAAATTGAAGGAATTATACTGCCTGAAATAGTTGCGAATAAACAATTAAATTATTCTTGAAAACAAATTACAAAGAATAAGGAAATTTTATTTCGAGAAATGCGTGCAGCTTGGAAGAGAAAAATAAAATCTTCTAAGGGGAGTAATGTTTTCTTTTCAGTATTTAAGAATATGCCACAGAAAAACAGTTTTACAGGCACCAAAGATGTATTGCTGTTTGGGAGGGAAAAAATAAAGAAAAAAGTAATTCCATGCAAAAGAGAAAATTGATCTATAGCAAAAGCAACTTTTATGAAATGTATTTAAATTTGGCTGTTTTTATCAATAATAACCGGATATGATAATTTTAAAAAGTAAATTAAATATTTTTTTTAGTTTGGGGTTACTTTCTATTTCAACAACATATAATGTTTGACAATATATTTTAAAAATCAATTAATATTATTTTCTATTATTTTCTTTTATTTGTGAGACGAGCTCATTCTAATTAACTTAAGATTTATGCGCATTTCAGCAATACATTTATAAATGGACCAGCATCTGTTTCACCCTCAAGACTAAAACTATTTTATAATTTCAAAGAACTAACTGTTTTATCGCTTCAAAGAAACTTAATATAAACTGAAAATTTAATTTTTGAATTGGAAAAATGTTTTCTTAACTACTTAAATTTAAATTTTTTTATTTAAAACTTGATTAATGTGTGTTATGTATTCTTCGGAAAGATATTTAGTGTTAAATTATATGCGATATGTCTATGTCATTTTAAGAGACAAATTCTGGATTTTTTTTTTTTTTCAATAAAATGTTTTATTTCCTATGTGATATTTTGAATAACTATTATTTCTTTAAAAAATAGTCATAAATCTATTCTGTACAGGGTGACCCATTTAGTCTTTTTTTTTTAACTGATAAATTCCGACTTCATACCAGAAATTTCGAAAAAATAATTTAATTGATATCACAAAACGCCTGTCATTAAATAAAGCAAAAATTACAATTTTGAATTTTAGGTATGAAATCTTAATTTTTGGATTTAAAAAAGTCCAAACTGGCAATGCTGGTACAGAAAATTTTTACAAAATGAATGACTAAAAACCGCTCTATAGAAAATATTATCTGATAGATCATTGGTTGATTTCTTGTGAGTATGGTGCTGTATTTAGTATTAATATAATAGTTATGAGTTATGAGTAGTTATGAACTTGGCAGAATGTATGTTTGGCGAGCTATTAGCAATTTTCGATGGGTTGGTTTCATTTCAACCAATGCACTGCTCAATTTTTTCTGTTTTTATGAAAAAAAAAAAATATTTGAAATATATATATCGGTCTAATCATGGGAAAAGTAATAAAAAATTAAATTCCAAGTTTTCAGCTAAAATTTGTTTTTTATGGCGTGTACCCTATATACACAGTTAGGGTTTTTAAATACTATATTGCTATATTTTGCAATTAAATTGGCTTAAATTATTTAATTTTATCTGCTTAATACTCTGCAACTTTCTTTATATTAATATTTTTGAGTATTCAGTAAAAATAATAAAAGTAAATTTTGCCTTAATTGCTTGATCGAAAATATTTTTGTTTCCGAAGAACAAATTCTAATTTTTTGTCAAATGCAGCCTTCTGGCATGGACAAAATAAGTGTTATTCAATTCTTTGGACTGTTCTTGATCAAGTAGGGGGAACTGGGGCACATTGGTACTTGGGGCTCATTGATACACCCCCTGTACAGCACACAGGGTCATTACAGGAAGTTTCACAACAGCTCCAAAAGGTGATACTAGTGAAATTAACTACATATAGAAAGTTTTGGAATGATTCAATCGTTTGGTGAAATGGAATGGGTGATTAATTGTTTTTGTAGGTCAAAAGTAAATTTGAGTTGTACAATTGAAATGGTATTATACAACTGTTCCAGTATTTTCAACCGAAAAGAATACCCTCCCTGGCAAGTAAAGCTACTCTTTATCAGTTCCTCATTCTTTATTGTTAGATAAATTATGAAGTGTTGGATTTGCGAATCATTTTATTCAAAATGGCTGTATGGGGCACATTGATACAACCTAAATCCTTTTCTAGTTCATTTTTTCATTACCTTTTATTATTTTTTTTTATCATACACTCCTTAATTCAAACATTTTTCGTCAAAAATTTCTACTATTAGTTTTTATTGAAGTGAAATAGCTCTAATTTCTTTATATTAGAACATTTTATATTATTTTTCCAAGCAGAAGACGTACAAACTTACACAATATCTAGTGCTAGTAGAATTAACAAAAGAAATGGACGGCAGCCTGGCAAATCTCAAATTTATATCGATTCTCCAGAGAAAAAAGTATTATCGACATGAGAAATGTTAAGTAAGAGAAACAAGCTGCAGAACAGTACAGGATAATTATATTATAAACATAATTTTTAATATAATTATCCTTTATTTTCTGTTTGTAAACCGATTTATGAACAGAAAATCTGGTAATTCTTTCACCTTTCCTAAGAAAGAAAATAATTCTGGGGTTAAAGTGCCAGATATGACAAAGTTACCACAGCAGCCAAACAGACAAGGAACAGCCAGAACATCAGGTCATTATACATTTCATTTTGATTGCTTTAATATCGCTTACAAATAAATTGTGGGCGATGTTAATGTCTATAAATATATATAAAATGGTTTGCTAACTATTTTTCTATGAAAAATATGCATTGGTGTTATTTTGTCTCCATTTTTCCCAGGCGTGTCAAAGTGTATCAATCTGCCCCGGGGATGGGGCACATTGATACAAATTACTTTTTTTGATTTTTTAAAAATTACATGCAAAAATAATATATAAAACAACGATTATACATTTTTATAACACACTACATAGGTTTTGCTGACATCACATAGAAAAATAACTTGAAATTTCTGCTTTCTAGACAGCAAAAATTTGTTTTGAAAAAAGCAGTATCAATGTCCCCCAGTTCCCCCTACAGCAATCACACTGGCCAAACTCATGGCACATGAGAATTATAGTGTTTTTGGTATGTGCCAGATATGGCACACTCTGAAGTGGAGGGTTAAACATACGTATAAGCCACATTCCACAGGAACAGATGTCTATTCGTCAGTATATGAGAACGTGAGTTTCAAAACCCCCCCTTGTCCGATTTTTAAAAAGTCGAGTTTTCTCTAGCAATGTATATTCTATTGGTAAACCTGCATCAAAAAAAAAAAAAATTACAAAATGCAAAATAACTAATTTTATCGTTATTTCTGATATTGCAAAATCTTAGCTAACAATGAAAACCAATGGATGCAGTCAAGGATTTTTCGCAATTTCCCAAAATTTGATTGTCTGGATAAATCGAGTTTTGAAACTCACGTACTCACATATATTCATTCTTCCTAATCAAACAGATTACCTACATGCAAAATGCGATCAATTAGACTAAATTTCATAGCCCTGTTATAGATAAATCTGATGGGGCATTTTCCCACGACACAAACATCATGGACAAAAAAAAAAAAAAAAAAAAAAAAAAAAAAAAAAAAAATGAATTTTTTAAATTACAGTTTATTGTAAAACTACATTAGAGTCTAGCGAATTTTGTATTTCGTCTGGATTATACTAAACCAGGCTGCTTTTGGTCTTATAAATAGCATTCAGTAATGTTATTATTTACTTTAAGACTTATTTAAATTTTGTCACATTGTTGTTTTGTTTAAATTTGGTTTAAAAAAAGGAAATAAATCATTTTAAATATTATAATATAAATTATTTTATATTACAAGACAACTTCATTGGAATACAGTGGTACTTTTTTGTATGTATATTAGCTTTCGTTTTATCCAACATCGTCTACAATGATAATAACAATAATAATAATTAAAATTAAAGTAATAATATAAAAATAATCATTTTCTGCTTATATCAGAGGAAAATGCAGTTTTGTATATGTATTTTTTCTTCTAAATTAGTACCGATTATAATTTTAAAAAATTATCTGCAATTAGTTTCGACTCTCAAATGTTCCTTATCGTTCTTTAAAACTAAATTTGATGCCATAGTGTAGTTACATAAATCAGATGAGTATGGGAAAAAAAATATTTTGAAACTGTACGTTCACTAATATAACTAGATAACATACTATACAACTGTACAATAAAAAATACTTAATTATCTAAAAAAAAAAAAAAAAAAAAAAAAAAAAAAAAAAAAAATTATCTTTATTATTTGCATCTATTTATAAATTTAATTGGAATTTAATCAGAAATTTTTGGCTGTACAAATTTTAAAATAACGTCTGATCAGCAGTATTTTATTTGAGATAAAGTGTGTCTTTCCTTCCTCGATATAATAAGAACCGGCTGAATTAGAGATTTTAAAATAGCTGCAAAATTCATTTTACGATACAATGTAATTTCAGAGTATTATTTATATAAAAAAAGTGCATTTGTCTACTTAAAATAAAATCCTGTTATAGCCAGCTAAAAGATCATGCTAATTATTAGAAGAAAATTAGGAGAAATTATTAGAAGAAAAATTTTAAAAACTCATGCTAATTATTACACAACACACACGAACAATTTAGTAAAAAATATTATACTTATTTATCATCATATTTAATTATTAGTTTTAATTATTTCTTCCTCCCCTGCCATTTTGCCTTTAATAAACTAAAATAATATACTTTAATAATATACTTTTAATTAAAGCAATAATAAATGTAAACTAGTCCATTAAAACCTAACTAAATTAAAATTTAATAGATTAGTGTAACTGTAAGATATAATTTTTATATCTTAAAATTTCAAGGCAGGCAAACTTGACAAACAAAATTTTTTATTCTCGAAGATTGTAAAAAACATATATATATATATATATATATATATATATATATATATATATATATATATATATATATATATATATATATAGAGAGAGAGAGAGAGAGAGAGAGAGAGAGAGAGAGAGAGAGAAAACCATTAGATAATACTACAAATCAACATCAATATATATATATATATATATATATATATATATATATATATATATATATATATATATATATATATATAATTTTGTGACAATAATAATTAATAATTTTGTAACAACTTCTTCCACAAAATATTGTCAAAATATCAAAGATAAGGCCTTTAATGATAAATAAGCATAGTAGTTTTAATGAATTTCACAAATGATTTATAGCACCTTAGTGCGAATGATATTTGATTGCGAAAGTTTCCCTTGGGGGATTTTTATTTGAGTGTGATCTGCAATGACGTTAATTCGTAAATATATCGCCGCTTCTTCGCTCCTGTTTTTAGTGTACAACCTGCAATGCGGTTGCGAGAGAAATAACAGACTGAAGGAATCAATCTATATATAGCTCCGCCTATTCTCACACAATTGGCTGGCACATTCTCAGTTCCCCACCAATGGAATTGAGAGGCGGAGCTTTTATGACAATCATATTTTGATGAGTGATTTCATACAGGGCATTCCAAAGACCTGATCGATGTTAATTTGTTTTAGTTTTATTTATGCCTGTTAGTGTCTCTCTAAAGACAATCTGATTTGCAAATTGCTTTCAAAAAACCACCAAGTTACATAGACCGTCGCGTCGCATCATCTAAACGCTGTTTCGTAGATCTAGAAAATTAAATTAAGTAAACGAAATTCTTTTATGTAATGAAATTTCTCTTTAAAATTACTTTTACATTCTTAAAACGAAGATTGTATGCAAAATAATCCCATTACTCACAAAATACATTTTTAAACAAACCACTTCCAGTAATAAATATAACTAGAAAATTAAATAATGCAATTTATTCGATTTTATAAAATAAAGAATATAGTAGTCAAATTTTTAAATTGATGTATAAACGCTATGATGTTTAGGGGTTTTAAACAATGCCTGAGAAATAAATGGAAAATCATTTATCGCGCGTAAATTATGGCAGGGTTTTAACTTAAGTTAAACTGTTTGCTCGGTTAAATTACTTACTATATCACTGTTAACTTGCTATTAAATTAAACTATTTGCTGCAATTCACTACTCACATTATCCTGCTGTTATTCTGTAATAATTCAGCTTCTCACCGATAAAGGCTTTGTGAGAATTTGCCTCAATGTCCTACAGAAATTATGAAGAAAAAAATGCTTCATTAAATTAAGTAAAAATAAGATAAAATATTTTGACATTCACCATAGTGGAGATTGCTTTAACCTGTAACAACTACGGCTGTTGCCTCAAAGGATTTTTATTTATACAATAGAAACAGATAATACAAGACATAACTTTTCTTTTTAATAGAACGCACAATTATATCCATTCTTTGACCGGGATTCGAATCCGTGCTCTCAAACCTGACAGCGACGTTCGCTATTGATCACGCCACTCGAAGACATAAAATTGAAGATTTAGTGACATTTTCCTGTGCCAAACAAAACTTTCTACAACTAATTTTCGCAAAAAACTTCAAAAGACTAACTTCATTTGATCATAATTTACTTAGATTAAAAGGGTAAAATGTTACTTAAGAAAGACAAACATAATATGCGGACTATGATATATTTATGTAATACTGTCTTGATAAAAATTTTAATTATCATTTTCAATAATTCTTACTGTGACAGAAATTCGAATTTAGATGTGATTTCAAAAGACTAACTGAGTTCGATCATAATTTATTTACATTAAAAGGGTAAAATGTTACTTAAGAAAGAGAAACATAATATGCGGGCTGTAAAATATTTGTAATATATACTGTCTTGATAAGCTAAAACAGTCAAAGTAAAGTCTACATTTCTAATTACTACTATTTAAGCTGAAAATGATAGTTAATATTTGTCTCATATACAATGGCCTTAATGATTTTATGAAATCATAACTTCAAGCCTCAAAATACCAATAAATTATTTTGAAAATAATTGATAAATGCAATATTTTCGTGAAATGGAGTAATCAAGTACTGCATTTAAGGTTGTTTTGGTATACACAGAATGTTGCCGACTTCGACCGACAAATTCAAATGGATGATAGTTGACATGAATAGGACGAAAAATTGCTATAGAACATGAAGTCGAACGCCACTTTTCTAGTCAAAAATACAGCATGTTTCATCTTTACAGTACTTGGGTTGACGGTAATAATTTTAAGAAAAATCAAAACATTGCAATGAAAATACAACAATGTGTACCTTGTTTTCAGGGGCGTATTTAAGTAGAATTCATTAGGGGGGCGTAAATGACGATTTTGCCGACTAACTTAAAATATATATGTTTATATCTTTAAAAGTGTGTTTCTGTATTTGTATATATGCATCTACCGGATGTCCTAAAATTGACTGACTGATTTTAAAACTCAGTAACTTGCAAATTGTGGTAGCTGTAAAATTAAATTCCTACAAGAGTGTTATGTAAGAATGTAAGATAGCAGGAGTTTTTTTTACCGCGATTCTCGATTTTAATTTAAAATAGCGGGAATAGATGGTACTGTTATCAAGAGGCGCTAAATCTGCGCCCTTTTGGCCTCTTTTCTCAATTCTGGTGTGAAAGAAAAAGATTAAATATATGCAGTGGACTCCTAATAACAAAATTACATTGGTAACTGAGAGTCATTTCATATATTTAATCTCCTTTTGTCGCAACAAAGAAACAAAATATCGGCCCCCAATTTAACAACCATTGCTAGCAATGTCATGTATTTCTTCTATTTTAAACTTAAGTCGAGAAACGCTGTAAAAAACACTTCTCACATCTTACCTAACCCTTCTGCAAATATTTTTTAAATAGCTGCGACCATTTGTAAGTTATTGAATTTTTAAATCAGTTAATTCATTTTAAGACACCCTGTATGTTCTATATAAAATTCAACATTATTAACCCACCGAGATTAACTCATTAGTGCCTAGCGTCCCTTTTTAGGAACAATTACAAAAAAGACAAAAAAGCACTTTTCACACCAGTAAATAGAAAGATAAATAAGTACTATTTTTTAACAGACCTCAATAAATTAAGATCAAAGTTATTCTTCTTTTAAAAGTGGTGGGAAACCTAGAAATTTCATTTCTATTGAAGAAAATAATTTGGGCATTAATGGGTTAAATTTTTCACTTTAAAACATCGAATATTTTACACTTATTGAGGAGACTATAAGATAGATTTAAAGATGGACATTCTATACTACCCCTTACGTTATAGTGCTATAAATATTCCAGTTGCGTATTTTCATATTAATGAAAATTTGTTTATTTTATTGCTGATAGTACAGCAGGAAATTCGAATCCAAATTAATTAAACAAGTTGAAATTTTTAGTAAGAAGTTACTTGGAATTTATTTACAGTAAACTTATTTATATTAAAAAATATTAAATCAAAATTTATTTTATTACTCTTCCTAGGTCGGGCTGGGATAGGGACTTACTTTTTTCCTGAAAAATCGGATCAGGCGGGGCCTAATTTATATTTTCCGTACCGAGCCGGGACTGATTTCATTCTTCTTAGCCTTCACGGGCCAAAATATTTTGTCCCAGTTTTGAGCCAGCCTATATGAAAATCATTGTCTCGGCGTAGCCAGGTCTGTTGAAAGATCAGTAAAATTTGGCCTGAGCCAAAAATTTTTGCAAAAAAAGCATACAGTTTAAAATCGCCTTTATTCTTCAATTAAATATAAAAACTTATTCTTTTTAAAGAATCGTAGATTTCTAACCTCATTAAAATGTAGTAAAATGTATAAAAAAGTATTTGCCTATGGCGGAATAATGTTTTAAATTGAAAATTGCGTTTCACCCATACAAAATTAATGCAATAATATGTGAGGGTAAAATATAATACACTTTTATACCTGCTAAGAAGGAAACATGTCTATAACGATTTTTTTCTTTCCTATGCGATTCCGTTTTAGAAGATTTTACTGCATACCATTTTTAAGATATTTATATCTCCAATACATGGAATACGGATTAATAGTATTAAGGATAACTAAAACATTTACATACAACAAACAGCGGTTCATTTTAAACATAAACTACGTCATTTCTATATAAATAAAGATCATAAATGTTAGAAAAATTCTAAGGTATTTTTTTTTAATCAGAACTTCTCCATACAAATAAAAATCCCTATTTAGTAGAAATTCAATCGGACTGAGTTAGAATTTTGCGGGCCGGTTTCGGGTGAAATTCCAACTTCTTTTTAGGGCCTGGCCAAGATTTTTTTCAAACAGGTCGAGCCTGAAAATTATGGACTGTGTGGATCTCTATCTCTAGTCTCTAAAAGGGATAAAAAAAACATTTTATTCAACAGACAGGTTAATTTTTCAATAATCGGCTTTAGACGTAAATAATCGACTAAATGATTCACTTATTCAACCCATTTCATTGAACTTTACCTATGTCACATCAGCTGCGAATATCTAGAAGATAAACAAAAACCATCAGACTGAGAATCAGCTGCACGGATCATCACCACATCGAATTGACGGCTGAATTTTCAATATTCGCATGTTAAAATGCAACTGGTCTACCAAAGTCATTCTTAGTGCCACCTGCAGACCTGATTTTCGTCAATGATCGATAGGTTTATCATCAAATTTTCCTGTATTAGAGCCAGAATTCCAGTATGGGCCAGAATTTTCAGGCCCAGTCCCGACTCGAATGATAGTTATCTTGGACCGGCCTATCCAATGTAAAAATTTTAAGTTTGGTCCATTTATATTTATAGTACACACACTGTAAAAAAAAAAGGTCGATCTACTAAAAAAACTTTAGTGATCCTTGTAATTACTAAAAAATTTTTAGTATTCTTAGTCGGTTACTAGAAAATCTGTAAGAATTACTGGAAAAAAGTTAGCAACGAATAGAGTTAATAGTTTTATATTTTTAATAGCTCTTACTAAAACTCAGTTGCTGTGGCCTTGATAGCATAGTGGTTATAGTAACGGACTCCAGGCTAAAAGGTCCCGGGTTCGAAACTTGCCACCGCCAAATACACCCCGAATGTCTGTAGTGTCTCGTTAATAAAGGGATTATGAAAATCCTGTCGGAGCAGTTGAGAATGTTTAATGCTGCCATCTATTGCGATTTTGCCGAAAATCTTCCGCTTCAGAAGTCTGGATGCAGCTCGAAGGAAGCTCCTCCGCTTCGGTTGCACGTAATGGTTATTAAAAGTAATTTTGGAGCTATTACTAAAGTTTGCTTTGTGGCTCATACTAAAAATTTTTAAGTTAGTTATACAAAAAATTCTTTTGTTCAGTTTACAAAAGAAATGCTTGTTTCACTTGCAAAAAAAAAGTTTGTAATGGTTGCTAAAAAATTCTGTGGAATACAAATTTACTAATAAATTTTTAGTAACCTCTTGAATTTTTTTTTACAGTGCAGCCCCGCCCTGCGCGATCTGGCCCAATTCAATTTCTGTAAGAAAAAAAAAATCACAATTTTGTCTTAACTACAATTAAGATTCCTTTAACAATATTGCATGGGCCCCACCAGTGGCCGCGAGGTTCTGACCTCCAAACTGGTAGGCGGTAGGTGCTGGGTTCGAACCCAATCGCGACCGTCGGCCTAACCGTTCGAAGTTTTCCGTGGTTTTCTTCGAACCTTGCGTAAATACGGGTTAGGTTCCCTGAGAAAGACCCCCACGGAGGGCAACCCACCCCATAGGGCCTATATCCCATAGCGTAGATAATCGGCCGACAAAAATACACCAAATACACCAACAATATTGCATGCATATTTATATAATAAATTTACAGTATATCTTACAGGGTATACAGTATATTACGATGCGTTCGCACGACAGAAAGTACATAAAAGCAACATTAATGACTACTTTTCCTAGACGTTTCAACATTCAAATAAGGATTCATAATAAATAAATAATAAAAATAATAATAATTTAGTTTAGAATACTTTTGAAGCTGTCTAATAAAAAGTAGATTTGTGAAAATATTTCTCCGACATTTATTAAAGTTTTCCCAAAACAAAAGGGCTATTTTTGGACACACTTCTCAATTCATTTATTTTCGGAAATGCATAAGATTGGCAGGTGTTCTCATTAGAAACTATTCAATCGAATGACGTTATTTATTTTTTGGTAAAGGCAATGCATCTTAGATAAAATAGTGTTAAAGAAAGCGTTTTGAAACGAATTTCCAGTTCCGACATCACGAAAAAGGAGAAAAACCTGAAGCCGTAACAAGAATCTTTTATTGTCAACCTTATATATATATATATATATATATATATATATATATATATATATATATATATATATATATAAATTACTATTGGATTCAAAATCGCTTCAATAGTCAGGCTTGTCAGTTTTAAGCCTTTACAGTTGAAAGTAGTTTAAAAATGTGCTGTTTAGTAATACATCTGACCACCTTACGATATATTTCCAAAGATTACTTTAACAGAACATTATCATTTTTAATATTTTTACAAAACATGTTGTCTGCGCTATACATCCTGAGAACAATTAAGTACAGTTCCAGTCCGTCTCGTCTTCACTGAGAAAAAAAGCAAGCTTGATTTCAGCACTGCACGAGACTGCTAAAGAAAAAAGAAACTCAGCTCAGACACCATGCCTGATGCCGACTTCTATGGTGGACATGCAACATTTCTGTATTGATTTATCAAACTAGCATCGGTTCATGACGAACATTTACACTTATTCTCCCGAAAATCATATTCATTGAAACTAGCCAATATTTTACCGGTTTTGCTACTCTTTTAGATCGGGCCGGCAGGCCCACAATTTTTTTTTTTTTTTTTTTACCGGCCTAGCTGGTCCGTTTAATTTATTTGCTGGCATGGCCCGTATTTTTCGTTTATCAGCCCGTTGATAAAAATGTCTTAATTCTGCCGACCAGACCCGTTGGAAAATTATCTTTATTTCGACTGGCCGACTGCGAGCCTCGGATCAAGCCCGGGCCCGTACAAGTCCCTATCTTGTACCCTAAGATATGAAAAACATAGACGACTGGGAGCAGGAAAATACAGTGATAAACCTTCCAATTGACCACTAAAATAGAGTTTTTGACAGTTGTTTCCACCAAGTTATGGCTTTGGCAGATCAGTTGCATTTTAATATGATAATCGAGTTCTGTCCAATCCTAGAATTTTAGCCACAAACTCAATGAGGCCTGTATAGTAGTTTTCCTGTCCAATAAGAATGAAGAATATTTTTACTCAACTTTCCTTTCGTCCAATAAACAGTCTTTTTCGGACGGTACATAGTCGCCGAAGTGTGATTGCTGCCACTCCTGGGTTAAGTCCATGCACATGAAAAAATATGAATATCTTCACCGAAGTCGTCATCATCTTTAATGCTAGTTGATCTACTAGAACTCTACTCATCTACTGCAAATTCTCAGAAAAACTAGTCTTTCTCGAATTTTTTTATTTTTTATTTTTTTTTATTTTTATTTATTTATTTTTTTTTTCAAATTATTTTCAGCAGTCACAAGAGGTCGAAAAATGGTGAGGCAAACTTCGGATTTTCGGAAGAAATCCTTTAGAAAAATACTAAGGATTGGTGTTTTTTAGTGTATGTTTTAAGTAAAAACATGTAAAATTGGAAAAAAAAACGGGTGTTTTACAGTTGTATCGATTGATTCTGACTACCTAGAATTTGCCGACTGTCATCGAAGTTGCCGACATTAGGGGGGCGAGACGCCCCCCTACGCCCCCCCAGTAGCTACGCCCCTACTTGTTTTGTGTGAAATATTATAACATCACGAAAAGTTCCGGAGAAACAGGGTCCTCAAGCAGTTGATGATACCGTATGAATTGGTAATCATCAGGTAACAAATCACCAAAATGTAGAGCGACAAGTGTATACTGAGTATATTGGAAAATTCTACCACTATTTTTAAAAATATGTTATCACATTTACAACAAAGGTGATAATGTCTATTAAATGTTTTATTAATGTACGTCAGTTTTCTAAAAATTATTACTGTCAATCCATATTAAGAGAATCATATTAAGTCAATATTACACTGTAAAAACAAAATACCCAAATTGGGTTGAAAGATTTTTGGGTACAGAATTGTTCCAATTTGGAAAGTTCAGTTTGTAGCACAAATCGTTTTAAATAAGTCTGATTTTTAATGACATTAAAACAATTAAAATATCTTAGATAGTATATACATTATACCTCAGAAATTTTGATTAATTTAATGTTAATAAAGATCTGCTCTGTTTTGAACCATTTTGGGTTATCTATTTTGGGAACAATACTCTACCATTTTGGAATCCTTACTGTACCATTTCAGGAAAATTACTATACCCAGAAATCTTTCAACCCAATTTGGGTCTTCAATTTTTACAGTGTAATCCATATTAAGTCAATCCATATAAGAACACCCTGTAATTTTCTATTAAATATGTGAATTGTGATCCCATGTTCTATGGTAATTTTTCATCCTCTTGATGTCGACTATCACCCTCCTAAATCTGTCGGCCAAATTCGGCAACACCCTGTATAAAACTCACGTATGTTATTTTTAATCATTCAATATTGTACATAGGCTAATAAAAAAACGTTTGTGCACCTCAGAAAGATTCGACTGAAAGCATTTCCTTTAAGAGCCTTCATTAACATGCAGACGCCTGCAATTTGATCTTAAAAAATGGAAGTATTCTTTCAAATTTCTTGTTTGCATTTTAATATTTTTAGATGAATTTTTCCCTTTTATTTTGGCATTAGATATCTGAGATTGATTTCAAACCAGGTACTTTCCTTTCCCTTTTTTTTCAGTTGCAGTTTTTCTTTTCCTTCTTTGGGGACAGTTTTAATTTAAGATCGGTTCCAAAAGTAAAAGTTTATATATAGTATATATAAACTGGAACCAAAACCGAAAAAGTAAGAAAATAGCCGGTTAAACGTCGACCTCAGTTATCCTAGGAAATATAATAGAGGGCAGCACCATAAGCATATAATTTAATTAATATATTAATCCTTTAGATGGCAGCACTAAAATAATTTTCCGCTAGAAGTTGTAGTAATATATTCTAGTTAATTAATTAATATAGTAATATTAATAATTGATTAAAAATAAAAATATAATATTTCTAATAGTAGCATCTATTTTTTTTTCTAAATATATTATGAATTATATAGTATAATATATGTTTTACTAATTTTTATAATTATTGTTACAACTTTATTTTATTATCTATGTGATTTATACTATGACCATAACCGTGACTGTTAGTAAGTCACATGTAGTTTGTATCTGATTGCACTACAAATCTTGCTAGGATATGGGTAATGGTAAATATCTTAGTATATATATTCTTTTTTTTTAATGGAATAATGTATTATTGTTGTTTTGTCATATTGATTTTATTTTCTTCTATGTGTATCTTTCTACTAATTTGTCTTCTGAATAGCTTCCAGCCAGTCGGGTGTATTGTGAGTCGAATTCTTAGCTTTCAGCACGACTCATAACAGAAACTGGTTGGATGTTTTTGCTTTTTTGTTAAACTATACACCCCTGATGAAGTAGTTTAATGAAAAAGCCTTCTACTGCCTTTTTATCCATTTATCTTTCATTATTTTGGTAATCTGCCTTCTATTTCACTTCAAACTTCAACTGTTTTCAATAAGATGATTGTAAAAATACTGGTTTCATTGGTTTATTGTATGGTAATATATGAATTACTCTGGTTATATAATGTCCATTTATCCACATATTTCTTAGTAATTTGGTAATCTGCCTTCTATTTCTCTTCAAACTTCAACTGTTTTTAATAATATGAATGTAAAAATACTGGTTTCATTGGTTCTTTTATTGGTATTGTCGAAACCAATGCAACCCGTTGAAATAATGATCAAAAGAGGGTAGCATACTTAAGCAAGATGTTTGGGGAAATTACTATTTGAAAATTGCGATAAGTACGCTTTTGAAATTTTATATTAAATAAGAATAATTTATTCCAGGGCTGTGTAAAAAATCTTCATCTAAAACGGCATAAAACAGTACAGTATTAAATATATAAATACTGTAACTATATAAATACTGTAAATAAATAAATATATATAAATACTGTACCCCCTAAAAAAAATATTACCCGCTACCCCATACTTTGATGCCCCCTATCGCCCTATCCCATAACCAAGAAACCTGAAAAATAAAATTTTGGAATTCCACATTTACAACTACACGGCCATACACCAAGTTCAACCGAAAGAACGTCCGCCGACTTCTGTATTTGAGAAGGATCAGAATGACCCGAAAGTCGCCGTTTTTAAGAAGAGGTTGGAAAATCAGGATCGCAGAGAGTATCAGAGATCGGAAACGTAGTTACTACTCTAAAGAATTATTTTTCGTAATATATGCCTCAATTGCAAATCCCTTTCTATAAGGAATTAGATGAACAGTGTTATTCTATTCTTCTATATGTGTAATGGTGTCCAGCTTTACAGAAAAATTCCTTCTCGAAGAATTATGCGAACGTTTTTGATTAACAAACATCAAATATTTATTTATTTAGAGAGTGGGAGGGTCGGAGTACTTAAAATATCTTGTACAAGAAAACTAGAAATAATTTCTTTAAAAACAGACGTTAAACTAAAACGTCCAAACCCAATATGCTTAATATTTGCCCACTTATCATTTAAATTGTATTTCAATATCCTTCTGCGGCTCAATCAAAAGAATATGTTGATTACTTTTTTTTTTAATTTTAAGGTTTACATACAGGGTGAGTCATAAATATCGAAACAATAGACTATCTCCTCAAATATTGCCCCTAGACCCATACTTCCGATTGCAAAAATTCATAAAAAAAGGTGAAATTCCTGATAAGATACGTTGCAACTCCATGGGGGTCTATCTGAAAAAATACGAAAATTAAATTTTTATACGGCCCCCGTAGGGCAAAATTCCCACTTAGGAAATTATTCCTTATCCATTCCTAAATTGAATAAAACAAATTTCATAAATATATATAGGACAATTGCACCATAAAATTTAACTAATAAGAATGTATTTATTAAAATACAACAGATTGCTCAGTGGTGCACAAAACAAGAATTTTAATATACACTTGTACAATTAAAACAAAATAAAAATATCAACGTTTCGCGCCGTCTTCTGCGGGCGTCTTCAGGAAAATATGATAATGGAAGGACTAAGTTTGCATCTTGATCGAGAGATAATATTTCTAATAAATTAAAATCGATTTTAGACCCTCCTTGGAGTCGCAATTTATCTTATCAAAAATTTCACATTTTTTTTTATGAATTTTTGCAATTGGAAGTATGGGTCTAAGGGCAATATTTAAGGAGATAGCCTATTGTTTCTATATTTATGACTCACCCTGTATATCAGACTCTATACAAATTAAGCAAATTGGTCTTACACTGTAAACAAAAAAGAAAAAAAAATACGGATATTTTATGCAGATTGTACTGGTAATCGGGACTCCAGTACGATTCACTGTTTTTAACGGAAAAATTTCGGTAAATTCTGGAAAATTTTACGATTTTTTCGGGAAAATTTCCCGGAATTTACGGGAATTTTTGTCATGGAAAAACAGTGAATGGTATTATCCCGATACAAGTCATCTGTACAGTGTACACATACAATGTATTGTGGCATCCCGATTTCCAGTAGAATTTCCGTAAAATTGTCCGTGGTGTTTTTTTTTTACAATGTATCCTTTATAAATTCCCTATTTTGGCGAGATAGATAATTTGTAGGGAAATTTTAAATTTGATTAACTAAATGTAAATTGAATGGATATGATTTAATTGTGTCAAAAAATTAAACATTTATTGAAATCATAGTTTTAAAATCGCCCGTAAGACTATAAAATATCTCCGACAATCAAACAAGAGTCGAACTTAAACCATTCAATAAATGCCATCAAAAATTTTTAAAGTTGTTTCATCAAAGTAAACAACTTCTAAATTTTTTTTATTGAAAATGGACCATTTTAACATGCACTGATAATGAACTGAAAACATAGCCATAATGTTATTCGCATTTTTAAAGAGCCGCTATTTTCGAACGAGTTTCCGAATCTTTTTGATTAATGAACTCATCCAAGATATTTTACTGTAACAAAAGAAATAAAACACTAGAAAGACTTATATAACGTGACATTATAAAAATGTACTGTAAAACGATATTTCTCTAAAGATCATAATACAATGGAATTCTTTTGTACGTTCCTGGAAACAAGCTAGAAAAATTACATGTATGATTAACAAACCCGTACAAGATACTTACAAGATCAATACAACTCTCTCAGTCAGTTTCGATATGATTCAGTATTTCGGAAGCTTTCGTAATAACAAGTTTTTCATTACATATAGTTTACTTATAAACAAAGTAATAGTGATAGGTCGTTTTTTAAAACATTCAACCTGATACAGCAAACTGTAAATAAAATAATTGCAAAAATATATTTTATTGGAATACACGGATATTTATTTAACAAATCATTAGCTTTCACATCACTGATTTTTCTTTTCTTACTAGATGAAAGTTAAATTTAATATGCATCTCTAATATTATAAATTTACCCCACAATGAAATTTTCAGATAAAATCTGCAAGCAAGTTTGATATATTTTACGCTGCAGTACAACAAAGGCATTATTTTCATGACTTTTAGAGAAGCTGCAAATTTATCTCGGAGATATAAAAGACCAATATTTCTTTCCTTTATTGAATTACTTATAAAAAATATTCATCCCAGTTTCAATTGAGCCGCTGCCGCCGAGATTGAAGAAGTCGATATTCTCTATCCATAACAATTAGCAGCGAGTTATGACTGTTGCCTTTATTACAGGTTCCCCACAAGATCATAGATAATCTACTTCCCATCCGATGAAAACGAGTCAATTCAATTACATGAGCACCCGCTTTGATATAAGGATAGATTCCGAGAGGGGTGAGACTGGTTGTAAAATGGAACAGAGGTCTGCAATGTTGGTGGAGGTAGAAACATCCGCGAAACTTTGCATTAAAACACTATTTAACAAATAAGAGACTATAGATAATTGTGCATATGATATATTGAGAAAAACTGCATTGAAAATCATAGTAAAACTTTCAGTAAATTTAAGTGTTGCAAAATAAATAAATAAATATAAATAAATAAATAAGTAAATAAATAAAATGTGCAATATTCTTCAACGGTTTCTGTCAGTCGCTCAGAGCATAAATGGTCTTTAAGCGGCCACTCGACTCGCTCAAAATGACCCGGATGATAATGTTAAGTCTATGGGAGCATTAATTTGAAATATCTTGCTCAATTTTTAATTTTTTTTAAATTTTTTTATAGGATAGCTGAAAACGGGCTAGTTTTTGCTTTTTCGATTTTGATTATAAGTATTTTTTATATTATGATAGTTTCAATTTCAAAACCGGTTCCAAAAGTTAAACGATTTTTTTTTTTTTCAAATCTGAAACCAAAATCGAAAAATCAAAAACTAGACCGGTTGTAGATCATCCTCAACTATCTTATGCAAAAAAAAATATGTAAAAATATTAAAATTTGAACGAGATATTTGAAAATAACGCCCCCATAAACTTGACATTATCCGTGTCTTTTTGAGCGAGTCGAGTGGTCTCTTAATGAATTCACATGCATAAAAAATAAATTATAAAAAGTTTTATATAAAATCTTTGTTATTTCTGCATACTATAAGTAACACCGCCATATATGAAAACTGTTCGGAGAAAGACAATAACGGTTTAATTTAGGGTTCTTCAACCTTTTTACTTGATTGTCATTTGTCATACCACAAACCCAGAAAGATAATCTTCGCTTTATATAATAAAAAATTTCTTTAAATAAGGCATTTTTTTTCTTATTTTGAAACAGTGGCAACCATGAACCAAAGCTTGAAGACCCCTAGTTTAATTGTGTGTAAAAAAATTGTGAAAATTCATTCATTTTATAAAATAATCTGAAAGTAATTGCTAACTTCTTTGAAAACCGAAACTTATCAAAAATGGGTGTATTTTTTCGGTCAAATAGAAGCGTTTAGAGTGTTTCAATTTGTTTTTCCAAATGTATCGTGCATCTTAAGATTACGATTTTTTGCGTCATTCAAGATACGTAATGTATGTCTTCAAATTTCCATAATAATAATAATAATTGTTAAATAAAATACATGTTTTAAGCACCAAAGTTCTAAACTTTTCAATAATTATTTATATACTACTAAAGTAATACATTATTCTTGTTTCTGTAATTATTACTGAAACTATCCAGCAGCCATTGCGAATATTACACAGTTTTAATAGAAATAAAATTAATAAATATTACAAAATGAGAAGGCGATAGTATATATGGGAAAAAAAAGCTTTATTTAGATGCCATATATTTTTTGTAAAACATGACTTCTTGCTGCCATTTATAAAATATATTATTTATTATCCTTCTTTGAATCCAGTGGCGTAGCCAAAGAGGAGCCAGGTACACTTCATACCACTAAAGTTGTAAAGATTTTTTCCGCACTGATTAATAGTTTAAAATTCTTTGATTAGATAAGGCGAAGAAAACGTTATAAAATTAGTGGCTACTAATTTAAAAACATTTAACTAATTTTATAATGCAAATGTGCGAAGTGCACATCTGCACCCCTCCTCTGGCTACGTCACTGTTTGAAACACTTACTAAATTCTGATTCAAATTTAACCACTTAACTGATCAATATTTTTGAAAAAAAGCTTTCAAATAATATATATTTTCATGTCTTTTACAGAGTTTTTAATCTTTTATCACAGGTTTTTCAATCGAGAATTTTTTTTCCTAATTGAATAATAATTTTTTAGAAAAATGTTCGGATTGAATAAGACAAAATTTACAATAAAATTTTATCGGTGTAAATAATAAATTATGATTGGAGTATGGATGCCGGTACATGGTACGGGCAAATCATGATTAGCAAAAATATGTACGCTATACGGGCAAAACAGGGAAGACGTTAATCAGAGCAAAGCATTTCACCGAAATGCATGATATTCACTTTTTTAAATTCAGATTACAATTATAGATAGCAATTTGTGGATACTAAAGCACTTCTGATAATACAAGAGCTTTTGAGAATAGCTTTTACTTTTAATTGCATTCTAAAAACAAATGTTTCGGATGGTATTAAAAAAATAAATCTAACTAGGGAATATTATAATATAACCTCTTCCAAGTTACAAACGATTTCGAAAAGGTTTTTTTTTTTTTTTTTTTTAATCTTTCGAAACCTCAGAAACTTTTTCTATCAGTAATTTTTAGAGACGTTTCCGAGTAGTTTTTACAATGCATTTATTAATCGGTTTTCTTGACACAAAATATCGGTTTTTCGAATGCTGTTAATTTTAAAGTGGAGATTTTCGTGTTCAACAGATAAGCAGGCTAAATCAATAGCACTATCATTAACACTTACATGCATTACCCTCGTCATGTAATACTTAAGACGAGGGAAAACAGACAAAATCAATATTATTTATTATTATTATATATGCAGTATTTTTCAATAATATGAGAAAAGTCTAAAGTTATAATCGAAATGAAACATTTTAAAATTTATAAATTACATAAAATTACAATGATAGATTCACATGAAAGCCACTGTGTCTAAATGAGACACGATTCTCCATAATTTTGACGCATTTAGGGTACAATTACCATTTTATTAAACAAATGCATCTTTATTAAACAGAAAATTAAGTATTAACCGTGCTTTTGGATAAAAAATAACTTATTTGGTAGAAATGGAATCATTATCTGTAGTTTATATCCACGATGTACTATTGCCTCATTTAGATCATTTTTGTCGTATTTATGGCAACCTAAATGAGACTCAAAAGTCCTAAATATGCCAATACTTTTCATACATGCAAATTCCTCAAAGTACTCATTTAACCGTTAACTGCTGAGACATGAATTGCCGCATATAAGAATTGTGAACGATCTGCAATATCGCTAAATCAAAATATGAGTAGAAGACGTGATTAACTCACAGGAAACTTTTCTGCACTAAGCTTTTTATACAGGATTTAAATTTCTTCTATTCAAATATTTTTAACAATAGTATTAGGACTACAAATGAAACAAAATTTCACTAGCAACTATAATTAAACTAGAAATTAGAAGTTAAACTGTAAGATTGAAAAAAGCGGCAGTCAAGCGAAACAGCTAACAGCAGTTAACACGTTCGCTGCCGCTTACATGAAGATGTAATGATAGTTAATTCCACACTGTAGAAGTGGGTTTTTCCCAGAAGCCGATTTACTTTTTATAACAAAGAATCGGTGAAAGATTTTCCCGCGCCAGCGTGTGACTGGCTATTGGACACCACCCCACATCACGCGCTGGCGCGTGAGTGGCCCCTTAACGTTGGAGCCATATCACGCGCTTTCGCGTGAGCGGCAGCGAACGTGTTAAGTAAAAATTTTGTTGGGAATACAGCGAGGCTAACGAAAAAGACAGGCTACCGCGGTGCAACCGAAGTATCTTTTTTTACAGACCGCTAGAATGACGTAGCTATTCGTGCACCCGCATTGGTGTATTCGAGCATCACGTGACTCCAGCAGTCTGTAAAAAAATATACGTAGAATGCACCGCGGTAGCCTGTCTTTCTCGTTAGCCTCGGAATACAGTTTCTGTTGTTATAATCTCAATTGAACGACCTGAACGTTCTTCATAAAAAATGCTTGTACGGCCGCGTCAGCTGCCCATTATACGGTTGATAACGAAGGTACAGGGTCCCCATAAACTTTTTTGGAGTTCCCTTTAATCTCGTAAATTGTTTTCTTTTTCAAAACCAAGATTTCATCACTGCTCAATATTTTTATTTTTTTTTTTTTTTTTTTTTTTTTTTTTTTTTTTTTTTAAATATTACTAAAGTTGCTCTATTCTAATAACTTCCATTCACAAACTAAACTACTTATGACTTGGCAAATTGCCTTGTTTGATGCGAAAGGTCACCTTTACGAAATAAATCATTTTTTAAATTCTAGCAACACCACCTCTGACCGAGGCCAGGTATTTATCACACTGCCCTCTTAGCTTAAATGTTATTTTTTCAATTATTCCTAAAAGTTTAATTTATTCTGAGAAACATTAGACATACAAATATCAATTGGCATATTTCAACTGTTAAGAAAGCAAAGCTGCGGAGTTCGCTAGTAATGAATAAAAGGTGAAAACAAGATTAACATATCAAACTTAAGAGACGTGCAAACAAAAACTGGAGACCCCAGCTACATCATGCTTTAATCTGATTCGGCATTTAAACTAAAGAACGTTATAATGTTTGTAAAATTTACATATAGGGTCTTTTGTTTTGTTATGCTTTTAACTGACGCTATTCAGAGCCGCCGATAGCTCATTCTAATAACTGGAATGACACAAAATTCTATAAATGGACTTATAAAACCATGAGAAAAAAGATTCCAACAAAAAACATATAAATAAAGAAATAAATAATAGTTCCAATCGTCGCCGATAGTGGGAAATTTGGCGCTGTACATATAGAAAGAAAACGACAGAAACAGACAAAATTGAAAGTTTGGATAAAACGCTGTTTTATCCAAACTTTCTCTTGCACCACACTTTGCATTCTTTGTACAAAATTTTCGACGGCTGAGCATAACATGTCACATTGAATAGCCCTTACTGCTGATGATTTGAACTATTTTTTTTTTCCTTGGAACTTTTTTCCCTTGGTCTCATTAGTCCCCTTATAAATTTTTAAGCAGTTCCGGTTATTAAAATTAGCTACAGAGAGCTCTAACTAGCGTCAGCTTAAAAAAACCCATAATTTACGTGTTTTCTATCCATACAAGAATTTTCATGATTTTCACCACATAAAAGTATTGCTAGTCCCGTAATCATGTGCCTATATTCTCTGTGTCGACATACACCATTATTCTTCGCCATTTTTTTAATTAAAAGTTTTAAAGACACGTGTTTTTTATTTTGATAATTTTAAACACATATTTAATTAACCGGTTAAAGAAAAGAAATTGGGGGCTTGTGCTACGAGTCCTTTTATAAACTCAACAGAGCTTAATTGAACACAATATCTGATTTAAAGCTCTTTTTAACAAAATATGTGAAAATACCACATAAACTTACCTTAATTAATCTCTGAAAATTCTCTCCGCATTTAGGGCATTCAGTTTGTCACTAACAGGTCCCTAAAGAACACAAGTAGCCTAAATGCTTAGAATATTTTAGAATTCTTATTCGAAAACCTATCTTTTTTTCCTGAGCTTACATTTCTCGTAAATGAAACACACGTCACTTTATAACATTTGACATCCCTAATTTATTTGATCTTCAAAGCTAAAAAAATAAAGAATCATTTTGGGATTTTTCGCCACATTTAGGGATTGTGGAGGCTCTTTATAATGAATGATGATGCATTATAATGAACATTTTATAAAAGAAACGTTTTAAATGCAGGGAAATATTTCGCGATTTGTTTGTCAAGTTTGGATGTCTCATTATATAAAATTTATGTATGATTCTGCGTTAAGATTTTAATTATAAGAACATTATTTCTAATTGCTTAAAAGATGTAATGAAGATTTTGAAAACAGAAAAGTAGTTTTATTTTGTTGACATGCTTCGTTACATCTTTTAAGCAATTAGAAATAATACAATAATACAAGGTGTCGTTTTGTTATATATTTATAAGACCATTGTCACATTTAGGCACAATGACCTTATTGAAATTAACTATTAACTGATATATAAAAGCAAAATTGAATGCATTATTATGCAATGAAAAATTCCTAAAATAATCTCAATATCTTAGTATTATATAAAAATTATCAGTATCATAAACTGGATACAATGTTGCATTATTAATTGGTTAGAATTTCTATTTCGTGTAAAACTATTCAATAAAGGAAAAGAAATGGTGTAACGTATATATATCATTAGAAAAGAAAATGAAGGCCATGAATCTAATGCTCTCTGAAAGACGAACAAAAGCAACCGTATTATTACAGCTGAAGTATCATAATAACGACTGAAGACACCCCTAATGATGTTTGTTGGGATAACATGTGAGAAAATCACATGACTATTAGACTTTTCTATTTAAAACAAAGAATTAAACGGAAGCTTTTGAGAGTTCAAATTAAAAATGGTTGACCTACCAGATATGTAATATTTCTGGAATGACAATGGGCTCAAATTACCGGCACTAATTGCTGTAAGTGAGATAAGCTTATATATTGCGGTATCAATTTAAAAGAAAATCTTATTTCGTTATGAAAAAATGTTAAATTGTATGCAAAACAACACAGTAAAATAAAAATGTGATAGAATAGAATAAGATATGGTTGAAATAGCCTGTAATAGGTTTTGAAACTAAATAATAACAAAGCGTAATATCACTTTATTATATTGTAATATTTATCGAAAAATTACATAGAAAATATTTTTTTTTAAATCAAGAATAAAAATGCAATTTCTTAAGATGAACATTTTTAATGTATCTTCGAATTTAGACCTTTTTTCTCATTTTCTTTGGCAATTACCAATTTTTTTTTTTTTTTTTTTTTTTTTTTTTTTTTTTTTCACTGGGATTAAAAACTTTATTTTTGGAAGGAAAAAAGCCAGTCTTGTCTCTAATATAGATAATAACCTTTATCCAAATTATTTATGTCTTTTTAGCACACTATATACCTGGGGCTTCCGGTAATAACCAGGTAAAGAAATTTTTGATATTTTGAGTAATTAACGTTTAAAGTTTTCAAATGTCTTTTTATCAATACTTTTACAAATTAGATTAGAACTTAATAATTTTCACTACGTTCAATTAGGATATAAGAACCTCTTTTTTGCCAAAATAGTTATATAAAAATGTTTTTTATTAATTGTGAACCAATTTAAAAAATTTTTGATGAAAATTTACAGTCGCCCTATGACGGGAAATATTCGATTTTCATTTTTCAGCCCTATGGCAGATGAAAGTACTCTTTTAAAGTTACATTTCCCCAAATTATCTCAATTTTTTCAAAAATTTGTCTTACCTGGTTATTACCGGAAGCGACAGATATTATAATCATATTTTTCGCATCAACTATTTTTGAAAGAAAATGTTGGTAAAAAGATTCAATATGGTATAATATAAATTTATGATGTGCCCCCAAAAAGTTAATTTTAGAATATTTCAGTCAATTATGTTTCAGAGATAAATTCTGTATTTTTTAACTGTAACTTTTTTTTTTTTAGTTGCACTGAATGCAGGTGCAGGTAATATTATAATTAATGCGGTTTCATCAACCCGGTAATTACAACTGTAATGATTTGTTTACATTAGCAATACTTAGAAAAATAATTTAACATTAAATTTGATATTCATGGCATTACTGTTCCGTTGAAAAAAAAAAAAAGAAAATAATATAAAAAGTTAAGTTCAGATAAGAGATAATTTGAAGTGAATGAAGCATTAATTAAATATTAGATCAAAAAGAAATCTGCGCTAAACAAATCAGTTGAAGAGCATTTTCCAGTACTGAATCTGGGAAATACATCTTAATACCAGGTGCTTAAATGCTTAAATTAAAAAGCATAATCGGTGACGGCCCTCTATAGCCAAACAGTTACTAAATATAAAATATAGCTGTTAAAAAATTACATAACAACGATCATTTTAGGATCACTTTTCCTATTTGGAAATCATCCCAAAATGCATGCTCACATACTCTCCAGAACACAGGATTTCTATTCCTTAAATCATGTCGTTTAGCAGAAGATTTACAGTCAGTTTACCTTTCTGTTTCAAGAATAACCAATAGCTAGTGAATAAGATCTTTAGTGACTTTTTATCAGATTACTGAAATATTATATATTACTACATATTATCGGAATACTATACATTTTAATACTATGAATTTTTGCAATGCTATATACATTACCTGCATACTATGGAAGATTAAATTTTCTGCACATATGTCATTAATGATTCTACCTTTATCATTTGTAATATTTTCATATTAAAACTTTTATTTAACCTATTAGTGCCTAGTGTCCCTTTTTAGGGACGCTTCAAAAGGTGTATGTAGCACTGTTTTTGACACCGGTAAAAAAGAACAGCAAACTTTATTTTATTTAATTGAAACATTTTCGCAATTAATGAACTAAACTTAATTCATTTAAAAATAGTGGTGTCAACCGAATAAAATTTGCGCAAAAGGTGGTGGGCAAGAATGAGTTAAGATATTTAATTTTAGATTAATATTAATAGAAAACTTAACGATTCTATGAAGATTGAGAATAAAGTTGAAGAAATTTTTTCAATAGAATGGAATGTAGGGGAGACTGGGGTACAATGGTCCACTTTTGTAAATTTTGACTGTTTACTCTTAAAGTATTGATATTTTCTCTTTTGATCAAGTACATGCATGTTACCTATGCATTAAAGTTTATACTGCATCCACTCAAAAATAATAATTATGCATAAATTTTTTTATATAATTTTTTAAATAGCAAGTGACAAAGTGGACCATTGTACCCCAGTGCCTGGGTACAATGGTCCACAGCATGGGGCTCTATGGACCACTTGTAATTTGAATAAAAATATATCAGTGTAGCTCATTTTTAACAATAAGAAAGATAAATTATATCATAATTTGTTTATTCACATTTTATTATTAATTTTTATTTGTTTATTCACATTTTATTATTCATTTTTATTTGTTTATGCACTCTTTTAGCTCTAACTAAAGTAACATTTTTTTCTTCATTTTTTTATCATTAAGTCATTATACCGGTCGCAGATTGAAAAATTAGGTTTATTATCTTTCACAATACATTTTACAGCCTGTTTCATAATTTCATGTGGCACAAGAATCTCTATTGGTTTTCCTAAGCTTGTTTCTTGGCATTGCTAAAAGAAATATGAAAAATAATATATATCCTTTTTATCCAATGATGCCACTTAAAGTTAAATATAAGCCTTTATAATAAGAATTATATATAACTAAATATATGACTAAGGAAAAAATATAATAAATTTTTCCTGTCTACTTTACATCATCTGTATTTTTTTTTAATGAATTTTACCTTATTTAATTATTATATCCAGATACAAACTAATAGGTAGATATATTTTTGTTTTTCTCATTCTACTATTTTATTTAAATCTAACTTATTATGAATGCATGTATGCGTAAGTGCAGGAATATTGAATTAACAAATTATATGAAATTAAAAAAAAAAAAAAAAAAAAAAAAAAAAAAAAAAAAAAAAACCTCAAATGCACAAAATATTTTGTTTACTAATTTTTGGTGTTCAATTTGGGTTAATTTTTAAATTTGAAAGCTTATATTATATAGATAAATATTTCAAAAATGCATTTCACAACGTGAATCATTAATTAATTCACACACAGAAATAAAATAATTTATTAATTCTTAATTTGGGCTAATTTTTATGTCTGAAAGCATATATTATACAGATAAATATTTCAAAAATGCAGTACACAACATGAATCATTAATTAATCTTAATAATTTATTAATTCTGAATTTCACATATAATAATTAACTTTTAAAAACATGGAATACAAAACTGGGATACAACTGACCATGGTCCATTGTACCCCAGTTTCTGATGGTCCATTGTACCCCATATGGAAGTTTGACAAAAACTTGATAATAAAAAAAGAAATTTAGAATTCTATTATTTTAGCTATAATAAACATAATAATGTATTGTCTTACCTTTTTATTTTGCCACACAATGTCTTTCAAATTATAAATCTGTAATAAATAAATGAAGATATGTTTCACTGAAAATGTTTACTTTTGCCTTACTCCTCCTGTGTCAAATCAATTATCAAGCATAAAATTGCTAAAATGTCATCTATACACATGGTTTCAAACTTCTTTTTACTACTTCATGACTGCCATCTATATACTAAAATATGATGCTTTCAAAAACAGAATTAATATAAAAAATAGGGGGTGGACCATTGTACCCCGTGGTCCATTGTACCCCAGTCTCCCCTACTTGATCTAGAATTCGATTCTGGAACCTTGGCTATACATTCCAATGCTCTTAACGCTGAACTACCAGATGATATCCAACCTTAAACACTTTATTTATTTGTTGGTGTTATCAAATCTCCAACAGAGCAGTTTATTCAATGAAAACGTTTACAAGTGTAAACTCCATTTCTTAGATAATAATTACATAATAATTACATATGGGAACATCCATTTAGAAACTATGTGACAAGTCGAGCAAATTTTCCTAAATAATCCCAATTATTTCATTATAAAGTATAATTAAGATGTAAAAAAAGTCCTTCCGGCAGTGCCGGGAGGAAGAGGTAGCTTTCATATATACTTATTTATTTATTTATTTATTTTAAATTAAGTTATATTATTCAAACATACGAAGCTCAAATTAGTGGAACCCGATTTTATAAGATTGAATACGAGTTTTTGTCAATAATGAATATTAATAGGAATTTTTAGAAATTAGTCATCTTTTATTCAACCTGGTTTTATTTTAAGCGATTTAGAGAATCGCCAAATTCCACGATATCATGAAGTGCATGTCATTTTAAAGCAACATGATGGATAAAACAAACTAATGAGCTTGATCCAAATCTTAGTTCATGTGCACATGCACACTCATGTTTAAATCTATTAATATATACGAGTGCTGTCGCGGGCAAATTTATTTTTTAAAAAAAATGTCACCCACATTGGAAATTCAAACTGTTATATATCTCAGGCGTTTCTTAAGGTAAAGACAAAGCAAAAAATACTCCGGAATTTATTATTAAGATAGATACTTCAGAAAGATCCTTTTTTTCAATTTCTAATTTTTTCTATGTACATCATTATACATTTAAAAGATTTTTGACAAACTTAAATGGCTACCATTTTGAAACAAGAGGGCGGATAAACAGGGCCCGATTAACCTCTGAAGCTATGATAAGCACAGTATCATTTCAAGGCCCTCTTTCCATTCGAGAAGTATTTTCTAAATTCGACAAACTTGGAAACTCACCAATCCTACATATATTATTAAGAGTTGCTCAGTTGTGTTCACATATTTCATTTAGCATTTTTTTCTTCTTTTTTGTTGTCATATATATATAAACTAGAAAATCAAGAAAATATTAAATAAAGATTTAAAAATATTAAGTTGAATAAAATGGATGCATTTAGCATGTATGCACAACATAAAATATTAATATTTCAAAATACTTGTTTCAATTTTGTCAATAAGCTTAATTATTCGTATTTTATATTGTGTATATAAGCCAAATTTAATAATATTCAAATTCAGCATGTAAAATAAGCATACATCTAACAATTTAGCATTACAATTAATTCAATATAAAATTTTGGACCTTCTAATTTTTTTCAATTTTGGACCCTTTCAATATTTTCTAAGGGAAGCACGTGCTTCTCGTGTCTATTCGGTAATCAGGGCCTGCGGATAAAGTTGGAAGGTGAACTTGGTCAAGACATTGTTATGTACTATGTACACACAGAGTTATAACCGAATCAGTTTATAAATACGCGTATTATCGCGTGAAAAATTTCAGACCGTTTCAAAATGTCAACCACACTGGAAATCGAAAGTGCTATAACTCAGCCATTTTTCAAGATATAGATGAAACAAAAAATGCTCTAGAATCTTTGTATCACAGTCAAACACACAAAAGAAAAATCTTTTTTAATTTCTTACTTTTTTGCACCTAATTTTAAAATTTAAATTTTTTTTAATTTAATATTCCGCCATTTATAATTTCCAGATTGCGGATGGAACTGGCCAACGAACTCGGTCCAGACAACGTTGTACTATGTACGCACCAAGTTTCATCCAAATCGGTTTATAAATACGCGTGTTATCACGTGACGAATATCAGGTCATTTCAAAATGTGAGCAACACTAGAAATTAAAAGTACTATAACTCAGCCATTTTTTAAGATACAAACAAAACAAAAAATGCTCTGGAATCTTTGTATCGACGTCAAATGCATGAAAGAAATATTTTTTTCAATTTTTCACTTTCTTCTGCCTAATTTTAAATTTTAAATTAAAAAAAATTAAATGGCCTCCATTTTGAAACAAGATGGCTGATAGAACTGGATAACTAACTCGGTCCAGGCTCTATTATGTACTATATACACACCAAGTTGCATTTACATCGATTCATAAAAACGCGTGTTATCAAGTAACAAAAATCAGATCGTTTTAAATGTCAGCCATAAGAAAAATTTAAAATGCTATAACTGAATCATTTTTTAAGATATAGACAAAATAAAAAGTGTTCTAGAATCGTTGTTTTAAGTTCTAACACATAAAAGAAAAATATTTTTTAACTTTTAATTTTTTCGCATTTAATTTTAAATTTAAAAAAAATTGAACTTGCCGCCATTTTGAAACAAAATGTCAGATGATGCTGGCCAACGAACTCGGTCGAGACATTTGTATGTACTATGTACATACCAAGTTTCATTCAAATCGGTTCATAAATACGTTAGTTACAGTATGACAAAAATCAGATATATATATACATATATACGGGGTGAGCAAAAAATCCGTAAAAACTTTAAAAATTCATAAAAACCGAAAAAATGACCGAAATGAAAAACGGTTTGCAGGGTTAGCATCCATAGGTCACGGGGATTTTTTTAAGACAGAAATAAAAAATAATTCAAAAAACAGCCGACAGATGGCGCTGGTACTTGCGATTTCCGCGGAAATATGCAAATGAACCGGTTATAAGAGCTTGCGCTCCTAAACCACAACTAGTTCACCGTTGTGAGCCGTGAACTTGATCAAGGATGCTCACTGCGAAGGACAAAGCTTTGTTGGTGAAGTTATTTTACATGAACAAGGAATCGGCGACTATTGCTTTGCGTAAATTCCGATTTCAAAAGGATTTGAGGACGGGAAAGGGGCCTTTAACAGCGGCAGGCCTCATAAAGCTCGTTCGGCGGTTTGAGGAAACATTCTGTTCTTTATTTGGGTATCTTTTCTTTGATTTGGGTACGTCAGCGCCACCTATTGGCTGTTTTTTGAATTTTTTTTTTCATGTCTTAAAAAAATCCCCGTGACCTATAGATACTAACCCTGCAAACCGTTTTCCATTTCGGTTATTTTTTTGGTTTTTATGAATTTTTAAAGTTTTTACAGACTTTTTGCTCACCCTGTATATATATATATATATATGAAATGTTTTCCTCCGGTCGGCTGCAATAGGTAGCTTTTTACTTTTTGTAATGAAAGCTACCTAATTGATGTAACCAGTTAAATACCATTGTGTTCTACTTACGTAACATATATCTAATTTTTAACGAAAAGCTTTTTACTTATCTATATATTAAATTAAAATTTTGTAACTCTTGTGACTCTCTGGTCACAACATTTTGATTTTTTTTTTTACAGACAAGCAAAATACATTTTGCAACAATTAGATATATTTTATGAGAATTGACCACAATAATTTTTAACTGGTTAAATCAATGTTTATATAAATTATATTTTTTAAATAAAATAATTTGAATTATTCATGAAAATTTGCTCGAATATTTACAAGAGTAACAGACGGCTTTACCATATATATTAAAAACTTAACTGATTTTTTTTAATTATTTATTTTATTTATTTATTTATTTATTTATTTTACGGACAATAAATAAACAATATGAGGTAAAAATAATTTCTTAAAATCGTAATATTTAGCACCACTTATATTAAGCACAAAAAAAAAAAAGACAAAATGTTTTTAAAATAAGCGAGTAAATGCGATTATTTTTGTATTTTTACTGAAGCGAAACTTTAACCGAATTTATGTATCTACCAGTTGTTGACAGTGTAAAATTCGCTTTATTTAATGACATATTGATTAAGATGAAAAGAAGTGGAATTTTACCATTTCAAAAAAGTGGTGCCAATCAAAAAATCTGAATTTTATTTAAAAAAAAAAGAAAGAAAAAAGAAAGAAAGAAAGAAAATAGCTCACTGTTAACAGTGGTTTTGTATACACATGTATGTGCAAAATGAAATTTATTCAATGTTGATAATTTTTTTTATTCTTGCTAAACCAAGTGTATTCAGGCATAGTAAACATATATCTGTAATTCTTACATATTACAAACTTGTACAAAAAGAAAAAAAAATCCTTATTTTGCTTTTAGTTTTTGGGTTTTTTGTCCATTAAACTCGTAAGGGCTTATCTTGATTTAAACAGCTAGGACTTATTATAGTGTCCGATATATTACAGTAACAACAGTATTAAAATAAACAAATTGATAAATACCATTTTCCAGTATTATCTCTTATACTTATTAAATTCATCATAAACATTCAATAGAATTTGAAACAGAATGATTATTTTGCAATTGTATAATATTAATGCTGTATTTTAACAGAATGTATACTAAATTTTATAAAGTATTATTAATTTTTTTTCGGAAACTCAGAAACAAAATGTTAATCCCTATGGGAAAATGAGAAAAAAAAAACAAATTGTATTTCGACATCTTCCGAAATGTATTCACATTTATTTAAAGAGTGAATGCGTCAACTCTTTTTTACCACTATTCTCTCTAAATTTCTAATTCATATGTTTATTCTTCTAGCACCACCAGAAAGCTCTTTCTTATCGCGGTTATTAATCACTTTTTTCCAGAGCTGCACGTGTATGAAGAGGGGCGGGGGCATAGGCGAGATAGTGATCATCCAGAAATAAACGAATCTGCAATAGTGCCTTCCATTCATTTCCTTCTATAGTTAATGTAATTAGAGGAAAGGCGCCTCACAAAACTGTATTTTTCTGCTATCTCAAAATGGTAAAGCATTCTTCACTAAGTGCTCCTTCATAATGCAAAATTTAATTTAGCGGCTAGAAATACACTTGATCTTAATCGGTCTGTTGTTCATTGTAGATATGTCTACAAAAGTAGAGAGACAAACTTTGTGATATTTTATGCACTTAATATTGCGAACGATTACAAATTGTAATGTTGAATAAAAACTTACCATGCGCTGTTTAACCGTTCGTGTTTCAGCGTTCCATTATATGGAACATCCAACATGATTCTCAAATGCCACAATGACACCTAATTTCTGGAGTAAATATTTTCCGTTTAATATGTATGAGAAAAATAGCTTTTTTTTTTCTTATATTCAAATAATTTTGTTTATGAATTCCGGTATCATTCATTCATTTCAACATGTTCGCAATGGAAGTGCTCTGCACCGCAAAGGGTTAAAATTATCAGAAATATGATATCGATTGCGGTTTCGAATATGCTTCAATAAACATTAAGAAATCAGTTTTGATTTAGTATATTCTTTTATTTTTATATGAAAAATGCGCATAGCAGACGTCTAAATTTTTGTAAAAAAAAAATTGTTGAAATATTTCAAACTTTCAAAAGTAAAATATACTATTTTGTGTGTTGCGTAGGAAATCGTACTGAAAAATGCGAATAAAGAAGAAAACAGAAAAGAAAACAGCAGATAGACAACTATTCAAAGCTTTTGCTTCAGAGAAAAATGAAACATATTAACCATATTGTATATTTTATAGAAATATTAGCTTTAGGAATATAAATAGCGTGTGCTAAAATTCATAGTTTTCTCTTTACTGTCTCTCCTTACTGTACTTGTCTCTCCTGTTTGGAGGAAAAAAAGAAATAAATAGTATGTGCTAAAATTCATGGTTTTCTCTTTACGATTCTGTTTAGAGGAAAAAAGAAAAAAGAAAGCAGCAGATAGACAACTATACAATGCTTTTGTTTTGAAAAAAAATTAGACATATTAACCGTATTTTATATTTTATAGAAATATAAATAGAGTGTGCTAAAATTCATAGTTTTCTCTTTACAATTCTGTTTAGAAAAATTTTCCAGTTTCCTATTTTTATTACATTTGTTAAGGGAACACACTACCTTTGAAACCATATCTTCAATTTTGAATAAATATATATATGTGGTGGCACAATGTTTAATTTTAAAAATTAAGTAATTTTTTTTAACAAATCTTCTAGAACAGCCTATTTTACTAAAATTTAATTTTTAAATTAATATTTAATTTTTAAATTAATTTTTTAAAAATTCCCACTACTTTTATAAATATGAATAATTTTACTTACATTTTCCCCACATTCATTAGAATATAATACATAAAACTGTGCATGGAATTTTAAATGTATGGGATTTTACATTTATTACGATTTTGTGCGTGTGTGTGCATATTAAAAAGAAGGACATTCAACAAACTCTCAATTTAAATATCTTTTTAAAAATAACTATAAACTTAAATGTTATATTCATGCACAAAAATATTAAATATCCTACGGAGAACAAGTGAAAAAAAATTCGAATCTCTATCTAAATTAGCAAAAAAGAAAAAAAAAAGCCTTAGCGTTTATCAAACAAGCAAGTTATAAAAATATGAACACAATGTGTACACACAATCTGTTTTAAGTTCTCATTTGTATGGTTGTACTGGATCTATTAACAAAATTGACAATATCTCGCGATATAATTGTCGTAGAGGTAAAAATGAGGCGTCAAAATATTCACAATCAAAGAAGCTTTTAGTTACAAGTAAGAAAAATCATGCGTTAAGCATATATTATGATACACTTTCCAACACTTCCTGCAATCTTTAACAAAATTTCGTTATTTAGGGAAATAAGGTTGCAGTCTATAGCCAAATATGTATTCCAATACTTTTGAACAGCCCTGTTTTTGATCTGTCGGTTGATATATATATGCAGTTATGAAGAAATTTAGGTTAACAAGAAAATGCGAACCAGATTGATATTTCTCTTTCAGCAATTTATACTAATAGGTGAAAACATACTTGAATACTTTTGTTCAGCCCTGAAGTTTACTTAGTACCTTTATTACATGCCTGTATTTAGCTAAAATTTATTTTAAACTAAAACACTCTTAAAACTACTGAAATCACATTCTCAGAAATTATTATTCATAGACGTCCCTGTATATCATTTTATCTACATTAAACAAACTTTTTTTAGTAAATTGAATGCAGGTCAGCGTTAAACTGCATAAATTATTTTAAAAACATCTTTAAGTAATTTACGCTCATATTTAGTAAGTTTGCGGGCTCTTTTGTGTAGCCCTGCATATAAAATATAGCATTTATATACATCATATAATATGCATAGATTTAGTGAAACTTAAAAGCGCATATCATAATAAAATACACTTCATCCATTAGCCATCATTGGATACATATACAATACTTCGGAAAGAATATATTATTTGAAATCTTTAGTTTGTCCCTGTAAATGCTATGCACTTCGTATTATGCATGACTATATCGTGTAACTTACATTAAGCCTCAACGACATTTATAAATTTTATTATATATAAAGTAGTTTAATATGATTAAATAATGACGCACACAATTCCCACTTTTACCATTATGTAATGAAATTCTTTTGTGTTGCCTTGTAAATGAATAATAGCTCAATATGTAAATGAATAATTTTTTTCACCGCACATTTTACAGAATGTATATCTTAGTGCACTTTGTAAATGTATGTAAATTTTAATACGTTTGACAAGGTGTAACATCTTTAAAATACATTTGAAACGATTTTTCCCACAGGCCGTAATGTAACTTTAAATTTTTGATTGTCACTGTAAATAAACTAATCATGGTAGAACCTTCATTTGAAATAGGATTCTTTCTAGGGTAAACTTCAATAACGTCCAAAAATTTCAGGGCAATCTGAATATATTTACAGGAGTTAGAACACGGACAAACGGACAAACAAACCGAAAGCATAAACACTTTTCAACTTTTTTGGAAAGTGTTAAAAAAGAGAAAATTGGTACTTTGAACAATTTCAAGGTACTGCGTTCTCTTAAAGGTTTTCAAATTTATAGCATGTCGTTCTCTTCCTCTTTATGTAATTAAGTAACGCATAGATTAAGCATAATAAAATTTTACCGTTCTTCCAATAACGGTAGTGCTAGTAAGGAATGAATTAAAATAACTAGAAGTTAAGCATCAATCTGAAGTAAGCAGTAAGCAGTAATAAACGAATAATGGAAACCAAGGTAGCACAAAATGTTGACCCAACTTTAGAACTTTGTGAAAAGAGTTGGGAAATGTTAAACAAAAGCCCAACAATGGTCCAACTGGTTAGCTGCTCAGAATCCTGTTCAGATACATTAAAAATTACAGATACACCTCTAATTTGTAGCGTATATGAATAGGACTGTGAGCTAAAGGTCTGCACGGGCCAAAATTTACAGGCCCGGGCACGGCCCTTCAGGAAAAAGTAAGGCCCAAGCTCGGCCTGGAAAGATTAGTGACTAGGCCCGGCCCGGCTCGGCCCGAGTCTTCAGAAAAACGTAAAGCCCGCGCCCGGCCCGAATACCTTTAATGAAAATCGGTCCGAACCCGACTCCAGGGCAGAGGGCGACTCGGCCTTCGGGCCCGGCCCATGCAGATCTCTACTGTGAGCACCTAACGCCTGGACCACTGTTGGGCCTTTATTGGGAAATGCTTCGTTAGCCAACGGTAAACGGAAAAGCGGAAATTCTTTGATGAGGGCCAACAATTAGTCTAGATTATCTCAACCATTTTATGCTACTCAGGAAGAAAGAGGGTTAAAGATAATTAGATAAAATTTATTAGGATAATTTGTATTTTTGAAAAACGGGGGAGGGAGGAGAGGAGAATGTTCCTCTAATTCTTATTTATCGAAATGTTATTTAATAATGACATTTGCTATATTCTGTGTAAACAAAGAATAAGGAAAACATTTTCGATATGTGCATGGAATTATAGAAAAAATATCTAAAGTATAATTTTAATATTTAAGTCGAACCTCTAACAGCCATGATTGATTATCTAATTGATTATATTCATGATAGATTTCAAATTATAAAGTCAACCATGTTGGCACTTATCACTGTGAATTTTGTGGCTCAGAAGCTGAGAAACCCATTCTTATTATTATGGATATAAGCAGTTCTAAGGTAGCCAATCCGCAAGAAAAAAATCGAGAATAAAACATATTCTTTTTCAAATAACATTAATATTTTTTTAAGATTTTTTGTCACGGGGTGCGTAATAGTCATAGTTATTCCGCTGAACATCTCAAAGATTTCAGACAACAAGAACTATTTCTTTTAACTAGTAAAATGGACCAAGTAAAAACAAAAGTCTTCTTCCGAGCCATTTTACCACTAAATATCAATATTTTTTTTTCGATTGAACACATGATACGAAACGTTATGTTTTTAACGCCTAAAAATTGCAAAGAGTTTGGACAATAACGGCTATTTATTAAGCATCGACTCTGTAAAAATAATATAAAATAGCATGTTCTGCCATTTGTCTTTCCAAAAGTGCAAACCATTTCAAAAAATGCAAAAAATTAATCTTTTAAAAAAATCATTACCCGAAGTCACTTTTCGTTTTTTCCGCGCATTTCTTCATTGGATTAACATTACGCATATTTTGATTAAAAATATACTCTTAATTTTATACAATTGCTCTTAAGTTTTCATACTATATATACTAACATTTTAACTATCATAAATTTGTTTCAGGATTTAATTGGATTTTAAAATGAAATAATTAGTTTGCAAATCAAAAACTTTAACCTACTGTAGAATTTCGATGAAAAAAAAAAGTTATAGGAACGTGCATTGTTACTCTTGTGACCATCAGAGAAAATTTTCATGAATATTTCTAATTCTTTTATTACAAAATATATTTAGGATGAATTTTATGCAAACACTTGCAAATACCCGTGATCTACTCACATAGACCATATGCAATTTGTAACAAAAAGCATTTTACTTGTCTAGATAATAAAGTTTCATTACTCTTGTGATCACGCAATAAATGCAATATCCAAAAATTGTGTCTGACGCTGAAATCCTGTGAATGATGTAATACAGAAATAAAATTTACATAATATAGCAGAGTAGTTATACATATATGTTTTTAAAATTAATCATTAAATTAATCTAATATCACAAGAATTAGTTAAAATTGATTTTTCAAAATGCTGTATTACTCTTGTCACAGTTTGTTCCTAAAGAAATTATAGAAAACATCCATTTTAAATGCTAAAAAACCCCATTAAATCATGATTTCACAAACTTATTTTTCACACAGAACAACTTTTTCTGCTGGTTAAAGTTAAAAGTAAGATAAAAGAATGTAAAAAATTATAAAATTAGAGTTTATAAAATCTTCAAGAATTTATAAATCTGGAAGCATTAATGTCAACAAAAGTTTGATTTTCTTTAATCAAATAATGTGGTTATTAGATTCAAACTTAAGAATTGTTTCTGAATTTCATGGCACATAAAGTACTTTATTTGATAATCATGATCTACTAATACATTTCCTCCGTTGGAATTTTACGAAGGAAAGCATTTACAGAAAATTGGATGTGATTTAAATCGTCTGAATAAATTGCCTAAGAATTTATTTTTTCCCACTGAGCAAAAATAATGTCCAAGCCGGATTCGAATCCTGATCCTTATCTTACATCTGCCAGTACTCTACACTGTAAAAAATAAATGTGTAAATTTACACACAAAAATGTGTAAATCGATGATACAAAAACGACATGTGTATATGTGTAATTTGGTGTGTAAAATACGCCAAATGTGTAAATTTAAAAATACACATTTTTATGTGCAATTTGATGATAAGTCCAAATGTGTAAAAGTTTATCTGATAACTCTTGAAATACACATTTTAAAGTGTAAGTTGCACTGAAATACACATATTTCTGTGCAATATTTTTACACATATATTTGTGTAATATTCTACTTTTACACATATTTTGTGTAATAGGAACATACACATAATCTTGTGTAATATACAACATACACACATTTTTGTGTTATATGCAGAATACGCAGATTTATGTGTTAATATTATGTTCTTACACATATGTATGCGAAACATGCAAAACACACACTTTTGTATACTTTTTAAAATACACAGATTTTTGTGTACATAGCTTTATTTTATGCTTTGACATGTAAATTGTGAAAAAAATAATGTTTTTATGGTTACGAAACAAAACTGCATAAAGAACAAACTCATGTAATACTTGGCGTTTATTTTTTTTTAACTGACTTACAAACAAGACCACAAATCACAATATGCCTAATTTACAAAAAACAGGGTAGTCTTAAATTATAATCTGTTATCTTTCTGTTAGAGTTGGTTTGAAGTCCGAAAATCATACATTCATAATTTATGAACAGGAATGTATAATTTGAGTATAGACAATATGGAGACTATTTTTTTAATTTAAGTTAAAAGTTAGAGTTCTTTCACACTATTTTACAAGTGTAGCAGCTTGTGTTGTTTTTAATTTATTTAGAATTTCCTCTTTTTGGAAATTCCTATAGATTTTTTCTCCATATTCAGAAAATGGCATAATTTTAACTATAATTATAACTGATAAAATGGGGATTTTTTTTTCATTTGTTGCGATGTACAGGGTGAAAAAAAAAACATACTTTTTGTTTCTTTTTCTAATAAATTATTACAAACTTTTTTCGTTTGGGCTAATTATATTTTTGCACGCTCTTTGAAAGCTTTTGCTCACTTTAACTTCCAAAGTTATCATCACACATGTAAGGCTCCATAGCTAGTATTTTTAACAATAACGTTCAAGCAGAATTTTCCTTTAATATAATTTGACCAGATGGGTGAAAAAGAGTCCAGGGCAGGATTCGAACCAGGGACTTTTAGCGTAAGCTGCCAGTCTGGCATTAGTTAGCTTTATTTAGTATAATTCTAGTTCTTTGGCTGAATTATGTCAGCTAGATTCATCCACGATAGCTCAATTAGTAGAGCATTGGCAGCTCTCATGAAAAATCCCGGTTCAAACCTCGGCCAAAATACTTTTAATTATGTTGGAAAAATTACAAGTGATTTATTTAATAATTAACATAATTGTATTAAAATTAATAAAGAATTATTCTTTTATCAAATTACATGACATTTAACAGCAATATTTGTTAAAATCACTAATGAAATATTTCTGCTTAAATGTTCAAAACATAATCAAAATAAAATTTATATAAAAATATATATTCTTGCATTATACATAGCATGTTTTGTAATCTTTAAATTATAAGGATTGTTGATGATATTATTGAAAGATTATTCATTACTAGTGATTGAATGAAATTAATTTAGTATTTTAATACGCATTTTGAACGATAAGTCACTAGTGATTATTTAATTACACAACAACTATAAAAACTATTAAATATAAAAGGGAAAACCGATATTAATTACTTATATTTTATGCATTTTAATTGCATGGTATTATTCACTATAAATAATACATGCGATTATAATACAGTAGACGCAGTTGATACAGATAAGATGGACAGAGAAAATGGGATTTACACCAAAGTTGCAGTTATGATGTCACCAAAATCATCTTGAAATATATATATGCATAATATAGAAATATACTCTATATGGCGACCGGCCACTTGCGATTTTAGATATTTTGTTAAATATCTAGAAAAAAACATGAAAAATTTCCCTGCAACTGCAGGTGTGTGTAAACATAATAGTACAGACCATGAACATTTTATCAATTTGAGCCCGTCAACAAATTGAAAAAGAACGTATATCTTTTGGATAACCCTGTCAAAATTAATGTAGCAAAAGTGTTCAAAGTGTAGATTATGATTAAGTGGTTTATTGTAATTAACTGTGCTCCTTTTTGTGTGGATAGCATGTATATTCGTAGAGAAATTGCGTTTTTATAAAGAAAAAAATCCAAATTTTGCAAGTTTTTTTGCTTATAATTTGCAGAGTTCTTAATATATATATTAAAAAATCCTTCCAGAAAACATGACAAATAACATTGTACATAATACCTTGTAATCAGAATTAAAAAATAATAAAAATTGTATGAAATAATGAATAGGTTTACTAAATAATTTTTCACTGCGCATGCGTGAACGCTATCAAAATTTCACTTCCATATTGTGTTAGATAAATGTATAGAACAAATTTTTTGAAAATCTCAAAAGCATAGCTTGAAAATTCTGAAAGTGATCGTCGAAGCTCAAAATCTATTGTTCCCAAAATGAAGCAAACAAATGGGGGGTTGTATCCAAATATAATATTGCGTGCCACATTGTGTATTCTATATTGGCACTAATCAATGGATATATGGATAGAGCCCCTCATCTTTTTACTTTATTTTGAAAATAACGGAATTTGAGCTTATTCTATCTACGATCACATTCAGAATTTTCAAGGTATATTTTTGAGACTTCCACAAAAGTTGCTCTATACATATAACTAACACAATATGCAAATAAAATTTTGATAGTGTTCACACATGCGCAGTGAAAAAAAATTTTAGTAAACCTATTTATTTTTCATACAATTATTATTATTTTTTTTAATTCTGATTACAAGGTATTGTGTACAATGTTTCTTGTCATAGTTTCGTAAAAGTGCATTATTTTATATTCAGAAATCTGAAAATTATAAGTAAAAAATTTGTCAAAATTTGGGACTCTTTTTATAAAAATCGTAATTTCTCTACGAATATACCGGGTGATCCAAAAGTCAGGACGAACTTTAAAAATGAATAACTCGAAAACGAATCAAGATACAAAGATACGGTTTGCACCAAATGGATGGAAAAGAAACCGGATTTTGTGTGACAACAAAAAAATATTGTTCTATTGGCGACCAACGGCATCACTAGCAGCATTGAAAGATGCCATCCGCCAAAACGTGTCTGCCATAAAGCAAGAAATGCTACTAAATGCTGTGAACGGTGTAGTGCTTAGTCTCACAGCTGCACTTATGAATGAGGGACAGCACATTGAACATTTTCTGTTGTACTAATTAACTGTAACTAAGCTGACTTGGAAATTGTCAACATTTTTTCATTTGCAAATCATCTTTTGGTGCAAAAAACACTACCGTGTCATTTTTTGGATGTTAACGGCAAACTATTTTTTCTGTTGTCACACAAAATCCGGTTTCTTTTCCATCCATTTGGTGCAAACCGTATCTTTGTATCTTGATTCGTTTTCGAATTATTCATTTTTAAAGTTCGTCCTGACTTTTGGATCACCCGGTACATGCTAGCCACATAAAAATGAAGACAGTTTATTACAATAAACCACTTAATTATAATCTATAGTTTGAACGCTTTTGCTGCATTAGTTTTGACAGGGTAATCCAAAGATATTCTTTCTTTTTCAATTTGTTGACAGCCTCCTATGGAGTTTGATGAAAATCTTCACGGAAATGCGTGGCCTGTACTGTTATATTTACACACTTGGAGTTTCAGGATAATTCCTTGTGTATTTTTTTACATATTTAACAAAATGTTTAAAATCGCAATTTGCGGTCACCTAGGTGACTTCCGGCCTAGGTAAAACCGGCGAAGTCACCTAGGTGACTGACTATACCACACGGTCAAAGCTTTGACCGTGTAGTATATATGAGGATGTAAATTTCAAAGCTCGCCTTATCCAGAAAAAAAAAAAAAATAGAAAATCGCGAAAAAACCTAACTGTGTCCAATATTTTTCATTATAAAGCGTGGTTTTACATTGATAGAAATACACGATAAAGCTATTTTTTATGCAGATTATAATGTTTTTTTCGATGTAGGTTCATTAATAGAAAAGATTGTTAGAAAAAAATCGATTTTTTTCTAATTTAAAACTCACGTTCTCATGTATATGTTACAGGCCAAACCCGATTTTAGGCCAAACCGGTCTATCCTAACGCCCATCGGATAAACTAGTTTTTCCTAGGCCAAACCGGTCTATCCTAACGCCCATCGGACAAACTAGTTTTTCCTAGGCCAAACCGGTTTATCCTAACGTCCATCGGATAAACTAGTTTTTCCTAGGCCAAACTAGTCTATCCTAAGGCCCATAGGACAAACTAGATTTTCCTAGGCCAAACTAGTTTGGCCTAACTTTTATAACTAGTTTGGACTGCTGTTTATTGGTCTGAACTAGTTTATCCTAGGCCAATTCAATTTGGCGTGATTTTGTTGAATTCAATGACCGCCACCTCGCCAACATTCTAGTTTGTCCTAGGCTGATCTAGTTCATCCTAGGCCAATGTAGTTTTACGTGTTTTTAGGTCACAGGCGTGAAAGCCAGAGAAATAATGGGCTCACAGGTTCTGTATATGCATGTACGCATGTATGTACGTATGTTCATACGTATGTGTGTACGTATGTACGTAACGCGATAACTTTTGATAGAGATATCCGATTTACTTCAAATTTTGGATATAGGTTCATTCTGATAAGGTACTTTTCTGATTAATTTTGGGAATTCATCGGATACGAATAAAAGGGGGTGAACGGGAAGCTAATCTCTCACCGTTAATTTAGAGAAATGGATTTATCATGAAGAATTATCAGTTTTCATTTAAAATATTAGATATAGGATCATTGTGACGAGGCGACTCCGTGACTAGTTGTGGATGTTTATTGTTTAAGCCTAATAGAAAGGGCAATGTAGGTAATACAACATAATTTAGATAAATGGTTTTTGATGCAAAATTGACGAATTTGCTTCAAATTTTAGATATAGGTTCTTTTTGATTAAGCAATTTTCTGAATAGTTTTGGGGGTTTAATGGTTAGGTAAAAAAGGAAAAATGAAGGATTACCCTCTTACCTAGGAAAAACTAGTTTATCCTATGAACATTTAGATAAACAAGTTTGGTGTAGAAAAAACTAGTTTATCCAATTGGCATTAAGATAAAATAGTTTGGCCGAGGTTAATCTAATTTAGCTCGAAAACGGGTTTGGCCGGTAAAAAACATATCTTTCACTAGAATAAGTATAAATGTGTGTCAAGAGTCATTGCTTATAACATCAATACAGAAATTTAACATGTTCACCTTAAAGACATGATGCATTGGACATGGTGTTCGCTTATTCAAGCAAATTATTATTATTTACTTTAATATTACTTACTTTTGTAAAGGCAGAGACCTGTCTGTACAAAATTCAGTGAAAAAAGACTCAGTCCCGCTCGATTTGTCCCTACTCAATTTCTGCAAAAAATTCAGGTTTTACTTCACATACAATTAAGATTCCTTTAAAAAATACTGCTTATATACCTATTGGATAAATTAACAATGTATTTTTAAATTATGATGTGTTCGCAGAATGGTAAATAGACAATGTATTAATGATTTTCTAGATTCTTAGACGTTTCAATATTCAAATAAAAATTCTTTGAATAATCGATGTAGTTTAGAACAAAAGAAAAAAAAATGAGAGTTATAAATATCATAACGTTTGAATCCGTTCAGTAAAAAGTAGATTTGTGAATATATTTCTCTGTCATTCCTTAAGGCTTTTCTCAAATCCTAAAGAGCTACATCATAACACATTTATGAATTACTTCCTTTTCGGAAATGCATAAGGTTAACAGATTCAGATAATATGTAATCGAATGGCGTAAACCATTTTTTCATAAAAGCGATGTATCTTTGAGAAAATACTAAAGATACGTTTTGAATCGAATTTCCGGGTACAAATTCACAAAAAGAAAAATATTGACGCCGCGACAAAAATAGCTTATATGTCGACAGGTAATTAATTTCTCAAAAATGGAAAACGCTGTTCGATTCCAAATTATGTTCAGCTCCGATCTGGCTCGCATATGCAATAATAATAATAATAATAATAATAATAATAATAATAATAATAACAACAATAAATGCAAGTCTGATTTCTGTTGGCACCAGTCTGCGGAAAAAAAAATAAGCAAACACCATGTCCAATGCATCATGTCTCTACGGTGGTCATGTTACATTTCTGTATTGATGTTATAAGCAATAACTCTCAACACACATTTATACTTATTCTAGTGATAGATATGTTTTTTACCGGCCAAACCCGATTTCAAGCCAAATTAGATTAGCCTATGCCAAACTATTTTATCCTAACGCCAACTGGATAAACTAGTTTCTCCTATGCCAAACTAGTTTATCTAAAGGCCCATAGGATAAACGAGTTTTTTCTAGGTAAGAGGGTAATCCTTCATTTTTCCTTTCATACTTAACCATTAAACCTCCAAAACTATTTAGGGAATCCCCTTATCAGAAAGAACCTATATACAAATTTGAAGCAAATCCGTAAATTCTGCGTCAAAAATCATTTATCTAAATTATGGGGGGGGTAACCTACATTGCCCTTTTTTTACACTTAAAAATAAACATCCACAACTAATCATGTAGATGCCTTGTCAGAATGATTCTACATCTAAAATTTTAAATGAAAACTGATAATTCTGCATGAAAAATCCATTTCTCTAAATTAACGGTGGGGGATTAGCCTCCCGTTCGCCCCCCTTTATTCTTATCCAATGAATTCCCAAAATTAATCAGAAAAGTACCTTATATCAATGAACGCACATCCAAAATTTGAAGCAAATCGGATATTTCTATCACGAGTTATCGCATTACGTACATACGCACGTAAATACGTACATACATGCGTACATACATACTTACAGAACATGCCAGTTCCATTATTTCTCAGACTTTGACTCCTGTGAGCTAAAACACGTAAAATCACATTGGCCTAGGATAAACTAGATCAGCCTAGGACAAACTAGAATGTTGGCGGTCATTGAATTCAATAAAATCAAGCCAAATTGTATTGGCCTAGGATAAACTAGATCGGCCTAGGAGAAACTAGTTCAGACCAATAAACAGCAGGCTAAACTAGTTTATCCTATAAGAGTTAGGCCAAACTAGTTTGGCCTAGGAAAAACTAGATTGTCCTATGGGCCTTAGGATAGACTAGTTTGGCCTAGGAAAAACTAGTTTATCCGATGGGCGATAGGATAGACCGGTTTGGCCTAGGAAAAACTAGTTTATCCGATGGGCGTTAGGATAGACCGGTTTGGCCTAGGAAAACTAGTCTATCCGATGTGCGATAGGATAAACTAGTTTGGCCTAGGCCAATCTAGTTTGGCCTAAGATCGGGTTTGGCCTGTAACATATACATTCCAAACACTTGTCATGCCCCACAAACATCCTTATATAAGTAATATTTACGTCTTATGATCTGTATATTTATGTATCTTTGTCATCGCATACATCTTAAACACAAGTCATGTAGGTATGCTTCACATATGATGAATGCAAATGAGCATAAATGTTATGAAACGTTAATTGTAATATATATTATTATAAAGTCATATGTGCTCTATAATTTCGCAACCCATCTTCAAGAGATCGCTGCAACACATAAATACCTAAACAAATTCAAACTACTTCGATTCTAAAATGTAGAATGAGTTTTAATGCTATTTGAAAAATGAAATAAAAATTTAAAAAAAAGTAGCAAATTCTCCTATTTTCTTTTATGTATGTCAAGTAATCTTTTGACTTTTTCGATCTACTCTTATATTAACAATATTTCTACAGCTATCAAATGATACTTTTTTAAATTTTTTATTTTTGTTGTTTTTGCTAACAGTAGTTTTTGAATGTAATACGCTTAAAAAAGTCTTCAATTTATGTAAAATATTTTTAATTATTTCAATCTAAAAATCACAAAAGAAGAAAGAAAAACAATGAATCGAAATTTGTTAAAAGGTGGGATTTGATATTGGTAGAAATAGTGTTAAGAAAACTACAGCATGTAAAAATATGAAAACGTGCAGTTTTATATCAATTATTGTGATAAACAAGCTGCAACATAATTATTTCAAGTGCTATTCAATGTTTAAATTGCAAATATTTATTGGGGTGTTAAAAGGAATCATTTTAGAAATGTCTAAAATAAATAAATAAATAAGAATACTGATATTATTTCATGTTTAAAATAAGCAGAAATTTATATACTTCACATCAACATTATCAATTTTCAAATACAAAATAGTAAAAAATCTCTTTTTTAGCTATTTTAAATCATATTAAAAAATCTGCAAAGTTCATTTTACAATTAAGATGAAAAACTAATGAAATAAGAAATAAAACTTTGAAGTGAAAATTTATCTCAGTATCGCATGTTGACAATTCTAAGAACAATTAGGCTGACAACTGCTATGTTTGAAGATAGCAACAATAAATATAATCATCTTTTTTAAGCTGACAGTAAAGGTAACATTGATTCTCATTGGATGAGTAATTTTCACTTTTTGGAATGTTGCAAATATACAACGCGGTGATATAAAGGATTAATTCATTTTATGTAAGAGTTTACAAGCAGTAAAAAAATATTGAAAACATTTTTATTATTATTAAAAAATAGTTTTAATAACACATTGAAGAAAATACATTTTTATTTGTGAAATTATACATTTAATCCAATAACTCTTAATGTATGATAAAATAAACAACGATCGTTAAGTGTTTATATCACACAGCACCGCATCTACTCTATTTTGCCTATAATGTGAAAATTTTAATTCGTTTTTCAAGTATGTATCTAGTTTGCTGGATGTTTTTTTGCCAGAGTCATTATAAATCTAATACTATCATAAATAGTATAAAGGATTACAATCTACAATTGAATTCTTAAAACAATGTGGTGAAAATTTTATTTATATAAGTTTATTAAAAATCAGATAATGTTTTTGTATGTGACTCAATAAGAAAAGAATAATTAATACAATATCAAACGATTAACTAATTTTTAAAGTAAAAAAATACGTAAAAGAACTCAGATCATAGGTATAAAATAGAACAACATATTGGTTCATTATGGTTATCACCAATATTTTATTTATAGGATTAGATGATAATTATAAAAAAAAAAAGAAATCCATTTTAATCATACCGTTTTCTAATAGCGCTTATGGTATATATATTTTGAAATTTATCTGTATAATATCAATCAAGATATAAAATAGGGTACATTTCGGTTAATCGGACGCCAATATTATATATGCGATACACATGCATATATATATCTATACACATATTGTATCTATATATGCATGCACACATATAAATTATGCTTATATATGTAAACATAGTTTCACATGTATTTATATATTTATACGTATATATATATGTATATATAACACTGGTGCCAAGCTAAATAAAAAGTACATAAAATAATAAAGCTATCCAGAATGAAAAGTAAGTAATGAAATATAATTTTCCATTATTACAAAATTTTAAAAATTATGTTTGAAAACATTCTCTAAAAAGGCTTTTTTATTCAATAATTTAAATATCTTTAAATGTCTACTGATTACATAACCATTGATTATGATGTTTTTTCATATACTTTTATAATTTATGAAACCATGATCTTAACCAATTATTTTTAAAAAGGAAACAAATCTAATTAAAATGCTATTGAAATCACAGTTTTCTAATCTTCTGATTAAAATTGTGACTAGGTAAATTATGTATTTCAATAAAATAAGCAACAAATTTATTAAACTAAATGAAGTTAATGAAATATTCAATTTTTAAAACATGTTTATAAGAAGTTAATTAAAATCTTTATAATTTAAAGAAAAACAAATAGCAAGAATAATTTCTTTCATACCTGCTTTTCACTGACATTCTTTATTGTTCGATTTTGTTGGAAAATTAATAAATCCAATACATAAGCACAATAGCTAAGGGTGGAAGTATATACACCACGCCAAAGCCAGTGTATTTATCTCGGACTTATATATTTTGCATAAAGTATGATCTTGGAAGAACTGATCAGCAATTCATTGTTTAAACTACAAAATCCGTGTCAATACAGATCTATGTTATCGAGAAAACTTTCTTGCATCCGTTCGAAAGCGTACTACATGTACTCTGTTTACTTTTATCCTACGGTTAGCCAGCCGCAGACGACTTTTTTTCCTAGCAGATGCAAAATGTGTTTTTAAGGGTAATGCCACACGGACGATTTCCAAAAACAGACAAAACGACGCCCGCTATTGAGAGCATTACTATCTCCTCTTCTTGTCAGACGGGCGACGCGGTACTATTGCGTTCAAACATACGCAAAGACTCACGTCGAAGCCACGCGTTTCCCCCAAGCCGTTGGCCAGCTGCTTGTGTCTGGTGGCTTCTGTTTATTAGATCTTGTTCAGACGAGAGTTGTTTTTAACGCTGATTTTTTATTTTCTTTCCAAGATTCACGAGCTTTTGTTGTGATAGCGTAGTCAAGAATCGATGCAGGTTTTGGGGGGAAGGGAAGCATTTTGAGAAAAACAAAAAGTATTTTTGCGAAATTTATTATATTTTGGGGGGATTTATTTTATGTTTGTAAAAAGTAACACTTTGTAACGATATGAAACCTATTTATATTAATTCGAAACAAGCATTTTTTCAATAATAACTTCTTTAAATTCTTCTTCTATTTTTTTTTCTTTCTGAGGAATTTGTTTGCTTTTTAAATTACAAATTTTTAAATCTAACAACATTGGAATAATTTATGATTAGTATGTTTTCATGGAACACAATTTTGTGAAAGTACCAGTTTTAAGAAGCTTCATTTATATTTTTGAAGCAAATACATTTAAGTTTGGTAAATATAGATTTTTCCTTTTCTTTTTTTCCCCTTCTTTCTTTTTTTACTAGCCGCTCTTGGCGACCAGTTTGGTCTCCCTTAAATGTATATTAAGCATTAAATCATATTGCTTTTATACATAATTTATTTTAAATTGCTCAATTTTTTTGCCAAATTAGAAGATTCCGCCCTGAGAAATAGATACAGATATCATATGCACTGGCGCGACTGCAACAAAGTAGCAATTATATGCGCCTCAGACGGTAACCCAGCTATTGTTATTTATTTATTAATAAACTGCTTGTTTACTTTTATTTTCTTTTTTTAAATGATACAAATTGTTTTATTCTATTATTATTATCTAAACTTTATTTATTATTATTTCCTTTTTAAAATAATAGAAATTAGTTAAAAATATGTATGTAGCTGGTATTTGAAAACGAAATTTTCGTCAAATTGGCGTCAGAAAAATAACGCGCAATGTGCTGCATATATGACATCTGTGCTGATAAATCAAGAGCTCAGTATTTTTATGCTAGCCTGGCGCAGATAATAAATCGACAAATATTGTACCCGTGGCATTTTTTCGTATTTCATTAATTATTTATATATTGTATTATATTATATAATAATATATCGTATATTATATAATATAATAATATATTAATTAAACTCATTTCATTTACAATATATAACTTTAATTTGAAACTGAAAACTTTAAAATTCATGACTTTTATTTATTTTTTTAAGTAAAAAAGAACAGAAAAAATAAAAATAATGATATTTTGAAGCTTCATAATTGCAGCGAAGGAACAAAACATATACAAATCTAATTTACCACAGCCTAAGTCTTAACAAAGGACTTTTGCACAGTAACCAATAAGATGGGTTTAATTTGGACGTTGCCATTAAGCAATTAACGAATAATCACGATTTTTGTGTCTCATACGATAGCGTAATATATATATATATAGATTATTATCATAGTTTTTTTTTTTTGCTAAATTTTGAGTGGCAACTAAGTTAATATAATCTAGTAAAATGTTAAAAGGCTATTTACATATGGCGACAAATTTGGAAATATTTCACTTTTCAAAATTGTCAATATATAATTTTTGAGCGTTTTTCTTTCTACTTTCTTCTATCTTCAATAGAAGAAAGTATTGTAATCGAAATTTTTTTCGACTTCCGGTTTTCGACGGATTTACACGTTTTAGGGGTCAGAGATTTCAAAAAACCTGTTTTTACAAAATGTCTGTCTGTCCGTGTGTCTGTCTGTATGTCGCCATTCTACCATCAAAAAGTGTATGAAGTTATGCATAGAATTGAACCAAATTTTTTTTTAGTGTTTTTGGCTGTGGCAAACAGGTCCTCCTTCAGTTTTGAAATATTCCGCCGAAAGGGGGCGCTGCAATTGCGATGTTTGTGCCATTTTCACTATTGTACCGACCAAAAGTATATGGAGTTATGCATCGAATTGACCCAAATTTTTTGTGTATGTGTATGACTATGGCTAGTTGGTCCTCCCTGAATTTGAAAAATATCCGCCGGAAGGGGGCGCTGCAATCGCAATTTTTGCGCCATTTTAAATATTGTACCGACCAAAAGTATATGAAGTTATGCATCGAATTGAACCAAATTTTTTGTGTATGTGTATGATTATGGCTAGTTAGTCCTCCCTGAATTTGAAAATAATCTGCTGGAAGGGGGTGCTGCAATCGAGATTTATGTGCCATTTTCAATATTGTACCGACCAAAAGTATATGAAGTTATGTATCGAATTGAACCAAATTTTTTGTGTAACTGTATGACTATGGCTAGTTGGTCCTCCCTGAATTTAAAAAAAAAATCCGTCGGAAGGGGGCGCTGCAATCGCGATTTTTGTGCCATTTTCAATATTGCACCGACCAAAAGTACATGAAGTTATGCATCGAATTGAAAGAAATTTTTTGTGTAAGTGTATGGCTATGGCTAGTTGGATCGCTCTGAATCTGAAAAAAATCCGCCGGAACGGGGCGCTACAATACCGAATTTTATGCCATTTTCAATATTGTTTATGAGGTTAGTTCTAGAAGTGAACTAAACATTTTGTATGTGATTTTTTTTTTGGTAAGGCAAGTAGGTCCTCCCTGAATTTGAAAAAAAAAAATCTGCCTATCATTCTATTGTCCATCGGCTCGTGCAGAGACGGGAATTCGTTTTTACTCCGATTAATTGATTGAAGCAGAAATTTAAGATGAAAATCAAAGTTGGTAGGGTATTGAATTAAAATTATTAAAGCATTAAAATGAGTAACTTTTTTTTAAATATTAAAATGCAAGTATGAGATAGAAGAAAGTTTTGGGATTGGCACATCCAACCAGTTTTCGTAAATACCATGGGAAGAAATTTGTTTTTAGTTTTTAATATTGTATGTTTATCATCCTTGATGAACTTTACACTACATTAATAACAATTATATTTATTAAATTTTAAATGTATTTTAAAAATGAAAAATAATAAAAAATGTGAAACTTTTTCGCTAGATTAAAATGCGCTTTAATCTAGCACAGAAGCAGTGCTAACAGAACAGAACAACAGAAACAGGGCTAACAGGTTTTGGTTTGTCTTTTGATATCGTTATCATTTTTGACCCAATAAGAAAAAAGAATTCTTTTTTTATTTGTAACTTGGTCTTCACATCAAAATAGTATTTTATCTTTTATTAAACTGTTGTCTATTTTTATGCAAATGCAATGTTATTAAAATAATTAAATGATTATAAATTTATATAATTGCAAAATATGGAATACCCCAACGTTTAGCATTACTATTATTCTGTCATATGTGTATGCATATATTGATTCGCTGTTCGACAAACTGTACACGATGTTATGTTTTAAACGATACTTGTGTTTATAAGTTAAAGAAAAACTTCTCCGTCTGTTTTGTTATGTCCGCCTTTCGAAGTTCTGCCTGCCCCACCTTGTCCGAGAACAATTATAACAAGTTGTAAATTGCACGTGAAGCGTAGCAAATGAGGTGCGTTCGTACATTAAAATAATTTTAAAAAATATCACTCTCATATAGCAATCTCCTAAAATTGTAAATAATTACAATTAAAACGCTCATCAAACAATGTTCTCCCTATACCATTATGCAATGGAATATTTTTGTGTGGCCTTGTAAATCAATAACAAATGTTCTTTGCACCACAAATTATGTAAGATGTATATTATAATACGTACTTTATAGTTGCATATAAATTTTATTAAGTTCGCATGAGTGTAACACGATTAAAATGCATTTGAAACGTTTTTTCCCATTGACCGTAATGTAACGGAATACTTTTGATTGTCCCTGTAATTGATCTATGCATCCGATTTTCATAAAATTTAAAATAACTCGACAAAATTATGTAATAATTATGTATTTTAAATTTCAAACGTATAGAATATATTTGAAACTTTTTCCCATTGACCATAATGTAACTGAATATTTTTGATTGCCCCTGTGATTGATCTATGCACACGATTATCAAAAAATTTGAAATAACTCGACAGAATTATGTAATAATTGCGTATTTTAAATTTCAAACGATTAAAATGCATTTGAAACTTTTTTCCCCATTGACCATAATGTAATGGAATACTTTTGGTTGCCCCTGTAATTGATCTATGCATCCGAGTTTCATAAAATTTGAAATGCCTCGACAAAATTATGTAATAATTATGTATTTTAAATTTCAAACGATTTGGTTGGGTAGTTTTTGCGTTGTTATATGCGGACAGACGGACGGACAGACAGACGGACGGACAGACGGACGGACTGAACGACCACTATATAGGTGCTACGTATTATATAATTACGAACGCACCTAAAAAGACACTATTACTGTTGAAGGTATGTAACAAAAAGCTTTAAAGCTATTTTAAAACACTTTTAAATATTAACTATTTATTTTAAGTGTTGTTTGATATGCAGTTATTTCATATATAAAGTGACATTTTATAGCTTTCTCTACATCTAAATCAGTAAATTATGCGAAAAATAAGTGTAACCATCATTCCAAACAAAAGAAAAACAATCCAAAAAATCAAAGAAATTTTTACACATTATTGAAGATACCATTACTGAGGGAGAGGGTGTTCGGGGAATGATAGTATATAATATCGTAAGAGGGGAGAGGGTCCAAAATTACCAAAAAAAAGTGACAAACTTTTATATTGATGTACAGCCCTAAAAGGAGAAAAAGAATCTACCTTTTGCTCAAGGGACGATAGCATATGCTTCTTGATTAATGTAACGAAAATTTCACAATTTGAAAATTTTTCGGTCCTACATTTCATTTATAGAACTAAGATGTTTGTTTTGCTACCATGTACTGTAGCAACATTTTTTTAATCAATTTAGTTTTTTTTTTTAATTTATTTAATAATAATAAGAAATATTATCTAAATGAAAGTTGAATAACAATTATAAACATTAATAATATTCGCAGTCATCTGTATTTTTCATTTGACATCAGATGTATTAAAGAATATTTCCTGTAATTTAATTTTGGATCCGGTAAATAATCTATCACTTCTCACAGAATGCATCCAGTACCGTTTGTGTATATATATTTTTTCAATTTTCTTGAATAATTGATAAAAAATTACAGAATATTTTATTTCCTTCAAAAGATCCATCTAATAAACATCGAATCAAAAGATTTCTATTATGCCTAGTGACAATATCGTCTGCTTATTTTGACGGAAAGGTCACGTCCGTGTGAATGAGGCAGCGCAGGTGTTTATTTTTCACTCGAAAGCCAAAGCGTCGAAAAAATCGGTCGTCTGTCATTAGCCTAAAAACAAAACAGCGTTATAAGAGAAGAAAAAAAAATTCTTTATCTGTCCTTTTTTATATTAATTTGATGTTGAATAAACTGCTTGTGATCTAAATATTTTAAGACATTTCTGGAAAACAATAAATTAAAATTAGAAAAATTATGTTATCGTTGTAGAATAAATTGTGTACATTTATTTTACATTCAGAAAATGTTAAATCTATTTAAAATGTTTGTAAAAAGTGGCAAGCAATTTTTTAAAGAACAACTTAAAATCCTTAAACATTAACAGAAAAAAAATATATATACACCTATACTGTATACTAATATATACAACTATATGTAATGTATACAACTATTTTTTATAGTATTAAAGCAGCTTTTCATTACAAAACGCCCCCCCCCCAAATTTTTGCTTTTCTCAATTGGATATTATTTTCTGCTGTTTCGATTTTAAGATAAATTTAATAAATCAGTACAAACTTACCGGATTATAAAAAATAGAAGAAAAACATTTTTAAAAATTCAAAACTAATAGATTTTTTACATCAATTTTTTTTTACTTATTTTATCATTCATATACAACACCAAAAAGCATTTTCATTCGAAAAAAATAAGTTATAAATGAAATGTTATAAATAAATGTTTTGAAATTTAATAGAAATAGAAATACTTTCGTATTAACCAGATACCGAGGGTTAACAATAAACAAAATCACAAAATATTTTGCTATGTATAAGCAATTTCATTTTTTTACATAATAGTTTTAATAGCTTAAGCGCGAGGTTTGATTATATGTCTATTACAGCTACATTTTATTTATATACTTTTTTATACAAGTTTATTTATATGCAAGTTTTCAGTTTCGTTGCAGAATATTTAGCCGGAAATAAATGCTGATTTTTTTTTTTTTTTTTTTTTTTTTTTTTTAATGGAAACATTTTAATCTTGTGTAATTGGACTGCATACAATAGTTTTAAAAAAAGAAACATGGTTTCAGATTATTTTTGAAACCATAAAAAACAAAAAAATTGAGGCACGATAGAAAAAATTACATTTGAAGAAAAATTTCTTTTTCTATTTGATAGTGAAAAAATTTTAATTGTGCAACTGTTAGAAGTTAAGAAAATCACAGTAAAAGTGAAATTTATTTATCAAGTGTTGCCACCGCTAAAGTCATATTACTGCTATTCACGAATGCGTTTTCCTTTATTATATAGATTTCTGTAAGTTTAACATAATAATAATAATAATAATAATAATAATAATAATAAATTATTTCGTGGATTATATGCAAGATTACGTTTGCAGCATAATTTATAAATGCATTTGGATTTAAATTGATGCATTTATATAGCATTTTTCTGTGTTAGAAAATAAATTAATGAATATAGGTTCATTTGCAATGATTGAAACAAAATACATTCATATTCAAATCCCACAAATGCATTAACACAATTCCGATTAAAAAAAAAATGTGTCCTCTTTTCAAATAGTACTTTTAAAATTCACGTTGTAACTTAACAGCATACTGATGGTCGTTTGATCACATATGTGATGTGACTCGCTGTAACGTCGAAAAATTTTTCAAATTTGTCATAAACGTATTTTTCACATTGAGTAACGTACTTTTTGCAATTTTGAAATGTTTCCAAACAATTCATATTTTACTTACAATGGGATTTTATGAGTGCAGACATTTTGGTTACAGATGGGACGTTACCATCGCGATTTGCAAAAATATGACAAAAACATCACTGTCACTATGGTTTTTATATGGGTAATGATTATGGATCGACCGAAATAAGTTTTTAAGACCGAAAACGTAACACAAACCAAATTTCGGTAAGCTTTCTATTTTCGGTTGAAAACGAAAAAAAAAATGATTATTATTTTTTTAAAATTATTAATGCATAAATGAATGTACACAATTATTAATTAATTAAAGGTGTATTGAGGCACATTTTTATCAAAAATATAAACATGCATAAAAACTTATGAGTGTGTAGAAGCTTCAAACGAAAAAATGATATGAACGAAACTTTTATATTTTTTGACAACCAGTAATTATAAGCATTTAGAATAGTTAACTAACTAAGTAATTAATTGACCGTGAGGCATTAGCACAGATAATCATCCCATCTAGTTCACGTCTGAAATACCAGAATTACTAAAAACTCGATTCGCATATTAAAATGTAATCGGTCTGCCAAGTCTTGGAAAACGTCTAAAAACCCGATTTCAGAATTTGACTCGTAGGTTTACTATTGTGTCTCTCAGTTCCCCATATTTTTATACTTTTGGGTACGAAAAAACACAATGATAAACCTACGAGTCAACCGATAAAATCGGGTTTTCGGTCGGTTCCCACCAGGATATGAGTTAGTAGATCGGTCCCGTTTTAATATGTGAATTGATTTTTAACTAATTCTGAATTTTCATCCGTGAACGCGATGAGGTGGTTGTCTGTGCTGCAGCCTCCCGGTCTATAACAATGGAGAACAGATACAATAAAGGGTATTTATTTTTTAAATATACATAACTTTTCAGTTATTTAATGATTCTCATTAAAATAAACTAAAATACTACTACTTAAAAGTACTACTTAAAAGGGTTTTTTTACGAAACTAACTCTAAATAAGGCGGATTAAAAAAATAACCATTTTTAATTTTTTAATTTTTACTATTTTAGCAAAAATTTAAATATAGATGAGATGCATACTTAAATAAATATTTGCCTCTTCCTCCCAAAAATCTTTGCCATGCCTTAGCCTCCCTGTGATTGTTCTGAAATAACGCCCTTGTTTGAAAAATCTATCTTCAGTGCAGAAGTTGGCTAGCAATCTGTGCCTTTGTCTAAAACTTTGTAATTTTCATATAAATTAAAACGTAATTATTTCATCAACGACGTAGAATAATGAATCTTTCTGAAAGATCTTTCAAAACACTTCTGCGGTTTCAAACCAAATATTTTCTGCTACTGTTAGCTGTGCACAACTTTTAATGAGCAGCTGAAAAACACCACATGCGCGTGCATGTTTGTTTTATAATTTGATCAAAGATTTTGAATCATACATGACCGAGAATTATAAACAGTGGAAGTTCATAGTAATAAATAACAAGTTGGAAATTGGACGTCAAACGTGGTAAATGAGGAGCGTTTGTACTATAAACAAATTTATGCAATAGCTGTTAAGTTATGTAAAATTTGTCTTATGCAAAAATGCATAACTACAAAATATGAAAAATTATGTATCAATTACAGAGCAATCCAACTATATTACGCAAGTTAGAGTACGGTCAGACAAATCAAATTCTTAAACATTTTCAACTATGTTTTAGAGTGTTAAAACGCCTACTAGATTGAAATTTGAATTTCAGAAATTTACACCCAATAGACTGTAGCATATTTTAATTCTTTTGTGCAGCCGAGTCCTTTGTTTACAATATTTACATAAGTATAATGCCACTATTCAGCTAAAATTTAAACACGCTTAAATCTAGTGAAATCACCAGAGATTATCTTCCATAGACAGCCATGTATCTAATACCTTGCGTGGCCCTGTATATCATTTTTCTACATTCTATAAACATATATTGGTTTAGTATATGCAGTTCAGCGTAAAAATACACAACTTATTTAAAAACCATATCTAAGTTATTATTTTCATATTCGGTAACCTGTACAATTTCAGTTGTGTTACCCTGTATATGATCTACAGCATTTATACACACAACGCAATCAGCAAACACTTAAATTTAAAAGATCATATCACTACTAAAAATGCACTTCTAGAAATCATCTCCAATATTCAGTATTTCGGTTGCAGTATAGTATCCGACATCTTTTGTGTGCCCCTATGATTACTGTGCACTTTATATTATACAGGATGCAACTCACAGTAAACCTCGGCAACGTATATCAATTCCATTATATGTGAAAAAAATTAACATGGTTAAAATATGTCGAAGATAAAGTTTCACCCTATACCATTATGTAATGGAATTCTTTTGTGTGGCCCTGTAAATGAATAATAAACATATTTTGCACCGCATATTGTAACAGAGTATATATTTTAGTACACCTCAGTAAATGCATATTAATTTCATTCATTAATTTCATTTTGTTTAAAAGGCAGTAATACCATCAAAATGCACTTAAACCATTTTTTTTTTTTTTTTTTTTTTTTTTTTTTTTTTTTTTTTTTTTTGAATTGGCCGTGATGTAACGGAAAAATTTTGACCATCCCTGTAATTAAATTATACATCCGATTTTCACAAAGTTTGAAATGACTCGACAAAATTTTGCAATAATTATATACTTCAAATTTCAAAACATTCTGTTGGGTAGTTTTTACTCTATTATATGCCTATGGATAGACGGACAGATAGACAGATGGAAAACGGACTGAACGGCGACTACGTGTGCTACCTATTTATATAATTACGAACGCATCTAAAAAACATATCATTTAAGCGGAAACAGTTCAAATCAAGAAGTCATGATGAAAATTTCCAAAGTAAGAATGAAGATTTCTAGAATTCAGACAGTTTCGGTCTAGCCGAATTTTCGGCAGCATTTTTGCCAAAAACGAATTTTCGTTGAAACTCGGATTTTTGGCCGAAAACGAAAACGAATTTTCGGTCTAGCTCTGGTAATGACAATAAATGCAACTAAGATCATTTTTACATTTTTAATTATATATAACACACAAATTTGTGTAACTCCAAATATTTTATATATTTACACATCTGTCTGAGTTTATAAAGCGGTAACAAATTGCATACTTGACTTCGTAAGTCATATACACATAAAAACAGCTTAATTTTTGTTCAAAGTGTGTAATTTTAGAAATTTACACACACGTTTGTGTACACATAAGTATGTTTAAATAGAATAACTCATCAATTTGTGTAAATCTAACCATTTTTCTACATTTACACACATATCTGTGTTTTTCAAGTGATAACAAATTACACACTTATTTTAGTATGCTAAATACACATAAAAACAGGTAAATTTCAGAAAAATATGTGTAAATTTTACGACAGGTGTGTAATTTTATAAATTTACACATATATATGGGTAAAATTAGCTGATTTACCACATTTATTTTTTAGAGTGTACCGGCAATATAAACTAAGGAACTGGGTTCGAATCCCGGCTTGGCCATTTTTTCGCTTTTTTCAATCACGATCGCTGCAGGAAACTCTGCTCAAAATGGCTATTTTCAAAGCATTTTTTGAAATATATTCTTTCTTTATCAAAAAACTGGCTAATACGTAGCATTATATAGTTCCCAAATAAAAGAACTTGTCATTTGGATACGTTTAAAATAAAAAATGAATTTAAAAATGAGTCATTATATAAGCAGTTTGGATTTAAGATTTTTTTCTTCAATTCCTATTTTAGCTTAATTTATTTTAGCTATAAGGATTGATCCTATAAAAAACTTGTCAGTGTTAAAAGTTATAGATATTATTGAGAAGATGTAAAATAAATTTTATCGAATTTGATATATTAAGATTTGACGAAGTTATGGATTCTTTTCTTTTTACACCCCCCCTTTTTTCTTTTCGTTTTTAACTTTTTTTCAGTAAAAGTTGGTCCCATCAGAAACTTGTCGATACAAAATTCTAGATAGTATTAAGTACATTTATGAAAAATTTATTTGGATTTGATATCTTGAGAATTGACAAAGTTATGAATTTTTTTCTCCCAGAAATTCCATTTTTTTTTTGCCGCTTGAGACCATTTTTAATTTTATCAAATATTTGTCATGCGTAAACTTTTTTTCTATGTTTTAGAAGTAATATAAACTTTAAACTGATTCAATATCTATTTTCTTTAAGAAGTTATGAGGTAATATTTTTAATTTTTTTTTAAATATTTGTCATGCGTAAACTTTTTTTCTATGTTTTAGAGGTAATATAAACTTCAAACTGATTCAATATCTATTTTCTTTAAGAAGTTATGGGTTTTTTTCTGTTTTCACAAAACCCTCCCTATTTCCATCCCCTTAGTCCGATATTGACTATTAACGAACTTGAGTGGGATTTATGCCTGTTGATTTTATGAAAAAGTTTGAAAAAGATCTGAGCAGAATTATAGAATTTATCGTGTCTTTAGAAAAGTGATATATATATATACACTGGTGTCCAAAAGTTAAGCATAATTGGTAATTAAGTTAGTAATGAAAGAAATATGAATCGAAATGTGGTGAAACTCCAGGTGTGTAAACAAAATAGTACGCGTCATATATTTTCGCGAAGAGTTTTCCCCGAAATCGAACAGGGGACTGTCAACAAATTGAAAAAGAACGAAGATCTTTTGGATAACCCTGTCAAAACTAACGTAGCAAAAGCGTTCAAACTGCACATTATGATTAATTGGCTTATTGTAATGTGCTGTGTTTATTTTTACAAGGATAGCATGTATACTCGTAGAGAAATTAAGGTTTTTATAAAAACAGTCCTAAGTTTTTTGCTTATAATTTGCAGAGTTCTTAATATAAAATAATGTTATTTTCTGAAAATATGACAAACATCATTGTACACAATACCCTGTCATCAGAATTAAAAAATAATAAAAATTGTATGACAAATGAGCAGATTTACTAAATAATTTTTTACTGCGCATACGTGAACGCTATTAAAATTTCATTTGCACAGCTTGCTTTAACAGTTATTGCACAGTAGGGTGGAGCGAAAAAAATTTTTTTTTGAAAATCAAAAACGGGTAGATGCCAAAAGTTGCCTTTATACTAGTACATCAACTGTGTGAAATTTTACCGCTGAAAAAAAATGGCTTAAGTCTGCGCTTTTGCTCCAAAAATCAAAATTTTGGGTAAAATTTGTCATTTTTTGACATTTTTTCAAAAAAATTTAAGATTTTCTACAGAGCTAGTTAATATTTAAAAGTGTTGCTTAGATCTTTATATTTATCTGCTTAACATATTTAAGCTATAAAACAATATCTGTAGTCTGTATAATTGGAGCAAATCTGACAACTTTTTGTGAAAAATCAGCGTTAACCTCTCTATTGGAGCATACAACGAAATGTTGTTTTGAATGCATTTCTTACCTAGTTGCTTTCAAAACTACTGTGTATATGACTCATGGAGGTGGTTGCATTATCCCACCCGTCTCAACCATCCAATCATCTAGGCCCAGTGTTTTATTTATGTATTGAATTGTTATTTTATTTCCCGAAGACGAGTATAAGTTTTCTATATATCAAAGTAATTTATCTCTTCTTTATATTCACTGACTTTGGATGATTTGGATCATGCTGGTGTGACCTGCTGCACGTATATTTTTATACCATGTATAACAGAAGAGAAGCTGAGCAATGTATTGGGTAAGTTCTTAATTGAACCTATTCAGCAGTCTATTATCTTCATTAAAAATTCATGCAATTAGTACATTATGATTGGAAATTTTGTTATCACAGTATTCTTTCAATCAATTACATTTTATATGCAATGATTTGTCTAAAAATTGATTGTATGAATTTATTTTCTAGTATGTCATCATTTATTGAACCTATTACATTGAATATATGCTGAGAAGCTAGCTGTTTAATATTATAACGATTGTCACAGAGGATTGAAACAAAATTTGCAAAAACTACTTGTTGTAAAACAACAATATTTCTAAAGAAGTTTTAGTATGCTTTATGTCTTTTCCTGTGTTGTTTCGTAGTCTAGTAATTTCTAATAATATTTTAGACCTATTATTTAGGTGTTTAGTACATTTGGTATAAAACATCCCGCGGTATAAACTTGGATTATACATTTTGTGAGTGAACATATAAACGCTGATTGACAATCTGTGCTTATATAAAGCGGAAAATTTTATTAACTTTATGAGCCTCTTTTGTGTGAGATGTTTCCTAAATTCCTATTCCCCATTCTTTTTGAGAAATAGCTTTCCTTATGAATTAGCTTTGCAATCTCCGACAGAAATTTCTAGTCTGTTCTGAGTATCTTTTCCTCAATTTGAGAAAATAATTTTTCAAATTTATTCCTTATTTTATAAAAAAAATTGCAATAGGAAATGAATAGTACGCAGACAAAGATTTTCCTTATTGATCCGGTGAATCCATGTAGCTTAGAACGTTTTATATCGACTTCTCAAATAATTGACGCAGAGGAAATTCACTGGAGTTGAAGTAGCGAATGATTCAATATTATACACAATTCTAAGCTTACCCCATGCAAAATGGTTCACAGTGACATATAAAATTCTCCTAATTTTAAATGAGCACTTATAGTCGATTAGAATCCGTACATTCCCTCATAAAGTACTGTGCATTATAAGTTTATGCGCAGGACATTTCACCATCAAATGTTGTCCGCTCATAAAAAGGGGATCTAAAAGTTAATAGGAAATTACCTAAATACGAAAACACTTAGAAAACGGCATAAAACTAATGCAAAAAGAAAAAAGTTATTTATAACAGCGGTTGCTTTACACATGGAGAACAAATTTTCATTGCAATTCTCTCTGACGATCACCATCACATGAAACAGCTCGCTTCTCAACATATAAAAAATGCAAAAGTAGAAAAAATGATGGCATACTTATAGTTGAAATAGCTGAAATCATCTTTGAAGCAAATCATTACGTAAAAAAAAATACAATTGACTGAAAAAAATGTGGTAACAGAACTTCCAATCACTATTCATCAACTGAATGTAAGTTTGATAAATATAATAGATGGCCGAATAGATCCCTTTAATAATATTCCCGTGCATTACTCTGCTTGTCATTTTTTTGTATAAACTGTAAAAATATACATGAAGATAGTTACAGCTGCATGTGGATGCAAAGAACAGATGAACAAGGTGGAAGCATCGAAAACATGCCAAATTTTTATAAAGAAAATCACAAATCAATGTATAAATAAAACACTGTGTCAAGATGATCGAATAGTTGGGCCGTTTGGTATAGGAAACATAGCCACCTCCACGACGCATGTCCAAGGTAGTTTTGAAAACAAGAGTAGTATTAAAAACAATAATTCGTTGTATGACCCAATAGAGTGGTAATGCTGTTTTCTTACTAAAAGTTGTCTGTTTTGCTCCAGCTATAGGGAATAAACATATTGTTTTATAGTTTAAATATGTTAAGCAGATAAATATAAAGGTCTAAGCAACACTTTTAAATACTAACCAGCTCTGTGGGAATTTTTTAATTTTTTTGAAAAAATGTCAAAAAATGACAAATTGTACCCCAAATTTCGATTTTTGGAGCAAAAGCGCAGACTCAAGCCATTTTTTTTCAGCGGTAAAATTTCACACAGTTGATGTACTAGTATAAAGGCAACTTTTGGCACCTACCCGTTTTTGAGTTTCAAAAAAAAATTTTTTTCGCTCCACCCTATTGCACAGCAGGTTGGACTGCTGTGCTTGGAAGACTTGTTAGGAATGTACATTTTAAACGTTGAAGATTTTATCATCTAAAATTTTAAATTCAGACATAATTGAATTGAAGATATGAAATCATACAAATTTGAAGTTCATTTAAAGTTGCTATCACGGGCTGTGGGCTCGGGCAACGCCAAGTGGTCAAGCTAGTTACATATTATTAGATTTTGCAGATTTTACAGAACTCAGCCGCAAAATAACATTTATGATAAAGAAAAAAAAAACCTATTTTAAACAGAAAGTAAAACAAGCAATAATAATGTAAAACATACAATAAAAAACACAAAAATGACAGAATACAGAAAGCATGAGGTTAATCGGAAAAATCCTTACCAACAAGAGAGCCCGTAGAAGATGATGAGTCTGATAGGTTTCAAAAACATATTGATTAAATCTTCATACAACTAATAATTTAGCTTACAAGAAAGTTTTGTTAGTGATGCAGATTGCAGAAGAAATACGGTATATTAAGTAATTTATAGATATGCAAATGCGATAATTGGGAGCCAGATGGTAATGTAACAACTGGAAGACGCTACCAAGTCAAGTCAACGCGGTTGCTTAAGGATTACACACAGTGGGTCACAATCCCTATTAAATCTCGGTCGAATGTGCAAAAAATATAACGACACAAACAGGAGAAGCTGGCTTATTTGTTTTTAGTTGACATGATTGGAATGGGCTGTGATTTGTGAAAAAAAAATTAAACTCCGGTGATGTAAAAAAATTGTGCGCTGGCTTTTGCAAAGAAATCGGATAAAATATCAAGAATATTTCAACAGTTATCGGTTTATGCAAAAAGTTTGAAACATCAAAACGACTCTTTAAAGTAAAGTCTTACAGACGATACACGAAACAATGATCAGAGCACATTACGTTTTGATGCAACTAACCTTTACCGAGGTAGTTATTATTATTCATTTTATTTTATTTTAGCTTATTTTGTAATATAACTTCATGTTATTGATTCAAGCTAACTTCAGTTAGCCGCAAAAGCACAAGGAGTAGCCAAATACATTATGTTACAAAACAAGTATTTCCAAAACTTAACCTATGTGAATTTTAAAACGCTACGAATAAATCGAATAAATACTTAATCATGCTTTTATAAATACTTTACTAGTATCTTCATCCAAATTCTAAAAACGCTTTATGTTTAGAAAAGAGATATCGTTGAACCTTAATTTAATGTTTTAAGAATCCCTTATTCGTTCTACTTTACCGTGAACTTCTTTTTCGCCTTTACGTTATATAAAACCAATTTACCTCCAGGAATTTCCATTGGAACATATTAAGACATAGTTCCCAACAAAGTAATAGTCGCATAACATTTCCATCTCAGTAGTCACAACTTAAATCATCTACATTCTGAAACACTCCGTGATTATGATAGCATTTCACTTTTGTCATCAGTCTTCAAGCGGTCTGTTCGAAACAATCAAAACACTTACTAAATACAATTTCTATCTTCAACTGTGGCATCATTTGTTGCTTATTGAAGTCCAACTTGATGACTTGTGGGTGTGTTAAAGTCGAAACTAACTGAAGATAGAGATCACAGCGTGACGAACTTTGACCTCTACTTGGCGCCAAATAGCTGGGTGGTATTGGCCTAAATGTCCTTATTCCCCCAAAATATCATTTCTAGTTATGTGATTTTAGCTTTCAACGAGATGGGCGTCAATTCGGTAGCTGCAAATCAAAGCAAATGATCTTTGATCTATCATCTTTTAGGCATTTGTCTCTACACCTTTGAAACTCGTTTTCAATAAAATGTCCCTTATGACGGAGTCGAATTATTTTCTGTCTATATAGGTAATAGATGTTACTGGCAGACCGCTGCATAAAAGATTAGATAAATTAAAAATTAAATAAATTGAGAAAAGCTCTTAACGCACACTTTAATCACACAGGGAGAAAAAACGGCATTTTTGCAAGTCTATTTGCTGTCGAAAATAAATAATAATGAAAAAAATATAGAGCCTATTAAAATGTACATAATGTTCCATTAGTTAATTACGTCTCAAACATGATTTCGGCACGACAATTTGTTAAACTTTTGTGATTCTTGAAATGTAAGCGTACTATTAAAAACAACTTACAGAAGAAGCTATTTCAAAACAATTAAAATCGAAGTTAAATTAGTCGCAGCAAAACCGTAGTACTGTGATGGAACTTGGCTTGCTTCAAAGAACACGATTTTGATATGATTTTAACTTCGATTTTAAAAGTTTTGAGATGGTTCCTTTTGTAAGCTATTAAATAGATTTCGTAATAAATATTACATTCTCCTTTATCTTGGAATCTCTGAAAAAGAATTGCAGATCTAGAACTTTGGCACCTAGAACCACCACCACGAACATAACCACTTCCAGTTCAAAATTCCATAAATCTCTCTCTCTAATAAAATCCTAAGTCACGTGAGTATCATCAACGGTTCCAAGCTGATCGCTTCACTTTTTATTTTCCAAACGACCATTTCAGTGTTTTATGTTAATCAAGCGCAGGTTATAGATCACCAAATATTCTTCCATCGCCATCTTTTCTTTTAAATCATACATATATCACTGATTTTTATTTAAAATACTATAACTTTAATTTACATTACATAAATTTAAAATACGTTTAACGGATATATTTAAAATATACATCTTTCATTCAACTCATTTAAAGTACAATAAAAAAAGAAATAAAGGTGTTTTCCAGTATAGGTTTGTGCTCTATCCTCGAGTGGAATGATAATGAGTGTACCGAGTTTTGAACATTTCAACTGTTAAAAGTGAACTGACCAAATGGACTATTGTCGATTTGCCAACAGAAAAAATGACTTTAAAGTGTGGATTATTTTCATCGTGTAACTACAGTGAAGTACTCCAAAGGATAAAAATAGATCATTCTCGAACCAGCAGTATCTTTTTGTGTGTAATTTATGATAGTTTGCGGGTAATTTATAATTTATGTGCAATCATATTAACCTGTTGTTTTAAGAAAGGTTTTAATATATTGTTGATATTGATTTCCTATTTTTTTAAACTATTAATGTTAACGAAGAAAATTTAATGCACTTGTGTTAATAATTATAAGGAATAATTAAACTAAATTTAAATTGTTGTTAAAGCAATACATAAATTAAGCTATACTGTTTTAGGTTTGGAGTGTTTATAATAAATGAAAAAGGCACATTTGGAAAGAATTTTGATTTAATTAAAATAGCTTTCAAAAACGAATTAGGGCCCGAAAAAAAAATGGTTGTGATTTTCATTTGTTTTAAATGTGAGAACCAGTATAGAAATGTGAAATATTTTGTTGAGGTTAGCTTTAGAAATGTATGTATGTAATTTTCTGTAAATTGTTTGATGTGGATATCTCCTATTTATGATTGGCATCAGTACTCATATTTAACTTACAATGTATCATTATTATTATTTAATTTGTATTTTATTATTGAAGTGTATAAATTGAAATCTGTAATGTAGTAATCAAATTGAAATTATTTTATTTTGTTACTGGAAGTAAATTGCGCGATACTAATGTTTAAGGAAATTCATGTTAAATTAGAAATAATATATCAGTTATTTGAAATATGTTAATTAGTATAACAAATGGAGGTAACTATACGAAAGTAAAAATTTAGGAAATATTAATTTAATCAGTTTAAATATAATTGTAGAGTGCTAATAATAATCACTAGAAGGTATGGCTTTCTTACTAAAATTAAAAAAGGCGGATCTTCAGATGATATGTGAAGAATTGGGAGTTGAATTCACAGAAGATGAGATCAAAATTCAGCTTAAGAAAAAAATAATGGAGAGCAATGACTATGAGGAAGGGGTCATTATGGAATTAGCTAACACTACAGTTACAGTACGATTAGAAAGGGAAAGCATGATTTAGAAACAATTGAAAAGTAAAAACGAAAAAAGTTAGAAAGAAGGGAAAAGGCTTAAAAATTAATAATAGAAATGAATTAGAGAAATTAAAAATTCAAGCTTCGGCAAATCACTCTAATGGCGTTAGGGAACTTAATAATGAGGGTAGCATAGAAGAATTTATTAAAAGCGTTAAAACTCTATCAAAGTACCAGAAGAGAACGAGGGGTGGAATTTCTTTTTAACAATTTAGAAAGAGCATTTAAAACTAAAAATGTACTGGAAAACCAGCAGGCTAAAATTCTGTGAAGTATGTTAGAAGATATGGCGGATAATTTGTTAATAGGGAACAAACTGAGAGTTATGAGGAATACTAAGGGAACATGGGCCGATTGAAAAGGCATGCTTGGAAATTTTTAAGGTTAGAAAAAACCAAAATTAAACTCGTGTATTATTTGCATCACGTGTAATAGCAACGTGGGAAAATTACAGAAAAATTAGGGGCGCGGATTCGTATGAAAAAATCAATCAGTTAATCGTTACCGATAAATTATTAAACACGCTAGATGAGGAAACCACTGCACATATCAGATTAATTCAGCAGAGTAATTGGTTAAAAGCTTCCAAAACTGCTAAAAAATATTACAATTATTTTGGCGCTATGAACAAATCGTATTCGGTTACGCATAAAATTAAAGGTAAAGAGAGATATTTAAATAATGAAAAATCTAGATCGAGAGAGAATATTAAATTTAGTAGTAATTAAAGACAAAACGGAAGTAATGAGATAAATTCTTTTTTGAGTAGAAAAGCAGATTATAGGAAATCTAATTATGTTTCAACTCCTAAATGTTTCAAATGTGGTTTAAGAGGTCATTACCAATGTTTTTGTAATAAAGTGAGTAATGAGGGAAGTCATAATGCTAATAAACGGCGAGAACCAAAAGCAGGCGCAAGTAAGATTTCAGTAATAGAAAAATAAAGAGTTGCCTAAAGGAACTATTGTAGCGAGGACATCGGCAAAGGGAGAACAGAGGACTAATGTAATTAGTAAGAAAATTGGGGTTAGCATGAATGGGCAAAACACAAAAGGGTTGATGGATTCGAGAAGTGAAATTGGTGTTGTTCATAAAGATTCAGTAACAGAAGAGAGATTAAAAGAAGCTGGTAGCATTTATTTACAGGAACTATTTGATATAGCAGTTAAATTACCATTAACTTTTCAATTTGAACAAACTAATGTAGTTCACCAGGAAGTATTTTACGCGGCAACCGATAACATTAATAAGCAAGTAATTTGATTAATGAGATGTCGCGGATCAATCGAAAGGAGTTAATGGTAGTGTTCCAAAAATGAGAATGTATGGAAGTATATTTATAACTTGAGTGAAGATATGAGTAGCGATAGTTGCAATGTTTACACGATAGAGATGAAATCAGGACGAAGAAAAAAAAGAAGTTACAGTAAAAGGGGACTAATAAAGTTACAATATGTAATTTAAATATGTTTAAAAAATGCCAATTAGAATGTAAAGATTTAGAGAGAGCTGGAGAGTTAGGTAAAATTGAAAAAAGGAAATTATTCTATTGTAAATGACTTATTGAACCATAAAGTGAAATGGACATTAGAAAACAAGGGATCTCAATTAAATACTATGCCAGTTGATGAATATTTGAACAAATTTAAGGGACGCTTAGAAAGAACCGCAAATGAGGCAAAATTATTGTCCGAAGTGCAACAAGGCCGAATGGCATATCATTATAACTCGAGATCGAAAAAAATACTTTTGAAGTAGGCAAAGTACTAGGGGAGAGTGGTGTACCTTGGACATATGTGTACCTCGGACCTATACTAATTCTAGCTTTACTTGTTTAGATCATTAAACAAGAACATTTGTATATTAAATATTTGGCATTAGAGGTCTCATTTAAGTTCTTGGCATTTGTTTAGAAGCTCAACTAATCGTACAATTTTTAAAAAAGGAAATTCACCTTTCAAAAGTAAATTTTTTCTTAAATACTTCTATGTTATTTTTATACTAAAACATATCTATTTTTTTTTTAATGAGGATTATGCATAATAAAGAAATGCTCTAGCTACTACACCATGTGTTTTAATTAAAATCAGGCCTAACCTTAACATCATGATTGGTAGTTTTGTTTTTAAATGTCAAGTGGTGCACCTTGAACCTAATAAAAGTGGTGTACCTTGGACTCAGTCCAAGGTACACTAGATATTATCTAATGGATCTGAAAGGCAGCTCAAGAAGTTAACATTTGAAATTGACTTATCTAATTAGAATCTTGGAATAAATATAATTACTAATATAAATAAGTTTTAATGTCTTTTGTCATGTGTAAGTGAAAATGTTCTGAAGTTTTATGTCTATTTAACCTCCTCAGACCCGAAATAAAAATAAAAGATTGGTACCTACCCGAAGTTGTTTAAATAGTTGCTTGGGTCTTCATGAAGCATAAAATTGCAATTAAAATTTTTTGTAAAAATTTGCAGGGGCTAGGGGGCATGTATCACATGTGATACATCAGGACTGAAAAGCTATACAAGACTTTTTTTTAAGTATTACGTATAATTAATTTAATCATCTTATTCTGAGTTTAAATCAGACTATATATCCAACACATAAATTCTGAATGAAAAATAAATTTTATTGGTGTTCTGTGGCAACATTGTTTTCATGGAATTCCTTGAAACAATTTCTTGCCGATGTAAAACACAAAAAAACATTGCAATCTGTGCAATGTACAGTAGTTAAAGCTGAGTATTTGAAATTTCTACATATATATTCTACATATATATTTAGACATATATATTCGGGATGAAGGCAAGAGAAATCGCTAGCTTCAGAGCCCCGCCCACCCACTGAGTTTCAATATCTTTCATTTCTCTAATTTTTCTGTTAAATACAAAACCAAAACTTCAAATTAAGTTTATATCAAAAAATACAATAATACACTATAATGCACAATAATACACTATACAATAATACAATACAATAAATAGAATAACCTTTAAATCTACATAAAAACAAACCTCAAAAACCAAAACAACACTGACTCAAAAAGCACGAACCTTTACGTGGTCGGGTCCCATTGTATCACATGTGATACAAACAAATTTCAAGGATAATAATTTTTTAACATTTCATTATAAAGCTATTTTATTTGTATTAATTGATAACATGTACACTTGCAAAGGAAATGTATATCTTAAAAATAGTTTAATACTTATATTTAAATAATAAAATACAACTTACTTCGACAGCGTGCCGACATCTCTTTTTTTCTCCAAAACGCTTCTAAAAATTGCAATCGTGGGGAGGCAATCGTGGCTATCGGCTAAAGAAAAAATTAACAGAGGTTTTTCACCTTGTATCACATGCGATACAATCGGTATCAAAATTGTTTTTGCCGTCCAGCTTTTGTAAAAAATTCTGAAACTTTTGTATCACATGTGATACAAGGGGCCTGAGGAGGTTATACTTTTTTATTTTTAAAACCTAATAAACAATGAAATGCGTCAAAAAGTTATATGTAGCTTCTTGATTAATAAATGTTGATTTTATTCGCTAAAAAAGTGGTTTTTTTTTTTTTTTTCATTTTTAGTAATGGGACCAAGGTACACCACTAGTGGTGTATCTCTGTCCTATTGTCATTTTATTTTTAATTCAAAATTTTTCATGGAAATTATTTATATAAAAATTTAAGACAAATGTATGTTGTGTATAACATCAAAGTTTTATAAAATCTTTTTTCAGTTCTGGCAATTTTTTTAAAATTAAAAAGTCAAAATAGGTCCGAGATACACCACCTTCCCCTGCTGTTAATCCCCGATTCACTTAACAAGTTATACTCTAGGTGGCAAGGACTGAAGACTATTGTCGAAAAACGAAACCAACATTCTTTTATACACTATATTGCCATTGATTATGGGACACTTGCGATTTTAGACATTTTACTAAATATCTAGAAAAATACATGAGGAATCATCTCGAAACTCTTAGTGTATAAATATAATAGTATAAGTCATACATCTCCGTGAAGATTTTTTACCGAAACTCCAAAGGGGACCGTCAGCAAATTAAAAAAGAATGACTATCTTTTGAATAACCCTGTCAAAACTAATGTAGCAAAAGCGCTCAAACTCTAGATTGTGATTGAATGCCTTATTGTAATAAGCCTTGTTCATTTTTATGCAAATAGCATGCATACTCGCAGAGTAATTAAGGTTTTTATAAAAATGATCCCAAATTTTTCCAAGTTTTTTCCTTATAATTTTCAGAGTTCTTAATGTAAAATATTATTTTTTTCAGAAAATATGACAAACAACATTGCACACAGTACCCTGTAATCAGAATTAAAAAATAATGAAAATTGTATAAAAAATGAGTTGGTTTACTAAATAATTTTTTACTGCGCATGCGTCAACGATATCAAAATTTCATTTGCATATTATGTTAGCTAAATGTATAGAGCAACTTTTGTGAAAGTCACAAAATCATAACTTGAAAATTCTGACAATAATCGTCAATTGAATAAGTCGAAAATCCGTTATTCTCAAAATGAAGCAAAAACAAGAGGGGTTGTATCCATATATTCATTGATTAGTGTCAATATAGAATACACAATATGGGATGTACTACTGCATTTGGATAAAATCCCTCATTTTTTTGCTTCATTTTGGAAACAACGTATTTTGTCTCTTTTCTATAGACGATTACTTTCAGAATTTTCAAGCTATGATTTTGAGACTTTTACAAAAGTTGCTCTATACATTTAGCTAACATTATATGCAAATGAAATTTTGATATCTTTGACGCATGCGCAGTAAAAAATTATATAGTAAACCTACTCATTTTTCATATAATTTTTATTATTTATTAATTCTGATTACAGGGTACTGTGTGCAATGTTGTTTGTCATATTTTCTGAAAAAAATATTATTTTATATTAAGAACTCTGAAAATTATAATGGAAAAACTTGGAAAAATTTGGGACCATTTTTATAAAAACCTTAATTACTCTGCGGGTGTGCATGCTATTTGCATAAAAATGAACACAGTATATTACAATAAGGCATTCAATCATAATCTAGAGTTTGAGCGCTTTTGCGACATTAGTTTTGACAGGATTATTCAAAAGATATTCATTCTTTTTTAATTTGTTGACGGTCCCCTATGGAGTTTCGGTAAAAAATCTTCACGGAGATGTATGACGTATACTATTATATTTATACACTAAGAGTTTCGAGATGATTCCTCATGTATTTTTCTAGATATTTAGTAAAATGTCTAAAATCGCAAGTGTCCCATAATCAATGGCAATATCCCTTTAAGACCCAGCTCGCACGATCGTGCGGGTTAGAGCTGTATCACACGGAGAAAGATTTTTCGGCAAACATTTTACAAAACAGGATCGTTCATTTTGCAGCCTGTTCGGTAAACAGGTTTTTCAAACTTCTCGCGGGGTTATTAAATTTTTCGCTCCGTTCCTATTGGTCAGTTGATCAGCGCTGAATGAATGGCCAACATTTTCCATGCAATGCGGGAAACGCTCGGTAAACGAAAATACCGAACAGATTCTCCCTATATCAAGGTCACGGAACATTTTGTTGGCTGTAACGTTGTGTAGGGGTAAAAGTTCTGCGAAAGACGTCCGTGTGATACCGCTATTAGACATTCATTTAAATTTTTGCTTTTGAAACAGTCGTATGTAATATAAACCCAAATCCAACGATTGTTCTGGTTAGCAGAAAGTGTAAAGTATCTTTTTTTATCAACAGATGGTGGTAGTAGTCCATGTTTTACTTTCAGGCGGCACGTCTAGATTTGTTTAAAAGTGCAACGGATATAGCTCATCATTTTATCTGTCGTAAAAAGGTAATTATCAATATATTTTTAATTGCTTAGATAAATATTTTTGCTTTAATGTCTAAATAAATGTAATATAATAAAAAACATTAATTATACACTATTTATTTTGCTCTTAGGACTCAAGATTTCGTCACCCGCACGATCGTGCAACTTGGGCGTTACGTTAGTCAGTGCTACTGTAAAGGTTAGTATTTTTCAATGTTCATTTTGTATTATGTTTCAACAATTTTGATGACAGCCGAAATAAAACGAAGTATACTGTTACACAGATCATACTATATTATTTTCTTTGGTATTGTCATAGATACCCCCCCTTTTTTTAATTAATTTTTACTTTTTAATTAATAAAATTTTTAAATTCTTTTTCTAATTTTTTATTCAGTACTTTTTCAACTTTTAATAATGCAAAATAAAATACCTTTTCAGATGTCTAAACGGAAAAGAATTCTCACTCAAGAAGAAATATTTCAATTGATGAATAAATCAGATTCTGAATTTAGTGATCTCTCGGATGATGACGACATTACGGAGAAAATATTTGAAGTAGATTTATTAGAAGAACAGGGTAGTTCAGATGAGTTCGATGAAGAAAAAATGACAATTTTTGATCATTCTTCCTCCTCAAAGTCTCCTGAATTTATCTCCCAAAGTTCTACGTCCAAAACAGTTGCGGAAAATACTAAAAGAATGAAAAAAGAAAAAAAGGAATACAAGTGGACCGTTAAAAAGTTCATTTCTGTACCTCATCCTGGACCTTTAGATTTCACGCAACTGCAGGTATGTTTTTCATTTGTTAAGTTGTAATAAAAAAAGTTATAGCCTTATAGAAGAAACTAAATCGATATAATAAATAAAAGCTTTAAAATATGACAAACATTTTTAAATTAGTTAAATGTTATTTTTTTAAGTAGATAAGTACATCTCCAGTATTATTTTTTTCCTTCTTTTTTAGGCTTTAGAGCCAGTAAAGACTCCATTCCAATATTTCAGCCAATACTTCTCAAATCGCTTTTTTGAAGACGCCGCTTTCTTCACTAATCAATACTCCGTCATTAAAACAGGAAAATCCCTGAAAACTAATGGATTGGAATTAAAATCATTTGTGGCTTCCAATTTGATTATGGGATGTATAACGTTTCCACGATTAAGAATGTACTGGCAAACAGAAAATAAGTATCCACCAGTAGCTGATTTAATTTCGCGAAACAGATTTTTGGAGTTGAGAAATGCTTTCCATGTCGTGGACATTAGTATACCTCCTGCAAACTTAAATGGAAATAAATTGTGGAAGGTTCAACCCATTCTGGATGCCTTCAGAAAAGTATGTTTAAGTTTGCCACGGGATCATGTGTCATACTCTATAGATGAGCAAATGATCCCATTCACAGGTCGTTGTTCAATTAGACAATTTGTGAAAAACAAACCTAGGCCTGTTGGGCTGAAAAACTTTGTTCTTTGTACATCAACTGGCTTAGTACTCGATTTTGAGATATATCAAGGACAATCAACTCGATTGGTTCATCCTGAACTCGGACTTGGACCATCGGTCATACTTAGACTAGCAGAAACTGTCCCCCCAAAAAGTTTTTTGTATTTCGACAGATATTTTACAACATTACCATTGTTGGAAAAATTAAATGAGATAAATATTTATGCAACCGGCACTATTTTGCCAAATCGTATTAGTGGGTTTGAAAAAGCTAATGGAGATAAAATGCAACGTGGAACATGTATAGAACATGTTACGAAAGACACTAAAATTGTGATTGTGGAATGGAAAGACAGTAAGAAAGTTACCATGGCATCAAATTGTTGTGGTACTGAACCACTGGAAAAGGTGGAACGCTGGTCAAAAACCAAAGGTGAATATATTGAAGTATCATGTCCTTCTATCGTGAAAACATATAACCAGTGCATGGGAGGAGTAGATGTTTGTGATCAGCAGATGGAGTGTTACAGAACGTGGTTCAAGACAAGAAAATGGACATGGAAGGTCATTTTACATTTCATTGACTTAGCAGTAGCGAATTCTTGGTTTCAGTACAAACGGGATGCAATATCTAATAAAATTTCCCCAAAAAATCAAATGGATCTCTTAGCATTTAAGTTACAAGTGGCTGAAGCTCTTGCGTCATGTCCATCTGCTAACAGACGTGTAGTAAGCGATGATGAAGATGATGGTGTTGTAATTCCTCTTGAGAAACGATCTAAATATTATAACCCGCCTGCAAAAAAACCATGCTTGGATAAAAGGTATGATTGTTACAACCATTTCCCATGTGTTGATGACATTTCAAGGCCTCGCAAGTGCAGGTTTGAAAACTGCAAAAGCAGTTCAAAAACTCGTTGTGAAAAATGCAATGTTTATCTGTGCATGTCAAAAACAAAAACATGTTTTAAAGATTTTCATTGTAAAAAAGTCCAAAAAATGTAAAATGTCCACTGTAAAAAGTCCATAAAATAAAAAATAATATATCAATAATTACCATATTTGTAAAAAAAAAATTGTTTCAGTTTTTTTCTATCCATTTAGAGCCAGAAAATGTATAAATCTTAACATGTAACAAGTAATGATTTCACAGGAAAAGCCCAACCCGCACAATCGTGCAGGTGTGGCTTTCCCAGAAAAAGCCCAACCCGCACGAATGTGCGGGTACTCTTTACGCTCTACGGGGGGCAGAAAATTTTTTTTATTATTTTTTTAGGTGTCATTAGGGTTAGTATAGAGCTAATAACCAGAGGAATGTAATATTTTATGATGAAAATGTTTCGGGTCTTAAAGGGATATAGTGTAGTTGATTAGCCGATGGGAGTAGAAAACATGTGCATCAAAATAAAATAAAAGAGTTTATGCTAGGAGCAACGTAGCTAATATCGTTTTTGAAAGTGATGAAATTATCGGAGAAGTTGGGGAAATTTCTATTTAAAATGGAGAACAAGAGGTAGAACGGGGTATAGAAAGGTTTGAAATAAAAGGGTTGTATAATAGCCAAGTGAGGGACATAAGTTTCATTTTGAGAAAAAATAAACAATTGTTTATGGGTCTTGTCCGATCAGCGGAAGTAAGAGAGCACGAAATTGATTTGAAACCGGACGTAGTCAGAAAAGTCAAAATTGTATATTGTACCCATTGCTTATAAAGAGGTAGTGGACACACAGGTCCAAGAGTTGTTCAATTTATTGGCCAATTAAAATAGCTGAAGAATGTAAAGATTTAACAACATTTACAATGGGACTTATCAGAGGCGAACTGTCTTTTGATTTATCAAGGGCAGTTGCCACTTTCCACAAGGATATGAATGAAGTTGTTCAGGCTGATCGGAGGTATGCATAAGCAAATATTGATGACGTCATCATTTTCTCAGCCAGCTGGGAAGAACATTGTCAGCATGTTAGAGCAGTTATTGAGGAACTTAAGAATCTGAATTTTACTATTAGACTTGATAAATGTAAATTTGGAGAAAAGTTAACAAAGTTTTTAGGTCATGTAATTGGGAGTGGAACACATGCACCTGATGAGGAGAAAATAAGAATAATGAGGGATTTGAAGAGATCGAAAACTAAAAAGGAATTGAGATCTGTTTTGGGATTAATGGAATTTTACCGATCTTATATACCATATTATGCTGAAATTGCCATACCTCAACTGAATTAACTAAAAGGAAAGTTAATAATACTGTGTCACTGGATATAGGGGCAAAACAAGCATTTAATACCCTTAAAGATGAATTATGTAATGTGACGCGTTTGGCTGCTACACCTACGGTAGGCCTGGAATATCAGCTTCATGCCGATGCTTCAGAACTGGCAGTAGGATGCCGTCTCGCTCGGAAAGATGAAAACGAGCATTTTAAACCGATAGCTTTTTCTAGTAAAAAATTATTAGCGGCTCAGCGTGCTTAGCCGAGTATAGAGAGAGGCTTGAAGTGTTCTCTTCGAGTTGCGAAAGTTTGAAAAATTTACATATGGACACAAATCAAGATCATTGATCATAACCCATTAAAATTTCTCACTGAAACAACAACCCCAAGATCCCCCAAACTCACTAGATGGTCTTTGGCTTTGCAACGCTGGAACCTGGGTATTACTCATCGTCCACGGGTACAACGTTTAAATGCTAACACAATTTCTAGACTGCATAGAAGAGCAGAGTGGAACAGGCAGAGACTAGCCACAGCTGCGCCAATCACTAAATAATTAATAAATAGTAATGTGAAAATCTTATTTTCTTTTTTTGTGTGTGTGTGCATGTATAACATTGTATGAGCATATTGTGTAGTTTTTTTTTTTTTTTTTAATATCATTTGATAATGTTTAGACACCTTGAAGTAGTATGCATATTGCAATATACTAATGGAACTGGCAAATGAACCATTGAACCCTTCTAATTTGCATAATATTTCCATAGTTAATATGTGTTATTGATGCCACTTAATGTTTGGGGAAAATTATCCCCTAACTGGAATATTTTCTGCTAAGGTGGGAGATGTCAGGTTCTGATGAGTAAATAGTATTTAGAATTGCTATTATCTGATAATATCGTTTTACTTATATCTGAACATTCTGTGTACTTGGGGTTTAAGGTAACATTTCTTTTCTTAACTAGAAGTTAATCCAAGTTATTTTTAGCTAGATAGTCTGGTATAAAAAATGTATAAATAGATTGATGTTCCTCTTGCCATTCAAAATGATTACCTGAGATAAAGCAAACAAGATGCTCATCCGCTATCTAGTGAGAGAATGGTCATCATGAAAAAATGATAGTGGGGGGGGGGGTGTTCAAAGAAGAGAGGGTTAATGTTCACAAAAGGAAATCAACATAGATTTTTTTGAAGAGAAAAGGAAAGTTATAGGGTGGACACCAAGGTGGGTTGTCGCTTTTGCCCCGAGTAGAGTTCTCGGATAGTGAATAGTAAATTGTGTGAGACACTGAGAGTGTAGAACCGATGTAACAAAGTTATTTCCAATAAATATATTTTAACGAACATAATGTGAGAGGCCTATAGAATATTTTATTAAGTGGATCCAGTACGCAGAAGGTATTTGTTGTATTTAACTTAACCCTTTCCGGCACAGGCAAAATCTGTTAGTAAAATAAGAAATTACCGACAGACACCGGAATTCACAAACAAACTTTTTAGATGTTTTGAATTCCTTAATTTAAGCTTTTATTGTAAGTGCAAAATTTTACTAAAATATTATTGGTGCCGTTTGAAAGTTTGGCATTAAAATTAAGTATCCCAGACCGGGCACAGTGTGCCGGAAAGGGTTAATGTCAGACCGGATCATTTAAACCTGAGTTCTTAATTGTAAATATTGGTTTTTGATATGTTAATGTGTAAATAAATCGTTAGTTAATTTTATTTGAATGAGTTAGAATTCTTTCTGATAAGCCTTCTCACAAAGTGCTTCATATCACTTAATTATATTAATGGTGGAAGCACACTAAAACAAATATCTTCTCAAAGTTGTGTACACTAAGGAAAAGTGTGACAGGTAAGTTGTTGAAAGAAATATTAAATTAAATATGATCTCTGTGTGATCCGCAATCACACTTACCCACTTGTTTTTAATTATTAATTTTATGAAGAGATGATCTTCAAAAATAGGAGAGGGAATCAAAATTTTTAGTAGGCATTAAAGGTGGTATTACAGTAAAAAAGGCTAAAAAAACCTTTGTGAAACATATGATATATTATTTTTTTATTATCAATTCAAATGAGCCAAAATAAATCATTTAATTAATATTATTTTGAAGAAAAAATATATATGAAATTCAAAAGAACAGATTAATTAACTATTGTTCCAGTGTAAATATAAATAATCCAGTAAAAAAAATTCAAATGCTAATTGTAAAAATGTTTGTTTATTAAGATGCTTTTGCTTTAACCTTGTTACATATATAAAAATGAAGTAACCTTATAAAAGAATGCTATAGTTCACAAGTACCAAATTTCATACATAGGCTACTTTTAGAACATTTGGTCCAAGTGGTGAAAATTGCATAGAAAATTCCATTTTCAGAGTTATTCTAAGACTAAGAATGATTAAGTGTTTCAAATAAAGCAAAATACATGAGATACCGAACAAAGCAAAACAATGATAAAAACCCTTCATTTACTGAAAAGTTTATATTTTTTAATTGTCTTTATACACTTTATGCATCGAGATAGCATAGCTAATTTAATGTCAGTTCTATAAGATGGAAATAGGAAATTATATATATATATATATAGAGAGAGAGAGATTACATTGAGTGTTTTTCAATTCATGTGTGTTTTCACATTTGAAAATTATACACAAAAATAAAATGCACAGTCAAAATGCTTTAAATTATTTAAAAGGCAATATTTTGTTCTACAAGATCTCTGTTTTAATTTTAATAATTTTTGTGTATTTTCAAAATCATTAAAATGGAATGTTGAGATGACAAAACTGAAACACCATTTGCCTTTTTTTTTTTTTTTTTTTTTTCATTTAATTGAGGTTTTAAGGCAACAGTGCTGCTCATAAGACATTGCTGTGTATGAAGGAACAATTCACCCATCATTCTTTTAGTACTTAAAAATTTGAAATTTTGACTTCAAGGCTATGTCACAGATTGTCAAATTGAGTTTAATAAAGAGCATTTAAATAACCTTCCTGAAAATTAACATAAAATAATTTGAGAAGTGAGCAAATGGATTGTAATAAAAGAAACTGGTAAATCACCTTCAACTCAATGATCAACGTTCAGAATTTGAAAACACACATGAATTATTCTTTAACGCAATCTCAATAAACTATATATAATGTCAATGTGGATAACAGGAAAGAAATTTTTTGAAATTACTGAATTTTCTTAAGGAACAACCAGAGTAAAAAATAAAGAGCTTTTAATTAAATTTTATTCAGTTTCAGTTAACCAACAATATTTGCAATGTTAGTTTCCATTCTGCAATGTCACACAAAATATTATAAAAAAATTTCATGTTCATTACAATGTGTGATTTTACGTGGGTACTATTATATTTAAACAAATGCATTGAAAATACTTTCTTGCCACAATATAGAAAGACAATAAAATTTTCATATTAAAAATAACATTAAAATACAAAAAATTTAGGTATTTTTTTAATAGTAGAACCTGATATTTTTTTAAAAAAATCACAACTTTTGCTGTGAAATCAAATCAACAGTTTTTTATTTTTCACTTTTAGTAAATAAAGGGTTAGAGGTAACAAAAATTTAAGACAATATAAAATTGGCAACACCCAGTTTCAAAGATTACATTTGCAGTTCCAGTTCTGCTCATCACTCAAGAAAATTATTCACTTGTAATATTAAATAGAAAACTAAAACATAAATGAAATAAAAAGCTTCAGTAATTATTTTATAGTTACACTTGCACAGTCATGCTGTTTCTTTCACACATTTATATAAATATTTATAGATAAAATTAAGCTTAAAAGAAAATTATTTGCAAGCATTTTAATCAAATTATAAAAGACTAAAACAGAAAAACATACGATGAGCATGTTACAAACAACACACACAATTACTAAACATTCAGCATTCACATTCAGCATTCACATTTAGGAATAAGTTTTGAATTTCAATATCACTGGTTGTTTTTTTATGAGGCACACTAGTAACATTGGTGAAACTTTCAACTAATGAATATATTTAACGCAGTTGAACTCTATAATAGAAACAGTGTAGGATTTATAGGAATTTTTCTATAAATAGTAGATCTACAATCCAATAAAAAAAATACACATTGAATTAGTGCATTATAGAATTGTAATTCCTAAGAAATGTAACATGAACTAATGTTTCAATACTTCCATTCAACAGTACTTAATAGAGACTCAAAGAATATTTCAAAGTATTTTTTCTAAAAGACCAAGTTGGCAGATGATTTGTATACAATACACTTCTTTCATCAATTTATCCACAAACAACAATCGTTACTTTGAAAAAGAGGATACTTTATGTTCTGATTTTTCACATTATAAAATACTAATTCTTTTTTAACAGTAATATCTTTATAAATTTTTCTAAAAAAACTTTCACTGAAAAACTTTAACATTAATATAATCGCAAATTAAATGAAAAAAATACATAATACATTACAAGGAAAATGCCCCCCCCCTTTTTTCAAAAAAAAAAAAAAAAAAAAAAGAAAGGATAAAACAAGATTTATTAAATTTTGATTTATTAAAACATGATTTGCTAACATATTAGGACATGCCCTTTCATTTCATTCATAATAAGCTGACAAAAACTTGATTTTTTTTTTTTTTTTTTTTTTTCTTTTTGTGTGTAAATTAGTAAAGAATAAATTAAAAGATAATATGCCTTGTTTTAAATACTTATGATTGAATCAGAAAATAGGTCCATTAAATTTTCCTAAAAGATATATAACGTTTTATAATTTATAGTCTAAAAGAATTTTAAATAAATTTAAAAATATATATGTATTTAAGAAAAAATACATAAAATGTTTATAAAGATTTTTTTTTCTAAATTGATGGAAAATTTTAATGGTTGAATAAGCATACAGTAAACTTTACAAAATATATTTGTTTGTCAAATATTTACTTAGTCAGTATTTCATTGAAATAAATGTAAAAAAATGTATTACATAGCTTTAATACAACAAACTGTAATTAAACTTATACTAAAAATAAATAAGTTATGCCCTACATAAAAAAAGGAGAAAAGTACAAATAAACAAACAGAATTATCATTTATGATTATAATCTTTTGTGTCAAAATAAACAAACACAAGAACAAAGAATGCATAGTATAAATATCCAGGCTATATAACAATAATCATTAGTAATAATAAAATACTTAGAGACTTGTACCTTTAAAATCACTTACAAATATATATTTTACTATAAGATTTCGCCTTTTCATTTAATCATGTAGTAATCATAAACATAACAATTAAAAATAAATTTTCAAGTTCTGCTTGAAAATACCAAGTGCAAATACCACTTAGTGGTTCAATATAATTTGCATCAAAATAAGCATATGCATAACAAAAACTATAAACAGTCATGCATTATAAGAGTAGACAAGGATGTACAAATACCAGCTAATAAGTATTCCGAGAACTGAGAACAGTGCAGCTTAGCAGCATCAGGCAGTCTGTGCCTTTAATTCAGAGAAGAAAAGCACTTTGCTGAAGCCTACCTCATCTTCAAACAGTAAGAGCAAAATTGCCGTCAAAATGAAATATAGAGTATCTTAAGTTTTCCAGGTATGTTTCACATTAAAAACAAAATTATTCATCATATATTGACCTAAAATGATGCTTAAATTATTTTTATAATTAGCTCCCGAAGGCAGATACAATTGGTAGTTTGTTATATGAATGAGCAATACCAGTTTTAAATAAACATATTAGTGGTCTGAATATCGGCCACTCAGGGTGATCTAAATACCTGCTATCCGGTATTTGGACCTCACAGGGTTTTTGCTGCAAATGAAGGGGAGAAAAGTAATTTACAGGGTCATGATACTGTACTGCTTTGTTGCATCACTTGTAACACTAGTTACCCATATAAAAGGATTATATAGTACAATCGTTTGCAACAAATGGAAAGATGAATATGAAAAGTGGTAGAGGAATAACTAAGAAAATATTGACAAAGGGACAGAAATTGGATTTTAAAAGAATAAAATATCTGACAGAATAAGATGATGCAATTTGTTGTTTCTGTCAGAGTGCTTAAGACTGTCAGATATTTTCATAAAACTACTTATTTATTCAATTTTCCATTTTCTTTATGACATACTAAATATTATTAATCAATAAAATTATCAAAATGATGCTCTTCTATTTTAATTAGCAAAATTAACCCTATTTGCATGATTATTCTGGGGGAAAAATCAGATAGCAGTAGACTCCATTTTCTAAACTCAAAATTTACAAACTTCAAGAGTTTTTCTTATTATAAATATAAAATGCTATTTAAAGTGATTTTTTAACAGATGTGAAACAAATCAAGGTAGCACTACCATTACTTTTTTCTCCATTACATCTAGATAAAAAATAAAGTGATAGCTGGTACTTGGACCTTCTCCTCTAATTGTCAGCAATAAAAAATTTCATAAAATGTAAGTTTAGTTAGTCACTACTTTACAAGTCAACTTACAACACAAAAATGTTAAATTACCCAAAATTTCATTTAAAATGTGTAAAAATTATCAATGTAACAACATAGTTAAAATATAGACATTCTTTAACTATAAATATAATCAAAATGAAATATGTTGCACTATATGGAAAACAATTTAAAAAATACAAACAATCAAAATTATCACCACAGATCAAAGTAATTTATGTCTAAAAAAGCATATACATAAGAACACAAAACTTTAAATATAAATATCCATTCAATATAACATCACATATTAATAAAAAATTGTCATTCAAATATTACACAATGCTCAGAATAATAAATTAGTAAATAAATAACAAGAAATTTGATAAACTCAATGTATATTAATTCCCAATATAATATTTATTTTTGATTACCCAGAATTAAAAATCTTTATACAGCAAAGACAAGAGCAAGGGCACCAGAAGTACAAAATCCACAATTTTGATTGGGAAAGTAGGTTCAGAACCAACTTATTTAACCAAAAATACACAATACTCACTTCAAACCAAACTTTGATTTTCATTTGTATCTTTTAACAGTGATGAAAATGTTTAATGATATTTTCAACATCTCTTTATTTTGAATGTTAATCAAATAATTTCTTTTATTTCTTTCAATAAAATATGATGCAATCACAAGAAGTGCTGGAAATTGTTTTAAATACTCATATATGGTGGCTACACAGTCAAAAATAAATAAATAAATAAATAAATAAATAAATAAATAACATATGTTCCCTGATTTCCATTATTCACAACATGCATCTGGTATTTTTTAATGTATGCTGTTTTCTCATATAATGCATTTATCCAGCTTGCTAATATCTCATTTGAAAGAAGAAACAAGAGAAAAAAATAAATAAAAATTGCACGACATTTATAAAATATTGATTAGCAGTTTTATAAATCCAAGCACAAAATTTAGTCCAACAATTTAATGTAATGACCAATGAATTTATGGTTATCATTTTCTAAAAACTGTTCAATTCTAAGACATCTGATGGGATAGCAAATTGGATTTAACTGGCCACCTGATCTGATTTTGCTAATGTATCATTTAAATTTTTCAAAAATGGGTGAATTGCTTTTAATATGAAACTATCAACAGAAAATGAAGTCCTGTCATTTTTTTGCTTCCATTGTAAATAATTTTTAATCACATTCATTAATTATTTTTTCATAATATTTATTAATCTTTAGTAATAACTATTATGATTGGGGCATGCATATATTATTTGTGCATTTGTTACTATTATTAAGTATTTATTACAAATTGTCGTGTTTTGAACCAAGCAGCAATGTTGAGAATCTTACAGTTTTATTTTATTTATTTTTATTATTTTATTTTATTTATTTTAGTGTGTATGTGACTAAAGTATAAAATTAAACATAGTACAATCAAGAAAAAAATAATATATTTTCTGTTTATTGTATAACTGCTGCCAAAGGACTAGACTTTCAAAAAGGTTTTTGCCATCAATAGAAAAACACTCCATCAGGCTTACAGCTTTGAGCTACGGTTTGGAATTCCCCCCCCCCCCCCCTGCCCTTTAAAAAAAATTTGGGGGAAGACTAATTAGCATGTGGGAAAATATGGTACAAAAAATAGACAAATCAATCTCTTTGATAAAGTGAAAATAGAAATATTTTCTCATATAGACAAATTTCTTTAATTATCTAGTATTTTTTGTGAAATTGCATGACTTTTCCAGATTGATAACCTCCTTTATTTTTCTTTGATTTCTGGGATCTATAGCCTCCCTGTCATGCATTTAAAGACTAATCTAGTAACTTTTATATTAATTTATTTCTTCTTTCTGCCACCAGATGGCCATACCTGTTTTCTTGAGAAAAGGGCTTTGATGATTTCCCCCCCCCCCCCCCATCAATGTCTTATAATGTAATATTCTGTTCTATTTTTGTGTATGATGCCAGAAATATTATAGTTGCCATAGTAAATTCTAATGCATGTTTTCCCTATCCTTTATATTCAAGATAATATAACCATCTTTTTTTTAAAATGGGATAGCATTTAGCGTAACTGTTTAATTTACTAAAAGCATCAATCATCATACTGTGCTTTCTTGTGAAAAACGATAATCAATTATATGTTTTACAAGTACAGAATAAAAGTAAGTAGTCTAACTTATTCATAGTTACTGTAATATCTTATTAAAAGTCAAATAATTATTACATATTGTATTGTTGAAATTATTTTGCATAATATAAAACCTTAAATATTTTTAGCTGTAATAAACAAGACAAAATGAACGAAATTATATTAAATGTAAATATAAAATGACATTCTTAAAAGACAATAATATTAGCGATGATAATTATTCTATATAGAAGTTTAAAATGATGAATGATCCTTATAAAAGAGGATTTTTGTACAGTTGAGGATGAAACTGTAGAAGATAAATATTTGAAATGTGACAGAGAAGAACGAGTATTAACCAATTTATCATTTGCCCCAGGTAAGTCGGGGGTAAAAGCACTGTTGCGCAATACCTGTCGCCGTTAAGTGGTTAATTAATTTGTACACTGAAGATTCCCAAATTTTTTAAATATATCCTATATACAAATACAGGCTTAAACAAACTGCACATGTGTGAAATCAAAACTTAGAAGTTTTGGTGATAAACAATGCTGTTAATCATGGCAGAACAGGTTGATTGACAAACACTGATGAAAATAAAAGCACAGTAATTATTTTCAATGTTGGTGATCTAGTTATTTTTTGTAAAGATGAAACAAAAATAACAGTGACTGACATTCTAAGAGAAAACTTAGAAGTTTAAAACTTAGGTAAATTAAAACTATCTTAGAATCAACATCAAAAAACATGTTGATGGATGCTTTGAATTGAATCATAAGATTAAAATTGAAGAATTGCTTAAAAATTTTAATTTTAAAGAGAGGAACATCATATATATGCTAATAGAAACGTTGTACTCAAGAAATGAAAATGACAGTAATATTCATAATGATAATATAAAATACAAGTAAGCTATTGGAGCTCTTTACATAGTGACAGTGTCTAGAATGGACATTGCTCTAGCAGTTAATGTACTAAGAAAAAAGTTTGAAAGACCATCGTAAAAAGACAGGAAAGCAGTTCAAAAAATTATCATGTATCTAAACACCACAAAAAACTTAAATAGTGCAATAAACACTCAAAATAACCTCTTCACCTGCTACTCTGATGCAGATTGTACTGGCAACAAAGAATGAAAAAATCTACAAGTGGGAAACTTCTTTGTACAAGAAGACAATCCAATATGGCTCTCAAAATGACAAAATTGCATTGCATTGTTCTCTATCAATCAGAACAAATTATTGCCACACAAGAAATATGATTATTGTTGATTTTATTTGAAAACTTAGGTCACAAAGAGTCTATCTATTAAGCTCTATGAAGACATTTTTTTTTTCTATTTTTGTCTCAGTTTGAAAAACATATGAAAAAAAATTTTCCTTTCTAATTCCTTTTGATCAGTAATTATTAGCTTAAAGAAAAGAGGAAAGAAAAAATGCCTATAAAAACCATAACTATTTAGATAAAACAAAAATTGCCTTCAATTTTTAAATATTTGCTTCCAAATATGAATATATGAGAATTTATTTATTCAAATTTACAAAGAAAGCCATTGAGTTTAAGGCTGCGGTCAAACAGCACTACTTTCATTTACACTAAAAGAGCAATAAATCTATCTTTGAAGATGCAGTTTCCGACTATCGGTGGGAGGAGAACAAAAGGATGCTAGTTTTCAAACCTCTTTAAATGATTTTTGAGAAAAGAACCCTACCGAATTGACAAAGGAAGGGAAAGTTTATCTCTCCCATCTTGAGTCGTAAAGCTGTCAACTGATTTCGAGTTTGATTTCTCTCTTGAAATGCAGCTTCAGTTCACTGAAAAAGCAATTTTACATCAAAGGGCTGACACGAAAGATAAAAAATAGCGATGCCTGGCCACAAGAAGTTAGTGCTATGTGCCCGGTCCTTAAGGTTTTATTAACTAAAAAAGTTTTAAGACTATATCTTCTTAAATAATAACCCAAAGCATAGATTATTTTCAAAGCAAAGTTTACATGTGACATTCTGAAGTTGTTTTAAAATATAACTTCTTTTAGTCTTTATGTAGAGGGTATGAACAGATTAAGAAATTTAGAAGAACAGAATTCTTATTTTTACATACTCATAAAAACTTAAAACTAAAATTATAAATCAACATTAAGTAATTATTTCCCAGCTAACATTGAAGGTCACTTTCTATATATTTAATTTTTGCTGTTAAGTCAGAATATTTGTATATATTTTCAAATTTTTTTCATAAAATTCTCAGAAAGTGTAACTCTGTTTTTGTTCATAGTATCATGATCTTTTTTAAGCAAAGCATATAAATAATATATTTTGTTTATTGTTACAAATTTATTTTATTCAGTAAAACAAAACCTAACAATAGAAAAGTTAATGTTACAAAATAAGGCAAGGACTATTCCACTGCTTGGTATTTTTCAAAATGATTTTTCAAGTATGCCTTGGGACTCAAAAATGCTTAATTCACCTGACACAATATTTTTTAAAACAAAAACTAGAAATGTGGAGTTTTTGACTGCTGAAGCCACTGCCAGATAATTTATCACACTTCAATATATAAGAGAATACATTTAAAAATATTTTCAAGAATATTTCCATTTGGCTTTGAATAACTGGCAACACAGCTGTGGGTGACAGCTGCAAGTACAGGAGGATGAAATAGTTCAGATTTTTTAAAAGAGAAGTACTCCTAGCACAATTTCAAGTAAATAAACCACGGAGCTAAGTACAACTATTAAATTTATGCACACTCCAGCCATACAGAGTATATAAAATCTTTGAATTTGGTCACTAGTATTTTTGCATAGAAAATTTTGCCTTATTTAATCTCAAAATTTCATCAAATTAAAAAATGTAAAAAAAAAAAAAAAAAAAAAAAAAGAAAATTGTAATTGGTGCTAGTTATGAAAGTGTGATGCCCCTCATAGCAGGGCGTTTTGACCATTAAGTCTTAAATCTCTCTTTTAATAAGTAGTTGCGAAAACTGAAAAAATTATATGTAATTTCACTATTTTAGAAATTTACACTTGGCACCGGTATGAAAACACACACACAAATACATATAAATAATTTTTTACAGAACATAAAATAGGATAAACTATATAAAATATAAATAGAAATAAAGACAAACAGTAGAAAAGAAACAAATACATGCTTTAAAGATATTATTTAAATGTATTTATCAGCTTAAAAACAAAAATAATTTATTTTGAAATTAATAATTATATTATTGAAATAGTTTTATTTCATAATTTAATTGAGAATAAGAGGATATTCAAGAATTGAACAATGATTTAATTAGCAAGAATTAACTATAGTTAATATAGTTGTATAATTAATATAGTTGTATATTAATATAGTTGTATATTAATATAGTTGTATAGTTAATTAGCAAGAATTAACTATATTCAACTACCAAATTTGTTGAATATAAATGTTCACAAATCGATAACAGTTTTAATCAGTTTGAGTTTCCACTGTTGGATAGTTGTCAATAAAAAAAAATGAAAACAGAAACAAAAAATATGAGTCAATTCTAATATAAACACATTCAGGAACTGTAAGTGATCTGAGTCTTTTTTTCAATAATTTTACATCACACTTTCCTCCTTAAAAAGCTTTTTTCTTTTATGGAGCTGGGCTAATAACTTATGTATGACCCATTGCCAGTGTATGCAGTATATTTATGATAAAAATATAGTAATTACAAAAAAGTTCTGTAAGAAAATACATAAAGGTTATTTTTCACTCCCACACTGCCCACCAATAAAAAATCTTCAAGACTAGAGAAAACAAAAAATTATGGCAGATAAAGGGAGAAACATAAATGGCAGAGAATTAATAAAAACAAAGCTAAACTAACACAGAAAATTAATATTAAGCATCTCTATATTAGAAAGCATAAAGTTAAATACCAAAAAATGAACTAAAATATTTAAAACTAACCAAGAAATTAAACTTAGGTACCTCTGAGTAAAAATATAAAATTACAAATGTAACAAAATAATATTCATTTCTTTCATTATAAACAACCTGTAACAAATATTTTAATTTAATATATAGATATAACCCCAATGACAATGTTATAAATGTACATTTTACTAGAAGTATCAATAAAAAATACTGAATATAACTTATTTTCATAGCATTAATAATGTTTTGTAAACAATCTTAAACATAAAAAAATGTAACAAACATAAATAGTTTGGTTAAAAAGTGGACCTCGACAGTGATTTTAGAAATTATAACAATAAGATTGCACAGGAAATAAATCATGCAATTGCAATTAAAAATCTTAGTACCATATTTTGGAAATCAAATATTTATATTTCTTCTGAATACTTTTCCTATATATCTTTTAATAATTTTATTATATATTTCGAATTTGCACATTTTAAGAACAGAATTTACATAAATGGCAAATAAGGTCCAAACTCTGATGATTGTGGAACTGCATTTGCACCATCATGTGATGTGCCAGCTATATTAACTCTGTTCTGTTCAGCTATCATACTAGAAACAGCTGAAGTTGGAGTTGGTCCAACATGTGGAGGAAGAGAATGTGAATGTTGAGCATGATGATGATGTCTTTGCTCCATAAATGCCACCTGATAGCTATGAGCAGCAGCACCAAGTTGCTGTAATGCAACAGCTGCATGGCTATGGATTGTATCTGGATGAGAAGTATCATAGTTATACACAACTGAAGCCGGAGGATTACTACTTCCCATAGAAGATGCAGCTGTTTGCAATTCTAAATGCTGTGATGGTAGGAGTTGATGACTATCCGATTCATTGGATGGATTTTTATTTGGAGGTGAGTAAGCACTTACTTCATAACCTTGGCGTCGCTGTTTTCGTGGACGATATGGTCCTTTAGCAGTAGCATTTTCTCCATGATGTTTACGGAAATGCTCTTTCAGCTTATCCCTTCTTGAACTGCAATAGTCGCAATGTTCACATTTGAAAGGTTTTTCATTTAAATGAATTCTTTCATGTCTTACTAAATGACTTTTTTCTATAAAAGCTCTACCACATATAGAACAAATATGTGAACGAACAGCAGTATGTGTTCGATGATGTGATCCCAGTTGACTTTTCTTAGGTGTACTATACTTACAGTTTGGAAAATGACAACGAAAGACATCACCAGTATGAATTCGCTTGTGAGAAAATAAATGTGACTGATATTTTGTACTAAAACCACACGTGTCACATAAATAAGGACGATCCTCTCGATGCGTTGCAAGATGTTGATCAAGACTTGCTTTAATAGCGAATCTACGGTCACAATGTTCACACTGATAAGGTTTTTCTCCTGTATGGCACCGTACATGAGCTTCCAAGTTTGCTTTTGTTCTACATCGATGATCACATTCATCACATTTAAAAGGACGCTCATCTGTATGCCTCATACGATGAGCTAATAAAAATTGTATTCTGTCAGAATTGTAGTCACAACAATCACAGTGATAAGGTGGTCCTTCAAAATGTGTTTTCATGTGTATGTAATATTCTTTATTCCATTTGCAAGTATAATCACAAACTTTGCATTTATATGTTACATCTCTTGCATGAATGCGTGATACATGCTGTTCTAATCTTGCAGAACTATGGGCAACATAAGCACAATTAGGACATTTAACACCATCTTTCCATTTTGATTTATTGATATGACCATTAATAGATTCTTCAACACTTGAATCAGTAGCACTAGAACTACCATTATTATCTTCATTTTCATCATTGATATCATCAGTATCAGTATCGGATTCTGAAATATATCTCTTCTTAGTTTCAAGTTTTTCCAACTTTTTCCCTTGATTAATATTTTGATTCTGTTTAAGTACTTTAGAATTATGCTTTTCACTTTTCATAATAGACTTGGTTGAATGTGATAAGGGAACAGATGATTTATTACTAAGTTTGATGATTGTTACAGTTTTCTGGGTTTCATCAGACTTTTTATCTGGCACTGTTGAAGCTAAAGTAAATAAAAGAGACAATATTTAGGACAATGTTTCTAATGATAATGCATTCTGATATGAACATTGCAAAATTATAATCTTACATCAAAAGCAATATTTTAATTCACACACAGGGTTGGCAACTTTGTCAACTAAAAGATATTTTTGCAAGAATAGTGGCAAAAACCAATAACTGTTAAAATTTTATATTTCAATTTAAATTGGCTGGTAGATCATTTAAAAGTGTATTACGAGAAATAAAACACACAAAATACCTCATTTAAATTTTTTCATGAAAACTATAGTTATCGGCACAGGTGCCTATAACTGGATTTGTCATAGTTAACATAGGCAGTAATTGGCACCCATGCCAAACAAATACTTAGCAAGTTTTAAAACTAAATCAATATTATTTTAGTTGTAGGTATTATATATTTATCAAAAACAATCAAACTGGGAAGAAAAATAAAAAAAGAATGTACTATTTTTTAATAAAAATCTAAAATGTATCCTTAACAAATAATGAAGAAAAAGTGACAATTTCTAAAAGATGAGACACTCCTCTGAACATTATTTTTTAAAAATATGATGCACTTGATTTTTAGTCATGATATTACTCATATGGATTTGAAAAGGAATGAACTAATCATGAACTAAATTATTTTTAACATCAAAACTTTTTTAGTTGCCTTAATATTTTCATTTAAATCCAAAGGTGCTAATAACTGTACTGTTTACCCTATATATATATTTATTTTAACCTGTACTAAAAAAAGATTTTTATTTCATGCCAGTTCTAATAATTACCAAAATGCTGACACTAGAAATAAGAATATTCTTTTTAAATGTTTTAAATAAGATTTATGAATTTTTTACAAAGAAAAACATTCTTTCATTTAGATGTGATCAGACAAACAATATATACCCTTTAAATTTTTTAGGTTAATTTCTTTTTGCTGCAAATTTCATTACATCAACCAAGTTTATCTTTAAAAATAAATACCTTAAATCTTTAAAAATAATCAAACAATCTTTAAAAATAATCAAACAATAAACAATCTTTAAAAATAATCAAACAATAAACAATCTTTAAAAATAAATACCTTAAAGTACCAAAAGTAAGCCCCTCTTTAGCACATAAGAAATTCTAACAATTTTAAAAGGGGCTTATAATTGGGACACTTTTACTTTTGAAATTATAGGCAAATTAGGAAGTATTTTGAAGGGAAAGGCTTATATGGCACTTTTTTTTAAAAAAGAAAACTGCACATACATTAACCCTTTCCGGCGCAGTGTTCCTGGTCTGGACACACCTAATTTTAATTCCAAACTTGTAATTGGCACCAGTAATATTTTAATAAAATCTTACTGTCACAATAAAAGCTTAAATTAAGGAGTTCTTTATTTCTTAAAAAGTAGTTTGTAAATTCCGGTGTCAGTCGATAATTTCTGATTTTACTGTCAAAATTTGTCTGCGCAGGAAAGGGTTAAGGGGGAAGATAGTATTCAGAGCATGCTTACTTTCAATATTTTACTGTATGCAAAAAAAATAACAGAAATATCCTTATTAAAAAAATTAGAAATTTAGTCAAAAAAAAAAAAAAAAAAAAAACTTATTTCATAATTTGATTACAATTCAATGTATTAAGTATTACTAAAACTAAAATTGCACTAGCATTAAACAAAAACAATGCTACATCTTGCTATATTAACATTTTTTTTGTTGTTGTTGTTCTGAGTGTACTTTATTGGTGCTTTTGACAGTTTAAATCTATGTCACGTCAAAAAATAATTTTTGATGGCTAAAACTCAACCCTTCATAGAAGAATCATCGAACAAAATCTCAGTCACTGCTACACTAGAACCTCAATCGATCGTTTTTCAAGGGATGTGGGGGGAAAAACAATGAATGCGGGAAAACCATGAATACAGATTAATTTTAAAACACAATGTTTATGTATTACAAATGCATGTAATGTATACAGTATACTAATTTGTTGCTTACTGCACTGTGAAAGAAATAAATCGAAGTTATAGAAAACTGATATTTATTTAATAAAATCCAAAATTTTGTTTGGATTTTCGTTCAATTTTTTTTTTTTTTTTTTTTTTTTTTTTTTTATCAAAAATAAATTTTCAATGCATATAATATTTTTCTGGTAATTTTCTGCAATTTCTTATGTATGTATAAAAATTCATACAGTTTCAAATGTTTTAAACTGGATCAGGCTTGCACTGGCAGCTCAGCTTCATCAGCATGGACTTAATTCTCTGTTTCTTCGCCATTATTTTAATTTTTTGAATTATGGCACATTTCTCCTATGTTTAAGACACCACATGTCGCAAAATCTTAACACTAGAAAGCCCGGAAGGAGTCGATTCGACTCCAACCATATGATTAAATTTCAATTTGAACCAGAAATTTTTTCCTGAAATAATTTATATTTGATCCATGCAGATTTACCTTAAATAAATCAATGAAATAATTTTGAGTAAAATTTCTGGTGAGAAATATTATCAAACTTGAGTAAAATTTCTGGGCGTTCTAGTGTTAATCAATGGAAACATAATTGCACCCTTTGCTATACACAATAACTCTTCATCTGCATTATTGTCGCCACTATCAATAGAAACAGCACAAATGAGTCATTTTAGGGTAAAAGAAGTAATTCCAGTTTGTGTACCATATGGATTAGCATGATTTTCAATTTCATTTCAGCAAGGAGAAAAATTTTACAACGATGAATGCGGGAAAAAGACTTTTTGAAGAACGATGCTTGCAGGTTTCGTTAACATTATTTAAATTTAATTCGTATAGGGTCCGTAGAAATAAAATGATCAATGCGGAAACGATAGATCAGGATTTTACTGTATTTCCTACCAGATTTATAGACAGGTTTTGAAATGACCGTTTTTAGTTCACCTATGTGATAATCAATTATAGAACATCTCTAATGATAGGCAATTCTCGAAAATATACCAATAAAAAAAAATCATCATTGTAAAAGACACAATCAATATATAGCCATTAATTATTTCTGAGAATCTACAATTAAGATATTCTACAATCAAATATTAAAAATATTATTTTTACATGTTTATAAAGTAGTTTTTAGTAAATTACATAGTAACTGAAAACAGATAGAATTAAAAAACAAACCAAAGGGCAAGTCTCTGGCTTTTTGCACACCACTATTATTTTAGAGAAAATGTTGTTCTTTCAAATCGCCTAAATGTTCCAACTAAATAAAACAACATTTTCTGTATAAAAATACTGTTATCCAAAAAGCTGGAGACTTGGCAGATCTGCAAAGGGACATTATAATAGCACAATAGTGGAAAAGTCATGTGATGGCGTCCCTGGTTACAAAAAGCTGAAAAGGCGCAAGTTGTATGAAATAGTAAGGGGAGTTTTAAGTTGCAAAAGTTTGAACTTTATGACAATTAGCTGCAAAATGACCAAAGAAATAAGAATCATAAGCACCACTAGAGCCAAAAACATGAACTAAAAAGGTGCTAAATGGGATCAATATTTTTTATGGATTTTCCTACGTCATTTGAGATCATTTCTATAACTGGGCAATTCCACGGTGTCGGACGTAAAATTTGCACAAAATTTACTCATAAAAACTTAAAATTCTTAGAGATAAAATAATCATACTGATCCAAATATTTTTTTCAATACTTACCTATACATATATAACCATAAAACATAAAAATAATTTCTAGCAAAAATTAAACTTTTTAAAAAATAATATAAAATCTCATAGTGTCGGACGTAAGAGAAAAGGACATAAGAATGAGAGACATCAAACTAAAATCTAAATTTCAGCTGAATGGTTTATTCTGTAATGTTGTAATTATTTTCATATTAAAGAGCACTGATACAAATTAAATAACTCACAAATTTTCATCAAATTAGTGCAATATTAAGTTGCAAAATGTTAATTTAAACTTTAGTGTCGGACGTAAAAACTTGGTGTCGGACGTAAAATGAGCAAAATTAACTTGGTGTTGGACGTAAATAAAGTTTAAAAAAAAAAGACTTAATTAGCATAGTACTTTTATTTTTACGATTTATCTATAATAGTACATTGGACATTGCTTACAATTGTGTTTAATGTTTACATAAGTATTTATAAGTTAACTTTTGGCCATTTAAAATGACCTTCTGCCTTGTGCGTCACAGATACTTCAATTTCATCATCATTTATTTGGGTGATACACCCTGGATAAAATAGAGACTCATATTTGACAACTACCCAGTCATTTAACTTCATAAGTATGGGGGGATTTATATTTATAGAGAAATATGAGTGGAAGAGATAAATTGAAACCCCTCGTCATCGGCAAGTCTCGGAATCCTCGCTGTTTTAAAAATGTTAGAAATCTGCCCTGTGTTTATGAAAGTCAAGCCAAAGCATGGATGACAAGTGATATATTTGTTAAATGGATCCACAAATTCGATGAACGAATGAAAAAGGAGTCTAGAAAAGTATTGTGTCTCGTCGATAATTGTCCTGCTCATCCCAAGGATATCCCAGGTTTACAAAACATCGAACTAGTCTTTTTACTACACAATGTGACTAGCGTGGTTCAACCCATGGATCAGGGTATAATTCATGTTCTGAAATTGAAAAACAAAAGACGTGTCATTGCACGTTACCTACACCAAATAGATCATCGCGAAAAAGATCTATCCTGCCCAACCTGTAAACCTATTAATCTCTGGGACTCAATGCATTTTCTGAGTGCGTCCTCGAAAGACGTAACATCAACCACCATTGAGAACTGTTTCTCTAAAGCTTTTGATATTGACGGCACTTTACAAAATGTTGACATCACAGAAGAGGAGCAGTATCAAGAAGAATGCAAAGATTGGGACTTATTTATAGAAATTGACAATCAAGTTGTCACATGTGAAGTTCGGTCTATCACAGATGTCAAAAGTTCTGATGAACGCAGCTCTTTAGAAGAAGTAGAAGATGACACGGATGAAGAAACAGATGCACCAGTCATACCATCATTCGCATCTGTAATGAGCTCGTTCAGCTTACTTCAACTGTATGCCTCTTCGATGGATTTCCGCTGTTGAAGATTTTTTCTTCCACATCAACAAGGCCGAAAACTTCCTAATAAAATCTCGTCTTAGGTTGCACCAAGCCAAGGTAAATGACTTTTTCTCAACAAACTAAAACTATATCACGATTTTTAAAATGTATTGAATAATTATTATTCATTACATACATTTAGTTTGTCTTTCAAAAATTTTTTATGAAAAATTGTTATTCTTCCCCTTTAAGCATGTAATGCAGAGTTCATTCTAGGCGTTTTTCACAGGGCGCGCCGCCCCGCCCGCCCTTCTCTATAAAATTTGCCGCCCCGGTGGCCCCATCGTCCGAAAACCCCGCCCCGTCAGCCCTTTCACTCGGAAAATCGACCAGGAGAAATAAAAAAGCGCCCTTTTAAGTTAATTTCATTGCTTATTTCAAACCAACTCTAAACTATTTGTAAACATTATGTAACCCGATAGCTTCATTCCTAATCTGTCCCTTTTCACACATGCCCCCTCCCCCACTAACCAAACCCCAACCTCTTTATATACAAACACCAATTACTTTCAGTAAAACTGTAGCTCCCACACTGTCATAAATTTTTCTTTGTCTGTCCTGTACAGTGTCTCGACTACCGTGAAAATTCGCCAAAAAAAGAAAAAGGAAAGATTCCCAGCATCTCGTGGAGGATCCCCAGAAGTGGATGACCCGGGGGTCGTGAGTTGAGACTTCAGAAAATGACCATAAACACATGCACTTTGTCCATAGCAGTGATTTATAGAGTGAAAGAGATGCACACACAGTACTGTGAGAAGTTCACAGGAATTAATAATTTCTTTCCTCAGTTTAATATTACAGCCTGGTATCGACTGCTAGAATCAAAGCCCAAAACTCCCAAAAGATTAGTCATTTATATATTTTTTCGCACTGAAACAAAAGAAAAAGGCGAAGAGAAATATTAAAATATTATCTGTCATATCAATGAAAGAAGTAAAAACTGGCCGTTTTGTCATAAACGTAAATTATTTTCTATTAATTTTAAAAGTTATTCCTCAATCTCTAATGCCCCAAACAGTCAACTATGCATTATGAATAAACAAGGGCAGTACGCAAACCCAGCCTTCTTGAATTGAACTGAACAATGACCTAGGATAACAGAAGATACTACGTATATTAGAAAGTCAATGGACCTGAATGAAAGAAATAATTTAATTCTCACTTTTTTTTTTGGGGGGGGGGGGGGGGTCGGAGGGGTTAAATAAAAATAATTTATTCTGCTACATTGGAGTCTTTCTATACTGCGAAAACTAGGTGCTAATCTTTCTCTTCATACTAATATTTTTTTCTTTCTTTTATTGGGAAAATGCTTTTAGTTTCGTTCAGCACCGAAACTAGCCTTTTTTGCACCCGGTGCAAACATGGATTTCGGCGCCCCCCACCCCTCACATATATGCATTCTTTATAACAAACACACCAAAGAAAATCTTAATTTGGCGCCCCCTTCACCTTCTGTTCTGTTGGCGCCCGAGGCACGTGCCCCCTCTGCCCCCCTCTAGTTTCGTCCCTGGTTTCGTTTGAAGATCTTCTATAATCAATTTGGTTTTAGCATTGTATTTGCCGCGTCACACTTCCGCTTTATTGCTGCTACCGATCGTTGCTACCCTAACTTTATGAAGTCTACTCTTCTATCTTCTTACATTTCCAACTTTGATTCATCGAAAATTCATTCATTTTATCTTGCTTCACTATAAAGGGTTTATTTTTACTATCAGAAATAATTGCCCCTCATTTCATTTCAGATAATGACTCACAATACCGGATATTCTTTAAGAGTCTTAGTTGGTGGTTTTATAATGTAAACACATCGCGAAAGAAACGCAAAATATCAAGTGCATTGAAAGCTAAATGTTTTCTATTTTCATCCTTTATCTTCTTGCTTAGTAAAAGTTTTTGTCCCGAATCAAATTAGCTGGACTAAGTATTTTATTCAAAATAAGTTTAGTTTTCAGCTTATTAATTTTGTTTCAATTTAAAATTCATATTCTTTTTATTCCATAAGTCAAGCAGCAAAATGATCGTACGATCTGCTCTTGCGGCTTGACGTAATGATTCTATACTATATTATTAATTTTTTTTCCCTCTTTTTCTTTTTTTTTTTTTCTTTTTTTTTTTCTTTTTGCAGGAGCAATTTTGCTATTGGAAGTCTCTTCTTTTAAATATAAAAATGATCCTACTAATGTATCAACCAATATTTGCGTTGCTAAGTGCAGAAAAAAACTACTGAGTTGCAAAAAAAGAAAAAAAAAAGAAAACCAATTTTTTTTTTCTATCGCTGTTAGAAAGAAAAAAAAAAATCCTATCTCCTATGTAAGTTAACCAATTTCTTTCAAATTTTCAGCAAGTTGAAATGATAATAAGTTAGGAAGTGTAATAATTTTATGTTAAAATATAACCAGTTTTCAGAAAATTACAATGCCTGCCAAAAATTTCCGCTATACAGAAACTGCTAAGAAAGAGTTGTTTATTAACCTTGCTAAGTGAAATCGGAAATCTACTGTTGTTTACTCAATCAGATCATCAAAACTTTGGATGGATAATGTTTTGCTGTGCAGAAAGGAACCATGACTAGATTCTTTTTTATTTTATCTCTTTTTAATTAAGAGGTGATTTTGAGGCACAATTTTGAGTAAAAAAATATTTTCTGAAATTTACAGCAATTTTTCTGAAAGGTTGCAACAGAGTCTGGGGGGGGGGGGTCCACTCTCGGCACAATGTTTTTTTTTTTTTTTTTTTTTTTTTTTCTCGCGATTCTTTGACAAAATTTAGAGTTTTTAACGCGATTTTTGATAAAATTTGCCTTTTTTTCGACGTAATTTGCGATTTTTTTTAAAGAAATTAATATTTGTTTCGTGAACTATGGATGAAATTTGCGATTTTTCACGATAGTTTGATCCCGTTTTTTCCGCGATTCTTTGACGATATTAGCAATTTTTCTTTGAACGATTGACTATTTGTCGAATATCGCGATGGATTTTATATGCAAATTTTCGAAATTATAACCTTTCTTTTCTTTTCTTTCTTTTTTTTTTTTTTTTTTTTTTTTTTGGATAATTATTGCCTTATTTTTTCAGAAAAATTGGAATAGAATCACTCCTTAACTAAAGATACTTTTATAAAAACTTAGCTTTCATAAGAGAAAAAAAAAAAAAAAAAAAAAAAAAAACCTCAAATTTACTTCCTTTTACTTCAGGTAGCTTCCTTTTTTTACTTTTTTTTCTATTAAAATATCTGTTTTAATATTAGCATTTTTTTGTATTGAAAATGCGTTCTTGACATAAATCATGCCCCCCTCCCCTTTTTCCGGGGGGGGGGGGAGGGGTAAAAGGGGGCAGTAGATTTTTTTTTTCTTTACGTAAACAGAAAATGATCTGAAATCCGGAATCGCCGAAATCCGGGGGGTTCCGCATTTTGGACTTTGTACTTATAAGCAAATCAGTCGAGTTCTGTTAAGACCTAAAAATTCTACTTACTCTTTTTTTTTTTTTTTTTTTTTTTTTTGTGGTCTTTGTCGAAAAATGGAAAACACTATTTGATTTTACACTTTTACAGTTCGAGCATCACTGCACTTATAAGTTAAAAACAATTAAAAAACATATTTGAAAGTAGTTAGTTTGAATTTGAGAAGAAAAATGCCAGTACGACAAAGTGAAAATAAATTTTCAAACGGAGCCGTTAAAAAAATAAACGATGGCCAGCTGATTAAAAAAAAAAAAAAAAAAAAAATTCACATTAGTAATTTTATTTAATAACTTCGTTTGAAAATAATAAAATTGATATTTTTCTGTCAATCAGTTGTTTTAATTTTTGAAAACAAGGACCAAAATTAAGTGTCTGAAAGATTTTATGGATGGAAAGTAAGCAAAATAAGTGTAAATTACGCTGTCCTGATTTTATTGCTATTCGAAGAGAAATCATACAAAAAGTATTGTAATAGCAGGACACTCCCTTGCTCTTCCCCACTGAGAGGCTTTTTCTAAATAACAAAAAATTTTCCCCCACACTCACCCGAAATTGACGTTTCCCCTTCTCCCTCCCCCTTATTAAGTAAGTAAAATATAAACCATTTAAAACTGTTTAATTTAAATTATTTTCTTTTATTTAAATACTTTAATAAGATAAATGAAAAACAAGTGATTCAATAGCTGCTTAAAGGGAAAAAAAAACTTTCTTTTCTTTTGATTCTTACCTCATTAAGCCAAAAATCTTGCAAAGTCTTTTTTCTTTAATTGTTGCTTCATGTTGCTATAACAATGAAAAATCGATCATGTAATTCTCCCCCCCCCCCCCATCCATGATTGAATATTCCTCTGCTCGTCTACCTAACATAAATTTGAAAAAAATTTAAACTCTTATTATTATTGTCTTATTTGTTAATCTTTAGTAATTGATCAGTCATCAAATACCCCCCCCCCCCTTTCTCAAGAAAATATACTACTTTTCCTTTCAGTTTCTACTAATTTGTAAAAAATCATGTTATTCAGAAAGTAAACAACTGTTAGGTTTTTTTTTTTTTTTTTTTTTTTTTTTTTTTTTTTTAATAAATAACAATACGGTAGAAAAAAAATTGTAAGCTTGGCTTGTAGAAGGAAAAGGAAAGGAAGGGGGGACTGGGGGAAATATAAAATTCTAGAAAGGGAAATTAATGATTATTTTATATTGTGAGGGCAAAGTATTGTATTGCAAAGTGTGAGGGGAGAGGGTAAAGGAAGAGAAGAAAATATTTTTTTAGGGATGAGGGAAGTTCGATTAGTTGATTATTTATAACAGGGGTGATTCTCGTCCGAAATTTCCGAAAATTTAAGGCATCCTCTTCCGAAAATTGAAAATTGGGTTATCAGTTCCGCATTTTTGCCAACTTGTACGGTTTTGGGCGCGGGAAAAACAGTTACGTAGAAATGCAAATTTCGTGAAAGGGTCGCCGAAATAGCATACATTTCGGCAATATTTCGTGGAAAAACGACGATTTCGTCAATGTTTTTGTAAACGAACTTCGTCAAAAGATCAATAAAAAACGCGAATTTCCTGTACGGATCGCGGAATAAACGGCAATTTCACCAAATATCGCAGATAAAACGCTGATTTCTTCTGAAGACCGCGGGAAAATGCCGATTTTATAACGCCGATTTCGTTAAAAGATCGCGGGAAAAAACGCCGTTTCCGATAAAAGATCGGTTAAAAATATTTTATGAAAAGAATATTTGAAAAAAAAAAAAAAAAAAACGCCGATTTGTCAAACGATCGCGGGAATAAAACGCTGTTTTCGAGAAAAAATCGCGTAAAAAATGCAAATTTTGTCTAAAAATCGTCGAAAAAAACATGATTTCACTTTAAAAAAACATGGGAAAATGCCGATTTCGTCAAAAGATAGCGGATATAACGCCGATTTCGTTAAAAGATCGTGGGAAAAAACGCCGTTTTCGATAAAAGATCGCTTAAAAATATTTTGTCAAAAGAATATTTGAAAAAATAAGCCGATTTCATCAAAAGATCACGGAAAAAAAGCCGATTTCGTCAAAAGATCGCGGGAATAAAATGCCGTTTTCGAGAAAAAATCGCGTAAAAATGCAAATTTTGTCTAAAGATCGTTGAAAAAACGCCGATTTTACTTTAAAAGAACAAGGGAAAACGCCGATTTCGTCAAAAGATCACGGAAAAACCGCCGATTTCGGCAAAAGATCGCATTAAATCGCCGATTTTGCTAAAATATTTCGGATTTCGTCTGAAGATAGCGGGAAAACGCCGATTTTGTCCGAAGATCGCTGGAGGGGGGGGGGGGGGGGGACTGACGACCCCCCCCCTTAATGTGCCCCTTTTTTTTTCATCGTGCCCTTTTATGGCAAAGTGCGCCCTGCCTGCCCTTGATCCTAGAGTGAACTCTGTGTAATGCATGCTCTTTTCTAAAGATTAGCAAAATTTTCATTTTATTGTATTTTATTTATAGTTTGGCAGAGAGTACTACATAAAGGCATTTTAATTTTTTTACTGTACAAACAGATGGTCAAGAAAATTTTGGAGAAAATAAAATTATCCTTTTTTAAATATTTTAAACTCAAATTTTCTTGAATATTAAAAAATTGTAAGAAATTGGTAAAATAACAGTTATAAATGGCTAAAATACATTAATAACAATGTGCACTTTTTATATGCATTATCATTCGAGAATCTATGAAATCCAGATAAGATACGATCACGCTTAAGATACGAAATGCTCTCTGTCCCTTGATTCGTATCTTAAACGAGTTTCACTGTATGTAGTTTTACATATTTTTAACAACTAAGAACCACGTTAATACAAATTATTTTAGTCTTGCTTCTATTTTTAAACATGTGGTGCACCTAAACCTACTATTACTTTTAGTAATCTTGGTGTCGGACGTAAGTGGTATCGGACGTAAAATATTTTTTTACGTCCGACACTGTTCATTTGAAATAAAAATAATTTTTTGGAATTAAATTTGATTGCATATTTTCAATAGTATATGAAATCACTATTTGCAGGGAAATTAGTTTGTAAAATACTCCAACTAATTTTGTGCAATATAAACTTTTAAGCAATTTGGTGTCGAACGTAATTTTCCTAAACTGCCCGGTATAAAAGAACTACAGAAAACAAAGATATAATATTTAAACATAATTTACATATGGCACATTCTTCTGAAGTATTTTAGCAAGTATCTTAATGAATTACAATTTAAAAAATAGTTTAATTTCACTCCACAATGTCAATTTGTAAAATATCTTATAAATGCGTCATTTCAATATGCCTTATACTACTTCTATTCAAAGCCTTATTACTTCTTTAAACTTGAAATTCTGGATTTGTTTTTATTATTTCCTCATAGTTCAATTTGTGACCTTTAAAATGCTGTCTAATATGTGAAAAATAAACTATTTTGAAAAATTGGTCACCATGTCCCCATTTCTGTGGAATTGCCCAATTCCGTTATTACGAGAACACCCTCTACTGGAATAAATTAAATGGCATCCTCCCGGAGTCAAAGTGGGGGGAGAAGCAATAAAAATGCATAATACAAGCATAGAAAATGCTCTGATTAAATAAGGCAAATTTTATAGTAAATTTTTGCTGGTGGGGATAAACATGGATTCTTGAGCCTTTTTGCGGCATGCATGTGTGTCGCTCGTCCCCGAGGAGTTAAATACTGTCCCCTGAATACTAAGCCTGAGTGCTGACACAATGGCAGCTGTTTTAGGGATATTTTCTTAAAGAGTTTGTATAGTACCTCTATATTTAGATACCAGTATTTTTCAAAAATTTTCTTTGACTAATTTAATCACAACTAACAAAAACTATTAACTATTATAGGTATTGAAGTTCAATAGACCCCTAGAAAAAAAAAGGCATAGTTAAAAAAACTACAACATTCTTTTTTAATAATTTGGGTAAATAAAAAAATTTTTTTTTTTGGTATATTTGATAAAATGTATTTTAAAATATATTAAATGTATCTTTAAAAAATGTATTTTGAAAAAAATTGAAATTTTATGTATTTTTTATTTTTACTCAAAAATACAGGTTAAAATAAGAGAAAAATAACTAAATATTTACTCTCACATTTTAAGCATTTGTCTAGATAGGTACTTGTTTCAAAATATATGAGAATATAAAACAAATAATAATTTTGTATACTCTCTCCCGGATGTTGCAGCTCCAGGAGTTAGTATGCAAAAATGCGCTATTTGTCGATTTTTGAAAATCGCGCTAAGACCAAGAAGGAGAGTAAACTGGGATCGCACCTGTTTTATTTCAAAATTTTAAATGTAAAAATGATTTCCTGATGAAATGAATTAAGATTCATGATTTGAAAGATTTAAAGCCAGCGTGATTAATGGAACGATTTAAGTTAAAATTTATCACTGTTATGATGTGTATATTATTTTATAGTATAAGGGTTACTTATTTGCTGTGATGAAATTTTGGTGATAATAAACGCATTGTTGTTGTACAAAAATTATAAAGCTATCAAAAAATACCACCTTCCTTAATTTTCTGATAGTTAGGAGAAAATTATTTTGAAGTTTGTGGTTTTTAGTCTGCAATATATAGTATATTTTATTTGAGAAATTCCTTAAAATACAGAAACAATTTTTGCAGATTTGAACTTTTAACGAAAGTTTATATGAAATATATACCAATCATGACAATAAAGTATTTAAAACTAAAAGGAAAGATATGGATAAATGGAATAATAAATGGAAAGATATTTGTTAATAGTTACTACAGTTATTTTAATAAAAATGTCTCTGTTAAAAACAGAAACATAGGCATGTGCAAAAAACTAAATCCTTGAAAAAAGTAAGAATTTTTAAAAACATTACTGTTTAATACTTTGTTTTATTTTTTCTCTTTTATCTAATTTAAATTACTGATAGAAATTTATTTCTGAATATTAAAAATTATTTAATTGTTAAATTTCCAACTTATTTTAATACGTTTTAAAAATTGTCTTGCATAGAAATTTTGATTGTTATTTTTTTTTTTTAGTTTAGCTTATTTCATGCTTATAATCTATATATTTATTTTAAAATACAGCAGCCAGGCCTCATCTTATTTTAATTTAAAATCTTTATATAAAATATTAATTCATGTGGTTCTTGAAAATTGCACAAAAATTTTGATTATCATTTTTATTTTTTAGTTTAGTTTAGGGATGCACAACCTGTGGCCCGTGTGCTAAAAGCGGCCCGCGAGTCTCGTCAATTTACAACTGGAAAATCTGCAATTTTTTCCAAAAAAAAATCGTACATTTCGTCAACTTACCGTGGGAAAATATAAAATTTCGTCACTTAAGAATCGCAAGTTCGTTGATCAGCTCGGAAAAACTGAAAATTTCGTTGATCGGCTGTGAAACAATCGTGAATTTCGTCAGTTTATCAAGAGAAAAAAAAAAAATCATGAATTTTAACTTACTTCATAAAAAATGCAGATTTCGGCAAATTATGTAAAAAATCGCGAATTCCTTTGATCAGGTGCGGAAAAACGCATATTTCGTCAATTAATAGTGAAAAAAGCACGCATTTCTTCGATCTGACACTGAAGCTTTATAGATCGGATTCCGAAAAATCGCAAATCTGGTTGGTCGGAGACGATAATATTGCTAATTTTTTTATCACACACGAAAAAATTGAAAATTACATCGATCAGGCTCTAATAAAATAGCAAATTTCGTCGATCAAGTGCTGAAAAATCACAAAATTTGCAATCATTCGAAGAAAAAATTGCAAATTTCGTCGATTGGTTTTATAAAAATCCAGAATTTCGTCAATCAGGCATAGAAAAATCAGGAATTTCGCCGATTTGGAACTGAAAAATCATGAATTTCATTGATAGGCTTTGTAAAAATCATGAATTTTGTGGATCATGCGAAGGAAAATCTCAAATTTTATCGATCAGTTTTGTAAAAATTGAGAATTTCATCAATCAGCTTCATAAAAATTGTAAATTTTGATGATCAAGTTCATAAACATTGCCAATTTTGTCGATCAACTTCCTAAAAATCGGGCAAATTTGTTGATCAAGCGTGAAAAATAATCTAAAATTTTGTTGATCAGGCGCCGAAAAATCACTTAGTTTCGTCGATAGATTTCGTAAAAAGCAAAAATTTCGTCGATCTGCTTCGCAAAAAGTACGATTTTTGTTTATCGGTTTTGTAAAAACCATGAATTTTGTTGTTCAGTCACAAAACGTTCGTGAATTTTCACGATTGGTTTCATAAAAATTGCAAATTTTCTTGATTAGGCTCAGCAAAATCATGAATTTCGTCGATCTTGTGAAGAAAAATCACAATTTTCGTCTATCAGTTTCATAAAATTCGCGAATTTTGTCGATCATGTGAAGTAAAATCTCGAATTTTGTCGATTTGGAAAAAAAAATTGAGAATTTTTTCGATCATGTGAGGAAAAATCATAAATTTTGTCGATTGGCTTTTTAAAAATCATGAATTCTGCTTCGTAAGAATCATTAATTTTCTTCATCAATTTCCTAAGAATTGCAAATTTTGTTGATCAGGCGAGGAAAGATCGTGAATTTTCTCGATCGACTTCGTAAAAACTGTGAATTTTGTCTACTGGTTTTGTAAAAAGTGCACATCTGATCAATCAGGTGTGGAAGAATTATAATTTTTTTATGATCGGACACAGAAAATCAGGAATTTCGTTGATCCTGTGCGGAAAAATCTTATTCATCGACTGCTCCTCTCTCCTTTGTTAACAAAGTTCACATTTTTTTGGCACCAGCCATTTATGCTTGATTTCTAGCACCTTTAATATTGATAAAACAAATTTTACTCTCCTGAATAAAGTCAAAAAATATTTTTATATCTTGAAAATAATCCTTGCTTTATCTGTTGTATAAAAAGTAAAAACTGCTGATATATTCCTACCAACTGAATTGGATATTTCGACTAGGTAAGCAAATTTAAAGGGGTACCCCCCCCCCCCCTCGACACACACACTTCCCTATGAAACTATATTTTTTTTTATCCAATTATGGGCCACAGATCAATTCCTCGAAATCAAATTATCTCTGTGTTATTGATGTGGCCCTCAACCACCCGACATATTTCTAAGTGGCCCTTCTCTTGAAAAGGTTGTGCATCCCTAGTTTAGTTATTTCATACTTATACTTATAATCAATATTTACTTTTAAAAAAAGCAGCCAAGCCACATCTAATCTTGATTTAAAATATGAAATGACTTTAGATATAAATATGAAGTCATATTGTTCTCAAGAATTGTTCATACAGCAATGTTAAATGCCTGTTACACATAAGTTTAACTTTAAATCTGCTTTGAAATACACTTGCATTACTTTAAAAAACTTTTCTGAAGGGAAAATATACAACTATGCTTTAGTCAGGTTTTCACCCACTGTCCTCAAATGCTTCCCAGGAGTATAGACATAATACAATACAGAGGCACTTCACAATGATAATAATATTCTTTTTTCATTTCACAACTAGAGTAAAAAGACACCATAAAAAATAAAGTATTGAGGACTGCAATATATTTTCTAGACAGTCTGAGTTAAGAAAATTAGCAGAGTCAATATATTACAAATAAGTACATAAAACATATCATAATTTTTTTTTTTTAAATAATGCGATAGAAAACTTACAAGACTCAGCATTTCCTTTCTCAGGTGGAAACTTTTCACTATTTGCTAATTTTTCTTTTTCCTTCTCTCCAGAACTTTGACTATCATCATCAGGATTAATACCAGTATCTGGAGCTACATCATCAAAACTGCTATTACTACTCTCATTAAAATTTGACTCTTTAATCTCTTCTGGCTGAGGCACTGTAGTGATTTTTTCTTTAGGTTGTTCTTTCTCTAATGGGGCAACAGTAACAGGAGTATTATCTTCTATATTTGTATCTAATGGATATTTTTGTAATCCGTGTATTGTAGAAGATATAGAAATAAAATTATCATTATCGATATTAGATCCTCCTGGTCCAAACTGACTCTTAAGTGAACTATATATTGCATGAAATTCAGGCACATCTATTTTATTTTCTTCTAAACAGGTTAGCACAATATACATACATTTTGAATTATTATGAAGTAAATTGCTACTTCTTAGTTGTTCATCCAAATATTGCCTTTCAACTGAATCCCAATTAATGAATGTAAGTAGAGTTCTTAAATTATGTTCTCGTTTAACAACATCATGATCCACCCACTTACAAAAAAAATTGAATAAAACATGCTGAGAAATAAACCACTGTTTTTCTCTTAGAAAGGATTCAAGTTTATTAAAATTAAAGTCCAAAATTTCATTTTGCTCAAATATTTCAGTAATATGGCTGTGAATGAATGCTGAAACATTTTTTTGAAGAGCTGGAAGATTGTACTTATCAGCCATATCTTTCACAGAAAGACAATTTGATGAATCCAAATAGCGATCTAAATATTCAGCACAATAGTTTTTTAGTTTAAGAACAAGGAAATGATTAGCTAACCTCAACAATTCTGAAACATTATTTTTATCAATTACAATAGCTCCAGTATACATATAATTTAAAAGCAACTGGAATGCATCCAGATTTTGACAGGTAACAGTAAGTTGTTCTTTAATAATTTTGTGTGTTTTTAACACAGAATCAAAATATGGGCTACATGCTGCTAACACATTTCGGTGGGCTTGAAATTTTTGGCCCTGAACATGAAGCACAATATCACAAAAGCGGCCTGACTCTCTCTGACTCCATAATTTTTCAAACACAATGCATGCTTGCTGGTTTTCTGTAAAATTCATGGCACCAGCAGGTATTAACGTTGAAATAGCCATAAATATTTAATTTAGTAATATATCTAATAATTTATACATGTATATAGAACATAAAATTTATTCATAATAAATGTTAAATTAGATCCAGTATGTGTTTTTATAAAATTACATAAAGTAACACTCCACTGTAACAATCTTAGTTATTAGAATCATTATTCTTCTTAAAATCTCAAACAAATATTAGCATATTAACCAACACAACAACATAAAAAAAAAATTGCAGTTAAAAAACGATCAAGAAATAACTTTTAAAGTTTTAAATGCATAAACATTACGCATGTACATCAAAGCTTCAGCGCAAGTTTTCAAACAATCCGATATTACGGTGGACCAACTAATAATGGAGAAAGAACCGAAACTAAGCCTAAATACAGGGGAAATCTATGAGATTACGTAGGGTTGTTTTAAGAGCATCAAAGAGTGAATATTTTGTAACCGGTCAAGGAAAAAAAGATCAAAGAAAAATGGATGTAACTGAAATTCTGACATTATATGAAACAAACTAAGCATATTATTGATCCCTTTTTTGCAATAAACCAAAACAAAAAGCCCATTAAAATGGGTTTATAAAAATAATAACAATCAATCGATGCCAAAGGCTACGCTTTTTCTGATATGTTGCCGAATGAGGAAAACAAATGTTAAAAATAAACAAACTTTTGTGAGCGTTTGACTGAAAACAAGGAGGTTGAACTTAAACAACAGATGTCGCCACTGTCGAAATTTATCGTTTAACATCGTTTGACATTTATCGGCAAAGATCCAAGTAGGTTCCTTGATTAACAAAACGAGAATGACCAATCAGAGACCTTCACCCTTAAAATTAAAGCTTCTGTTTGATCAATCTCTTTTCGCTAATCAGCGAAAAAAATCTATCTGCTTGTGTTTTTAAGTACTATCTATTTTCTGACCGCTCCATTGACGCTTATGAAACGTTCTCATTTGTCAGAAAATCGAAATCTTTAAAAACAGAGGTAAATTTTTACTACTGTTAAAAATATCATAAAAAAAAAACTCTGGTTTTCAGGACAATCTATTTTCTGACCAATGAGAATACTCCATAGCCGTTTGTGTAGCATTCTCATTAGTCCGAAAATAGAAGTCTTTAAAAACAGAGGTAATTTTTCACGATAGTTACAGTGCCTAGAATATATAGCATAAAAATCGTCTATTCCTTTAAGTGCTCTTGTAAGTTAAAAAGTGCTACTAACTGTATCCCATAAATCGCTAAGGATGCTAAAGGGTGATATGTCCATACGAACGCCATCTGGCAGCTCTTTTCAATTTAAACACTTTATGGCCAGAAATTATAGAATTGTAAGTATTGGAAACTATAAATATAAGATATTTTGCACTGTTATAAGTTAATTTAGTTAACCAATGTCTTGAAATAGGTTAAAGAATCTCCTTTAAAAGGAATATATACGGTTTCTAAATCACTCCAATAATCACTATAAAAAATTTTACCCTTTTGCTGCATCGTCACTCCACCGCTTTTATAGAAAACGATTACTTCAGCCTGTTATGGAGCTTTCTTCTTGGTCAAAAGAGAGATATTCTATAAAAGCGGGGGACTGACGATGCAGCAAAAGGGTCAAGTTTTCTACAATGATGAAACAGAATAGTTTTTGTTTACAAACGTGTGAAAATAAAATAAAAAAACGTGTGAAAATCATGTTTATTTTAGAGCTTTCAGGGTAGGTGCTGCAGCAAACAATGTGCCGTCATGACCTCAAATGATCACATACTACATGACAACGAGAGCAAATAAAGGCAAAGAACACACAGAAAGACAAAACAGAAGTTATATCACCGGCCAAAAAACCAAAAAACGACAAGATAAATCAATGCTGGAAATCATGAACAAAAAATAAATAAATAAAAAGCATTCTAGAAAGTAGGATCTATGCAATTCAACAAGACCAAACAAAATGTCAACACCTGCCATGAACGTATGTTCATGTGCGCCATTGAACGAAAGCAGAATAAAGAAAATGAGAGAAAAGTGACTAAAAGCACCTGCTCCCGAGGAAGAGGTTGAGAAACAGGTGAAAACATCGAATATTAGAGCCAACACAATTCCAAAAGTCAAGAAGAAGGATACCCTTAAAGAAGGTCCCAATCATGAAGAGTCGAATTGACAGACTTCATGGCTTCACGTAAAAGAACGCTTTCAGCTTCGAAGGCACGACAGCTGAACAAATAATTAAATTCAGTTTCTTCCGTCCGCAGAACATAAGGAACAGGTGGGGGATTTTTTATCTTGGAGATATATAAACTTTTATAAGTCATAGTGGTATGGGTGCGTAAACGAGCAATGAAAATGTCTTCTTTACGATTATGAGTCCACTTGTAAATATTCGGTCCAAGATGTGGAGATTAAACTGTATATTTGCAATTATCCCACCAATGCTGGGAACTAGTATGAAGCTGTCCTTTATGAACTTTTTTAAAACTTCAGGGGTCACACCGCTATAGAGCAGTTCACATCACGTGACTTTTACAGGAGAACAATGAAGAAAGGTCTAGGACACACAAACACAAAAAGCATTGATAAAGGTAACGATAGTTGTCCTACAACAGCAGCAAAAACCTGTTCGTGAAGTCACCTTGCACAGCTCTATACACACTGACCGCATAAGAGCCATTTATTGCCAGACTGTCAGCTCTTTCATTAGGGGAAATACCAACATGACCTGAGATCCAGATCAGAGTAATCTTCTCCACGTTACCACAAACTCTGCGCAACGTCTCAAAAAGGTGCAAAATGACAGCAGAAGATTTATAATGGATATGCTTTAAAGCTTCAAGAGCAGATTTGCTATCCGATAAAATAATATAAATGTTACTACACTGTTAAAAATCTGCTGCATTTTGTTGCAACGCACCCCCCCCCCCCCCGTTTGTATAGAAAACGGTTACTTGGCCGTGAAATGGAGCTTTCTCATTGGTTGGAATAGAGATATTATATACAAGCGGTGGAGTGCGTTACAACAAAATGCAGCAGATTTTTAACAGTGTACGTGTAAGGAAACATATGAGGCCTGCTAGGGAATATGATCCTTTAAATTTAGACATCAGTATTTTCTAAAAGTTTTCTTTCGCTTACTTAATCTTAGAAAAGTAAGCCCGAGAAAACTTATAAAAACTATTGGTATTCACATTCAGTATAAGAGCTGAAAAAATGCGACTACAATATCTACCATTTTTGTGCTAGCGCGCAGGTGTAAGGCGTTCCACACACCAGTGAGATATTGAAAAAAAAAAAAAAAAAAACTTGAGACACGCGGCAATTTCACCCTGTTAACAAAGGAAAAACCCTTTAGACCACCAGAATTTTCCTCCTGTCCCACAATTTTTGACGTTTGTCTCAATGGTGTGTGGCGCCCCGAATAGCTAGAAGATATGCACTGTAAAAAATTTGACCCTTTTGCTGCATCGTCACTCCACCGCTTTTATAGAAAACGATTACTTCAGCCTATTATGGAGCATTTTCATGGGTCAAAAGAGAGATATTCTAGAAAAGCGGGGGGAGTGACGATGCAGCAAAAGGGTGTAATTTTTTACAGTGTGGTATTGGATCCAAGTAGATATAGAGCTCATCAGTGGTGACGTCACAACCCCAGAAATTGGTTCAAAACAAACCACAGAGTTAAAAAAACGATTGAGATGAAATATTTTGTTTTATCGTGAAGCTAAAAATTCAACACTGAAACTGATTTAAACAAGTTACAATTCGGCCCAAACACTTGCGGATGGCTTTTAAAACTTCAGCACTTCAAAAATCAGCCTTTGAACGGTATCTGATTTCATATTGAAAGACTTTTTTTGAAGTTATATCGTGCATCTCTAACAAACTCTAAACTCTTTCGGTTTGTATTGACCCAGTTACCATGGAAATGCGGGGTTGAGTTGTCTGTGACGTCACACTGATGAGCTCTATTGCGATGTTAACTACACGAGACTGACAAATCAGAAGCTTCTATTTTTGCTGTCTCTAAAAAATTTTGGCTTCTGATTGGTTGATGTCGTTTCGCTAACAGCGAAAAATCTATCTGGATCCCGACTCATGGTGTGGAAATCGGTCAACTACACTGTTAAAAAATTTAAACTTTTGCTACATCATCACTCCACCGCTTTTACAGAAAACGATTACTTCACTGTATTATGGAGCATAAAATCGATATTCTACAAAGGCGATGGAGTGATGATGCAACAATAGTTTCAAATTTTTAACAGTGTAAAAATGCTAAATAATCATATAAATGCTGAACGATGAAGAACGATAAATGGCAGCGACAACTTGGAGTTCAAACGTAAACATTGTCAATCGAGAAAGCGTTTCGGCCAATGAAGAACTGGTAGATTTTGCTGCGATTAACACTGTAAAAAATATGACTATTTTGCTGCATCGTCACTCCCCCGCTTTTATAGAATATCACTCTTTTGGCCAATGATAATGCTCCATGATAGCCTGAAGTAGTCGTTTTCTATAAAAGCTGTGGAGTGACGATGCAGCAAAATAGTCGTATTTTTTACAGTGCTGTAAAAAATATGACGATTTTTTACTAATCTAGGGGGCGCTGGTTCATCACGTTTAAATCGTCTCACGGAGTGGAATATCTTTTTATGGCGATTGGCATAAAACGACTAAATCCTAGCGGAAGTCCTAACTACCGTGCAGGCTACTCTCGTAACTAGAGCTTAAACAGTTCCGGGTAGGGAAAGTAAAACCACGTGAGAAATGACGCAACACGAATGTCACACGCGAAAAACGCAGATGCTCATAATCTAAATTAATTTTCGTTTTTTAATAGAATTCTTGTGTAATCTTTATTTTAATTTTATTTTTTTAAACATCTGTCATTTATATAATTTTTTTTATTTATTTATTGTTAAACATCTTTTTTTACATGTAATTTTGATATTTTAATATTTTTCAACATCTTTTAAGAAATTTCACCGAAATAAACTACGCTGTAAAAAATTTGACCCTTTTGCTGCATCGTCACTCCATCGCTTTTATAGAATATCTCTGTTTTAACCGATGAGAATGCTCCATATTACAGCGAAGTAATCGTTTCCGATAAAAGCAATGGAGTGACGATGTAGCAAAAGGGTAAAATGTTTTATAGTGTACCTACACTTCTGTCTACTATGGGAACAACAGATGATTAGCGCAAAGCACACCGGGAAAATAAAATATCGCCGATGTCGACAAACTTTGGTAACGAGAGTGCCTTGCATGATAGTTAGGATTCTCGCTAGTATCTAGTCACAAAGCAATGGACGAGCAGCTTTATACCAAAACCGTGCAAAGATGTTTCAATCCGAGGCTAACGAAAAAGACAGGCTGCCGCGGTTCATTCCACACATCGTTTTTTACAGACAGCTGGAAGCACGTGATGCTCGAATGCACCAATGAAGGTGCACGAAAAGAGCATTACGTCATTTTAGCGGTCTGTAAAAAAAAAAAAAAAAAAACTCGTGAAACGCACCGCGGTAGTCTGTCTTTTTCATTAGGCGCGGCGCACATTAAGACGCAGCTGCCACACGAAGGTGAAGCGACATAAGGAAAGGGCATGTTTACAAACAAACACTTCTGTCAACCAATCTACCGCTACATTTTTGTCATAGTGATCATTGTAGGAATCATCTTGACGACGTAGCCCAATCATAGCAAGCAGACAACCATAATAAAATTTGTAGACCAATCAGAATGCCTGAATTCATATGTAGAGTGGGTGCTATAACGAATCACGGGCGAAAACAGCTTGCCCACACTAATAAGAGCCCACAGTGACGTCAGCTGCCCTTTCCTTATTGCTCCGGAAAAAAATTACGCGTGGTAGGTTGTGCGCATATTACGACTCAGTTTTCCGTCACGTTCTTTCATTTTCATATATCACGAGAGACACTCGCACTCGAAATGCTGGAAACTGTGTTCGAAATACAAGTGGCAGACAGGACCTGCGTCAGAAAAACTGCGCGTGAGTCAATATGCGCTCTTCCATTCATTTCAAAATCGCGTGACGTGGAATCTGCCCCGCGCGTGTTGGCTGTGACTCAATGTGCGCCTCTGTTTAGCCTCAGTTTCAAGCGGTGTGACGTTTTAAACGTCATGAACTAGCCTTGTATGGGCGTGTTCAGCGCAACTTACTAAAGTAACCAATGTTACCGACCGATTGTGGGGCAATACGAAAGCGAATTCTGGCACCAATGAAAACTAGCCTGTTGAATTGTAGATGACGTCACACTTCGCCTTGATTTTCATTTCGTACTTGTCTACAATCGGTAAGTTACCGGTACGTGACCGGTAAGTTGTGCTGAACACGCCTTATGTCGTTGGTATTGTTAATATTCAGGGGGCGGTGCCTGGGAAGACGGTTACTTGAAAATGTAAACACAGCTTAAGTACCTCTGAACACATTCATAGTTCTGTGTTATTCATTGTGTACAGGTAGCCTCTACTTTTTTAAACGTAAGTTAAATCATCTATACGCTTTTCAATGGACTGATTTAAAAAAAAAAAAAAAGACAAACATTAAATTTGGAAAAGAAGCTCTGCTTTTGACTTTTTTATTCAAAAGTTATATTTTAAGGATGGGGCTATGTATTTTTGGAATTTAAATAAAATATCTCTTTATAGAAACTGATTTTCATAAAGCCTTTCATATTGACTCAAAATTTATATTTAATACAATTTTTTTGTCAATGAAATCAGATCGCCTTTTACAGCACAGTTTAATTATTTTTCGAAATAAACTTGTAGGAAAAGGATTCATACCCAATTGCTTCTTTTTGTTGTGTGTGTGTGTGTTTAAGGCTCTAATTTTCTTATAATTGCTTGCCATAAACATGCAGCTTATAGCATTTTGCTTAAGGGGAACGAAGCGTTTTCGTTTTTTACCGAAATATTTGCATTCAGTGTAGCTTTTTTTCATTTTGAAGGCCTAAACATTGGAGTTTGATGAATGTTTTCATGTAAATTTAAACGAACTGTACCAGTTTTGATATTTATTCTTGATTGGAAAAGTAAATTTACTCAATCACAATATAGGGCGGCAGTAGCGAAGATTTTCCGTTTAGTCTGCAGATTATTATCAGGGCAATAATTATTTCATTTATTTGCATTTTTTTAGAAAATAACTAAAACGTATGAAAGCTCCGATGATAAAGGTGCTAAGTGACAGAAAAATCATTTTGAGAAACTGTGCTGTAAAGCTCTAAATATCTATTTGCATTCATAGTTAAATGCCTGTTTTTATCAATTAAAATCATTGCCAGTATTTTTTTCTTTTATTCAAATAGTGATTTAACAGATTGTAGAGAACCATTGATCTTCAATCGTATGATTCTCTTTTTTTAAATTTTCATTTCCATCTTTTATATGAGCGCTTCATATAAAAAAGCCATTATAGTAGGGTCATTCCACACGAATCCAACCAATGTGTGTTGCACCATAGTCACAGATTTTTTTAAATTTTTTATCATAGACAGACATAGTAGGGAAACCTTCCTTCAAATCTGAAATTTAAAAGTAATTTTCGCAATATTGGCTGAAATATAGCCATATGAAAACTGACCATTTTTACTAAATGGCGGCCATCTTGGAATTTCATCAGTGTCTAAAAGTGCCCATAACTTGACAACTAATGGCTCAAATTTTATATATCTAGTACCAATTTGAAGCTATTTGTACAAAGAATGCATATTTTACATCAAAACAATAGTAAATTTTCATATATTTACTTTTTATTATGTGCAAACTGAAAATATCGCCCCAAAAAATGCCGATTGTTATGGCCCATAAAAAAAAAATTAATCATCATGAATTTTTCTGAAACTTGGTAAAAACATTGCTCCATGTGTGTGCTTTAAATAATAAAAAAATTGGAGAGATAAAATCTATTGTTTAAAAATAAATGATTTTTTACATTCAAGGTGTCACTAACCAAATAATAATAATTTTAGAATGTGTAAGTATTCCTAATTTAAGAAATATTGGTTAAAATAAAATTATCTAAAATCTAAATTAATGTAAATGTATATTCAAAACTTCTTTTGCACTAATTTTGTAGGAATTCTCCTCCCCCCCCCCCCCCAAAAAAAAGTATACAATTGGAAAAACTTTTACACTGAAAAATATAAGAAAATAATTAAAGGAATATAATGTATAATTAGAAAATACTTGCAAATGCAAGACATATAAATGAGGATTTACGTTACATATAGAGGAGAATGGGGTGGAATGGGACAGTAGGTTTTTCTCTTCATGTATACTTCTGAATGTTTCATCAATCGCACATTACATTAAGCAATAGTATCCCAATCTTCAGTTGAAAAAAGTAGCTGATTGTCGTAAGTTTTCAGTTGTATAAAGAAAAAAGAATCAAAAGTTAATTTACTTCATATACTTCTTGTACTTTCTGTGTATTAATGATTTGTTTATGCATAGATGTAATAGTTCTCCTATTTATGGAACATTATATTGTATATTAACTATAAATTATGCCTAAAAGCAGTATTTCTGTTTATAATAAAAGAAGGTAGAGAGAGTAATGGGACAAGTCTAATAATTACTTTTTAATAAGATGAATGTAAATTGCTAATATGCAAATACTTTTAAAGAGTAGTATATTAATTACAGCATTGAAAATAAATTCATTTACTTCAAAATATAAATAAATTGAACAAGTGATTATAATCTCTAACAATCCTGAATTATCCTTTGAGTGATAAAGATACTGGAATTTGATGTTGTAGCACGGACATTATCAACCTATAATCTTTGTTAGATTGTAGATATAGCCATCACTAGAATAATTTGTTTCATATAATATGTTGTCTTATAGTTGTCTCATTCCTGCCTGTTAGTGGGGAGGTATGGGACACATTTTGAAATTTACAATTTCTTTAGTTATAAAATTTTTTAGCTATATTGTTAAAGAACATTAAAAAGTGTTTTATTTTGTATTCAAAAGATCGAAATTTTTGTTTTTGTGTCAAACAAAAAAGATTTTCTAATTTTTGTAAAAAGTATCCCTTTCCTGGCATATTCCTAAAACAGCCGAGACACCTGATTTTGGCGATTTTTTAACTCGCGCCAAGCATCCACGAGCGCCAACCGAGTTTTCAGCAACCTAGAGATTCTCTCCATTCACAACTCGTGTTTTTCGGAAGACAATTAGCGACATGCTCGGTTTCAAGGACGATTCCTTTATAAAAAATATTCTTTTTACAATTTACAACTATTTAACTTCTTTTACCACGAATTTTCTCGAATTATACAAAGATTTCTTTCCATATTTTTCGAATTTTAAAAATTTACCGTTCCCGATCTACCGATTTTTTAAAAAAATTCCACAATAAATATATAAAACCATTGACTTTCTAATCTACTAATAATATACTAATAAATCTAATTTATAATAATGAAACTTTATATGCACCAGTTTCTAAAACAAAATACAATAGCCATAAAAAAATTCACTTACCTTTACTTATTTACATTACGGAATCCTACAAAGAGGATACTTTATTTTATTTATTTATAATTTATCCAAGAAAATAAATCACGCGTTCCAAACTAAAAATCTATCAAACAAACTAAAAGAATTCTTTCTGCTTTCAGATATCGTTTCATGCGGCAGACTATTCAGTAATTACAAAATTCGAAGCTTTTCTAGCAATAAATAAACTAACATCAATGCAATGTTTTCATCTAATGTCCGGTATTCAGTTAGATTTTGCGAATACAGAGATAACAAAACGAGATTGAACAATCAGAAACCGGCATTTTTACAAAGTTTTTTCTTTTTGAAGTGACCGAATTTTCTGATTGGTCAATCTCGTTTCGCTAACAGCACAAAATCTATCTAGATTTCGGCTATGAAAAATACTTTTGTTCCTTAAAAAAACTCAGCGTAAAAAACTATTTAATCACTGTAAAAATTAAAAGAAATTAATTTTAAAAACACATTGCGTACATTCAAGCGAATTATTTTAAATTGGGGAATTTCTTATTTGTGTATTTTACAGATATTGTTTATTTCAATAAACAGTCACAAAAATAATTGTGTACTTACCAGCTCAGTGCGAAAGAGGGGGGGGGGGGGGGGCGCCAAACTGAGACTTCGACCCGGTCGCAGTTTCCTCTTCGCACGCTTCCTTCCATACTTAAAAATTCTGGAAAAACAACTACTTACTAGAGATAAAAATTACAGAGAAAGAATTTTAAAATTTTGCTGCGTAAATTTGCACAAAGTTATATAGATTTTACAACTTACGTTCGTGAATTTCACAAACATTTTATTTCTAAAATTTAGTAAGGATATTTATCAAATAATTTCTATATCATATAATTTTAAACTGACGCATTATGAGTGTATTAAAACAACAACAAAAAAAAAAATCAGTGGATCTACGAAACTTGCTGTGCAGGAATCGCTAAAATGCACGGAACTCGTCAACACCGCAATTAGTAACGCATGCATGCGCGCCCATTGAAACAAAACCAAAAAATTGCTGGATTCATGAAACTCGCTGTGTTAGAATCCCTAAAATGCACAAAACGTGTCAAACCTCCGTTAACTAACGACACTGAAACCGAAAAATTATTCTCTGGATGCACAAATGTCGCATTGAAGAAATTTCTAAAATGAGCAAAATTGCGGTTATTAATGCAGATATCCAACTATTAAAATCTTTGTAAATTTGTACGAAAATACGGGATAAAAATTTGAAATATTTTTTTATGTATTTATAGTACATAAATATTGCGCGAATTTTTAAGTAAAAAAGTTTTTCTGATATAGGAATTCGCTTTCAGTAACATTAACACGTCATTTCAATTTTTTAAATAAAATTGACAAATCATAACTTAAATCATTGAATATTAATTTCGAGAAAAGCGTATCCTCAATATATTCGTATGCCGTACCGCATATTTGTTTTCAAATGTATGTTATTATTTATTAAAATAAGCAATATCTTTAAAATAACACGAAAAAAAAAAGGCTGGGAAAATATAGTCACATATATAATGCAATCTCCCTTTTTTAATTTAAACAATAATAGACTGATGTAACAATGGCATTTCATAAAAGCCAATCAAACAAAAGATAAGAAACCGTGTAATCCGGTTAAACCGATCAAAATTCCTGAACTAACAACTGTAGGAACCGATCAAAATTCCTGAATTAATAACTGTAGGCGTGGAAAGAATTCAGAAAAGGATCCGGTAACGAGAAAAAGCCATTTATCGCCTCGCCAAATTCAACGATGCCAAGTGTCCCGGGAGTTTTAGGATTATGCCCCATTCCTCCTCACTCTCCCCTATACATAGAACCTATTTAAGATATTTTTTTCACTAAAAAATGAAATTTATATTTTTTATTTTATTTAAATTACACAATTGAATGAATTCAACTGTGATTTACAGCTAGTATTTCTCCAATATTTCAGGGGAAAATATTATGTGGCTTTGCTTTTTTTTTTTTTTTTTTTTTTTTTTTTTTTTTTTTAAATGTAGTCTATTATAGCAATGTATTTAATATTTATGTAAATATGTTTTGAGAATTATATTTTCATATTTTAAATGAAATAAAAAGTATTGTAGAAATAAAAAATTACTTGTATTTTAATATATGAATATTTAATATAAATAGCTGCAAATTGATATTTCTTTATTGAATTATATAATTATACGCACAATATATTAATTTAAATGTTAGAAAATTTTATTTTAACTATTATTTCTTAAATTAGGAATTTTTACAGATTCTAAAATGATCATTATTTGGTTAGTGACACTTTAAGTGTAAAAAATCATTTATTTTTAAACAGATTTTACCTCTCCAATTTTTTTATTATTTAAAGCACACACATGGAGCAGTTTTTACCAAGTTTTAGAAAAATTCATGATGATTCATTTTTTTATGGACCATTACAATCGGCCCTTTTTTGGGAGATATTTTCAGTTTGCACATAATAAAAAGTAAATAAATTAAAATTCACTATTGTTTTTATGTAAAATATGCATTCTTTGTACAAATAGCTTCAAATTGGTACCAGATATATAAAATTTGAGCCATTAGTTGTCAAGTTATGGGCAATTTTAGACACTGATGAAATTCCAAGATGGCTGCCATTTAGTAAAAATGGTCAGTTTTCAAGTGGCTATATCTCGGCCAATATTGCGAAAATTACTTTTAAATTTCAGATTTGAAGGTTTTACTACTATGGCTGTCTATGATAAAAATAAAAAAAAATCTGACTAGGATGCAACAAGTTTTCTTTAAATTGGTTGATTTCACATGGAATGACCCAGTATTCCCTCTAATACTTTGTTCACATAGAGGTTTCATTTACCTAAACATCTCGAGGGGCATGAAGATTTCGCACAAACTGAGCGAATTTTTTTATTGTATTTAAAGATTCCCCACATATAAGAAAACTATTTGATCAAGCAAAGCTTTGTATACATAAATGCTTTCACAGGAAGATATAGAAAATGTACTATCAAAAATCCATAAATATACCTACTGTTAACGCCCTTTAGGGGCAGTGGGATATATTTTATCCCACCTAATTTAAACAAGATTCGCATCGCAAATTTTTAACGATGTTGAAAAATTGTCCTTCTTTATTTTATGAGTAAATTTTTCTGTTATTCCGGCAAGAATACAATATTAGAGGCATTTAACCCTCAAGAGTTTTGTTCTATTTGATTTTTTTTTCTTTATAAACAGAGTACAACATTCCAGAAAAAGTCTCTCATTTACAGACTTTTTAATTCATGAAAAATAGTTTTTAATGCGCTGGACCCATTTGGTAAGGGGAGAGAATCTTTTCTACACCATCGTGTGGTAAATTCACAATGTAATCGTCAGTGTATCAGTGTTCACGAATTCAAAGCAAATAGAATACTTATTCACTCTGCATAAAGATGAAGAGTTTCTTGGAATTCATTTGACGAAAATTAAGTGGTTTAAAGAAATCAAATTTTGTCATTTTAAAAGCATTTACAACAACATGTTGAAGCTGTGTAACCAGAGTTTAATTCTATTTTCCTTCAATTTAAAAATTGTCTTATTGAGCTCTTTGATCCAGCTTTTGAAAGTTTTTTAATGTGAATATGTGTAGTATTTGATATATGGAATGAAGTTGACTACTAAAGCATTTTTGGATAATCTTTTCGGTATTCGACATTGATTTAATTCCGCCATCCATAAATTTTTGAACAAGAACATATCTTATATTCTCCGATATAATATCCCAAATAGTGTATGCTAGTGTCAGGTTTCTGACGCTAGTGAGCAGGTACCTTTTCAAGATTACAGTTATCTGGTACTATCTTTTCACTTATTTAATGTATTTCACATGTATAGCTTTTTACTTACGCTGGCATAAGATACTTTCTTTGTCTTGAAGTTAACTTGAGAAATTATAGCTGATCCCTCTTGTACGAGCAAATATCATTCTATCAATGAATGGCAGTTTCCCTTTCTATTCAAGAACGTACATCACAGATAAGAAATTAATGAAGTACCGGACTATCTAGCCTAGGGAGAAATTTGATAAAAGGTGTCCCTTCGGTCAAGAATCTAGCCCTTTTTTGTTTTCGAGAGAGTAGCTGAGAGAGAAAGTTAGTTCTGCGTAGACCCCTAAGTGCGTGGTCGATTTTTGTCAAAGTAGTTTTTAGGTAGATTTCGTATGAAATACTACCTATTGCATTCTCTCCCATGTTGGAATTTCTGAAAAATTTTTGCGGATCTACACGAATCATGACTCCTAGACCCCAAAACTACCATCAGTAAAAAAGTTTATCTATTTATCTATCTATCTATCGGTGTATATCACTTTCTTCTAGACACGATAACTTCCATAATTATGCTCAGATCTCTTCAAACTTTTACATAAAATCAAGAGGCATAAAATCTCGGTCGAGTTCGTTAATGGGCAAAATCGGGCCAAGGGTGTGGAAATTAGGAGGGTTTTTGTGAAAACACAAAAAACGCGATAACTTCTTAATTAAAATAGATATCGAATCAGTTTAAAGTTTATATTACTTCTAAAAAATGGGCAAAAAGTTTATGCATGACAGATTTTTGATAAAGTTAAAAATGGGCTCAAGGGCGAAAAAAACATGGTTTTTGGGAGAAAAAAAATCATAACTTCGTCAATTCTCAAGATATCAAATCCAACTAAATTTTATATAAATGCACTCAATATTATCTAAAACTTTTGTATTTACAAATTTTTGATAGGACCAATTTTTACCGATGAAAAAAATTAAAAACGAAAAGAAAAAGGGGGGAGGAAAAAGAAAAAAACCCATAACTTACTCAATTCTTAAGAAATCAAATCTAATTAAATTTTATTTTACATCTGCACAATGATATCTACAACTTTTATATTGACAAGTTTTTCATAGAACCAATTCTTATAGCAAAAATAAATTAAACAAAAATAGAAGTTGGAGAAAAAATCTCAAATCCAAACTGCTTATATTCTGACTCATTTTAAAATTCATTTTTGATTTTAAACGCATCCAAATGACAAATCCTCTTATTTAGGAACTATATAATGCGACGTATTGGCCAATTTTTTGATAAAGGCAGAATATATTTTTAAAAAGGCTGCCAAAAAAGGTATTTTGAACAGATTTTCCGAAGTTGTCATTAAAAAGAAGTATAACAAATTGCGTTTATTCTGAGTCATTTTTAAATTCATTTTTGTTCTCAAACCCATCCAATTTGCAGGTCCTATTATTTAGGAACTATATAACTTGTTAATTATATAGTTTTTTTATAAAGGCAGAATATATTTTTAAAAAGGCTGCCAAAAAGCGTATTTTGAACAGAATTTCACGAAGTTGCGATTGAAATTTGAGGAAATTTAAGAAATTGCGTTTTTACCGAGTCATTTATAAATCTTTTTTTGTTCTCAAACGCATCCAATTTACAGGTTCTCTTATTTAGAAACTATATAATGTGACAGAGTGGCCAGTTTTTTGATAAAGGCAGAATATATTTCAAAAAAGGCTGCCAAAATGGGCACTTCGCACAAAATTTCCCAAAGCGATCATGATTAATAAACTGTGGGTATTCAAATAACAAATTGGTTATTTTATGACTCATTTTTAAATCCAACTTTGCTCTGAAACACATTCAATTGACAGTTTTTTGTTACTTAGGAACTATAATAATGTGCGTATTTTTAAATCCAATTTTGCTCTGAAACGCATTCAAATGACAGTGTTTTGTTACTTAGGAACTATATATAATGTGCGTATTCGTCGATTTTTTGATAAAGGGGTGAATATATATTTTTTTAAAAGCTGTCAAAGTGAGCACTTCGCAAAAAAATTTCCCAAAGCGATCATAAAAGAATTGAGGTTGTATTCAAATAACAAATTGTTTATTTTATGACTCATTTTTAAATTCAATTTTGCTCTCAAACGCATTCAATTGACAGTTATTTGTTACTTAGGAACTGTGTAATGTGCCGTATTGGTCAGATTTTTGATAAAGGCTAAATATATATTTAAAAAAATCTGTCAAAGTGGGCACTTCCCACAAAATTTCTCAAAGCGATCTTGATTAAAGAATTGTGGATGTATTAAAATAATAAATTGGTTATTTTATGACTCATTTTTAAATTCAGTTTTGCTGTCAAATGAATTTAATTAAGTTTTTTGTTATTTAGGAACTATATAATGATCATATTGGTCAATTTGTTAAATAAAGTAAGAATGTAATTAAAAATATGTTGCCAAAATAGGCATTTGAGTAGGATTTCGTTTAAGATGATTTTGATAAAACCAGTTCTTATAGGAAAATGAGATTAAAAAATTTTTAAAAGCGGCTGAATAAAGTAGTTAAACTGGGTTTATCTGTAATCATTTTTTTTTGTTGTTGAGATGAAAATTTTTCGAAATCTACCTCCGCCTATAGGCCATGCCGAAAGGGATTTTTGGACGTAGTGTATTGAGATGTGGACAAGAGCGTACGCTTTTGTACACACCGTAGCCGGTGAAACGAAGGGATCAGGGATTGATCCTACAATAAATATACTTAAATACCCTAGTTTAAGAGGGACATAGGTATTTGAATAAGTGGACCCGGTACGCAGAAATTGCTTGCTATATGTAACTTTAGTATCGAGCCGAATCGTCGATATCAACCTCTTAAATGTAAATGTTTTGTTCATGCATAAATAATTTGCAAATTTATCGTTACGTGTAATTAAATAAGTTTAGCACGTATTTATATGGGTGGTGGCAACATATCAAAGTAATTTTTTCGAAGTCTGTGAGTGGCGATCGTGATTTTAGGAAACTTCATCAGCATGTGTACTAAAAAAGAACGCAGCAATTAGATTCAAGCTTTTGTGTTATTTTATTTATTGTTGTTTCATTACCACAGCCCGGTTTCCAACTTTAAATTACACTCTCTCATCTTTTTGAATGTCAACTAGTTTCCGATACAAAGATTTAAAAAATCCAAATCTTTTTAAAACTACAATTAATATTTCTGCAGTTTTACAAAACACAATTTTAAGATATCCCGATTGATTAAATAATAAATTTAAAAAAAAAATTGCAAACCGAAGCGATTCTAAACAATTAAGAAATGTTATTCAAATACAAAATGCCAATCTGTCTGTATTGTTCAGGAGTCTGAGATGTTTTAAATAAGAAATTGTCTTTAATCCAAAAATTTTAAGTGTACATAACTAGTTTTTATACAAGCACAAATTTATTTAAATACGTTTTCCGGTTTTAAACTTAGGCATATCACACACTGAGCAGACATGTGACAATAAAGCGTGAGCCGAGAGACATTTCACCCTGTTAACAAAGGGAAAACCGATTTGAATAATCAAATTTGCCTCTTGTCATCTGCTTTTGTCGCTTTGCCTGCTCGGTCTGCGATATGCTTTATTTTGTTTTGGCCAGACTGTGGAAGAATACGGGGACTTCGCTTTTAAAAACGTTTGAACTGCCTAAAACTGATGACTTTACCATACGTAAAATTTTATTAACATAAAAATGAGAAAACCTTAATTATTTCGCCGGATAAACAAAATTATTCGATTCGACATATGCAAAACCGGTTAATATATACAAAATTTTAATATACATGCACTGTAATTATTTAAGCAGTTTATATATACACCATATGACCATTAATGACCAGACACTTTCAATTTTAGACATTTTGTTGAATATTTAAAATGTACTGGTTGGATTCTTCAGGAACTTCAAGATTATAAAGATTGTTTGACCTATTAATTTATCAAAGTAAATTTAATAAGTAGGACAATTATGGTGCCGACAAAAATCAAAGAAAAATAATATTTGGGATCATACTGTATATTAAAATGCACGAAATGATCTGTCGCTGCTGAATACAAATACTTGGATACTGTACAACATGGTCACTGATTTTTGTGAGTGGCAAAATAAAGTAGAAACAATATACTGCTGTTGGAATATATTAAATAATGAATTATGAGTAGTTGTATAAAATTTTTATCTGCGCATGTGTGAATGATAACAGCTATCATTTTAAATAATTTAAGTCTACTCTATAGAGCAACTCGTAAAAAAAATCCAGTCAAATATCTTGAAAATTCAGAAAGTTTATGGCGATAAAAGTGAGCTGATTTTTAGTATATTCATGGAGATAATGCGATTTTTTTGAAGAGTTAGAAAAATTCTAGCATGTTTTTGGCTTATATGATGCAGGCTTTTCAATCAAATTTAACGCCAGTTTCAGAAAAATTGGCAAAATAAAGTAGAAACAATATACTGCTGTTGGAATACATTAAATAATAATGAATTATGAATAGTTGTAAAATTTTTTTATCTGCGCATGTGCGAATGATAACAGCGATCATTTTAAATAATTTAAGTCTACTCTATAGAGCAACCCATAAAAAAAAATCCAGTCAAATATCGTGAAAATTCAGAAAGTTTATGGCGATAGAAGTGAGCTGATTTTTAGTTCTCTAAAAGCAGCTGAATAACAAGGGATTTTCCACAAATTATCAATTTTGATTAACTGACTTTTACATAAGTTAGTATTTAATGAATATCAATGAGAAGATTTGGAACAAATGCTTAGATTTTTATACTTCTTTTTACCATGGAATAAAATCGTTCTATTAGTCATCCAAGAAGATCTGAAGCACCAGTAAAAAAATTAAGATTGTTAATTTGTGGAAAATCCGTTATTGCATTTGGAGACAGCTAAAAATTGGCTCACTCCTATCTTTCTGAATTTTCATGATAATTGATTCGATTTGTTTTATTAGTTGCTCCATAGACTTGATTATTAAATTATGTAAAAAGATTGTTGTTGCCGTTCGCGCATGCGCAGATAAAAATAATTTTATACGACTACTCGTAAAATATTTACTGTATTGCACTACATTATTTCTCCTACGTTTTGCTGTTTTATTTTTTTAACTGGTGTTAAATTTGGTTAAAAACCTTGCATGATATAAGCTATAAACATACCAGAATTTAACTTTATAAAAAAAAAATCGCCATATCTTCATAAATATACATGCTTTTCTTACAAAATTCAGTGGATATATTGTAAAGTATCAGCATATTTGTATCCTGCAGCGATAGAGCATTTCGTGCATTTTAATGTAAAGCGTGATCCCAAAGTTATTTTTCCTTGATTATTTGTCAGTCCCTTAATTGTCCTTATCAAATAAACTTTGATAAATGAAGTCAAACATAATCTTTTGAATCCTGAAGTTCCTGAAGAATCCGACAAATATATATTTTAAATATTCAACAAAATCTCTAAATTTGAAAGTGTCCGGTCATTAATGGCCATATATATAATATACAAATCATAAAGGGCAGCTAACGTGATCCTATGGATTGACTGCCTTGCTAATGTTTATAATAATAGTTAAATATAGTTTTTCCTCTTTAAAAAGCATTTCAACGTTGGTTAAATTAAATTTTCTGTTATATTATCTTCGAAATATTTTTTAAACTAATCTGTTGATTTTTCTCTTGACTATTTTAGAAAGAAATTTATCAGCGATAACCGCAAAATATTTTTTTCCATATTTAAATTTTAAACATTAAATTCACATACTCAATTTTAGGTGCATTCATAATTATTTTTTTTTTTCAATTTAAAATTAGGTACACAGAATTAGGAGTTAAAAAACATTTTTCTTTTATATGCACTTGATACAAAGTTTCTAGAATATTTGTTTCGTCTGCATCTTAAAAAGTGGCTGAGTTGTAGCACTTTGAATTTCTAGTGTGGCTGACATTTTGAAATGATCCGATTTTTGTCACGTGATAACACGCGTATTAATGAACCGATTTGGATGCAACTTGGTGTGTAAATAAAACATACGAATGTCTCGATAGAGTTCATTGGACAACTTCATCCGCCGCCTTGTTGCAAAATAGACCATTTGATTTTTTATTTATTTATTTAAAATGAGATGCAAAAAAATTATAAATTGAAACAAATTTTTTTTCTTATGTATGTGTGTGAACTTGATACTAAGAATTCGGAGCATTTTTTTGTTTTGTCTATATCTTAAACAATGGCTGAATTGTAGCACTTTGATTTTCTAGTGTGGATATCATTTTAACCCGGGAGAACTCGCTATGAGAATTTCTCTCACGGTGCCCAGTTCTTTTCTTTTACTTTACAGTCATTTAATATCAAACTTTTTGTTTGGCTTAGTATTTTTATTCAAAAAAGAGGTAAAGTAATCGAAATCACATTTTGAATTTTATTAAAATGAAAAATAGTCTTAAAAAAGGTATGATGGAGAAAGAAAATCTCATGCGCGAGTTAAATGATTTGATTTTTGTCACCCGATAATATGCACATTTTTGAACAGACTATGATATACTACAATAACTTAGTGTGTGCATAGAAAAAATCATTGTCTTGACTAAGTTCGTTGGCCAACTTCATCCTCCATCTTGTTCAAATATGGCGGCCATTTAAATTGTCAATAAACTTTTAAATTTATAATGTAAAAAAAAAAGTTTTTTCTGAAGTGTTTGATCTTAGCCCATTAATGCCCAGATTATTTTCGTCATTAAAAATGAAATTTTGTGTTTCCCACGACTTTTAAAAAACGAATAACTTTTAGCTTAATTTATTGAGGAATTTGTCTCTTGGAAAATAGTACTTATTTTTCTTTGTATTTATTGGTGTGAAAACTGCTTTATTGCCTTTTTTAAAAGCGTCCCTAAAAAGGGACGCTAGGCACTAATGGGTTAATACAAGGATAACGGAGCATTTTTTATTTTGTCTTTTATCTTAAAAATGGTTTATATAAAACAGTTTGAATTTTTAAAGTAGGTTACATTTTGAAAAATCTATTTGCCTGCGCATATATTAGCCAATTTCAATGTGAGTGAGCATGTGCACAAGACTAAGATCTCGGTCAAGCTCATTGGTTAATTTCACCCATCATATTGTTTTAAATTGGCAGGCACTTCATTATATCGCTGAATTTTGCAATCTAATATAAATCGGTTTAAATAAAACCTGCTTGTATAAAGTTGATTAATTTCCCGAAATTCCCATTCATATTCAGTACTAACAAAAACAAGTATTTAATCCTCTATTCTCATGTCTGACTAATTTGAGCTTTGTATGGTTGAATAATATAACTTAAAAGGAAGGAATATGAAAGTTACCTCTTCCTCCCGGTACTGGTCGGATGGATTTTATAGGGCCACACAAAGGTATTCCATTACATAATGGTAGGGGAAAACATTGTTTGGGGCGCATTTTAATACTATTAGTCTATTTCACATTTATGAAATTGATATACGTTGCTGAGGTTTACTACAAGTTACATCCTATATAATAGTAAGAAGATGGTATTTAGAGGGATACACAAAAATTTTGGCTACTATACTGTAACCGATATACTGTATACGATTACACCAAGATCCGACTATTTTTAAAACTTTGTTATTGTACGAACGCATCTCATTTGCTACTTTTGACGTTGTTAATTTAAAATTACGAGTTTATTCACCTATTAACACCTTAAAACACAAATTTAACATTTGTCATTTTGTTCACAAAAAGTAGACCTATACAATATATAAATATAAAAGTTATGTTAATGAGTTGTTCGGCAAGTATTTTCTTTTAATTATTATTTTTAACGGTTTAAAAATATTTAGTGCATTGCACATTTAATTCCAATAAATTTTCCTACTTCCTCATTTACTTTGAGAATACGATATTTGACACCTTAAATTTAAGTCTCGATATTTAATAAACATGTTTTAATGGTATTTTGTGTTTTATTGTGACTTTAGCCGGAGCAGTTTGACTACGTCTTAATAATGATTGCTGAAAATAGACTTTATAATCTACGATTAATATCGAAACTTCCGAAATGAGAATGGAAACATGTATTATATTATATTAATGCACCTTTTCCATAATAATCCACATAAAATGCTTATTACGTAAACAGCAATCTTAATTTTTTGGTACAGACCCCCCCCCCCCCCTACCAAATGTCCGTCCTTTTTTATTTTGATGTATCAGCAATCCCTCCTAAATTTGCAAATCCTTTAAATTTTTGGGGACAAGCAACACGTATACGTGCCGCAGAAAGGCTTAAGATTCCTGTTTATTCGCTCCAGTAAAATTTTACTGCAAATTAAGCGAAGATTCTGAGAATATCGGACAAAATAGTATTATAAGCAAAAACGACAAAGATAAAATTATCGCAACTTGGAATGAAATTTCCCTTTTTGAAAATTGTTTCTCTATCTATACTTGTGAGTCATTATATTTGGAAATGAATGATATGAAAACTTATCGCATGTTTAATGATTCAAACTAGCTTTCATTCCGTTAAAAGTAACTAGGGATGAACTCAATGTTAACCATTTGTAGCACAGCATTTCATAGCATAATATGCACGAAAGTCAATGTTACTTGTAAAGTTGTCTTTAAAAGACGATTTCATTTATTGCAGTTATCTGTCAACATAGCAGTTAATATATATTGTTTATTAGAATTCTCAACAGTTGGTGATATCGACTAAATTTTTCATGCCAAAATTTTATTTATCATTTAAGTCGATTCGCATCATTATTGCTAAAACCAAATTCATACATTTTGTAAGTCAAAAAGTCTGGAGATGTCCAAAGATGGATTTTTTGCAAAAGTTCGCATAATTTAAAATTTTATATTAGAAAATTGACAATATTTATGAGAAGTATGTAATTTTTTGCACATGTAAAAAAAAAAGCAAGCATCTTTTCAGTACTTTAATTTTTATTTTTTCATGCTTAAAATGATGCATTCTAATATATGAGTAAATACTTTTCATATCGAAGTTGTTGAGTTACAAAGGGTTAATTATTTATCAAAGGTATATCTCTTATTGAGATGCAAGCTACAATATCTGAAATCATATGTTACTTTCTAAAATATAATTTTACAATAATTATTACAGTGTAACACCTACACGTACACCTGTAAGTTGCACACATATTTTAAAATTCTAATAAACAAATTCAAAACATTTTGATCCAATTATATGAAAAAATATATAATGTGCACACACACACACGCCGTGATAATTTTTTTTTTCATTTGGCATGTATGTGTGTGTGAAAAGCTTTGCCAATCATGTTATACTGTTTCAGTAAAAATACTTAAATTTAATTTTTTTGTCAAATTTTGAAATTTTTGAGTACGGCTTCCGTAACACGTTAACTGCCATACGATGCGCCTGTCATCCTGTGTTTTTCATAATGAATGTACCATGCGCACTCGCGTCGTAATCCAAGTGGCGATTTAGCACTTTTTTTTTTAAATTAAAATATTTACCAAAAATTTTAAAAGTAATATTTATTTAATAGCAGAAATACCATGATTCCAAAGCTTACTGTTAAAACATTCTTACTTATTTTGAGTAAAATCTAATCCAGATCATGTCATAACATCCAGAACTGTAAAGAAAAATCTGCGTATGGATGGCAGTTAATGTGTTCAAAGATATCAAGTACTTGGACTTCAAAACATTTTTCGCAAAATATTAAGTGGTTCGGAAAGTCGTATCCGTTTGGAGGAAAATCAGTTCGTACTATAAAATTCTGCTCATTCATTACTAAACATTAGATATCGGAAACAATATCTAATAATTAAATGATAGATTTTTTCGATAGGAATCAATTTTCGCAAACGGACAGGACTTTCCGAACTATCCAATACTTTAACTTTTAGATTATATCTTAAATTAATAGAAATGGATCAATAATTTTAATATCTATTTTAGTTTTAGAAGTGACAACAAATAGTGACGAAGACTGATCATTAAATTCTCGAAGCTCTGAAAATTAGCATTTTTACAGAAATGACGACTACTATAACAATAACCCTGGACGCTAAGGCACTATTACGGCATATTATTTCATTTTATGACGATTTCACTCGATTTCCAACTCAGATGAATGTGTCCTGTCCATTTTATGCATTGTCTCCAGGTGCTAGATATGGTGATCACTATTTTACTACTGATGATTTAGAGACTAAAGATTTTGAAGGCGGTGCTTCTTGTTCCTATAAAGCAAGTGAGAGCTCGGCTGGCAATAAAAATAAGATAAAAGCCGATGACAAAGAATTCAGCCACATTCCAGTTAATATCAGGAAGCAGTTTTTAGAGATCTTGAACTATGACGGTGAAGATATACCACAGGAATATATAAATATACCAAGAAGATTGAAAAGATATTTCGTGCGATATTTGTTTTCTCAGTATAACAGCAACAAACTGACTATAGACGATATAGTTGATTCTCAAAACCCTTTTATAAAATCTGTATCGTATGACGTTATTACGTATGGTACTGAAATGCTTCTAAATAAATTCTGTCCTGGAAGAAAAATGAGGATTAAATAATTTATGTATTATTTATTAACTATGTGTCTTTTATTGTAATATGTATTCCAGTTATGATTAGCTGAAATTGCAAATTTTACAAAATAAAAAGGAGTTTCGTACTTGTGTAACATTTTCTTAACTTGAAACTGATTTGATTTTTTTTTCTTTATGTACATTTGTAAAGTATAGTTTAAAAAAATCTCATGTCTATTAATATTTGCAAAAGAAAAGTTTTTTTTTTTTTATAAAACTAAGATTTTTCGAAATTCTTACTTCATTTCAAATGTGCTACACGTACAGGGCTCGTTATAAAAAAAAATGTACAGTTTTAATCATATTTTAATTTTGAAAGTTTCTCCGAAAACTTCTATATTATTTTTGAGATAACCGTTACCTTTACCAATTATGCTAATGTAGTGCTCAAGATCATACTTTCCAATTTTAAATCATATTAAAAAAAAAAATAATAAATAAAGCTCTACATACGTGACTGTGAAGTTCACAGACAGGATTTAAATAACTCTTTTCTTTATTATTGAAAATTATGTTAACTGCCAGTTGCTTGTTTAGAATCCAAAGAGCTATTTAAGTATATAACAACACAGAAAATCACTACCGTAAAATCCCGATTGTAAACCCCCTGCCTCTTTTTCAAAAGTAAAATATTTTTTTCAGGGGACTTATAATCGAGATTTTTCTTAGCCATTAAAAACCCTTTTTACCAATAATTTAGAGGTAAATAAGGCAAATTAGAGGTCTGCACGAGCCGAAATTTCTAGGTCCGAGCCCGGCTCGGCCGGAAATTAAAATTTCGGCCCAAGCTCGACCCGGCCCGAACGATATAAATATTGGCCCGGCCCGAAATTTAAAATTTCTGCCCGAGCTCGGCCCGGCCCCTAAAAAAGTTAAAAAATTGGCCCGAACCGCGACCTTTGACAATGTTCGGCCCAAAGACTGGTTTCTGACGTCACCGTAGAGAGATCGATCGCCATTAGGTCGTTAAAGGAGATCTTTGCAGGAATATGCTACATATTATTCCAGGAAAGAATTTAATTTTAGGGTTTTTTAATTTCTCCCTCTTCTTTTTTGTTATATAATTTCTAAAAAGTTTTTAGCATTTTTAAATATATTTATATATGTATATGTTTGCATTAATATGCTTCAGAATCAACATTCATTATTAATACTTTATGACTGATAAAGGATTGCTTTTTATCTTCTATCCTTAATATCACAATAAATACACGTGGTCACTGTAATGGAGAGTCTTGTAGCGTAGTTTGGTAGCAGCTGCTATTTTGTTAGAATACTTAGAAGAAGCGTGATTACGTATAGTAGTCCAGATTCGGATGTACGAAAAAACCCCACAATGATTGCTAAGTTATTCTTTATTCAGACATGTATTACTAGGGGGGGCACACATACAGTACTCGGAGAAAATCTCCGAACAGCGATTAGCAACTTCACTAGACAAGAGCAGTGAGTCAAGTGGCCTCGTACATAGCAACAAACCGCCACTTTTGGCATGATAGAAAATCGCCAACATACACAAGTTCGCCCATGCACAATGGATAGTATATGCCAAATAACAGTTAAAATGCAGCCAGCAAGATCAGAATTCAATTTAGTTTCCCAGCTGGGATGGGAAAGGAAAAGGTTGCCAAACGATAAAATGTTACACGTGTTGTTTTGTCTAAACACAGAGGCACACCGAAGGGACATCAGATTTTACTGCGCAGATGTTAAATTCTTTTTAGGGTTTTGTCGAGAAAAGAAAAAGAATCGTAAGCATAAATTTTAACTGCGAAACAGAGATGATCTCCTTATAAGGTAATGCAGAATTGCTTCGATCGGAAAAAGCAGACATCTGGAAATAGTTTTAAACGGTTGAATAATATGTGAGTGTATTTCTCACAGATAAAGTTAAGCAGCTGCCGATTTTCGGTTAGAGAATTAATAAGCAAGAAAAATGGAAAAGGAATGAAGGACAACTTAAAACTAATTTTTGAATTGAACAGAGACGGGGGGTAAAGGAATAATTTAAGAAAATAACCAATATATAACGAAATAATCGTTATATATATCACCCGGTGCACCACAAAAAAAAACTTTTGCTGTCCAATGTGCATAGGCTAGCATACAATATTATAACATAAAAACATACATAAATGCAAAAGTTTTTTTTTTTTTTTATATGTATCTGTAGAAATTTGACGTCATGATAATGGAGACTTTTGTATTCAAAAACAGTCAGCAGTTCTAAAGTTTCTATATTTTTTTACTATTTCTGTATATGGATCCAAGCTAGTACTGTATTTTTATATGTAGAAGTTGAGTCGACTCAGACAGTACAAAAATATTACTGCAGCTTTGATTGTTATCATGACACAAGTAAAAATTTTGAAACATATATACAAAACATGAAACTAATACTAAATGAATGTAAAATGGCAATACACAAAAATAACATAATAGCACTATACTTTTCAAAAATTAAAAAAAGAGTAATATGATGTATAAAAAAATAAAAAAATGTTTTTGTAAAAAGTGTTTCATGCCGAAGCATAGGATGACAAAAAAAGAGGTACTCCAAGCACGCCCATAAAAATATGCGTCACCCTGAATCTTGTGTACAACACAAGTATTATGGCATCGGCTTAGGGCCTAGCCTTAGATGAGGAGGGAATTGTGATGCTCCCCCGAAGGCACTAGCGGTCTTCTGAAGGAGCCCACGTCGAATTACATGAAAAAAAATTGAATTGTTGTGAATTGGAATCACAATTCAAAAATTTGAATCGAAACTCCAATTCCAAAACTTTGTCTCTCAACACAATGAAGCTTGAACCCTTAGGGCCTTAATTTTGAACGGGAACAAGACTTCAAAGGGAAGAATTCAAAAAGAAAAAAAAAACAAAAAAAAATGTATATCATCTAACAACTAATATGGGGAGACAATCCTAGAGTGAAGAGAGACGAAAAATGTGTCACAATCGAGTGGGGTGATGAACAAGTCATATATGAAAACTGTGTTTTATTTAATTACATGAATCATTTGTTTACTTTTCTAGACTACAGTACCTGTTTATCTAACTATAATATGTTTGACTTATAGTACAGGGATTGTTAAGTGGGAGGTTAGCTAGTGGAAAAATATTGAATTAATGAATATTGTCAAAGAAATTTTAAGTGTACTGCAAAAAGAAACAAAATAAAAAGTAACTAAAATTTAAGTGAGTATGAAGACATATCTAAGTGTTAAAGGATAACAATGATACCTAATATTGTTCCTAAGAGATCTTCAGAGCAACAGTGATGGACCAGCCATTATATTGTTAAAGATCAGTCAAAAACAACATACACACAACCATGAGCTCTTTGGTTGGATATGTGGTATCATAAAACATGACATAAAAAATAATAAATAGTGTTTTTACATTAGCTTCTGTTTCTTAGATTGTATGTGTGAGGTTGATAAAACGTATTAAAGTTAGTGTTGCTTATATGACTTGACGCATCAAATAAATGTCCATAACGAGGAGGTGCTAGTAAAAGTCTATCAATATGTACCCGAAATGCTGTGTTATCAGGAGTATACAACCTTTTAATTGAGAATGACACAGGGGAATGTTTACAAGTGACAATATATGGACCAGTATACTTTGTTTTAAACTTGTCATTTGATTTTAGATATACAATATCTTTTAAGAAAATGGATCTTAATTTAGCTTTCTGACCGTAATATTTATATCTTTTATCTTGAGCAGATTTAATGTTGTTATAAGCTTTGTGATATATCTTACTCAAATCATCAAGTAATTTGTGTACTTCAATATGTTTATCAAGGAAGGGTTGGTTGCACGACTGATCAAAAGTGTCAAAAATTAGAGAAAGTTCGCGTCCAAAATGAAGAAAATTAGGAGAGTACAATGTAGTTGCATGTTTGGAGCCGTTATAAAGTGACTTGTGTATAAATACAGCATTTTCGAATGAATGACCTTCTTGTAAAAGAATATTAACTGAATATTTGATTGATTTATTGATTCGCTCTGCTATCGCATTTGATTGTGGTCTCGAGGCAGAACTGTGTAATACCTTAATGCCCAATGTATCATTAAAAATGTTATATACCTGAGAAGTGTACTGGGGTCCTAAGTCTGATAAGACAACCGAAGGTCTCCCAAAGGTGGTTATGTAGGAGAATAAGCATTTAACAACCTTACTCGCCGATATGTCATTAAGTGGAAAGAGTTCAATATGTCTCGAAAAATGATCAGTGATAGTTAAAACATATTTTCCATTAGTAAACGGTCCAAGGAGATCAGTACTGATAGTGTGACCAGGGTACCTGGGAGTGTATGTGGGCTGCAAAGGTGCGGGTGGAGTTTGGTGATGTTTAGTTTGAAGACATTTGATACATGATGCAACAAAGTTTAAAGTGTCTACATACATACCCTTCCAAAAATATCTACCTGACAAGAATTCATAAGTTTTATTAAAGCCAAAATGAGATAAATGTGAAATTGTTAAGACTTTGCTTTTAAGTGAATTTGGAACAATAATGTGATACGAAAAAGTGTTATTAAAAATATTTTCCTTCTTTAACATTAATACTTTCGAATCAGGATGAATGAAGTAGTTAGGAAATTTTTGAAAAGATCCTTTCTTTAAGATTTCTTTATAAACAACAGACAAAGTAGGGTCATTTTGTTGTTCAGTAGCAAATGTTTCATTCGAAATTTCTAATAAAGGGTCAGGATTTGTTTGTGTACCAGAAATAAGGCAGTTAACATGCATATTAGAATCACTCGAGCTGGAGTGTGGAGTATCACATTCTACAATAGGTAAGGGTTGAGTATCATGAATAAGTTCAGGGTTTGTAGCTAAAGTCTGTTGATTATTTTCAAAGTTACAGCGAGATAAATAGTCAGCGAGTACATTCTTTTTACCTGGAATATGTTGAAATTTGTATGTGTATTCTGAGAGATCCATGAGCCAACGAGAGATAATATCAGCCGGATTTGTAGTTTTGTTGTACTTTTCCAGGGGTTTACTATCTGAAAGGATTACAAATTCTCTGTTGTATAAATAATATTTGAAAGCAGTAACTGATTTATGAATCGCCATGAGTTCTAGTTTAAGTGCAGGATATTTTTTTTCTGATGCTTTTAAAGATTTTGAAAAGTATGCAACAGGTAATAGTTGTTTATCATGTTCTTGTAGTAAGACACCAGAAATAGCAATATTTGACGCATCAGTATTTAAATAGAACTTTTTGTTCCAGTCAGGTAATCTAACCATGGGTGGATTAAAGAATATCTTCTGTATGGTGTCCATAATTTTTTGATGTTTGCTTGTCCACTTAAATTTGGCTTTTGGAGTAGTTAAGTTTATGAGAGGCTGCACAAGTTCAGAAAAGGATGGAACAAGAGATTTGTAAAATGTAATGACGCCTATGAGGGCTTTTAATTGACGTTTAGTTGTAGGTGTTGGAAAAGATGTTATTTTTACAATGTTCGACTGAACAGGAGAAATAGTTTGATTTTCTATGTGAAATCCAAGATAATCTAAACTGGTTTTGTGAAAAGTGCCTTTGTTAGGGGACAGCGTTAAATTATATTTTACTAGTATTGCAAGAATTTTATCCAACTTATCACACATTTCTTGATATGAATTGGCACCAACAATAAGATCATCTTGGTAGGTATAGACATCTTCTAACTGTAATTCATCAAGTAACGAGTCCATTAAAGCTTGATAAATTGAGGCGCTTGTTTTTAAGCCGAATACTAATCTCTTATACCGAAAAGAACCGAACATTGTAGTGAATGTGAGCTGATTTTGAAATTTTGCAGGCAAATCAATCTGATGATATGCCTGATGAAAGTCGAGAGAAGAGAAAAAACGATATTGTGAAAGATTTGAAATAATAGTTTGAATTTTTGGAAGTGGATAGGACGAACCTTGAATTATAGTATTAACCATTCTGAGATCTAATGCGAGTCTATATTTCTGTATACCTGTACCGTCTGGTTTCTTTTTAACAAGGAGCATGGGGCAGGCCCATTCGGAACAATGACGTTCAATGATTTTGGCATCAAGCAACTGTTTGATTTGATTTAAAACATCCTTTTGCACAGCTTGGGGAAGAGGGAAAGGGAGTGCCTTTATGGGGTAGTCATTAATGAATTTCAAATCAGGTACAATTTTATCAGTATGACCAAGTGTGTCTAATGATTTGGAAAAGGCAGGATAATAATTAAGTAGCAATTTAGTTAGGTTCTTTGCTTCGTCAGATTTTAAGTGAGTAAGATTAAAATCCTTAGCCGATAAATCCTGCTTTCTTTTTTGTAAGATTTCATTAGACGCCTGAATGAAATTTACAAAGTGCTGTTCTGAGTTATTTTGCTTGTCAGACATTTCAGAAGTATAGTCGCGAATTTCCTCAATCTCAGATAATTGACCTATTTTTGTGTGTTTAGGGAGATGAATGGTCTTTTCAGAAGTGTTTTTAAGCGTTATTGAGAAGAAATGGTGTATTTGTGAAGTTTTCTTTCTTTTATTGGATAATTTATTCATTTGAATAATGGCATCATTTCCTATTAATTCTTTTGTTTGTGCCAAATATTCAAATAGATAATTTCTGTTATTGTTGATGTTATTGGAAGTGTAAACAGAGCACCATATTTGTTGTTGGGGTTCTAATATAATTTTACGAGTTAAGAACACCGCTTGATTCATTACAACATCACTCAAAGAATTGCATGATTTTGATTGTTTCTCTCCAGAAGATTCTTTACTGGTTTTTAAAGGAACAGAGAAATTATTGTTGACATGGATACACTTGTTAAAAGTATCAATGACAACATTGTATCTAGTTATGAAATCAAAACCTAAAATGCCTTCAAAACTGGAAGACTCGGGTATGTCAACAATATAAAAGTGGTGTGAAAACGCTTTTTTTTTAGCTTAATGGATGTTCTGATGCAGGCGGAAAATGAGACATCAGAATTGACAGTTTTAATATTGACGTCAGTGGACAGTCTTTTATATTTTAAGACAGGTTTAAGTTGATTAAATAATTTTTGTGAAAGTAAAGATATACTACTACCAGAATCAGCCAACAAAGTAATATCATGGTTTGCTATAGTGGCTTTAACAAGAGGGAGGGATGGTGACATAGTGTTTACACTACAAATTATTTGAACATTATCACTTTCTGTTTGTGTACTGATGTTATTTGCTATCTTAATGGAGTCAAACGTTTGGGAACCTACTGAATTAACTAGTCTCGAACTTGAAATTTTAGGTAAAACAGGGTCAAAAACAAAAGTTGCTGATGTAGAAGTATTAGACTGAGACACAACACTATCAGCATAAAAATTGTATCTCTGTTTCAGTTTTCCTGAAATTGGGGCGTGGAGTTTGTGTAATTGTTTTTCCTTTGAGTATTTGCTCTTTTCCATTTAAAACAAGAGAGAGCGTCATGATTGTTTCGTCCACATAACTGACAAACAACTGGTTTTTTTTGTGAAAACTTGTGTGGGGAATAACGTCTAGTGTAGTTTCGATTTTTGTAATTTTTTTTGAAGCGTGAAACACCTGCGGAATGTTTTGGTCTAGTCTGGAAATTTTTTTGCTCAGTTTCGGTTTTAGTATCAGGAGGGGCAAAAGATAATGCATTTATTTTCTCAGAGATTTCTTTTAATTGCGATTCAATAAGATTTTCTGGTCTGTGTACCGAAGGTAAGGAATGTAAGATTTTCTCATTCCTTAAAATTTCATGAAGGGTTTGCGCTCTTTCAACTGCTGTTTTATAATCATTAATGCCTTCTTCCTGTAATTTTATTCTAATATTTGAAGGAAGGGCTTCTAGAAATTTCATGAGTTTGATAGTGTTGCGTGCATTTTCGTCGTTGATATCTGCATAAACTGTCGCCGCAAGAACATTTAGTCTATGGGCTAAATTTTTTATCGTCTCAGAAGGCATAAGTGCTAAACTGGACAACTCAACAGAGGCAACACATTTACTAGGGGGGGCGAAGAATGACGCAAATTCTTTTTCCAGCAAATCGAGGTCTGTTATCTTTTGCAGGTCGGGGTTCTGTGCTAGAAATTTTTGTGCAGGCCCAACTAACTTTCCCTTTAAGATTGCAATTGTTGTTTGTGGGTTATACTTATTAATTTCCGCAGAGACTCTAACTTGATCAAAGAAAAATTTAAGTAAATCTGGATCTCCATCAAATTGAATGATATTTATCGGAATTTGTTTTGCCGCCATGATTAGTTTTTTTTGTTTGTTTACGCTCACAAGTTTTAGAGAAATTGTTACACAGACTGAACTTATACCCTAAAGCACATTGAAAACAAGTAAATTTCCTAGCAAGTAAACTACGTAAACTAGCAAAATAAATAGATCTTAAAAAATATATACCTCACTTTAAAGATATCTTATTTGAACCTTTTATGACAGTAAAGCAAGGAAGCACATACAAAATTAACACATTTAGAAAATAAATTAAATAAAATGGCAAAATAATTACACTTTGAAACATATAACTATATATTCCTTCACTTTAACAAAGTACTTACTTTAGATAATAAAGCAAAGAAAACTCTATAGAAAACCGCAAAAACTGTTAGCAAGCAAGCAAAAAAAAAAAATCCTTTAACTTCTTTACACTAGGAAAAAAAAATTCCTTTTTTGTAACTTAAAACCTTCTGATTTATTTATATTTTTTGGATGAAAAAGAATGTTCTTATTTTAACCTTGTAATTAAAGTTCAAAACTGGTTAAACACATTTAAGCATATTAGAGAATCTAAATACAAATTAAAAAAACAAAAAAAGGGGTGGGACGTAAAATATGAAACAATAGCACATAAATGTAAATAGTTGATAAAAACTGCATAAAATGTCAGCAAAGATAATAACTAGAAATAACAACAGTTAAAGCGTGATTACGTATAGTAGTCCAGATTCGGATGTACGAAAAAACCCCACAATGATTGCTAAGTTATTCTTTATTCAGACATGTATTACTAGGGGGGGCACACATACAGTACTCGGAGAAAATCTCCGAACAGCGATTAGCAACTTCACTAGACAAGAGCAGTGAGTCAAGTGGCCTCGTACATAGCAACAAACCGCCACTTTTGGCATGATAGAAAATCGCCAACATACACAAGTTCGCCCATGCACAATGGATAGTATATGCCAAATAACAGTTAAAATGCAGCCAGCAAGATCAGAATTCAATTTAGTTTCCCAGCTGGGATGGGAAAGGAAAAGGTTGCCAAACGATAAAATGTTACACGTGTTGTTTTGTCTAAACACAGAGGCACACCGAAGGGACATCAGATTTTACTGCGCAGATGTTAAATTCTTTTTAGGGTTTTGTCGAGAAAGGAAAAAGAATCGTAAGCATAAATTTTAACTGCGAAACAGAGATGATCTCCTTATAAGGTAATGCAGAATTGCTTCGATCGGAAAAAGCAGACATCTGGAAATAGTTTTAAACGGTTGAATAATATGTGAGTGTATTTCTCACAGATAAAGTTAAGCAGCTGCCGATTTTCGGTTAGAGAATTAATAAGCAAGAAAAATGGAAAAGGAATGAAGGACAACTTAAAACTAATTTTTGAATTGAACAGAGACGGGGGGTAAAGGAATAATTTAAGAAAATAACCAATATATAACGAAATAATCGTTATAGTCACCCATGTGGGATAATGCCAGGTGAGAGGCGAAATAACTATTGCCCGGCCCGCTGTAGCTGGGGTAGCAAGGGAGAAAAGAGATCCCCTTGAAGAAATACAGGGTGGTCATAAAAAAAAATCTTTGCCTCTAGCGGCCAGTCCGTTCAATCGATCGAGGTGAAATTTCAGATATAGCTATTCAGAGGTATGAGCTCGAGATTCTCTGAACGGCAACAAAATGGCGGTTACGTTTATAGTTACAGAAACTAGAAATTTTCCAATGACAACACCCTTTTTTTTTCATCGCAAAATGCTCAGCCCATGCAAAAACCCTAAATAGCGTTTAAACCCTACGTGTATAGCAAGAAACGGACACTTTATGTACGCACAAAAAACTGTTCTGTGAATCCCCCCCCCTCTCCATAAAAAAAACACGATTGGGGCGCTAAGGAATAAATTTGCATATGACACAGAGTCACTACACTAATCTCTGATTACAACACAGATCGGAGAAAACTTTTATTTTGATTACACATTTTCCACATGAGTGCCTTCACAGGCAATTACACATTACATGATGGCGACTGTGGACAATACAGCCGAACGTTACATCGCATGAGAGATGTTTGCAATCTCACGTTTGATAGAATCTTTCAAATCCGGCAAAGTTTGTGGATTGCACATCTACACTCTAGATTTTAGATATCCCCCAGAACCTGAGGTTGGGGGATCCGGAGGCCATTGACGTTACCAGTTAAGGTGAAATGTGCCTCGTCCGTTCATAATAAGCGAAGAGGTCGATCGTTATCTCCATGATCTTCTTATCCAATGATAAGAAATTCATTAACAAAGTCTATATGTTGTTGATGGTCTCTCACTTCCAACATCTGGGCGCGCTGGTACCGGTAAAGAAACATGCGGATTACAGAGCGCAGTAACTTTAAGACCATTGATTTTGGTATATCAAATACACGAGATGCACCTTTTGTAGTTTGCATGCGTCCTCTAGTCACTATGTGATGCACTTCCATAACAGTATCCTTAGGAACCGTTGGTCGTACGGATCGCAGACTATCACAGGTGCAGCCAATTTCATCGAATTTTATTACTAAATCACGAAGAGCTTGTGAAATGTATAGGCCACATATTTGGCGATGGTTTCGACGGTAAACGCGCCAGGTTTTTCCAGCATTCATCTCATTTTGATGATAGTTTTACAAACTCGCCACGAACGAAGTCATTTTGTTAGCATCTGCGAGCTCCGACTGAAGAACTAACATTCCCATCCTACTTTTTATCCGTTTTCTACGCTGACTTATCTTGCAAACGATGTTCCGCGATTAGTATCTTGTCTCTGTCATATTCAAATGTTCTTCGTGCGCCTTGGTCGTGTTTTTTTGGGGCCGTTCGTAGAGCTGATTTTGGGCGAGCATAACACGTCCGTTTATTGCAATAACCATACCGTTCCAACGCCTTTAAGGTTTTCGAATGCGCTGAGCATTTTGCGATAAAAAAATGGGTGTTGCCATTGGAAAATTTCGAGTTTCTGTAACTATAACCGTAACCGTGAGCGCCATATTGTTGCCGTTCGGAAAATCTCGAGCTCATACCTCTGAATAGCTATATCTGAAATTTCACCTCGATCGGTTGAACGGACTGGCTGCTAGAGGCAAAGTTTTTTTTATGACCACCCTGTGCAATAGATCTCTTTGGAGTGACGTAGGTAATTGATTTGATCGCAGTCTTTGGGCAGATATTGTCGAAGGTCACGCCCGCACCCACACCCGCCCGAGTGAATTTCTACAGAACATTGATCTTTACTCTTACAGAAGAGTTCAGACCAATTGATAGGTACTATGTGATTTTCGTTAATTACGTTATACAAGATCATACAGAATTCAGGTATATCGAGGTCAAAATATGTAAACTACTTAAGGTAATAACGAAAGTTTAAGCTCTTTTTATAAAACTGTTATGATTTTTGCAATTATTTTAGGCAAATGTGAACAATATTATCAATCAATATATAGAAACAATGTTTGTCATTGCAATATCTGGAACTATCGAACCGATTTCGAAAGCAATGGCGGCCAATTGATGGTGACAGTCGCTGTTCCAATATAAGCCACACGTCACACTTTATTCCGGCGTCACTAACTTCATAGAGGCAAAGGAGCGAAGGACATAGATTTTTCTGATACTGAAGGGGTCAGAAATTTGAAATTGTAGTTACTAATAAGAAATAAAAGGTCTGAAATTTCTAAAATGTCCGAAACTTAAAAGGATCAAATGAGCAAAATGTATTCTAAGAAACTTTCTAAATTGCAATTTCTGTGGAATATTTAAGGCTATAAAGATGAAATTTGACATGGTTACTACTTTTGAGACAAAAATGCACGCACAGAACAGTTTTTTTTTCTTTAAATCGACATGCGAAATGTAGCAGAAGAAAAATAAATTCTGAATTGCGATTTTTTGTGATATTGAAATTTGGCATAACCGGTTACATTTGAGATACAAATGCTCGTTAAAATAGGCTTAATAAAAACAATTCCGAAATTTAAAAAGGTGAAATGACCGGTAAGCGTTCTAAAAACGCTTTAAATTAAGATTTCCAATTGCTAAAGATGGAAACTTGTAATTTGACAGGGCTGTTACAGTTAACCCCTTCGCGACGGGAGCCTTTTACGAAATTTTTAATGTTTTGTAACCGGATTTTAAAAAACAGAAATTTGTGCCTTTTTTAATCGGGAAAATGTTCCAATTTAACAATCCGAATTTCACAGTAAATTTTTACTGGTGGCAATAAACAGGGATTCTTAAGCCTTTTCGCGGCACGTATACGTGTCGCTCGTCCCCAAGGGGTTAACCCTTTGAGCTCTGATGGTAGAATTTTCTACCACATAATTTTATTTCCGAAATGTCACAACGGCACCAGAAAATTCGATCAAATTTATTTTAAAATAGTTTAATGCATTTTTCGTGTATATCCTTAACTGGTTTTTTTCTTTGCAAAATACTGGCGCCAGTGTGACATTTGGAGTTTTGAAGAAATTTACCCACCAGAGCTCAAAGGGTTAAAGTGTAAATGGTCGCATAGAATAGTAAAGGTTAAAATAAGTAAAAAGCGTTTTAAAAACGTTCAAAATTTTTATGGAATTGTTCAGGATAGAAACGAAATTTGACACGGTTGTTACTTTGAAGACGGAAAGGTAAAAAATGGCTATACCTATTGTAGAACATGTTGGTTGGTTAAACATGAATGAGATTCAGACATTTGAAGTGTTTTAAATTCAGATGCATCGACGTGTCTTAAAAATTAAGACACTTCAAAATGTCTGAAAATTGAAAATAAATATACTAAAGATCATGACTCAGCTTTAGATATTTTACTGTTTAAAAATAAATATTTTTTAGATGTGAAAAAAATTAAGTTCGCTAAAGGTGACATCATTCTCCCGGTCTAACGTACATTGACCGATAAAGCTATGCATCATCATGCATAAATGTTCACCATGTTTTAACAAATGCAAATAAAAATAATTGTTTTCAAGTGTTAATATGAGATAAATAGCATGCAAAATATGTATTTTTTTTTCAATAAATAGCCAGACAGCAACATAAATAAACCATGGATCGTTTGCTATGAATTGATTCAGCACATTTTATTTCAGGATGGCGTTGAAAAAATTAGAGGTACAGTGCAATGACTTGTAATATGCGAAAACATCTTTTAACCCCTTACCGACGAGAGAATTTTGATTAATTTTTAATCTTTTGCCACCGGTTAAAAAAAAATTGTGATATCGAATCGCGAAAATGTTCTGATTAAATAAGATAAAAATTACAATAAAAAATTCTGATGGATTCTGAGCACCATAAGAGACACGTATACCGGTAACTCGTCCTCAAGAAGTTAACAATAGAGCACTGTTAAAATCATTTTGAATGAAATGATTGCAATTTGGGTGCTTTATTAATGCACCTTTTATCAAAATTAGCGATATCTTGCAGTGTACGGTACTTTAAAATATGTTCACATAGAAAATTAATGTCCATAAAAAGGATAAGTTCCCTTCCCTTTCTTCAGTTCTTTTTTCGTTCTTTTTCTTCACTTTACTCTGATTTATTAATTTGTAATTTTTGCATGCACCTGAATAAAAATATTTAAAAAAATGAATTGATAAGTTATTCAATTCATTAATGAAATAAACTTGTATTTTGATAAATCTAAATGACATTATTAAACTGCATTCACGTACACCAGATAGAAAAATGGAAAATTTGAGTTGTACGAAAATGACAAACACAAAAGGTTAATCATCCAAACTGTATTTTTTTTTTTTTTTTTTTTTTTTTGAAAGTATAAAACGATACAGCAAGTCTTATCTTTTAGAATATTAAGCACATACGAAAGCAAAATATCTTTCTTAAGTTTATTTACGGCTAGCATATCAGATTACGAAAACAAAAGAAAAACTTTTTGTCTGTGTGTGTGTGGGGGGGGGGGATTGCAAGATTCCACGCATCTTCTCTTTCAGCAAAAATAAGTTTTAAAATTAAATAAAAGCAGAGAGTCAAATATCCCCATTTACCCCCATATATATATTATATATATATGTATACAAATATAAAGTACAAAATATATATGGTGTCCTAAATGAAATTGGAAACGCGCTTTATGCTTTAATCTGTTAGAGATGCAATGCAAATTGCAGTAGTAGGGATGGGCATTATTTATCTATCGTATTAGGATAAATAACAGTGTTACTACGCTAGAACCTAATATTGCATTAATATGTTACTGAAAAGTCCCTGTTAAATAAATAACACATGGTTCTTAATGACAGCATCTTCCTTCACTTGTTTTAATCAAGATTTCATTTTTTGTACCTCTAAAATAATAATAATATTCATTAAAAACGTCCTTAATCGTTTCTTTTGAGACGTTTGCCGAACAATGTTGAATGTCCGGGCTGGGTGCCCGGACAGCGCCCCCCCCCCCTTCCTGCTTGCGCAGACCCATTCACAATTATTTAAAAAAATTGCGTCCCTCCCCCTTATTAAAACATCCTTATAAACCCTTATTAAAAAAATCTCACAATTAAAAACTCTAAGATAAAAAACCTGTCTAACACGGAATTTAAAACTGTTTTAAAAGCTTCCGTTTTAGAAGGTTTTACTATATAAAATAAGATATCGTATCTATCCAGCAAGTACAGCCCGGACAGCCCCCCCTGCTTGCGCAGACCCATTCACAATTATTTAAAAAATTTGCGTCCCTCCCCCCCTTATTAAAACACCCTTAAAAACCCTTATTAAAAAAATCTCACAATTATACACTCTAAGATAAAAACCTGTCTAAAACGGAATTTAAAACTATTTTATAGGCTTCCGTTTTAGAAGGTTTTACTATATAAAATAAGATATTGTTTGCATCCAGCAAGTACAGCCCGGACAGCCCCCCCCCCCCTGCTTGCGCAGACCCATTCACAATTATTTAAAAAAATTGCGTCCCCCCCTTATTAAAACACCCTTAAAAACCCTTATTAAAAAAATCTCACAATTATACACTCTAAGATAAAAAAAAACTGTCTAAAACGGAATTTAAAACTGTTTTATAGGCTTCCGTTTTAGAAGGTTTTACTATATAAAATAAGATATTGTTTGTATCCAGCAAGTTCAGGTTAAAAATTCTGGGCACCCACACGTTCAAAAAGCTGGTTACGCCTATGCAACCACAGAAGAAATAACTCCTTAATATTTGCTAATTCAATAACTGTTAGATTTTTCACCAGTTTTTCAATTCAGTTCAGTTATATAGTTCTTTTCTGTTAGATTTTCCACCCGTTTTTGAAAAAATGTAGTTTTTTACATTACAAAAGAACATTTTATCGCTTCGTAACTGTTGTTTATTTTCAAACGTTTTGTCTGAGGATAATGTTGTTATCGTTAACGACTTTTGATTTAAAGTTTCGTTTCCTGTTTGGTTTTCATTCGCGGTTGTTGAAGAAAGAGGATAAATAAAAAATGATTTCGTCTCTTTTTTATTAAATATCAGAAAGACTGAATTTGAGATTTGTGGATTTGATTTCTAAAGGGCTCTTCTGGGGGGGGGGGGGTTCCGGTTTTTCCCTATAGGACCATTTTTGGGTGGGGGGCTAGGGGGGGGGCGTTTCTCATTTTTTGATGTAATATGTCTATCGAAAGCTTATGCTTCATACATTACAAATCTGGCATACAAAATTTTCTCCCGTTATTCTGGGTCACGTTACGGACCCATAATGGGTTGAAATTTAAATTTCTTAAACTTCTTCGAGGTTTTTTGCCAAATCGGTATCAGAAAAAAATTGTGCCAACGTGATGTATGTATGACATCTGCGCCATATAAATATTATTCAGTCTTTTTTTATTGCAATTTTTTTATGTAAAACAATATGCAATATTTTTCATGCACAATTGCGCATTAAATGAAAATTGTAATGCAATTTTTGTAGTAGTACTTTATAATAATGAATAAGAAAAACACATTATTTAAAAGTATTTCCTGCACAATAAAATGTTTCCTGACGATTACAAAAAAATATGTCCTGACAATTCAAAAAATAAAAACGTAATTGTCCAAGTTTTCACTTCTGTCGGCACTCCAAAAATGTCACTTTTTTAGGTGTGGGGGGGGGGGGGGTGAAAATTTTGTGGAAATAAGTCTTATTTTTTATTTATGTATGGATCCATATAAAAAAGTATGAGCTAGTGAACTTTGGAACCATTTTAATACAACTCATATTCCAAATATTAAAATAATTGAGAAAAATTATTAAAAAATTATTTTCAATTTAATCATTTTTATACTAAGTAAATGCAATTAAATTTCTTATAAATTGATTCTAGAATGTTTAGATAAGATTTTAATATTTACAAAATATAAAATACAGTACAATATATTAGGTTTACAGCTTTCTGAAAGACATAAAAATAGTAGGATAAAATTTAGATGAGTTCAAAGTATTAGAATATTTTATTTTGCGTAACAATATTACCTTATTAATATGAAGTAAATAGTAGTTAATTTTTTGTAGCACCCTCTTTTGCTTTCATAATAGCGTACAATCGATCTTGCATACTATACATATCTGCTATTAAGAAACTAGTAAATAATAAAAAAACAATCTGGAAAAAATTTCATTCTCTACCATCTGTCCTATCTCACAAGTTTCTTTGTCCTATCAGTTAATATTTGTTTTATGTTTTGCAGCCGCTCTAGTAGTGGCAGCACGCATTGACTTGCTGTACGAAAATCCAGTAATGCATTTCATCTCAGATTTTAAAACATCAACAGTGCTGATTGAGAAAACGCGGTATACGGAAAATGGATTTTTGAAAAATTCGTTTTCCTCTGTATGTTAAAGAAAGTTTTCTTAATATGTTTTCTTGTACTTTCTAATTTTCCTGCTTTTCGTATTTCCTATTGGATACATTATTTTATATTCAAAAATATATGAGCCTATAGATATTTTCTTAAATGTTGTTGCCCCACCAGTGGCTGAGAGATTCTGCCCTCAAAACTGGTAGACGGCAGGCGCTGGATTAGAACAAAACCCAATCGCGGTCGTCAGCCCAATCATTCGGAGTTTTCCGTGGTTTTCTTCGAATTTTGGATTTCCTTGCGTAAATACGGGTTGGGTTCCCTTAGAAAGACCCCCCCCCCTCCATCCACGGGGGGGCCCATATCCCATATGTTGTCCGTTTGGGAGCATATTTAGCAATTGTTTATAAATTGTTTATTGTATCCTGTTACAAAAATAACAGGATGTTGGAACCTGTTACCAGCGCTACTGTGGAATGATGTAACCTGTTAACCAAAAATAACCATATTTCCCATCTCTATGCAGTAGTGTTAAAAAAGTGGAAAATAAGACTGTCAATGTAATAGTACTGCTATTATTTATTTTTTATGGCCTCTAAGTACGATAAATTATGTAAAGAAAAAAAATTCACCATACTATGACACGTACAACAGTAAAAATCCTTTTCTTCTAACAAGGAAGGTCTCCATACTGGGCATACTCAGATTTTTTTGAAAAAAAAATACTAATTAAACTACTCATGTATGTAATAAAGAATCAGTGAAAATTAGCGGCTGAATTACAGAAGAAAACATGTAAAAAAATAAAATACTTTCGAATATTTGGCGAGAAAAGACGAAAGTGTCACACGATTTGGCGAGCCATTTCCCCGCCAAAAGCAAACGATTTTAATTCAATTGAAAACTTTTGGATTTTTAGAATCCGTGTAAATGTATTTAATGAATTTAAACATAAACAAATGAAAGAATTTAATATATTATATTATATATATATATTAAATTGCATATCTATATAAATTATTTGTTGCTGTAATTTAATTTACCAGTGGAAAAAATATTTTTATATATAAAAAGTTCTTATTCAGTAAAATTATCTTCATACATTTAAACGCATTCAAAAATAAAAGCCATATGTTTCCATAGCAGCAAAATCGAATTGACAGTGCTCAACGGGACTTTGAACTTGAAACAATTTTAATTAATTTAAATTTGAATTTCGTTTTAAATCACAAATTTTGATGGTTGAATATAAATACATATATATATCAATATAACGAAATTATACTTAAAACAAACTAAAACTGACAAAATTAAAGATATTTAATTTATCTAAAGAAGTTGAACATGAAATTTTATTCCTTTTAAAATGCATTTGACATAAAAAGACATTTTTTGAAATTGCTTTTCATCGCCAACCGATGATAAATCGCCAAATAACGAAATTTTTTTTTTTTTTTTTTTTTTTTTTTTTTTTTTTTTTTTTTTTTTTTACGGACAGGGTACGGAGGTTCCGCCGAAATTTTTTTTATAAACGTATATATCCTCATGAGAAGAACATTCTGTAATTTTTTCAGATTTTTCGGAGTATGCCCGTATGGAGACCTCCCTTGTTAGATCAAAATTATACATTGACGGAAAAAAAAATCCCAACACCAAAAAAGACTTGTATTAGCTAAACGAAATTTTGTAGGCGTGTTTATCTATCTGAAAGATGACATTGATTCAAATTTCATGCTTCGTGCATATAGCGCCACTCACAAATTTAAAGTCAGGTTTGCTTTAAATGAGTGCTGTAAAGTTCGTACACATTATTTATCTTCAAAATTTGACGAATTGAGTTGAGGTTGGTCATGAATGCCTTTAAGAAGACGATGAAGCCATTATCATCAGCTCCCCTAGTTGGAAAGAGGTCGTAAAGTAGGGCTACGAGAAAGTGGATTTTCTTTCCGCGATTTTGCAGAAAGACTTGGACGGAATGTATCCACTGTGCATGATTGTTGGGAGCAGTTGTCAAGGGATGGTACTGCCTCAAGAAGACCAGGTTCCGGGTGACCACGTGGCACTACTGAGAGGGAAGAACGTCGTATTTGGCGTACGGCTGTGGCGCATCTTACTGCGTTTGCGACAGAAATTTGAGCTGCAGTTGGTACCACAGTGACACAACGAACTGTTAGAAATCGATTACTTCAACGACAGCTCCGATTAAGGCGCCCTGTTGCATGCATTCCACTGACTCCAAGTCATTGCCGTTTGCGACGTCAATGCTGTCAAGCCAGAGCTCATTGGAGGGTGAAGTGGAGATTTGTTCTGTTTTTTGATGAAAGCAGGTTCTGCCTTGGTGCCAATGATGGTCGTGTGCTGGTCAGAAGGAGGCCAGGAGAACGCCTACAACCAAATTGTCTGCGGCCTAAACACACTGGATCTACAATCTGAAGTCATGGTCTGGAGAGCAATTTCCTATGAAAGCAGAAGCACTCTCGAGGTTCTCCAAAACACACTGACTGCAAATGCGTACGCCAGTCTGGTAATTCAACTTGTAGTGCTGCCATTCAAGAAAAGCATTCAAGGAAAGTTTTTCAACAGGATAACGCTCGCCCTCATGCCGCTGTTGTAACTCAAAGTGCTGTACAGAGTGTCGACATGTTACCTTGGCCAGCGAGATCACCAGATCTGTCTCCCATTGAGCATGTATGGTATATCATTGGATGAGAACTCCGGTGTCATCCCCAGCCAGCACTGACCATCATAGTATTGACACAGCAAGTACAACAAGCATGGAACTCCGTACCACAAAGTGACATTCGGCACCTGTATGACACAATGCATGAGCGTAGGCAGGCTTGCATTCAAAATTCCGGAGGTTATAGCGACTATTATTGTAACAGCATTTCACATTTGAAATGCATTTTATTGACCTTAAATTAATCTGTGATCTCGAAAATCTAATAATGTTAACTAGACAAATGCACTGTCCAAATTTTATTACTCTACAATAAGTTTTTCTTGGTGTTGGGATTTTTTTTCCGTTAGTGTATATATAAATCTTCTGTACGTATGTCACTGAACTCCTCCTAAACGACTGGACAGATTTTAATGAAATTTTTTGTGTGTGTTCCAGTGGATTTTAGAATGGTTTAGATTCACATTTCATCCAAATTGATTCAGTGCTTTTTCAGTTATTAGACACAAACTAATAAAGTTATTGATTTTTCGCTAATTAAAAGTGTTGAATAAGTTCGCTGAATAGAGTGCGAACAGAAAGGCTGAGTGGTCTAAGGCGCCAGATTTAAGCTCTGGTTCTCGAAGAAAGTGTGTTCGAACCCCACTCCTGACATAGGTGTATGATTTACAATAATTTTTCCTGTATTATAATTTTAATTAACCGACTTCAGAAAATTGTTAAATTAAAACTAAAAAGAGAAAAATAAACTTTTCTATCAAAAATTGAACCGACTTCAAAAACTACTGCAAAGTGAAAAATAATTTCCTTGTATAATTGTAATAAGAAATTAAATTAAGAGCGTAGTATTTATCTTGCGTATTATTTTATTTATGTACATTTATTTGATTTTTTGGTGTCGGTGCCAGGACAACGTCTGTCGTGTCTGCTAGTAGATTTATAATACTTTGAGTTTTAGAAAATTTCGGAGCTTTTCGTACTGTAAATGACAAACTGTTTTTAATACCGAAAATTATATTTTATAAAATTGAAAGTACTGCAACTTGATGCTCAGGGACCATTAAAAAATAACTTTTTGAAAATTAATTTCACTACTATTTTATAGGTCTAGTCTCATTTCTGACCTTATTTGGAACACTTTTGCAATTAACATTGTTTCCTTATATTCAATAATAAAATTAAAGCGTGTTTCAACCTCTTTGAAATACTCTGTGTGTATTTGAACTGTGTGAAAATGTCCTTTCAAATATTCAGACGAAAGATGGCATTATCAGAATCCTTTATTATTTATAAAAGCTTTTATATACAACATTATTATCCTGTGATAAACTAAAATCAGAAAATTTCTTTGAATCACCACAGGGAAGGAAATAAATACTTAAGAAACAAACTATAAGACGAAAAAAGTATTTTCATGTTACATAGCTCGTATCCAGAAAGAAACAAATAATTAAAATTAGCCGGAAAATTATAAGTATTTAAAAAAAAATCTCCAAAATATGAAAATAAGAAAAAGATTTCATCTGTTTACAACAGCTAATATGATAAACTTATTTCAACTATCGAACGTACAATACCAGAAAAGGGAAAAGAGATTGTAGAATCAAAACTGAATAATAATAATAAGAATAAAAACAAACTCTTATGCATGCTTGTGCGCACTTAGAAAACACATTGTAATTGGAAGAACATATTAGTAACAAAATGTAAGAAAACAACGTAACAGAAATTAACAATGGACATTTTCAACAACAGTGCAATTTTATTCATTTGTACCAAGCGGAAATCTTTCGAGCCAAAAGGTTAAAAGTCAGAGATCAGAAAACGGTATAAAAAGGTAAATCGACAACTGAAGATGTTTCTTCCCAATCCGTCAAGGAAAGAGGTAAGTTAGCTTTACTGAACTTTTTCTTTATTAATATTGTAGGCTTGGCTTTTACACCCAATATGCAAATATTGGGGCGCAAATATTCATTGTCCTTTCATTTCTGTCAATCATTGTTTTGAAAATTTATTTCGATTTGTCTTTCTAAATTATATGAAAGCTGTAAAAATATTTTGTCAAGAATAAATTCTTAACAATAAAGAAAAATCCTGCGTCAAGCATAGATTATGAATAACTTTCCAATACTTCTGGGACTACTTTAACAAACATTTGCTGTTTAATAAGGTAAATAAAATACCGAAGTTAAACAGGAAAAAAAGAATAGCAAAGTATATTTGAAAATCATATTTCAGAAATTACCGTCCACAGCTGGAGAAGTACTGAGATTATTTTGTGTAGTCCTCTATTTGACTGTTGATTTGTATACAGTCTACACATTATGCTAAAATTTAGTACGCATAATAGGTTAAAAATCCACTTTCAGGAATGTCTACCAATAGACGCAAATATACTTGAATTCTTTTGTATAGCCCTGTATATTACCTATAAATATATAACTATACACTACATATTGAGCTAAAATTTAATTCAGGCTAAAACACGTTTAAACTATTGAAATTACCTTTCAGAAATTATTATCCATAGGCGGTCATATTTTCAATTCTTTGCATAGCCCTAAATATGATTTATATTTGATAAACATGTATCAATGTACAACATGTTGTTCAGATTGAAAATCATTAGCCAAATTAAAAACCACGCTTCAAGCAGTTCATATTCAGTAATGTCTACGATTTCTTTTTGTAATCCTGTATACGATATATAGAATTTATACACACCATACAGTATGCAAAAATTTAGTTAAACTTAAAAACGCACTTCCATCAGTTATTGCTAATGCTAATAGACATTATGTCTGTCACAGTACTGTATCCGAAAGCTTGTGTGTCCATGAACACTTTATGCACGTCACCTTTTCCAGCAAATATCTTGTAATAAACCTCAGTAATGTGTATTAATTTCATTACATTTAAAATAATGCAGCATAATTGAAATACGCTGCAAATAGTCCTTTTCCGTAGATCAGGGCTGTCCAACCTGGCGCCCGCGAGATACCAGAAAATTCTTACAGAAATCAAGACCTTATTGAATCGGAGATATTCGGAGATTTAATAAGGCAAAAATTTCTGTAACATTTTTCTGGTGTTTCGCGGGCGCCAGGTTGGACAGCCCTGCCGTAGATCATTATTTAACGGTCTTCGTTTGTGTGGCCCAGTAAATGAATAATTGCTTTGTATCCCATATTCCACAAAATTAATGTTTTAGTGTTTAAAATTGATACATCAATTTCATCATTGATTGTATGTTAATAACTCAATGTTCTCATTTAAGCATTGCACCTAAATTAGTATTCAGTTTTATCTTACCTTTCAGTCGTAAAAAAATATTTAATTTGGTTGCAAAAGGGTTTTGTACACTTAACTGGCATGTTCTTATTAGTAATGTTTGACGATTCTTTTTTTGGTGTGTATTAAACAAGCAGCGAGTTTGTGTCCCCCCCCCCCTCTACCCAAGATTGCACTTATATACTCTAAAGCGAATGCTGAGTTCCCAGGTCGGTAATCCTTTGTTTGAAATGATGCGACATCATTAAAATGCATTTGTGGGACTGACACATGCGACTATTTTATATTCTATTCACACCACTATTTAAAAATATAAATTTTATAGTATATTTTTCTTGTAGATGTTGTCAAAGTGTACGTGAATTTTTTTCGTTTAAAAAAATGGGGAGAGAGTATTAAAAAGTAGTCGCCTATGGCAGCCCTATATTTGACACTATTTTCTCCCATTAACCGTGATTAAAAAAATATTTTTGACAGTCCTTGTAATTAAACTATAAATACTATACACTTCATTTTAGATAACAATCGTGCTATGAATGTCAATAATATATATGAATTACAAGGCAATCCGTGTAATAAGTTAGTTAGAGCACGGGCAGACGGTCGGACAAACAAAAGTCATAAATACTTTGAACTTTTAGAAAGTGTTAAAAATGAGAAACGTTAATTATCATTTATACGACACAATAGCTCATTTATGAAACTAAAGTTATGAATTCATGATGTTATTTATGAAATTTCTGAAATGTTGTATCCTGTATGTCATTTATGACATTAAATTCATATTATGTTTATCTATTTTGGAGAATTGGGCAACAGTAATATTGAAAAATAGTCTCATTGCAATTTTTTTTTTTTTTTTTATAACCTTCATAAAGATTTCTCTTACTCACTCTAATTTTACCTTAATTATTGCATACATGCCAACCTTCCGTTTACTTTTTAACTCATAACTGCTGTTAGCGGTTCTCACATTTTTTTTTTTTTTTTTTTTTTTTTTTTTCAGTTTCACAGTTGAACTGGTAATTTTCAGTTTAACTAGGGATAGCGATGAAATTTTGTTTCGTTTGGAGCCTAGTACAGTCGCTAGAGAATTTTGAATGGGTGAATTTTAATTATGATACTCCTGTACATACTGTTTATGACAGAAGTAATATCTGATGTGCTAATCGAGTCTTTTATTAACCTTTCGATCAAGCGGTCTCGCAGACCCACTCCGGCAGATATGCGACAATTTCTGTCAGAGCAGTTAAGAATTAAACTAAAAAATAAACTTTGATTCAAATATTTACTTAAATTTATCTTATTTCTATGTGATTTCCACTTGATTTAAACTCTGTTTTTAAAATACTTTTTGCGATTCCTATATGACTGTTGTCTGTGAAAAGAAAAACTGGCGGAAAAATGAAAGGTAGGCAGCGATGTTATTGATTAGTTTTTAGTTTTTAAAATTTTCTCATATAGTAATTAATTTGGATTTTAAACGTAAAAAAGATAGTATTATTTATCTGGAGTTTGAATATTATGATATCTGAAGTTTGAACAGCGAGATATTTGAAAATAACGCTGCCATAGGCTTAACATTATCTTCCGGGTTTTTTTGCATGACTCGAATGGCATCTCAAGTAAGGTAAATGAATTCTTTGAAAAAGTGATGTTCGAATTTAAAGATTTTGCATCTCTTATACGTCACGTACCTGCTAGTCGCGAAAAGATAAAAGGCTGTTTCCTAAAGTCAATGATGATTTGGTGTTTGTTATTATTATAGGCGTGATTAAGGAATTTTGCTTCTTTCCCCTACAAATGTTCAGATTTCTCAAAAAACTGTATACTTTTAAACTTAATAGGACTTGTTTTTAGTGTGATGGCGATATAGGTTTTTTTCTGCAAATAATTTGGACATGCCACTATTGATGTGTACAGACTTAATGGAATGGGATGTATGTTTATCTTATGAGATGCTATCAATTTAGTGCATTTTTTAAAAATTGAAAATATGTATCACTATTCCTGTTTAGCGATATCGGTTTTTTTTAGTTTCAGGCATTAGGTAAATTTACAATCTGAAAATATGGAAAGCATTTTTCATTAAAAAGAGCGATAAATTCGTAACACAGACGTGTGTATATTTCTGTTACTATAACAGTTAGAAAAAATTGTTGTACAGTTTGGTTCTTATGAATAATGGTGCCTTGCAATGTTTGCGCCTAACCGAGATGCACTTCTGCTTATTTAAAGGCTGGACAATGGACAGCACGACAATCTTATTACAAAGTAAATCACACACGATTAAAAATAATTTTATGCAAACTAAAACGGTGCTTTTCGTTTATTTTTGAATTAATTAGAACTCAAGTGATAGCCATCGAACAGATTTTTTTGCGGGGGAGGATGAGTTATTGTGCAAATCTATGTACGTGACTTTGATGAAAGATACTTTGGACCACCTTTGTTTTTCTCTAAGGATTCTGCATCTTTCAATTCATTTGAACATATTATTTATTTTATATATGTTCCTTTCTTAAAATAAATAAATAAATAAATAAATAAATCTGCTACAATATTTTTTCTTTTTTTCAGTAAATCTTTTCGTTTTAGAGAGTCATATTTATCACAAATGCAATGTTTTCCTTAAAAATACATAAATTGGAAAACAAAAAGGAATCTTTATATCTCTGTCTCTTCTCATGTTTTGGTATATTAAAAGGCGACTCTCTAATATACATATAAATTCTATTTGGGACCTTTCACGGAGACATTCTTGTACAGAAAATTATGAAATTCGCAATCATGATTATTCAAACGGCTAGCAATCGAATAGATTTTCATTTCTAGATAAATTTATTGCATCTTTGAACTATAACGGATTGCTATCTTATGGTGTCCTTTTAACGGATGACATGTCTCAAATCTGCATTAAACGTCGAATTTGTTAGTATTTCGTAAAAGATGATTTGACTTTATTGAAAAAATTACAAATGGCATATTGGATTTCTTAGTTTCTGAATGACAGTGCATGCAAAAATTATTTAGGGATTGTGCAAAAGTAGCCTGGTTTTGGATTTGAGAACCCCTTTAAAACATTGGGTAGACGCTCGACGGATTCTTATTGTGACTTGTGACAGAGGTATTTGTAGTACTAGGAATTCGGCTTAAACTGAAAGGTCTTCAGTCCGTTTAGATATCATTTTCGAAACTTGTTCGTACCATGTATGGCCACGGGACACAAATTTAAATGCCACAGAACACAAATTTTGAGGGGGAAAAAAAGGTGATCCCGTCGAACCAGAGAGCTTCGATTCCACACTTTTCTCACATTTTAAAATTTTATTTTGGAATGATTTTCTGAAAAATGACGAAACTTTTCATTGAGGAGTGTAATCTGATTGCAGCGGATTCGATCCAACTCTTTGTTCACACTTTCCAAACGTTTTTAATTTTAGCAATGATTTACAGAAACGTTAGAACTTCTATTTCTGAATTTTCTGGAAGAGTAATGGTAAAAAAATTATAGTGAAATATGTACAATGAAAAGTATCTTAGTTAAATAACTAACGATTGTTTGGGACTGTGCATATATATTGTTATCAACTTTTTGATAATTTTGGACCCCCTCTCCATATCCAATATCATATGTTATTATTCTTTGACCCCCCCTCTCCATATCCAATATCATATGTTATTATTCTTTGACCCCCCCTCTCCCTTGATGATATTGTTATCAATGGCTAAAATCTTTAGAATTTACCTCTTATTTGGAGTGATATACAAAGCTGGTTACATACTTTATATATTCAAATGAAGAGAAGTCCATAAAATATCACTTTATATCATATAACACTTAAAAAATATCATTACCGTATTTACTCGTGTATAGGGCGCACGCGTGTATAAGGCGCACCCCTACTTTACAAATAAAAATGGCGATTTCTTAAAATCACGTGTATAACGTGCACCATAAATTTGATACGCTAAAGAAGCATGACCAAATGAATTTCAGTAAAAAAAAAGTCGAAACAAACATTACACCAGACCAAAAAACAAGACGAAAATGCATATTTAGACTTCGGGTTGTAAGAGAATGACGGGAAATAGGAATGAGTGACGGTAAAGAGAATTGCTAATTAGCGTTTAGATAATGTCACTAGCTCTGTTGTATAATAAACTGCAAGGAGTGAAATAAATATGCAGTAATACTTCAATTAAGCAACATTTTCTGAGTTTTAATATCTTCTTTGAATAATTTCTTCTTTCATATGTATATAGTTCGACTGCATCCAACAGTAAAAAAATCATTCCGTGTATAAGGCACACCTAGGAGATTTGCCTTAATTTTTTGAAAAAAATGTGCGCCTTATACACGAGTAAATACGGTATTTAAAAGTATTTTATAATAGCTTTTTTTTAGATAATGCATTTATCAGTAATAATGTCTTGTTGCACTTGCCCCGCACGAAGGACGGAAGGGATGGAAGAAAAGAAATTTTTATCAACAAAACAAGTGGGCAACATTCTTTCTCTATTATTTATTAGAAAACACAAGATTGATTCAAAATATTCTTCACATACGGTTTCTCGAACAGTGATTGTATATACATACATATATGAAGAAGAAAAAGAATGCCAAATATTGGGCTATTCCATATTTTAGAATTAAATACTTTTATAATAATTTGGTGATTTTAATAAAAACTTAGTATTTTTGTAAAAATAGATAACAGACTAAAAAACAACATACTATTTTGAATCTAAAACCATGTTAAAAATAAAAAAAGGGAATTTTTAATTGGATAAAAAATGATAGTGATATCAAAAGAAAAATCCCCCTCCCCCTGGAGATATCTTACGATATCATTTTCTAGATCCCCCTAAAATGATAAAGTTATAATTGCACATGGTGATATGTTATTTTATCATCCACTAGGTCATTAATCCCTGAGGCATAGTAATGCGGAGCAAAGACTCTCTGGTCTATTTCCTACTATCAACTGTATTGCGCCATTCATGCAATAAAGACATAAATCTCACACTTTTAGGAAAATTGATACTCCTTTAGAGTGTTTTTCGATTGCTTCTGTCATTCTCTTTTCAATTCTATATCTTTCCTATATTTTTAGAAAAGCATTGAATTCTTCACCTTTCTTTTCATTTTAAGCCTACATGAAAAAATATTTATCTAAAGGGAGCATAGTTTTGTAAATATAATAAATATAATTCGTTGTAAGTTGGGGGTAAGTTCCCCCAAACATCATGATGTTTGGAGGAAAAATCAAAATCAAATAAAATGACGAAAATAAATATAAAAAATAAATCAAAATAATTTATTATAAACCATTAACAAAATATTAGTTGGATCAAAATAAGAATCAACCATAGATTCATAAATTTCTAGGAATTTAAATTAAAAAAAAATTTCAAACCTTTTTAAATATTATCAAAGATATTACAATTGCATTTCAACAAAACATAAACGTACAAATATTGTTTATCCTACAAGTAACTCACAAAATCGTAGTTCTGTCATTATAAAATTGTTAGTAACAATGAAAAAATGAGTATAGGTAAGCCATTATATAGACTTTAATATAGAAATACATATTTACGATTATAAGCTATTTATAAATCAAAATGGATAGGAGATTGGTGGAAGCAATTTTCAAAACGATCGTAATAAGGATAAGAATTATAGAAGTGATGAAAATTTTAGAGGAAATAGAGCAAATTTTGGAAATGAAACTGAGAGGTTGAAGTCAAGGCAATACCTACCTCCCCCTTTAATCGATTAAAAAAGTTGAATATTGGTGAGCATGAAGCAAGTAGATCTAAAAAAGGAGGCAATCTAGCAGGTCTGTAATTTTAAATGTTGCGGCTGCAGATCCTCTTGATCTTCCGAGTGACTAATAATAATATTGAATGCGATTGTGATGAAAAGTTTATTATTCTATACCTGGGTTAGCATTGTTGTAGTTTTATATATCTTTCGGTTTACAATAAGTATTTTAGGTTTAAAAATAAAATATCCAAACCTAACGGTTCTATTTGCTCAAGATTCAGTATGTGTTGGATAGAGGGGTGTTAGATTTATATCTTGGAATCCGTTCTGTGACAAACTGTATGGCAAAATTTTCATATTAAAAATATTTTTAATTAGAAGAGTGATAACTGTGAATTGCAAAATTCAAAAGTTCATAGAGAAAAGATCCAAAAAGATCTGAAATCGGCGCGCATTTTTTTTACTAGATCTTCTAATTGCAGTGAATTTATTTGATTTTTTTTAAATGAGTACTTTAAAATGCATTAAACTAGTAACTCAAAAGAGAAAAACGGAATTCATCGAGCGAGGAAGGACCTCTTACTATATTGCTTATAATTTGTAAGACATTTTCAGTTCTTCCAATAGTGTTTTGAAATTGGAGAAAGTAACAGTTTGCCATTTGAATCAAATATGTTATTGAATAATTTTCCTGGGATTAGTTAAAAAACATTTGTGGAATTCGCTGAACTAATTAAGTGCAGAAAAATTATTTAATAATAATGTTTCTTGTTCCTAGAAGTCCTTTTTATTCGTAGCATGCTGACAAATCTCCAATTTGAAGATTCCGTATCTTATAAACGTGAGTTGGAAAAACAGATAAATGATATATGGATGAGACATTTTATTGAGAGGTCTTTATAAAATCGCAAATGAATTCCAGTTCCGCCTTTTTAAGTTAAAACAGTCAAATGTTGATTTTTGAAAATTTACAATGTTTAACTTACTATATTTCGGGAGGGAAAGGAGATTAACAGCTTGCCTTATTTTCTAGATATTTTCAGAGATAGAAAATAATACATATAAAAATTGCATGCTATTATCTCTTTCCCTTCATAAGATATATTTTTTCAAAAACTGGCATCTGAAAAAAAAATTGTATATCTTAACATAGGGAAGACCGGGGCTAGTAGTGACATTTTCGACATTTTTTATATTAGCCGTAAGATTTAAACTGAAGCGAAACATTTAGTGTATCCTGTCATTAGAGTAAGTCTTGCGTAACATACTTATAAAACTACTATTAAGCGTGTTCTTAACTGATCCGCTCAACAAGCGAAAAACGTTTTGACACATTTACAAATTCATTTTTTAACGGAAAGATATGAAATTGGAATGCCTGACTGTGAAAGCGATTTCGAATTGAACTTATTTTTCCATTTTATGATAATTAAATTACTTATCGAGTTATAAGCTATTTCGATGACGCAATCATCCGTTTTTCTCCTCCTTTTCGACTGGTTTTTCTGCTTTCGTCGAGAAATATGCTCAAAAGTGTCAACGTTGTAGGCTTGTTATGAAAAATCCATTGTGTTTTTTAAAAAACAAAAGAATGAGTGCAATTTGACAGTTTCTGAATAACAACACCTGCTAGTTTCATGCATTTCCGAACAAAAATAAATTAATGCATGTGTCACAATTTGCCCTTTTTGATTTAAGGACACCCTTAACGTTATTAACGTTTTTCAAAACACAAAACGAATTCTGCGTAGCCTCGAAATTTGTCACTACTAACCCCCGGTACAGGGCAAGTTGTGACATGTTTGGGGCACATTGTGACACATAAATGACACATATAAGTACATTGTAACATATACAAATTATGTATGAAAAGCGATTAAATGGGATATGTTAAATCAATAATGAAAAGTTTATTCATTTATAACGTTCTGAACTCAATAAAACACTTTCATGTTTTAATAATATTGTAAATCAAATGAAAATAAAATAGTTAAATTTTTAACACTTGTAAACTTTTAATCCTTTATAAAGATACTTTTAGAGACACTTAGCAATAAAAAGAAAAAAACTGTCTTAATCAGGAAAGAAATAAAAAGTAAGCCAACACTAATCTTTGGCCATATTGATTTTTGACTCGGGAGCCTACTAAACAACGTGTAGGGCTATATCCTATATTTTTAATCACTCATTGCCATTGCATGTTTCAGCGTCTGATTTGCAGTTGATACAAATATAATAAGGTTCATTTTTGGTACATTTGACATGCACTTAATCTAGTTTTGTGTAAAAAATGGCTCAAATGATTTTGACTAAATTATATATCATATTATTTTGTATTACGAGCAGATCGTTGGGGGTAAATAATTACACTCAACAAAATTCGATTAATAGTTCAACTTGGGTCACTACGGGTCCAGCAACTACTATCTAAAAAAACACTTTAATGAATTTAACAAAATTTTGTATCATTTTGGATTATGTTAAGATCACTGAGCTAAGTCATTTGTTCCAGAAAATTTGATTTGGAGGTCATTTTTGGGATGAGTACAAAACTAACTAATTTCATTAAAAAAAAGGAGAAAAGACTGGAACGATATTGACTAAATTTTATATCCTACTTTTTGGATTACGAGCAGACCATCTGTCCGTATCATATATTTAAAAAAATCTATTTGTAGGTCATCTTGGATCACTATGGGTCAAGCTACAATTATCTAAAAAACGGTCTAATGAATTAACTAAATTTTGTAATTTAACATTTTGGATTACTTCTATATCATTGGGATAAATCATATGTTCAAGAAAATTCGTTCAGCGGTCATTTTTGGATCAGTACGTGTCAAGCTAATTTCATCTAAAAAACGGCTTCAATGATTTTGACTAAATTTGAAATGCTACCATTTTACGGTACGAGAAGCCCATTAAGCTTGGTCTCTTGTTCGAAAAAATTTGACTAGTGTGTAATTTTTTATTTATACGAGTCAGAGTCAAACTAATTTTATATAAAAAACGGTTCAAACTAATTTGACTAAAGTTTGCAGCCAGTAGTTTTGAATTACGAGACGACCATTGGGTGAAATAATATGTGCGAAAAAATGTGTAATATAATTAATGGGTAACTTTTTTGTCACTATGGGTCAAGGTACTATTATCTCAAAACGCGTATAAGGATTTTGGCTAAATTTTGTATCCTACTACTTTAGGTTGTTTTAGGTTATTTGATGGTCACTACGTGTCAATGAATTTCAATGGAAATTAAAGGTACTGATCTCTGAGCTTTCAAATTCCCCTCCATAATGTTAAGTCGATTGGTACTTGATGCATTCGTATGTTTAAAATATCTCCTCGGGAAATTGATATTTTTGACTCTTTTTTTTTTTTTTCCTATGTACTCTTCTTTAAGGAATGTGTCATTTTTTCTTAGTTTTCAAAATATTTCTAAAATCTATGATTAATTTAAAATTTTATGTTTTAAAAGCTGACGACTGTGAATAAGATTTTAACACTGCCTATGAAATTGAGCATAGATTTTAGAAATATTTTGAAAACTAAGGAAAAAAGACATCGTTTAAGAAAAGTACACAGAAAAAAAAGAAGGTAAAAATGTTAATTTCCTAAGGAGATATTTTAAGTATATGAATGCATCAAACGCCCATAGATTTAACATTACGGAGGGGAATTCGGAAGCTGAGTGATCAGTACCCTTAAACAGTTATGAATGAAGTTGTTGAATTATTGCCAGTAAATGAACCCCAAAGTTGGCAACAGCCGATAAGTTGGCAATAGCCGGTAAGTTGGCGATACTTGGTGAAAGATTGGCGACATTTAGCTGAAAAATTAATTTTCAAGATTGCCAATGCCATAACACACATTTAGTGCCAAATGAAAGAATGTCGCCATATTTGGTTGATTTTATGGTTATTTTATCTGAAGAATTCACATTTTCATTATCAGTCATGCATATGAATTTAAAAATTATGTAGAATTAATTGCCGTTTATCTTGCATCCTATATGACAAATTCATATTTTGAAAAATAAATCTGAATGCTAGTACAATGTGTATATACAAATCGTGGTAAAAAAAGTAAACACCCCCTACTAACTCTTCAACAAATAATCGTAGAAGAAAGTTACTAGTATCAAAAGATTGGAACTTAAGTCTACTTTTAAGTGATGTATATAAAATTTGTTTAGAGGTCATCTACAAATTAAAACCAGCCCAAACATTGTTTTTCAATGACAACACCCAATTTTGACAAAAGTTTTTAAATCTTCGATTCAAACTATGTCTAAAAACGAAATTTCAGAATTATAAACATTCAACATTTGCTTCTAACGTTAATTTACATTTCGCTATTTTTATTAATATCTCCTGAAATTATAACTCTAATGTAACTTTTTTATGTGGTCATAGTAATAAAAAACCTAAACATATTTACATTAATTTTTTTAATTTAAAAGTTTTATGACATGAATTATGAATTATGAAATTAATATTCGAAAAAATATTAATTTCAATCTACAGTCTTTTTGATAAATTTACATTTGTTATGTCCTTCTTCTTCTTTCTTTCTTTTCCATCTTTCCTTCAAATCCAAGATTTCAAATTTGTCTTCTAAGTAGTTTACAAGTTACGCTCAAAAAACATCAAAATGCTGGTTTAAGAGGCCATCTATGATATTCAGAAAAGCATAATTTGAATATATATATGTTTTACTCATGTAATTGAAGCTTTTTGGACTGGAATTACGGTGTCTCGTTTTTGATCAACTTAGAGCGTATACAGTTGGCAAAAAAAGTATTTGTACACTCTAAAAATTTTCATTTTTAACTAATAAAAAACAGATATTTTGTCAAAAATTGTTTTAATACAGTCTGCTTACCGTCCGTTTTAAATTACACAACAGAAAATTTCGATAAAGATGTAAAATAATTTTCTAATAGGAAAAGTTTAAAAATTTTTTGCAAAAAAAGTATTTGTACATTTCTCCATCCTGATATGTACTGTGTTTTATTGTGTTTATGGTTCAAAGGACTACTTTTACAGAAGCTGTTAATTTTTAAGTTCATATTATATTTGTCTGACATTTAATCTAATTTGCTCTTTAAGTAATTGAGTATAGAACCTAAAGCTAGAGAGGCACCACTAGATATATGAAATCCTATGATTGAGCATAATAAAAATTTAAATTCGCAACAAGAATTTGTAAAAGCTATTAAATTACCATTTACAACTATTGGATGCATAGTGAGAAACTATGAATAAATTAAAAGCATCGAAATTCAATGAAAACCAGGACTTCTCAGCAAACTAACAATGAGGGAAAAAGGGAGTGTTGTTAAAAAAGCTTTAAAAAATCCTAAGCGTTCGGTTCAAAAATTTGCTGGAGACCTTGCAACATCTTCTCGCATCAGAGCAATACCTCAAACAATAAAAAATATTCTTCTCAATGCACATTTAAAAGAAAGAACCTCAAGGAAAAATCCATTCATCAGCGAAACAAATAGGCGAAAACGCATAGTATTCGCTTTCGCATACAGAAGTAAATCATTAGATTTTTGGGAAACAGGAATTTTTTCTGATGAGGGAAAATTCGGAATTTTCTTGCCATCAAGCATTCGAAAAAATTGGCGTAAAAATAAAACTGTTCTAGATCCAAAATGTATACTTCAAACTATCAAGCATGTTGGGGGGGAATTTTATAGTTTTGGGGTGTATAGCCTCTAATGGAGCAGGACATTTAAAATGTATTGACAATGGAAGGACAGGTTTAACATACATTGATGTGTCGCGCCATAATTTATTAAACTGTGCCAAGAAATTATACATAGAGGAAGCTTTTCACTTTATGCAGGATAACGACCAAAGCATACTGCTGTGATCACCCAGCACATGATTACGACAATACTCCAAGACGACTGGTAACTCCTAAAATCTCTAGACTTGAATCCAATAGAAAATTTGCAGATGCTATTGGATGCAAAAATCCGAAAAAAAAATTATGTATCAGTAAAAAACAGTTTTAAAGAAGCTGTTATTGTGTCATGGAATAACATTAACCAAACCGCTACAAAAAAGTTGGTGGAATCTATGTCACACCATCTAGAAGTAGTCCTAAACGCTAAATGAATTCGCACAAAATAATAATTTGTATCATTTTACTAAATTTTCATTAATTATATTACATTAATATAGTGTACAAATACTTTTTTTGCATTATATTTTTGTATATTTGTTTATTATAATGTAAAAAACAGATTCATTTAATTTTGTTTTTGCTTCTATAATATTATAATGCATTAAATTAATGTATTACAGTATTTTTTGCTTAAATATTTTGTTTAATTTCATTAAAATTTAAAAAAAATGAAGTGTACAAATACTTTTTTTGCCAACTGTAAGTCTGTCTTACGATGTAAACAAAGAGTAAAACTTATTTCAGTATCTCACGATCTTGCGTTAACCTAAATCCTTTCTACGTTCCTGTGTTATGCAAATTATCAAATGATATACTGATATTGCTAACAGTCTCACTAAATCAGTGACATAGAGATTACAAGAAACTCTTCATAAAAGTGGTTTCTATATATCACATTGACGGATCCTCTGCTTTAAATTTAACCCGGGAGAACTCGCAAGTGAGAATTTCTCTCACGGTGCCCAATTGCTTTTCTGTTACTTTACATTCACTTAGTATCATTTTTTTTTTCTTTGGTTTAGTACTTTTATTCACAAAAGAGGTAAAGTAATCGAAATCACATTTTGAAATTTTATTAAAATGAAAAATGTTTTAAATAAGAGTCTTAAAAAAGTTACGATGAAGAAAGAAAATATCATGCAGCGATTTCTTCCGGGTTAAGCAAAATATGTGGCTTTTTTGGAGTGGGGTGGGGGATTTTATACTTCTCATTTTTTGCGTACTAATCTACCCATAAATAGCTGTTTTTTTTCTTAAAGGTTTATCATATAAAAAAACTTTTCTTATTTCGCGTAGTCACATTTTTTTTTTCTTTTACTTAGATAAATTTTAGAATTTAAAATTTTTGGGAGCAAGTTGCTGCAACTATTGCATTTTAAGTTTCAGTATGCGGACGAGTTTGTATACATGTTTGCGTTTGGTTGAAGTTTAATTTTAATGAAAGAGACTGTGGTGATCACATTAACATGGAATTTATGAGAGAAAAGTTTAATTGGTAGTGCAAACGCAAAAATATTAATTTCAACGATTTTCACAAAATGAAAAAGCATGTAAAATATTTTTTTTCTTTTAAACGGATGCCGATTTATTTACGACAAATGATTAATCTAATCTAACTTTGATTTAAATAAATTCAAAATCTGAGAAAAAGTCATAAAAATACTGTATAAAATTCCAATCACATTCACATATTCAAAAACTATTATAATTACAGATATCTTACATATTTTTAAAATTGAATAATTCAGTACTTATAAGCAGGGTTCGTAAATATAATAATATCTGATATTTTGATGTATATCCGATCTTTTCAAAATTGTCAACTTACAAAGAATTACAAATATTTTCAGCTCTAATATAAATTAAAAACTAAAGCATATTACATTTAGCATGAAAACTTAATAAAACGACATTCTAAATGTACTTTTTTCACACTCATTTAAAAAAAATTAAAGATAAACAGACACAATTCGCCTTTTTACACTGACAAAAAAAAAAAAAAAAAAAAAAAAAAAAGGTATTAATTATCAAGTTTCCAGAAAATTTTGTATTTTATACAACAAAATTATATACAAGGTACTTTATTCAGGAAATTGTAGGTAACTACAATAACAAGTATAATGCCTTCATATAATTTACTTTATTAAAAATACCAATTATAGGCATTAATTTTAGATCCTTTTAAAAAAGTCTCGAAAATAATTTTATATATCACATAATACAATTGTCAATATCACAATAAAAGTTTATATAATCTAAAATTTTAAAAAACTGATAACGTTTTCATCCCATCCAGGACATCTTCAGTCAGCATACGTGGAAGTCATTTCCTTTTGAGCTTTATATATCGTTCAAATCCCCCAGTTTTCCCTCTTTCTCTCTGTTTTTCCCTTCTTTCTCGTCAAGCATCTTAACCCATCTGGGGTCAATGGCTGCATGTACCATATCGTTACACGGTTTTTCTTTTGAGGTGAGAATTTCGAGTGTTTCCCTGATTAATGTATTGTGTAGATTGTCATAATTAGCTATTTTTTGTATATGTATAGATTCAATTTTTACAGGTATCTTATGGTGACTTCTTGATAATGCTGTATTTAATTTATCGTATTTTAAATCTCTTAAGTGCTCTCTTTCTCTCTCAGCTATTTTTCTTTTAGTCATTCCTATGTATTCTACTTTTTCGTTATTTTCATTTATGCAATTTATTTTATAAACTCCTGCCGTTTGGGTTTCTTCATGTTTTTCAATTTCATTTCTTATTTTCTTGAATAGGGATGGATGGGGGGTTATTGGAATATGTTTATTTAATTTATTAAATTCTCTTTTTATTTTTAACGCTATTCCATTCATATATGAAATGGGGGAGTGTACCTGATATTTTTTTGCGCGGGTTGAATTCGATCAATTCTTTCAGTAGCTTTTTGGATAAGTTTGTTAATCGTTTTCTTGGGATGTCCAGCATTTAAACCAATTTTTTCAATTATTTTAAATTCTTCTTCTAAGGATTTTTTTGTTGAACATACATATAGCGCTCGATTTATATATGAGTGGAGGGCTGCTAATCTATATGGTAAGGGAGTGTTATCTTTATAAGAAATTATATTCAAATTTGCTGTTGGTTTTCTATAAACCGTAGTGTCTATTTTATTATACTTATGCGTTATTTTTACATCTAAATATGATATTGTATGATTCACTTCTTCTTCTATCGTAAACTGAATATTTTTGTCGTACGAATTGACTTTTTTTAGGAGGTTATCTAGGTTAGTGTGTTTGGTTGTTATAATGAAGATATCATCTACGTATCTGAGCCATAACCGGATTTCGGTTTTATGATCATTTATAATAATTTTTTCAAGGTTTCTAAGCTTCCATTCAGCTACTACATTAGAAATCGGTGATCCCATAGGGACACCCTTGTTTTGTTTATAAATTTTTTTATTGAATTGGAAATAGCTTTCATTAAGGATAAGATTTGTTGCGCTTTGTAAATTCGTATTAATTTTAGGTTCAGTATAATGGATTTTAATAGACTCATTAATTACGTTTGTCATTTCTTTTAAATTAATTGATGGATATAGGTTTTTAACATCTAAACTTATCATAAAGTCGTCATGATTTGGTTTATATTCTTTTAGTTTTTGTATAAAATTCCTTGTTGAATTTATAGAAATATCTGAGGGGGGGGATCATTTTCATATATTGATTCTTCATATATTTTTCCAAATCATATGTTGGGCTTACGATTTTATTTACTATAGGCCTCAGGCTGTGTGGAGTTTTATGATCTTTTAGTTTACCAAAAATCATTGGAATGTTAGGTGCAAAGTTATATTTCATCGGTTTATCATCAATTGGCCAATCTTCTGATTTTATTAAATCATCAGATGCTTTCGTCAATTTCTTTAGAGGATCTTTTTTTACAAGTTGTGTATCCATTTCCCTTATAGTTTCTTCCATTTTATTTATATAATCAGTTTTATTCATAATAGCTAATTTTCCAGTTTTATCCGTATGTAAAAAGGTTAAGTCTTGGTTATTTTTCAAATCCTTTAGTATTTTTTTCTCTTTATTGTTCCTTTTTTTCAACTTTTCTTGTTTAACAATTTCATTTTGTGCTAAATTCCTAATTCTGGTTGCTTCATCCGGAGGGATTAGCTTAAGGACTCTTTCAATTTTAGGAATTGCTTCTTTTAAATTTATATCCTTACTAAGTGTATATTTAGGACCTTTTCTTAGGAGTTCCTCCTCTTCAGGTTTTAGAGTGTATGATGAGAGATTTACATACGGTATATCCATGGTCCGTTTTATAGGCCTTTCTATTTAAGAAGGAAGTAGTCTTTTTTTGAACGAAAAATTATAAGAAAGTTGATCAAACGAAAATATGCAGAAATCAATAAAATTGGAAAACAACTTGAACTTTACAAACAAGAATTAGAAGTCTTGGAGCCGGATGTTAAGGACGATATTATGACAAAAATTGAAAAAATCAGAAGATATGAAAGAGTTAGACACGAGTCAAAGCATAACAAAAAATTAAACTTTTGGAAAATGAAAGGGGAAAATAAAGAAAGGCCTATAAAACGGACCATGGATATACCGTATGTAAATCTCTCATCATACACTCTAAAACCTGAAGAGGAGGAACTCCTAAGAAAAGGCCCTAAATATACACTTAGTAAGGATATAAATTTAAAAGAAGCAATTCCTAAAATTGAAAGAGTCCTTAAGCTAATCCCTCCGGATGAAGCAACCAGAATTAGGAATTTAGCACAAAATGAAATTGTTAAACAAGAAAAGTTGAAAAAAAGGAACAATAAAGAGAAAAAAATACTAAAGGATTTGAAAAATAACCAAGACTTAACCTTTTTACATACGGATAAAACTGGAAAATTAGCTATTATGAATAAAACTGATTATATAAATAAAATGGAAGAAACTATAAGGGAAATGGATACACAACTTGTAAAAAAAGATCCTCTAAAGAAATTGACGAAAGCATCTGATGATTTAATAAAATCAGAAGATTGGCCAATTGATGATAAACCGATGAAATATAACTTTGCACCTAACATTCCAATGATTTTTGGTAAACTAAAAGATCATAAAACTCCACACAGCCTGAGGCCTATAGTAAATAAAATCGTAAGCCCAACATATGATTTGGAAAAATATATGAAGAATCAATATATGAAAATGATCCCCCCCTCAGATATTTCTATAAATTCAACAAGGAATTTTATACAAAAACTAAAAGAATATAAACCAAATCATGACGACTTTATGATAAGTTTAGATGTTAAAAACCTATATCCATCAATTAATTTAAAAGAAATGACAAACGTAATTAATGAGTCTATTAAAATCCATTATACTGAACCTAAAATTAATACGAATTTACAAAGCGCAACAAATCTTATCCTTAATGAAAGCTATTTCCAATTCAATAAAAAAATTTATAAACAAAACAAGGGTGTCCCTATGGGATCACCGATTTCTAATGTAGTAGCTGAATGGAAGCTTAGAAACCTTGAAAAAATTATTATAAATGATCATAAAACCGAAATCCGGTTATGGCTCAGATACGTAGATGATATCTTCATTATAACAACCAAACACACTAACCTAGATAACCTCCTAAAAAAAGTCAATTCGTACGACAAAAATATTCAGTTTACGATAGAAGAAGAAGTGAATCATACAATATCATATTTAGATGTAAAAATAACGCATAAGTATAATAAAATAGACACTACGGTTTATAGAAAACCAACAGCAAATTTGAATATAATTTCTTATAAAGATAACACTCCCTTACCATATAGATTAGCAGCCCTCCACTCATATATAAATCGAGCGCTATATGTATGTTCAACAAAAAAATCCTTAGAAGAAGAATTTAAAATAATTGAAAAAATTGGTTTAAATGCTGGACATCCCAAGAAAACGATTAACAAACTTATCCAAAAAGCTACTGAAAGAATTGATCGAATTCAACCCGCGCAAAAAAATATCAGGTACACTCCCCCATTTCATATATGAATGGAATAGCGTTAAAAATAAAAAGAGAATTTAATAAATTAAATAAACATATTCCAATAACCCCCCATCCATCCCTATTCAAGAAAATAAGAAATGAAATTGAAAAACATGAAGAAACCCAAACGGCAGGAGTTTATAAAATAAATTGCATAAATGAAAATAACGAAAAAGTAGAATACATAGGAATGACTAAAAGAAAAATAGCTGAGAGAGAAAGAGAGCACTTAAGAGATTTAAAATACGATAAATTAAATACAGCATTATCAAGAAGTCACCATAAGATACCTGTAAAAATTGAATCTATACATATACAAAAAATAGCTAATTATGACAATCTACACAATACATTAATCAGGGAAACACTCGAAATTCTCACCTCAAAAGAAAAACCGTGTAACGATATGGTACATGCAGCCATTGACCCCAGATGGGTTAAGATGCTTGACGAGAAAGAAGGGAAAAACAGAGAGAAAGAGGGAAAACTGGGGGATTTGAACGATATATAAAGCTCAAAAGGAAATGACTTCCACGTATGCTGACTGAAGATGTCCTGGATGGGATGAAAACGTTATCAGTTTTTTAAAATTTTAGATTATATAAACTTTTATTGTGATATTGACAATTGTATTATGTGATATATAAAATTATTTTCGAGACTTTTTTAAAAGGATCTAAAATTAATGCCTATAATTGGTATTTTTAATAAAGTAAATACAAGGTACTTTGTTTTTATTGAAAAACTTGAAGGCTCTAACCTGTTGTGTAGTTTAAAATAAAGAAATTCAAAACCATAAAAGATTCTAATGAAGCTATTAATAACTTCTCTAAATTAAACAGTTTACCTTTCAATAGCTGGTTCAATTTACTTTACTTTTAAAAATACAGTTTCAAATGCAAAACTTGGAAAAGATATTTTTATGTATTGATGGAGGGAGGAGGTTTTCGGAAAGCCATAAACGGCCAGCAGAAGCAAAAATTCTTATCCACAGAAAGGCACAAAAAGTAATAGGTAAAAAATTCATTTACATCATTTGTTTTGATTGAAAATATCGAAAATATCAAACTTCAGGGTATTTTGAAATTAAATATCTGATATATATCATGATAGATTTCAGGGTATATATCAACATATATATCCATTGATATATATCACCAAACTCTCCTTCGAAAGCTTTATAAAATGAAAGTTGAAGCGGATTTTACGGTATACAACAGTAGCCGAAACTTACTAAGTGAGGGAAATGGTCATATTAGCAAAAAATAATACATTAATAGTCGTGACTTAGACAATCTGCAGCTTTTCAGCAACCTTCGAATACCGAACTTCAATATGGGAACAACCCCTAAAATTACCCGGTTTCAAAATAATTAATTACTCGTAAACTACCCGTACAAATTTCGTGCAAATTTATATTTGTGCTAATTGAAGGGTTTAGGATTTATTTATCCTCCTCAGTCCTGATGTCGCCTGGAGACGACACTAAAAATCACCCTTTAAATTAATTTAATTTCTTTTAGAATAGTTAAAATTACATACAGACTTTTTTAATAGATGTGTGCATGTTAGAAGAATCAATATACAAACTAATGTATGTTTGGATATGTTTTATAATAATTTTAAACAGGTTTTTGTAGTGCCACGTAAAATTTGTCTCAGGACTGACGAGGTTAAAGGGTAGATGTGCCAGTAATGGACCCCCTTAAGGAATTTCTCTAAAAAATAATTTTTTATTAATAGTTATAATTATTGTATTCCAATTTTTTTCATATTATATTAATCTTTCAACAATATTTAACTAATCCCATAGTTACATTTCCCAATAAAAATAAAAATTTAATTTTAAATAATAAAAATATGTCTCAACACCCAAAAGCCCAGTAATGGACCACCCATGTTCCAGTAATGGACCGCCTATGTTCCAGTAATGGGCCACCCTACAAAAAATAACAGATAATGGTTTTTTCAATTAATTTTGCTCCAGAACTTAATGAAAGCATACTAATAAAACAAAATATTAAAACTTAAGTTAGAAATTCATTACATTAAAGGATTTAAAATGAAAAAACGATAAACAAAATATTTAAATTTAAGCTATGAATTTATTATAATCAAGGATTTATAATGTGGATATAAAACAAAATATTAATGATATTACCTGTTTATTATTAACTAACATTAAAGGATTTATATTGTAAAGATATAAAACAAAATATTTAAATTTAAAGGATTTATAAGATAAAGACAATGTTTTTCTGAAATCAAGTTTAGATAAAATAAGTCTTTTTTTAATATGTCATTAAAAAAAGTCTCCAATCTTCATTCATATCATTATCTAAATGATGTGCTGTGCAACTGTGAAATATAAATAACAGATCTTCAATTTTATCATCCCTTTCCGATAGTCCAAACTATTCAATATGGAATTTTAGAATGCATTTAAAATTATAAATGTTCTTGCACTATCCAACCATTTTCAGATAAACATATAGCCCATCAATTTGGCACAGATTGATTCCACAATTTCCCTTCAAAGATGCTTATATGGATATATTATCACCAGTGGAGCAATCTCATTATTTGCTGAAAAACATCCCGTAACAGTGATTTGTTCTTTTTCGTTATTTAGTACTACATAATACACATCTTTAACTGATTTTGATCCCAAAATTTTCTTTGTTTTAAGAGCACAAAAGAAACCTTGTTTTAACCTTATTGAAAATTCTCTCTTTATGCTTTAGAATTCGGAAGAAAATATTAATAATACCTTCTTCAAAATATGACTTTACATTTCTGAACCAACTTAAAACAACTTCTTTTGTACCGGCACATCTAGATTTTGTCAAATGTTCTGCTTGTGTTTTGTACCAATTTTGGATGACTTTTTAAAAACAACTATTTATAAAGAAATTGCCTTTATTAAATTCTAATAGGTAAAATTTAAGTATTAAATTTGATTATTTAGCATTTCAGTTAAATCAAAATATTTTATCTCTACTGAAATAACACTTTTTGTATTGGTCACTTGGGTGGTCCATTACTGGAAAATCACGAAATAAGCAATCCAGTAATGGGCCACCCCTCCTAAAATCTTAAAAATAAATAAAATTTTGTAAATGGCCATTGGTATATTAAATTCAATGTTTTATATTGCTAATCAAACAAAAACATTCAATTTTTACGGAAAAATAAAAAAGATATAAACTAAGTAAGTAAAGTCTGCTCTTAGCATCTTTATTAAGATTTTCAGTGAAAAACAGAAAAACTGTGAAACTTTATTTTCTGCTTCCTAATTGCTTTGACGAAAAGTGTAAAAAATTAATCCAGCTTATAAAACATGCAAGGTAGAGTTCAGAAAAAAATAATAAAAGCTTAACTATTATTTGTTATTTTTTTATAAGCCGAAAAGTGCGAGGTGGTCCATTACTGGAAGGTGGTCCATTACTGGTACATCTACCCTAGTGTCGAAATTGGGTCTTGTTATTGGTAAAAAAAGTTTTGTTTTGATATGTGTATGGCCCCTTAAGCAACTTTTATAAACATCATTTAAAAGTAGGCTTTATTTCCAATCATTTGGCACTAGTAACTTTATTGTTCAATAATTTGTTGCCGAGTTAGTAGAATGTTTATAATTTTTTTCCACGTCTGTTCGTGGGAAAAATGCAAGATTTTTTATTTACATTTCTGCATTGAATAATACTATATAGGAATATATTAATATGGTTCTCGTATACTTAAAAAAAAAAATATTATAGCACGATAATCTACGATTAAAGCTCAAAATGTTTTCTTTGCCCAGGGCCAAAATTTTTTATAAACTGGCCATATGAAAATTTTTATTGAAATGTTCCTGTTAAGTTTACAGAATTCCCTTTTCTTTGCTGTGAGTTTTGATTAAGGAGCATTAGTCAGATTATTTGTTAAAAATTGACCCCACACATCTGAAATACGATTTATTTTGGAAAAAATAGTATTAAAAGACATTAAGAGAGGGGGAGAAAAAATTGTCCATGTTTAGTTAAAATTCTATGAACGAGCTTCCTTAAAATTTAGATATACAGTGAAAAAAAACATGACAGATTGGTTAGCAATGATAACAAAATAAATAAGTAACCCTCCCCCCCCCCCCCCCAAAAAAAAAAAAAAAAAAAAAAAAAAACTTTAATAACATGGCGTTATTTTCTAGAAAAAATAAATTATTAAAAATCAATTGAATTATTTCTCAAAATGCAAGCACTAAAGTCCCATCATTATCGGGCAAATCTGATTGCTTTAGGAAAACAGAAATATCCACCGTTCTTAGTTAAATAGTAGGAACAGGAAAACAATAATATTTAATTGGTAAAAAGAAATTAAGAGCCCTTATTTTGAAAATCGGACAAAGTGTGATAGTTGTATTTTTTTATTTGCTTGATTTTTTTATATGTTGAAGTAGGTCTTATTTGATGAAGAGTGTGCAATTTTGAAGCCCTGAAAACATTTCCTCTTTCCTATAGAAAATATCAAAGTTCGAGGCTGTGAATGCCATTTTTATGAAAAATGCAATCCCAATATGTTTGGAGTGGTATATCTCTGGCAAGCAACAACATCCCAAAATTCTTTTGGCATAAACTTACAGTATAACACTACCTGCTTATTAAAATTTATTTGTTACTGTGGGGCATTGTTATTTTACATTGTTATGATGCCACAAAGTACAGTCAAAATGACGTTTTTGTCCATTTTTCGCTCTTAATATCTTATTTAAGCCATAATACCCCAAAGCTTTTCTTATAGAATATGAAAGTGCACTATTAGGACAAGCTAAATAATATAGTACTGCACGGAGATATTGTTGCTGTTAGTAGCTGTAACCTGTTAAATATTCAAAATTTCCAAAATCTGCAACATTTAGTTTATTTAAAAAAAGCGCCACATTTGAATGAAAAAATATGTCACGCATTAGTGAACACGTGTACAAAAACATGGAAAAGAAAAAGAAGTGGGGTCTCGTGATAATTTTTGACAAAAAAAATGACAAAAATTACAAAAAAAAGCAATGTCCACGATCACATTTTCCTCCTAAGAAAAAAATGAAACATCCAAATTCTCTTTCGTCTTTCTATTTTTCCCTACGAGTAAATAAAATATCCCTTTTTTGTCGCCTCTTCTGAAAGAGAAGCGAGATGTTTCATTTTCTCTTAGGGAAAAAATATGATAGACATTGCTTTTCTTATAAATTTTGTCGTTTTTTTTTAACTAAATATATCACGAGGCCCCACTTCTTTTTCTTTTCCTGTTTTTGTACATATGTTCAACTATTCCGTGACATATTTATTTTCATTCAACTGTGGCGCTTTTTTGAAATAAACTACTTTAAATATTGCAGATTTTGGAAATTTTGAATATTTAACAGGTTATAGCTACTAACAGCAACAATATCTCCGTGCAGTACTACATTATTTAGCTTGTTCTAGTAGTGCACTTTCATATTCTATAAGAAAAACTTTGGGGGTATTATAGCTTAAATAAGATATTAAGAGAGGAAAATGAACAAAAACGTCATTTTGACTGTACTTTGTGGCAACATAACAATGTAGAATAACAATGCCCCATGGAAACAAATAAATTTTAATAAGCAGGTAGTGTTATACTACAAGTTTATGCCAAAAGAATTTTGGGATGTTGTTGCTTGCCAGAGATATACCACTCCAAACATATTGGGTTTTCATTTTTCATAAAAATGGCATTCACAAACGTGAACTTTGATATTTTCTATAGGTGAAAGGAAATTTTTTAGGGCTTCAAAATTATAGATTAAACATTAAATATGATTTACTTCAACATAAAAAAATATCAAGGCAATTAAAAAATACAACTATCAAAATATCACTTTTTTGTCTGAATTTCAAAATAAGGGCTCTTAAGAAAAATATCAAATTTAATCTATATTTATTTATAAACCAATAAAATTATAAACAAATCTTGTATTTTCTGTCCTCATAGAGATGTATATTTTTTATTCTGGTCGTAAAAGAAAAAAATGATGAATTAAATAAAAGATGTGCACAGTAAATATTAAAAGTAAAAATTAAACACAGTAAATAAAAAACAAAATCATTCAGATTAATATCAGGAATTGTTTTTATGTCTTTTTGTCCACTATTATTTCTAAACAATCTTCATTTAGGTTCATCTTGCAAATATTGTAGAAGTCAACCCCGAAGATTATTACGTTGCAAATCTTCTGAAAATCTACTACAAATATTATTGTTTCGAAATAGCAATAGCAAAAAATTCACTGCATCGACAACTCTGTATTTTATTGTATGCATTTATTGATGATATGACAAAATTTGCCAATTATGTCAATTAAATTTAGCGAAAAATTTAATGAAGTAAAATTTCAAAAAGAAACTAACTTGTTTGTAATTATGATTCCTATCACTTTTAACATGGACCCTTAACGCATTGAAGTACAACAAAAAAGTAATTGTTATATAAAATATTCAAGATGAAAATCAAACTCTCTTAAATACATGTACTATTTCATTTATTATTAATAAAAAAATTTACCTGAATTCCTAGTTACCTGAAAAGGCAACGATTAAAAAATTATTGAATACAAAAATTTCGAAAATTAAAATATGGAAAATAAGTACGGCAATATATTTAGAAGGCTAAAACATAATAGTAATGCAAAAATTATGCACAGTAGCTATAACATAGTAATTTAATTTTCAATGAAATTGCATTTCTAATGCAATTTTTTTTTCATATTAAGAAAACGCCTTTTTCTCACGAATTTAGTTTCTTGTACGTTATTTTCATAAGCAAACTGACCTCTTCCACCCGGAATGCAGTGAAATATATTTAATTTTAGATTATCAATTTCTGTATGTAATTAAAGCTAAAAAATTAGATGTACAGTCATAAAAAAAGGTAAACACCCCTTTCTAACTCCGTAACAAATTATTGTAGAAGAAAATTACCGGTACCAAACGATTGGAAATAAAGTCTACTTTTAATTGCTATATATAAAATTTGCTTAGGGGGGCACATACATATCAAAACGGGTCCCATTTTTTCCCTATAGGAATACCCAAGTTTGACGCCATAAATAAATTCTATTCTCTTCAATTAGCCTACATCTAAATTTTCATGAAATTCGTAAGATTAGTTTCCAAAAAGTTAATTATTGAGCTTATTTTAGGGGCTGTATCCAAACTGAAGTACGGTAGTCGATTGTTGAAATGTCATAGAATGACTATGTCACTTCTATTAAGGATGTTCTTAACTGCTCCACTCAACAAGCGCAAAACATTTTGACACATTTATAAATTCATTTTTTAATGCAAAGTTATACAATTGGAAAACCTGACTATAGAAGCGATTTGGAATTGAACTGAATTCTCCATATTTTGATCAATAAATTACCTGTTGAGTAATAAGCGTTTTCGATCGTGTGACAAGGCTTTTTTCCCCTTCGATGACTAGTTTTTCTGCTTTCGGGCAGAAAGTCGGTTCAAAATACCCAGTTTGACATTTTCTGAAAAATCTATTGTGTTTGAAAAAAAAAAAAAAACTGGAAAATGAGGGAGATTATATAGTTTTTGAACAACACCTGCTAGTTTCATGCATTTCCGAGAAAAAATAAGTTAAAACTTATGTCATAAAGTTACCCTTTTTGATTAAAGAATAGCTTTAATATATCATTTCTTCCTAATATAATCACTTTAGTCGCTTAATATGTTTCAACTGTTGCGTGCCCAAATGTTTTAATAAATTAGTAAAATATATTTTTCTCAAATTATGCTTTTCTGCGCATCGTAGAAGGCCCCTTCACCCTTTAACGTTCATTGGTTTCTCTACGAAACCACAAAATTTTAATTCCAATGTGCAACATCGTCACTGGAATTTTAATTTAGAAAAATCCATTTTATTTTGTATGTGAAAAATCACTTTTTCATATTTACAAATCTAATTGTTCGCAATTACCGGTGTCAATAATTTATTTCAACATCTTGGCAATGAAAATGCTTTGTCCGTTAAAGGGTTAAACCATCATTTTGCCGTTTTTAAAGCATAAATCAAAACTACTTGAAATAAAAATTTGAGAATGCACATAAAGCAGGACATAATTACATACAAATCCATCAAAAAAATTTGCAAGTTACCAATTTATATATATTTTTTCGAATATTAATGTCATAATTCATATAATGAAATATTTTAAATTACAAATTTGATGTATTTATATTTGAGGTTTTTAGTACTATAATAACACAAAACAATTATCACATTAGGATTAAAATTTCTGGGGGTAATTAATAAAAATATGAAAATGTAATTTCACATTAGAAACTTTAAATTTTGAATAGTTAAAATTCAGAAACTTATCATCAAATGACTTGAAATTTCGTTTCTGAGCATAGTTTGAACCTAAGATTTAAAATATAACGTCAAAATTTCGTGCTGGTATTAAAAAAACAAAAACAAAATTTGGTCGGATTTTGATTTGTAGCTGCCCCCTAACCAAATTTTATATGCAACATTTAAAAGTAGACTTTATTTTCAGTCGTTTGGTATTAATAACTTTCTTCTATTGTAATTAGTTGAAGAGTTAGAAGGGGGTGATAACATTCAATTCCACAGCTACATACATTTCAACTTAAAGTAAAATGAAAAGGAAAACATTTACTTTTCAGCCCACTTAAGAAGCGCATTTTGAAAGAACACAATCTAACCTCACCTGGTATCAGTGGTACCAGTAGATGAAATAAAACTTTCCATTAAAATGTAAAATTAATGAAATAAGTTTTGTATAATTTTTTCTTTCGATTTCAAAAAGACATAAATATTCCTTAACAGAATAAGGTGGTGTCAACAAGAATGATTTTTCTTCATGATTATTACATTTAGGTTAAAGATTAGGATAAGGGGGGGGGGGGAAATACTACACTTAAAGATGTATCGAATTAAGAACAACTATTGACGAAATGACTTTTACTTACGATGGGTTCCAACCTAAATTAAAAAGATATATTTCGTCTGTGTGCCTGTTTGGTTTTGCTTAGCCATAGCCAACAAACAATGGCACGCATTTGTTTCCGTACGAAGAGAACGGTGAGTCCAAGACGAAAAGAAATACAAATACCCCTAAACCCAGGATTTTTTTTTTTAACTAAAATGATTAGAATATTTCCCGAATTTTCGAAATTCGCCGGTGACTTTGAGCCGTTCATAAATTCAATGTTTTGACGCAATATACAAAATTCTATACTCTTTTTAATAAAGTTTACTCGAAATTCGTACAGCGATTTTTTAGTATTTCGCGATTATTTTTTAAATAGTACACATTTTTTTGAAAATACATGCATTTTATCAACTAATAAATTTCATATCCTATTGTCGATACGCGTATTTAATACCTTATAACTGATACCTTATTTGATACCTATACTTGACAGCTTATGAATTCAATTTTATTTTATATCCCTGTATGGAGCAGACTTCCTAGATTCAATTAAAAACATGATAGCATAGTGAGATCGAGATATACTTAAAATAACTAAGGGGAACGTTAACGTTATTTTCAGCGGTGATGAATCAGGGCTTTCTCAAGGTATCTCGTTATATTAAGAAGGCCTTGGTTGAATTCAGGGGTTGGTCCGGAGATTTGGGATGTTACGCATATTAATAGTCTAGAAAGGCAACCTCCCTCCCACACACACTGGAACTACAAAAATTCTTCACAGTAAAAAAGTCTAAATTCAACATTAAAGGTAGATTTATGGTTATTCTTCCGGGTCCAAATTAAGGCATTTCATTTAGTTAATAATAAAATGTAGTCTTTATTTCTCTAATCTTACAAGGTGTGCACACTTCAATGGAATCTCGCATCGCTATTTCAATTTAATAATTTATAGATACAGAAATTGCATTCGCCACGTTTAATCGCTAAAAGGAATATTTTTCTGCAATTAACTAATGCGAAAAACTCTCTACTAAAAAAAAAAAGTGATGAAACTGTAATAATCCCGCTGTTGATAGCGGATATGAATTAACTCATATGTCATAAGTCAAATAATCAGTTAAATTTATATATTGCCGGCAAAAATAATCTTAGATAAAGTATTACATTGTTAAAAAATTCTGAAAAAATACGCTAAAGCAACACACATTTTCCACAATTTTACACCAGTTTTTATAGCTAACACTTCGTCAGGGGCACTTCTGGAACTTTCGACTTGCGCACAGTGCGTCTATCTTTATAACCACCAAATTAACTATATTCTAGCGCTTTTAAAGTGGTCAAAGACCTTAACCCATTAATGCCCAAACTATTTTCTTCATTAAAAATGAAATTTTGAGTTTCCCACCACTTTTAAAATACGAATAACTTTTATCTTATTTTATTGAGGAATTTGACTCGTGAAAAATAGTGCTTGTTTATCTTCCCATTTACTGGTGTGAAAAGTGCTTTATCGCATTTTTTATAAGCGTCCCTAAAAAGGGACGCTAGGCACTAATGGGTTAATGCAAACGTAAAAATATGGAATATTTGAAATTTTCTATAAAACTTAACTTTCTAATACATGCATACTAACACAGCTGTTTTTAATTTAGATGGTTTTTTAATTCAGTTATTCTAATTTAATACCAGAAATTTAAAACAGCAAAATGTGATTTATTTAATACTGATATCTGTTGTTAATTAAAGCAAAATTTATTACTGAAATTATCCGGTATGAATTCAGATTCTCTGAACTAGAAAATTTTTAGAATGTATTCGACCATTGGAATTAGAGAAATACTTTATTGATTTCAAAGTAAGTAAAACAAAATACCGAAATTCAAGAAACGTGACAACATTGCCTTCAGATTTTATGATTTAATGAACCTTTAAAATTACGAAGAACATTCTCAATATAGGCACAGTAGAGTCATCGTAGAGTCACAGTAGAGATCTATAGCAGTTAACCAATTATCTTCAGTAATTGGTCTCAGTAATTGATCTATATTGTTGTCCATATTTGTAACAAGATACAAATATAGACAAAAAATCATGTGTAAAGTACAGATTATGGAGAATTTTCTAAAACACCTAGAAAAATGTAACAAAACTTCACGTTAAATAAGATAAAAATGGATATGTAAATGAATAGTTTAGAAAACGTATAATACATTTTAAAATTCAGTTTTAGCATTTTAGGTAAACGCAAGTAAAGGAATTTTAGTAAACTATGGATGAGTATTTATACTTGAATTATTTAAATAATTATATTAAGTTATTTTGTTCTGTCGAGTTGTTTCAATTAACCGACTTGATGTCATTACCAAATGGCTTTTTCTCGGTAAATATTGATTTGACTGAATTTTGACTGAGAATTTTAACTTAATATTCTCCATGAATATCAAGTTGAAAGTCAGATTTAAAGATGTTTTTGGATGATTATGGGATGTCTGGAAGCTAGATATTAATGGGAGGATTGTATATTAATTTTGGCGACTAAAGTCAAAGATTCTGGGTTCGTTTCCCGGCTTAGACACATTTTACTCAGCTGGAAAAATTATTACTCCTATGATTTATTTACCAATCAATTAATTGTGTTAAAAAAATCAAAGTGTTAAAAAGAAGGAAAAATGAACAGGTTTTGGCGCACTGTTCCTGAGATGTTATCCTGGGCATACATATTTCCGTAAATATTCAAAACCTTTGTAATTTTCATGCATAAAATGAACAAAATAATTAATTGTTTCAATGATGCCTTGATCCCCTTCCTCAGTGAAAAAAAGGAAAGGGGTTTAAAAAACCCGGTTAAAACCACAAACTCCCACAAATGAAAAAGATAAAATTACTAATAAAAAGTTTAGAAGGTCCGTTGCAGCCAGAATATAAGTAAAATAATGTTACTTATATTTTAATTATATTCTGGATGCAACGGGCCTTTTAAACTTTTTATTAGTAATATTAACTTTTTCATTTGTGGGGGTTTGTGGTTTTAACCGGGTTTTTTAAACCCATCTCATTTTTTTTTTTCACTGAGGAAGGGGAACAAGGCATCCTTGAAACGGCGTATGAGGATCTAGAGATAGTTTACACGCTTTTTATATATTGTGGAAGAAATTGCACAATATAATCCACAATACAGTAATGCAATTTTTTTTAATTTGCAGCTATAGTATAGCAGTTTCGATTTATTGCGAGATTTTTTTTTTTTTTTTTTTTTTTTTTAAACAATGAAGCATCTTAAACCTTTGCATTCGAGAGATGACTCTCACTCACCACTAGTATTGTCAGAGAATAGTTGTAAATTGGAGGCCAAATGCTTTAGACACTATTAATAGCTTGCACTTTATTTTGCCATCTTTTATCACAGATTATTCGGCCATCAGATAAGGCGAAGAAAATTAGTTTAAAATATTGGTGTCCAGAGCATTTGGAGCACCCATTTACGTGGACACCAGTGGTGAGTGAGAATCACCTCTCGAGTGGAAAGCATTAATTAGATAACTAAAAGAGTTACCATAGCGTTAAACAAAAGAGAAATAGTTGTGTAATTACTGTAAGTGCATTTTCTGAACATTTTATTTTTATAACTAGCTGACCCGCCCGGCGTTGCCCGGATCCGTATTAAGAATATTAAACGAACTTGAAATTTGTATGATTTTATCATTAACTCGAAACATGCAGAAATGAATTGTCTGAAATACGTGGCCACTGACTCTGCGAAAAATCGGTTTAAAAAACAACTAATGTTAAGCTCTAAAAATACTAAAAATGAGCGATGAGAAACGCGGGAGGTAATATGTATCCAACGACTGCGTGATATTCGTGTTAAAGTGTTGATATTTATCAAAAATTACTGTTAAGTCACGTAACTAATTATTATTTTTTTTTCACACAGAAATACCAAGTGAAATATTTTGAATTTCAAACTAATTATATCACTCTTAAATCCGACTATACCATGAATGAAATCGATACTCGCTGGTAGCTAAAAGGTTGGCATATAGTGTTATAATTTCAGAGCCATTTAACAAAAGTAAGTGTTATTTTTAATCAAATCATGCGTAATGTTCATTCTGTGGATAAATTCCTAACCGTAAACTTTTGTACCGTAACCATAACCTGCCTGTAACCTAACTTCGACTTAATAGTACCATACCGTAAATTAAATATAACATAAATGTAACCTAGCCTTCACTTTATTGTAACATATCCTTATTCTAACCATAACATAAATGCAATTTAACTTTAACCTAACTTTAACTTAACCGTGACCTAACTGTAACCTAACGGGAAATTAAATATAATCAAAGACTTACCGTAATGTAATTGCAACCTAAATTTTACCAAACCACATGTTGGTTTCATGTCCATGGAAATTATTTTGTCTTGTTCGGATCTGGTTATGATTAATTAGAACATTTTCGTCAGGTTCAGATTTCGTTCGGTTCAAATTTTATGTATTTTTTGATATTGAGTTTTAATGTTCGGGTCGTATTCATGTCCATGGAAATTATTTTGCCTTGCTCGGATACAGTTATGGTTCTTTGGAATATTTTTGTCGGAAACAGATTTGGTTCAGTTCAGATTTCGGCTTTTTCTTCAAATGGAATTTTTGGGTTCGGGTTTTCTTGCGTGTTCACGGAAATTATGCTGCCTTGTTCGAATAAGAACATGCTTCACTGGAATATTTTTTTTCAAGTTCAGATTTCGTGATTTTTTCAAAGAAATTTTTTAGGTTCAGATTCGGTTCATGTGAATGGAATTTTTTTGTCTTATTCAGATCCGATTACGATTCTTTGGAACATTTTTTATCGGATTCCGATTTGGTTCGATTCAAATTTCAGGTATTTTTCAAATAGAATTTTTAGGTTCGGATCTCGTTCATGTCCACGGAAATTATTTTGTCGTACTCGAATCCAGTTATGATTCTTTCGAATATTTCGGTCGAATTTAGATGTGGTTTGGGTCAAATTTCAGGTTTTTTCAAACCGAATTTTTTAGGTTCGAGTCGGGTTTATGTCCATAGAAATTATTTCGTCTTGCTTAGATTGGGTTATAGTTCTTTGGAATATTTTTGTCGGGTCCAGATTTGGTTCAATTCAGATTTCGGGTTTTTCTTCAGATATAACTGTTGAGTTCGGGTCTTCTTGCATGTTCACGGAAATTATTATGTCTTGTTCAAATAAGGACATGCTTCACTGGAATATTTTTGCCAAGTTCAGATTTCATTCAGTTCGCGGTTTTTTCAAAGAAATTTTTTGGGTTCGGATTGTGTTCATGTCCATGGAAATATTTTGTCTTGTTTGGATCCGGTTGAGTTTCTTTGAAATAGTTTTGTCAGATTCAGATTTGGTTCGATTCAAATTTCAGGTATTTTTTCGAATGGAAGTTTTAGGTTCGTATCGGGTTCATGCCCACGAAAATTATTTTGTCTTACTCGAATCCGATTATGGTCCTTTCGAATAATTTGGTCAGATTTAGATGTGGTTTGGGTCAAAGTTCAGGATTTTTCAAACGGAGTTTTTTAGGTTTGATTCGGGTTTATGACCACGAAAAGTATTTTGTCTAGCTGGGATCGGGTTATAGTTCTCTGGAATATTTTTATCGGTTTCAGATTTCGTTCGAGTCATATTTCGGGGTTTTTAAAGAAAATATTTTGGTTCGGATCAGGTTTCATGCCCACGAAAATTAATTTTCCTTGTTTGGATCGGGTTATGCTTCACTTGAACATGTTTGCAGGATTCAGATTTGGTTCGGGTCCGTTATCAAATCCATATTTTTTTCCAAACAGAATTTTTAGGTTAGGGTCGGGTTTATACTCACGGAAATTTTGTGTATCACAGATCGGAGTGTGGTCTGTTTTTTTTTTTCTGGTTGGGATCGGGTTATGTTTAAATTAGTCTAAACATTAAGGTTATAATCAGTTTTGCTACTATTCTTTTTATGGCTATTTCTGATAGATAATTTACTTTGCTATTTGATAATTTATTATGGTGAATGAATTGTTTGCGGATACAAACAATTGTACGGCAAACAGCTATTTTATTTTTGTTTTAAAACAAATTAAAGCCATATCACAATTTTAAATGAATAGAACACATTTAAATTTAATCAACGATTAAAAAAATAGACTCATAGAAAAGTGTTGTGCAATGTTTTTTACTACAACACAGCTAACGACTCGTATATTCTAATGTTCGAAATGCCAAAAATATGCGTTCAACCATATAGTAAAAAGAAATTAATAGAGTGGCAGTATAATGTCTTGGGGTGACGCAAAAAATGTAACTCTAAAATCCGCTACATTAAGTCCAAATAAGCATCAACAAAACCATGTGCTTTGAAACTCCGATCAATTCAAACTGGTTTAAACCAGTATTTCTTTGCTTTTGTTTTTTACCTTTTAAACTGTTATTGAATATATGACTAAAATTTCGTTTAAAAAATAACGTTTTGTGCCATTATTGCCTGTAATACACAATCCGAATGCATGAAAGATACAATTAGATCAATCATAGGCAAGAATTATTTGATTATTTTTATCATATGACTTTGAAATTTCAATATAGAAGCATCATTTAAGATTTTGCTTGAAAAATCAACATTCTTTCGTTAATGTCTTAAAATCGTCTGCACTCTGAAATCTAGATTTTAGATTAATATTATTATTTAAGTGTTCATGCATGATTTTAAAAGAATCTTTTCATCTCTAAAAATATTATATATTGACATGGAATTATTAATATGTTGTTAAATCATAAACATTTTTCATCTACGTTATAAAGAATTACAAATTTCTGAAAAAAAGGGAAAACTTTTAGTAATACAATTTTTTACTTCAAATCATATGTTTTCAATATTTTATTTAATTTTGTTTTGACATTTAATTATTTTTAATTTTCCAATTTCAATTATTTTAAAAGCAAACATTTATTTTAATAAATAATATAATAGAAAAAGCCATTTAAAAAATTTACTATTTCTTCGTAAAATATGCTTCAGCTGTAATTCATTTCTTCCAATCCGTCTTATTAATACAAAATACCTTCCTTTTGCTTTTGTTTGAGATATTAAAATTTCAGCGATAAATGGTTTCATATTGCAAACCCTTTTTTTTTTCGGTTTACTTCTCCACCACCTATCTTTTTCCTCCATGGCGTACAGCAGCTATGATGAAAAAAAAATCCTCATTTAAACTGACAGCTTGCCAGTCTATGAATTTTAAAGGTCAGTCCCAGCTTTTTTAATTATTTCTGCGAAACTTTTATGCAACCAACCAACCATAAGAGAATGAAAGTGAAAAAAGCGAAAAAAAAAAGCAATTTTTATGAGAGTGAGGTTTGGAATTTAATTAATTACTCAGTTAATAAATAGAATTTTGAAATTCTGAGAGTCAGGTGCATCAGGAGAGATATTGGGCTACTCTCAGAAAAAATTTGAGCTTCGTACGTACCGTAGTTTTCGCTAACTATCGCAGACACACACACACACACACACAGACAGAGCGATTTGTTATTTTATTAATATAGATAGCTTGTTCCCTATCATACAACTTATTTCACACAATTATTGTAAATAAATCAGATCAATCTTCCTGGTCCCTTCATTTTTAAATACAAAGAACTCATAGAAGTTGAGAAAAAAAAAACCTAACGGTGTGAACAGTTAAATTTTTTCACGCTCTCTCTCTCTTTTATGTCTTGTTTAACACTTGATTAAAAAACTGCATGAGTCAGTGATGGCTCGTGCCACTTTTTATAGGTGGTGCACAAGCTGTCGCACGCTATTGTAATATATATCTTTTAAATATATGACAAGAATTGTGTTCTGAACGTCTGAAAACGTCCACCAGTAATTTAGAATAGCAGTTTTCAATTTATTTATCAGCGAATAATCAACCCAAAAACTATTATTTAAAATTACCTGGGGGAAGTTTGATCACGATGCAGAAAATAGCCGAGTGAATGACATTCAAAACAAAAAACAAAGCAGACCCCCCGCCCCCCCCCCAAAAAAAAAACCTCAGTTAATATTCTATTCATGTACTTTCAAACATCGTAGAAGCACAGCAGACTTGCCAAGTCTCCAGCTTTTTCCACACCACTATTATCTTAGAAAAAAAATTATTTGTTTAAATCACTACAATGCTCGAATTAAATAAAAGAAAATTTTTTGTGTTAAAATTCTGGTCCCAAAAAGCCGGAGAGACTTTGCAGCTATGCAGAAGTTAATAACTTATATATAATTATGTTGGTAAAATTTAAAAAAAAATGCAAATCACCGAAAATTTGCCTTGAAATATTCATAAAGCATTTTAATTGCTTCATCAAAGTTGTGGATTGTAGTGTATTTTTTACAAAATCATTTTATTTTAAACAAATTACTTTTTTCACTTATTTTTTCTTTTCTTATAAACATACCTTCTTTTGTAATAATTATATATTGCTTATATATAAGTGAAAAAAGGTAATTTTTGTAACGTGAAAGTATCTTGCAAAAAATACATTACATTCCAACATTGAAACATTGATAAAGCTGTGAAAATGTTTTACGAATTTATAAGGCCGATTTTCAGTGTTCAAGATTTAAAAAAAAAAAATTACAAATATAGTATGTCTCTAATTTATCCTCTGTGGGGTAGTAATAGACAGGTCTTTTAAAATTCATTTAAAGACTATGCTAATCTGAATGAAGTTATATCAGAGGAAAATCCTGTCACCATAGCTTGTCGTATTAAAAATATATAATTTATTTTTTTGCGTTATAGAAAACTAAAAATAATTAATTAAATTGCACAACATTTTATTTATTTAATCTTTCAATTTAATATACCGTTCTAGGTAGGGCCGATACGGAACTGCTTCTGGTCTAGCTATTAAAAGAGTAGTAAAATGTTAACTTTAATGCGTTTATTTTTGTTACGCAAAGGCAGTACTATAACCGATTTTTTTTTTATGTCCCTGTAATAAAAAATGCTAAGAATGCTATGATTTAACGTTATCGTTTTGAAATTCAGTGATTCATATCAATTTCAATACATTTGAAGTAGAGTAATGTCGTTAAAATATCTTCCAAACAATTTCCCCCATATACCATTACCATAATGCAATCGAATTCTTTTGAGTGTACCTGTAAATGAATTGTTAATCGTATATACTTAAGGGGGATCAGGGGTTGAAAACTTTTCAAAAAATCGATTTTTTATGATCTAGTTTGATTATTCAATTAATTCTTAACTCAATGCAAAAAACCGCATAAAAATATTAGCATTTTTAACGGAGTTATAAGCATTTATGTATCAATACCTTTAAGTCGTGTTTTCTCAAAACTTGATTTTTGACGACTAACACCAAGATTTAAAAAAAAAACTATTTGATGAAATGGCTTAATTTTTTTTTTTTTTTTTTTTTTTTTTGCATGCATATAACATCATAATCTAGATTATGAATTAAGGATATAGCTATCACTTAATAAAAACAGTATTAAAAAATCTCTCAAAGTTGAAAATTTAAAAAAAACCTAAAAAATACAACTTTTTTTCCATTAAAAATACTCAAAATATTAAACTATCTAAAATATATTAATTCATAATCTAGATAATAATGTTATATGCATGCAAAAAAAAAAAAAAAAAAAAAAAAAAAAAAAAAAAAAAAAATTAAGCCGTTCCATCAAATAGTTTTTTTTTAATCTTGGTGTTAGTCATCAAAAATCAAGTTTTGAGAAAACGCGACTTAAAATTAAATGGATGCGGCTATGAAAGTGTTGATACATAAATGCTTATAACTCCGTTAAAAATGCAAATATTTTTATGCGGTTTTTGCATTGAGTTAAGAATTAAATGAATAATCAAATTAGATCATTAAAAAAATCGATTTTTTGAAAAGTTTTCAATCCCTGAGCCCCCTTAATATGCAATGCCAAACATGCTTTAGTGACCCTAAATAAGTTTTATCAATTGCATGAAAATCCGAATACGTTTACTGGAGTTAGAGCGTGGGCAGACAAACCGAATGCTTAAGCTCTTTTCAACTTTGTTGGAAAGTGCTATTAAGGCCACATTTGTCTCTGTGTAGGATGTTTAAATTCCCTCAAATATTCAGTTTATTCGTTTAATGATAATATTTACATTTCTTTATACTTTATATATTTCTTTCTATTTTACATTGTTTTAATAATATAATGTAAGAAGTATGTGCATCATTATTAAACTTTATCAGTTTTAAATTATATTTTGTCAAGTAATGTTTAATACGATATATGAAGCATTCATGCATAAATTTGACGCTCAAAAATATTATATTATGTTTAATTCACTGTTCTAGTGAGATATTTTACAATATGATCACCAATTATTTAATTTTGCTACTACCAAATTCTACTTTAGTGAACAAAAAATTAGTATTAGAAATGAAATACTGATATATACGAATACGATATGTATACATTTCATTCTTACGTAACTTTTTTTTAATCAATAGTATCATAATAAAGAAAACTTATCCATACTTTTCAAAGAAAAGTAATTTTTAGCAAATCAAACGTTTCTCTTTTTGTATTCGTGACTCCATTAGAAATCTTACAATGAAAGCTACTGAAATAAAAAGTGAAAATAAGTTGAAGTCTCATTAAACATCATATTCAACACAAAATAAGAAAACAAAAAGAAAACATATTATCTGATGATTATTTAAAAGGCTTTTCTTCTTTGGAATAATGAAAAATTGTGAAAAAAAGTCAAATAAATGACAAAAAATTGCCTACTTCTCTTCGTAAGGGTTAAAAACACAAAGATCGCCACCTTTTTGATTCGTGATGAGAGACATGAAGCAAAAAGAAAAGCGAATTCCGGGTTAAAAAAGGTCACTTATTGCATTCATTCATTTAAATGATTACTACAGAATGGCTTTTCTCCTATGTAGGTCAAGTGGATTTAGTTTTTTACGTACCTGTGTGGCGTCAATAAAATTAATCAAAAATAATCCCACTCATTTTTGCCTGATTACTGGAAACGTTTTATGACTTCGATGAGATTTGCAAACAAAGATTTTTTTTTTCTTTTCTAAGAGAAAATTTTATCCACTTGACCTTGTATTAAGGTATGGATGAAAAAAAGAGAAATTATTGAATAGACAGAAAATGGAAAGGAAACAGGTGAAAAATCTGAAAAATCTAGAAATAAAAATGAAAGTGTTTCTGGGAGAGTATCACAAAATACGAAAATTGCGGTCTGCATAATAAAATTCTTATTAATGTTATGCAATACATTTTTTTTTTTTTTTACATTCCAGTGAAAAGTTTTCTTAGGAGTATTTTCAAGAGACATTTAATTTCTAATGACACAAATAAAGCAATTAAAAGACTTTAAATTTCCCATTGTCATTTTCCTGGTATGTCACACTGTGATGTGTGCAGTGTAAAGAGCCTTCTAATATATTGTACAAATATATTTTTCTACATTTTACATTTTTAATTAATAGTTATACCTTATAAAACACATTCATGAGGAAAGTAACAAATTCTGTATTTTAGAAATATTTTACCATAATTAAAATATGATCGTCACTGAAAATGAATACCATTTTCTTGGCCTGCTCATTTTAGTTCTTTATCAGGTATAAATATGGCGCTGCAGAGTGATTTTTCCTATTTTTAGCATAGTTCAAGTCAGAAGTATATCAGCAAGATCTTTTAGGTATTTCTTTGAAAATAATGTGTTTAAAGTCTGTAAAAAATTTATAATTAATTTTATTGATTTTTATTCATTTTTTTATTAATTTTATTGTATCATATACCTGACTTCCATAAATTAAGAGTTAAAGCTAAACATTGCATTGAATTTGTGCTACTATATTGAAAACATGTATCTTTAAACAAAATTAAAATGTTAAACCTAAAAAAATAATTATATAAAAATGTTTTAGAATGGAATTGTCATTATCCTTGTATAGATATACCGAAAAATGACACATAAATACATAAAAAATAACTTATTATTTAACTCTATAAAATTTAATAATTTTACATGGAAAATCCTTTATTCTCCGATTAAAAATAAATTTACCTCTTGAAATTTTGAATTGCTTTCAATGGATAATTTCAGTATCTCAGATAATCAAAATATAGCATTCTGTGTTATTCATTCATCTACATCTGATTTGGATGTACTGATATAGCGATATTCTGTTAACGAGTATATGACATTTCGGTTCCTATGCAATTTCGATCTACCAGAGATAGTTAAAAGGTTGAAAAGAAAACGACCAAAGAGAGGAAGAAGATACATTATTCTTCATTATGACAATGCCTCCGCAGTTTCTAACGTTTTCAGGCGAATCTAGCCCGACTGAATTTTCTAATTTTTTTAAAGACTTTAATGGAGGAACAGAAAGTGATATCTATGTTGCACAGACATAATTTCTTCATTTGAACAATCCCTCTCATGCAGTCAATCAAATGTGAATATTACGGACGTGATTTAGTTCTCCTTGAAGAGCCATGGGGAAAAAATGAAATCTGGCTTTAAACAATTAATAAATGTATTGGGTGTAAAGATGATTAGAGATGAATAAAATTTTACTATTCTATAGATTTTTCGAATTGCAACATTTTCCTTGTGACCATTGTATAAGACACCGACAAATTATAACTGTTATAACTCGGCATCAAATTGTCACAGCGAACTCAACTTTGTGTTCGTGAACAACGTGACATAATTTTACAGGGACATTGTGAATTCTTTTTAACCGAACCCTCTCACATTTTAGTATACGAAAAGCGTCTTATAACCGCAGCCACTTATAAATCGGATCCAAATTGTCGCAGCCCACAAAATTTTGTAATATAAACGTAATCATTTTAGGGGGAGGAGAATCATGATCTGGTCTTAACTGCCAAGGGCACTTTGAATTTTTCGTGCCCTTTTAACCTGGTTGATTTAATGATTTGTTTCAGTGATTTGTTTCATGATTGTTTCAGTGATTCAGTGACTATTTTTTTACATATATATATATACTTTGCTCACTTATTCAAAAAATGTCAACTCAAAAAATTTAGTTTTCTGGACAATTGAAAAACAGTTCCAGAAATAAAAATATATTTTTTATTATTTATTGAGATGTGTTTTTAACCATAGATTGAGATATATTTTTGTCATTTTATTGTATTAATATCTCAAATATCCTATTATTTTTTTTCATTTCAAATAAATGTGCAGAGTGATAAAACTGAATGACTTGTTAAATACAATAATACATCAATTACTAAAATAAAAATAAAAAAAGAAAACTAATGATATTATTGATATTAAATGATAAAACAAAACTGATACCACCTACAAACAAAAGTCCCATAAGTATTGAAACAACTCCTATTTTAAATCTAACTATGAACTTTTTTTTTCCTTCTGAAACTACATCAGAAAAATAACAGAAAATCTCATTTTTTAGAAGGCATACCATTAAATTTTTAATATTAATAAATAATTTCATCAATTTTCGTGACCCTCAGAAATTTCGTGTCCAGGGCACAGGCCCAGGTACCCATGCGGTAGTCAGGGCCTGGCCATGATTATATTGATTATATGTATAAGAACTTAAAGATGCTTAATCAACCCTTCCTACGTGAATCAAAGTTTTTCTAACACTGTCAGTATTTGTTACCTCAAAACGGAAAAGTTGAAATTAGTTGTAATTCATTAAAAATATGCGAATAATTTAACAGTGGAGCAGCAATTAACAATTTTAATTACTTTATGTATTTTTTTAGTATTTATAGATCATATTCTATTTTATGGTGATATAATAAAGTCTTTCTGAAAAAAATATTCGTGAAGTAATTTTTTAATTAATAGATAACTTTAATGTATTTTCTGGGTTTCTTTTTTTTTTTTATACTTATCTAAGTTATGTTATTTAAATATATAAATATATTAAATGTTGTAGATACAATGTGCTATTCTATAAAACAATATGTAATTTAAAAAAAATATTTGTAAATATCATGAATATTTTTAAAACTGCACAAACAATTATTTACATAAATTTTCATCAAAAAATTATGGAGGTAAGGGACGTCAATCTACTGCCTTGTCTAGGATGAAATTTATGTGTAGTTTCGGCACTGCCCACAGCATTTGAAGTTAAATTGTATAGCGATATTAAGTATTTTTTGTATTATTAATCGCCTTCCATAAAACTGCTTTTAAACTGGTTCCAATAGTAAAATACCGTCAATTTTAAGACCCAATTTTGTGTTTCTTTCATACGAAAAAAAAAAAATACATTTAAAAAGCACTGTATTTATAAATTTCTTAAAAGGTCCCATTTAAAAGGAAGAGATATAAAAATATTTCATTTTTTTTATCTTTTGATATTATTATTTTATTTTGAAAAATTCATTCAAAGTTTTTAAAAGTGTATTTGAAATATAAAAGCAAGGAATTTAACTAAAATACGCTTCGTAAAATTGTTTAAGCAAAAAAATCATGCTAATAATTATTACTTCAATTCATGAAAATGTAAATTATATCACACCTCTGCAACTACTATGATACGTACTTAAATTTTAAACTAAAACAAGAAAAAGTCAAAAATCATACGACCCAGACATTCTTCATTTTCAGATAGGATGATGTAAGAAATATTTGAGCTGATATGAAAAAGTTTGAAAGCTAATTTAAACCCCTATTAGCAAAATCTTAAGACTAATGTATTTGAAGCAAGGAGGTCTGTAATAAGTCTAATAAATAACGAGTTGCAGTAAAATTTCATTGTTAATTATTAACTTCTGCAAGAAATATTTTTTCAAATTATAGAACAATATTTATTGATTTTGCTATTTTTCCCTCGTTATTTTTCAAATATTTTAGGTATTTAACTGGTATAAATATAGTTGGATTTAAAAATGAGATAATTTATGAGATAAAAAGGAACAAAATGGAGCTAAAAATATATAAGTTTAAATCTTGTGAAACATTTGTTCATCAAAACAAATAGAAAAATAGTAATAATTTTGCAGATTATGTGGATAAAATTCTTTTTTGTTTTTGTTTATATAAGCAAATGAAGGAGTAAAATATGAAAAACTGTAGTTAAAATATTTTTATGAAAATTATTTATACATTCTTGTTTACATTGATTGTTTCTTGAACAATTTCAGATAATATTAGAGAATCATTTTAAACAATTTCATTTACCATTTTAGATTTATCATAATCAAGTCATATGTAGATTATTTTGATTGATATAAAAGATGCTTTGGCCTTCAAAAAATTGCAGTTATTAAAGTATAAATAATAGGGTACGTGCCCTTCCATCGAAAATTGCTGATGAGCGAGAGCTACATCGTTAAAATAGAGCTTATAATTGCAGAAAATAATGAAACAGTGACCTACACCTTGTGCATAGTATAACAAAAGGAAATTAAAATTAAGGTAGACAGCGTTATGAAAGCAAGGATAAGTAAAAGGCGGATGAATTCTTTCCATTGATGAATTATGTATTCAAAATAAATAAGTAAAAGCATATATTTTTATTAGTTTCTTTGTATTAATAGCCAAAAAGTGTTTGCAAAACCGCATGAAAAAACTTATAAATTGAAGTATAAAAAATAAACAAGTCTTATTTTCATTTTAAAAACGAAAATGAAAAGGAATTTTAAAAATTAAAAAAATATGATACATATTTATTATTTTATAATAAATGGCCAAAAACGTAAATTATCTATTAGACAGTTTGAAGAAAATTAGTAAAATAGAAAACTAAAAATATACATACCCTTTCACCTTTAATTCCTTCGAAGAACAGCCATGCATTTACTTATACTACTTACTCTTAATGAAAACTGCATCAAATGCATTTAATAAAATTTATAATATTTTCTTCAATGTCGTAATGATTTTCGATGGGATTTCAGAAAAGTTTTTAATTTTACCTTTCATTGAAAAGAAAAGACCGCATTCAGATAATTGAGTTAAATGTTAAATTACGGGTGCTAAAATTTACCAATGAGTCTCGAAGTCAAATTATTCCGATAAGGTTAAAATTTTTATCGATACATATGCCAATATTCCAAATTATCTGAAAATTTTGATGCTACTTCTTGCATATTTTAAAAGAATATAAAACATGCTTTTCAATTTTATATTTTCGTTATCATAACTCATTATTTTTTTTTCTTTTAATCTACCAGTTGTCAAACAACTCTATTTCATAACCTGTCAGATTTATTATTATTTTTTTAAATAATGCATTATGACTTTCCCGATTACGAAAGATTTAGGAAAAGAAATGTTTAAATAACATATAAAATTGCTAAGCAAAGATAGCATCAAACATACACGATGCACAGTATAGTTCTAAACGCTTGCAGATACTTTCAAAGTGTCACAAAAGTGCAAAATAATAATTGTAAAAGTACACCATTTGGCAGTGGACCTGATTACGAAAGATTACGGAATACGTTTTAAATATCTACGTGCAAGTAAATTTTTTAAATAAATTGCAAATGAACATTTTGGAGTATCACTGACAAAGTGAATAAAAAAAAAAAAACATGTACTAGTAGAAATTTATAGTGTGATCAAAATCACATTCAAGGGTGATCAAGTTATGTCACCACAGGAGGATATTTAAATAAAAATTACGATATATTTTTTTCCAAAAAAGTATTTTTGGATGCAGATTTTGGCATGCTTCTTGTATTGAAATAGATTTGAATTTATTTATAGAGAAGTAAAAAAAAATATTTTATAACCATCAAAACTGATTTTCCAAGCAAAAATTATAAAAACAGTTAATTGTTAAATTAGATTGTTAGATTAGATTATTATTGTTAATTATAAATATCGTAAGGAGAAATTAAGTTTTTATGTATTTTTTACACATTTTATCCAATTTTCGGAACAAGTGGCGATGTTTCGTGGTTGACAACAATTTCATATTATTTTCAGTTAAACTAATTAAATACAATTTAAAAAGAACTCGTGGATGTACTAATAAAGCACAATTATTAACAACTGCAAACATAATTGTGGATGGAGAGTATGTGTGTGTGGGGGGGGGGGGGGTTCAGGGGGTTACAGTCCTCTAAAGAGTACATTTCTCTGGCAAAAATAATTTTAATAATAAACAATTGAAAAGCGAATTTCATGGAATTATGTTTAATATAACAAATCTTGAATATTAATTTTTCGGAATTTCGGAAAATCTTTAGAAATAACACAAATAATGTAACACCCTAAAATTTCGAATTTCAGGATGTAAGATATTGTGTGAATTGAGATTAAAATGAAAATTTCTTCCAAAATTGATGTTAAGATCCCTGATCTGAAGATTTTCTGGTAACCAAAACGTCAAGTATAGACTGACTGCGGAGACCCCAAAAGCTTTTGTTGTCTTTGTATATGTCTCGCGATAACTGCCGAAAAATCATATGATTAATTTGTATAATTAAGTAGATACTCTCAGAAAAATCTGTAAATTTATGAGCGTTTGCCCTTCAGTTTTCACGGGTAACAGCCTTTTTTGATGGAAAACGGTTTGATCCACTAAATCTGAACTATATGTGAAGTTAGGATTATTCCTAACTTCATATATATAACGACCACTACATTGCGAATTTTCTAGTATTAACACATCTAAAACTTTTTTTCAATTACTCAGAAGTACGAACACTGTGGTTACAAGCAACTCTATTTCATGAAGCCTCAGAAAAGAAAATTCATTTAAATAATTCATTCAATGTGATTTCTCCGATTACGAAAGATTTAATTTTTTAAAAATAAAATAAGAAATAGATTTCCTTGAATATTTCTACGATTTTATTCTAAAGAACAATAAGTAGTTGAAGAGTATAATTGTATAAAATCGTGCTTAATATGGCAATTCTTAAAAGTTTGATTTTCTGAATCTTAGAGAAATCTTATATGTTTAGAAATGTACATATAAGTATAACGCCATTAGATTACGTGTATCAGGATGCTGAATGTCGTGTGAAGTGAGATGAATATTTAATTATACTTTGATGTTCTGATCAGATTTTCTAGTGTATTTTATTAATTTGTTTATAACAAAATAATAAAAAAAGAGAAATTTTCCGCCTGTTAGGCGAAATAAAGCAAAGCAAAAATACACATATCTTTGATTCTCTTGTTCAAAGCGAAAAATAGAAAAAGGATTTAAAAAAAAAAAATCCGTTGTTTTCCACCTTGGTTCCACATCTGTATTTGAATAGTCAGCACCAGGCTATTTACGTACTGTTTGCATCTTTGAAATGTATGGATAACTCAATACTCTGAAAGAAAGCCACACGGAATATAAAAATTCCACATCCGTAAAGTATTTTCACTCTTTGAAGAAAAAGCTTGAGAAATCAAGACTTTTGGCCTACTTATATATCGAGAATTTGACTGATCTGAGCAATATTTTGAGCAATTCAAATCTTTCTCACGTGTTCATAAATATATTTTTATGCATAAAAGCATGTACAAACATTATCACAGCCGTATAAAGGTTAATATGAGCAAAGCCGCTGCCGTCGAAATAAGACCAAAGGACATGATGTGCGACTTCATCACTAATTGACCAATTTCTCACTAGTGTTGGAATTCAGATCGAAAATTTATGAATAACAATTTTATATTATTATTTGTGGAATATCTATCATCTTATAAAACAATAATAAACATTTAAGCTGACTGATGAGAATTTGGAATCTACCAATAAAAAATAAGCATAATGCGGCAATACGGTGGCATTTCGCATCTGGCTGAATTTTTGTTTAGGGATTCCTAATTTTCCCCAATTCTCTGAAATTTTAAATAGTCATTATTGTTTATAAGATGATAGATATTTCGCAGATAAAATAAAAGAAAATTGCCATTCAAAAATTTCCGGCTTGCATTCCGACACTAGTGAGAAGTCAGTCGATTAGTGATGACGTCACACCTTGTGTCCTCTGATCGTGAGTATTTCGATGACATTGAAGGCACCAGGTTCTAAGGCAGATATTTCATGGTAGTGTGGAGGGTCATCAGTTTTTACTGATGGAACATTCAAGCAATCAATAGAAACATAAACAAAAATCTTCACCATAGACACGAAATGTTCTCTATAAAAAAAATCTGTTGATTTTACAGAAATAAACTGTAGGCTAGGACGTCAGTAAAACAAATTTAAGGCAATAATCTGCTTTTATTTCAAAATTTCTTTTGTTTAAATGATTTTGTCTGTATTTATATAAGACAGAGGATTATGTCCACAAAATAAAGAGTTTTTCTTGCGTTCTAGCAGACAGTTTTCTTTTTATAAAATCATATTTTTTCTTTTCATTGTAGTTGCTTCTGCGTTGTATATTATTAATCAATTGCCTTGGGAACGAACTGCTTTTATCAATTTCCTATAAATTTGGTTATAATCAATTGTTCTCAGGATACGTTCTTTCTTTGACTATATTGTCTGAAAATCTGCTTAAATTCCAACTGTGAGAAAACTTTCTCAGAAATTGTTTGCTTTTATGATTAAAAAAAAAAGTTATTTAATTTGTTTTTATCTGAATTTTAAAATATCGCTCATTTACGAATAAATATTTCTTTATTCAAGTGTCAGAAATTTATCAGTTTATATTTAAGCACAGATTCAAGCGTAACGATAATGATAAGTTATTACTAATCTGAAAGAAAAAAACACAAAGCTATTTTATTAATTTATTAAGAAGCACTTTAATAAAGGAACATCCTTCTGATGCCAATGCATAGATAATTCATTTATTTCTCGCTAGTAAAGTTATTTCAATAAATGATCATGATCGTCATCGATTTTTTCATAATTTTCTGGATTTTCTTTTATTTCTGACTCATGTCCTTTAGTGATTTCATCTCGAATTACATTTGAATTCAGTAAGTGTTTGCATTAGATATAAAACTACACCAGTCAAGGTCATTGAGAGGCTCATTTTATTCATTTTTTAATTTATTTTCCAAACGCTTATTTCTTCATGCTTTGTTTCCCATTTTAAACATGTTATAGCTAAAATTACCTATGACAATTATACAGTTTATTCTTCAGGAAGAAATCCTAGCGCATTTATTTTTCCTTTTTATTCATTTTTCTTTCAGCTTTCTCTCTTTAGCAAAACTACACTTAATTCTTAATTAATTGAAGGTTAGAGAATTAAATAGTTCGTTCTTACTACTCGTGTTGAAGTTTATACTATACATGCAATTTTGAAATAAAAAATAATATTCGGGTTGCTTACTGAATCGTTTCTTGAATATCACGTTTTCTAAACAAAAATTTTTGAAATAGATTTCAACAATTTTGCAATAAAAATATATCACTAAGATTTTTTTTTAAAAATAACGATATTCCCAAGAGGCAGATGAGTAGAATTCCTGTTTTATTGGCGTAATTAAGATTGCTCTTCCGAAATAGTGGTGATAATTACTCCATTGACACGCGGGTTCGTCCTCCTTGGCGCATGGAATTTAGTCTTTTGAATTATTTTTAGAATTTGAAGACAAGACAATGGAAAGGAAATCTATTACAAACCTATTTTTATTCTAAATGCAACTGTTTTTAGAAAGAAATAAAAGCATTAACTATAAGACTGAATAATCGCAATCAGAATGGCTGTTAAAGGTAAGAAAACAACAGTAAGCAAAAATGAAATATCGGATAAATAAATTTATGTTATATAACATTTAAAACATTGTTAATAATTAAATAAACCCAGAAGAAAAGCAAAGAAAACTGAAAATTTTAGAATCTGACATAAAGAGAGCAATTTGAAGTTCAATAAAAATAAAACAGGCGTTACTAGGAATGGAAAAGGCTGAGACCACTATTTATTTTATGTAGCTTTCATTACAAAAAGACCCCCAGGGGGATACCTTCTTTAGGTATTCACGGGCTTCACAACCCCGGGCACCTGAGTGATCTTTCTCTTTTCCTCTTACTCCTGTTGTCTTTCTTTCATCTTTGTTTCACTCTCATTGTGGTTTCCTCTTCGGAGGTGAGGGCAATTCCGCATGAGCCGATGTCATTCTGTATATCGACTCATGGGGAATTGTAAACCACCCACGTGTTAGCCGTGCGTGGCAACCCGTGTCCCTGGAAAGGGGGATCCTGGCAGTTGAGGGAAACCAACACACTGCTTCAGGTAGACGGAAGGTGCATATTGGTCCCGTATGTAGCAATCGGCTGCTCAGCTGACTTTTGTCACTGGCTTTAGCGATCAAGTGATCGAGCAAATACAGTCATCTTGTTAAGGGTGGAGACTGACATAGGTTTGTCTTGTGACCGTATGGGCCCTGGTTAGCACTAGTGCACAAATGTGCATCCCCATGTTGGGCTCGGTAGTGGGTTTTGTGGCCGGGGTCTGAAATTAAATTTTTTATAATGGATGGAAAAACTTCATTTCCTTCTATCTCTCTCCCTAGTGGAGAGCAACAAACTGTTCAGACTCCCTCATTTACTCGCTTTTTTCTCGTTAAACGTACTGATAGCCACTCTGATAGTTCCTTTGGCAAAACGCTACCATTTCTCATAGCAAAAACTTTCTAATCAGTCTTAGGGGGTGGTCATACTCTCAAAAAATTACATTCTGGAGATTTACTAGTTGAGGTTTCTACAGTTAAACAATCACAGCTTCTCACTAATTGCTCCACAATAGGCTCTTTTTCCGTTTCTGTACAAACACATAAATCTCTGAATACAAGCCGCTGTGTTATCTCTGAACCAGACCTATTATTCTCTACAAAAGATGAACTCTTAGAAAATTTAAAAGACCAAAATGTCCTTGATGCCGTCGGAATGGACAAATCCTTCCAACAAAGCATGTCATTCTTACTTTCAATAGCCCTATTTTACCAACAAGAATTAAAGCCGCTCACCTGAATTGTCCTGTCAGACCTTACATTCCTAACCCTCTCCGTTGCTTTAAATGCCAGCGTTACCGCCATACTAACACTACATGTCGTGGATCTGTTACCTGCGCACGTTGTGCAGAAGTCGGCCATGACAATAAATCTTGTGAAAAACTCGAACGCTGTGCAAGCTGCAAAGGAGATCATACAGCATATTCCCGTACTTATCCTAAATGGAACCGAGAAAAAGAAACTATCACAGTTAAAATTACTCAAAATCTGTCTTATCCTGATGCCCGCAAACTTGTTGAATCAAGAACCCCATCCGTCGGAGTTTCTTACTCTAGCCTACTAAGACAACAGTCAAATTCAGCAAGGCATATAAGCACCCAAACAGACCCTTGTTTTCCTCCCAATAGCTCATCTACAACAGTACTACCAAAGATAAAAACACGTAGTGTGCATTCTACTGCCAGTACAAGACTTATGCCAAAGCTACAACTTTGGCCACTATCATCTGAACCAGTTAAAATAGAATACCTAACGAATCAACCACAAAAATCTTCTTCAAAACAGTTAAAAGAGTCAACCGAACATAAAAGTGAAAAAAACCCTGCTTCTTCTGCATCTAATATCCGAAATCCTAATACTAGTTCAATCATAAAACCAATCCAAAAAACAAAAGAACATAAGACTGTTCGTGGTTCTTCACAGTTTGCCACTGTGAAGAAAAAAGATAAAAAATCATGTCTTAGCTCAACTGTCACTAATTTGAAGGATCCCAAACAAATGCACCAATATGTGGAAGAAGCTATGGAGTCAGAGGCGTACGACTCTAATACAGATGATGAGAATGCTGTTTTCGAGGAGTATGTACCCGATTAATTCTAGGTTTTAATTCTGCGATTTTTAGCTTGTTTTTCGTACATTCATCTTTTACATTCTTTATTTTAACTCATTCTATTCTTTTAATCGTGTCTTGTGTACAACATCTTACGCCTCTTTCATGTTTTTAACATTGATTGTTTAAACTTACCAGATGTTTTAATTAGTTTTAACATGTTGACAATGGTTAATACCCCATTTTCCATGGTTATCTCAATGTCCTTGGGATCAACCCCAGGGATATCTGCATAGAGTATAAAACGGTCGACCTCTTCTTTAATGTCCACACAAGGTGCCCAATGGCTGGTTTCCACCAAGGAATTATCTTCGCAATAATTCGGTTCAAATAATTGATCCCACTCCAGCATTTTTTATCCTATGACAGCTTTTTAATGCGAATTTTATATTTTAACTTTTACATTACTTTATACTCTTAACTCTTAGCCTCATCTTGTTCTAGGCGCAGCATGTCCCTAAAGGGACCCTAATGTCCCTAAATGTCCCTAAAGGGACCTTGCGCCATAAAACTCCAATCAACCAACCAATCATTGCAAAAAGTAAAAAGCTATCTATTGCTGCCGTCCGGAGGAAAGTACTTTCGGAAAATTTTGGTATATTTTTACCGATCATGACTCCCAGACCCAAACCACCACCCTCCGTTCAAATGTTGATATAGTATATATATACACTAAATGGCCAAAGATGACTGGCCACTTGCGGCCAAAATGGCGGCCACTTAAATGTTTTTTAATTAAATTTTAAAATTAAGTGAAAAAAAATAAAAGTTGAAAAATATTTCTCTTTTGCGTATTTGACCATGATACAAAGATTCCAAAGCATTTTTTTGTCTGTATCTTAAAAAATGACTGAGTTATAGCACTTTGAATCTCTAGTGTAGCTAGCATTTTGAAACGATCTGATTTTTATCATGAGATAATACGCATATTTATGCACCGATTTGGATTTAACTTGGTGTGCGCATAGTACATACCAATGTCTCGACCGAGTTCTTTGTTGAAATTCATCCACTATCTTGTTTCAAAATGGCGGCCATTTAAAATTGTCAAAAAATTTCTAAATTTATAATGATGTGCAAAAGAAATTAGAAATTGAAAAAAGGTTCTTTCTGAAGTGTTTGATCTTGATACAAGGATTCTGGAGTATTTTTTGTCTTGTCCTTATCTTGAAAAACGACTGAAATATAGCAGTTTGAATTTCTAATGTGGGTGATATTTTTAAAAACCAATTTGCCAGCGACAGCACTCGTATACATCAACCGACTTCGATGTGAGTGTACATGTGCACATGAATTAAGATTTCGACTAAGCTCATTGGTTAGTTTCACCCATCATGAAAAAATTTGATTTAAAATGGCAGGCACTTCATGATATCTCGGAATTTGGCACTTTAAATAAAACCAGCTTGAATAACAGATGACTAATTTCTAAAAATTCCCATTAATATTCTGTATTGACAAAAACTAGTATTGATTCTTATATAATCGGGTTCCACTAATTTGATGTTCGTATGTTAGAATAATATAATTTCATTTAAAATAAATATATAAATAAAAAATAAGAAATATGAAAGTACAATTATAAAACAGTGTAACAAAGATAAAATATCTAAAAGCAAATGTAAATTTGTGTGGAAACCGAGTAGTCCAGTCATATTAGCACGTTTTTTAACAAATAGCGGAAAAAATTAGAACAAAGCTGGAATTTTGCATACATGCTAGTTAGGATATGTAGTTTAACATACTAAAAGTCCCCAACGATCTGATGTGAGCTTTTGCCTCCAGGGGGCGCTAACCAGCTTGAAAATCGGTTTTCTGTGAATATTTCACGAACAATGGCATCTAGACAAAAAAGTTCAATTACAAAGATGTAGATAATTTAATTTCCTACAAAATGTGTCATTAACACTTTTTTGTTACACCAGTCCTTCCCTGCCAAAAATCAAAATAAATAAACATATTTTTAAAAAATGCGGAAGCACAATCATAACGCGGCTAAGCGGCAGAACAAATATCGAATAACTTTCGATCCTCCTTCCGCTACCTCTCCCCCATTGTTTGTATTCCGTTTTCATATGCTTGTGCAATAGTCAATGCTTAATATCTTATATATCTTTGCATTTGTCGAAATGTACCACGTGTACCATGTACATTTCCAATGTTTTATTTTCAATTAGTGTTCACTTAGCTAGTATGAAATCATCCTAATTTACAAAACGAAGTATTCTTTAGGAGATTTTAGGAAGGAAATAATTTTATTTTCAACATATATTGTAGAAAGTTTTAAGTAATTATGACAGCATAAAATGACTCTTTCTTAATTGGTGATTTTGAGCGAAAAATGGAGATTGACAAAATAGTTTGTCTTGTATGCGGTGAGGGCTGCGTTTTGAAAGATTATGTAAAAATATGGAAAAAAAAGGACTGAAGTCCCTTGTGAGAGCAAGTTCGGAAATATGTGACCATAAGTGCATATTTGAAGAAATGGCTAAAAACAATAGTGAATTATACAGCTCACCCAAAGTGTAGGAAAAATTATACAAGAAAGTATTCTATTAAATCCTACAATAAATTTATTGCAGAAAAACCATCAACGTCTGCATAAATTACTCTATTGAAAAAAAAATGAGAAATTACGACAGTCCGTTGTTTGAATTTAAGAGAAAATGTTTGTTATGTTCTGATACATTAGACGAAGCTTTTATACACATGGAAAAAAGAAAGCTCTAAAGTATCGCGAAAAAGATTTTTTTTATCTAATCATTAAAATAAGACACGTCTCATATCTATACTTATGGAGAATGGTTTTGAAGCGAAACAAGCAGAAGATAATGCAGACAAACTAATTGTTAACACAGCTATTGAAGTAGCAAAGTCTGGTGCGCTTACTGCTGTTGTTGGCGATGATGTCGACTTACTCATATTGTTGACTGCTTTAGCACCTCCAGAGATATTTTTTATTAAGGCGAAGGTGGACCTTCAAATCGACAAAAATCATTCAAAATTTTGAAAAATACTTTTTTATTTTCCAACTCATGAAGCGTTTATTATGAGTTTATTATAAGTATATTATCAGTGTATTATAAGTAATATTCATTTATTATATTGTATTTAATGTTCTTTATTATTGAAATACCGATATTTCTAACTGAACAGTGGATTTTCTCGAATTAAAAATTTCGGGATAATCTTAATTTTCAAAATGTTTCATGCGCATCCCTAATTTTTTGAGTTCTTCAAAATTTGTTATATCATTACCTCATAGTACATAGAAAAATGTTAGTTAAAATAATTGTACTTCGGACCTCATAAGCTGTAAATTCTTCATCAAAAGGATGATTTACAGTGTTTTTTCACTATAAAAATTGGTATTTCGTCTTATTATTATTAATTTTTATTTTCTATTTATGCTTAGGATTTCAACTAAGTTTTACTCTTAGGTCTGAAAGGTGTCACATAAATAAAAATTATTATTTTATATGCAAAAGAAATGCGCATGGAGCATTTTTAATTAATTAATTATTTAATAATTAATAATTACCAAATTAATTAATATTTTCCTTGCAGTTTTAGCTTTTCTCAAATAACTTTAATTGTAATCACATATTTTATTTTCAAGCAAATTGGTTCAAAAGAAAAAGAAATTTTTTTGAGAGTCCACCTTCGCCTTAAGCCTGGAAGAGGACGAATTGCAACCAGCATGTATTCATCGCACAGTCTTAACAAAGATGCTGTTCTGAAAGATCATATATTGTTCCTTCATGCTTTTTCAGGTTGTGACTCGAGACTCGACATCAGCAATGTTTGGGAATAGTAAAATGTTGTTAGCAAATTTTTTGAAAAAGGAAGAAGATCATAACATACAAGATGCCAGCATTTTTAAAAGTGATCAAGTAAAGGATCCCAATTTGAAGTTTCCGAGGCAGAAAAAACTATTTTTCTTGCTTTATACGGTGGTAAAGCAGAAATTTCTCTGAACAAGCACCATATTGTATATTTCAAGAAAGGAGTTGCTGTTGGTAAAAAAAGCCTTTCATCGTTGCCGCCTACCGAAGATACAGCTAGATTGCACAGTTCACGTGTATTTATCATCAAGTACAATACTGTTTGAAAAAAAAAACTGCTTCCTAAGAACTGGGGCTTGCAAAATGTACCTAATTTGTCTCCAATTCCAGCTACCTTACCGCCTGTACCAAAAAATATTATTGAATCAATTTTTAGACTTGCTCCAAAGGATGTGGAAAAGCATGTGAATGCCGGAAAATTGGATTGAAATTTTCTGAAATTTGGATAAATTGCTGCGGAGTTTCATGTCATAATGCACGTAAAACTGAATTTGAAGACGAAGATACTGACAGTATCCTGCCCACTGCAAGTAAGGAGGGAAGCGCTACATCTGAATTCAGTGCTGATATCGAAAGGCAAACAAAAAATACTGAAAGCAGCACAACAGCGAAAGAAAGAAATACAGATAATGATGAATCTGAATCGAGTGTAGAATTTGAAGCTGTGCAAAAAACTACTAAAGCAGTTAAACGACTGAAATTGGATTAAGCCAGTCATTATAAGTGGAATATACCTACGGAAGAAACAACAATAAAAAAAAGCGCTAAATGCTTTACCTCAAGGGTAGTGTGGAAATAAGCATAAATGTATATTGTATATTCACTTTCTCCATTCAAAGGTGAGAATTTTAGATCTGTTTACATAATTTTTTTTAACGTAGCAGCAGATTTTTCGTATTTTTATAATTTTACTGTCAAAAATGTTCACTTTTTTATATTTTTGACAAGGAAGGGTTGGTGTGACAAACAAATGTTAATGACACTTTTTATTGGAAATTAAGTTATCTACAACTTTGTAATTGAACTTTTTTTTCTAAATGCCATTGTTCGTGAGATATTCACAGAAAACCGATTTTCAAGCTCATTAGCGCCCCCTAGCAGCGAAAGCTCACATTGGATCGATGGGGACTTTTAGTATGTTTAACTACATAACCTAACTAGCACCTATGCAAAATCCAGCTTTGTTCTAATTTTTTCCCCTATTTTTGCTAAAATGACTGGGCTAGAGATGTCATTTTAAAATTAGGAGAAATTGCCAAATCTCCAAAACTTTGTTGGAATCTTCAACCAGAATAAAATGTTCAACTGGTAAATACAAAAAGAGATAACATTAATTGTAATTATGAATAAATAACTATCTTGACATTTTTGCCTCGGTACTTTGTTACCAAATAGCTAGATTTTTCCACAGGCTAAAAAAACAATTATTATTTTGGCCATGAGCGATGTTTTCTTCTAAATTACAGTTTGTTTCTGAGCATTTGCTCAAAAAACGATTTTGCTTTCGTAAAACATAAAAGATTTATGACATGTGAATTAAGTCGAACATTAAATCGCCAGTCTCAACCTTAATAAGAAAACTAATATGCATCACGTCTTTTCCACCTGTTAGTCTTCTAATTATGTTTTTGTTGCCTGAAACACAATGAAAGTATCATTTTTATTTCCACCAAATAAAAGGTAAAAGATGGAAATACTATCATTAAAATTCAATTTGTAGTTATTTATTACCTAAAGGAAGGGAGAGAGAGATAAGAATTTTTTTTATACATTTAAGCATCCACGAAAATGTTACACTCTAAATGTTGTAAAAATTATTATTTCCTAAAGAATACTTGTGTGTGTTTCCAACATATAGCGTTTTGTGGCACTAAAAGCGTGTTTTCTTGTTTTTAGTACCAGATTACTCCAAAAATTTATAATGCCTAAATATAATTGTAGTATTATATAATGGTTATATATTTATATATATATATATCCAAACCTTGGTAAATTTTGGGCGCACAAAAATGGAATTTTTACTATTTTACTTGTCAGCGCATGAAAAATGTTTTTCTATGTATAATTTATAAGTTCTAGGGATCGTATCAAAGTTTAAATTTTATAAATCAGAATCGGTTCTAAACCCGTTTCAACAATGAAACTATCCTCATATATACTATATATATACATATGTATATGTATATAACTGTAACCAAAATCGAAAAAGTGTAAATGCACAATAAAAGTTATCGACCTCAAGTACCCTATCCCAAAAATAACATAAAATAAAGATATAAAGTGCGAGCGAGAAATCTGTAAACAAACCTCCCATAGGATTAACATTAACTTGAGCGTTTCTTTCTGTGATTAATCTAGACCCTTAAAATAATTACTCCAAAGATTTGGTGTGTATCCATGCTCGATGTGTATGGTGCAAAATTAGGTACTTTTCCTCTATAGCGGCCTTGCTTTTGTTTTATCATGGCCCAATTTTGGCCTTAGAAATGGAAATTTGTTGCTAAATGATATAAACAGGTATAAATACAAACCTAATGAACTTATGAACTTTTATAAACATTTTATTTATTTATATATCCCTTTTTATATACAATTTACCTTTGTTTGCGCATAAAAAAAAGATTATTTACTTTTTTATATTAAATAAATTCAATAAATATTTAAAAATTCTTTGTATAAATGAAACAGCAAATAGATTGCCAAAAAATATGTTTCGAAATTTCCTTCTCACGCCAAGACTCCTATCTTGAAAAGTATACAAAATTATGTGAATGACAGTAGCATAAATTTTCTGCGAGTAACATAATTCTACCGACGCGACATCAATAACTTAGTAAAGTAATCAATTCAATGTATTTCCATTTATTTACATATAATATTCATTCCATATTATATTTTTTCTATGAATTCAATTAATGTTTAAGAGATTTTTCATTCTAAATGGGAAGAACGACAAACCTTATCTAATTATATTTATTAACTTAAAAAATATTCAAACGATGAGCAAAAATTTCACAAATTTAATTAAGAATCCATAAATAATTTAAAAGTAAATTATTCAAAGAGAGTTTCTGATCATTCAAAGCAATAAATCAAATAAATCTTTTCCTTTCTTCAAAATTGTGTTAGAGATGCAGAATGAGGAAGTAGGTTAGCGAATAGTGACATTTGTCAGTTACTGAACAATTAATCTAAGCACATCTTGAATTAAAATATTTAAAAGTTTTTTTTCAGATTAAGTTTACTTTGCTATATTAGTTATTTAATATTTCTTTATTTTTGTTTTAGCAGCAGACTGTTTGGAATAGTAATGAAAGTGACAATAATCAAGTTATGGCTGATCATTTCCGGTGAGTTTTCGCTTTGCTTTAATTTCTAAAGATATCAAGAAATTTTCGCTCATATTGTTCACTTTGTCTCTGCAACAATTTCCACAAAAAAAAAAAAAAAAAAAAAAAAAAAAAAAAAAAAAATCTGTAGAAAATATGTAGACAATTCTGTAGAGATTTTTAAAATAAAACTAAATGCGCAAAATTTCAGATTTCTGTAAAATTCTTAAGAAAATGGAGATTTTTTCAGATAATCTTAATATTATTTTAGTGAGGGTATTTTGTTTAGGGGGATGGCCGACTTTATAAATTATTTTCAAGTATTTTTAGTATTACACAAAGAAATTCTTCAAGGATGTATTCCGTACCATGATTTAAATAAATATTTAAAATAATAATAATTTAGTGAATAGTTAATTTTTTAAGCTATTAAATATTATTGTTTTTAATTCAAATGTTCCATGGATAACAAATTTCACAATATTGCCTCCACTTTTTTCCTTTTATTAATTAAAAGAGATTTATTAAAAATATTGCTCATTCATTTTCTATTCGACTGACAGTCATTAAAAATAAATAAACAAACAAACAAGAACGAAACTGGATTTTCAAAAATTCACATCGTAATAGTATTAATTTAATGGACTTAATAAACGGACATTACGTAATAAATGTATGGATTTTTTGTGGAAAAAAATTAAAACGCATAATGCATTTTAAAGATATATAGTTAGCAGGTATTATGATATGTTATTTTCTTTAGTTAATTTTAAGAAGTATAAAAGCACTTTCTATCAAGTATATAATAATATATTCAAGATTTATTATCTGTATATTATAAGTATATAATGCATAATGAACATTTGCACTTTTGATCGATATATTAGCTCATTTCAAAATTAATTATTAAATTACAACAGAAAATAAACAATTGAATATGATATACTCTTTAACTAAATAATTTTCATATAAATAAAAAGTCCTTCCGGCAGTACCGGGAGGAAGAGGTAGCTTTCATGTACCTTATTTATTTATTTATTTATTTTAAATTAAGTTATATTATTTTAACATACGAAGCTCAAATTAGTGGAACTCGATTATATGAGAATGAATACTAGTTTTTGTCAATACTGAATATTAATAAGAATTTTTAGAAATTAGTCATATTTTATTCAAGCTGGTTTTATTTTAAGCGATTTATAGGGTCGCCAAATTCCATCGATATCGTGAAGTGTATGCCATTTTAAAACAACATGATGGATAAAACAAACCATTGAGCTTGGTCAAAATCTTAATTCATGTGCACATGCACACTCGCATCGAAATCGATTAATATATACGAGTGCTGTCGCGGGCAAATTGATTTTTAAAAAATGTCACCCACATTGCTCTATTTCAGGCGTTTTTTAAGGTAAAGACAAAGCAAAAAATACTCCAGAATTCGTTATTAAGATCAAACACTTTAGAAAGAACCTTTTTTCAATTTCTAAATTTTTGTCTGTACATCATTATACATTTAAAAGATTTCTGTCAAACTTAGATGGACGCCATTTTGAAACAAGATGGCGGATGAAGATGGCCAGTGAACTCGGTCAAGACACTGGTATGTACTACGTACATACTGAGTTATATCCAAATCATTTTATAAATATGCGTATTATTGTGTGACAAATTTCGAACCGTTTCAAAATGTCGACCGCAATGGAAATTGAAAGTGCTATAATTCAAGATATAGATGAAACAAAAAATGCTGTGGAATCTTTGTATCAAGGTCAAACACACACAAAGAAAAATCTTTTTTCAATTTCTTACTTTTTTGCCCCTAATTTTAATATTTAAATTTTTTAAAACAATTTAATATTCCGCCATTTTCAAACAAGGTGGCGGAGGAGCTGGCCAATGAAATCGGTAAAGGCATCGGTATATGTACGCACTAAGTTAAATTCAAATCGGTTCATAAATGCGCGTGTTATCACGTGAAGAAAATCAGATCATTTCAAAATGTGAGCAACACTAGAAATTCAAAGTGCTATAACTCAGTCATTTTTTAAGATACAGACGTAACAAAACATGTTCTGGAATCTTTGTATCAAGGTCAAATGCATAAAAGAAAAATCTTTTTCAATTCCTCACTTTTTTGGTACCTAATTTTAATTTAAATTAAAAAAAAATTTAAATGGACGCCATTTTGAAGCAAGATGGCGGATGGAACTGGTTAACAAACTCAGTCCAGGCCTTATTATGTACTATGTACACACAAAATTACATCCAAATCTATTCAAAAATACGCTTGTTATCACGTGACAAAAATCAGATTGTTTCAAAATGTCAGTCATACTAGAAATTCAAAGTGCTATAACTCAGTCATTTTTTAAGATATAGACAAAATAAAAACTGTTCTGGAATTGTGGTTTTAAGTTCTATCATATTAAAGAAAAATATTTTTCAACTTTTATTTTTTTCAAATTTAATTTAAAATTTAAAAATTTTTAAATTTTTAAATGGCCGCCATTTTGAAACAATAATGATGCTGGCCAACGAACTCGGTCGAGACATTTGCATGTACTATATACATACCAAGTTTCATTTAAATCGGTTCATAAATACGATATTTACAGCATGACAAAAATCAGATTTATGTATATATATATACATATATATACACTATCTACCAAAAAGTATTTGTACACTTTCAGTTTTTGACATTTAGTCAAATATTTAAAAATATACTGGTCGGATTCTTCTGAAACTTCAGAAATATAAAGATTATGTTTCACTTTATATTTATTTACATTCATTTGTTAAGCGGGTAATTAGGGGGCCGGCAAAAAAAAACAAAGAATAATAGAAATATTTGGGATCGCCCTGTACATGAAAATGCACGAAACGACTTATCGCTTTAGAATACAAATATATGGATATAGTAGAATATGTACACTAATTTTTGTGAGAATAGCATGTATATTTATGGCGATAGAGCGATTTTTTTGAAAAATTCAAAAAATTCTGGTATGTTTTTTGTTTATATCATGCTGGATTTTTGACCAAATTTAACGCAAATTTCAGAAAAATTGGCAAAATGCAGTAGAAACAATGTAGCGCAATTGGAATATAAATATATTAAATATTTTATGAAATATGAGTAGTTTTATGAAATAATTTTTATCTGCGCATGCGCGAACGATAAAAACAATTCTTTTACATCATTTAATAGTCAATTCTATGGAGTAACTTATAAAAAAAATCCAATGAAATATCGTGAAAATTCAAAAAGATATCTTTATTATAAGTAAGCTGTTTTTACATTGCTCTCTAAAAACGGCTGAATGATAAGGGATTCTCCACAAATTGACATTTTTTATTAACTGACTTTTAGGAAAAAATTAGTACTATTTAATGAATACAATATTGCTGCTAATAAGTATCTTGACACCTGTGATAGAAAAGGAAAAGGGCTTTTATTCTTTTCCATCACAGATGTCAAGATACTTATTAACAGAAATATTGTATTAGATATTGTATACATTAAATACTAATTTTTTCCTAAAAGTCAGTCAATAAAAAATGTCAATTTGTGGAGAATCCCTTATCATTCAGCCGTTTTTAGAGAGCAATGTAAAAACAGCTTACTTATAATAATGATATCTTTTTGAATTTTCACGATATTTCATTGGATTTTTTTTATAAGTTACTCCATAGAATTGACTATTAAATGATGTAAAAGAATTGTTTTTATCGTTCGCGCATGCGCAGATAAAAATTATTTCATAAAACTACTCATATTTCATAAAATATTTAATATATTTATATTCCAATTGTGCTACATTTTTTCTACTGCAGTTTGCCAATTTTTCTGAAATTTGCGTTAAATTTGGTCAAAAACCCAGCATGATATAAACAAAAAGCATACCAGAATTTTTTGAATTTTTCAAAAAAATCGCTCTATCGCCATAAATATACATGCTATTCTCACAACAATTAGTGTACATATTCTACTGTATTCATATATTTGTATTCTAAAGCGATAAGTCGTTTCGTGCATTTTCATGTACAGGGCGATCCCAAATATTTCTATTATTCTTTGTTTTTTTGCCGGCCCCCTAATTACCCGCTTAACAAATGAATGTAAATAAATATAAAGTGAAACATAATCTTTATATTTCTGAAGTTCCAGAAGAATCCGACCAGTATATTTTTAAATATTTGACAAAATGTCAAAAACTGAAAGTGTACAAACACTTTTTGGTAGATAGTGTATATACACTATATTGCCATTGATTATGGGACACTTGCGATTTTAGACATTTTACTAAATATCTAGAAAAATACATCAGGAATCATCTCGAAACTCTTAGTGTATAAATATAATAGTATACGTCATACATCTCCGTGAAGATTTTTTACCGAAACTCCATAGGGGATCGTCAACAAATTAAAAAAAATGAATATCTTTTGAATAACCCTGTCAAAACTAATGTCGCAAAAGCGCTCAAACTCTAGATTATGATTGAATGCCTTATTGTAATACACTGTGTTCATTTTTATGCAAATAGCATGCATACTCGCAGAGTAATTAAGGTTTTTATAAAAATGGTCCCAAATTTTGCCAAGTTTTTCCCTTATAATTTTCAGAGTTCTTAATATAAATTAATATTTTTTTTCAGAAAATATGACAAACAACATTGCACACAGTACCCTGTAATCAGAATTAAAAAATAATAAAAATTGTATGAAAAATGAGTAGGTTTACTAAATAATTTTTTACTGCGCATGCGTCAAAGATATCAAAAATTCACTTGCATATTGTGTTAGCTAAATGTATAGAGCAACTTTTGTAAAAGTCTCAAAATTATAGCTTGAAAATTCTGAAAGTAATCGTCTATAGAAAAAGGACAAAATCCGTTGTTTCCGAAATGAAGCAAAAAAATGAGGGATTTTATCCAAAAGTAGTCGTAACATCCCTTATTGTGTATTCTATATTGACACTAATCAATGAATATATGGATACAACCCCTCTTGTTTTTGCTTCATTTTGAGAATAACGGATTTTAAACTTATTCAATTGACGATTATTTTCAGAATTTTCAAGTTATGATTTTGTGACTTTTACAAAAGTTGCTCTATACATTTAGCTAACATAATATGCAAATGAAATTTTGATATCGTTGACGCATGCGCAGTAAAAAATTATTTAGTAAACCAACTCATTTTGTATACAATTTTCATTATTTTTTAATTCTGATTACAGAGTACTATGTGCAATGTTGATTGTCATATTTTCTGAAAAAAATATTATTTTATATTAAGAACCCTGAAAATTATAAGGAAAAAAACTTGGAAAAATTTGGGACCATTTTTATAAAAACCTTAATTACTCTGCGAGTATGCATGCTATTTGCATAAAAATGAACACAGTGTATTACAATAAAGCATTCAATCATAATCTAGAGTTTGAGCGCTTTTGCTACATTAGTTTTGACAGGGTTATTCAAAAGATATTCATTTTTTTTAATTTGTTGACGGTCCCCTATGGAGTTTCGGTAAAAAATCTTCACGGAGATGTATGACGTATACTATTATATTTATACACTAAGAGTTTCGAGATGAATCCTCATGTATTTTTCTAGATATTAAGTAAAATGGCTCAAATCGCAAGTGTCCCATAATCAATGGCAATATAGTGTATATACAGTCACCCAAAAAAGTATTGGGACATGATAAAATTGCACTAAACATTGTTTCCTGTATAACTGATATATGCAAAGAAAAAAAGGGAATATAGTATATGATACTTTGATGAATGCAAATCATAATAACTAAAACACAATGCATTTTTTACTGTAATTATGGTTAATACTTAAAAGAAAAGAAGTAAAATCAAAAAAAGTTCTCAAAAAAGTAATGGGACACTATCCAATAAGTCAAGAAAATACTATGAAAGAATTAGTTAATATCTTGTTGAGCCACCATTATACTTTATGACCTCTCGTATTCCATTTGGCATAGATTTTATTAACTTTGTGCAAAAGGATGAGTCGATTTTGGCCCATTCTTCGGCTAGATACTTTCTTAAATCTTGCTTATTAGAAATAGGGTGCTCACAGATATTTTTGCTGAACATAATCCCAAATATATTCAGTGGGATTAAGCTCTGGACTCTGGGCAAGGGTCTAAATCACACCAGGACAATGATAGAGAACCTATAATTTGCAAATGTAAGCATTATGTTTCGGGTCATTATCCTGATATAGTTTAAAATGTCGTGCAATTCCCGAATTATTTGCACTTTGTATTAAATTCCGTTTAAGAATGTCAAGATAGACATATTTGTTCATTGTACCATCAATAAGTTCTAAGTTTCCAACCCCAGAACTCCCCATACAACCCCAAACCATTTGGCTGCTTCCTCTGTATTTTACAGTAGGTCGTAAATTTTTAGTCTGCAATTCTGTATTTGGTCTGTTCCAAATTTTTTCCATGCCATCAGATACGATAATGCTATATTTGCTTTCGTTTACAAAAAGAACATTTTTCCAAAATTCTGCTGGCTGCTTTACATACGTTTTAGCAAATATCAGTCTAACATGTCCATTTGCTTCACTGATGTAGGGCTTTTGCCTAGGTACTCTGGCATGAAACTTATATTTTCTCAAGATATTCCTGATAATTTCAAAATTTGCAGAATTTCTTAGTCTTTTTTCAGTTTCGAGAGTCAATTTAACGGCGCTAGTTCTGGTGTTAATGTGAACTTGTTTCACAATCCATTTCTTTTTGTGTTCATTAAATATTCTTGGACGACAAGATTTTTGCTTGTTTTCAATAGTTTTTGTTTTCTTGAATTTGGATATAATATTAAACACACTAGACTTACTCAATCTTAAATTTTCTCCTATATGACGAACTGATTTCCCATTTTCCAGTAATTTATAACCAGATTTCGCACATCCACAAAGATATCTTTGTTTCTCCCCATTCTTACATGAAAGACACAAACATACTGAAATTGAACGTCTAACATATACTTAAAATGTAGTAAAAAAATATTGGTGGTAAATTATTTTTATTGATGTGATAAATATGTTTTAACTTTCTCATTTCGAAAGTGTCCCAAAACTTTTTTGAGATCTATTTGAGGTTGTATAATATTTATAAAGCTAGAAAAAACTGCATTTGTAAAATATTTAAGATTTTTTTATACATAATGTTTACCAAACGCTAAATCAATTCATTTTTAATATTGTTTTGGTGTTAACGTTATTAATATTTTTATAAATAGCTTAACATTTGATATTTTCCAAGTGTCCCAATACTTTTTTGAGTGACTGTATATGGATTCCTATGTGACTAGCATAGCAGTGTTCAACAGATAAGTCATTTTTTGATTTTATTATTTTGTTATCTCCATTTTTCTGTCATATAATATATGAATGCATCATGTTTTAGTTTGCTACGTGCGGTATCAGGGTTAAGGACGTGCATTTGTGACTACTTTGTAGCTCGTAACTGATTTATTTTCTCCATATCCACTGTGGATTACTTGGTATTTCTTTAATAAATTTTGATTTTATGTGTGTTGGTAGTCCCAAATTCGTATTATTTTGCTTTTTCATGGCTAATACGAAGATGAAACCACACACTTCATTTGTAGTTCCAAAGTACTTGGGGCTTGACAATTCTGCTTTGGTTCTACAAATTTCTATTATATTCATGTTATTTATTTAAATTTTCCTCGTGTTCAATATAGTTTTTTTCTATTAAATTCAAATGGTTAATATTGTTTACTATTAATGGTCTCATATATAATGTCAACATTTGAACGGAGGGTGGTTTTGGGATCTGGGGATCATGATTGGTGAAAATATGCCAAAATTTTCCGGAAATGCTTTCTTCCGGACGTCTGCAATTGGTAGCTTTTTACTTTTTGTAATGAAAGCTACCTAAAACACAAACATGCAGCGATTCAAAACTTAAAAGGGATTTAAATGGAGAAAAAAGATAAAATAACAATAATAAAAGGAAGAAATCCATTTATTTGTTTTTCAAGTTAAAAAAAAATGAATGGGGAATAATTATCCAAAAAGAAAGGACTACCCCAAATGTGCATAGTATGAATACTATAATTAATATTCTTTATTTTTAAATAAAATCCACGATAATTTGAAAAAAAAAGACTTCATTTAAAAAGATACTTTTCAAAAATGTATTTAACAATATATAATTTCCATTGATATTAGTTATTGTCTAAAATATAAATATACGATGCATCAAGATTAAATTTGCCTCTATAAAAATATTTCAGTTATAAATAAACAAAATTTGATATCAACTAATTCAGAATAAATATCTGTTTGCGCGTGTTTGTGTTTTTAATTAAATATTTATAGTCATAGTTTTATTCTTTGTTTTGCAGCTGCTCTCTGTACTGTGGAAAACACACAGGTAAAAAAAAACTCTTTTTAATTACAATTTTTTGAAGATTATTTTTTATTATTTCCAAAACAAATGTTCGCAAATGCATATCGAAGAAAACATAATCAAGAATTCTGCGAATCGAGAATAGCAAAAACGTGTTGACATCATTAATAATAGGCAGAGATTGAACAGAGTGAAGATTCTTCTCTAACTTGTAATCATTTTAAATCGTAAGATAAATTACACTATACGCGTTATCATAACACTGTTAAAATTATTTTCTTTCTTTTATAAGGAGTCAAACTTTTAAAATTCCATATAAAAATATAGATAAGTTTCTTATTTACTTAAAATACTGGATTCCTATATTTAACACAGAGAAAAAATAATACTTTTTAAAAAAGATTATATACACGCGATTCAGCTTGTTACTGCATTCGACTCAATTATTAGCCATAGGGGTATTTTTTAATTATAAAATTATGAATTACAGAATTAGAATATTTTTTAGCGTAGTGATTTATCGCCTACATTTTCCTATAACATTTTAAAGAAATCTTATTTCCAATTCTCGTGATTATTTTCCATGCAGCATCGTTGGAGAGGAAAAAAAAATACAAAATCAATATTTAATTTTTTTTTTCTTTTTTATCACATAAAAAGAACCATTGGGAACGCGCACGCATTCAAACATCAATAATATAGAATCTCAAAAATGAAAAATAAATAAACAAAAAAAAAGAGTGGTCTTTATAATTTTTTAACACCGCTTTTACATAAATTTTCAACAGATTGGTCATTTTCTTAATACAGTATTTACTTATAACACAAACCTATAAACGTAAGGTTGTGTGTTATATAGAATTTTGTGTTATGTAAATCACATTTGACACATCCTTAAACTTTCTAAACATGGTCAAATATGTTTTGTTTAAATATAATCATTTAACGATCACTCAAAGTAAAAATTCATCTTTCGAAATTTATGATATTAATTTGAAATTTCGGATTAATATTGGAGGCCAAACTGGCAACTCTGATTTAACACATTGTTAAACTTACTTTGTAAAATTGGCCCAAATATGCCTGTATCAAATCCTTCATTATATTAATCATTTTTTTAATTGTAATAAAAACAACTTTTCATTAAAAATGCCTAAATTAAGGAGTTGATGAAATTTAGTCCTCTATAGAGTAACAATTTTTTTACAATATGGAATGCAGGTGCTTCATAGTTTCAAAATTGATTGTATACATCGGAGAAGTTGAGAGTTACGTAGAGAATTGCATTATTATAGAATTGTGTTATAAAAATTTTCCACTGTATTTAATTATGTATGCATGCATATATATGTGTGTGTATAACTCAAAATGTTGAAGTTCTTCGACAATTATTTCATTTACAGTTTTATGCATGTACGAAATGAAATTTAAATATTGTTTCTTATCTTGCGTAAGCGGTTGTAGTGGCGGCCTAATTGTTTATCACACTATGCATTAAAAATAGCGCTATCATTTTTGTTTTGCTTGAAATTCAAGCAAAATTTTGCAAAATTCACATGTTTTCTATGTTTAATTATCGTGGCTCATCATTTATCTTCTTTCTTTCAAGTGTTCATTAAATTTTTAAAAAATTCTATTCACGGTAACGTAATTTTTATTTTTCTATAAGTGATTTTTGCATGAACTTGTTTTATTTTGATAACAATGAAAAGACAATCTAACTCGTGAAGAAATGTCTGTAAAATATTCTTTTGAGTTGATACATTAAGAATGTTAATGATATTTAGAGATGTTTCGTACTTTAACCTCTTCAGACCCCCAGGGTTTATTTATGAATTTATATCAACAAACTGATAACTAAGAAAGATTAAAAAGCAAAAAATATTAAATTTTGTTTTTTGTACATAAAGTTTGATGATACATGGGGACTCTTAAAGTACTTTATTTTTGCCGTTTCTTAAGATTTTTTTATTTTATTTTACTTTTTTCCATTGCAAAAAACATTGCAAAATACAAAATAAATAAATAAATAAATATTTAATAATTTTATATTACTAATGGACTGTACAAATGGTATCTTAAAACACAGTAAAACTATTTATAAATTGCATTTTTTTACACAATCAAACTGATTGGTAAAATTATCATACGAATTAAATATTGCCAACTGAGCGAAAAATTGCCCAGGCCGAGAATCGAACCCATATACTTGGTTTACAAAGCCAATGTTTTAACCGTTTAAGCTAATTGGGCACGATAACCGGTGAGCATTTTCCGCCCAGAAAATCTTGTAGGTCATAACATCTGGTCTGTCATTTAGTTGGTGTTAGGGGGTTGTCGTGCCCAGTTAGCTTAAACGGTAAAGCATTGGCCGTGTAAGCCAAGTATCTGGGTTCGATTCCCGGTCTGGGCAATTTTTCAACAAGCCATTTTTATGTAGCTCGCTAAAATAGAGCTCACTAAAAAAGTGCTGTAAGAAATAAATTACTATTTTATTTAGTCCTGTTATCTATTAGCCTCCATTCACACCAATTTCTCCTTTTTGAATTTTATTTATATACGTGAAAAAAAAATTTAAAGATGTGGATATAGGATATATTAAGTCTGAAGTGGTTAATGTGTCATCTTTTATCTTAACGATGGAATTGAAAAACCGGCATTTGCAGCAAGAGAGCAATTTTGATAAGTTTTAATTTATGATTCTAGTTTAAATATTGATCAAGTATTTTTGATTCATCTAAATAATACAGGCATTTATGTGAAATCAGCATAAGGTTCAGCGAATTACTAATTTATTGTTTTGTTCACATACACACCCTTACTCGCTCACTCTGTAGTAGCGGTTAATAATCTGACTACAAGACTGGAAAAACGGAATTAGTTCAAATACAGTAATATTCATATAAATGTGATAAAATTAAGAAATTGGTTCGTAAACTAAAATATTTGTAGATCTAAAATTCTAAAAATAATCTTGAAACATTTTCACAAAATATCGTACAAAAACTAATGAATTTTAACTGCGGTTGGGTGCATTATTATAATTTTTGTACGCTGTTTTTTTTTTTTTTTTGTAACCTGAGGGTTAACTATAAATTAAAAATATTTTTTTTAGAAAATAAGAATGCGAATGTTAATTTACTGCAAAAGTAGTTTAATAATCCTAAATATTAAAAAAAAGGTTGTTTTTTAATTTATTTAATATTTTAGTTTTTAAACATTGGCATAGTTATATTTTAATTATGATTAATTATAAAAAAAAATCTCTATTCCATCAAAAGTCATCCTCCGTGGTTTTCTGATGAAATGTTGCGGCTGAATTGCTATTATATTGTGTAAAACTTACATAACTTTCACAGCATAAAACCACTTATAATTGCTATTTAGAACAACATTTTTACGATTAAACAAGGTATGAGATTAATTAGTTACCGGTACAGGTATATTTCATTCGGTCGTCTATATTTTTACCTACATTTGGTTATTCAGTTTTCAGAGTTATAATTACTATTTTATAATTAATTATACAGTAATTCTATTATATATATGATATCACATATTTATTTCTAAAATGATACAACTTAAAACATAAGATTTTTGAAGTATTGTTATGCAAATCACAAACATATTTTCCCAATTACTTTAAAAGCATTATTAACTGTCTTTAAAAATAATCGAATTAAAATAGATTTAACTCTTTTTACATATCTCATAATACAGCCCTATTGTCTACAAATCTACAGATAATTGGTTGTAATGTGGCTCATAATAAAATAAAAAACTGTTTCTGGCTCTGGATATAAAAAGTTTGTATTATTTCGCTATCCCTTTTAAATAAAAACAATATCTCTTCCTGATATATTTTTTTCCTGAAAAACTTCATTTTTCGAATTCTATCACTTTAGAAGAAAATGTGTGATGTGCGAAATGCACAAAAATATTTAAATCGCGATTCAATTCTTTACAAAATTGATAATTAATAAATTGCTTCTATATTCGCAATGCAATGAGTTTTAAACTCCATTAGATAATCTTAAATAGGGCCGTCCGAATCATTAAAAACTATAGGCGAAATATACGTAAAATATCTGGTAAAAACATAATCGTTTCTGTCGAAGGTGCATTACATGGTCAAAAATCACTGGACACATTCGATTTTAGACATTTTATCGAATATATAGCGAAATCATTGATGAATTCTTTTACAACTTCGAAAAATAAAGAACATGTTCTTTATACTTTTCAGCAGAGATTTGCTCACAGAAGGCATAAGGGAACTGATAACAAAACTGAAGAAAGAATATTAGAGATTACCCTGTAAAATAAAATTCACGAAATAGTCTGTGCTTCAGCACATGAAAATGTGAAAATTTACAGTATTTGTGTCATTTTGAGTAATAATGTCACTCATTCGTGTAAATATAGCAATTTCGTTAAAAAAAAAAACGAAGAAATGTTTGTATTTGTTTTGTTTATAGCCTCTGCAGATTTTTCAACCAAATTTGACGCTAGTTTTAGAAAATTTTTCTAAATATAGTATAAGCAATAAAATGTAATTAAATGTCCCCTAATTGCCTTCGTGATCAAATCTTCGCTGAAAAGTATGAAGCTAAATATTTTCTTAATATTTCCGAAGTTCTGGAATAATTCTTAAAGTATTTCTATAAATAATTGACAAATTGTGGAAAATTAAGTATCCGATATGATTTTTGGAAATATGTTTCTCTCATAGACACTGTGACTTTGACTACTACAGTTCCCCTTTATTGTAAATTTTGATTTTAATTGTTTACATCCGAAAGTAAATGACGGGTTTAGAGTAACATGTTTTATACAGTTTCGAATTTGAGAGAGTCATTTACTAGTAATTAAGATGTTATTAAATGAATGTTTTATCTTTTTAAATTCTTTTTTTGAAAGGCCATAAGTTTACGCCTTCGAAATACCTTGCTATCATCTGGAAGTTGGTTAAACGACATTGATGGGGACAATATACCTGGCGAAGCTGGAGTAGATTATCCAGTTCATTCTTCTGTTCCTGAACAGACAAACTTTCGCTGCGGACGTTTTGAATATGCTGGGTACTTTGCTGATGTAGAGGCAGATTGCCAGGTGAGAAACAGAAGTATTTAATTTTTGCATTTTGCTGTTATGTGATATAGCAAAGAATTGTGACTTTCATATTTTAGACTTAAATGCTTATATTTATTAATATAGGTTTTTGCACTAACTGGTCAAGTATGCAGACACATTCGATTTTAGACGTTTGTCGAATATCTAGGAAAATATTTGAAGAATTATTCTAAAATTTCATAAATGTAAAGAACATGTTTCATGATATATTTTTCAGCAAAAATTTATTTCTAAGAGCTGTTGGGGATCTAAGAACAAATTTAATAAAAAATAATTGCGATCGCCTTGTAAAATAAAATGCTCCAAATAGTCAGTAAGCCGCTAGTAGTAGCGCATGACTAAGTATTATATGTACAGCATTTGTGTACATACGCTAATAAAATAGAAAGATAAAATAACAGAATAAAAACATAAAATTCTTTAAAAAGTTTACAAAAATTACAATTTCTTAAAATACCATGCAGGTTTTCAACCGAATTAAACGTATAGAACGCACTGATACATAATATAGAAAAAATATACATGATTTTTTTAAAAGAAATCTGTATATCTCTAGGAATATCTGTGATTGTCTTACATAAATATTAAATAGACCCACAGCCATTTTCAGTTCATTTCGGTGTATTTTTTTAAAGAGTGATCGTATTTTTCTTATTCAATTTGTTGTATACTCCCTAACCATATTCGATATTAAACCGTCGCTCAAAAATATGAGGTCGAACATGTTCTATATGTTCCTGATACGTTCCCCTAGAAGAATTCGTCAAATATTTTTCCAGTTATCTGACAAAACATCTAAATCCGATAGTATCTTTTTGACAAGATAGTGCATTTCTCTCTAAATTAATATAATGGAGGGGTGCGACGGGCGAAAACTTTTTTTATCATATTCGCACTACTATTAAAAAACAGATTTTGTAGTACATTTCTCTTGCAAATGTTTTCTAACAGTATGTTAATAATTTTTGTTTTGAGAAAGTGGTCTGAGGTAGAAGTAAAAAAATAGTAGCCTGTGACAATCCTGTATAACACAAAAAGCAATTATATCTCGTTTAAAACAGCGAGTTGTAACTGCAGTTTTGATTTTTTTTTAATGCATTTTTGTGTTTTCATATTATTGAATGAAAATATTTTTTATTAAATATAGTTTTTAAGACCGGTGGATCACCATGGAAATTAATATTTTTTTCTTTTACCAGACAGAGAAAGACGTTGTCTCAAGCAGCTTATAAATTAAATCTTTAACATATTTCAAACACTCTTGAATTACATTTCTGAGAAACTCTAACATAGCTACCAGACATAAAAAATTCATATCATGACTCTGTTATACCTATTGATTGATATAGAACATTTATCAACATAATCCTGATAACATTAATTGTGACATAAATCATCACTATAATTACTGAAAATCTTGTTTTATTCCTTTGTTGAAATAGTTAAAATTAATATTGTATTCATTTGTTTATGGCAATATCAAGAAATTCCCAAAGTTGCTTGCTCATTGAAGCAGAACATCAGTGCAGCTGCGCTAGAGGCGATCAGAAGCAAATCAGTTTTTATTGGACATACCTGCACCAGCACTTGCAGCGCTGAGATATTTTACAACAGCATCAGACTATCTCAATCCTGTTATTTTTTTATAAGACACACTCCTCTAATAATTCAGGTTGTTGTAATTATTGTAATATAGAATTTTTATAATCATTCTGGTGAAAATATTTTTTTTCCTACGCAAAAATCTCACAATTAAATATCTGGAGGCACCAGCCAGATGTTGGATATCATCATATTGGATTAAATAGAAATAATACTACACAGTTAGCAGTGGATTACACCATTAAAGAGGTCAATAATGTCTCAATGTCAGTGAATGACTTGTTAAGACTGTTGACCTAAAGCCTGTTTAAGGACGGTTCTATGATGATGTGCTGCATCGATTGGCAACAGACTCGGATTGATTTTGGATTGGTCGTTTGGAAAATAGTTTCTACTTCGTTCAGTTTATTTTGTTTTGGGTTGCAACAATGTGCCTGAGTTGGGGATGTGTGTTTTATTCAACAAACATATTTTTTGCATCGTTTACTATGTTCCAGGTGAGACATTCATTTACTAATGTGGCGTAGGGTCCTGTGTGAAATGTAGCCATCGGGTTTTGTAACATCTGATTTTTGCTGTTCACCGCTCTGGCCGAAACCCACTGCCATTTATATACATATTTCATTTACAAATTTGAATGCTCGGCTATTTTTTGCAATGAAACCCATCGCTGACGAGGCTGCAGCCTGTTGTTTTGTATTTTTTTTTGTTGAATTTTTAACTTTTAAAGGAGTTTTTGTTTTGTGATAGGGGTGTGCTAGTTGTTGCTAAGTTAATTATTTTGATGGTTTATATGTATATATATATATATATACAGGGTGATTATAATTAAAGTCCGAGTTTCAAAACGCTCTAAAAAGCGAACCACTCGTTAGAATGGCGTCAAAATTTAACAGCGTATTATTGAAGAAGGGGGAAAGAACATGAACCAAAAAAAAGTTCCAAATTTTGACGACAGAGGGCGCTGTAAGCGTCAGAATTTCGACTATAAAGGACAAATCGTAAAACAACGGCTAAGGCGTAAGTTACACGATATAAACCAAATGTATTGTTCAGTGTGCATGACTGTACGCGTGTGATACTGTTAGTAACGTAAGCCCGTCCACCACGGCAAGGTCGTACCACATCGGATGGGAAAAACCGGTTTTTAATTGTCCTGAGGCCAAAAACCGCATAAAAAGCATCCCTCCAATCGGTTTTTAATTGTCCTGAGGCCAAAAACCGCATAAAAAGCATCCATCTAACCGGTTTTTAATTGTCCTGAGGCCAAAAACCGCATAAAAAGCATCCATCCAATCGGTTTTTAAGTTTGGCGAGACTGGCGCAAAACATGTTCAATATTCTGTCCACCGCCGTGTGCAACAAGATTAAATCGGGAAACAGCATGTTCCACAACCGATCGAAGTGTATCCGGGGTCAAGTTCAGAATGTGTTGCGCAATGCGTGTCTTTAATTCAGCTAAGTTGGCAATCGGAGTACTGAACACAATATCTTTCAGATAACCCCACAGCCAGAAATCACACGGATTAAGATCAGGTGATCGGGCCGGCCAGGCTGTAGGGAAATGACGACTGATAATTCTAGCATTTCCGAAATGCCGCCTCAACAACTGCTTCACTCGATTTGCAATGTGCGGAGGAGCACCATCTTGCATAAAAAATGATACTATCCAGACATTCACGCTGTTGCAGAGCTGGAATGACGTCATTACGCAAAAGAGACTCATAGCGCTGACCACTGACAATAATGGTAACAGGACCTAAAGCACCCGTCTCCTCGAAAAAATACGGCCCTATGATAAATGGTGCCGTAAATCCGCACCACACAGTGACCTTTGCAGGATGAAGTGGTACTGGGTTCGTTTCGAGTGGATTTTCTGTTGCCCATATTCGGCAATTCTGTGTATTGACATGTCCCGTCAGGTGGAAATGGGCTTCGTCTGTCCACAGAATTTTTCATGGCCAATCATTGTCCACTTCCATGCGAGCAAGAAATTCCAAAGCAAAACCCTCTCTTGCTGGCAGGTCAGAAGGGAACAACTCCTGCACATTGCAAATTTTATACGGACAGCATTGCAGGATGTTTCGTAGAATGTTATGTACCGTGCTCACAGGCCTGTTCAATGTTCGGGCAATTCTCCGTGCACTGCATGGTTGCTCACCACCACTAGACTCTTCCTGAACTGCTGTAGCCACTTCTTCAACTACCGCCGAATCACATCTTTTCCTTCCTATACCAGACTGCACATCAAACGAACCTGTATTTTCGAATTTTTGCATCATTTTCACCAGACCTCTGACAGTCATCGGTCCAGCGCCTTTTTTCATACCCTTGAGAGTCCTTAACTTCTGCAGAGCCACTGGTGCAGAATCACCGTTCTTGTAATAAAGCTTTACAAGCAGAGCACGATCCTTCATTGAGACACTCATGGCCAACGTCTGAGAAGCAATATGAGGAAACGCCGTTTACCCAACGCTTTTATAACACCTGAAATTGTCGTGTGCATGCCAGGTATTTTAATTTACATATACTGACGCTTACAGCGCCATCTGTCACTCAAATTTGGAATTTTTTTTGGTTCATGTTCTTTCCCCCTTCTTCAATAATACGCTGTTACATTTTGACGCCATTCTAACGAGTGGTTCGCTTTTTAGAGCGTTTTGAAACTCAGACTTTAATTATAATCACCCTGTATATCTTTAAAAGGCATCCAATTTTTTAAATTCCCGTTAAATTGCTCAATACTCAGCTTACCTGATTTAAAGTTATTAGAAACAGTTGAACTAACAGCAGCAATCTGTTCCTTTAAAACCTGAGACTGTGCATGCATATTCACAGAAATTTTTTCAGGTTCTGATTGCAGTTTGGTTTTGGTTCCATAATATTTTTTCTTAAATTTCTCTATTTCAGAGATTTCTTCAGATAACTGAGCATGATATTTATAAAAATCATAGTAATTCGTCTCTAATTTTTATAATTCATTGTATAAATCATTTTTTTAAATCTTGTTCGGTAATTGATAAAATTAGTTATCCTTGTAAGTAGCAGATTTAGCTCTGCCACATGAATTTATAGCCCCTTTTTCCAGTTCTATAAATTCTGAGAGCGTTTTGTGGTGAAATTACCTTTTGTTAAATTTAAATCGAAATCAGGTAATTCTTGATTTGCCGCAATTCCTCGCATGTTGACAATGAAAGAAAATTTAAATAAAATCTAGAATTCGAAAAACAGTACAAGGATTTTATGAACGATGTTAAACAGTTAGGTCATATGGAATTAATAACACAAAATGACATTAATAATTATCAAAATGATCAATACTTTCTGCCTTATCATGCGGTTATTAAACCTTCTAGTAACACTACCACGTTGAGAGTCGTGTTTGATGCTTCCTGCAAAGCTTCAAATGGTAATTCCTTGAATTAAAATTTGGGTGTAGGTCCTAAGTTTCATTGGAACATTTTGAAATTGTACTTAATTTTTGATTTCCGAAAATCGTTTTTTTTTTTCTGCTGGCATAGAAAAAATGGAATGCCAAATTTTGATTTCTGACGAAGATCAAAATTATCAGCAAATCCTAATGAGGGAATAACAAGTTTTAAGTTAAAACTGTAACATACGGTTTAGCTCCAGCTTCTTATCTAGCCACTAGATGTATTAAATAGATAGCTAATGATTACACAAAAAATTTTATTATTTTGCAAATTTTAGAACAAGATTTATGTATGAATGATTTAACATAACCAGTGGTGTAGTCGTAAATAAAACAAACGGTATACGCTCAAGGCAGAGCGTATACCCTAGGTTGTACATACTGTAGTATTCTTTAGAAACAGAGGGTATACGGTGCTCCTTAAAAAAATCCAGAAGGAATACGGCGTATACCCGCGTATACCTTCCACTACATCCCTGACTATAACGATCAAATGCTGTTAGGGAAACAACAGAAATTCGCAAAGAAATTTGAGCTATTTTACATGGACATGGTTTCCACTTAAAGAAGTGAAATTTCCAATTCAAAAGAATTTCTTAGCGAATTTAAAGAATGTTCTATTACCGAATCAAATTTTGAAATAACGTCTAGTGATAACAGAAGCTTTAACATTCCAGTCTTACTCATCTTCATATACATTTATTTTCAAGACTTCACTAACACTCACTCCATCTCTTGCAAAGAGACATATTTTAGCTGAATCTGCACGAATTTTCGAACCACTATAGATCTAATTTCACCATGTGCTGTAACTTTAAAAATATTTTATCAGAAGCTTTGTCTTACAAAAGAAGACTGGGACTCTTCTATTCCACAACATCTATCAGAAGAATTACTCAAATTTCAAAATTCATATGATGAAATCAATCAATTTTCTAGGATGGGTTACACTTTCATCCGGTAATACATTTGAATTACACGCATTTTCTGACGCCTCAGCGCTAGCTTACGCAGCTGCAATTTATTGTCGACAAACTTATAATGGCAAAACGGATAATTTCTCTTATTTTCTAAAACTAAGGTCTCCAATCAAGCTCTAATCAAGCAAATTTCTGTTCCTAAATTAGAACTTTTTGGTGCTTACTTACTATCTAAATTATTTCGTTCAATATTTCGACTTTATATTTTAAAGAATTACAATTTCAATATTTTCACCTGGACTGACTTAAAAATTGCATTTTCTTGATTATCAGCACATCCGCGTAAATGGAAAACATTTGTAGTAAATAGAACATCGCAAATAACAGAAGTTCTGCCTAGAAAGTACTGGAGACATGCCCCATCTAAAGAGAATCCTGCAGCTATCGCTTTTCGCGGTATTGATCCTAAATGTCTTACAGAATGCGACTTACAGTGGAAAGGTCCAAGTTGACTACTCCAAGACCCATCCAATTTGCCAAAGAACTACTCAAATGCTAAGAAATTTGATGAACAAATTAAATCTAAACAAGTCCCTGATCCAATTTTTTCATTCCACACCCGCACATCAAATGAGCTATTTGTTACTTTCTTTCAAAAGCACTCTTCACTTTCAAAAATTAACCAAATTCTGGCTTATTGCCAAAGATTCATTAAAAAATGCAAAAATGCTTACGAATATCAAATTTCTTTGAAAGAACTTGCATTCAAAGAAACAAAATCTGACGAAGAAAGTGGTTCTTGGCCGTTGGAAGTTCCTTACGAAAACGTCTTTTAGAATACTATATAAAAAGTGTTATAAAATCCTATAGAATTATGGCCCGATTTTCTATAAGCTAGTTTAAAAGCTATAGAAATATCTGTAGAAGTTTAATAGAAATGTCTGTAGAAAGAAAGTGCTTAATAGAAGTTTTATAGAAAGTTCTGCTCTACAGGCATTCCTATTGAACTTCTACAGATATTTCTATAGCTTTCAAAATACCTTATAGAAAAACGGGCCATAATTCTATAGGACTCTATCACACTTTTTCTGTAGCGTTCTAAAAGCCATTTTCGTAGAGGCTACAAGCAGTTCACCCAGGAAAAATGACCTCATCAGAATAGTGACAGTCATATGTGGAAACTCTCTTCTTAAAAGACCAGTGAACAAAGTCTTAGTACTTCCTATATATCAAGACTAAAGCCCTGATAGAGTGAGAGACTGCTGAATGATATAAAACATTCAACGTAATTCTGGTGACATCGATTGTAACATAAATCGTCACTATAATTACTAAAAATCCTGTTTCATTTGTTTGTTGAAATATCTTTTATTAAACATTATATTTTATTTGTTTATGGCCATACCAAAAAATTCCCAAGGTTACTTCCCCATTGAGACTAAATTTCAGTGCAGTTGTACTAGAGGAAATCAGATGCAAGTCAGATGTTACTGGACACACTAGCAACAGTACTTGCAGTGAGATATTTTACAACCGCATCAGGGTATCTCAAACCTGTTATTTTTTAAAGTAAATACTACGCATTCCTGTAACAATTGAGAATGTTGTAGTTATTGTATTATAGAATTTTTATAATCATTCTTGTAAACATATTTCTTTTCCTACGCAAGCATCTCACAACTAAGCAATACCTTTGTTTTAAGATTAAAAGCCCTTGAGACAATGTTATTCTCAACTTACGTACTAGGTGAGTTATAGGGCAGTTGCAATTGACGTCATACTGGAGGTCACACACTAGAAATAGACAGTTCTGATTGGTGAAAGCACCCTGACCTCCACTTGAAATACAATGTCTATCAGCTGATTGCAAATTTCCTATAAAGTAATGATATAGAGATGCATTATACATTTACAAACCTTTAACAAGATATAAAATAACTCTACGCGCTGACTCGAAAAATTTCGGCTTTCAGCTTTCGTACGATTCCCTTAATTTGAGTACCATTATTTCAGTACAATAATATTAGCTTTCAATTTTAGCATAAAATTATTATTCGGAAGTAATGACACTCCATTTCCGTTCGAAATGTGATAAAAATTTGCCTTCGACAATTTTTTACTTCATATTAGCTTGTTGACTTGGTATTCAGGGGGTTTTGAACTTACACTGACATTTTTTAAATCTCTCTCTCTCTCTCTCTCTCTTTTTTTTTTTTTTTTTTTTTTTTTTTTTCAAATGTTTTTGAAAGAAACTATTGATACTGATTTAATGAAATTCTGCATATTAAGGGTTTCAGTAATGACAAGTAGGTCATTGTGAATTTTCCTTTCCTCTATTTTCCGTAAACATATGCTGTCAAACAAAGCGATTTAATGACGACAATGACGGAAGTTTGAAGAATAAGACTGCTGTATATTTAGTCAGGAAATGAACAAATAAAAATAACAGATATATAATCAAAAATAATAAATTTTGAATTGAAATCTTGAAATTGTTTTTCACATTTTATTTGAAGATGTAGGATTTGAACATTTCAGAGCCGGTATAACTTTGTAAATTTCAAAATTGCTGCGCATATGCGAATTATCGACATGTTGTTTTCGATGAAGATGATCAACAATAAAGTACTCAAGTACCGAGATTTATTTTGTATACTTCTGATACTTATAAATGCGAAGTACTTTCGACACAAGATTACTAATGTTATTATCATCCTTTGCCAACCTCCCATTAATCTCCCATAAAAACTATGCTAGTTTAAACTCAATGAAACGCATTTTTAAACAGAAAATTTATTTCATGTTTAATTATATATTTATTTTCATGTTTCTATGCGGAATGCATAATTTTTAAATTTCTAAATAAATTTTCTGGTTCAAAGCATATTTGACTTGGGACGAAGTCAGATTTTACGGAAGAATTAATGGAGATTAGCAAGTATGTATTATTATTATCAATAGTTTCTTAATGAAGATTTGTAATTGAAAATGAATACATTATCTCGAACAGCTTTAATACAGTTTCTTCTTTTTCAGGTATATCATGTTTGTTTTCCTGATGGTCGTAATGCAAGTTTCTTGTGTGTAAATGGAACAGTTTTCCATCAACGTTATTATGTTTGTGACTGGTGGTTTCATTCTAACTGTTCACTTGCTCCAGATCTTTATGAACTCAATTTATACCGAAAAGTTCCTTTGCCTGTTCTCCCTCCGGTTAAAAGAAGGCCGTTTCCAGGACCAGCACCCCAACCACAAGTTCAAATGCTTCCTAAACAAAGAGTAAGTTACTTAACCACTTACCTGGCCAAAACTTTGGAAAAAAAAAAAAAAAAAAACTTTCGAGTCATGTCTATTTTTTCATGTCTTTTACAAAATTTTTAATCTTTTATCATCGGTTTCTCAAAACAAAAAATTTTGCCTAATTGAATCAGAAAAATGCTCGTATTAAGTAATGCAAATTTTATGATAAAATTTTACTGGTGAGAATAATTAATTATGATTGGAGCATAGATGTCTGTACGTGGTACGAGCAAATCATGATTGGCAAAAACACGTTGGCCGTACAATGTAAAGGTAAAACAGGAAAGTGGTTAACCAATTTAAATAAGGGGTTCTTTTGTTGGGGAAGGGGATCTATTTTGTTTAAGACATTTCTGTGAAGAGCCAAAAGTTAAATTTAGCAGAAAACTTAGACTCAAAGTTCCCGAATGCGTTGTTGTAAATAGTTAGTTTTAGCCTATTTGCGTGAATTTTAATTCTTAGAAGGGCGTTGGCATATATTTATATCACCAAATTTAAATCAAGATTTGTAACAGGATTATTAAATAAAGTTTCACTTTTATAATTTTGGTGGAAAAGAGCTATAAATTTATTATTAAATATTAAAAAAATAGCCGCAAAATGCGAAAAAACACTAAAATTTGCATTAAAAATTTCGTTAAAATTTAAAAATATCTACAAATTATAACATCGCTGGGAGTCAAAATTTATTCTGATAAGGTAAAACACTGTGATCGGACATATTTTATTAATGGCAGACAATCTCGGAAAATAGCATAAAGAATTTCTAAAATTCAAAAATCGTTGCAGAACGCATTTAGTACATTATTTGAAACGAAATTGATTTTAACAACATAAAATTATAGCCGCAAAATGCGAAAAATTATATTAAAAGCTACAGCTAAAATTCAAAATTATAAGATGTGAAATTTTATGTATTAGGCTAATAATTCCAAACCAAATTTTATTTTCGAATATAAAAAAATGCCGTAGAACTCGAAGAAAATATAAAAATCGTATTGAAAAATGCATTAAAAATTTCTTAGCATTAAAAAATGGCAGGAGTCAAAATTTACTCCAATGAGGTGAAACATTTTAATCGGAAACATTTAATGAATGACAAAAATTCGATCATAAACGCAAAAGATCTCGAAAAATCGCATTAAAAATTGGTGTAATTCAAAAATTATAGCAGGCAAAATTTAGTACACTGGACTAAAAGTCTGAAATGAAATTCCTTTTAGCAATATTTAAAAATAACCGCAAAGTACAAAAAACATTAAAAACCGCATTAAAAATCGCTAAAAATTTAAAAATTTCTGCACAAATTACGAAATTGCTGGAGATCAAGATTTACTCTAACAAGATAATACACTGTGACGGTAAATATTTTATGAATGACAAAACATCGATCCTGAACGGAAAAAAATTCGAAAATCGCATTAAAAATTGTTGAAATTCAAAAAACGTTGCAGGACAAATTTAATACAATAGGCTTAAAGTTTGAAAAAAAAATTTCTTTTAACAATATAAAAAAATAGGCGTATGCACAATGCAAAAAAAACCCACTAAAATTCGCATTAAAAATTCGTTAAAAATTCAAAAATCGCTGTACAAACTTTGAATAAATTTTACTGAAAAGAGGACAAAATTTAGTATATTGGGTTAAACGAATGAAACCGTATTGGGTCATTCCATATCAAATCAGGCAGTAAAATATCAATATGTAACCAAGGGCGCCCATATGATGAATTTTAGGGGGGGGCTGAGGAAAATTTCAACTTTCCCCAAAACTATCACATATTTTTGTAAATATTTAAGGTACTTTGCGTTTTTTTGCGACTTTTGAGTTTTCCCTCCGATTTTTTGACGAAATATGCGTTTTTCGCGATCCTTTTAAGAAACATGTGCTTTTTTCTAGGAATTTTAGATTAAATTTGTTTCTTTCACAATTTTTTGACAAAAATTGGGTGTTTTGCAATTTTTTTGTGAAATTTGCGATTTTTTTGTGATTCTTGAACAAAATTAGAGTTTTTTCGCGATACTTTGAAGAAATTTGTGTTTTTTCCACGATTTTTGTTTTTTTCTATGCTTTTTGAACGAAATCAGAGATCTTTTTTGCTATTCTTTGACAAAATTTGAGATCTTTTCGCGATTCCTTAACGAAATTTGTGTTTTTTCGGCAATTCTTTGATGAAATGTGCGTTTCTCTCGCTCTTATTTAACAACATTTGCGTTTGTTTGCAATGCCGCACTGTAGAAGTGGGTTTTGCCCAGAAGCCGTTTTACTTTTTATAGCAAAGAATCAGTGAAAGATTTTTCCGCCCAGCGCGTGACTGTCTATTGGACATCACCCCACCTCACGCGCTGGCGCGTGAGTGGCCCCTTAACGTTGGCGCCATATCACGCGCTTTCGCGTAAGCGCCATCGAATGTGTTAAAATTGCAATTTTTTATTAGCTCCATGAAAAATACTGAAAAATTCTTCTGATTTTATCTGTACAAAAGTAAAGAGGTTTCTGTCAGTGCTAATAAACCGAATGCAAATGTTAATCTACAGAATGCAATTTATTTACAATTAGCTCTAGATAAAAAGAATATGTAGAAACTATTTTGAGACATTAAGTAATCACTACAGCAATAATCACTACGTTGCAGCATCTATATTAAAGACTTGCGAGCGTATTTCTTGTTTTATATTTGTACCATTGTTTAGAGAGAGATTACAGAGATTTTCTTAAAAAATGGCAAAATGTTTAGAAAAATGTGGTATAGAGTTATTAGTTTTCTGACCACATTGTTTCACATACACCAGGAATATTTGAAAAAAAAAAATTCTAAGAGTGCTCCCCCTAAAAATCTTATCACTCGTTATGGGGAGAAGGGAGCCTGGGCAAGCATAATTCGGGAAGACCCCCTTCTGTCTATCGATAGATTCTTTTTAACAATGTGGAAGTGGCTAATACTAAACTTCATACGTATTTATGTATATGTAAATTTTGTTCTCAGTGCAGTTCACATTTGTATACAGGGTATCACAAAAAGATAATCGCAACTTTAAGAAAAAGCACTAGTAAGATAATTGTAAAAAAAGAAATGATAGATTGGTTGACAGAAGTATCATTTTGCAAACTTTTTTTTTGATAATCAACGTACGTAACATAAAATGGCTAAAAGATAATGCCCCAAATGAGTCATAATTAATCATTTTAACTTGCCATTCTACAATGAAAATGTTAATAAAGAATTTCTTTTGATAACAACGGAATACTAAGTCGTTATAATAAAACATTTTATTATTAATTTTCTAATGTAGTTTATTTTTCGCGTAGATGAATGGGGTACTGGAAGTAAAGAGAGGAAGGAGAATCACTCTTACTTTCCTAAATGTTTGAAATCTGATCCCCATTTGGCTAATTTTAATCAGTTGGCAATTCACATACCCCTGCATAAGTTGGGCCCTGGTTAAAATCTGACACATTCAGGATTCTAATCTTTATTGGATTGGGGAAAAGATATTTTGCTATTAAAAAATAGCACTGCTAATTCACATCTTATTGTTAAATCTGAGTCTAATTTCTCAGCGGTTTGTTCGCGCAAAATCAGTTTTACCTATGAAAATGGGTCGTGTCTGTAACGGAATCCTTCCTTATGCAGAAAATGTATTACACTCTAGTAGGGAAAAAAACACACAGTAACACCTGCTAAAATAAAAATTGCATAAAATATAATTTGTTTCCTATCTCATGTTTCTCCTCTTTGTAAAAAGCAAATTATTCGAGAGGACTAATTCAAATCTAACCAAAACCGAATCTGTTTAAATCAGAATCTAACTTTAAAAGAAATAAAATTCATGGCCATGAGAAAATAAATCCCACACAATTATACCTCCTTAAACGGAAAACTGTTTAAAACGGAAATTTCTTACGATGCCTTCTTTACAGGATCAAGTTAGAATTTTCATATCTTGCAACTGATTTATATTTTAAAAAAGTATGACAAAACCAAAATCTAGGGGGGGGGGCTCAAGCCCCACCTTGCCCCCCCCCCCCTCATATGGGCGCCCATGTATGTAACCCATCATCACAGATTTTAATGAAACTGCGTCTGTTTGTTCTAGCATCTCATGAATATAATCATACTTCAATATCTATTCGACAAATCATCTTCAAATAATTTATGCGTAATAAATGGAGTACGCAGCTTGTGAAAAAAATTACTGTTATGCTAAAAATGTCTAAAAATTTTTTGAAAGTTTGAAATCGTGAATGTTTTATAAAAAATAAAAAATTAACAAAAGAAAAAGCATTGTCACAAAAGGTGCAATTTCTATTAAATTTATTTTTGCTGGTAATTATACTTAAACGTGTTCGTTACCTGATTAAGAAATAAAAATAGAGTTATTTTGGGTGTTTTTAATAGTATTTCGTATTTGAAAATATTTTGACGGACATTATCAAATCAAGCAAAGTCATTGCATGCTATTTCCCCTAAGTCACTGTCACAGAAGATTTCAATGAAACTGAATACTTTTTTAACTTTAAATTATACACGATACTATATTATATATACGATATATTAGGGATGCACAACCTGTGGCCCGCGATGGGTTAACGTGTGGCCCGCGGGCTCTGTCAATTTACAACTGGAAAAAATTGCAATTTTTGTGCATATGTGATAGGAAAAAATCGTAAATTTCGTCACTTAAGAAAATCGCCAATTTTAGTGATCGGTACCGAAAAATCGAGAATTTCATTAATTAAGTGCGGAAAAAAAGGGAATTTTGTCGATGAGGCTTGTAATAATCGCAAGTTTCACTCATCGGATATTGAAAAATCGCGAATTTTGTCCATGAAGTTAGGCAAAAAGTAGCAAATCACACATTTCGTTGATCAGGCAAGAAAAAAATCGTCAATTTTCTAGATGATGCTCGAAAAAATTGCAGATTAAATTCATCGGTTGCAAAAAAATTGCATGTTTTCTCAATTTATCGCATGAAAAAAAAAAAAAAAAAAAAAAAAAAAAAAAAAAAAAAAAAAAACCGCGAATATTGTTGATCAGGTACGGACGAAAAAATTGCAAATTTCGTTGATGAAGCACGGGGAAATCTCGAATTTATCGATGACGCGAGGAAAAAATGAAAATTTAGTTAATAGGCTGCGAAATAATCGTGAATTTTATCAATTTATCCTGAGAAAAAAAATCGAGAGTTTCATCTTCCTGCATAAAAAAATGCAGATTTCGTCAGTTAGTATGATCTGGCACGAAAATGCGTATTTCTTGAATTAAAGGTGGAAAAAGTACGCATTCCATCGATCGGACACCGAAAAATCGCGCATGTTATAGATCGGATTCCGAAAAATCGCAAATTTCGTTGATCGGAGACGGGAATATTGCGAATTTTATTGATCACTTGCGTAAAAATTCCTAATTACGTCGATTAGGTTCTAATAAAATCTCAAATTTCCTCCACTGGGAGAGGAAAAATCGCTAATTTCCTCGATAGGCTGTGGATAATCGCGAAATTTGTCGATCAAGCGAGAAAAATCGCTAATTTCGTCGAACGGCTTTGTAAAAATCATGATTTTCGAATTTCATCAATCGTATGCGTAAAAATTGTGAATTTCGTTGGTCAGGCGCGGGACATTCACGTTGTGTTGATTAGGCTCGAAAAAATTGTGAATATTATTGATCGTGCTAGGAAAAATCACGAATTTCGTAAATCAGCTTTGAAAAATCGCGATTTTCATCGATCAGCTTCGTAAAAATTTCGAATTTTGTTGATCGGGAGCGGAAAGATCTTGAATTTTTTCGATCGCCTTCGTAAAAATTGCGAAATTTGTCGATTATGCGAAGAAAAGTTGCCTATTTCGTCGATCCTGCGAAGGAAAATCGCGAATTTTGTAGATCATGCAAAGGAAAATCGTGAATTTCATCGATCGGTTTCGTTAAAATCACGAAATTCGTCGATCAGGCGAAGAAAATAGCTATATTGGTCGAACGGCTTCAGAAAATCGTGTTTTTGTCAACGAGGTTCGGAAAAGTCGCGAACTTCGTCGATCAGTTTCGGAAAAATCACGAATTTCACCGATCATGTGAAGGAAAATCGAGAATTTCGTTATTCAGGTGCGGAAAAATCGCGAATCTCGTCGATCATGTGCGAAAAAAATCGCAAATTTCGTTGATCATTTGAGGAAAAATCACCAGTTTCGTCAATCAGCTTTGTAAAAATAGCGAATTTTGTTGATTGCAAAAAACTCTTGCATTTTCTCAATCGGTTTCATATGAATTGCGAATCTTGTTGATCAGGCGAGAAAATTATGCAAATTTTCTCGTTCAGCTTCATAAAAATTGCAAATTTTGTCGATTGGTTTTGTAAAATGTGCAAATTTGGTGAATCAGGCGTGGAAGAATAACAAATTTCGTTAATCGGGCACAGAAAATCGGGAATTTTGTTGTTCAGGCACGAAAATTCATGTAATCGGCTCCTTCTCTCTCATAAAGTTCACATTTTTTTTGGTACCAGCAATTTATGCTTATTTTTTAGCACTTGTAATAAAGCAAAATTTACTCTCTTGAAAAAAGTCAAAGAATATTTTTACATCTTGAAAATAAAACTTGAAACATCTGTTACATATAAACTAAAGTCTGCTGATATATCCTTACCATGTGAATTAAATTTTTTGACTGGGTAAGCTAACTTAAAGGGGTAACACCCCCCCCCCCCCCCGCCATTCCCCTCTATAATCATATTTTTTATCAGATTTTATAGGCCACAGATCATGATGTGGCCCTCGACCACTCAGACATATTTCTAAGTGGCCATTCACTTGAAAAGGTTGTGCACCCCTACGATATATAATATAACTGGATTTGAAATGAAAATAGTAGAACTTTGGTTGGTTTTAGTAATGTTTAAATCATATTTAAAATTATCAATATTTTCAGATTTAAAATTTACTGAAAGCATGATCGCTGGTAATACTTTTATTTATACATTTATTTGATGTTTCCTTTTATCTTTTTTGTTCGTTTTTTATGCAAAAATATGAAAAAAATACTGTTTTTAGTAAAACTATGAATATTTTCAAGAAGAGCATCTATCCATTTTCAAAGAAAGAGAGAAATTATTTGCTTCTCAACGTCCAATAGAAACTTTCAAAATAACACTCCTAATCTTTAAACTTATATTTGCATTACTTTGAGCTGCTGGTTAAAAGAAATACCAGTTTTCGCTCAACTGAACAATGTTTTGAGATATTGTGCTTCAAAAATATGAAAAATTCGTACAATCAATTATAATTATTCCCTAGAAATAACTTATATCTAAAAAACTCTTTTAAACTAAATAAGATGTAGTTTTGCTATTTTATTCAGTTTTCAATGTTATTTAATTTGATTTATTGCACCATAATCTTGTTGTTAGATGAATTTTTAATGTATATTTATATATATCTCGATCTCAAGAAAATTATTTAAAAACTATTTATTTATATTTAATAAAGCATATATATATTTTTTAGAGAATACATTTACTAAACTTTATGATGTTATGTCAACATAATATAATAAAATAAAAAGAATATTGCCCAGTTAAACTGATGGCATTGAGCTCACAGGCTACGCATATTAATTGTATATTCAGCTTTATATTTTCAAGAATTAATGCCGTTCGAAAAACAAATTAAGGGGGAAATAGCTCTCCCCACTTTCAATTTTTTTACATTATCATGGAACACCCTAAACTTATTAGGGATATACTTTATCATATAAAAAATCTATATCCAAAATTCAGGGCAAATTGTATAATTCTTAATAAAAACCCATTTAAATAATTGAAGAGGAGTTATAACCCTCCTTTATACTTAACCATTAAACTTCCAAAATTATTCAAAGATTCGCTTTACCAGAAAGAAACAACATCCAAAATTTAAAGAAAATCGGGTAATTCTCCATAAAAACCCATTTATCAAATTTAAGAGGGGGGGGGGGGTAATCACCCATTTCTAGAAATTAAGGGTTAGGGATTATCCCCCGTCTCCCTCTTTATACTTATCTAATGAACTCCCAAAACTAATCATGGCGTTGCCCTCATCAGAATGATCCTATGTCTAAAATTTGAATGTAATCTGATAAATTCTGCATGAAAAAACCATTTATATAAATTAAGGGGAGGGGCATTAGCCCCCCCCCCATTCCCCTTTTTATACTTATCTAATGAACACCTAATACTAATCACGGAGGCGCCTCATCAGAATGAACCTATATCAAATTTTTCAACAAAAACTGATAAGTCTGCATGAAAAACCCATTTATATAAATTAAGGGGAGGGGCATTAATCCCCGTTCCACATTTTATATTTATCGAATTAACTCCCAAAACAAATCAGGAAAGCGCCTTATTAGAATATACCTATATCCAAAATTTCAAGTGAATCGGATATTTTTATCACGTGTTATCGTGTTACGCACGCACGTATATACATACATACAGAACGTGCGGGCACATAAGCTCTCAGGCTTTGATAGTCTGTGAGCTAAAAACTATGAAACTTATCTAAAAGTGTATTGAAAAATTTTCGCAGCTGCTGTAACGGTAACAAATTGTTATAAAAGTTTTACTTAATTTTGAATGAATGAAAAAAGCGAACATGTTTATATTTTACTGGAATACGGATGAAATTTTCACAAAGACATGCCTATCTCAACAGCATCTCAGTAATTCACATTCACACTATAGCTGATTTTATTTTTATTGATCTTTCAGTTTTTATGACAGGTGGTCACGAATAAATTAGTTTTATTGGAAGTATCATTTTAGCCAGCATTATTAAATAGACTGATTTATTTTAGTTTTTATTTTATTTATTTTATTATTATTTTTTATTATTGACTCGACGAACAACCCACATTTAAAATGATCATTAGATATAATTTGAATTAAAAGTTGATTTTTAAAATGTATATTGTTCAATTATTTTTATCGTCTTCAGATAATAAATTGTTATTAAGATTTTAAAATGTAGCTTATTTATTATTTCAACAGCTGAAAGTATTTTTACAATATGAGCGATTTTAAGTCGGCTGTTGAGAAGTGTGTACTGGTTTTAAAAAAAAAACTAGAATTATGATCATAAATAGCAAAGCTACTGTCAGACTGTAACAGTTTGATTTGACAAGTTTAGAAAGTGATCTTTTGTACATTTGTTATTTTTACTGTAACAAAGTAAGATTTTTGAATATTATTTAACTTTATTTTTATTACTGTAAATAATATTTGTTATTTTATTATTGTACATAGTATATTTAAGCAAGAGTAGTATTAAATTATGTTTAAATCATTACAGTAAACCTTACCATGAAAAGCTTTTATATTTATGATTAAAATTTTTATTTTGTCAAAATTTTGTTAAAATAACTCAAATTTCACACTGTTTTTATTTTATAACAATTTAAAAAATAATTTTAAAAAGAAGTAATAGCAACCTGCCTTCGGTTAATAGTAAATTTTTGATTAACACGTTATTTTTCACGAAATTCTTCATTAAAAAAAACACAATCTATTTTACTAATGAGTTAAAAAAATTGCTGCCGATCATATCTTAATAGTAAGAATAAGCACACGCAATTTCATTTAAATTTGTGATGGTGGGTTACAGGCATGCCTGAACTGACATGGAATGAATGTATTTCTTTAATTAATGTGGAAAAATCGCCTCGAAACATTAAAAAATCGTTAAAAATCAATCAAAAAATTAAATTTAAAAAATCGAAAATGGGGCTTCGAGGTACAAAACTTTATGTATAGAAGTACCTTCCCCCTAAATTTAATAGCTCTTACGTGCAGTGTTCATTCCTGAAGACCATCGACGCACACACTCACACATAAACTTCTTTCTTTATTGTTATAGATATAACTTAATTTATAACACTGCACTTGATCAAAAATAAATAATAATTTTAAGATATTCAAACATATTTATTACATTTAAATTTCCGTTGTAGATACAGAACTAGGTTAAAAATAAAATATAAAACAACATAATTTTATGTTCAAACTTTGCGCTCTTGTTTTAAAATGTTAGTATGTGAAATATAGTTAACGCCATTATTTTTCTCCATCCATTCACAAATTTTCAATAAGCTTACTGGGTCAGTGTCAGCCACGTAACAGTTGACTAAGAAAAGCCAGTTTCATAAAATTTATGCAAATGCAACTGCACTCTGTTTTTTCCAACTTAAAAATAAAATACCGAAAAATGGCCATTAATTTTTCTGTGGAACATACCTAAGTTTCTTCACTGTGACTAAGATTTCTTTACAAAAATTTTCCATTTTCTAACTCAAATAATAAAACTCATATAAACTTAGAATATTTTAATACAAATTTATTAATATTGTTATTTTAATACAATAAAATTTAAATAATTTTTAGCCGTTAATTCACAAATTTATTTTATAGGAAGCGAAACAAATCAGTAATAAACCTGATAACAGAAGAGATAGTGATAAGCTCGAGAACAAAAGGAAAGCCAACGATGAGCCAGAGAACAGAAGAAAAGACAATGATAAGAAAATATTTAAAGATAATTATCTGCCGCCTTCTAACATGGTGAAAAAGAAATCTTCGTTACAGTCCAGAAATAATGATACATGTAACTGTCAGTGCAATAATGCAGCATTTCATCAAATTGTATAGTTAACGTTTTCAAGAAATAAATTTTCATATGTAGTGTGTAAATACAAATAAAATCTTCAACAACGGAATCTCAACCAAGAATTTACTATCAATTATGCATATTTCTTTATTATTTTAAAATTGAAATTTGGTACAGTAGACTCCCTCAAATCCGCACAGCTTGGGACCAGAGGTTGTGAGGATTCCCGGTCATTGTTTTGTTCACATTTTTTAAACAGTAATTTGAATGCAATAAATAATGCAATTGAAAGTATAATGAATGCTTACAATATAATAAAATATTAAAATAAGTAATGAACTAAAATAATAAAAATTTAGACAATTTTTAAAAAGATTAAAACATTAAAAGCAAAGGACATGTTAATAATCAATAATATATGATTAAATATTCAATATAAAGATGAAATGTACTTTTCCTAAATTATTCAATGAAATTTGCTTCATAAAGGTACATTACTAATTCACATCAAAGTCATAAAATAAGTTTTATTTCAGGTTTAGCCAGATTTAATAACCAAAAAATGCGTGATTAGTACTTAAATATATTTGTTAAGAAGATTGTGATTACCAATGATATCATCAATTCTTGAATATTTACAGAAATAAATTTATTTTTCCTTCATGAAAAAACATAAATGCAGTAATATTAACGAAAATTACAAATTAAAATATGCATGGAATTGATACAATAGTAAAAATTCAAATTTTGTCCCTATATCTGAACTGAATGTTTCATTGTTTACATCTGTAAATTATGTGCGGATTTTAGAGAGCTGTGGATTTTAGGATTGCGGATTTGAGATAGTCTGCTGTATTTATTATTTTACAAGGTGCGGCCATTAATTTCCAGGACTGACGTAACTGTACAAGAACCGAAAATCATCAGAATGCGGTATTGTTTGTATTTGGAAGTCGTTTATGTGCGCATGTCAAATGACATCGGCGTTCTTCAGAAGCAAGTGGTTAATTTTGAAACACACTTAAAAACGTAAATTTTAAGTTTTAAGTATAACATAATATTACGTTGATAAAAAAAATGTAGAATTGTCGTTTAAACTTTATAGTCCATTCTGCCATGAAAGTTTAGAAATCTGTCAGCCACTTGTGTTTTAGTGGAGTATAGGGTTAGTTGTTATGGGACTACAGATTTTATAATATTGAAAATTGCTTTCGAAAGTGATAGTTGAGAAAAAATTATGCATTTTACTTCTTCAATGGTAGGAAATGTATTTTTTGCCAGAAATTAATCGAAAAATAAATAATATATTTTATATGTCAATTTTTAAATAAAATAACAATTGAAATATAATTTTTCATCAAGTAATGATTCTTCTTCATTGTTAAGTTAGCTACCATCTTTATCTGCCGAATATCACATGCCATTTGTCGTCTAGAATAAACATGGTCTTAATGTTCGTGAATTAGTTTCATATGGCATAGCTGAAAGAAGAAACATTGGGTTAGACTTAAAAACACAGATCAAGGAACCTTTTTTTTTTTTTCCAAATTTATATATTTTAGAAATAATTGATTGGAATAGTTAGTAAATTAATGCATATCTCACTTTAAATGTTTATAGACTTCCGGACTCCAAAAATTCACAGTTCCTAAAAGAATTCAGCACAAGAGCGACCAAATGCCACTTTGCCACTAAAATCGTATCAATAAGTGAAGCATTAATTTCATATTGAGAAAATAACAAGACTTTACGTGTGAAATAAAATTCACAATTTTTGCATATTTATACGTGAATCGTGTAATTATACTAAAATAAAATATAAAATGTATTGACACATTCTTTTAATGTTAAAATAAGAGTTTTATAAATATTTTCTGTAATAAGTATAATACATAAGAAAAAAGTTTATTCAGAAATAATAATAAAATAATTTTTTTAATTTTTCTACTTATTAAACCTGAGTGTGAACATGACAATGATGAAATAAAATATTTTTATAAAATTGAAGTTTTTTCAAAATAAAATTCAAAAGACTGAATTAGTAAAAAGTTAAATGATTGCATTTTTGTACAAATTTACTTGAAAATTTATAAAAATTTTAATTCCAAAATTCAATATTTTTAGAAATACAGTGAAACTTGTTTAAGATACGAATTAACTCATCAAGGATATTTCGTATCTTAAGAGGGGTCGTGTCTTATCCGGGTAATTTTATAGAGGTTTCTTTTTCAAGGGACCGCAGATAATTCATATCTTAAGCAAAATCGTATATTAAATGGGCGTATCTTAAACGAGTTTCACTGTAATTTAAAATGCAAATACATTAACACCTTCGCGACAAGAGCTCTTTGCTTAATTTTTAATCTTTTGTCACCGGTTTTTCAAATCAAAACATTTTCTGTAATTGAATCCCGAACATGCTCTGATTAAATAAGGTAAATGTTACAATAAAATATAACTGGTAAAAATAATGAAGAATTGGGAGCACCTTCAGTGACACGTATATCGGTCGCTCGTCTCCAAGGGGTTAAGCCATTTTAATATATGTTCATCTTTGGTGTTTGCTGTAAGAACATTTCGATGATGGCCAAGACACTTTTTTTAATAAATTTTTAATGCAAAAATTAACGACTTTCTGTTATAGAGAGTATGACCTCAAATTTTAATGTTTGAGCCTCAAAATTATTCTCATCTCAAGTTCTATGGACATACATTATTTTTTAATCACCAGATGATGAACTTTACCCACGAATGGCAAAAGACACACCTCTGTAGGTAAGTATCCGCAGAAAAAGACTGTTGGACGAAGGAGAAGCAACGTTAAAATATTCTGCACTCTTATTGGTGTTTTCCTTTTATATACTTACACTGGCGTTATATGGTTAAAGTCCATTGCTGCAGAGTCACACAACTTTTGCTTTTAAAATTAATGAAATCGTGGATTGATTACATTATTACTATTATAAAACTAATTCTGTGGAAAAGTGTCACCCCTATTTCATTTTAACACAGCCATTTGTTCTAATGCAATAAAATATTTAATAGTTAATTTGACATGATTAATATAGTACAAAATATCCTGAGAAAGAAAAAAATACTTTGGAATTTAGAAAAAAAAATCGCCCAAAGGTTGTTGTGGAAGTAGAACATACATCGAATTCGAAATAAATAAAATTTTCGTTTATTAAGGATTATAATAGGATTTTCATTACAAACTAGAAATGCAAATGCAGAAACATGATTGTGTGGAGCATCATAAGCCCCTTTCACCTCCAGTAGCTGAAGAGTAGCCCATATATAAAAATTTAAGTATAGCACTAACTGTTATTAGGTGAAATATTAACTACTATAGTAGTTTTCACTCCAATCTTTCACAATAATAAACTTTACATACTTTACCTTATGAGTAATGATTAAGTTCTTAAAAATTGTCCATAAATATGATTTTAGCTGCTTAAAGTTTAACCGTTTGATATAAGCAGATGCAATAATATAATATAATCTTCCATTTTTGTTATCAATTCCAGGATTTGTGTGAGGACCATTTTTGATAAGTTTTTAAGAACATTACACAAAAACGGATATATATATATATATATATATATATATTAATTTGCTTTTATCTATGTAAAAATACTGCTTTTTTCAATGTATAAATGTATATTTCAATGTAGAATGCTCTTTTCAATTTCAGTTTTTTCTTTGTTAAGAGCTTCCTTTGAAAACAAGAGAAAATAGCTGTACTGAAAATAGCTGTCTGACTTATAAATAAATTGGTGTGAAATGAAATGATTAAAAAGATCTTCTTAAAAACAACATAAAAATTTTAATAAGTACGCAAGGTCTTTCGAAAGAACTAATCTTTCTTCGTCAGATGCAGCGAACACATCTTACTACTTTGAAAACAGATATCAGACAATGTTCCTGCTGTTTTCAAAGTAGTAGGATATGTTCACTGAAGTGAAGAAAGACTAGTTCTTTCGAAAGTTCTTGCACATTTACTAATTTTTTTATGGTGTTTTTAAGAAGTTATTTTTATTTTAGAACATATTATATTTCTATTTTAAATGTAATTACTCATTTCACTCCTAGGAATTATGATGAAGAAAAAAGATACATCACAGAAAATATATAGTGTTTTTATGAAATAATTCAATAAATACAAGTCAAGAATTTGTGTAAAAAGATTAAAATATGTATTGACATGCACTGTTTGTCAAAAAAAGAGCAGTGTTTAGTCAATAAAACTGTTAACTAATGTGTGATGATTATTATTATTTATGATCTACTTATAATAAAAAGCGACTTTAGAGACTGTAGGAACGGTTCCGGCATGAACCACTCCAATTTGGATATCGACTGCAGCTGAACGCCACGTTAGGCTTGGCTGAAAACAAATGCTAAAATGATTGTTTTAAAATTTCTTCCATTTGAAATAATGTTTATTCAGCATATTTTCATGTAAAACCCAATTATAATTCATAAAGATAACAGCGGAAGTGTGAACTGATAAGTTTTTAATCATTTAAAAGTATGATTGTATATTATCGGCTCAAAGCGCCTTTTATCTCTGATCTCACAAAACTTTAGTGCTGCCATCTATGAACTAACAAAGGACTCGCAAACCTGTTTTTAAACCATTGTGTCACTCAGCTATTGCGGACTTTTTAAATTTAGTTTTATTTATTTTTTAAGATGCTAGCATAAGACGCTTATTTTTTTTTAATTTTGTTTTCTAATATAAATAAAATGAGTTTTTTCCCCCATCAAGTTGTAATGGATCTATCACATATTATCATAGCTGCATTAGTATTATTGAAAATTATTTTTTCACATCCTCTTAAATCAAAATTTTATCTGCTTTGATGTAATTAATATATTTAGTGCATGATATGCAACAGATGACTTATAGATGTGCACCATAAACTTAGCGATTTTTTTCGCGCCAAAAAGCCGTTTCCGAAAACGATCGGCAAACTGAAACTGCGTGAGGAACCCGTTTTCAAATGCAGCGATCACTTTCAAAACTCCTGAAAAATTCCATTTTTGTAAATATAAAAAATGTATAATTTACACTATGTCATGGGGGGCAGAGCCCCCCTAAAGCCCCCTCCCCTTTTTTTCAGGAAAATAAATTTAAAATATTTAAGTGATCGCCATAAAATTCAAAAGTTTTTATTTGTATATGTAGAAATTTATTGCAATCTTAAAAATGTGCTTTTTTACAATACAAACTCTTTAATAATAAAATCTTCATTCTGTTTGTTTGTATGAAGTATTATGAAAATAAAATGAAAGTGAAAATTCCGTCATTTTTGATGGGGTTATATACTAGTAATATATATAAAAACAGATACTGTGTGCCCTAAAAATGACTGATGGATTTTAAAGTTCAATAACTTGCAAACGTTTACGGATATTTAAAAAATTCTTGCAGGAGGGTTATGCATGATGTCAGGAGTTTTTTACAGTGATTCTTGATTTTAGTTCAAATATCAAACCATTGATGGCGCTGAGAGCAACAGGTACTTATTTTAGACCTGAATTTTGGTAAATCCATTGGAATCCATTCAATACATTTTAATCCTTTTTTCCCATGAATGAAGTGATAGACCAAAAAATTCAGCCTGGATTCAGCGGTTACTGCTTGAAGTGCCATCTATCGCTGCTACTTATAACTAAAACTGAGAATTGCAGCATAAAAACTTCTGACATCTTGTGTCTGATTATCTTACATAATACTTCTTGCAAGAATTTTTCAATGAATGTTACCGTTTGCAAGTTATTAAATTTTAAAATCCATCAGTCGTTTTTGGCACACCCGGTATGTGCACATTAAGGCTATAAAATATGGAAATTGATTGATTATATTTCTCATAACAGATACATGTTGGAATTTGAGTTTGTGTTATTGTTTAAATTCAGTGTGGTAACTTAAGAGTCATTATATACATTACAACTGAAAAGCATCTTTTTATGAAAGACATTAGTGGCAGTTAATTAGTAGACCTGACGACCTGAGCCAGATCATAAACAAGAGGAGGTTGCACAAAATCTGAACATCATTTAGTCAAGAGCCTCATTAAGAAAAACAATAGAGTCTGCAGATCATATCTGTTTTCAGATAGAAGAAACCATGAAGCAACCATAAGAGAAATCGTTTTATTCTTCAAGCTGTCACTAAAACTTACTGTACTGTGTACAAAGGTTTTAAAACAGTTGAACTTTATGCAAGAAAGTCAGTAGTTTAGTGTTCCACTCTTTCCAGCTTCTGAAAAAAGCCGGTGTCTTCAACTGTAAATGGAACTATGTGCTTCTCACTGTTATCTTCATGGTGATTCTAAACATTGTTATGAAAAGGAGAGAATAAGGAACATGCAAACTGCTTTTCTTTGTTCATGAAACATTGTTTCTGTGGAATTAGTTTAATGGTGAGGCAGGAATAATGGAAATAGTCACACCAAGATGAATCTTTGTTTAGTGGCTGTGTAATATGCTAGAAATCTGTGACAAAAATCTTGAAACCCATTTAAAGGTTAGCTACTGACTCAGAGTTTTTGTCAGATCAAGTGTGGGATGTGTTAGGCTACCTAACTGTAGCATGTTAAATGCCCTAGAAATCATACAGAGTCAAAAATTGGACTTTCAAGTACGGCTGAAGGATATCAGAAATTTAATATCGCAATCTATCAATGACTTAATACCGATAGTGGTGATAGATCTGATACCATCTTCAGATGTCAAAAAATAGAAAAAAGATGCTTATTTTGAAAGACAGATGATACAATAGCAGTGTTTTAAGTACAGATATAGAAAGCAACAAATCAATATTTTTATTTGCTCACATGTCATCATTTAGATATCTATCTATCTATCTATCTAAATAAATATATATATATTTATATAAATATTTCAGGAAAAAAGGAACTGATAATGCTTGATATATATTTGCATTTATGTCAATGATTGTATAGTGTTTTTCTTTAAAAATAATATGTCCATTTTATTATTATATTACACATTTTACAAATTTTATTTATAAAAACCAGATAATAAATATATGATAAAATTTAACACTTTATTACTGAAGGGAGATAATTTCTTACAAGTATTACTCAGTCAGAACTTTGAACCTCAATGATGCAGTAGCTTTTTTTAATTTTATTAAATAACCCAAATTTTTCCAATAAATTCTTTTTTTTTTCTTAAAATATTTTTGAATATTTAACATTGCTACCATGTGTAAGACAGATATCATAGCATCAGAAATTTCTTTATATTTTGGAAGTCCTATAGCAAGTTTGATTTTTCTATTCTCAACCAATTGAACGTCCATGTGTTTAAAGTGGCCCAAATTGAATACATTTGTATCAACTAGCAAATTGGATTTTCAAGCATATACTAAATCATACAGCCTCATTTTAAGTGACCTCATTTTAATGTTTGTGTGACACTCATATTTTTTTAATGGGAATTTTTTTTTTTATTCTAAAAATTTTACAGATACACACTTTTAATAAAAAGTTTCCATTCATTTTATTCAATCACATGTCACAGGAAAATACAGAATGCTTTGACATATTTTAATAAAATAAAAACTTTTTCTTTATAAATAATACAACTGATCAAATTTAAGGTTCATAAATAATCAATAAATTAAAATAACAAATGTTCAATTTTCAAACAATGATAATAAGCAGGTTGAATACCTAAGTAATCCTACAAAATTGTACAAAGATTTGGAGAAATTGGTATTGGACAATCGCTGATATTGAAAATCTTAAAATTACAACTGAAAGGGGGTACACAATAGGAATAGTACAAGATGTTGAAATACTCCTTACAGTACTTATAAGTTAGATATGCAATTTCAAATTCTTATTTGTATAAAATAAAAGTTTTCCTTTTTTTATGAATTTTTTATATTTTTCAGGCATTTTTAGTTTCACAGACATTTTTTTAATAATGGTAAATTTCCCTGATTTTTCCAGGTTATCAAGATTGCTAGACAGCATGATGCAATGTAATCATTCAAAAAAGCATTAATTTTTTTATAACTTAGTTTTTCAATTTCTTCTTTAGTTGAATTTCCTAAACCTACAGTGATTTCCCATAATTCTTTGTTTTTCTTTAGAATGGTAATTTATTGTAAAATCTGCATTTTCGATCATTACAGATAGTAATAAGAATCTTCATAAAAATTCTTTTGATAGCTCTCAATAAATCTCACACAGTTTAACCCCTTGAGGGGCACCGGTATATATTATATACCACCTAAAACTGATGAAGATTCACACCAGAAAAATATTATTAAATTTCACTTTTCTGACTTTGGTGGAAAAAAGTCGTGAAATTGCTTTTTCTCTTTTTGATATAACTTTTTTACAAATTTCCGGTGGGAGTTCAGAATTACTCGAACGCAATTGCTTGCCCCTCAAAGGGTTAAGAGTTAAGGGAGATGCAGACTACAATGTAACATTTACTCGTCAAGAGATAGTGAAAATCACACTTTGTCAAATAGTCACAGAAAAATTCATGAAATTCGATCAGTCATGCTATAATTATCACAAAAACATAAATAAATTTCAAATCTACCAAATGTTTTGCTCAATGGGAAAGAAAATTTTCATTATTGATTTTTTGTAAATAAAAATTTTTATTAATGGTTTTCTGTTTTCCACTTCAGGCTATGATCCATACAATTCAGAAATCTGTAGAACCTTTTGTCTCAGAATCCTACATTGGTTAGGTTGATGCTGCCTTTTTTTCCCCTTTTGTGGGTCAGGTAGATTTTTAATTGTTTCAAGTTCTGTAGAGACATTGATTTGTTTAATGGGGAATTTTTTCCGGATCAGAAAAATGTATTGAAATCACCTTGAAATGCAAAAAATCCTCAAAGGTCACAATGAACAAAATTTACTGCATTGGGCGAAAAGATTGAAATTGGGTTCCTTGTATAAAAGTCAACAAATCAGCATGAAGTGAGGATAAATGCTAAAAATCAAATTAATTTTGCAAATAAGAAAATTTGCAATATTGAACTTAAAGACTGAAATAAGATTCCTTTTATAAAGCTTAAAAAAATCACTACAAAACACAAAAGAATTCTACATTACATAAAAAGCAGAAGGGATTTAGAAGAAATTTTATTTAAAAGAGGACAAAATTTAATATTGGACTAAATATTGCAATCAGATTCCTTTAGATAATAGTGAATAATTAGTCATGAAAAAGGGATTTTATATATAAATTAATGCAAATATTGGAAAAATACGAAGACTGGAGATGATCTTGAGGGACGAGGATGCTGTATGGAGTTCAAATAAAACAGTATTAATATTAGGTATGAAATCTCTACCAGTAAGAATGGCTTTAAGATAATGAATTTCAGAGTTTGAATCGAACCACTTTTCTTTATAACAAATTACGCTTTGAACACTTATAAATAAACTGAAGGAGGGTTTCAGTGTTTATTTTGCAATTTGAAGAAATAGGTCACTTTTGCTCCCCTTTTTCTATTTTTTGCTACAAAAGTTGAGTGGGAGCTCTCTTATTGTGATATTTAAAGAATGTTAATATTCAATTAATATACTGATAAATATCCAGCCCTCATTTCAGAAAACTAGTGTGAAATTTAAAATAGCAAATAAAACCTTTGTGTGAAAATGTATGAAGATAGAAAACCAACATTGAGAAATGAATGAAAAGGTAGCAAACAGCTGTTTCGAATCTACTATCAATATTCTTCAACAGTGCAAAGCACAACATGCTAGAAAAAGTAAAGCTGAGCAAAAGCAACAGAGAGGCGCAGGCTTATATACCTGTTACGAAAGTGAACTTTCTTCTCACTGGTTGTTTGATGCATTCTCTCCCGTAACGGGTATATATGGCAGCACCTCTCTGTCACTTTTGCTCAGCTTTGCTTTATCTAGCATGCTGTGTTTTGCCCTGATAAAGAATCATGACAGTCAATTCAAAACAGCTGTTTGCTACCTTTTCATGCATTATTTGTGTATTTCTCAATGTTGGTTTTCTATTTTTATAGTGTGAAATTTGTTTAAAGAAATGATGAAGGCTTTGGTAAACTCTATAAAACAAAAGTGTGAGATTTACATTTATGCCATATATGACCATACACCACATGAGAAAGACTTGCTGGAAATCAAATTGGATGATCATGCTATAGATTTTTCTATTATTTTTTTTTCTAAAGTTTAATTTTAACAGGGTTGCAACTCGTACAGGAAAATGAAAATTTCTGATTTTTCCAAGTGCATTTCACGAAAATTCTAGTCTAGTGGTGTACTGGGTAATGGAGACACTGAGGGTAAAACAAATATTACATCACTCCAACACTCAAATTTCCTGAATATCAATGATAAGTAAAACCTATTTTTTTTTATCTCCCCCCCCCCCCAAAAAAAAAAAACTGCTCTGAAGACTATGAATGGAATTACTCACTTTAATAATTTATAATCATTATAAGTTTCCAACAAACTATTAAAACTTGCTATACAATATTTGTGCAATGAGCTACCATTTGCTTCAAATGTATCACAAAATCACTAATGTCCAGATAAACTGTATTTCCAACAAGAGATAAGGCAAAAAAAGAAGCAGACACTTCAGTGGGGGAGATGGAAACTTATGATAATTATTTATTGTAACTTGAAAATGAAAAACAATACTAGGAAAAGTTTTAAAATCTGTAATAATGAGTTTTAAAAATTGTAAACTATCTACTATGGTAAATTGTGGTAAAGGGGAGTAGTAAAAGGTACAGGTGGGATTTTATTTTATTATTTTTATTTATTATTATTATTATTATTTTGAATTTCCAAATTATGGAAGATTTTCATTTCTGGTATTCCAAGGGAGATACTTTCGTGTCTATCACAATTAAATTTTATCACATTCCCTGACTTTTCCTGATTTTGGAAAAAATACTGAAATTCCCTGACTTATTTGACCAATTTCCTAATTCCCTGACTTTTCAAGGTTCTCCAGGTTCAGTTGCAACCCTGTTTTAAATTCAATATTTTAAGATTAATAAACTAAGAAACATGGTTGATTATGCTAAATGATGCAGTCCTGAAAATGCTTTAACTTTTCTAATAAGTCAAATTTTATTTCTGTAAACATCTTTTAATTTTGAAAAGCAGCATACATCATGGTATTTGTTATTACTTTTTTTATAACTTAGTATATTTATATGAAAATATACAATACAATATAGTATTTTGTGATTAAATTATGCCCCCAAATGGTATAACAAAACAAAGAATAACTGAAATAAATACTCAAAAAATATAATTAACAAAATTAATTACAAAAATGACTGAATTTAACCCATCAGCATGTGAGCCTAAATTTGTAAACTGGCTGCACAATGTAATTAGGGTCAATTTTATCTCAGCGCATGTGCTGATGGGTTAAATGTGACCCATCATATATATTAAAACACAAAGCTATTTCTTTAAGACCAGTTTTCAGATCATTTTTCCCACATATGCACATGTGTCAACTGTTTTTTGAACTTCTTTAATTTAGAAAAAAGTTGAACAAGTTCTGCTAGACTAGAAGGATAAAGCAGCCGTTTAAAGTTCTGAATTTTTTTAGAGGATGCAGGTTCAAACTGAAACTGGACAAAATGATTTCTACAACATTTTTGTTGATAATTCATTTCAATGATGACATATTTTATAAGTAAGAGAAGTTATATAATTTTTATTTTATTATTATTTGAATGCTTTATAATTAAATAAAATATATCACTCAACGGCATTTTGAAAAAATAATGATTTTATATTTAAAATACTTATGCTAAAATATTTTGCACATAGTTTTCAATTAAATAAATTGAGCTGATCTAAAATTTTTGTTATATTTTCTGACCATTTATCAAGAATATATGTGTGTTAAAAAAGAAAAGTTTGTTACTCTTTTATGTAAAAAATAAAATGGTAAGAAAGAAAAACATTCATATAAAAACTATAAAAAGAATTACCTTGATATACATGATTTAATAATTATTTTTACACATTTGAAAAATGTAAAATAAATTTCAACTTAGTATAATTTTTTAGCTGCATCAAGTTTCAAATTTAGGCTTTTACAGAATGAGACTGATAAAAATAAAATTTATGTTTAGCTTTTAATGGTCGTGTAGTTAAAAATAAAAAATTAAATAAATACAATACACTTCCTCAAATCCACACAGCTTGGGACCAGATGTTGTGCGGATTTCTGATCATTGCTTTGTTAACATTTTTAAAACAGTAATTTCAATGTAATTAATAATGTAATTGAGATTGTAATAAATGCTTACAATATAGTAAAATATTAAAGTGATTAAATAAAGTAATAAACTAAAATAATAAAAATTTAGATTTTTTTTAATGATTAAAATATTAAGAGCAAAGGTCAAGTAAATAATCAATAATGTATAGATAATATTCATTATAAAGATGAGTTGCATTTTTTCAAAATTATTCAATGAAACTCGCCTCATAAAAGTACACTACTAATTCACATCGAAATCATGAAATAAGGAAGTTTTATTTCAGGTTTAGCCAGACTTAATAATAAATAAAGCTTGATTAATGCATAAATACATTTGGCAAAAAGAGTGAGATTACCAGTAATATCAGCAATATCTTGAATTTTTTCAGAAATAAATTTATTCTTCCCTCATGTAAAAGCATGAATTCAGTAATATTAATGAACATTACAAATTAAAATATATGTAGATTTAATATAAAAACTAAAAAGTCAAATTTTGCCTCTACATCTCAACTGAAAGTTTCATTGTTTACATGTGTAAATTATGTGTGAATTTTAGAGAATTGTGGATTTAAGGAAATTTACTATATATATATATATATATATATATATATATATTAAGGTGGGGGAGAGACTGTAGTAAACAAAAATAAATATTTAATACTTGTATTTTTAGGCAATTTTCTGATTAAAAGCAAGCATATTTGGTTGTAAATTATAAACTTAAAATTCTTCAATGCATTGAATAGGTTAAACTGACAGTACCATCTATCACTTTAAAGAAATTGGAATCATTTATGCCACATAGAAGTATGTCATGATTTTAATAATTAATTTAAAAACAACTAATTAAAAAATTCAGAATTTTTTGAATGAAATATTCAAGTTACTTACTGTCAAATTTTTATAGGCACTATCTAGTATCTTATTTAATCACATTAACATAAGTCTAAAATATTAAAAATTATTTTAATAAAAAAACTGGAAGACAAAAGTAAATTTGCAATAAAAAAAAAAAATTATATGAATATATTTAACTAAATTACAATAAAAAAAAATATATATATACGTATATATAAAGAAATTGGAATCATTTATGCCACACAGAAGTTTGTCACAATTTTATATTTAATTTAAAAGCAACTAATTAAAAAATTAAGAATTTTTCCAATGAAATATTCAAGTTATTTATTGTCAAATTTTTATAGGTACTATCTAGTATCACATTAAAATAAGTCTAAAATATTAAGAATTACTTTAATAAAAAAAAACGGGAAGACAAAAGTAAATTCACAATCAGAAAAAAAAATTATATGAATTTATTTAACTAAATTACAATCAAAAAATTATATATATGTGTATATATATATATATATATATGACTGTGCTTGTATGAGTTGTGTGTTTTTTAAATATATACTTTAAACAAATAATACATTTGTCAAACATGTGGATCAGAATCTTGTTCTTGACAACTCATCTGTAAATATTCACGAAACATTGCCCGAGCTTGATGAAGAACACGATGTACATTGTGCTTACGAACCATCTTATCAAAATGCATAGCAAGTTCATTGTAATCCATGCGACTTTTCATTATCACATCTCGATGCTGGAGTAGCAACGTCAGGCACAGAAACAGCATAAATGGATTTCCACCTCCAAGTTCATAAGGGGGAGGAAGAGATGATTTTTGACATTTGCCACTATATTCTAAGGCCTCGACACATGGATTTGTGAGGGATTCAGGAGCTATGTTAGAAGCCATAAACAAGGCAGCACTCTTTTTCCTATTTAATTTCTCATCATGAGATACAGTTTCTTTTGAGACATTGTATTCAATTGAGCCACAGATTGTGTTTTGTGTACCAACAGGTGAATATTCTGGATCGCTTTCAATTCTACCAGGGCAGCTTTCAGACAAAGAGTCTGAACTATCACTGCTATGTCTTTGAAATCTGTTATCAATTCCAGGACTATGAACAAGTCTTATGGGAATGACTGATTTTAAATGGCAGGCACAACCATTTTTGTCTTCAGATTCTTCATTTTCTAAAATTTCTCCATTGCATGGAATGTCAGAGTTAGGTTTCAATTGCACATCAAAATCTATATCAAGTTGTTCATCTGGGGTACAACAATAATTAGAATCACCACCTTGGCGACCATCACTACCATTTAGATGTAAATAATCTGGATGCTTTTGAGATTTTTTAGCAGAACCAAGACGACAAATTTGGTCCATGCCTGATAAATCATCACTTGTCCAACTTTCTGGTGCATCATCTTCAACAGATTGATCAATACTTTGAAGATGCTGACAATATCTCAAACTCTCTCTTGCAGACTCACAACATTCTGAAGAACGGGGAGAGTCCAAATCTTCAGAATCTATCGTATATGATCTTTGTAAAAATGATCCAGGAAGCTGGCGGTTTAAATTTTCTAGTTCCATTCTCAATTCTCGGGTCATTGATGTAGTCATTGGAAGGTAATCCTGAGAATCATCATTATTTATATCAGAAACACTATTTCTCCTACTTAAGGAGGAAGAATAATCATTTTGTGCGCTAGTACATGGGCTGTCTTTGTTGTTTGATGATTCTGCCTGAGTTTCTAATGACTTTTCTAGTTCATTTTCATCACCATCTTTGCTATTACTTTTCATCAATCCACGTATTGATGATGCTGAGTTCTGTTTTCTTATAGCTCTCACTTTTGTATATGGATTTTCTCGACTGTGAATTCGAGGAGATTGGGGACGAAAAGTATTTGCAGAGAATAATTCTTCAAACAAAGATAACTCTTTTTCAGGTGGTGTGGGAGGAATTGAACTCCACAAAACTTCAAGCATACAAAGTGCATCATCAAATGCAAATTCACGTTTCAGTTCTAACAGAAGCCAACGATAACAAAAGAGCAAATCATCAGCCCCTTGAGTTTTTAAATATTCAAAGAATTGGGAATCATAATGTTCAAGAAGTTCTGTTAATTGCTGAAAATTAGAAGTCATAGCTTTACCATCAAGATGAAAATTAGACTTTAATCTCTGCATTAGCGCACAAAAACACACATATGCATGAGCTTCATCTTTCATAGTTACTAAAATTGGAGAAGCTAAATCACTCATACCTTGGCAATAAGAAACACTGGGATGATTTAAGGCATATGTTGTGAGTATATTGAATAAAGATACTACATTTTTATTATCATCTGAACCTGCATAAAATTTATGTGTGCGGTCAGTTCTGAGAACATCTTTTCTTACCATGTTTGTGACATACTGAATTTCTTCAGTCAAATTACCACTAGAAATCATATCTTGCCAAGTTTGCTTCAATTTTTGATATTCAATTGACATTTGTTTCATATAAGCAATTCTTTCTTTAGCAGTCAAACCATGTGGATAAACATTTAGAATATGTTTCCATACAACTTTGCGTAAGGATGGATCAATTCCTCTTTGATACACAGACAGCCTTAGCTCTCTTGGTTTTATTAGACGTCCATCACCATCGAGATATACATGAAATTCAGAATCCACCATTGGTTGTTTTACTGGCTTGAAACTGTCTAGGTCATTTTCATTTTCTGACAAATTTAATGCCCGCTGGACCATATTAAAAGTCTTTTCCATCTGTAAAGAAACAAACATTTGATAAATACAGGTAATTGGTTCATACCTTATTTTACCAATTTAACAAAAAGTAAATATAGAGTATTATTCTCATTGCAATACATTTTGTCAGACATTTAAAAATATGAACCATCTGTTATACAAACTGCATATAAAAATGGACACATTGTTTTCTAATTTTACTCTAAAAAATTAACTTTAACAAATACATTATTAATTAATAATTCATTTTGTAGATGGACGTAGTTGGACGTTCAAACCGTGGAATAAAAAAAAATAATAATCTGTAAAATTTTTGGAAATTTCAGTAATTACAAAATATTAGTTAAATTTACAAAATTTTTGAATATTTTTTCTTTCTGGATTTTGGGTCCTTCCGGATTTTAGAATTCTGGATAATAGGTCCTTTACTAATATTTTCTTCATAAAAAAGCTTGTGTTTGATCATATTAACCAGAATTAGAATTTTTATGTAATCTTGACAAAATAAAAATAAATATTAAACATGGGAAAAGAAGTGCAAATAAAATAAACAATTCTACTACAGTTTACATTTCAGAATATTAAGCAAGATTGAGAATTTTTGTAATAGATATGCTAATTCAGATCAAAATCAAAAGTAAGTAATTTTATTTAGCAATTAACTGTAGTGGCCAAAAGAGCATAATCAATAAAAAGATCAGCAAAAAACATTGCAATTGCAGTTGATTTGAGCACCATTTTGAATTTTGTTCCTGCAACTTAAACTATACATTTTATTTTTTGCATTTGAAAAAATACATAGATTTAAGGAAGTCTATTGTATTTACTTAAAAGTGTTTGCATTGCACAATAACAACTATTCAATGATATAATAATGTTGATAATGCTTTTAATAGTTCGCAGAATTAATAATTACTATCATATAAAGATAGAAAAAAAAAACACCAGCAGATCATATTGCAAGCAGTATCAACAAAACCTCATGGTGATAACAAATCAGAGCAAAAATGGACTTCACGACCTTAAATGTATGTTATCAAATCAAATGTAAGTAACACATAATAGTTTACCAAAAGACAAATAGAAAGCACCAAATGTCAAAAAAAGATTATGTAACTCCTCAGTTACACTATGCTTTAAGGGTTAAATGATCATTACTTCAAACATAGCAATTCAACAGAAGCTTTCAAAAATACATTTTTCTAGTTTGTGTAAACACTGATTTTTAAGAAGCAAAAGTATACAGTACTTAAAAAGAAAAAATATTCTAAATGGTGGGGCTGTAACTTTAGTTCTAATTGAAGCAAGAAAAAAAATTAAAAGTACTATTTTAATTGATTTAATGTATTTTGATTTGTATGTTTTTTATTTTGCCATAAGAAGTCAACTATATATTAAAATTGAACTTTTAAAAATTCAGTAAAAACATCATAATTTTCTTGCATATTGAAGTTTTTCATATCCCAAAAATAGGAAATACAAATTAATATTAGTCTTGGATTCTTGGATGCAAAGCTCCTGACAAATAAATTATTGAAAACTCAATAATCAATGTTAAAGATAAAAATTTGTTATTTAGGCACAACACTGACAATAATTTCATTATTTTTTGTTTCATATGATGCTTTCTAAAAAGCTCAAATATAAAATTATGTATATTTTGCGTAAGCAAATTTTTGCAACATTAATTAATTGATAATCCAACTAATAATAATTTATAAACAGAAACATGTATTGTTTTTGTTACCATTAGAATACTCATGGTACAAAAAAGCAATATAAATTTGCTTTTATTTCTGACCATTGGTAATGAAATTAAAATTAGAACCTTAAGATTTGACAATTGCTTTCTACAATTTTATGTTCAATGTATTGCAAAAGTTTATAGACAACAGGTTTTTTTCCTATTCAAAAAGAGGAGTAACAATTCCAAAACAATTTTTAATTATAAGTAATAGCAAGACAATAATAATATTATACACAAGTAGTATTACATAATCATAGTCTGTGACAAAAATTAAAACTTAAATTTGACTGCCCCGAAAGTTTATAGACAACTAATTTTTTTCTCTTTAACATTCAAATTTTTAAGCCATTTGTTCTAATCATTTAAAAAATTCCATCAGGCATATTCAAAACAAGAGTTTGAAGAAGTTCTGACTTTAAAGGAGTTCAACTTTGTTCAAATTGCAGCTTTAGATCTTCAACTGTTGCAAATTGATGCCTTTTAGCATATATGTCTCTAGCTAATTTTCCCCAAAGGTTCTTGATTGGATTCATGTCAAGACTAACAAGGGCACCACCAAACATGGTGCACACAGATTTTGATGATTTTTAAGTATGTTGTAGGGGTCATACCACAAATTATTCAGCTGAAAGGATTCTTTCAAATGGGCCTTGGTTTTTGAGAAATTGGGGGTCAAAGTTCAGCGTATATTTCAAATACTTATTAGCACGAGCGCCGCATGTGAATCCGTGGCGTCGTGGTAACGTACGATCCTACAAGTTGAAAGGTTGCGGGTACGAATCAGTCATCGGCATTTATTTATTTATTTTTGTATTTTTACACGTTACAAATTTTAAGTATTTTTATTACAAAATTGCTACAGCTTTTGATATTTTCTTAATAAATAACATTTACATTTTTAAATTTTTTCATGAAAATTTATTTTTTTCTGCAATTTTTAAACGAATATTTCTATTGACAAAACTACAAAACTAGTTTACGCCTAGAACTTTTTTTTATTAATTATAATTCACGTTTTTTATTTTAAGCACAATCCTGAAATAATGATTTTTTTTTCCTATCGCTTTTTTATTTTATAGCATTCTAAATGAAAACTTGCCTTTTTTTGTATATGTATAAATAATACAAAATAATTTTCGGGTGCAATTTTTTAAACGTCTTTGGGATTAGATTATTCAAGTAATGCGTATCTTCGAAAAAATAATAAAATATTAATGCAGTAATATTAAAATGCAAGTTGTTACCAGTTATCCAAGTTTTCAATTTTCCAATTTTCTGTAAATACATTTATCTCCTAAGTTCAACATGAACATAAGTTATAGTTTGCACAAATAAGAAATGACAGATTACATTTATTTTTATAACAAATCAAAACACTCTTTCCGTAATTCAACTGAAGTACGAAAATCGTCTGTTTAATGAGATAAAATTTATAATACATATAAAAATACTTTTTTTAATCATCTGCTTTCCTCCGTAATTATCAGAATAAATGAAGATTTCTTTTTATTGGTCTTATTTTTCCACTTTTACAAATAATGATTAAACCTTTTTTTTTTTTTACTTTTAATATATTTTTAAACATATTTATCACGAATTAAGTATTTTAGTAATATAAATTATATTAAATGCAGTATTAAATTATCTAAAAATCCAAGCACAATATTGTGTAATACACATTTGAAAAGAAAAAAAGTGACTGATTAATCTAAAAATATTAATATTTAAAGTAGTGGCGATTTTAAAATATTGAAATTTTCTTATACTTTTTCAAAATTTTAATTAAATACAAATTTTTATTTATTTATTTGTTGCAAAATGTACTTTTAGTTGAACCCTGAAGTGCAGTCAGTTCACCATATTTTGAAAAAATAAAAAAATGTTGACAAAATAAACTGTCCTCTTCAGAAAATATCAAAAGGTTCAAAGCTGTAGAATTTTCAATTCTGCTTATAATTTGCGAAGTGTAAAAAAACATAAAAATAAGTAAAAGGCCGAGGACTGACTCGAACCCGCAACCTTTCGACTTGCAGGCTCGTACGTTACCACGACGCCACAGACTCACATGCGGCACTCGTACTAATAAGTACTTGAAATATATGCTGAACTTTGACCCTCAATTTCTCAAAAACTAAGGCCCATTTGAAAGAATCCTTTCAGCTGAATAATTAGTGGTATGACCCCTACAACATACTTTGAAATCATCAAAATCTGTGTGCACCATGTTTGGTGGTGCCCTTGTAAGTGCTAGCCAGTCCATAACAGTTACTTGGTTTTGTCTAAAAAACTGCATTGTAGAGTTAGACATGAGAATGGTACATCCATTTGTGTGTTTGTGTCCCCACCCCCCAACAACTTTTTAAGTGGAAGTAATTTAACTTCAAGCCTTTCCTGGTAATCTTCGGAACGTTGGTGACCTTTCAAAAAAGCAATAAGAGTAATTGCATAATAAGAAAATGCTGCCCACACCATGAGTGAACCTCCTTGTAGAGTTGAACATGAGAAAAGTTTGCGCTCCCTTGCAAATATCATGCCAGTAAAATGCCCAACCATTGGGGCCATCTAAATTGAATTTTTTTTCATCACTGACAAAAATGCTCAACTTTCATCTGACCAATTCCCATAATTCCAGGTCCACTAAACATGAGTGTTTTTATTCCATTTTTGTAAACTTTGGTGAATGACAGTTTGCAAAAATCAAGAAATGTACTTACCAGAGGCCGTCAATGGACAGAGAATATTGGTACTGAAATATGTACTTTTGTAGAAATTGACCATACACACAGATTGTGTGTTGAAATTAATGTGGAAATTTCCCAATCGTTTCATTGTTTTCTTTGGTCATCTAGAATTTTTTTTTTTTTTTTTTTTTTTTTTTTTTTTTCAGATTGTTACCTTTTGGTAGAATTTGGTAAATACCAACCCTGCTGCATCTAATTTTTTCTGAAATGTCCACAACTTTCCATCCACAAGCCTTTAAATGATAGATTTCCAAAATTTCCTTTTTGGAAAAATTACACATTGTGATGCATCTTTGCAATCAATTGGAAATGGAAAGACAGATTTGAGATTATCTCAGGAAACTATTACGTCACAAGTACATGACCTTAGAAGAATAATTTTGGATATCAGTATTTAAATCAGCTTTCAACACTGGTTGTCTACATATTTTTGGGACCACATTAAAAAAAAATTTAATCTATGATTGTTAAAAGTTGCTTGAATATTTTATTATTTTTAATTCATCATTATATAATTTTCTAATTTATTTTATCTTTTTTACTTATTAACTTAGTTCTTAAATCCCAAAAAAGGTTGTCTATAAACTTATGAAATGCACTGTATGTATGAAAAGCAATTAAATAACATATTTCCTGATGAGAATTGCTGTATGATTGTTTTACACCTTCATTTGCCATATCTGTGAGTTTTCAAGAAGCATTTCTCAATATTCAAACAGTTCTTGAACACACATTTCAGATGTTTTTGATAGAGAAGTACAAACTTGTATTCTGGGTAAACTTTGCAGGACAAATCAAATAAACAAAGATAGGGCGTTGTATTAGGATTTTCAGAATTTGTATAAAAATAAATACTTAGTGTAATAAAATTGTAAGAAATTATATACAAGGTACTTTTATACAGACAGATTTAATTTGTAACTTTTAGAATGGAGTTATGACTATCATTCAGATTTTTTCACTTTGTTTTTACATACTGAACATATAGTTATAATATTTAAAAAACTGGGAGGCACAAAGTTTAAAATTATGATGCACACAGCCAGCATAACATGCAAAATGTAATTTTAAAGGCTTTCAGAATGTGTTCTATCAGATAAACTTACCAGCTTTATGTCCAAGAATAAAAAAAACTGTTGCTTGATATGCAGATGAATATAAATAAGATAAATGTATATACAACAATGGAAATTTAAAAATTCTTGTAAAATTTACAAGGAAAAATACAAACAGCAAGCAATTATTTTATTGATGACACAAATAAGAAATATAAAAAATACAACCATTTCTTATGATGCTGAAAAGTTTATGAAATTTTGCAGCTTTCCAGCACTAAAAAATATGTGGTTGAAACAATTTTGACTAAATTTTGTATAATGTAATTTTGGGTAAAAGAAGACCAATGGGCTGAGCCATGGTGTTCCAGAAAATTTGATTAGTGAGTTATTATGGGTCAAGATCAAGCTAATTTTATCTTAAAAATGGTTCAAATAATTTTGACTAAATTTCACATTCTACCCTTTTAGATTATAAGACCATTGAGCAAAACACATGCTTACAAAAATTTGATTAGTAGGTCCTGGAAAATATTCCATCTTGAGCTGCATTTGTAGCCTTGCCAACATGTAATAAATAGTGAGAAGTTCCATGCTGGGTATCATTAAATGCAGTTTAGTCGGGAGAACTGATGGCTCACGTTTAAGTTCTGACATGAAAACTTTTTCACTAGTTGGCATTTGCACCTCTTAAGCAATTAAAAAAAAATGAAATTTGATTTTCATTTGTAATTTAGATTTTCTAATTAAGATCTATTAGAATTAGAAAACATATAAAAAAATGAAAGGCTAAATAAACATAGTGATGATTGAAGAATGGGGGAATAATGTTGCAGACGTTAGAAAGGAAAAAATTAATTCTGTAACCAAAAGAGTATGGACTGTAAACCATAATAGAGTATGGAATTGTTCATTCGTAAACCAATTAATCAAAAAATCAGTTATATATAATATTTCTAACAGAATGATTTCAGCAAAATGTGCCACACAGTGTCAGTTTCACTTGTGCATTGTATAACTTGTTGCCCATATTGAAGATTTGAAGAGGAAGTATTTCTATAGATACAGGGTACTTTGATTTTTAATTTAAAGAAACAGGGGAATTTTTATTTCCAAAGTATTCTCATATATTGACTTCTTTTACACTTTGATCTTGTTTCAATCTGATTCTTAATCTAAGTAATCTAATAATTAATTTGAAATCCTGACTCCAGATGGGGCTGACTCTAACCATTCTGGATAAATATTTCTATACTTTATTACCATATTTACAAAGTTTTTAGCAGCTTTCTGAGTGACTAAATACATTTGTGGTGTAACTTTGCATAGATTTTAATTTGTTGATTTTCTAAAAAAGACATTTTAGAGTATATACAAAATACAAATTGAAAATAGCTTTGACATTAATAATCAATAGCTTTGCCAGTCAGTTTGATTATGTTAAAATAATAGTACATATACAAAATAATTTATGATTTTTTTTTTCAGAACAGAATGCAGATGTTATTAAATGATAGAGTACTATTTCAATAAAATACAAGTGTCTGAATAATTTTGAGAGTCACTGTATACATTAGAATAACAGGCTAGGTTCTATATAAAAGGTCAGAACTTACATGATTTAAAATTGTGCCAGTAATGGATGTGCGATCAAGCAAAAAACTGGTATTACTGCTACGATTGACATCTATAGGTGCTACAACATCCCAGTCTTCTAATCCTTATAAACAATAACAAAGAAAATTATTTTAAATGGTCTCTTGAATTAGGATACATAAAAGAAAAACAATAATTACGATTACAATTTCAATTCATAAATGAAAGAATGCTCATATGTGAAAAAATATTCACTTGTGATATTACAACACTAATACAATGACTGAGTATAAGTATATACTAAGTCAAAAGCTTTCACAGTATTTGCTTTTTATCTAAGTTATTTAATAGTTCATCCATATACTGCAATATCAAATATTTTGTTTCTTTTAAATCAGTTACACATTTAAAAAAATAAATAGAAATGCACAATATTTTAAAATAAATAAATAAAAATAAAATAAAGTTTTTTAGCTTTTCTGTAAATAATAAAATAATTCTCAATAGTCATTATTTTCACTTTTTTATTGTAATTATTTTTGAAAGGTTTCAACACCCCCTTAAAAACTGAATAATAATTATTGGAATTAAGAAAAGAAAAAGAATGTAACATGAATGTAAAGAACATGTAAAAATTATTATATTAATGGTGAGCCTAATCAGAGCAATTTTCCTAATCAAACTAACTCATAAATTATGTTTCCTACAGCTTCATTCATAAAAAAACTTAATTTAAACATATTTTAACAGTAACATTAAAGTAAAATCAACCTTTGATAACTTACAGGGGAAAAAAAATGAAATAGGCATTTTCAAGACATCAAAAATCAACTAAGAATGTTTTTTTGAGTAACACATATACAGTGCTGGAAAATTTTTAAAGATCATAGCTATTTTGTTATTTAAATAAAATTCCAAAAAAATTACATATTTAATTAGATACATAATATGTAAAATTAATTCAACTGTAAAAAAATCAATTCAAACAGTGACACATGGAGACAAGTTTGAAGGAATTTTTAAACTTAAAAAAAATATGTGTATTATTGACTAATTTGTTTTTTTAATTGCTTTTCTAAAAAAAATTCTGTGTTAAAAATCTAATAAATGGTTTTCAAAATTATATTTTCAGAAAGTTTTGCTGCTTTAAATCCCAAAAATGTGATTTTAACATTTTTTTTTTTTTTTTTTTTTTTTTTTTTTAATTTTCTAATACAGGACTTTAAAACAACCATATCTCAATGATAGGTATGAGCAGAATAAAAAGTGGTTTCCTTGTTCTTGTTAGATAAAATTCACAATATTTTCCCATGATCATTAGAATTTTTTTTTCCATGATTGATTCATGAATTACTTTTGTAAAATTCCTCAAAAGAAAAGAAAATTATGACTTTCATGAACATAAAAAATATTTACAACGGAATCACATGCTTGTGTAAGAATTTATGGGAGATAAAATACTGCACAGCAATCAATATTATGCAGAATTTTCCATATTTTGTGTGTGATGCATAGAATTTCAAACCCTGCCAGTGAAAATTAAAATTTGTCCCATCCCAGAAACTTTTGAAACGTCATCCATGCTTCTGAGGAAATTAATTGATGATGTAAATATTCACAGAAACATTATTCACTCTTGGTTAATGTGTATTAAGAGGTTTACTGTGTCAGATATTTCTCTTATGCTTTTTTTATTTTAATGTTTGCGTTTTGAGACTGATGATTATAATTTTGAAAATGCTGAACAGAACACCACTGAATTGAATGTATTATCTAAATAAGCTTCTATTAAAAAAAAAAAAAAAAAAAAAAAAAACTTAAAAGAGCTTTTAAAAAGCAAGGATATTTTTAATTTACCATATGAATGATTAAATGAATAATTTTCCTATGTACCATTATTTAAACTATTAAAAAATGTTAAATTATATGATAATATACACCAAAAAAAAATAACAAATGTTGAAGGAAAAAATGAAAAACATTAATTTTTTTTCCTAGTTCAGAATTTTTTGTATAGATTCATATGACCAGTGCAGATTGCATGCATATGTGAATCACAAGTGTGCAGATTAGAGGTACTCTACTACAAATATGGTAATATCACAAAAAATAGTTCATTAATTTTAATCATAAATTATTTTCTTAAAAATATAGCATATTTCTAGACAGAAATATTTTATTCTTGTTTCCACTATAAATGTTTTTTTAACAAATAAAATTTCTAAAACAAATAAATATAATTTATAAAACAAACAGTCAAGTGTTAGTATTACTCATGCTCAGAGGGTTCAGTACAATAAATATATGAATTATTAACTGTATTTTTTTTTTTTAAATTGTTGCTAAAAGAATAATTAGACTTTGTAAATAACTAAACAGTTTTTGTGCAGCTGTTCATAATTTCTAGTAAGACTTTAAAAAATAAAATAAATAAACAATGGGATGATCTATAATCTCCAAAATGTATAACCCGCAAAACCCACAGTCCCTCAGTGTGTGGATTTGATACTGTATACTAAAAAAGTTTATCATCACTTATATATAAAACATATCAACTTCCCACATTAAGCACTACACCCCCCCCCCCAAAAAAAAAAAAAAAAAAAAAAAAAGATATGTAGTGAACTTATAAGATTTTAAGTGTTGGAATATAAACAGTATATGTACTTAAATGGTTATAAAATATACAAATTTTTAATACTCTAATGGAAATCTTTTCACTACTTGAAAACTTCAAATATATCAAAAATTAAAACAGCCTCTTGCTATATTTAATAAATAAAAATGTAAGTAGCAGCAATGATGCTGCATAAAAAAATGAAATATTTTTTAAAAATAACAGCTTTGTGGACAACTGAATATTGCTTATTAATTTTATAATTTTAGTTATAGAACATAAATATCTATCTTTTATATATATATATATATATATATATATATATATATAAAACCTACCTTCTTCAAATGGTTTGAGATCTACTTTAAGTTGTAAACAAGGATCAGATGAACCAAGAAATGCAGCATCTAAGTCCCAATCAGATAACAAAGATAAATATGTATCTTTACCTTCCTCATCTCGAGCAAGATAACTTATTGAAAATTCTCTGAAAAAGAGTGAAGTTTTTGAAATAAAAATAAATTATACTAAATGCAATATATATTTTTTAAGTACAATAGAGTGACAATTATTAGAACCTTCTATTAATCTTTTGTTTATTTTTACTTGCAACTTAACCCTAATTTATCTTTCATTATTAAAGAAAAAAGTGGGAATAAAACTCAAAACTTAAAAAGATAACAATAAAAGAGAAATTATAAGAAATAAGATTTTCCAGCTTAACTGTAAATCCAAATTAAATTTTGAAAAATAATAGCTACCAGAATGCAAATTCTCAAAGATGCTATAAAAAGGTCAATCTTCCTTTACAGGTGACTTTCTCAAAAATAATTCAATCAAAACAACATCCTTTATAATTCAGAAATGGCTATCAGAAATTGAAGACACTTTATTGCTTCAGTTACTGCTTCTGTAATACAAGTTGACTCAGGGTTCATACTCATTTTCCAAGAAAAAATACCCTGGGAATACCCTGATATTTATTTTCTGGGATGTAGAATTTTTTCATTCAACAATTAACAACATTTTTAAAACCAATATGATGACACTCCCATCTTCTCAAAATAAAATAAAAATGAAGTAATCTCAAAAATAAAGTTTATACAGTCGAACCTCGTTAACATGAACCACAAGCAGAATCAAAATTTTGTTCATGTTAACAGTAATTCATGTTATCAGTACCAAATTTTTGCATTTGTTATTATAGTGAACTGTGAAAACAGTTCATGTTAAAAGTAATTCACGTTAAGCGTGTTCATGTTTGCGTGGTTTGACTGTACATCACTTAAATAAACAATATGAAACTTTAAAAGGAAAACATTAATTTATGTAAAACAGGGATGAAGTATGCCATGCTTTTTAGCGCTCTCGTTAAAAACTTTGCAGTTTGTTAAAAGAATTTCATTTCTACTTCATGATTTTACAATCTCTTTTTTAAAGCATTATCAATAATATGAAGGCTACAAGTGCCAATATCAAATACAAATGTCCTTTATTTTTCTTGAACTATCGTCAAACCTCATGATGTTAGATGATGCAATTTCATAAACCATGCGAACAGCAACAATTGCCCTCAATTTCCCAGAGTAAACAATCATTTTGGCAAGTTTTGAGAATTTTTTGTACTATCCCCTGAGATTCCCCTGATTTTTACAACCTAAAATTTATCCCGATTTTTCCAGGAATCCCATATTCCCCTGATGAGTATGAACCCTGTGACTCACACCTCCATTTAGTTTCTTAAATAAACACCTGACTTGGCACAAGGTGGCGAGTGAATTTAGTTATGTCTTCTAATAGTATAATAGTTTAGTCTCATGCAAAAATATAAGAATAAATAAGACATTTAATTAGGTTATATTTAAAAATAAATTGTTACATGTAGTTTGCTTTTGTATAATTTTATATTAGAATTAAAAATGTATTTTCACCAAATAATGTTTAGATAGGTTTTACAATTATATTTAAGAAAGACAATGTAAATTGAATTAATACTAAACTTGATTTAATAAGAACATATATATATATATATATATATATACATACATTGTGTGTACAGATGCATTTAATTATGTTTTTATAACTTTCACTATGAAACTATGATATGATTTGTTATTAATAAAAAAAATCTTCAAATGATAATATTCTATGCAATAAGTTTCATAAATTAAATATCCAGTTTTAATGATTTAGTTACATGTAAAATTATCCCTTATTAAAAATTTTTTAAAAGGAAAAGATTTGATTAAAATCCTTAAGCATTTTTTTTTCCTTAAAGCACAGTAATTTACATGAAATAATAAATTTTCACATTAAAAAAAAAAAAAAAATAGTTGTATTACTTCAGAATTTTACATAAAATATAAAAAGGTAAATAATAATTATATAAAAATAAATTAGACATCATAAAATAGTGATTTTTGTCAGAAGAGGTGTTTGTTTAAAAATTAGATATAAACTTTCATGAAAAAAAAAGCATAAATGCAATTATATATTTTTTAGGAAAATATAAAAAATTTCAAATATGCAGCAATTTCAAATATCAAAGTCAGGCATTGTCAATAACTTTATTAATATAATTTTCAAATGTTCAATAGATTTAAGTTTGAGAATTAAATTTCTCAAACACCCTCCCATCCCTTTAATACACACACAATATATATATATATATATATATATATATATTTCATCCACTCATAGAATACCCCAACTTGTTTTCAGAAGGTGGATTTCTTCTTTTTGGAGGAACTGTTTTACTCTTTCAAAATTTACAGAATATGATACTTTGAATTTTAGGTGCTAAAAATGATTAAAAATAACTTTAATGCCTGAAAATATTGAATTTTCATAAAATTCAGAGTATCATAACTCGATAAGTTTTGTTACAATAGAGTAGAACATTTTAAATGTTGTTCTAAAAATCACAAGGGCATTTTTCTAAATCAGTTATAGAAAAAGGAACCCATATAAAAAAAATTGTATTTTAATGCATAATAGTACACGCCCATGTATAAAAAATGTATCATACTTGAAAGCTATACTTGATTTGAATGTATTTTGTAATTGGAAGTACATTTCTACCTTCCATAGTTTAAGAGATATTGCCATGCTTCTATTTCCTCTTGCATACAATATAATTTCATTAGTTAAAATAAAGCAATTAACTCAGTTTGAATACCTCTTTTTAGTTACATTTAATAATTATATGATCATCAATAATTTAACATTAGAAAAATAAAAGTATTAATACCCTTTTATGTCAAATGCTCTAGCTAGTAGACTTTGAAGAACTTCAAAGGAGGTAATCTGTGGATCTACACTAAATCTTCGGTATTCAGGAGGAAGTAAGCCTTCACATTTCTGAAAAATTATGATGAAAATGAAAATACAACATCAATAAAATTAATTCATAGAAAACAAATTACAGTAATTAATGATTAAAGTTAAAACATTGTTGACTAGCAATTTTAAACAGAAGATATGTAATGTAACCAGTTATTATTTTGTAACTGAATGTGGCAGTAAAACAATCTAAATAAACTTCAATAAACATTATTCATGCATAATGAACTGAAATGAAACTTTGAACATAAGTTTAAAATAACTTTAAAAATTTCTATTTGGTAACATAAACTGTATAGCAGTCACCTAAGGTCTGTCTCAAAAGTTTAAGCACAAGCATAAAATGTCGATTTTTAAAGAACTATAAAAAGTTAAAATGTATAACATTTTTTTATTTGTAGATTTCGTAACATTATTTAAATAAATGATATCAAAAATAGAAAAAAGTAAATTACATAATTTTAAAAAATATAATTTAAAAAATGCTATAAAAAACTGTCTCAAAAGTTTATGCACAATGTCAAAAAGAACCAGATTTATAATTTTTACAGAACTTTTACTAACAAATTATTTTTTCGTGATTTTGGATTCTTTCAAATAAACATGCATCCACCGAAATTATTAGTTTTTGTAGGGTTTCTGGTGGCAAAGAATATCATGCTTTCTCAATGGCCTCTTGGAGTTCTTCGATAGAGTCATACTGCTTTCCATTGCCGTAAACCTGGCGAATTAAAATAGCCCAGACATTTTCAATCAAGTTTGAGTCTGGACTAAAGCTGGCTAGTCAAGAACTTTATAATTTTTCTGAGAAAACCAAAGTTTTGAAAAATGTGATACATGGATTGAGGCATTGTCTTGTTGAAAAGTCCATTCAAAATCCCCAAAATCCCTGTCGGCTGGGCCTATAGCGGAGGTAGATTTCAAAGAGTGCTCATTTCAAAAAAAAAAAAAAAAAAAAAAATATGATTAGAGATAAACCCAGTTTAATAACTTCATTTGGCCATTTGTGAAAAATTTTTAATTTCATTTTTCTGCAAAAACTGGTTTTATCAGAATCATCTTAAGAAAAATTCAGCTCAAATGCCCATTATGACAACATATTTTGAAATAGATTCTAAATTTATTAAAAAATCGACCAAAACAGTACATTATACAGTTCCTAAATAACAAAAAACTGTCAGTTGAAAGCATTTGAGAAAAAAATCGAATTTAAAAATGAGTCATAAAATAACCGATTTGTTGTTTAAATACTTCCTTAATTCTTTAATCATGATTGCCTCGGAAAATTTTGTGCGAAATACTCACTTTGACAGCATTTTTAAAAATATATTCTATCTTTATCAAAAAACTGGCCTATGTGTCACAGTATATAGTTCCTAAATAAGAGGATCTGTAAATTGTATGCATTTGAGAGCGAAAATGGATTTTAAAACGAGTCATAAAAAAACGTAATTTGCTATGTGAAAACTTCCTTAAATTTTCAAATCTCGAAGACTTCAGGAAATTCTATTCAAAATACCCATTTTTGGTAGCCTTTTTCAAAATATATTCTGTCTTTATCAAAAAACCGATCAATGCATCACATTGTATAGTTCCTAAATAAGAGGATCTGTAAATTGGATGCAATTGATAGCAAAAATGGATTTAAAAACGAGTCAGAAAAAAACGCAATTTCTTATTTCAACACTTCCTTAAATTTTCAGTCACGATGATTTCTGAAAATTCTGTTCAAAATACTGTTTTTGGTAGCCTTTTTTGAAATATATTTTGTCTTTATCAAAAAACTGACCAATGCATCACATTATATAGTTCCTAAATAAGAGGATCTGTAAATTGGATGCATTTGAGAACAAAAATGGATTTTAAACGAGTCAGAAAAAACGCAATTTCTTATTTGAATACTTCCTTCAATTTTCAGTCCCGATGACTTTCGGAAATTCTGTTCAAAATACCCTTTTTGGTAGCCTTTTTTGAAATATATTCTATCTTTATCAGAAAATTGACCAATGCGTCACTTTATACAGTTTCTAAATAAGAGGATCTACCATTTGGATGCGTTTAAAATCAAAAATGAATTTAAAAATGAGTCAGAATATAAGCCTTTTGGATTTGAGGTTTTTTCTCCAACTCCTATTTTTGTTTAATTTCTTTTTGCTATACGAATTGGTCCTACGAAAAACTTGTCAATATAAAAGTTGTAGATATTTTTGAGAAGATGTAAAATAAATTTAATCAGATTTGATATCTTAAAAATTGACGGAGTTATGGATTTTTCTCTTATTTCAGCGCCCTTTTTCTTTTCGTTTTTAATTTTTTTCATCGGTAAAAGTTGGTCCTATCAAAAACTTGTAAATACAAAAGTTTTAGATAATTTTAAGAACATTTATAAAAAATTTATTTGGACTTGATATCTTGAAAATTGACGAAGTTATGAATTTTTTTCTCTCAAAAACCCTGTTTTTTTCGCCCCTTGAGCCCACTTCTAAATTTATCAAAAATCTGTCATGTATATACATTTGGCCCATTTTTAAGAAGTAATATAAACTTTAAACCGATTCGATATCTACTTTAATTAAGAAGTTATGGCGTTTTTTCGGTTTTCACAAAAACGCCCCCTATTCCGACCCCCTTGGTCCGATTTTGCTCATTAACGAACTCAGCCAAGATTTTATCCCCATTGATTTTATATACAAGTTTGTTGGAGATTGGTGAAGAATTATAGAAGTTATCGTGTCCATAAAAAAGTGAGATAGATAGATAGATAGATATATAAACTGGTGCGATTGCAATAGGTAGTATTTCTTACGAAATCTACCTAAAATGCCACCGAATGGAAGCAAATGATGGTTTAGCGTCTCGAGACTTTTTTGAATCTTGTCTTCCTTTTAAAAAAGTCAGTGAGGTCTGTCCATTGAATCCAAATGTCCCCCAAACCATAACAGATTTACCACCTTTCTGCCTGTTGAAAAATGTCCTTGGTTTCTTGCGTAAGTCATACCAATACGCGTTCCAACCAACAGGGTCATCGAACTTCCACTATTTCCCATCGCTGAGTAAAACAGTAAACCAATTGTCCCCGTAAGACATGTTTTTTTAGCCCAGTTCATTCTTGCCTGTTTGTGATGTAATTTGAGAGATGGTTTGCGAGCCATTTTCTTTAATATCATGTAATCACCTTTTTTAATACCTCTATTTACAGTGTCCTTGGACACCTGTACATTGAGATTATTTTTAATTTGCTGTATGGCCATATTTTGTGTAGATACCAGTCTCCGTATTCTCAAATCAATCTGAACAGTCGTCATATGTAATCGTCCACATCTTGGTTTCCGCTTAAAATTGTCATTCTTAGAGAGTATTTGATATATACCTCGCTTTTATCAATTTAAAGCTTTTGCAATTTCAGAAACAGTGATTTCAATTTTAAAACTTTCAAAATCTCACATTTTGTGAATTCTTTACCCTTCGACACATTTAAAACGAGAGGAAATGATTTTTTTTCCTTTTATACTTGTATAAAGTGCAATATGATAACATACAACATCATTACACAATACCAATCTCGTGTTTCTGAAAAAAATTGCATGAAGTGCTTAAACTTTTGAGACAGTGTTTCTTCAAGAAAAAAGAAAAATTCATTAAAAATAAATATATATTTTTATTTTAACTACTCAAAATGACTCATTTTATTTTATTTTGATTAAATGTCGAGTATTTATTGCAAATTAGCATAAAATATTTTCTTGTTCAATTATTTTAAACCAGATTTGCAGAGTGCTTAAACTTTTGAAACAGACTATACATGTAATGGTACACAACAAGTTTTGGAAATATATCTTGCTTAATTGAGCTTCCCCTTTTGAACAGCACACTTTGCATATTCTAATAGGACTTTTTTTTTAATACTAGTAACTATTTTTTGATAAAACATCCATGTAAAATTATTTTATTTTTTTTAGTTTAAAATTTAATTACTTCTGTCAAACATTGAGCTATAATGTTTTTAGGATTTCTTTACATTTTTAATTTATTAGAAGTTAGATAACAATTAAAAGTGGTGGTAACTTTCTGTAAAAACCACTATGTTTATTTTTTATTCTTTAATAATTTCCAGTTTTAAACATATTTATTTTCTCGTAGCCCATATTAAAACATTTGTAAGACATTTTATTTTAAGACATTAAACTTTAGTTGGACAAAAAAAAAAAAAAAATGATAAGTAAAGTACTGTGATAATCACCAATTTTTTATATCATAATTTTACCAATTTTTTAAATCATGATGCTCAATTTTGTGATACACATTGCATAATATTTAGAAAAAGTAAAAGCACAATAACAGAATTATTCAATAATGTGTACAAAAGTAACACAGTTTTGCTATGCTCTACTGAAAAAGGAGTAGGTATATTTGTTTAATTTTATGAATAATTTCTTGTATCTATGTTAAAATATTTATTGATTTATTCACACAATTAGAAAGAGGGCATCTAACTAGTTTTTATTGCAGTTTTTTTCCCTAAAAAATTATTTTTGTCTTATTTATGCATATGTTCCCATGTGCCCCATGCATGTTCATAACTATCCTTCCACTGGAGCACATGTGAACAAATTTAGAAAATTTTTAGAATGATGATATAAGAGAGAAATTCTTGATAAATGCATTCAAAAGTTTCACCAAAAGAACTAACAATGTATAAATATTCATATATAAATCTATTTTTGTTTCAATAACTTATAACAATTTTGAGAAATGGTCAAAAATGTAAAAATTGTTCACATGTGCCCCTACCTAATGTTTTTGAAATACATAAAAGGTCAGTTTAAAATAAACAAATTACAGTAGTTCTGGCATTATTATTAATATTTTCAAATCATCCATCATTTAAAAATTAGTATTATTTTACAATATTACATTTTCCCTTCAATTATAAATTTCATTTTTTGTAAATTTAGTTTTAGTACAGCTTTCCAGTCTATACCCAAACTATATTTTAGTTTAAGCTTTAGATTTTCAATTTGTAAAGTAGTAGTTTTTTAAATAAAAGCTTGAAAACAGATGAATTTTTGTATATTTTTAAAAATCATTTCCAACTAAATTTTTCACAGAAATTTACTTAAATTTTCTTTGCAAAGTTTTTTTGTATGGATTTATATCTAAAAAAAAAAAAAAAAAAAAAAAAATACAGTTAGACAATTTTGAGAATCGACATTTCAGGAAAAGAAAGAAAGAAATAATTTCAACTGCATGTTATTGAGAAAAGATTTTTTTTCTAATGATGAAAAATAACATTTATGCAAATAAAACTAATTGTTATGCTTCAAATTTTATATGAAAATTCCCCCTTACTATTTTCATTAAATAATATATTATTGAAATAATTTTGCACATCAATTTTCATTTTTAACAAGAAGTTGCATTTAGTTATTTTACCATGAATCTGCTTGGATATTTTTTACATGATTCTGTTATTGTTTTCCACATTTTTTATTGTTTCTATTCCTGTGATCTTTTGATGAAATGCATATTTTTTTGCAATCCTTAGACTAAAGACATGTTTTACCGAAAGTCAAATTTTTTTTTTTTTTTTTTTTTTTTTTTTTTTTTTTTTTTTTTGCAATTTTTCACCGAGAGTTAAGTTTTTTTCTGCAATCCTTTGACAAAAGTTGGGTTTAGTCATGAAAGCACTGTATTTTTATATTGTGGGACATACATTATTAAACTACAATCTTTGTTTGATAGTATATCTATCTGACACTAGACTATTTGTGCCTTATATCTTTGTTTTGTTGCTGTCCCATACATCTCTGTTAATTGGAAAGCATGGGACATACTTTGAAACTTACAATTTCTTTAATTATGAAATAGTGTTTGCATGTTATGTTTCTATATTGTTCAGGAAGATTAATAAGTGTTTCACCTTGCACTATATAATTTGAATTTTTTGTTTTTGTCTCAACCAAATTTGATTTTCTTACTTTTGTAAAAAGTGTCCCACACCACCCCACTCTCCCCTTCTTTTCCAATCAAGACATTTCTATATCATTAACATAAATGCATTTTTAATTATGGATAAGATGAAAAGAGGAATTATAAGGTTAAATATCAAGATATAAGAATACTTGGGATTTATAAATGATTCAATAAATGTTGAAAAGCTGGACATTCTCTGCCTTGTTAAAAAAGATATTAATCCATTCTTGTTCCAATTTTTTATTATAATAAACATGTGACAGGAATTCTCTGAATAACTAAAATTCATTCCTACTCGCACAGATATGATGAAGCTGATGTAAAGTCATACAGAATAATGTACAAATTGTGACTGTTTTAGCCTCATAAGAATAAAAGCAATTTTTACCTATATCAAACATAGCAGTATTGAAAAACGTTAAAATGCACGAATAAAAACAAACTTAATTAAGGGGGAAATTTTTATAGTAGTATTTGTTAGTTCCATCTTATAAGGATAAGGAACTGTACAGAATAATTAAGGTCAAGATGCATTATTGTCATTGCAATTAAACTTCATAAAACTGCAAGCATACAGCTGACAAGGAATTCACTAACATGTAAACAAAAAAGCAGACAAAACATTTGTAAACTGTTTTAAAATAAATATACCTTGACTTTGACACGAATAGCTTCCCTTGAATGAAATACATTTAAACCGGACATGTTTCTAAATACACTAATTATATTAGATTACACTAATATATTTAGATTTCCACTCAGGATGTAAATACTAAATTTACACGTTCAGTTTTGTTTTTCATATTTGCACGCTCAGATTTATTCTGATAAATGCTTTTATTTAATGCAACATGTTTATAAGCATGTTTTTATTAATTTTTCATTGAAAACTACAAACAAACAATATTAAATTTTTGTAAAATAATAATTTTGAATTCGGAAATTCATTGCATACACTGCAGCAAGTTTGGTTTTTTTTTTTTTTATTTTTTTTTTTTTATTTACAATCACTTAGTTTTTGAACAACACATTATGACAAAAGCATGCGTAAACAACAAATAGTGAGATGTTTTGCTTGCATATTCGGGTTTTAGTGAGTAAATTTCTTGATGCAATTTAAACGATTTACAGAGGGCACTATAGGGCATTCCAATATGACGTCAGGAACATTACCGCCCAAAATCTTCTGTCTGCGCAACTTCATGCCCATATTATTGGCATCTTTCAAGTGAATGTATGGTTACCATTTTGGCTGCTTTATCGCACTTTATTTAATTGCCAAATATTTTATTGAAGTTAGTCTTAAGCATTTGTTTTTAATAGAAAATTCAGAAATCTTTGCGCTATCTAGACTTGATTGTAAATGAAAGAAATATATCACGTAAGTGTTTTGTAACTGTTTTCTATTTAATATTCTGTCCGATTACTTCTTGTTCAATATTTCGTATAATTTTTTGTCTGTTACGTGAATAGTAATATTTCTAGTGCTAGAATCATGCCTGCTTTTTAAATACTTGTAAACTTTTTGTATATTTTTATATTAAAGCTTATTTATCATTATGATAAGTATACTAGAATATTTTATAGAAAAGACATTGTATATTTTGAAAAATATTTGTGATATACATGCTTGTTGATTTTTTTTTTTTTTTCAATCAATACGCAACTACAATATTCCCTTCTAGTTCCTGCAAGATATATTCACAATCCTTCACAGAAAATATATATTTAAAAATATTTTATTATAGCTTTTTTACTTTTAAAACAGTCAATTTTGCAGACCTATTAATATGAAAACATATATCTGCCATCTCCCCCCCCCCTTTTTCTACTCAAATAAGTATTTTATTTGCTAAAAGTTTTATTTAAATGAAATGAAATCGAATAAGTACCAAATAAATATAACACAGTTTATGAATTTTCTGAACTCATTTAAGCTAAGCAAGTAAGAAAAATCATGCCTTAAGCATAGATTATGAAGCACTTTCTACAACTTCCTGAAATCATTAACAAAACTTTGTTATACATCTTGGCGATGAAGAAGAATGTAGTAGTGTGATTAAAGTACGTTTTTAATCCTTCATTATTTATGATAGTAGAATATAATTTATCTTATTGTAATTAATATTGTTGAAAAATTGCATTTCTCAAATTTAAACATAGATCGAAATCATCATAAAAGTAAATAAATAGTTAATGACGATTGTTTATAGTGCCTAAACGTTCAATGAATGGGTAATTTTTCCTTTATTGTATTTAGTAACAAGATTCTCAGTTGTCAATTTAACATAAGGTTTTGTATCAATAAAATTATGTGTCTTAAAAAGGTTTAAAGGCAGATTTTTTTCCGCAAAAAAATTTATCATACTACTTTGATTTTGTAGTATACTATATAAATGTAAACTTTAAAGCAATTTATTTAGGTGAATTAAAAGGAAAAAAATGCATAATTTATTTCATGGTATTTGATGTCATATTAAAGTAAACATGGGGTATATTTTTAATACTTAAATCTTGTTTTATTAAATCTTGTTCTGTGCTCTTTCAAATTTATAAAATGTGGATTTTTTTTTTCTTTTCAGTGTAATTTTCTGCTCATCACATCACCAACAGGTCCCATCATATTGATTGAATGTGTATTGTCTATGCTGTATGGTTTGCTAATTCACTTCATACCATTGACAATACTTTCTCAATTATTCCTACTTCTGTATACTAATGTTAGCTATGGAAATGGGAAATAAAGAGAGGCATTTTCTGTTAAGTTCAGAATGGTGAAGGATGGAAGATAATGAAATGGCATTCTACTTCAATGATAATTCATGGTAAAATTTAGATTAATGATAGATTTGATTAGATAGATGACTAATGATAAGATAATGATATTTAGATTGATGATTAATGATAATTTATAGTAATTCTTATTTATTTACTTTTTGCTTTCTTCATTTTAATTACATGAATTTCATCAATGGTTATTAATATTATTATTATATTATAAAGTTGCCATATTAAAGGTAGTGGCAGAAGTATTTAATATATTTTTAACTGCATAATATTATATAATATGTATATTCTTCAACAACAAGTCCCTCTTTATAATGATTACATATTAAATGATAAAACTTCGTTTTAATGACTATAAAACAGTCCACACACATCATGTGTTTCAGGCTGGAAACTTAAGCAGCCCATCACCAGCCAATGTAAACGTGTCTGTAATGAGACAAGATCAAAATGAACTTCGTGACCGTGATTTTTGAATGTTCATTCGTGACTATTTGTATGTGCTTTTATTTTATATTTAATTGTGATTTATCACCAGTTTTTCAGTGCTATTTCATTAGTGGTTATACATACTCGTAGAGATTTAGACAGGTTTCAAGGCTTAAAAAATGTATTCTTCATCATGCATGACATTTAAAAGCCAATAAATTTGAAAGAAATTTTAAGAAGAAAATGTCTTATCTAATCGCAAATTTTCAATAAGACCACAAAAGTCTAAAAAATCTATTCAGAAAAACAACAAAAGTCTATTCAGAAAAATTAATGCTTAGCAATTAAAAGATAGTGTTCATCCTGAAAAGATGGGTTACATCAATTAATGCAAATTATTGTTGTTTGAATGTTTTAGGCTTTATATTTATTCTACACTAAAATTTAATTAATTTCAATAATAATAATAAAAAAACAAAATTTATCCTTTGTTAAGAAAAATTTTTGCAGGTCATATTATCAGAATCTGAGTTTTAACTGTTTTAAAGTATTGCCTTTTATCTTGTAATTATATTGAAATGTGTGTGGACTGCCTCAACATTTATTGTAATCAAAAATTTACATGTAGCTTAAATGTTTTACTTTATCATAAAATTTGGATAAAAAAAAAACTGATAAAGTTCCCTCTTACAATGATTATATGTGCTTGTATAAATTTTGGTGGGTTGCATTAATTAGAGCACCAGATATAATTGTTTATGTGTAATTCTATAAATTGTAATTACTCTAACTTTTGGTTGTTTTAAGAAAAGAATATCTCTAAATGATCCAAAAATGATAACATAACATTTAAAAAAAGGAAATAATCTCTCCTTGTAATCATTATATTTATCCATGGGGGAATAAAAGAAAAAGGCTACATGAATAAGGGGATGAGTTATCCCTTTAGGGGTGACGAATGTGGTACATGATATCATAAGATATCTCAATGGGCAGAAGTAGTCATCTTTAGATATTGTTAGAATTTTTGATTCAATCAAAATTTTCCATTTTTTTCGTAACTATTTTGTTAATAAATTGTCATCTTTTTTTTCAGTCTTTTGCCTGTTTTTATGAAAATACAAAGTTGTTATTAAACTGTTAAATGATTATAAAATCATTTCATTTCAAAACATGGAACACCCCAGCATTTGACATTTCTATTGTTCTGCCATATGCTCATATAATCGACTGTTAGATAAACAATGTGGAAAGTAAGTTTGAAATTATATTTGTGTTTATTATAGACCGGGAGACAGAAGCACAGACAATCTTATTGAGTTCATGGGAGAAAATCTAGGATTAGTTAAATAGTATTGATTTGCATATTAAAACACAATTGATTTATCAAGTCCTATCTAGGTGGGAAAAACCTAAAAACTTAATTTTAGCAGTTATCTTGTATGTTTACCATTGTGCTTTAATGCAGCCAAAAGTATGAAAACATGGAGGATTGGGAGCAGGAAAAACTGAAGGATTTAACAGATTTAGGTAATTTTTTTATGTATAGGATTAAAATCAGTATACATTAGTGAACTTATCTATTGCTCTAAAGAAAAAGCTTCAAACATGTAAAATTATCAAAAATAAAATAGATAAAAAATATTCAATATGTAGTATAAAATAAATAATTTTTTTTTTTAAACTGCAAATTATTGATGCAATAAATAACATAACATGATGATCTTTAAGATTTTGCTCATGCTGTAAATAAATTTTTTCTTGATTGGGGAGATTATCTTGAAGAATTAAAATCATAATATAAAGACAAATAAGAGAGTATTCAAAGATTGGGATGCTAGTTATAGCATAATAATAATAATCTTTATCTACTGAATCTAATGACAAAAAATGTTGACTTCAAATTATCATTCCAAAAACAAAATCCCATGAAGTATTTGAAATTTAATATTTGAATAATTATGAAAAATAATATATTTACCAAACTACTTTACCAAAATGTTTATTATTGGTAATCAAAATATTTTTTATAAAGAGTTCAGAGTATCAATGTTTCACTGGATAGAGCAGTTTATTCTTTGAACAGAAGACTGTTTTCTAATACTGTTTAATTAAAATATGAATTTTTTCAAATTTTTATATAAATTCACTGTAATTATTTGATTTAAATTATTTTAAAATAAAGTTACACTACTTATAATCCAACAATGTCTATTTTTATAAAAAAAATATTCATATATATGTAATAAGAAAGGAGGTTTAAAAAAAACCTGTTTAAACAAGAACAAAAAAAAGTCTTTTTTTTTTTTTAACAGGTTTTTTGCCAACTCTGAATGAAACTAGTAAAATGTGTGGAAAATAAATGTATAATAAAGAAAAAGAATTTTTAAATACTGATAATGTTATCATTGAGGGAATGGATCTCGGAGGAGGGGGGGAGGAGGTGTCTAAAATTACCAAAAAGTTTATGTTATACATGCATTGTACTGACCCTAAAGACAGTTATAGTCAATTGAATATATCATTGTATTTATTTAATACTAAAATTTGACGATGAATTCTAAAAGAAATTAGGTAGAATAAAAAAATAATATTTTTTAAATTAAGAGTCTTTGCATCCTACATGGTATGCTTACCAACCCATGCCCAAACCATGAATATTCTAAAAAATGCTAGTTGCTCTGTTTTATAGAGATTACCCAATCGTAAAAGACTAAATAATATTATTATTATGATTAGTATCACTCTTTCGTAATCTACTTAATAATCATTTCATTTGACTGGATTATTTTCAGGTTTTCAATGTCACATTTGCTGTTGTTGTGTCAGCTGTTTTGTAATTAATTAAATATAAAAATACATTTGTAAATAAACTCTCTCATTAATGTTAATCTTATGGAGGAAATTTTTTAAGATATCTTGCGCGCATTTAAATTTTTTGCATTGGCCAGCTGAGAATGATCTGACTCTACATCTGCCCTTCTTTACTTTTTCGATTGTGTTTGCAGATTTTTTTTTTCAAGAGGATGCTTTCACCTTTGAAACTGGTTCTGAAAATGAAAATGTCCTAATTAAAAATATCTGTAAGCAAAATGAAAAAGTAAAAAATGCCCTTTGTAGAGATTAATCTCTGCTAGTCACTGAAAAAGAATTGTTTAAAAATACTGAAATACAAATGAGATATCTGCAAAATAATAATAATAATAATAAAATATTCCATTGGATTAGTATTTGTGAGGGTAATTTCATTCAGTTGACTGAAGTAGTCTTTTAATTTTCCTCCAGTGAATAATTTTTTTGCACATGATAATTTGTTTTAATATTTTCTTACTTTTTTAATATTCACATGTAAATATATTTTTCAATAGAAAAGTGTTTGGTATTAATATTATCTGGCCTTTTGTGACATGATTTTTCATAATCAGAGATACATCAAATTAATGTATTTTAACAGAATTTTTATGCACATGCATGTGCCCCACCAATGGCCGAGAAGTTCTGTTCTCGAAACTGGTTGTCTGGCGGGTGTTATATAACCCAATCATTTGAAGTTTTTGTGGTTTTCTTCAAGCCTTCAATTTCCTTGCGTTAAATATAGGTTAAGTTCCCTTAATAATTGACTGTCATAAACACACACATGTATATGGGTGATTCTCAAAATAGGGGACAATTTCAAAAATGAAATTTTAAAAAAATTACTGTTAGCAAAATTTCTGAAAAAAATATATGTTGTTAATATAGTATTAGGTATACTTTTCATGTAGTCAGCAGAGCTAAATATTTAAAAATTAACTTAAAAAAATAATTAGTATTTTTTGAGCCATGCTAATGACAAAACAAATTGAATGGAATAAATATATTAAGAAATTTTTATTTTCTTCCTGTTTAAATATTTTTTTCTATGTTTATTAGCCTTCCTTTCCAACAAATAGTTTCCATTTTTACATATATACATATAAGGGGAATAAAAACATTACCAAAGAGCAAACTTTGTTTACATGAACAACATTCTGACACTAACAGTATAAGAAGCTGTCTTAGTGATTTTCTGACAGATTTAATGCATATTTTAGGGATAATAAATGCAATACCTAAATTTATATGTAAAATTAAACTTTAAAAAGGATACAATATAAGTACTAGTTACATTTATGCACATAGGAGTCTTTAGCATGGACAGAAAAACCATGCTAATGACACTGATATTTGTCCATGCTAATGACAAATTTTAATTTAAATAAGATTATGAGCCATAATATAATCACAATGCAATAGTCCTTTCTGGGGCTTTTTAAAACACAAAAGTTCTATGCAAATAAGTAAAATAAAAATTTTAACTATAAAATAAACATGAAAATTATTATCCATTCTAATGACATACAATTGATGTACTCGCCTAATATTCAACTTCTATTCTTAAAATACAATACATGCTTCTATTTTCAGGCTGGAATAAAATGGCTACTTGTTGCCATGGAGAAACTTTATATTTTCAAAGTATTGTCATATGTGAAAATGAAATTTTGATTAATAAACAGCTGTTATAGTATGACCTTGTTTTGAAAACAGAATATGGAGGACAAACTTTAATTCTCTTTTTATATACTATAATTTTATTTTTAAAAAGAAATTTATTGGATAAATCCTCTCCTTGATTAATTTAAAGAAAGAATAACATTTGTTTTATTTTATAAACATGATATTAACTCTTGAAAAAGCTAGTATATACAAGGCACAGCTGCTGTGGACATCCATGCTAATGACATTTTGAACATTTATTCTGTTATTTTAAGGTGTTTTTAAATAAAAAGTGAGTAATTCTTAAGTGCAAATAATGAATAATATTAAGACAAACATATCTAAGTATAAAAACATGACAGAAAACCTCTCAATTTTTTTTGTTTGCTGAAAGACATAAATTGTCCCCTATTTTGAGAATCACCCATATATATTCACATATACATATATATTTAATACTGGAGCCCGGTTAACCAAAAAATTACATTGGGTAACATAAATCTTGCTGATTTTGATCTAGTTGTTAACTCGCAATAATTTTAATACAGTGAAACCTCCAAATAAGGGACACCTCTATTTAAGGGACAAAACCTCCGGTCCCAGTCCCAAGGTATAGGACGTGTAATGTATTACCTCTGAATAAGGGACACTTTATTTAAGGGACACTTGAAAATGAGATTAAAGGGACTGTTTTTTGAATTTTAGGTAATGAAGTAGTCTTTGATGAAAATGAAAATACAAATTTTTGTGAATTTATCAAACAGATGAACAGTCATGTTTATACAGAGGCGTACAATACAATTAACGGCCATTTATTTACCCAGAATTCTGATTTGACATCAATGCCTTTATCCGCATTGAAAGTAATGCTGAAAATTGTGAGGATGATTCTGAAATTGGAGAATGAAAGAAAATTGTGAAATAATGAACTATACAGATGCTTTTAGGCTGTTCTCAAATCCAAAAATGGCAACTTTTAAGAGATAAGTTTTAAATTTTTTTTATTCGGAAATGTCTGAAGCTAGCAGGTGTTGTTGTTCAGAAAATATGTAATCGACCACTTTTTTTTTTTCAAATGCAATAGATTTTACAGAAAATATTGACAAAATGGACGTTTTGAACCAAATTTCCATGCGAAAGAAGAATAAATACTCAAGAAAGGCTAAAAAAGGTCTTTGTCACATGATCAAAATCGCGTATAACTCAATAGATGATTTATTTATTAAAAAAATGAAAACGCAATTCAATTCCAAATTGCTTCCATATTGAAACCATAGTCAAGCGTTCCAATTTTATACTTTTCCGTTAAAAATGAATTTTTAACTTAAAAAAAAAAAAAAAAAAAAAAAAAATAACTGAATTTTGTGTCAAAAGTTTTCCGCTTGCTGAGTAGGGCAGTGGAGATATTTGTTGTCCTAAAATGCGCAAAGCATTGGAATACATTTTTTTTTTTTTGGGGGGGGGGGAGATATTGAAGGTAATATAGAATTGTAAATATAGTAAATGAACACTTCAAAGATTTCTATAGGAAAATTGAAATTTGCGAAACAATCATTTTTGACTGATTACTTCAAGTAAAATTCTTTCAAATGTTTTTATACTTTTGTATGTACATAATATGCATAAAAAATACAAATCAATAATTCTACAAATAATTTAGTAATTAATTGAAAATTTTAAATAATTAATTCTCTTTTCTTTCTTTTGTCTGATTAACATAATTTATACACTTCACATACATTTAAATTCCTCCTTTGATGCTTTGTTATTTTTATATCCTTCTGAATTAAAAATAATGTAAAAAACTCCAAATAAGGGACACCTCTATTTAAGGGACAAAAGTTCCGGTCCCATAGGTGTCCCTTATTCGGAGGTTTCACTGTACTTTTATCTTGACTGGACACAGGAACTGGAGTCCTGTGAATTTTTTCCTAATAAAGGCGAATTCTTCACATTTTTAAACAATTCGTTTGGATATAAAATGCTTTATTTGAAAACAAAACAAGCTGACAGGAACGATAAACATCAGTTATTATTATTATTAAAATATCAGTTAAATGATGGATCGATTGCGACATGGGGCTGCTTTTTGTTCAAAGATGTGGAGCCATTTGTATATGTTTTTAGCAAAATTTAATTCAAAGACACATGTACAAACTCTTTCTGGCCATCTCTCACTTGTTGATACAATTATTGCAGGGAAAAAAAAAAAAAAAAAGAACGGCTATAACAGTGAGATAAAGTGCCTATCCACAAAATATCAATTCCACAAGAAAAATATTGAAGTCTTGCAATGGGCGCTCAGAAATCCAGTTTTAAATCCCATCGATAACTTATGGTGAGATCTAGAAGGTTGAATTTATCAAAAAGGAAGGCATTTTTTCTCATCATCAGAACACAGGTTTATGATTAAGGATGAATAGCACAAACACAATCCCGAACAGTGCAAAAATGAATGATGTCGAGGAATGGTGGAATATTTGCAATCACTAAACTTCAGAGGTGGTTACATAATATATGAAATATTAGTTCCTTTGGCTACTATATTGAATTTATTTGCTGTCCTTATAGTTTTTGCACAGGGAAAAATGGTGGGTTTTTTTTTACAATTACTTCATTTTCGTAATAAAATACTCACAGTTTAATTTTGTTGATTTTTTTATTAGCTTTTCAACTTGATACCTTTTATAAGGAAAAAAGATTTATTTGTTTTGAAATTTTCAAGAAAATCAACATTTTTTGCTGTTTTTATAGTTTTTACGTGCAAAGTAGTTATTAATGGGCGTAATCAAGAATTACTGCTTTAATATTTCACATTGATTTTAATATAAATTTATTAATAGTTTAAATAATTAAAAAAACTTTTTTGAATAGAGAAAGAAACCTGTAATATGTTTGGGTCAATTTAGTATAAAAATCAGATGACTTTCATGAAGATATAAATTAATGTTTTTGAAATGGGTTTAATTATATCATCCTCAAAATCATGTTCTTCCAGCTGTATCAAGATTTAAGATAATATGGATATACAATGACATTTCCTGGTCCATTTGGATCCAAGAAACTCAAATAAAATGTCAAAAATGGGCGTTATTAATTGAAAATTCAAAGTTTGTATAATTTTTTTAATGTAGATTACTTCGAAAGCATAATTTATACACAATAATAATTAATAAACATTATGCTCAGTCTGCTTCCTAGAGTTTATGATTATTTTTGGTGTAATTAGTTCAGAATAACCCCTTTCATTCCACTTATCACCATTGATGCTCTGGAAATTGGTAACTGAAAACTAAGATTTTTTTTTTTTTGCTATGCGTGAAATAGAGTTTTTGCAATGCTGCAAAAAGTTCAATTTTCTTTAAAAATTACATATTTTTTTAACTTAATAAGAATTGTTTATCAGTCAGTTAAATAGGAGATAAATTTAACTTTTGTTACAATCTGACAGTAATTACTTTTGCGAGTCAGATATTTTGTAGCAAGAGGTATTTTGTTCTAGCCTTAAATCATGACTTTATCTATATACAAAATGCTAAATTTATGTTTCACTATAACAAAATTTGATACAGCGCAATTTATGCTGCGGTGGCGTTCGCAGCATAAATTGCCCTGATGTGCCAATAAAGAGCAATCTCGTTGTTTGCACGAGCACACAGTTATCGTTTGGATTTCTTGTTGCCTTGTTGTTTGCTGGTTTTTGATGCCTGTTTTGCTTAAAAACAGATCAAGATGCAATTTTATTTTTTTCAGGAGCAATAATACAGGAGTTAAACTCTATATTGGGCCATTTTCCACCGAAATCTGACTAACTGCTTTTTTTTTAAATAATGTGTTTTCAATTTTGAAAGTGTTTTATTTTATGATTTGTCACAAAAATTTTAGGTGTAGATTGGCGATACTTAAAAACCATCAAATGTTGCGCACACAGTTATCGTTTGGATTTCTTGTTACCTTGTTGTTTGCTGGTTTTTGATGCCTGTTTTGCACAAAAACAGATCAACATGCAATTTTTTTTTTTTTCAGAAGCGATAATACAGGAGTTAAACTCTATATCGGGCCATTTTCCATCGAAATCCGACTAACTGCTTTGTTTTTAGATAATGTTTTTTGAATTTTGAAAGTGTTTTATTTTATGATTTGTCGCAAAAATTTTAGGTGTAGATTGGCGATACTTAAAAACCATCAAATCTGTAGCTGCGGTGGCATTAATACGTAAGTACCCAAAATTTATACAAAAAGAAATGGTCTAATAAAGATTAACTTTATTACACTAAAATAATTTACAGAACACTCTTCCCATGATTTGCAAAATTCTTATGATAATTTAGGGGTGATTGTGTTCAGGTTATATACCTGAATTCAGGTATTTTGTAAATTTACAGTACCAAAATTCCAATTTTTATGATAGTTCAATTCTTAAAATAAAATATCAATTTCATATGATTGCTAAACATAATTAAAATTTATATATTATGTAATTTGGCCTTCCTGTTATAGATATGTTGTCTTTCCCCCTTGTTCCCATACGGAAACATTTCCTCGCTAAAATTTCAGGTATTTTTTCATGAGCCCACAATCAGCCCTGATAATTAGAGTTCAAGGGAAATATTTAAATTTCGATAATTAAGAGAAATGTACGAATTTTATTCCTCGAAGTTGCAGGATTTTGTGTCTAGCGTATTTTATTATTATTTAAAAAACCTATTACAATTTTTCAATATAATCATCATTTTATTTAATAATAGATCTTTCCATGATTAAATTTAACATTTTTAAATTTGAAATACATACTAGAATTTCCATATAGTTATTTAACCATGGAAAGTTTGTCATTAAATGGAGCGAATATTACTAACCGAAAATTATGTTGTAGATTTTGTGAATTAAAAAAAAAAAAAATCACTCGCTGTTTCATTCCAAAGCTTGCAGAGTCCAAAAGTGTCAACAGGTTTAGATTCCTCGTTATCAAAGATCATGTTTTCAAATCAACAACAAAATGTTTTTTACCATCTGATATTTTTGTCTTTCTTTTCTCAAATTATTTTCATAAAGCATGGTTTTAATTATAGGTGCATTTAAGGTCCGAGTTTAAAGGGGGAGGAAGAAACAAGGTATCAAGACCTAAAGTATTGATAATTTGTAAATTATTTGGTGAAATTCTAACCCAGGGTGCCATGACTATTAAAATTTTTCTTGAGTGCATTTTTTCTCTCTTGATGATTACTTTGGTTTCTTATTCTAAAATTGTTTCGATCTATTTTAATTTTTTTTGTTGTGGGAGAAAAAAAAACTTCTCTTGTGCTGCTTGTCTGTTGTTTGAGGATTATTCGCTTAATGAATTCTCAAAAATTAGAGCACTAGTCAGAATACATATGTTCAACAAGAGAAAGAATATTTGAGCAGCTTAAGAATTTAGGCGTGCAAAGTTTTCTTGAGACAATGGTGCACCGGCTGGCGTGCCAGTCTGAGCCTGCCCGTGACCTCCCTTTTGGATCTGCCGTTGACACGTACATACATCCTTTTTTTGTACATTCACAATCATTTTACTTTCTCATTTAATAACTACCATGTAAGAGAAAATAAACAGTCAAGTGCAAGTATTACTCACACTCAGAGAGTTCTGTACAATAAACATATATATTATTAACCCTTGGGGACAAGCAACTGATATATGTGGTATTTAAAATTCTCAGAATCCTTCATTATTCTCACCAGTTATTTTTTATTGTAAAGTTTACCTTAATTAAATGGAATATTATCACTATTTATGTACAGAAAATTTCTGTTTTGAAATATCGGTGGTTGAAGATTAAAAATTAAACATTGTGAAGGAGCTAACTGTATTATTAAAAGAAAATCATTGCTGAAAGAATAATAAGACTTTGTAAAAAACTATAGAAAGTAGGATTCATTATCGCTGTATGTACTAGAAAAGTATGATTGGATAAACCATAAAAATTCAAAGCGATATGAAGCCAAATATTGCTATTCTGTATAAATCTTTTATTTTTTTTATCTTATCTTTATCTATGTATAAGGAATTTAACTCTGTACTGAGAATAAAAGGTACTGCATATTTAAACTTCATTTCACATTTCATAAAAGTAAATTAAACTTAATAATAACCTTTTCTTTAAGTACTTTTATGTTAACTGAGAGCAGATCATTTCAATAGTATTTTTTACCTCGCCAATGCAGTGTTTATTTTTTGTGATGTAGATAAAAATAATGCTTTAATATTGAAATAAAATGCCTTGGTTTGCCTTATTATTTTCTGTTTTTCTTCCTCTTTATTTGAATGAAATAATAAAAGATTTATATTTTAAATGAGATGAATGCAATATAATGATTATGGCAAGAACATTGTTTGTCAATATATAAACTGTGGCTAACTAATAAAAAAATGTAGTTTTTCACAAGGAACTGTTCTAATATTAATAAAATACAGTAAAAAATTATAAGTAGGAACTCCTAAGGATTTTTTAAAAGGTCTGCTTTATTAATTTTATTTTGTATAATGTTATGGTTATGATATTCTTTTTATTGGGACTGTGATATTCCTTCTTGATCATTGATGCAGGATTTTTTGAGACAGCCCTATCATTACATCAGAAGTTTCATGGCTTTGGTCAAAGAAATACTATATAATTATATTTGCTGAGTGAAATCTGTCAAAATTTTTTAGTGTATAAACTGTACCATCAAATTTATTTTAAGAAAAATATCTACAGCACAGATTCAATTTGTTCAGGCTAATATTAAAAGAATGCTGAATTCTTTAGAATAGTGATAAATGCTATAGAGGGAATTCTAAAATGCTTGCATTTTATTGACATGAATATTAAAATATGAATATGTTGAATTTCTCAATATCATTGATCTTACTCTAGCATTTGGTTTATTTTCAAATTTAATAAATACTAATTCAGAAATATAAAGAAATAACAGAAATTTTAAATATAATAATGCGGAAAAAAAATTCAATAGAAAAGCGAAATTAAAAAGGAAGTAAAATTCATAAATAAGTTGTGATGACATCTACAATGAATCCTTCATGCTTTTGTTAATAAAAGAAAAAGCGTTCTGATTCGGCATTACAGCCTAGTATATTAAAATACAATTTTATCTTTTAAAAAAGGAGCGTTTTAGTTCGAATTACAGCCTGGTATATTAAAATACGATTTTATATAAATAATATTTATATATATAAATAGATGAATATACAATAAGCGTTAAAAGTGAAACATTAAATAAATATGCAATTTTCCGCTCGCAATATGTCAATCAATCGTTATATTTTTTGTAATTATAAATTTTCTTTACTCCAAAGTAAATAAGTTGAGTAATAAAACAATTTTTTTATTACAGCTGCTTATGAAACTTTTTTATCTACTATATATTTTTTAAATATTGATAATCATAATTTTTCACGTTCATTTAATTATTATTCTGAAATACATTATAGTATGTGATGTTTCATGTAACTTGTGTGTTTACATCTATAATATGTCAACAAAAATATACGAGGTTGCCAGAAAATCGCCAAGAAAAACGCCAAATCTCCCGCTTCATTAGAGGTGATGACGTCACTTTTGTAGAGAAACATAAAAATCACGTGACTGCTGCCATTCGTTGGAATCCCTTATACACATTAGGAAAGCTGTGTTGCGAAATTTTAAAATGAAGGGCCAAAATCACAGTCCGGTGAAATCCAAACGCATTATTGGTCATTGAGCCGCGTCCTTTTCAGAGAATAATTTCTTAGCGGTAGGGGAAATGTCGCCTTACTCCTTTTTCCGAGAAAAAATCGTAGCGGCAATTTTGAAGTAAATCTAATCTGCTTTCATTTATAATCAAAAATTTTCACTCTCGTTCTATAAAATGTCATCAAAATATCACCCCTCCTTCTTTTTCAAACGTGATTTTCACCCTTTCCACACGACCAATGAGGTGTCTGGATTTTACTTGACCGTGAATTTGGCCCTCCATTTTAAAATTTCGCGTGTTGCTGCCGCAAATCCATGTTGTTAAAATTTCTGCAGATGAAAACAAATCTCAGCTATAGGGCAGTTCATCGAATGGCAACAGTCACGTGATTTTCATGTTTCTCTCCAAAAGTGACGTCATCACGCGGAAGATTTGGCGATTTTCTGGCAACCTCGTATATTTTTGTTGACATATTATAGATGTAAACAACAAATTATTATTATAGGGCCTCCGTGGCTGACTGGTTAAGACATCACGCCGCTGATCGTGAGGTTGTGGGTTCGAATCCCACTGGCTCCATTGCACACACTCTTTGTGTGGAGCTCCTGGTTGTACTTCTCTTGTTTTGTAATATTTTCTTGTGTGCTATCTCGTCCCTGTATATTGACGATGGCTTATAAGCAGGCTTCATGTCGAGCACACAAGTCAGATGTATATTGTTCAATAAACAAATAAACAAACAAATAAATAAACAAATTATTATCACAAGTTACATGAAACATCCTGGTTCGAGTCCAGCTAGCGGCATGGGTGTGCGGGTGTTGTCCCTGTGTTGTGTATTAAAATGTATGTACTGGATTTCTTGTAATAATAAAGTGTTCTGTATTTGTTTCTGTGGTTTATGGATCATTCGAGGTAACAGCCATTGTAGCTATAGACCTCAAAGCATTGTCCACTCAAACTCAAACTCAAACATGAAACATCACATACGATAATGTATTTCAGAATAATAATTAAATCAACGTGAAGAATTATGATTATCAATATTTAAAAAATATATAGTAGATAAAAAAGTTTCATAAGCAGCTGTAATAAAAAAAAATTGTTTTATTACTCAACTTATTTACTTTGGAGTAAAGAAAATTTATAATTACAAAAAATATAACGATTGATTGACATATTGCGAGCTGAAAATTGCATATTTATTTAATGTTTCACTTTTAACGCTTATTGTATATTCATCTATTTATATATAAATATTATTTATATAAAATCGTATTTTAATATACCAGGCTGTAATTCGAACTAAAACGCTCCTTTTTTAAAAGATAAAATTGTATTTTAATATACTAGGCTGTAATGCCGAATCAGAACGCTTTTTCTTTTACTAACAAAAGCATGAAGGATTCATTGTAGATGTCATCAGCACCTATTTGTGAATTTTACTTCCTTTTTAATTTCGCTTTTCTATTGAATTTTTTTTACGCATTATTATATTTAAATTTTCTGTTATTTCTTTATATTTCTGAATTAGTATTTATTAAATTTGAAAATAAACCAAATGTTAGAGTAAGATCAATGATATTGAAAAATTCAACATATTCATATTTTAATATTCATGTCAATAAAATGCCAGCATTTTAGAATTCCCTCTATAGCATTTATCACTATTCTAAAGAATTCAGCATTCTTTTAATATTAGCCTGAACAAATTGAATCTGTGCTGTAGATATTTTTCTTAAAATAAATTTGATGGTACAGTTTAAACACTAAAAAATTTTGACAGATTTCACTCAGCAAATATAATTATATAGTATTTCTTTGACCAAAGCCATGAAATTTCTGATGTAATGATAGGGCTGTCTCAAAAAATCCTGCATCAATGATCAAGAAGGAATATCACAGTCCCAATAAAAAGAATATCATAACCATAACATTATACATAATAAAATTAATAAAGCAGACCTTTTAAAAAATCCTTAGGAGTTCCTACTTATCTAGGTGCTGGGTTCGAACCCAATCGCGACCGTCGGCCTAACCGTTCGAAGTTTTCCGTGGTTTTCTTCGAACCTTGCGTAAATACGGGTTAGGTTCCCTTAGAAAGACCCCCACGGAGGGCAACCCACCCGATAGGGTCTATATCCCATAGCGTAGATAATCGGCCGACAAAAATACACCACCACCACCATCCTACTTATCATTTTTTACTGTATTTTATCAATATTAGAACAGTTCCTTGTGAAAAACTACATTTTTTTATTAGTTAGCCACAGTTTATATATTGACAAACAATGTTCTTGCCATAATCATTATATTGCATTCATCTCATTTAAAATATAAATCTTTTATTATTTCATTCAAATAAAGAGGAAGAAAAACAGAAAATAATAAGGCAAACCAAGGCATTTTATTTCAATATTAAAGCATTATTTTTATCTACATCACAAAAAATAAACACTGCATTGGCGAGGTAAAAAATACTATTGAAATGATTTGCTCTCAGTTAACATAAAAGTACTTAAAGAAAAGGTTATTATTAAGTTGAATTTACTTTTATGAAATGTGAAATGAAGTTTAAATACGCAGTACCTTTTATTCTCAGTACGGAGTTAAATTCCTTATACATAGATAAAGATAAGATAAAAAAAATAAAAGAGTTATACAGATTAGCAATATTTGGCTTCATATCGCTTTGAATTTTTATGGTTTATCCAATCATACTTTTCTAGTACATACAGCTATAACGAATCCTACTTTCCATAGTTTTTTACAAAGTCTTATTATTCTTTCAGCAATGATTTTCTTTTAATAATACAGTTAGCTCCTTCACAATGTTTAATTTTTAATCTTTAACCACCGATATTTCAAAACAGAAATTTTCTGTACATAAATAGTGATAATATTCCAATTAAATAAGGTAAACTTTACAATAAAAAATAACTGGTGAGAATAATGAAGGATTCTGAGAATTTTAAATACCACATATATCAGTTGCTTGTCCCCAAGGGTTAATAATACATATGTTTATTGCACAGAACTCTCTGAGTGTGAGTAATACTTGCACTTGTCTGTTTATTTTCTCTTACATGGTAGTTATTAAATGAGAAAGTAAAATGATTGTGAATGTACAAAAAAAGGATATATGTACGTGTCAATGGCAGATCCAAAAGGGAGGTCACGGGCAGGCTCAGACTGGCACGCTAGCCGGTGCACCATTGTCTCAAGAAAACTTTGCACGCCTAAATTCTTAAGCTGCTCAAATATTCTTTTTCTTGTTGAACATATGTATTCTGACTAGTGCTCTAATTTTTGAGAATTCATTAAGCGAATAATCCTCAATCAACAGACAAGCAGCACAAGAGAAGCTTTTTTCCCCCGCAACAAAAAAAATTAAAAATAGATCGAAACAATTTTAGAATAGGAAACCAAAGTAATCATCAAGAGAGAAAAAATGCACTCAAGAAAAATTTTAATAGCCATGGCACCCTGGGTTAGATTTTCACCAAATAATTTACAAATTATCAATACTTTAGGTCTTGATACCTTGTTTCTTTCTCCCTCTTTAAAGTCGGACCTTGAATGCACCTATAATTAAAACCGTGCTTTATGAAAATAATTTGAGAAAAGAAAGACAAAAATATCAGATGGTAAAGAACATTTTGTTGTTGATTTGAAAACATGATCTTTGATAACGAGGAATCTAAACCTGTTGACACTTTTGGACTCTGCAAGCTTTGGAGTGAAACAGCGAGTGATTTTTTTTTTAATTCACAAAATCTACAACATAATTTTCGGTTAGTAATATTCGCTCCATTTAATGACAAACTTTCCATGGTTAAATAACTATATGGAAATTCTAATATGTATTTCAAATTTAAAAATGTTAAATTTAATCATGGAAAGATATATTATTAAATAAACTGATGATTATATTGAAAAATTGTAATAGGTTTTTTAAATAATAATAAAATACGCTGGACACAAAATCCTGCAACTTCGAGGAATAAAATTCATACATTTCTCTTAATTATCGAAATTTAAATATTTCCCTTGAACTGTAATTATCAGGGCGGACTGTGAGCTCATGAAAAAATACCTGAAATTTTAGCGAGGAAATGTTTCTGTATGGGAACAAGGGGGAAAGACAACATATTTATAACAGGAAGGCCAAATTACATAATATATAAACTTTAATTATGTTTAGCAATCATATGAAATTGATATTTTATTTTAAGAATTGAACTATCATAAAAATTGGAATTTTGGTACTCTAAATTTACAAAATACCTGAATTCAGGTATATAACCTGAACACAATCACCCATAAATTATCATAAGAATTTTGCAAATCATGGGAAGAGTGTTCTGTAAATTATTTTAGTGTAATAAAGTTAATCTTTATTAGACCATTTCTTTTTGTATAAATTTTGGGTACTTACGTATTAATGCCACCGCAGCTACAGATTTGATGGTTTTTAAGTATCGCCAATCTACACGTAAAATTTTTGCGACAAATCATAAAATAAAACACTTTCAAAATTCAAAACACATTATTTAAAAACAAAGCAGTTAGTCGGATTTCGATGGAAAATGGCCCGATATTGAGTTTAACTCCTGTATTATCGCTTCTGAAAAAAAATAAAATTGCATGCTGATCTGTTTTTGTGCAAAACAGGCATCAAAAACCAGCAAACAACAAGGCAACAAGAGATCCAAACGATAACTGTGTGCGCGTGCAAACAACATTTGATGGTTTTTAAGTATCGCCAATCTACACCTAAAATTTTTTCGACAAATCATAAAATAAAACACTTTCAAAATTCAAAACACATTATTTAAAAAAAAAAGCAGTTAGTCAGATTTCAGTGGAAAATGGCCCAATATAGAGTTTAACTCCTGTATTATTGCTCTTGAAAAAAATAAAATTGCATCTTGATCTGTTTTTGTGCAAAACAGGCATCAAAAACCAGGAAACAACAAGGCAACAAGAAATCCAAACGATAACTGTGTGCACGTGCAAACAACGAGATTGCTCTTTATTGGCGCATCAGTGCAATTTATGCTGCGAACGCCACCGCAGCATAAATTGCGCTGTACCAAATTTTGTAATAGTGAAACATAAATTTAGCATTTTGTATATAGATAAAGTCATGATTTAAGGCTAGAACAAAATGCCTCTTGCTACAAAATATCTGACTCGCAAAAGTAATTACTGTCAGATTGTAACAAAAGTTAAATTTATCTCATATTTAACTGACTGATAAACAATTCTTATTAAGTTAAAAAAATACTTTAATATATATGATGTAATTTTTAAAGAAGGTTGAACTTTTTGCAGCATTGCAAAAACTCTATTTCACGCGTAGCAAAAAAAAAATTCTTAGTTTTCAGTTACCAATTTCCAGAGCATCAATGGTGATAAGTGGAATGAAAGGGGTTATTCTGAACTAATTACACTAAAAATAATCATAAACTCTAGGAATCAGACTGAGCATAATGTTTATTAATTATTATTGTGTATAAATTATGCTTTCGAAGTAATCTACATTAAAAAAATTATACAAACTTTGAATTTTCAATTAATAACGCCCATTTTTGACATTTTATTTGAGTTTCTTGGATCCAAATGGACCAGGGAATGTCATTGTATATCCATATTATCTTAAATCTTGATACAGCTGGAAGAGCATGATTTTGAGGATGATATAATCAGGGCTCCCAACACATTTTAGTCCTCAAAAAGGGGGAAAGGGGACCATTTTTATTTAAAAGGGGACTTTGGGGGACCATTTTTGTTTAAAAAGGATACTTTAGGGGACCATTTTTATTTAAAAAGGGGACTTTGGGGGACCCTTTTTGTTTTAAAAGGGTACTTTGGGAGACCATTTTTACTGAAAATGGAAACCAAAAAAAGAATCATATGTGTGTAAAAATATAGCACAAATTTTCCTAAATAAGAAAGTAAATTTTTAAAATAACCCCAGAAAATATGTCAGACGTTTATCTTTATAAGATTTCAATAAACAATGTACACAATTTTATTTAAGCACATTTAAATATCCTACTGAAAAATATACTTAAATAATAATAAAAAAAAAACTTTAATATATTTAAGCATTCACCTTGATAATTCTCGTTACAGTTAAAAAATAATAGTGATCAGTTAACAAAAACAAATAAGTGGGTAAATATGATCACAGATCACTCAGGGGATTTTATTTAATATTCCTTTCAAAACATTCTAACCTTTAATTCATAAACCAAAATTGTTAATAACTAAATTTGTTAAAAGTTAATAATTGTTTATAATGATTAAATCCTTACATAGACGGCGATGATATAAGGCAGTGAGAATGGAGGTAGAGAGAGAGAGAGTGAAGAATAACCTTATTCATAACCTGGCCTTTCATTTAAGATATTACAGGACATATTGTAGATTAAATTTTTTGAGAATTTTTTTCAATAGCATCCCCTGGTGACAGAAAGGGATGAAAAGATGCTAATTGTTAAGATATGTTGAGCGGATTTTTTTTTTCTTAATTTTTTAGAAAATTTATGGAGTGGTAATGAATGCAAATAAACATTAAAATATCTGCTAGTGATGAAAAAATGAGTTAAGATGGTGGGAAATGGGTGCTTAGGCTAAGAGTTTTAAAAGGATGTGTGGTAAAATTTCCTGATTCTCCCCCCCCCCCCCCCCTCGTGAACATGTACATGAAGAAATGCCCCTAAGTGTCTGGGTCAAAATAAACCCTAGCAAGATGTGGGGCTCGATGAGATACCTCCTTTGGTCAACCCTTCAAATGAGATTGAATCTCGCTGTAGTTTAATTAGGGGTTGAGTTAAAAAATTGCTTAAAATACTTAAGTTAGACCCTGGCGATTTAAAAAAGAAAGTTAGAAATTTAATCCCACTGCCCCCACACACACTTCTTAAAACTTTTTGTGTGTTATAAAAAATATCTGAGATTTTAAAATCGATGACTTGATTACTTTTCTTGATTTCATTCTTTTTTTTTTTTGGCTAAAATTAATATTTTGATTAGTGCTAACTACTACCACTCATAAATAAAAGAGGCCAATAAATTCATTTTATACAGCCCATAATAACAAATCAGACATAAAATAATGATAATTAGCGGAGAAAAGCTTAGATTTAAATAACATGTCATACAAAAGCATTTCTTTTTAAAAAGCGATATTTGAATAAAATAAAATCTTAATCAATTTTTTAGAAAATTACACATTCAGAATTAGTGTCAAAAATAGGCATATATGCATAAGTTTAAAATCTATAAATGCAGTACATGTAAATATTCTGTACCCCTGGGAACAATCCTTGTCAAACTAATTGGATGTGGCAATCCCAAAACTTTCTTCTACCTCATGCATGTTAATACTTCAAAATTCACTATCACAATCCCAAAATTAAATTGCAATCTATGCCCATCATTGGAATTCTAAAGATATGAAATTTTGTGCATTAGAAAATATGAATATAGCTAAACTTGTGCAAATTCCACAAAATGCAGCTTAGGAGCACCATCTATTGAAAGATTAACACCAAAACTTAATCAGTAACAACTTGTGTCAACGTCTAACTGAATCCTAAGTTAGACAAAAATTTATGCATTAAATTAGATAGATTTACTGCAGAAATCCTAAAAAAAAAAAAATGCATCATAGCAGCGCTACCTGTAAATGAATTTACATCAAAATGTAAAAAAAAGGTGAATTCATCTTAAGGATTAATTGAATCTAAAGTTTGATGGAATTCGGTGCATTAATTTTGGATATAGAACTATTGTGGAAATCGCAACAAATGCAGATTAACAGTGCCACTTGTTGAGCAATTTATACCAAAATATAAAAAATGTCAATTCATGTTAAGGACTAACCGAATCTGAAGTTTGGTAAAATTTTGTGCATTGGTTTTGGTGATTGATTGCAGAAATCATGAAAAAAGCTGCATAGAAGTGCCACATGTAGAGCGATTTATACCAAAAACTAATCAACAACAATTTATTATAGTGGCGGTCAAAAGTTTTCGGCCGGCATAAAATTTTTTGTTATTTTGAAAGTATATCCATACAAAGAGGAATCTCAAAGTGATACTCATACATTTTATTGAAATAATAGTTAGGAATTTATTTATGGAATAACAAATGAATATCAATAAATACAACTGACAAAATTAATTGAAAAAAAAAAAATGCATGCTTTCAAAAGTTATTGGCCACCTTGGAAAGTTAGGAAAAGAAATTGTGTTATAACAGAAAATTACTGTGATCAACTAGATTTATAATTAGTATGTTGTTGTCATACCTTTAGCAAAATGTACCGAGGTGCAGCGACTTGGCATCGATTCAATAAACAGTTAAAAATCGTCTGTGACGGTATGTTTTTCCAATCATTTTGAAATTTTTGGGAAAATTCCATCCATGCTGAATTGGAGTTTTAATAGTAATTTCAAGCATGTTTCTAAAGTTCATTCCAAAGATTTTCTATAGTATTCAGATTGGGTGCTTGGGCTGGCCATTTCAAAAGCGAAGTATTTTTGTGCAAAAGCCACTGCCTTTTTTTTTAGGGGGGGGGGGGAGCATGCCATAGACCGATATTGAAGACCGGTCAAGCAGTAGCTTAATATAGTAACTTATGTGTTTTGCAATTTTTTAATTTTTAAGAATTTTAATGAGTTTCTTAAAATTTGCCTGTATTCTGTGGTGATTTTTTAACATTTAGATTCATGAAAGAATTTCAGTTACCACGCTTTTTTATATACCCATTATAATGTTTTTATGCCCACTTTAATAAATTTTGTCTTCTTGGATTTTTAAGCTTTTAGTGATTTTCAGAGATTTTTTTATTTCGCGGTGATTTTTTTCAGACACAGAAAAGGGGACTAAAGGGGACCTTTTTCTAAAATGGGGACTTTTGTGGGAAAAAGGGGACCATTTGGGAGCCCTGTATAATTAAACCCATTTCAAAAACATTAATTTATATCTTCATGAAAGTCATCTGATTTTTATACTAAATTGACCCAAACATATTACAGGTTTCTTTCCCTATTCAAAAAAGTTTTTTTAATTATCTAAACTATTAATAAATTTATATTAAAGTCAATGTGAAATATAAAAGCAGCAATTCTTGATTACGCCCATTAATAACTACTTTGCGTGTAAAAACTATAAAAACCGCAAAAAATGTTGATTTTCTTGAAAATTTCAAAACAAATAAATCTTTTTTCCTTATAAAAGGTATCAAGTTAAAAAGCTAATAAAAAAAATCAACAAAATTAAACTGAGTATTTTATTACAAAAATAAAGTAATTGTAAAAAAACCCCACCATTTTTCCCTGTGCAAAAAACTATAAGGACGGCAAATAAATTCAATATAGTAACCAAAGGAACTAATATTTCATATATTATGCAACCACCTCTGAAGTTTAATGATTGCAAATATTCAACCATTCCTCGACATCATTCATTTTTGCACTGTTCGGGATTGTGTTTGTGCTATTCATCCTTAATCATAAACCTGAGTTCTGATGATGAGAAAAAATGCCTTCCTTTTTGATGAACTCAACCTTCTAGATCTCACCATAAGTTATCGATGGGATTTAAAACTGGATTTCTGAGCGCCCATTGCAAGACTTCAATATTTTTCTTGTGGAACTAATGTTTTGTGGATAGGCACATTATCTCACTGTTATAGCCGTTCTTTTTTTTTTCCCTGCAAGAATTGTATCAACAAGTGAGAGATGGCCAGAAAGAGTTTGTACATGTGTCTTTGAATTAAATTTTGCTAAAAGCATATACAAATGGCTCCACATCTTTGAACAAAAAGCAGCCCCATGTCGCAATCGATCCATCATTTAACTGATGTTTTAATAATAATAATAACTAATGTTTATCTTTCCTGTCAGCTCGTTTTGTTTTCAAATAAAGCATTTTATATCCAAACGAACTGTTTAAAAATGTGAAGAATTTGTCTTTATTAAGAAAAAATTCACAGGACTCCAGTTCCTGTGTCCAGTCAAGATAAAAGTATTAAAATTATTGCGAGTTAACAACTAGATCAAAATCAGCAAGATTTATGTTACTCAATGTAATTTTTTGGTTAACCGGGCACCAGTATTAAATATATATGTATATGTGAATATATATACATGTGTGTGTTTATGACAGTCAATTATTAAGGGAATTTAACCTATATTTAACGCAAGGAAATTGAAGGCTTGAAGAAAACTACAAAAACTTCAAATGATTGGGTTATAATATAACACCCGCCAGACAACCAGTTTCGAGAACAGAACTTCTCGGCCATTGGTGGGGCACATGCATGTGCATAAAAATTCTGTTAAAATACATTAATTTGATGTATCTCTGATTATGAAAAATCATGTCACAAAAGGCCAGATAATATTAATACCAAACACTTTTCTATTGAAAAATATACTTACATGTGAATATTAAAAAAGTAAGAAAATATTAAAACAAATTATCATGTGCAAAAAAATTATTCAATGGAGGAAAATTAAAAGACTACTTCAGTCAACTGAATGAAATTACCCTCACAAATACTAATCCAATGGAATATTTTATTATTATTATTATTATTATTATTATTATTTTTTTTTTTTTTTTTTTTTTTTTTTACAGATATCTTATTTGTATTTCAATATTTTTAAACAATTCTTTTTCAGTGACTAGCAGAGATTAATCTATACAAAGGGCATTTTTTACTTTTTCATTTTGTTTACAGATATTTTTAATTAGGACATTTTCATTTTCAGAACCAGTTTCAAAAGTGAAAGCATCCTCTTGAAAAAAAAAAATCTGCAAACACAATCGAAAAAGTAAAGAAGGGCAGATGTAGAGTCAGATCATTCTCAGCTGGCCAATGCAAAAAATCAAAATGCGCACAAGATATCTTAAAAAATTTCCTCCATAAGATTAACATTAATGAGAGAGTTGATTTACAAATGTATTTTTATATTTAATTAATTACAAAACAGCTGACACAACAACAGCAAATGTGACATTGAAAACCTGAAAATAACCCAGTCAAATGGAAATGATTATTAAGTAGATTACGAAAGAGTGATACTAATCATAATAATAATAATATTTAGTCTTTTACGATTGGGTAATCTCTATAAAACAGAGCAACTAGCATTTTTTAGAATATTCATGGTTTGGGCATGGGTTGGTAAGCATACCATGTAGGATGCAAAGAGTCTTAATTAAAAAAAATTTTTTTTTTTATTCTACCTAATTTCTTTTTCGAATTCGTCGTCAAATTTTAGTATTAAATAAATACAATGATACATTCAATTGACTATAACTGTCTTTAGGGTCAGTACAATGCATGTATAACATAAACCTTTTGGTAATTTTAGACACCCCCCCCCTCCTCCGAGATCCATTCCCTCAATGATAACATTATCAGTATTTAAAAATTCTTTTCTTTATTATACATTTATTTTCCACACATTTTACTAGTTTCATTCAGAGTTGGCAAAAAACCTGTTAAAAAAAAAAAAAAAAAACAAAAAAAAAACAAACTTTTTTTTGACCTTGTTTAAACAGTTTTTTTTAAAACCTCCTTTCTTATTACATATATATGAATATATTTTTTTTTTTTTATAAAAATAGACATTGTTGGATTATAAGTAGTGTAACTTTATTTTAAAATAATTTAAATCAAATAATTACAGTGAATTTATATAAAAATTTGAAAAAATTCATATTTTAATTAAACAGTATTAGAAAACAGTCTTATGTTCAAAGAATAAACTGCTCTATCCAGTGAAACATTGATACTCTGAACTCTTTATAAACAATCTTTTGATTACCAATAATAAACATTTGGGTGTAGTTTGATAAATATATTATTTTTCATAATTATTCAAATATTAAATTTCAAATACTTCATGGGATTTTGTTTTTGGAATGATAATTTGAAGTCAACATTTTTTGTCATTAGATACAGTAGATAAAGATTATTATTATTATGCTATAACTAGCATCCCAATCTTTGAATACTCTCTTATTTGTCTTTATATTATGATTTTAATTCTTCAAGATAATCTCCCCAATCAAGAAAAAATTTATTTACAGCATGAGCAAAATCTTAAAGATCATCATGTTATGTTATTTATTGCATCAATAATTTGCAGTTAAAAAAAAAAATTATTTATTTTATACTACATATTGAATATTTTTTATCTATCTTATTTCTGATAATTTTACATGTTTGAAGCTTTTTCTTTAGAGCAATAGATAAGTTCACTAATGTATACTGATTTTAATCCTATACATAAAAAAATTACCTAAATCTGTTAAATCTAATGCTTATTGCTAAAATAAAGTGTTAAAAGTAGAAATTATTTATATCCAATAATTTGGAACAGTAAATTATAAAGAAAAAAGAGAAAGTGTCATTAGATTTCTTCTAAAAACACCAATTTGTTTTTCTGAGAAAAAAGCCAATTGGCTTAAACCGTGATTAAAACCAATTGGTTTAATCCGTGCCAATGCTGGTTTCATTGAAGACAAATCGATAAAAAATATCTTATTATATGCAATATACTGTTATATCTACCAAATAACATTTAAGGGAGATAACTAGTATTTGAAATTATTTAATAACAGCTTTTTGTTACAGAATGCATTCAACAGTAATATTGTCTACTTGTAGTTGGCCCATGAAAGGAAAGGGAAAAACAAAACTCCTTATGAAAAAAAAAAATTTCTACTAATAAATCCTGGAGACGGCAGCACAGATGATAACATCATCCAGTTCACGGGTGAAAATCTAGAATTAATTAAACCTCAATTTCTATATTAAAATGCAATCGGTCTGCCGAGTCATATCTTGGTGGAAAACATCTATAATCCGATTTTAGTGGTTAACTCAGAGGCTTAATAATATATTTTCCTGCTCCCAATCCTCATGTTTTCATGCTTTTGGCTGCATTAAAGCACAATGGTAAACATACAAGACAACTGCTAAAATTAAGTTTTTAGGTTTTTCCCACCAAGATAGGATTTGATAAATCAGTTGTGTTTTAATATGCAAATCAATATTTAACTAATCCTAGATTTTCTCCCATGAACTCAATAAGATTGTCTGTGCTTCTGTCTCCCGGTCTATAATAAACACAAATATTATTTCAAACTTACTTTCTACATTGTTTATCTAACAGTCGATTATATGAGCATATGGCAGAACAATAGAAATGTCAAATGCTGGGGTGTTCCATGTTTTGAAATGAAATGATTTTATAATCATTTAACAGCTTTAATAACAACTTTGTATTTTCATAAAAACAAGCAAAAGACTGAAAAAAAAGATGACAATTTATTAACAAAATAGTTACGAAAAAAATGGAAAATTTTGATTGAATCAAAAATTCTAACAATATCTAAAGATGACTACTTCTGCCCATTGAAATATCTTATGATATCATGTACCACCTTCGTCACCCCTAAAGTGATAACTCATCCCCTTATTCATGTAGCCTTTTTTTTTTCCATGGATAAATATAATGATTACAAGGAGAGATTACAGTCGAGCCTCTATATAACGAAATCCATCGTTCCAGTAAAAAATTCGTTATATATAGAGAAATTCGATGTATAGAGTATGATGTTAAAAATAGTATTTAATGTGTAAATTTTAAACAAATATTATTTTTGATCTTTTTAATTAAGAATTTGAAATGTTTAAAAGTATATATTAACCTAACATTTTATTTCTTACTTATTTAAGCAGTTTCAAAAAAGAGAAAAGACATTTATTTGAAAGCTTAATGAAAATCAAATAAGGAAGACTTACATAAATTTCAGAGGAAGAAATCTGTAATTTTTTGTTGTTTTGATTTTAAAATTGCAATTGTTACGCTCTCAAAAAAAATTCTCAAATTTTAGCAAGGAATGAAAAATTGTAGTTGATATTTTCCTCCATTTGAAGGTCTCTCTTATGTGCTCTCATTGATTCCTCTCTTATATGTGTAACAATTCAATTGACTGTGTTTTGAGAAGGATGTTGAAAGGTGTGTGGGAGGTGAGATGAACTTGTTAGATTTAAAGAATAAGGAGAGAAGTAATATTTATAAAAAAAACCCTCTCCACTGAACGACAAATCAAAAATAAGTGATGGAAAATTGATTCCATATGATTTCGAAGTTTTTTTAAAACTGAATAAATTAAGATCAATTTATGAAAAAATTCGTTATATGTAGATAGATATTTCGCTATATAGAGTCTGTTTTTAATGTAATCATGCGAAAAGGGGACCGTTCTTACTAAAAATTCGTTATATGGAGAAATTCGATGTATGGAGTTTCGTTATATAGAGGCTCGACTGTATTTCCTTTTTTTAATGTTATCTTATCATTTTTGGATCATTTAGAGATATTCTTTTCTTAAAACAACCGAAAGTTAGACTAATTACAATTTATAGAATTACACATAAACAATTATATCTGGTGATCTAATTAATGCAACCCACCAAAATTTATACAAGCACATATAATCATTGTAAGAGGGAACTTTATCAGTTTTTTTATCCAAATTTTATGATAAAGTAAAACATTTAAGCTACATGTAAATTTTTGATTACAATAAATGTTGAGGCAGTCCACACACATTTCAATATAATTACAAGATAAGGGGCAATACTTTAAAACAGTTAAAACCGAGATTCTGATAATATGACCTGCAAAAATTTTTCTTAACAAAGGATAATTTTTTTTATTATTATTGAAATTAATTAAATTTTAGTGTAGAATAAATATAAAGCCTAAAACATTCAAACAGCAATAATTTGACGTTAATTGATGTAACCCATCTTTTCAGGATGAACACTATCTTTTAATTGCTAAGCATTAATTTTTCTGAATAGACTTTTGTTGTTTTTCTGAATAGATTTTTTAGACTTTTGTGGTCTTATTGAATATTTGAAAATTTGCGATTAGATAAGACATTTTCTTCTTAAAATTTCTTTCAAATTTATTGGCTTTTAAATGTCATGCATGATAAAGAGTACATTTTTTAAGTCTTGAAACCTGTCTAAATCTCTACGAGTATGTATAACCACTAATGAAATAGCACTGAAAACTGGTGATAAATCACAAATATAAAATAAAAGCACATGCAAATAGTCACGAATGAACATTCAAAAATCACGGTCACAAAGTTCATTTTGATCTTGTCTCATTACAGATACATGTTTACATTGGCTGGTGATGGGCTGCTTAAGTTTCCAGCCTGAAACACATGATGTGTGTGGACTGTTTTATAGTCATTAAAACGAAGTTTTATTATTTAATATGTAATCATTATAAAGAGGGACTTGTTGTTGAAGAATATACATATAATATTATGCAGTTAAAAATATATAAATACTTCTGCCACTACCTTTAATATGGCAACTTTATAATATAATAATAATATTAATAATAACCATTGATGAAATTCATGTAATTAAAATGAAGAAAGCAAAAAGTAAATAAATAAGAATTACTATAATTAATATCATTAATCCAAATTTTACCATGAATTATCATTGAAGTAGAATGCAATTTCATTATCTTCCATCCTTCACCATTCTGAACTTAACAGAAAATGCCTCTCTTTATTTCCAATTTCCATAGCTAACATTAGTATACAGAAGTAGGAATAATTGAGAAAGTATTGTCAATGGTATGAAGTGAATTAGCAAACCATACAGCATAGACAATACACATTCAATCAATATGCTGGGACTTGTTGGTGATGTGATGAGCAGAAAATTACACTGAAAAGAAAAACAAAAATCCACATTTTATAAGTTTGAAAGAGCACAGAACAAGATTTAATAAAACATGATTTAAATATTAAAAATATACCCCATGTTTACTTTAATATGACATCAAATACCATGAAATAAATTATGCATTTTTTCCCTTTTAATTCACCTAAATAAATTGCTTTAAAGTTTACATTTATATAGTATACTACAAAACCAAAGTAGTATGATAAATTTTTTTGCGGAAAAAAATCTGCCTTTAAACCTTTTTAAGACACATAATTTTATTGATACAAAACCTTATGTTAAATTGACAACTGAGAATCTTGTTACTAAATACAATAAAGGAAAAATTATCCATTCATTTAACGATTAGGCACTATAAACAATCGTCATTAACAGGGTGCGTAGTCATCAAGAAACTAAGAGGCTTTTAATTCTTTTAGTATCAGAAATTCTTTAAAGTACTGGTTGTTAAATCTGGGAAAGGATTTCTTTTTCCTTAAATAAAATAAATATTACATTATAAAAACTCTGGTAAAAGGTCCTTACAAGGTCCTTCCAGACTACGCACCCTGATTAACTATTTATTTATTTTTATGATGATTTCGATCTATGTTTAAATTTGAGAAATGCAATTTTTCAACAATATTAATTACAATAAGATAAATTATATTCTACTATCATAAATAATGAAGGATTAAAAACGTACTTTAATAACACTACTATATTCTTCTTCATCGCCAAGATGTATAACAAAGTTTTGTTAATGATTTCACGAAGTGTTAGAAAGTGCTTCATAATCTATGCTTAAGGCATGATTTTTCTTACTTGTTTAGCTTAAATGAGTTCAGAAAATTCATAAACTGTGTTATATTTATTTGGTACTTATTCGATTTCATTTCATTTAAATAAAACTTTTAACAAATAAAATACTTATTTGAGTAGAAAAAAGGGGGGGGGGGAAGTTGGCAGATATGTGTTTTCATATTAATAGGTCTGCAAAATTGACTGTTTTAAAAGTAAAAAAAACTCTAATAAAATATTTTTAAATATATATTTTCTGTGAAGGATTGTGAATATATCTTGCAAGAACTAGAAGGGAATATTGTAGTTGCGTATTGATTGAAAGGAAAAAAAAAATAAAATATCAACAAGCATGTAGGGTAACACCCCTAGTAATTGGCATGCACCAGTGATTGGCACATCCTACAAACATGTCCTAAAATAAGATTTATATCCAGTCTTTTAAAAATGCAAGACCATATACCAGTTATATGCTCATTTATGTTAAAGATTATAACTTTGATTTATGCTACTAGATGACAATAGTGCCTAGGAAAGAGAAACAATTATGGCTTGTATGAAATTAGCCATTTTTGTTGCAAATGCTTCTTCTTTGGTTTAAGCAAGGCATGCTTTTCAATTCATTATTATATGATTTATAATATATTTTAAATTTTAATTGACAACGGTTTTGTTTATTTAAAAGGGGTTACTTTAATTGTGTAAAAGTATTTTCAACACAAATATTTGGATTTCTGAATTAATGATAGATGCCAATTAATGGTGCTTCAATTTTGCTAGTTCCAAGTAATTGGCACTTATTTTAATTACAAGGAATTCTCAAGGAATTTGAGATTAAACCACTTATTTTGGAAGTACTTTTAAAGTTATAGACTAATTTTGTTTATCATTTGTTTTTATATGAAAATATGAAATATTATCAGTAATTGGAATCCATTAAAGCTTCATATGACAATTATTGGGTATTAATATAAGTATATTGTATTGTTTTAAAGCGTTCACATTTCAGACTAACATGCTGATTTCTTACTCTCAAAAACCTGAAATATGGCATCTTCATCTATGGTAAATTCATTTAAAGCGATTAAACCCAATGCAAAATGTAAAGTTTTTTTTTTAAATATAAACTTGTGCCAGTTACTGGATCACAAGGTGTCATACATTGGTGCTCTAGGTGCCAATTACTGATGATTTCAGCAACTTTTTATAAATATATTTTTATAAAAATACTTTTTCAATTTTTTTTTTGCTTTTAGCGGGCAAAATAGATGCACAGATATGCATTCTTTGATTTAAAAATATTTCCAAGTAAATATCTTATTTCTTTGTAATGAAAATTGAAGTAAGTTTAAAGACAAATTCTTAAAGTGCCAATTACTGGGGATGTTACCCTATATCACAAATATTTTTCAAAATATACAATGTCTTTTCTATAAAATATTCTAGTATACTTATCATAATGATAAATAAGGTTTAATTTAAAAATATACAAAAAGTTTACAAGTATTTAAAAAGCAGGCATGATTCTAGCACTAGAAATATTACTATTCACGTAACAGACAAAAAATTATACGAAATATTGAACAAGAAGTAATCGGACAGAATATTAAATAGAAAACAGTTACAAAACACTTACGTGATATATTTCTTTCATTTACAATCAAGAATCAAGTCTAGATAGCGCAAAGATTTCTGAATTTTCTATTAAAAACAAATGCTTAAGACTAACTTCAATAAAGCATTTGGCAATTAAATGAAGTGCGATAAAGCAGCCAAAATAATAACCATACATTCACTTGAAAGATGCCAATAATATGTACATGAAGTTGCGCAGACAGAAGATTTTGGGTGGTGGAGAAAAGATGTAACTCCTCCATTCAGGATAACACCGTGTAAGCTCATTGCATTACATGCATTTTTAATTTGTTCAGAATAATTATTCTTTTGCACAATTTCAGATTTCCTGTGACATTTGTGTTCTGTCTTATATGACGAAGTAAATATTATACGAATTTGAATATTTAAAACTTTTAAAAATCATTTATAATAAAGAATTGTTTCAATGGGACTTTAACATTAGTTAAACGGAAATTAAAGGGACAGTTATCCTGTATCGAAGGCTGCGAGCAGCTCCTCTGTAGGCCGTTTTAGTTCCCAATTATCTGGTGATCCCTCTAAAAATATATGAAAAAAAATATTAAAAATAATCTATTGCTCATTTAATTTAATGCACGCTTCTATTTTAAAATTTAAAAAAATGTATACATGTCTCGATACATGTTTATTAACTTATTTTATTTGAATAACATACATCCGACTTGTGTGCTCGACATGAAAGCCTGCTTATAAGTCATCGTCAATATACAAAGA